>CM052970.1:11248431-12637699 GCA_028554685.1 Agrotis ipsilon | reverse complement strand
TCAAATGATGTTAGGATAGCCACAAAACAAATTAACAAGCAATTTAAACTATAGGCTGTGTTATGTCGTAAAAGTCGCAAGTAGCGATTAAATATACTATCGCATAGTAGAATTCCGTAAACTCATTAGCGGAAGCAATCAACAGTTTATAGTGGACTGTAAAAGCTTAGTGCATAAGGGTTAAAATCGCAGGCAATTTTTCAAAAATAGCGTGTTTTCTAGTCATCTTTTTATTACGCGCATATTGGTTGTTTTGTCATACAATTTGGAAATGAGTCATAAATTATACTTTAATTATTTGTTTGTCTGAGTATACACGTTGCTTCAATGTTAGCTAGGAGTTAAAAGCAATTTTTTAATTTAATTTTATAAATACTGTTCAGAATTTGGTAATAATATTCTTCTAATCAGTAAACGCTGAGCCTGTAATTACTTGTTAACCTATTCAATTTTTGAAAAACGGATTTAAAATTGTTTATAAAGTCTAGAAACATCATAATTAAAAGACAAATGACTACCACATGCTCTGACGATCATGTTGTTTGTTTGTAATTAACGAATCAAATGTGGGTATTACCATAATTTGATTGCTTCCACAATAGAACATATTAAACAAGAATTAGAATTATTAAAACAGTAAACATTGATCAATGAATTATTTTAATTTAAATGTTATTGAAGCACAATATTAAATAAAACGAAGTACAAATGACGGCCAAAAAACCTTTCGCTGATAAGCATTAGCAACTGCAAATTTAACCACAGTACTATCTGACGTCAAACGAGGCACATCATATATGACGAATGACAATAGAATTGAACTAAAGCTATTGACAACTACTCACATGCATAAGTTTTATGAATCGTGCAATCCACACTGTTTTAATCAGTTCAGAAAGTGTAAGCTCTTTTATTTAAAAAAAAAACTCCTATAAACAAGGATTGAAATCAGTCAGTCACGCGATGAAAATGAAACTATGGAGGGTTGGGTACCACAGGGAACTAAATCTTTGATCATTTTTTTTCTAAACATGTCTGAATCGTGGATTGAGGAGTTACCAGGAATTTAGCGAAGAATGATGATAGAAACGAATATTATGACGGTCCATATATAAGTTAGCGATACGCGCTTGGGTTTTGGCAATTTTTTGATAACAGAAGAAAAACAAGAGGAGTATGAGTAAACAAGTAGTTTTTTTTTGAAAAAACAAAATTTGTCTTTGATTCATTAACGGTTCTTGAAAATTAAACTGTATCAGTGACCGCAAGGTACCTAGTCACCAAGCCTGCCGGGGTGCGCGGGACGTATTTCTATAAACCGTGACCCCGGAACATAAGGGCTACTGAGGACACCGTGGATTGTAGTCAGTACAAGTCTGACAGTACCTCCTGCCCTGCCCGGGGTGGAGGTCTCAGTTGATGATTTTACCAAGTTAAAAAAAAAAACAAAAAAGGTTTCACCAAATATGCACGGTACTTTTGCGATAAAATTAACCAATGGCTATAAACTATCTGTGTAATATCGTTTTCATTTTGAGTTTTTGCTTAAAAAGATAAAAAAACAAAATTCATCCACGCCATCCACAAACTTTCGCAATTTATAATACTTTGTAGTTGGATTTTATATCGTAATATAGATACGGTCGTCAAACAGGCATGATTACAGTAAATTGTTTCTTGTGCAATAAGATTAAATATATACCAATATTAAGTTTGGAATAATCATTAATTACGCTCGTATTTTTTAGGCACTAACGTAAAAGATATCCTACGGCACAGTCGGATATATAGGACAGTCTGTTATCCTGCTCTAAAAATAGATATTTTATATGACGCGTAATTTTAAACGTATGAAGATGGATAGTATCAAGTCACCTAATGAATACCTACTACAATGTAATAATTGATTATTTACAAACTAACGCAAAGAGATAATGATTCTACAATGAATTTGCTTTTGACGAGAAAGGAAAGTGAGGTAGGACTTCGGTTATCTGCTTTTCGAAAATCTCAGGTGAACAAGTGCCTTGGACGAATGACTGGGTGGCCAGATCGTCACACGAAAAGACAACCACCAGAAGCTTGTGGACCAGAGGCATATTACGTTAAAAGAAGATTGGTGAATCGCAAGATCACTTAGAAAGATGATTGAAGAAGCATATTATACATCAAAGACTGCTTGAACAGATGTATTTGGTAGCTCTAAAAACTTCTAAAGAAAAGGCTCCAAGTGAAAAACCAATGACAAAATCACTCATTAAACCGGCATACTAGTTAAAATACTGCGAGGCTTAGATTCATTACATGCGCGGGCGCCTGCAGTCAATTACCCGACCATCTCGTTAGTCACGGCGCATTGACCAATAACTCGTGCCATCGATACTTGGATGAAAAACGCGCTACTCGCCCCGCTACCCGCGCACTAAATAACGCGCTTTACGACGACGCACTGTTCTCAATAACACTCGTATTGACAAGCTGTTCGTTTATATGTTCGCCATTTGATAGGTTCCGTTATATTCGCATATCCGCTTCGTATGTCATGTCTACGGCGTTTCTAGCGAATGGCAAATGATTTGTTGGTGCGAGTGTACTAGTTCGATCGGGCTTAGTACATTCGCTGGGCACTTTCGTTGTGGTTGAACGTAAACCAACAGCTGTGACACAGTGTATTTTTCAGGGAGTAGCCCCGTCATAGAACTCATTGACGGACAAGCATGAATGGCCAGGACTATGGTATTTTCCTTATTTTCCGCTCGTCTGGCGGTGCAGTGACTAACTCCACGCATTAGATGTACGTCGACTGTGTTCACATAATATGCATGCGTATTCGCTGAGCCGATAAACAAGCGGGTGACGAGGATTGTTTGCGCCGGCGACGTAACGCCCACAGGCCGCCTCTTAAGTTGTTGGGAAAATCAGCTTTCATCGCAAACAAATACCGTATTAAGTAACAGTTATGCACCAATTAAAAACAATTCAAAACAACTCCAACCTATAATTACTATTTAGTAAACAACGTCCTTAAGATTAATCAAAAAACGCGTTTAATGATAATTATAGAAATGTAGTAGCTATCTCCGTAAATACGGGAGCAGCCAAATTATAGTAAAATCATTGCCATTTTAAAACACAGATTTGTTTGCTTAGACAATCTCATAGATCACCCTGTTATTCGGTTCCCATCACGAAACCGGAACTGAAAGATCCACACCATTAGACTTTAATTTTATTACGAATTTAAAACAAGTGAGTATGCGCGCTCCTCCATTGTGCGCCGTAAGCACTGCTCTCGATTTTTTTGTTTGCCGATAAAGAGGTGCAGACGTAGAATTCGGAGCAAGATTGATGGCGCATGCATGAATCGTATCTTCCGCGCGGTAGCTCCGCGGTAATAATTATATTCCATATCCATTTCATCATTCCCACATTACGACGGCGGCGACGCCTTTCACCGCGCCTCCCTGCAGGCCCCGCGCCCGCTGTCCAGTGCTCGCACAGACCACGCGCCGCTCACCACCCCACCTCCGCCAGTAGCATATGGTAAGCGCACACATACATAATTGATTCTAACCCGTTATTCGAAATTTGAATGAGCTCTCGCTGAAATGAGAACCGAAATAAGAATCACGAGTGTAGTGCGTTCGGAACGCTGACGAGCGCGCAGTGAGCGGACTGAGGCAACAATGACCGGGCGCACACAGCCAGATCTCTCTCTTGATAAACTATAAAAACCGTAACGAAAAACTAATGTCATGCATCAAAACGGGTGCTAGTCCCATTCACACAGCGACGGTCATGAGAATCGAGCGACGAATGGGACTTTAGAAAGCAATTAAAATCTGTGCCCACGAAAACGAATGCAACCAAAAAGTGCGATCGACACATGAATCGGCGAACACGTCGCACTTTGTGCACGAATCTCTTGAATGTGCCTCCACCGTGGTGCACGAGCCCGGACCACAGAATAGTTCTCAGAACTGAATGATTTTGACAAAAAACGTACACCGCACACCGGTAACGAGACATAAAGTAGACAGGAAAAAGAAAATCTAAGATTTACCTCGCCTACTTCAACTCAGGGCAATTGGTTATTACCTGAAATAGCATTGCAGCGAATAACTGTTAAAGCGTTTTTAAACGATTTTTACCTTGGCGCCACAAGTTTTATTTGGTCCTAAATCAAGGAAAATACCCTAACAAACAACTGTTCAACTTTGTGTACCTTTTACTTTATAAAGACGATACAAAGGGGGACTACTTGAGAGACCAAAAGTGGACTTTACTTTTTTACAAACCACAAAAAGGTCGGTATGAAATCGAAATCAGATTACGGATCCTGCGATTATAAAGTTTCGGCCGCGGACAAAGGGACTGCGACCACAATTTGGTTGCGACCACACGGACATGCATTATGGAGATACGTTAGTGAACGTACGTGTTACTTTGGACGTGACTTCCGAGATTGAAAACGATGACAAAACTCGATTGGGAAAACAGTTTCCGCGCTGTTTTTGGGTTCAGCAGTTCAAAGAGAAACTTTGACCACGGAAGTTTTGGGCGTTGTGTATGTTTGCGGGTCATGTCGACATTTGTCATGTTCTAGTTGCACAGATGATACTGTTTCAAATGTCGGAATGTTGTTAAGGCTTAAAGTGCAATAAATCTCATTCTATTCTTTCGTTATTTTCGGCACAATAATGAGAACCAACTGCCAGTAGCTTTATTTAGGTCTCAATTAGTTAATTATATCTGTGAATGAATCAGAAACCAAACAATTCGTAGCTGCAGAACATCATTAATTAACAAATTACACAAACACGTGGCTTCGACATATTGACATGCTTGGTATTCAATTAATCTCGTAAAACATGAGTTAAAAACGTTACTAAGAAATAATGGATGTCATTGCATTATTCCAGTAATTTAATTACAAATTATACAGGTTCATTTAATCTGCGCACGAGTGACTCACTCATGTGAGTAATAATGGCAGCGCAGGCGCCGGTTACCGGTGTTGCCAGCCGAAGAGGATTTGCCCATTTAGGGGACTTTGAATGATTGGTCGGGTGTGTTTGTGGGATAAACGGCAGGATATTCTGAAGGGATTGCTCGTAGGTGATCATTACTTGTAAGGCAGATGATGAATGGTCTTTGATAAACATAAACTAGATTTGCCCTTTCATGTAGTATCGTTGAAAGTGGATAAGAGTTTCAACATAATTTGAATTTGTACAAGGCGACATATTTAATTATACATATTATATTTCTGTTTTCTAATCTAAGTGAACTTTTCGTTCTAAAATGGTTTCCTGAATCAGAGATCAGTTTAGGCTAGGAATTAAAAGCTGACTTGTCGTCTTGCGCATCGGATTACTAAATATTTTTATGAGACAGCAAACAAGGAAATTTATATTTTTAACTGGCAACCCAGAATACAAAATCATTTGCGCGGTCACCGCACTTGTAAATAGCAATTTTGAAATCAATCTCAACTTTTTCTATAGTCTGAATATCAGTAAACTTTCATTCTTTACATATGGTTATTTCTATGTAGACTAGAAAGCAAAACCTCATGAACCTTATTCAAAAAGCATTTTTAAAAATGTTATTATTAATAACTTGAAAACCGTCTTACATACAGAAGCATTTTTCACCCTCCCAACCCATCCTCTATATTTTTTTAATAATAGTATTTGATGCCTAGCAAAGTGGTTAATTTACTAAAATAAAAACAAAAATATTTGAAACGTCACAAAGTCCTTTGCATATTATCTACCATAATGGTTCAATATGAATATTTAATAATTATAATATCTATTATGACACATCCAAACTCCAGACGTAAGGTGTTCCCTGTATCACCACTTTCCTCATGACGTCAAATGTGTTTGACGTCAAGTGACGCGAAAACAAACAAACATCGAACGCATAATTATGTACGCAAATGTTTTATTGAAAACATTTCCCCATACTGTGGAACATGTAAATGTATATTGTTTTTAACCTATAATTTATACAAACTATAAATAACAATAGAAATATGTAAGCAGTCATTATGCCGATAGTCGTGTCGGCCAATGGCTTAATTGCCAAGAGCCTCGACCAACATCTGAGGAGGCTTTCGCTTGGCAGCTGGATCAAGCGCTTGATTTAGAAGACAGTACTTCTGGACACGGCACGTAGGTTTTGGAGGTTCAGGTAAAAATATAATCTAAGGTCACCCGGGGCGAAAGCAACTACACAAAACAATTTTGAAAGTTTGCTTCCCTCTACCATAAGCTACTTAAATAATAGGGAGATTCTAATAAACGTACTTCATTACATAGCTTTCGATGAACAGTTTCGACATAAATTAACTTACAAATAAGCTTAGTTTTTCATAAATTTACATTATTGTTGAATACGACCAGTAAAAGTTACATTCACCCCACTTTGGGGTAAATGTGACTATTCGTTATAACTCTGTTGTAATCTATTTCTAAATGTTGAGGTTAAGAGTACATGTAGATGCACACAGAATTTATCTGTAAAAGCTATCTACCGTTGCTGAGAAAGAGTTCAGTTTCAAGTAAATTTACTTTTATTTTTTTATGGGGCGAATGCGACTGTCTTCCATACTGACTAGTGTTGAGATGTAGTACCTGCTACTTATCGATAAATCTAAATATGCAAAGATTCGATAATTAACAATAATGAAAGGTTTTAAATTTAATGTAAAAGTACAGGTTTTGGCGCGTAGCGTATGAATGTGATATTATTGCTGAACGAGGAATATTGAAGCGTTCCGCAGCTGCATAACTGGATAACTGATTATGCTTTACTAGTCGTACAGCTTCCAGAAGTGTTTCACAGCAATAAGTGTTCTCGTTTTTTTTTTTTATAATTTCTGATACCTAACAAAATTTGGATTTTGTATTGACTTGGTACATTTTTTATTTAAGCTTTCTCTTTTATTATATAATTGTAGATAAACATTTATCGAAATATCGACACGGAACGTCACTAGTAATTTGCAGTTTCCATACAAAAAGCATGGGGCAATTGTAACTGCCAAAATAGTCGCAATAACCCACGTGCATGAAAAGTTGGGGGTTAATGTAACTATATCAATAAAATATTAATTACAACAACTAGAGTTTAACCAAATATACCAAAAACACGGACGTTTTATCTTGTTTTTAGGATACACTTATAATTTTCCTTGGGACGACTTGAAATATTTTTAATGACTTAAAACATAACACAGGCTGCGGCGTAAACATAACACGTTGCTCCAAAATGACGGCTGACAGAAAATGGTCTGTCAGTACTACAGTCGGTGAACTAGTGATGCCATTTGTACTTTATTCGAAAAAACTATGATTCCTCTTTACTCCAATAGATAGATCTATCTATAAAAACGATTAGATAGAGAGAAAATTGAATTAGTTGCTTTAGCCCCATAGTTGCTTTCGCCCCGGGTGACCTTATATGTATGGCGAATTAATAGAAAAAATAGAAATTTGTCCAAAACAAACTAGACTAGCTGTTGACACCGGCTTTGTCCGCGGGTAACTCATAAATTATCCCAATAAGACAGCAAAAGTATCCCATATACTAATCCAAGATATAAAGTATTTGTGTACCATATTTTTTCCAAATCTATTTAGCAGCTTTTGTTTGAAAAAGTATCAAAAATCTGTCTATCCTCGCAGTTACATGGATTGGTTAGCAACAAATAAAAACACATCGCTGTCAACGGGAACAATACCCAGAACGCTGGCAGTATTGCCACGTTGGATGGCAATGTTAAGGAGTTGGGATTACTCGATTGTTGGCTATAGGCTCAATCTCCACTACATGCTAATGGAACATGAGCTGAAAATTTCTTCTATTCTTTATCCTTATATAAGTGTTCGGAATTCTCTGTTGCCATGTGTTGATTCTCTTTCACGTCTTCACCAGTTACTGTGGTTTGGGAACTGTTATTTTTTTATTAACCATATGAAATATGTATGGTGGGACTATCTCCATCTATACATGGCAACCATAGAGAAAAGATGTTATTAGTCAATTTGAATCTGGCAAGCTGAGGGACTCATTTGATGTCTCAAAAATTAATAAATAACAAACAAATTAATGCTACACATAGTCCTATATCATTTTATAATTGTATGTTATGTATTACATGTCCCTAAAGCGCTTACAACGCTTCATAATTATATGAGTAACACATCCAACACATTCACTCATTTTGTATAACAAAATTCATTGCGTTACAAACTTAACAAAAGGTACTTAAATTTATAATTGCACCTCACTTTCCATTACAACATACATTATGCAACATTTGCTTTGTAAACGAAATAATTTGACATTTCATTTGTAATGAAAAAAAAAAAACATGAACATAGACGAAATTGATAATGGATTACGGATTATCTACGTGTGAAATGTCTAGAATTTTTAAATAGATTGTTTTGTTGTCTGGATTAGCTGCTAGAGCATGAAATACTTTTATTTTAGAGTGAAGTGAAAATATTTTCACTAAAGTACGATTATTAATTCCAGTCAGTAAAATGACAAGTGCAACTGTCACTGATAGATACAATGAAATTTATTTTCCTGTATATTTTCAGTTTCATGCATACTTGTTTTTCCAGTTCTCCAGTGATTGGCAGAATAGTCGACATCGACTGGGGTTGCCATTAACTAAAAATAGAATAGAATAGAATGAAATTTATTACATTTCTTTAATGAACAAATGCCAATTTACTGATTCGAATTAATAATCGTACTTTAGGTTTGTTACAAAATATCAGATAGGTACTCTCTATGATTTTCAAGCAATTCTTGCGAAAAAAAACCGTCGTTGGTTGACAGATTCGCTCCACCCAATTTTGATAATGTGACCAACCTGAAAAAAAGTAGCCGTTGAAGGTTTTCAAAAGGCAACAACCAATTCGTCGCAGGGTATGCTTGATACCTATCGTCTACTACCTATATCCACATTTGGCAGGGGGCATTAATATAATTATTTCTATTGACTTATGTAAGGCATAGTTCCCATGCATGCATTCATTTTTTGCTACATTTCAGTAGCATGTTAATATTATTTTTTTATACGCACAAATCTTAAATTCCTTCCCTGTTTTGCCAAAGTAGCCATGAAACCTGTGTCTCAACCATGTCTCAACATATTTCTACTAAACATGCGTCAAAATCTTCGACGCGATGTGTTTTTTGTTTTTGAACAACTATTGACGTTTCTGTCTGACGCACAGAGAGAATGAGTTCTGCGTAACCTCTTTCGATTACTGGGTCCAATACAACACAACATTACCTACTCAATAAACCTAAAGGTATTTGTTCAGTTTTACGCATTAATTTGGATTTGGGTCCCGGACGTCTCGTGCTTGCAATGTCCCCGGAACATTTTTTTTCGTCTCGGATCCCGGGACTTTGAAACTGACGCGAATTCCCAGTCCCTGGCGATAATTCTGGATGTATGACGTGGATTAAGCAAAAGGAGTGTGTGAGGATTACGATTTGCTGCGTTATTTTATCCTGTGCACCTAAACTATAGATAAATCAGGGCCAGTTGAGTTTAAAGTGCCCCCAAACTTATGAAAAATATGATGATAACCTTTCTGGTCAGTTTCCAACGGATATGTGCAAAATTGATCGTAATAAAACTTGTTTTTCAAAAGCCTATTTCAGAAATTAATATTCCACTTCAATCAAACTTTAGTGTTCTCCACATAAGATTGCTCAACTCCCACGTTGCTATAAAACGTACGAGCAAACAAAACATTAATTTTGAATTAATTTTCCGTTAATAGACCTAACAGAATGAACGCCGTCAAATTCTATTAATATCGCATTGAAAAATTACGTAACCGAACTAATTTCATATACATTACAAAGAACTCATTGTTAACTTCACACTTCACAGAGAAAGTCGCTAACACTCGATTATAAACCGTATCGATTTTTTATTTACTCGTATCGTTTTAGCCTCTCAGAATCGATTCTCGCGCACGACCACAATCGTTTTTGATATCATTCCACATGCTAGATTACATACGCAACGGAAGCCAGTGACCGCAAAATATATTATGAGAAACAGACTTCCATTTGCAAAGTCAAACAAATAATAATTAACTTATTATATGGTACAACGTAAACTAGTTAAATAACTGCTATAATTCAATCTGTGGCAGAAAAATAATGAGTATGACAGTGAAGGCTGTATGACGAATTACTTTTGCCTATAACAAATAATTTGAATGATTCATAACCTCATTAAAAAATGTAACCCTTGGACTGATTCATTTTGGTATTTGGTACCCGAAGTACGTGTATATTTCTTGGTGACATAGACATAACTCGCAAATCTCTTCAAGTATGAAATATGAAGGTAAAATCTAGTATATCTTAAACCTGTGCAAATATAACGTGGAACTTTGAAAGGACTGAAAGTTATAGTGTACTTAAACAACGTACGGTGAAAGTATTTAAGATTTAGCCGTTAACCGCATTATTTATTCATGGCTTGCAGTAAACATAAATCGCATTTTAAACAAGTGCATTTTATAACACTGGCTATAAAAAATACTTTAAGTAAATTACGATACTTAACTTCATCTCATGATCTCGTGCACTTTGTGCTGTATTCCTCAGAAGAATTATTATTTTAACTATTATAGTTAAATAAAAAAAGGTTTGTGTGCTTTTCTAGATAATTAATCACTTTATAAGTGCTTCTGTATATTAAATGAAGCTTTTAAACGGTAACAACTTTAGATGTTACTTGATTTGACTGATACCTGAACATTAATTTGTCCATCAAAAGTCAAATTATTAAACGTATTTTTAGCAATAAGTATTCGATATGATGACTCGGTCGAGATCGTATTGAATCTCAAAAATTAAATTGGACTGTGTAGAAAAACGACGCAAAGTTTCAACCAAAATGATTTCCCTTCGAAATCAATCACACATGTAATTAGATGACTAGAGCCAATCTCAATACAACAATGGCCAATCCCCCGTTCTAGTGTGAATGCTGTGTGGTCTACTAATCGAGCATAGAGAAATAAGATGTCTGGTATTAAAAACCTCATCTCTATGGTATTCCGGGCATAGACAATGAGCGACTCATTTTGGAAGCTCGTTCGGAAACAATAGAAAGCGGGCCTCCTACAACTTCACACGGGACGCGCAACCGGTGGAAAGTTAACGAAAATACATTTCAATAGCTAAAAGCAAAATTGGATGAGTGGCCTTACGAAATTATCGCGTTAGCCGTAATTCATTTGTGAGTGAACTCTCCCAGGCGCGTCGTGTGACCGTATGTGATCACACTAATGTGATCTTGTTATAACACCTCTTGCGCTTCGTTTTGAAACCGTCCTGTCATTGTGCAGCTTAATTACTATTCACACATGAACAAATGTTCACGAAATTCTTCATATAAATTAATTATGAACCAGTTAATTTTATAAAACACGAGATTACATAAAATAACGCCACAAGTAAGTGGCCATTGTTTTATCAGTGATAATCAAATGGTACTCAAGGTCTACCAGTCTTATAAATATTAAGTTGCCTTTATGAGCATTCGCCAGTATTTACACCCCATATTATTTATGTAATGGGGACTTATATTGGACACGCGATCTTCTCGAACAATGCAAGGAGACGATGCCCATCATCGGCGACCTAGACTTCTTTCCACTTTAATTGTTCCTCACATCGATTACAGCGTATATTTCACTGAAACAATAGATTAACCCAGTTGCGGCATGTTCTATAATAGTTATGGCGTTTCTCGTCCCGCGATATTATTGCTTTCGTATCCTTGGCGTGAGCGGCTATCTATCATGTGATCTATTGTACGTACAGTCGACATCGGTATTAGATTAAAGCGATAATTAATGCTGATTCCATACGACCTAGATTCGGGGCCCGCTCGATAAAGTTAATTTACAGTTATAGTTGTAAATCTCGTTGCAAAATAAACGGCGAGCACGCGCGCCTGCCTGACCGTAGACAACACGCGGAGACTCCCACACACACCTCGACACGATACGTCAGCACTACCCCGCGCCCTCCGCCCGTGTGCTCGTGTGTGCCACCGCACCGCGTGAATGGGACCCTTCCCGAACCGTAAACATCACGTCACGTGGCTGCATGCGAGTATAACCCGACCCAAACGAACGACACCCTCGCAAGAACCCCTCGATGCGCAACAGGCCATTCTCAATCCCGCCGGGTTTCAGGGAAAACGCACGCATGTGTGACGAGACAGACGAAACAACACACGTGCGTGATCCACGCGCGACAGAGAGGGTGCGTCAACTGCTGTCTGAATGAACGGGGTGAACTCTGACAAGTTGTGTACACATGGCCGCGAAAGGGTTGAGCCGAGTTGCGAACTAAGTTTTGTGAACGCTTTCGATTTCAACGCGTGTTGCATATGGGGGCGAACGTCGATCGATCGTAAACTTTGTTGTGGACAAGTTCACTGGGTAATTTGTTTAAATCAGATTAACAGGCTGAAGAACAACTTTGTTAACTGTTAGAATCTGTTACGAAAACTCTGTGAAAACGAAGTTGTGAAAATTGTTGAAAAAGTCGTCGGATCGAATCGTCGTCGTCGTGCTAACGTATTGCGTTCACGTCTGGTTATCGGGTGTGTTTCGCAAATCATTGTTTATGGTCGAATAGTTCTCTGAAGGGGTCCGAGAGACCGGAATTAGAAAGCGTCAAGCGCGCCGACTGCGCTACACCTAATTGACCGCAAGGTTTACGCGATTCTGCTAGAAATTGTGACGTAATATAATAATACTGAAAATAGCACCTGTTATACTTGGGGTACCAAAAGGAAGTTTATTTTCATGGGCGTCATAACTGGTTTAACAATTCAATTTCACATTGTTGCTACAACATAAATAAATAAGTGGAACCTATTTTGACGATATCTTTTTTAAATCTGACGTTAAATTACTTGACAGAACTGGCAACTTTCGCGACAGTTCGCTCCTATTTTCGAATCGATATTTCGCATGATTCGATGATTGAATTTATTTTGGATTATATTAAACTTGAATGGCAGTAATCTGAAATAAATTTCGAATAATAATGAAGAAATATAATAACAGTAAAAAATGTACAATTTGCACCACAAGTTACATAAACGACTTTTTGCATAACTACAATTTTAATATTATACAATCAGAATGATATGTTACCTACAACTCTGAAATTGGATTTTGCACAAAAACTTATTGAACTAAACCTGTAGGTAAGTACCTAAAACCAAGTTTCCTAAGTAACCTTGTTCCAGCGTTATAATAATAAGACAATAATAAATATCTTCTATTATTATAAACAGATAATAGTTATTTGTTATACAAGAGTGCAAAGTTGATTTTTAAACCGCGTGCTCAATTTTGATGACCGAGCAAGCGAATGATTCTAAAATTGAATCACGAGTGCAACGAGTGATTCAAAAATTAGAATCATGAGCGATAGCGAGGGAATCAAAAGAGCACAAGGTGAAAAATCTTTGCACTCGAGTGCAACACGTAACTTTTCATCCCACCTCAGCGAGGAAATGACTCAATGCAAAAAACAAACAAAAAAAAGATGTTGTACAAACACAAGATAGGCCTTTATTTCAGTTTAAGTATTAACTAATACGTTATTATAGAACAGAATTATTTTTAAATTAAAACAAATAATACTTAGGTAGTAGTTTTTCAAAGTTACTTATTCCCACGTTTTTATACACTCACTTTTCTAAGCTACTCTCACTCTTACGATACTAAGGATTCTGGGGTTGAACCTCCGTCCGTAGCGCAGCGAGGAGGTTCAAGTGTTAATTCCCGAAAGAAACGAGGGAATAAAGTTAAAAATCCTTAGTGTAGCGAGGGATTCAAGTTAGCCCAAGGCAACGCAGCCTTACACCCGAGGAGCGTACTCTGCTTTCACAACTATGGCGAGGGTGGCGAGGAAACAAATTTTATTCTATTTTTTGAAAATTGATGTGGTACGACAACCTTCGAACGTCAAGTGGGCACCATAGCAAGCGATCAAGCTGTTGCAGTCACCGGCCGCCATTACTGCTGCAACTCTTTAAAGTGCACACGATGTTCTAAATTCAAATTTACTTTATTCACTAGAGGATAAAAAACGGCTTTTACTCACTTGAGGATAAAAACGGCTTTTACGGTCAGATATCGAAGAGCAAAAGTACCCTTTCCGAGATGGGGGGATGAAAAAGGTATTGTTGTATCGAATACAATAATTAATACGTCACCAAACAAACTATAAAAAGGTACTAAAAAAAGTAGACATCAAGTGTATTTGCGTGTCGATCTAGTTTTGTTCTCTCTTAATAGGGTCCCGCCAATTAAATCAAAAGAACCATTTACATTACTAAATCCGTATAATTATAGTTCATAACATCTCAAAAAGTTTCATGTTATGTTATGTTCCTTTGCAAAATGCATAAATCTTACGTTTAAATATTTTGTAACCACCGTTTTAAGTATCTGCGCTTAAATCTTAGATTACCGCGATAAGTTTAAAAGGGCCGTGGAGTGGAGCGTGCTATGTTAGGCATATCATTAAGAGTAAGAGCTCGAGTCCGGAATACACAGATTCTATGTTGAACCAAATTCCAAGACATCGGACAACATATTCGCTCTAAAATAATGACAGATAAGATAGTAGTAAGATATGAAAATCACAAAAGGAGAACAACATGAAAAAAAATGTTCCAAGTGAGGACCAATTGCGAGACGTTGTGGGAATTACCAATGATTGGATCAGCAATCCATCTTTAGCACTGGGAACGTCTACCACAAAGGGAAAAACATGATTTTATAATATTTACTAATTAGTTTCATCGAAAAAACCTGATTGTACGAGTATTACTTCTTGACATCACCCTTCAAAATCTGTTCTGCTGTAATATTTCCTAAACTTGACCAATCCTCCGACAACCCGTCATTCTGCTACGACCTCCATATTCTACGTTCTATTATCCAATTATGACGAACTACAGTAAACCAATAATTCCCAAAGGTACAAACAGCAATTAACTACTGCATTCAAGCAAACACAAGTAGCCATTGATCTACAGAACCCACTTTCGTCAACATATGCACTTGAAAACGTTTATTTTTAAGTCTTCGATCCGAATGTGGGCTTATTGATTGTCGGTAATTATGCAAAATAACGAGTCGTGGACTGGCTGGCTGCTCTAACTAGTGACGTGTATTTACGGTTCGTTAGGACCGTCCGCAGTAAAAAGTTGGAGCCGACATTACAAAGACACTGCGTGCGGAAAATAGAATTAATTGAACACACCATAAGTTGAACGTGAAATCGACTATCAAACGTGCGTTTAAATGTTGAATATAATTTAAATTACGTACATAATTTCTAAGGTTTATTGGTTACGAGATGATGCAGACTGTACGCATTATAGTGGGCAGTAAAACTGCAGTCTGTGTGCACATATCGTTGTAATGTACCTATCTGCAGTTTACCTAATTAGACTCTCCGACGTTTAGTGTAGTAATGCAGGGAGATAACATGGGATTATGGCATAAATGAACAGTTACATGTAACTGTGAAGAAAGTTGCTTTTAGTGGCAAAAGCTTCGCGGCTTGATTGGATTTCCATATGAGTTAATGTCGAATGGAAATGAACATAAATATCGGTTAACTTAAGCATTAGGTTAATCTTCTAAAGTCAAATTGTCAACTGGGGATGATTGAATGTTAAGATTTATGATTCGAATAAATATAAATTTACGTCTTTGACGCTTCTGCTGTATATCAATGCAAATGGTGCATTTCATTAGCGTGTAACGCTCATTTATATTGAACATTAACCGAGTATATTCAATGCTGGGAGTTGCTCGGTAGAAACGTTAGATACTTGCCTCCCGAAAGAGAATAACGTATGGTTTATACGGCCGTAAAGTTTTTGTACCGATTCGTTTGGTATAGTTTTTACGGGGTGGCCTCAGAAACTGGACACTGAGAGAATAATACTTGTACTACAGCATCTGCTAGAAATGTAGTCATCATCATGATCATAGAGTTCTATACAAAGATTGTCTTTGGAAAGAGTCTTCTCTGGCACGAATGTGTAGTCAAAAACTCCGTGTTACATAAAGCGGTCCGAACACATCATGGCTTTGAACACAATCATTATATTCAAAACAACAAATATGAACCTATACGTGTGTGGAACATATTTTCGAATCATCATCTTATGTGGGAACTCAGGCAGCATAATTATTATTATCATCTTACATACCTACTTCTCGATTACTCGCCATCTCAGCAGTCATCTTCTTTCTAGTAAATACACGCTACTTTAGGTATCACAAACTATATAGCTTTAAAATACATTACATTTTAAAAAAAACATCGCAAACACACTGCCATTCTTATGACCTTTTGACACTAACTGTCAAAACTTCGAAAGAGGGTATCTACCCTCTTTCTTTGACATTAGAACCGTATTAACGTTCCAAATTCAATTTAAAAGAATTATGTGTTCGAATTTCGAACGCTGGACGACCTCTAGTAATTCTAGAGGACCCATAGATATCTACATCTACATAAGTCGCTAAGCAAGAGGTGTCTCGTAGTAAAACAGCGCCAACGTTATCGATTCGTCGCACAATACGTTGCAACTCCTTGAATTGCATCTCATCTGAATACAGAGTAAATGCAATCCTTCATTTTCTATCTCTGTAACTTTTTCGTGTTAGATGTTTCAAAATGTAGTTAGCTTTTGCATTTAGGTTTATATTTTTTTTTAGTATTTTAACTTATTATATTGCTTGAAGAGTATTCTGAACTTGAAACATTACCTGTCAAAATTATTGTTTTTTTTTTTTTTAAATGCTCTTCAAAAATCCTGGACCTGTTTACGCCTACGGTTGTTTCTCAAAAGATACTTATATTCGTAGTTCTCTTACTTTGTATTTTATAAGGCGAGGTACTAAATCAACGTAGTTATGCTAGCTTAATTACAACTTGAAATTCAAATACCAAAACTTAGCTACCGATATAAAATAATCATTGAATGACACTATAATCAATTAAACTAACTTTTCTTGATAAAAGTAATTAAAAACAGCATTAGAAGAGATACACAATCTAGAGTAAAAGTACTAGGCACACATGAAACCGGAGCAGTACACTACAGAACAAAAGATTCGCAACGAAGGCGATCGATTTGTCGCATTCGATTAGCGGGCGACGACACTAACTTGTGAGATGAGATGTTATTTATTGTACTTATATGTTCCTAGTATCTTTATCAGACAGCCTTGTTATCGTACTGTTTAAATCTAACCCATTATCATACGAATTTGCGATTGGTTGGGTTATAAGGAATCAAGTATTCGTGTTGAACTTTTGATTATGAATAAGAATTGATATCAGCGATGTACTAGTCAGTTTTGATTGTTAAATACAAGCAATTAATGTTTGATATTAAAGTGAAAACCATGAAAATGTCTACGATACAATGAAAAGATACTGTTCAAGATAGACCCATGCTTTAGCTGGACCATAAAATTGAAAGTGTTTTAAAAATGTACAAGAATAATATTAAAACAGTAACTGGTCCCTGACCATATCATAAACATAATAAATGGTAAAAAATATAGAAGATATTATAATTATCAAACTTAAACTTTTAAATAATGTGGCGATCACGCAACTCGAAGTTTACATACAGCTAACGCCATCTAGCGCCGAGTAGCCGAATTACTCGTTGTTACAATCTAGATAGAATTAAATCTTTTTTTTTAATTTTTAATTGGGATATGTGCTTATTAAATTGGTTATTATAATAAATATTTATTTGAATAAGTAATTGACATAATAAACAGAAAACAACGTTTAAAATATTCAAATGCGTTGATTTTTAGAAGCAAAGCGGGTCAAAACCCTTTTTAAAATCCCGGGTAACTATATTTTATCTTAAATATGTCTGACCTAAATGTAGGAAAAGGCGTCTTTCCAGTTTAATTCAGGTTCTTAGACTAGCGTAGGTTTTAGTTCGAATTCATGATAAACGCACTCAAGTGTAAAATGAATAAATAGGTAGGTCGCTAAAACTTTTTAATATTCTTTAGGTCACTGCGCTTTACTTGCAGAGCTAATAATATGAATTATTTTTGTATTTCAAGACTTATTTTATTTATTATACTTCTTGTAGTACAACTACGTTATACTTTACATTCGCAAAGATAATGCCATGAACCAAACAGGGATCCAAAAAACACTTTAGCAATGTTATAATAGAACTGCGATTAATTTTTTTTTGTCAATTATCTACTCTATTGCTCGATCAATAGAATATACAATTATTCGAATTTTATCGCTTTGCATATTGTGAGGTTGCTAAAGTGGACTTTTCAGACCCGCTTATCGCCAAAATCAGTCATCGTTTATCTGCTGTCACTGAGAGTACGATGCACTGTAACTGTCTAGATGTGTCGTATAAATACTCAGACTGGAATGAAAACATACAGACATTTGTTTCATAGAACAAACTATTTTGTATGACATTGAATGTCAAATGCATGTGACAAACATGCCTCTACTATCGCGATCTGGTGACTATCACAGTCGCAATCTTGATCCCAAATAACGTAACCAATTATTATCTTCCTGCCCTTATATCATTTTACTTGAGGTCGGCGGTAACATTGTTTTTTTTTTTCTAATTCACCCCTGTCAGACGTCACAGAATCATTTACTTCTTTTTCATTCATTTCATTCCTTACACAATCTTTGTAACCAATAATCAATTTTCCTATCCGAGTCTTTAATATATTCTACCTCAACAGCTTTGAAAGAAAACGGATCAAAAGAAGACGGATCACGACCCATACAAAATTACCCCACGTCCTATTACAAAGTGACGTATGTTAAAAAAAAAGATAAAAATGTATAAAAAAATACGGCATATTCCCTATCTTTATTTTTTTACACCTTCATGTGGAAAAATGGTTTTAAAAGTAGTTCAGGTAATGTTATGAAAAATTCGTTCGTACGAGTATTTATGAACCGATTTTAAAAAATCTTTTTCTGTTTGAAAGGATACGCCCAAGGTAGTCACACTGCCATAAAGTCAGGTATCTGGTGTCCGTGGTCCTGGCGAAATGAAATGAAATTCTCAAAAATAAGCTTATTTTTTGTCAATAAAGGTAGTTTTTAATATATTACATTTATTTTGTTCAATAAAAGATCAAATGACGATGCCTGCCGGGATCGCGGGACTGTCTCACCTGGTAACCGCGGCCCTGGTACATAAAGGGCTATTGAAGGGTCACCGCGGATTTTAGTCAGTACTATATGTTTTTTTTTGCGCGGTATAAACCGCGCAAAAAAAAACAACTGACGATTACTTATATCTTTATTTATCGGATTATGAAAACGTGAGAATATTTAAAAAATAACTTCATTTTTAGCATTCCGTAGCCAAATGGCAAAAAACGTAACCCCAGATTCGTCATGTCTGTCCGTATGTCACAGCCACTTTTGTTGGTAAAAGCTATGCCGTTGGAACTTGGAAAGTAGATGTTAAAAGTGTCCTCCACCCTAAAATAAGAGAATGATAAAAATATATATATATATATATTATTATAGTTAATGATATAATATCACTCATATTATTTATGTATAAAAGAGGCGATTTTGGTGATATGGATTAAAAAAATGAGTGGACTGGGAATTTAAGGATACTACAAAAAAAAACATTTTTCTATTGTTTATAATCACAATACACACGTTTCGATGAATTTGGACAGGACATTTGTGCAACAAATAGCGAGCATAACCCAAAGTTCGTTCCGTCATTTTCTCAGCATTCATTTATTATTTTCTAAATCCTTAAAACTTGGTTCAAAAAACCTGCCTTTCCTTTCTTCGGGCTGGTTCCACATCCAGCCCAAATAAAATATTACACTCATAACATGGGAACATACCCCCATTGTCTTACGCCCATGTATACAAGAACAACTGTGTTCAACCACGGTATTATCCTTCATTTCGTCTATTAAAAGCTTCCCTTGCCGCGTCGCGTCGCTATCGTTATTCGTCTCTCTCATTTGTGATAATGTAAGTGAAACGACCTCTGTCGACCACTGTCTCTCGTTACCTTTTTCTGATCAAAATGCAATAAATCAAAAGAAACAACAAGAGAGTGAAAAACAAATAATGTGAAGTACAAAAATGAGCTTATTTTGAGATTTTACTTTCATTTCTTCAGGATTCTGGAGACCGGAGACCTGAATATATGACAATGAGACTAGCTTGGCGCTTTCAAACAAAAAAAAGAATTTTTAAAATCGGTCCATAAATACTCGAAAGAACGAATTTTTCATTACAGCCCCTGAACTATTTTCGAAGCAATTTTTTCATATGAAGTTGTAAAAAATTTAACTCAGAAATATGCCATCTTTTTTAATACATTTTTATCTTTTTTTGAGATATGTCACGTTGTTATAGGACGTGGGGCAATTTTGATCCTTCTTCTTTGAAGAAGAAACACATTTTTGGAGTAAATCATCACCCTGTATTTACTTTTTTCTTAATTGTCTAACATTTTTTTTCTATTTGTTCCAGTGTTCGGCATGGACTCTCCTCTGGGACTGTTCCCCCCCGGCATGGAGCACAAGATGTACCCAATGATGGACGTGGAACACCGCGCGCCGCTTGATGCACAACTATTTACTAACGTTAAAAAGAAATGTGAGTTTTTTTTAGAATAATATAATTTATTAGCAATAGGCTCAAATCTTAGCAATTCAAGCATTACACCAAAGCGGCTGCATTTAATTATGATAATAGCGGAGTAGCCAGTTGTGTTTTTTTTTTGTAATTAGGTATCTGGATAACAGTAATTAAAAGCTTAGCAAAAGTTCCCAACACTATGTAGTCTTGAGGTAATGAACGTTTCTGAGTAAGCCTTCATCCTCATCCCAAATTGGAAAGAATGAATCAGTAATAATATACCAAAAGTTTCTGCATTACGCCACAACAAATCTCTACAAACAGAATATTCTTTGAAAGACTCACATACGTATCGAAGTTATCTGTGAACAATGGTGCTCATACACTCGCATCACAAACAGACGCGTGCCGAGCCGCAACAAAGGAGCGCAGCGCAATAATGCACGAGCTGCATCCTCGTCCCATCACACATCCAGTGGGCTCGCAATCTCTCCACGCGAATGTTAAACCGCCATTGTTTCTCAGCAAATGTTTATTAAGACGATCTGATAGCGTATCTCATAGGGGAACAGACGCCCGACTCTAACGTATGCTTTGAAAGCTGGTCCCCGACGGACGCCTCCGCCGCACAATAGTCTCGATCGATTAGCGCCCATCGCCCGAGACAGGCACACGTGTACCCCTGTACCCAGCTCCGCTCCCTCGCTAACGAGCTACAAATAGAAAACATCCTTTTTTAATTTACAAAGCTCGCGTGACCCCCGACGACTATTAAAAGAAAAAACTAATTTCCATAATAAAATATCATTTCTCCGACGACGTTCCGAAATGTTCCTCGAATTATCTGATCGGAATCGAGTTAACGTGCTCCGTTGAAATTATAAAACTATAAAGTTAGGGGCGACGTCGCCGGCATATGCATGTCCGCGTTTCTTTTTGACAAACCGCCGTAATAGTCGCGTGCTCGTATCGAATTAATGACAAATCGCCGCCAACAAAATGTCGCCGCAACCCGCTCATTTCGCTCGCTCGCTCCGTACACAGTTATTGCTCAGCCCGAAACATGGTTATTAGATAATGGTGCACTCGCGTAATGCCGTCGCGGTGGCGCGGCTCACGGCACATGTCGTGCCGTGTCGTGCCGCGGAGCCTGCACTTCGCCGCTCGTAAATCACACAACTCCGCGCTCGCGGTTGTTTTCTTATGTAATTAGTTAGCTAAACATTTCTGTTCGTTGACACGAAACCTCAAACCGCATTAATAGATTACTAATGGTATCTGTGTTCTGCAGGGCGACCGAAGGGCCAGCACAGCGCGCCGCGCGGTGGTCCTCCTCGATCTTGGACCAACGCCGAGCTCACGGAGGCGCTGCAGCACGTGTGGAACAAGAAGATGACGACGAGCCAGGCCTCCAGGATCTTCGGCATCCCTTACAACTCGCTGCTCATGTATGTGCGCGGCAAGTATGGCAAGAGCCTCAAGCTAGAGCAGCTCAGGAAAGACTGCATCGGCGGACCTCTAGACGTACTGAACCTAAACTCCGGCAACAACAACAACAACCAACCCTCAAGCAAACACCACGACAAGACGACCACTCACAACGACCAGCGAGCTCCGAGCCCGACATCGCCTCGAATCCCATGTTCAACCCCTTCCAGCCAGGGTTCTACCCCGAGTTCCCGCCAGGATTCCCGATGCCGCTCAACATGCTGCATCTACTCCCGCCGAACGACAAAGCGAGGGAACTATATCAGTCGATGCCGATGGCTCTGGACTCGCTGTCAGGAGTAACGAAAGAGGAGGATTGTAAGAGTGACAGGTCAAAGGAGAACTCAGCCGACGAGGAGGGCGACTCGTACCGCGCGCCCTCCCACCCGCCGCATCCGCCCGACACGCGCCAGCTGCTGCACCACAACGGACAGGACTAGGTCCCGGCACGTCATGTCTGCGATGCGCACTGTACCTTCACCTGTTAACATCTCATCAGTGACGTATGAGCGGGTCAGATGTCCCGCCGCAGTCGCAGCTAGACATCGTCACGGACTCGCTCGCTCATCTGTTGACTAAAACTGGAATTTAGTTAGTGTATTAATAAGTCTCGTAACAAACATATTTACGTGTTTTAGAAATTAATTTTATATCTTGTGGTCGATCACTGGCGACAGAACTTAAAGTTGGTGTGCTTAGTGGTACTATAGTGAAACTTTTAACAACTTTTTAATGTCGACTAACCAAATGGTGAGGTGACACGTTATTTAAAATTGGTGTAAGTCACAGAGGTATGAAAAATGGAGGACGGTTAGTGAGACGCGTGAAGACATTTTTCATAATTCTGCGACGCGAACTATTTATTGTTATTACGTTTGTAGAGGTATCACTCGCGAGGAAATCAATAAGGATCTGGCGAGGCGGCCACATAGTGTAATATTTCGATTGGAACCTAAAACTCGCTTAAATAACTTCGACGGTAGCTGAACGCCCGTGTATGATTGCTATTGTTTTGATGTGCAATACTAAATTGGAACTTACTATGAATACACTAGAAAGGTTTCAGTTTTACGGATATCGTAAATTGTATTAGGAAGTATTTGTGAATCTCCGGGATCGCGACCGGCGACGTCCGCATTTAAATTAGTTAAATTTATATTTAAAAGATGTGTTAATATTGTAAATGTATATTAATATCGCGTACTAAGTGATAGGCGATAATTTATTTTGAAGGAGTGCAATAAGTATGAAAGGTGTTGTGATTGTTATCGTTAAGGACATTCCGAATTTCATTATTGTTAACACATTCCGTTACATTCCCTATTTTTAGATAATGTATTATAATTTCTTACGATTTTTATTATTATTGAATATAATAATGCATTGATTTCTTCATTGATAGTGAAACCTTTGTAGATATAATACGTTATACGTGCGAGTTCACTTATGCATTTCACCAAAGTTTGTAAAATATTTCGTAATAATAGTTATAATTCGATGATAAACAATTTTTAAATGTAAATAGTTATTGATAAAAAATTAATGGGATATAAATTTTTGAATTAACCAGTAAATAAGGTGGACATTTATATGTGTCTAAAATGGTAAATAGTAGTGTATTTGTAATTGTTGTAGTGTTAGTGATGTGAGTCAGTGAGCTGGGCCGAGTGAGACGCTGACGTCCAGTGACGTCACAGGGAGCCGCGACGCACTAGTCACACACATCCACTCACCAAACGTAACTCATAGCGTTCAATCTCAAACGTCACAAAATTCAGCAGACTACCCTCGATACAGCACTAACTGGCGCTAGACAAGGACATTGTCCAAAGAAAAGGAAATATAATTTCATTCAAGTTTTGTTTTCAATTAATATAAATGAATGAGGAATAGAGCTGCAATTATTAACTTCATTTATTATCATAATCTTAGAACAATCCGTTCTTAAATCTCTAATATGTATAAAAGTATCAAAATACAATATTAACATCGAATAATTGCCAGTCTCTTGAACTCTTCAAAAACCGTTTCAAAAAATTTCCCACGAAATAAAATGACAGTGCGCGCCACGTTTAGACAAATAATGTATCTGCACTCAATGTTCAAATAAAAAGGAGCTTTCAAGATTTTAGTAAATAATGAAAGTTAGAATAAATCGTTCAATACTATCTGGCTTTAGATAAATGTATACAGTGATCACTAGAAAATACCGTGTACGTAGAACACATGATTTTACCCGTTGTAAATATAATTTGTATAATAATGAACTAAATCTGTTGAATTTCTTACATGGTTTCCTTTACACGCTAAACCCAAATTTACAGTGTTTACGTTATATGACAATTCAATTCTTTTCTACATAAACGTTACCCCCCGCGTGTATAACTCGGAATAATTCTAATTTACATCCAAATTTCTTAACTATAGTCGGCGAAACATGAAAATCTCTCAACAGAAGATCTGAACACTATTTACGATTCTATTTTATAAAAAATATTGTACATTTCACATAACAGTACAGCAACAATGGAATCCTCATACCTACATACAGTAGTAACACATAGTGTCACTTCATAATAACAATATTATCATTACAGGGATTTTATATATTAAACGATTAATATGATTAAAATATTGTAATAGTTTTAACAGATTTTATATTGCTTTTTCTCATTCCGTTTACGCTGGCAACATTGAAGAATGCAAAAACCGCGCACTTTTGTATTTAAATGTAACGGATTCACATGTAGATAATAAAGTAAGGTCATGTATTGAATAAATAAACAATTGTCTGTATGAAACGTAAATACATGTGCCAAAATTGTAAAGAAATGATTTCAGCGTTGGCGTTGTGTTACTGTTCCACAATGTTCTCTTGCTGGGCTTGTGTTTGTGACTTGTGACCATAGATTACGTTCATATTTACCTAATTCGTACAAATTCAGCAGTATTAGAGTGATTTTGTTAAAGTTTTAATTGAGAAGTTTTTTTTGTAATTAAGTTTTGTTATTTGTTAATGTGTAGGTCCTGCGATTGACGAAATGGTTATGATAAGAGCATGTTTTACCAAGTTCAACGGAATATGTTTTGTATATGTCTATATGTATATTTTATGGTTCTGTGGTTTACCTTATTGCTTTAACACTTCGTTATATAGTAAATTCTGTTTATTCTTGACCTCTACGCCGCTAGACACGTTCTTGTAAAACTACGTTCAGCTTTTCAACACTGTTCTCATTAAGCATAGGTGACATCAGGAGCCAAATGTAATATCGTAAAGGGTTAATAGATAATATATTACGTACGACATTCAGTACTTATTTTTAGTTGATAAAATGTGATTGTATTAATTTTAGTAAAAATTCAAAATAATTAGTTTCCTTCAATTTTTGTTACGAGTATTTATAAATTGTAATTGCAATGATTTTTAGCTTTTAGATAATTGTTCTCTCCGATAAAGAGTATAATTAATTGTAAGTTTTATTTTTTTGTAATTTAATTTGTTGTATTTTTGCTTAATATAATGACAAATTAAATTAAATGATATCGTTACATTAGGGTTGTAAAAAAGATTATCTATTTGATCTTAAATAAAATACGAAAAAATATTTATGTTCTAGTATCATTCTAACGTGTAATTGAAATCGAAAGATGGAGCGTTGTAGTAAAATTCGTTTACGGTCACCGACCGTAAAGTGTAAAAAATAAAAATATGAAATACCAATTTGTCGTTTCATTTTGTTGACACCATGACACCGACACGAGTCCAATTTGTTCACGTATTGTGTTACACCCTTATTTGTTATTTTTCCTTGACGGGAAAAATTGCAAAAGATGAGGAGCTGGTACGTATTGCCTGAGAAACAAAAACGACATATCATAATCTCCAACTTTTTAGCCCCAGTTACTATACAAAAAAAAATCCAGTGGAAAATTTACTAATTGCCAAATCTACTAAGGCCCGACTTGACCAATCCAGAAACCACACCACGGGGGGTACTTATATAAGTGGTAAAATCATCCAAATTAGTCCTACCCAGGGCAGGCCAGGAGGGGACTGTCAAACTCGTACTGACTAAAATCCATGGTGTCCTTCAGTAGCCCCTTTACGTTCGGGGGTCACGGTACCCCGCCAGACTTTGGCCCTATAAGAGGGCCCCGTCATTGTGCTGACAGGAGGTTCTTAGTATCAAATTTTTGTACTCACCAGTTTAAAATCAATCGACTTAGGTGCAGACGAAATAGAGCTGTATGGAGATGACAATAAAGACTGGTTGATTTCTAGATTAACATCTTAAAGGCGACACGTTGCTTTCAACGACATGCAGATTCGATTCAATATACTGAGACCTGTAATGAGATTACAAGTTGAGACCAATTTTCACCAAAACGAAAGGGAATATCTTCAAATATTTATTCTACATTGCTCTCTAATTGCCATATCTATTGGCTTTGACTCCTCTATGTTTTGGTAACTGCACCATAAAGAAACCGTTAGCTTGTTCATATAGCCATCCAGTGGAGAGGTAGAGAGACATATTCTTCAGCTAAGAAGAAAAGAGTCAGAAAGGACAGTCCTTTCTGACTGGCCTCGAAGTGCCTATTTTGTGGCATTCCACCTCAAAACGAAAGCAAGCGCTCGTGCTAGCTGCTGAGATCCTTCAGTCGTCCCCTCAGACCAAATTCAACCGTATCTCAATTTGCTAGCACTGAAATTCCTTTAGTAACATGAAGTCTCTATGACATACCACAGCGTCCAGTGTCATGTCGTGGCATTCCGTGAGACATTCGATCTTTTCCAGGTCTGCTATTGCCGCAGGTGTGCTATTGCCAGGTCCAAATTTCTAGCGAAACTATTAAAAATTTCTACTAACAAAGTTAAAGCTACCTGGCAAATTATCAATAGTGAAACAGGAAAATCGGTTAATAAAGAAAAGCAATTAGAGATTATGATAGACAGTCAATTAATTACAAATGCGAATAGCGTAGCAGACGCATTTAATGAATTCTTTGCAATATTCCTATAACTACGACTCGCTCCTTAAGCTCTTCTCCTTCTAAAGCTGAAAGCTTTTTGCAACAAAATGTGCCTAAATGCGGTAACCTATTTAGTTTTGAACACATAACACCATATGATGTATAAATGTATTCAACACACTTAATCGAAACATACTGGCGATTATTGGGGAATTTCAATTAAACTTTTAAGTAATATAATTGACATCGTCGCCCCCCTATCTGCAATTACTTTTAATAAATGTGTAGATCTGGGTACTTTTCCTGACCTCATGAAGAGTAGTAAAGTCATACCATTATTTAAATCAGGCAATTAAAAATGATATTGGTAATTTCAGACCCATTTCTATCTTACCCGCCTTTAGCAAAATATTTGAAAAAATTGATACTCAAGCAGTTGCTTAGTCATTTTAATGTAAATAACCTCCTTCATAGTGAACCAATATTGGTTTTACGAAAGGTCGTTCAACAACTGATGCAGGTGTTGCTCTGCTGAAGCACATATTTGAGGCGTGGGGAGCAGTAAGAATGCAATTGGTTGTTTTCTGTGATCTATCCAAAGCCTTTGATTGCGTACACCATGATACACTTTTGCGTAAATTACATCATTACGGAGTCCAAAACGAAGCTCTTAATGTTATAGAATCGTACTTACGTAATAGATTTCAATGCGTAGATGTTAATGGCTCGAAATCTTCTGGTCAACCTGTCCAGCTAGGTGTGCCTCAAGGATCAATTCTGGGTCCGTTTTATTTTTGGTCTACATCAATGACTTGCCATATCTTTTTAAAGGGCCATTTGCGACATTGTACTGTTTGCAGATGATACCTCTCTTATATTTAAAGTTGATAGAAATAGACAAGATTTTGACGAAGTTAACACTGCCTTATCATTGGTCACGGATTGGTTTACTGCTAACAACCTAGTCCTAAATGCCAACAAAAAACGAAATGTATAAAATTCGCCTTGCCAAATGTTACAAATCTAGGTCCTAACATAGTTCTAAGTAATGAAGAAAATTGAAACTGTTGACTCAGCTGTGTTTCTGGGTATTAAAGTAGATTCTAGAATTCAATGGGGTCCGCATATAACATGTTTAGCGGGAAGACTAAGCTCGGCAGCCTACGCTGTCAGAAACGTAAGACCAGTACACGGACCGTTGACCACAGCTCGACTAGTTTATTTTAGTTATTTTCCACAGCCTTTAGCCACGGGCATTTTATTGTGGGGCAAAGCGGCTGACGGATATCAAAATATATTGTTTACAACAAAAAAAAAACGAGCTGTTCGAGCAATTATCCGCTGGGTACTAGAGTTTCTCTGAGGGAATTTATTCAGGGAGAGGGAGATTGGCATTTGACGGTGTTTGGCCATCTCATTCATCTTTGCAACCATATATATGTTAGGCAGAATTTACACCTATATACCAAAAACAGTGATTTTCACCCTATTAACACGAGAAATAAGCATCACCTGCGCGTTCCTTTTCATCGACTTCATAGGGTTCATAACTCATTTGTAGGCCTTGGTATAAAATTCTATAATAAATTGCCTCCGTCATTGCTAAACTTGCCGTTTAATGAGTTTAAATCTAAGATTAAATACATCCTTTGTTCTAAGGCATATTATTCCGTAAACGATTACTTAGTGGATAATAACAGCTTGGTCACTCTGTTGAAGTTAAGACGGCTTTCATGCTCTTTCCCAGTTTAGTATTTTATTTACCCTTTTTTTTTTCTTTTCCGGACAAGTTATATGACTTCATAAATTGTTTATATTTTTTTTCTTATGACTTAGTTAAGTCATCTTGTTGTATTTTATTTTATGTGTTTGTATTTGTTTTATTATTTTTATTTTGATCAACGGGCATTGTTGTCCTACTTTACATTTTATTGTTGTCTTTTTATGTGTATTTTATTTTTAGTACGACCAGTCGTAGGTTTCCTTCATTTTTAATAATATTGTCGGAGCGGATGAAGAATGTTTAACTATCTCTTGGCATTGTATAGAGTGTATTTATCTAGTATTGTATAGAGTCATTACCAGCATTGTGTGCGTACCATGAGCTATCTTTGACTAAAATCCTACGTCTGTCATTGACTTGAATGACTCTGGCGGTTGAGAGTATGTCATGCTCACTCAAAAGTCTCGCTGATGGTGGCATGTGTGTCGGATCATTTAGTTCCCTTCAAAATGGTTGAGCTGAATGGTGCTGATATATGTGTCATGTTCGTGAACGGGCGCTGTCCGTGGGACTGGTCATCTCTTAGCTTGCCATGGTCTATTTTAATAATTAATAACTTTATTTTTGAATTGTCTTTTTTATTTTACTATGGACACTATAACTTGCCACATCGTTCTCACATAATGTACCTACCATCTGATGATGAATGATGTAACCAAAGATCTGTAATAATTTTGGCGATTGAAAAAGAGTGTCCATGGCGTTTCTTGCTCATTCTTCTCCATAGAGATCTACGTCTTTGGAATGAGCACCTACGGTACTTTCACAGTTTTTTATGTCTTGTGACTGGTACTGTAGCACCATAACTATTTTTGTACTAATTTAATTTGTCTTTGACAGTTCAAAAGTGCCGGTTACGGCCCTAGTTGAAATAAACGTTTTGATTTGATTTGATTTGATTTGATTTCCTGCTAAAATATAATTTTAGTGCTAACTTTATTGAAATAAGGTAGAAAAATGTAGGGTACAGATTCAAAGTTCCATACTACCTAAAAACAAATGAATGACAAGTGGTAGGTTAGGGCTCGTATACATGATGCCGACGCCGCGCCGACACCGCTCCGCCAAGGTATAACATACACAGCATGCAGGTGAGGTGTCGGCATGGCGCGGCATCGTGTAGGAGTTAGGGTATACAGTAAAACAAAATATTCGATATCACATGAAATCATACCCTTTTTATTTTCAGTTTCATTTAAATATGATTTTATAAATACAAAATTATACACTAATCGAACGGTGGATGCTGTCAGCACTTACAAATATCGTACATACTCCTCATTGAGCAAATGCAAGCAGTTTTTATTAATTTTACACACTTTTTATAATTGTCTTACAATTTTATAATTTATTTATGAAGATCTATCTATTGAGATTAATATCGAATTTGGTTAACCTGTGATCTACCGTAATAGGTAAGTATTTTGTTTTTTTGTTCATAAAATTTTTGCGTATAAAAATTTAGACGTTTTAAACGGTCGCTTAATCAATATTGATGGCAAAAATTAATTCACTTAATTGGTGCGTGGTGTCTCACAGACCACAGCGCACCTTCAAAGTAAAAGAACTTGTAGTTCCCGTTAGCTACATAAAATCATGTGTCCCATAAGATCAAGTTATCAAGCCGAACATATTTATGATTTTGTATTGAATTTCGTTCCATGGTCAGTGTCACAAACACCACTCAACCGTTTACGTTACTTTTAGGTTCGACCAAACAGTGTTTGAATTGTTCTAGTAGTCTATAGACGCAAAGACGTAATCACTCAATAATGCCGAAGAAAACTTTAGCGATTCACAGATTAATCCAAATTCAACACCAAACCTGTTTCCTTACACATTTACGTCATACATTATATTTTAAATTCTATTCCGACAAGTAAAAATTGCACATTACTATTCTTTAAAAAAAAAAGAACGTAAGTGAAAATTTATACGAAAATAACACTTACGTCCTTTCACTTAAAGTAGTAAATGGGGTACGGAAAGTTTTGAGGTAACTATTATGAACATATGGGCTATATGTTGAGTATATTCCATCAATATCACACGGCTTTGTATCAATTTTATTCGATAAATATTTTTTTATTTTATTTTATATACACATTATACTGGAAAAAGTTATTAGTTAATTTAATTGAATTATTTTAAGTACTATAACCAATATTAATGTTTTCTTCTTACTATAAGTTTAGATGGAATTTAGGGTTAATGTAGAAAATAACACGTCATAAAGAAACTAGGTTTTCGACTTTATTTGCAACGAAGTAGCTTAGCTACTGAAGTTTTTCAAAAAAATCGAATGGACGAGTTGTTTGCAAAAGTTTCATTTATAATTATCTAATAAGTAAGAAGATTTTAAGTTAATTTTGCAAGTGCCGTAATTCCAAACAATAAATGTGACTGCAATTTGGACACCAGTTCATTGTAAATAAAGGCCAATTTCGTATGCACTTACTCGATTTGATCCGACATTCACAACTTGTTATCATTTTACGTCTACAATCTTATAAGCCTTTTCTTTTAAGCATTTGATTTGCACACACAACTTTAAATCTTATTAAAATGTCTTTAGGTCCTCTTTCCTGAACCATAAAAAAGGAATGATAATTAATTCGATTTGAATTGTAGTGTACAAATCAAAAGCTGTCACTTCATTATTCAACTATTCCAATTTATGTTATTGTTTAATTAGTTAATGTTTTTTTACATTTTCATTTTACTTTACAATCCGACCTTATAACGCTTACCTCAAATTTTAATTAGACTATGCCTTATCAGACCTGAAAAACGGCAAAGTACAATCGACGAATTTGAATTATGACCCGCCTTACAGACATTCCAATACAATTAGGTCCACAATCGCGTAAACATACAATATCCATGGTAACGACTTTGATCTTTGTTATGTTGACGAATTCCAAAGATTTACTGTAAAAAATGGATCATGATTCAAAATCAATTGTACATGGACGTTACGGAGTATGGCCGAAATCAAAACTTACGGCTGCTACACACTTGGCCGAATAGAAATAAACTGGGAATTTCCCAGTCAGTATACTTTCCCAGTGAAACAAGTGTGTTAGAGCCATAAGTGTCACTTATGATGTGTCACTTTCTATCGCTTGTGTGGAATAATTACGTGAAATGTAACTAAACTGGAACAGGATTATTTAAATTAAATAGCGCACACAATGACAGAGAGAGCAGTGAAATGGAGCAGCTTTTGCAGAAAATGTCTTGGGATGCGTCACCAAAGTATAGCACACTTGCCGAGATCTGTCTTGGATGGTCACCAAAGTATAGCAACCACTTGCCGAGATCTGTCTTTGGATGGCACCAAAGTATAGCAACACCTTGCCGAGATCTGTCTTTGGATGGTCACCAAAGTATAGAACACTTGCGAGATCTAACTTTGGATGGTCACCAAAGTATAGCAACATGGCACCAAAGTATAAGCCACAGTTCACGAGATCTGTCTTGAGATGGTCAACCAAAGTAAGAAGCAACTTGCCGAGATCTATCTCTTCGTAATTTTATGTCTCAACTCATAAAAGCGGTGTTACACATCATAGCGACTTACTGTAGGCGTATGGGTGTTTTTTGTAAATGACTTTTACAGGTGTCGGTTTTGGAATAATCAGGTAACAGCCACAACAAAAAATCCCCTCATCATTTATAGTTTGAAAGGACAAGCTCTTTTCTTTCGTTCTCGTATAGTACTCTTAAACTTCGATTCATTTTAAACATCAATTGGCCAAACAAAACCCATAACATTTACTTTCTAAACTTGTCTATCGAAACAAACAATTAATCCAATTTTTCAGTAAACATTCTCATTATCGACCCATTAATTCGGATGGACTTGCAACGTCACATAAAATGAATAATAATTTAAATATAAAATTGAATTAAAATGAATGAAAAAAATGTTTTTTAAAGTTAAGTTAATGTTAGTAAAAACCTGATCCTTTTAAGCAAAGATACGTTAATTCAGCTTATTTGGTAAAAATCTATTCAAAAAATCGCCAATCAGTGCATTTCTTTTTTTTTTACAGTCACACCTAAAACGCCAAATTGTTTTACAATTTTGGTACTAAAGGACTATGAATTTTATTCTGAATTAATTATTTTTAATAGGATATTTAGAAGCTAGACCTATTTGATTGGTCTATTTTAAACAATTAGAAATTTAATGACTATTTATTCATCATGAACACGATTAATTAATCAATATAAGTTATAAGGTAATATGAGCTTTAGTTATTCAGCTTTTTCATTTTCTACTTCATTATAGAACATGGACCATTTTGGCGCGAAACTAAAAGGCGGCCATCTTGATTTCCATACAATTTCATAAATACTAACCAACCAGCGCCCTCTAGTCAACGCCAAAACAACCATGTAGTTTTATAGACAACTTTATACTATTTTATAATACTTTACGATAGCAGAATACATTTTGTTCAGGACCAATCAAATAGGCCGGCGCGTGCGCAAGTGTGCATCATACACGAAGCGTATAGTGCCGTATATACAATACAATGTAATATATAAACCTTCTGTACATATCACAGACCAGCGGGCTTTTATTTGTTTAGTTTTTAACCTAACCTAGGAGTCTGATTGGAATGCTATTCGATATCGATAAGTTTTTATTTGGACTTCAAAACATCTGCCTGGTAACATCACTAAAGGGTAGAAAAACACAAAGATATCGCAATGAGTAAGAACTAAAATATCGCCAATTACTCAGTAATACAAAAAGTACCGTAGCGCCTCTTCGACACAACTGTGGAACTAAATTCGGATCCTAAATAGTTAAAACAGAATTTCTGCGAGTTCAAAAAGACCTGACAATAACTGGTGTTTTTGCTCACTTGAAACCACATTGATCGACAACGGTCGTAGGAATCTCCTTCTACAAGTATTGACGAAACTTAATACCCCTGTTACTCATACATCTTTATTTTTGGGTGTTATAATCATCAAATGAGTCCTCCCGCCCTGAGTGAAGCGGAAGGAAATGTTAGACTCGTACTGACTAAAATCCACCGATTTCCTTAAATAAACCTAAAAAATCTGGATTTGATAGACCTCCGAATGGCGATAAAATACGATAAGTGCGTTGGCAACTTAGTTCTCGTCGCGTTATTCTTTACAGGAATTAAACTCAGTTTTCTTCTTTTTTTAATACAACTACCATTTATTGTTCCACAAAGTGAGCTAAAAACACAGGAAGAAACAATGGTGCACTGTAATTTGAAGATTCGGAGAGGACAAGTTCAAAAGTCCCACAACCATTCGTTTTGAGTACAACGCCATCTATTGTCCAATAGACCAAAACGTGAGGATTAAGTACTTATTATATGGCAGTGTTTAAAGGTACCTAATGATCGTGTGATAAAGTGATAATTATCGTACTAATTAAAAATTGTTAGTTAAATACCTTCGAGGAAATAATGAAGAGTAGTTCCTTTAATACTGTTTTAAATCATAGAAGACAGATGGCGCTGTCTGCAGTTTTATAAGAGCCCAACAAATATGGTTTGAAAATATCTTTAGAGTTATTTTTCGTCACTAAAACCTCCAAAAATGAATAGCATTTCAATCAGACATTTAATATTGGTAATCTCACTCACAATTTGGCTCATTAGGAATGGTTAATATTCAACTATCATTAGGGCACCGCAAACTTGACGAAGCATTAACATCAACTCTAAACAAACGCAATAAAGTTGAAAATCCTTCATGCAAATAGTTCTGGACATTCATAACAGATGAGATTCTCAAACGTTTATTCCAAGTCAATAAAGTTCATTCTGGTTCGCCAAGTTTGCGTTAACCATCACTCATGCATACACGGCTTACTCTTTATAATATAATCGCCAAAAGCCATGTAGGCAGTGATCGGTACGTCCATTTTAAGGACAAAATATTTCGTCTTTTTTAATTTATCGAAGTTAGGGCGAGTTTAGACAGACTGTAATTAGGCGTGCAGCAAGTTTTTTTTTTGTTTAATGTAGGTCTAAATACAGTTAGCCTAAATTCACCCTTAAGCGCCTTATACATAAAAGATTTAGGGGAATAGTTTGTTTACGGAGGCCATACACGTTAATTGCACGATGGTTTAACAGTGCACGCATAACCGATAACTGTGCAGTTTTAACACATACACGCTAGGCCTAGCCTGTCGGTGTGGGAGCGAGGTGGCACTAGACGACTTGCATAGCTCTGTCTCTTTCTACAGTGGAATTGGCCACCGTAGTAGTAGACTACCAGCCTGAATCTGGAATGGAGTCAAACAAATGCAACTCGATCGGTAGTCTCGGTACAGCATACCTAACCCTTCGTTTACACAAGGTATAATACATGTATTTGACAAGTTTTGACATGCCTAGACTTCAGTGTAAACGCAAATGTGTTTTATACTTGTTTAAATACTTTTTGGCTACACAGTGGTGAACGAAAGAATGTTTGAGATTATGGTTGAGACACTCTCAATACATGTATAAAACAAACATAATTTTTTGACAAGTATTCTACAAGTTGTGTATGAAACTAGTATTTAACTTGTTTCTTGGTGTAAACGAGGGGTAAAAAATTTCAAAACCTTTTACCCTAGATCTTTCGTGGATAAGACCTTACAGATATGATCGAATTCGTATAAACATGGAATGTTATATTCCGAAGTTTCTCATCTACGAACTATACTGATGGCAATTAATACTAATGGTAAATCGATACTAGAAACAATATCGATTTAAATCGATTCTTATACGAAATATTCAATGGGGAAGGTGACTGTTAAACTAGTGGCGCTAGTGTCGCTTGTCCCAATCTTTGTCATTGGTCGGAAATGTGTTAATGTCATTCTATATTTAAAAATAATTTAACTTCATTGGTCAGTTTTGAGGCTTGTTACGGCCCGTTCACGGCTTTCCTGCTGTGAGTGGAGACAGCGCGGGGCGGTGAGAGAGATCCAATGAAAAGAGATGTTTGAAACAAGCCACGAGGTACTGTCAGTAGCGAATTCGTGTACTCACAAAGTAATTAATGGGTTATTCGCGGCCGCCTCCCGCCACCGCTCATAGCTTAGACTAGTGACCGCCTCAGCTTTGACAGACTTTCCCCATTAAAATAAATCGATATCCACTTCGATGTTGTACAAAACAACCATTATGTGATTTTTAAATTAAAATCTTTAAAGTTTGTTAAAGTTGTCACAGTTGTCGGAAGCATTTTTAACGTTCATTGTGATGTCATGGCGTTAAGAGCTCCTTACATAAGTTTACATTTAAATACGTTATTTTATTAATAAAACTCGCTTGTTAATTTGTTCTATTCCTGTAACTGCCTTATAGCGAGTTCCACCTCAAACGCAACCTCCTTTAACTTACGTCAAATAATTAAAAAGAAAAACAAAAAACCTAACAAACGTCACAACGGTTCTTTTTTCAAAATACATCATCCTCGAAACAATCAGATGAGCAACACTACTCTAAACCTCATTTGTACACAACCAGGCTTACTTTACCACAATCATAGACAAACATAACTTTTTAACTTACAATTTTAGTCCTTTCCGCCATTATTTCTGGTTCATTTCTTGGCGTGTTGCAAGTACCTAGTGACAGTAGCTTGTAGTTCTTGCGGTAACTTTGTTCGATCGTACTTCGTGGAGTATGATTGGACTATGTGGGACATTTGTGCGTGTAGATCCAAGATGGCTTCCAGCCCGATCGTTCGCAGCGATTTAGCGTTCTTATATACAACGTTATCTAACTCAGTCTTGTTTATCAGTACTCTCTCTGTGTCTGAAAAGGATAAAAAGGACCAATATGAACATATTTTAAAAATAGAGTAGAAATTAGCAGAGAGAAGAATTTTATAGAAGTAGTAGACAGGAATACTGAAAGAAATAATAATGGAAAGGTGTCTTGAAATATGCATACCTCCACTGTGCTCGTGCCCTGAATTCCCTCTTCTTTGGTGATGTCTTTCGGGCGTTTCTCTGATGACTTCGTGGGACTGTGAAACAATACAAACATGCCGCGTTTATAAGTTTTTATGACCATACGATTAAAGGACATTGTAATAAATGGCCTATGAACCAACACGCATGAAACATTTACTAACATTACTAGTACTAATAATATACATTACATTAATGCAATACCGAACGGACACTTTTTAAATTTCGAAAACATTTTGAAAATATTCGCTTCCGTCCTTAGCTTCCGTCATAGTTCTCAGTGTTTGTTCTTTTTTTTTGGTTCATTTGAGGTTTTTAAAAGGCAAAGGTATTGTATCTCATACATGTTTTGATTTTTTCAGAATTCTCAAAAGTGTCCATTGTTTTTAATTTAGGTTCAATCGAATACATACATTATCTAAAACCAAAAGAGTAAACCTCACTGTTGGATCTTAGGCGAACTACGTATGGACGACGAGCAAAGTCCTTTAACATATTTGTGTGTCTCGATTTGTACTAAAGTGGAGGCATTAGGGAATCGAACAATCACCCTAACTGAAATCCACTTGTATTTTGTCACTTCTTTGATTGGCCAAATGGTACACATCTGCATCGCTATCGTGTGTGTAAAAACACACAAAAATGGGAGACAAGAGTGGTGTGTACAACCTAAAAAGGTTGTAAAATCATTGTCATTTGTTTTACATGTACGTTCGGGAAACCTTCGGCTAGATTCGGAAGTGTTCGTGCAACTCACCTTTCCAACACATGGTTGTTGACCACAGACTGCGCTGTGATGTTGAAGATCGTATCATTGTCTTGCGGACGTCTCAGCGGCGCGTCGTCGTCTGACGCTGACGACGTCGTCACTTCACCGTTGGGGAGGGGAGTTGATGTGATCGGCTTGTTCTCTTTGGATTCTTCGTCTGTTATCGGCATGGCTTGAGTCTTTTGAAGTTCTGTGGAGAACAATGGTTTAGATGTCCATGACCTTAAAGTTCGGTTCAGCTATAAAGATATGTGCTTCTGTTTTATTCGCGTATTCAGAATTTCCGAAATATTGTACACACGGCTACACCATCAAGCTATACAAAACCAGTATTACCTGACCGTTTATTGTGTGAAAAATCGTACAAAGCGAGACCAAGACAAAGTGGTTTTGTTAGCTGAAAGATGTGTAGCCGTGTTTACTAAGTGATCTACATTCAACTTGAAATTGCCATAATTATGTTCAGCACTATCCGTTGCGATAAGTTGAATAATTTGAGGGAAAATAACACATTTCCAATTAGCTTTGCATATGAAAATAACAGCCATAATCTCAAAGTTTGCAAGGTCTAAAATACCGTTGAATTAATAAAATAGAGCCAGCTTCGAACACTCATAGTACCCACAATAAACTTTTTATCAGATTTTAAGACTCTTAACTATAGGCTAGCGTTTGACCACTATCTCTCCTGATAGCAAGCGATGATGTGGTCAACATTGAAGCACGCTTGACTAGAAGTAAACATATACACTCTCGGCTTATGGGTCTACACACGCATATGCTTCACTACAGTTCTAACTGCGCAAGCTTCTCGCATGAAAAAAACTGTACACTGACGACATTACCACAAGCGCAAGCTCTCCACAGTTCTAAATGCGCAGGCAATCACGCAGGCCGCGCTGTGGGGTTTGCTCGAGGTACAGTTTTACTGGCCAACCACACGTACGGTGTTTCCGTGCGCAGGCAAAAACTGTGAAGTTTGTGCGTGTGGTAGGCCCATTAAAGATCTATCCTAAGGTTGTAGCTTTTTTTTTTTTTTTAGCGTGGTAAAATCATCAAATGAGACCTCCAGCCCCGGGCAGGGCGGGAGGTACTGTCAAGGTTGTAGCTTGAGGAAACAAAGACCCCGACAGAAAATGATAATAATATTTTTTATAAATATCATGGAAACAACTTACACTATCATCATCACAGCATACCTTAGCAGTCTTCTGCCGCTTGACCACGAGTCCTTTGGACCACGGGTGTCATACGTCTGCGCTTGCGCTTGGCTGACTGCGGGTCGCTCTTGTCACCGTTTTGGGGAGTTCGCGACTTGTCATTCACTATTGAGTGACTTAAGTGATCTGTAGAGAAAAAAAAAAAGAACATTTCTATTTAGGTAATGACACCTAAAACATAATATATATTAAAGTTTGGACAAGAAAGCCAGATCTGTGTTCACAAAGAAACTTCTGAAATATTATAAAATATTTAGCATAAAAAAATGCATTATTTTTCTTCCTTTTTCAGCCTTGAATAACCATAAATTTAACTAAAGTAAAATCTATAACTGCTAGACCATCAATCTAGCATTCTTAGTGTCTATTTTCCCATGACTGTTTGAGTAAAGTTAGAGGTTGAATACGCTAGGCGGCGACATTGTCACTTCCACAATTTTATTATATCTATATTGTCCATGGACTTCCGTCCGCACGCTACTGTACAGTGTACATAATTGTCATCATATCCTCTACCTCGACAACAATGAGGCGAAGCGAATTTGACCCTTATTCCTTTCACTTATGACATAAAATCTATTACCAAAATCAAAAAACTACTTACGTAAATTAGAGGCTGTACAAATAAATCAGGCAGATCATTGTCAGCCATGTTTCCTTCCTCCTGTTCTTCTCTTCGCGATGTCCTGACATTCGAGCTCGAAATCACTGTCCATTTCGACGTCGATCAGCGCGTGCGCATGGTCTCGTAACGAACACGCTTCGTGACGAATTTGTTTGTCTGATGACGTTCTGTGTTGAGGGAAAATGGTTTTTATTTTAGGGTATTAAGGGTGCTTTTTCTTGAATTGGATCATGTTTCTTAATTTTTTTGCACGAATTAGCGTAAGGTTCAAAAGTCGGTGACCATAATCTAAAAAAAAATGTTTAGTTTTTTTTTTGAGGGACCACGTTTTTTGTATTTATGAACTTTATTCAAGACCTCTTAGCTAAGAACATTGACGTGTTGTTGGATTTTCAACTTTCAGCGCTCAGTCGAGCGTTCCGAATCCAACCGCATGGTCCATGTCCAAGGTCATTTCAAATTTTCAGACGGTATATTGACTAATTTAATAGAGAAGGGCTGAAAGCTAATTACCAAACTATATTCGGACATGTGTTAGTTACTATGCGATATGCGCTATACGCCGAAACTTACTGATAATTATATTTACCGCTCTTGCTCTATATTCGGTTTGCTTTACTTTATGAATGAAACAAATTTTAAGAAAATCAAAAGATAAATGAGGAAGTATCTCATGTCATTCAGGGGTATCAATTTGTTAGGCTTTCTCTAAATTCAAAATGAAGGTTGTCTGTCGTTCCTATTTCATAAATTAGATGGTTAAAATGGTGACTTTATTTTTAATTATTGTTAAGCTCAGTTATGCTCACGCGCAAGCCTCTAGAGGGCCCACTTAAATCCCCTGTCGGGAAATGTAAGTAAACATGGAGTTTCTAGTCAACTTCTCCATGAAACTGACCAACCCGAATCAAACACCTGTTCTCTCAGCGTTTAAAATAGCGCCAATGTGAAATAAAATATTAATAATTTACATTTCATTAGTCCAGGGTCAAAATCACAATACGCACTTATGGTGTGTAGTTGCGGACATCGGACAGTTATCCAATACAAGTAATCCTGACGACGACAATGCCAGAGTGATTTTCATAAAATTAGTTTCATTCATCTGCATTTTTCATAAATATAACTAAATATCATCTAAGCTTATCATACTTATGCTACTTACGATTAAGTTAGTAACTATCTAAACTAAATTACATGCTAACACTACATGCATAATGTCCGAAATATTATAATTAGCGGACAAAAGGTTAGAGGTTGTGGTACACATCCGGAAGTTTTAAATGTTATAGAGTTGTGACACGGTCGATAAAATGAAGGAATTATCGATTTTTGATATGGCTGGAAATGGGAGAAATTAAACAATGGGAAGTCGGATGGACGCAGCATCGGCTTGATCAAGCCATATAGAACTTTATGGCTATGCAATAGAAGCGAATGAGAAAGCCTTCGGCCCGATGCAACTCGAAGCACACATCGATTTCATGTTGCTTCCAAAAAAGTGAATCACAACTCTAAAACTACTCAAAATTCCGGGTATATATTTATATACCAGTCAGCAATATACTTAGTACAATACATTCTAAATTACAATATGCTAATTGTTAGTTACAAAGCGTTGTTTTATTTCATACCTATACATCCCTCTAGCCCTTTGATTGGCGCCGGGAATGTGGAAAGAAAACACGTTTAAATAAATTAAAAGTTGACGGTCTTTAACACAATGGCGTAAGATTGATTTTTGAGTTAAAAAATACTTGTACCGGAGTAAACTTATTTTTTTACAGCAATAATAGCGTTATCTCTGTCACTCACACAACTTATGTGACGCTAGTTCGTCGTTCATTGTGGTTAGTGCGACAGAGATAACACTCCATATAGCCGAATTAACCTTTCTAATTATATTTTTGCAAAGGGCAATGTACAATCGGTGCCCATTATTATATGACGCACCCTAGATGGCAGAATAATGTTAAAGTGGGTCAAGTAATACTGGCCACTGACTAACGGTACGTTTAATACATTTTACGCCATTAAGTAAAAGACCAAAATGGTAAATGGAATGGGGGTTGTTAAGTAAATTAAGATGGCAGTGATAAAAAAATGAATAAAATGATACTTCGAAAGTGAAACAAGTATCATTTGATAATGTGGCGGTGAGGGGACATGATTTTCTTATTCAAAACACACATATGACTAGCTGCACAAAGATCCTCTAGCGCGTGGATAAGATCGGAACGAACGTCGTTATTTTTAACACAATTTAGAATACCGACCGAAAAGTGAACGGTCTCCTTTTTGAGGTCGGTTAAAAATAAAAGCAGCGTTCTTGTGGCTTTACAAAGATTTAAACTTACATACACAAACATCCAGACCCGGAACAACTACGTAACGCATACTTATATTTACTTTCGTGCGGGAATCGCACGCAACAGTCTATAAAAAAAATATTTAAAAAAGAAAAACAATGTTACGATGTTAGCTCTTTTCGATCTTGACATATGCCAGACTAAGTTCTTTTGATGTTTGGTGACCCAAAATAAAGTTATAGAAGTCAGTGCATACTATGCTTCTACGGCATGAACAAATCTGTGCAGGCGTCATATAGTGACGTCATACACGATCTTATGGAAAAAATATTATTTAAAAACAACATAATTTTTAATTTGCTCAATTTATTTATTATTAGAGAGGAGGCCTATGTCCCAGCAGTGGGAACATTATAGGCTGATAATGGTGATGATTTATTTTGCTAAACGTAATTTTGTAAAGTAACAGTTATTTTCGTTAATACAATAGAAGCATAGTATTCCAAATTAGAAATAACCTAGCACCTCATCATAAACAGTGACGTCACAATTCATACCTGTCAGGGTTATACTCGAGTGCGTTTGCGCAGATGAGATCGATGTCATCGAGGAACTCCTTGGCGCAGTTGTATTTGTGCATGTCCACCTTGGTCATCATCGTTTCCAGGTCCATCGGCTGTTTCACGATGTCTAGGTAATCTGTTACCTGGGAAAGAAAATATAATTGTTTTGGCACGTAGATAAAATAAAGCTCGCGATTTATCTTTTAATGTTTATCTTTTCATGTAAAAGTTGTCAAATGAGTCCTGTACCCTTAGCACGCCGTGGGATACCGGCAGAGTAGAATAGTATCCTCCTTTGTACCAGGTGTCGTAAGAGGCGACTGAGGTACCAGAACCGAGTAATGGCGGTATAACCATTCTAACTGACGTAGCTAAAATGGCACAGGGCGAGGATGGGCAGCAGCATCCTCGGCGCGAAGCTACGTCTCTGCGATCGCCACCACGCCTGCCCAGCGTGGCGATTATGGGCAAACCCCCCCCTTTAAATGACTGACACAAAAAAGACCAGGCCCCCAGTTTCCCGGCAGCTCCGCTATTCCTGGTTACGGTAGCGGCCACGGTAACGGCGGAGCAGGGGGTGCGAAGAATCACCGGCAGACGCCCGGCTACCACCCCAAACGAAAACTGGCCCTGGTAACACATAATATACGCACTTTGAGGGTAGACGAGAAAATTTTTGAGCTGGAAGAGGAACTGAGTAGGTTACACTGGGATATAGTAGGGTTAGCTGAAGTCCGTAGAGAGGGCGAGGACACGATAATCCTAAAATCAGGTAACCTACTCTACTACCGGGAGGGCGACCATCTGTCTCAAGGTGGTGTCGGCTTTCTCGTTCACAAGTCCCTCGTTAACAACATTATTACCATCGAAAGTGTTTCGAGCAGGGTCGTATACCTAATACTCAGAGTATCCAAGAGATATTCGCTGAAGGTCATTCAGGTGTACGCACCGACCTCGTCACACCCAGATGATGAAGTGGAGACTATGTATGAGGACGTCAGTAGAGCCATACATACGTCAGAAACCCACTTCACTGTTGTAATGGGGGACTTCAACGCAAAGCTGGGCAGTAAAAGCAATGATGAGCTGAAGGTGGGGCAATTTGGATATGGGCAACGGAACCCCCGGGGACAGAGACTGGCTGATTTCCTGGAGAAAGAGGGACTCTTTATGATGAACTCTTTCTTTCAGAAGCCGCCTCACAGGAAATGGACCTGGATAAGTCCCGATGGTTCTACGAGAAATGAGATAGACTTTATGATGACCAACAAGAAACGAATATTCAATGATGTCTCAGTGATTCACAGGATAAAAACCGGAAGCGATCACCGAATGGTCAGAGGCACGTTGAATATTAACGTAAAACTTGAATGGTCCAATCTGATAAAGTCCACGCTCCGACCTACTCGCGCCTCTATCCAAAACCCCGAAGGCTTTCAACTCGAGTTGTCTAATCGCTTCGACTGCCTGGAAAATTCTGCGTCGGTGGACGAGATCAATAATAGGTTCGTAGAAACTGTCCAAACGGTGGGCTCTAAGTACTTTAGACCCCGTCGTGCGAATAGACCTCAAAAACTCTCCGACCATACTCTAAACCTCATGGCTGAACGACGCTCTTTAAGGCTGCAGACTTCCGGTGACGCCGAGTCATATAGGCAGCTCAATAGACAAATTTCTAAATCCTTGCGGCACGATGTACGCCTCTTTAATGCTAACCACATTAAAGAGACCATTGAGCGTAACAAGGGCTCCAAAGTGTTTGCAAGAGATATGTCTATTGGGCAAAGCCAGCTGACAAAGCTGAAACGAGAAGACGGTAGTACAGCGTCGACTAAAGCAGAGGTATTGGAGGAGGTCGAAAGGTTCTATGGACAGCTATACGCTTCGGTCACAAAACCTGTTAGCAGCGCGGCCAAAGACCCAAGAGCCAAATTGACCCGACACTATACCGAAGACATCCCGGACATCAGCCTGTACGAGATTAGGATGGCCCTCAATCAGCTAAAAAACAATAAGGCGCCGGGTGAAGACGGAATCACTTCAGAGCTTCTGAAAGCGGGTGGAACACCGGTACTTAAAGTCCTTCAGAAGCTCTTCAACTCCGTCTTGCTCGAGGGTACAACGCCAGAAGCATGGAACAAGAGCGTGGTGGTTCTATTTTTCAAGAAGGGTGACAACACCTTATTGAAGAATTACAGACCCATCTCGCTCTTGAGCCATGTTTATAAGTTGTTTTCGAGGGTCATCACGAACCGTCTCGACCGCAGGTTTGATGACTTCCAGCCTCCCGAACAAGCCGGTTTCCGAAAAGGCTACAGTACCATAGACCACATACATACGCTGCGTCAAGTTGTACAAAAGACCGAAGAGTATAACTTGCCATTATGTTTAGCGTTTGTGGACTATAAGAAAGCCTTTGATTCGGTGGAGACATGGGCAGTGCTTGAATCTCTCCAACGATGCCGTATTGACTATCGGTACATCGAAGTGCTTAGGTGCTTGTACAATAATGCCACTATGTCGGTCCGAGTACAGGAGCAGAGTTCGAAGGCGATTCCTTTGAAAAGAGGCGTAAGACAGGGAGATGTGATATCTCCGAAACTGTTTACTACCACTTTGGAAAACGCCTTCAAGCTCCTGGAATGGCAAGGACTCGGCATCAATATTAATGGCGAGTACATCACACACCTTCGATTTGCCGACGATATTGTTGTCATGGCAAAATCGATGGAAGATCTCAGCACGATGCTCGGCGACCTCAATCGAGTTTCCCAACAGGTTGGTCTTAAAATGAATATGGACAAGACAAAAGTAATGTGTAATGTCCATGTTGTGCCCACCCCATTATCAGTTGGGAACTCGGTTCTAGAAGTTGTTGACTCGTATGTCTACCTGGGACAAACCATCACGCTAGGTAGGTCCAACTTCAAGAAAGAGGTCAACCGCCGAATCCAACTCGGCTGGGCAGCGTTCGGGAAATTGCGTAACGTTTTCTCGTCCAAAATACCTCAGTGCCTCAAGTCGAAAGTTTTCGACCAATGTGTGTTACCAGTGATGACGTATGGCGCCGAAAACGTGGTCCTTTACTATGGGCCTCATTAGTAAGCTCAGTATAGTCCAACGAGCTATGGAGAGGGCTATGCTCGGAGTCTCTCTGCGTGATCGACTCAGAAATGAGGAGATTCGTAGACGAACCAAAGTAACCGACATAGCCCAACGAATTAGCAAGTTGAAATGGCAGTGGGCAGGCCATATAGCACGCAGAACTGATGGCCGATGGGGCCGTAAGGTTCTCGAATGGAGACCACGCACCGGCAAGCGCAGCGTAGGACGTCCACCCGCTAGGTGGGCAGACGATCTTATGAAGGCCACAGGATCACGCTGGATGCAGGCCGCTTACAACCGGTCCTACTGGAAGTCTAAAGGGGAGGCCTATGTTCAGCAGTGGACGTCTTACGGCTGATATGATGATGATGATGATGACCCTTAGCACGAGTTTTCAGTAAATGAGACGTAAAGTAAACTGGAACTTTGACGCTTTCAAATTGACAATTTTCAAGGAAAAAGTGAAACAGCGCCTCTGGTGTTCTTGTTATAAATTAAAACTCGTGCTAAGGGTACAGTATGGACGGGCACGCCGCAATAGCGGCGATAAGACCCCTCTTTGAGGAGTGGCTGGAGAGACGTCACGGCGTCCTAACCTTCCGCTTGACGCAGGTCCTCACCGGACACGGATGTTTCGGGAGGGTACCTGTGTCTTATGAGAAAGGAAGAAACGCCTGGGTGTCACCACTGCGTAGATCGCCCGGAGGACACAGTCGAGCATACGGTGCAGGATTGCCCCGCTCGGGCGGAGCACCGACGTGTCCTCACGGCGGCGATAGGCGGAGACCTCTCGCGCCCGGCATTGGTTGCGGCCATGCTGCGGGGCGAGACGGAGTGGGAGGCGGTTCGCCTCCTTCTGCGAAGCAGTCATGCTCGCGAAGGAGGAGGCGGGCCGCGTGAGAGAGAGGACAAGGTCCTCCCTCCGCCCCACCCGCGGTGGTGGACGCCCACGGCGTCGGACGTCGCAAGACGATCTCCGGCCACCGTAGGCGCGGGCATGCGGGCGGCGAGTAAACGGCAACTCGCCGCCCGACCATGGACCATGCCCGGGTCGACGGCGCGGCGTGTTCCACGCGCGCCTCAAAGAGCGTCAGCATAATGACGAGTCCCCCTCTCAGAGGGCTAAAGCCTGCCGGGGTCGCGGGGTGTTATACCATCACCGTGACCCCGGAACATAAAGGGCTATTGAAGGACACCGTGGATTTTAGTCAGTACAAGTCTGACAGTACCTCTCGCCCTGCCCGGGGTGGGAGGTCTCATTTGATGAATTTAACACGTAAAAAAAAAAGTGTACAGTATGGAGCGGATGGGACTGTCAGACTCTTACTTAGGAAACCCTGTTTCTTTATATGACCGTGCCAGGACCGCACTGTTCCTTAATTAACCTAGACTGATAAAATTTTCGTTTTTCTTTAGTGGAAAATATGAGAATAGTGCCCCGAAGGGGTAGAGACTGAGCCCCGCTCTCCGCTCTGTGTCCGTAGCGCACGGACCATTGACGTTCTGTCCACCCCGCGAACCCGGCAGACGCGAAGGAGTAATGAATAAAATGTTACACATTTAATCACTATACCCGATTTCATAAAGATGTGGCCACAAAATGAAACAGAGTAATCCTAGGACAATCATTACAGAAATCTTATTGTTTAAATCTCAGCGTCCTTGCTCATGATGCGATTCAACTGACTATGTCCAGTCTTTTACTATCTACTCACTGACAACCGCACGTTTTATATTGGCAGCGCCTTATATCGTAGTAATAAGTATGATATTTACTTGTAGTCGGTCAAATCGGTTAAATTGCAACGCTTCTCGTCATGAGCAAGCGCGCTTTTGGTACAAGTAAATCGTAGAGAATTAATCCATGCTTTTTAGTGTAGCCTTATTTTTCTCTTACCTCCTCCAAGTCCACAGGTTTAGTGAACTTGTAGAACCGTCTATTGGACGCTAGCTTGCGACAGATGTCTCTCAGAAATATCCTCAGTTCCCTCAGTTTGTAGTCCTCCTTCCGCTTGCGTCGCGTCACCTCCTCCGCTGTCTCACGAGGAGGAGGGGGCGGGGGGGCTGAGGGATGTAAAACATTGTTATAACTACACAAGTTATATTAAATTATACAGATAGATGACAAGGTGGTCTAAGGATCCTTGTATAAAGCAGCAGTGACTTGCGGATGGCAAAATAATGTTGCGTAGTTCAGTAAAATGCAGATACAACGCACCTCTAGTCTATAGTAACGTGCTATATGTATATAACTTATCAAAATATTTTTTGCATTAGCGTCTAACTTCTACACTGATACAATTAGCCTTCGTCATCTCATTGTTTTGCAAAAACAGACGCGTCCAGTTTTTTTTTTGTAGCGCTACATTACGCCTCATAACTTCAGTCAGTACCCGCTTTAATGCTTAGCCTTACGATAACTATCCCTAGGCGATTTTACGCCTATCAAAAAAGTTTCTGTAGATTTTAGCACACATTATATTTTCCAGCGGCACAAATAACCCAAAGAAACAATGGTTTCATTTATCACTTTGAAATATTTTGAATAGCTTACCTCTAGGTAACGGGGGTGGTGGTTCGTGGCTCTCGATAGGCGGAGGTTCTAACATCGCTTCAGCCAGCACGGGCTTCAAGAAACTGATCACTTCTGAAGCACTCGGCTCACGCACCCTGTATACACAGTCTTTGTATACGGGGAATAGGTCTTGTAACTGAAATATAATAATATGGAAGTTGGTTATTTTGATATCAAAGGTGATGTTTGTGGGAGGACTTTTCTGAAGTGGATGGTATTCAAAATAATAATTATATTTTAGTAGTCAACAAAAGGAAAACTAGCGACCTCTATGAATTACGATATTAAAGTTGTCTGCATTTCAGGACAAAGAAGATTTCACCATCTCTTAGGCTGAAATCCAAAATAACCGTATCATCGAAAGGTCCTCCATTTTCAAACGGGATATAGGAACTATATTTAAACTCTGTTCCGCATATCAAATAAGTAGAAGTTACCACGCTAGGATTTACTGAATTATGGGTGTTATTTTTGTTTAGTCAACATTAACTTGTCATTGACTGTACTTACACATTGTACAGACGCCAGCACATCGACATACCTCAATTTGTCAAATTTCTTTAATAGATTTTCGCAATTAAGTAGGTAGAAGGTTAATGTTAGATTGCTAAAATTATACAAATTCAGGTAGGTTGACCTGCTGGCGTCAGTACATTGTGTTGGTTGCGTTTGTTAACATAAAATAGTATTGTAAGTGAACATCTCACAAGAAGAGGCATAAAAAAATATAAAAATTGTAGAGGCTGTATAACAACTATAATCTCAAATACTGAATCTTTATTACCTCTACAGGCAGCTCATCATGTCTGCAGTCAGCCGTAGCCAACAACAATGTGTTCTCTCCGGCCGCCCTCGCTCGACACAACTGTCTCAGTAACGTTGAAAGAGCAGCCCACACTAACACTACGTCGCGGATGAACAGCACACAGCCGCGGTCTGCTCGACGACATTCGGAGAATACCTGGGGAACACATACAAATAATCATCATCTGCCTAGCCTTTTCCCAACTATATTGTGGTCGGCTTCCAGTCAAACCAGATGCAGCTGGATGTCAGTATTTTACATGGAGCGACTGCTTGTCGGACCTCCACAACCCAGTAACTGGGTAATACGAGACTTTCGAGCCTTCTGACGAACAAAACATTATTTATTTTTTAATACAAGTTTTATTCTTAGATTAATTGTCACAGTAAGCGTTAGAGCAGGCCCTCCTGAATTTTCAAGGTAGATGCCGTAGGTACGAAGATAGAGAAACTCTATAATTCGTTGAATACGATAATAAGGGTGTCATTTTGTGAACTAAACGAGTATGGAAGCACTAACCTGTATGTCAGATGATATGTTTCAAAAAATTCAACCATCGCAAATTTATTTCATTCGCAACTTAATTTGCCAAGATGATCGCCCAGCTGGGAGGGCCGTCACGGCCGTCCTGACCATCGGATGACGCAGGTCCTCACCGTAACACGGAAAGTTCGTGATTTTCACCCCCCCCCCTCCCCCACTGGTAGGTTACCTGTGTCGGATAGGGCGGGAGGATACGCCTGGGTGCACACATGTGAAGACTCGACCGGAGGGACACAGTAGAGATCCGGTGCAAGGACTGCCCAGCATTGGGCAGCGCACCGATCGTTGTCCTCAGGGAGCGATTGGTCGAGGCCATGCTGCGGTGCGAGACGGAGTGGGAAGCGGTCGCCTCCTTCTGCCCGAAGCAGTAAGTAATGCTCGTGGAAGGAGGAGGCGGGCGCAAGAGCGAGAGGACAGCGTCCTCCCTCCGCCCCCAACCGCAGTTGGAGACGCCACGGCGTCGGACTTGTCGGCAGGACGATCTCCGGCCACCGTAGCGCGGCATGCGAGCAAAGGGCAAAAGGAGGACATCGAGTAACGGGAACTTCGCTGTCGGACCATGGGACAATGCCCGGGTCGACGGCGCGTCGTGTTCCACGCGCGCCTCAAAGGAGCTTTCAGCAAAATGACGGTGGGCCCCTCACAGAGGGCAAAGCCTGCCGGGGTCGCGGGGACTTATTTCCCTCATCTGGACCCCGGCACATAAAGGGCTCATGAGGACACCGTGGATTTTAGTCGTACAAGTCTGACAGTCCCTCCCGCCCTGCCGGGGTGGAGGACTCATTTGGATATTTACCACGATAAAAAAAAAAAAAGATGCTGATCGCCCAATTACAATGCAATGGCCATGTTTATAATCAAACATTATTCATTCTATACCAAAGTTTATAAAGTTACTCCCAGGGTTGTATCCAGAAAAAACCTACTAAAGCTCATACTTTTACAACGTTCAACTGCCACTAAAAAAGTGCACATTTTTCCGTCAGCCAGGGGCCAATGTTGGGCGGATACTGGAATTTCCCTTCAAGCGCCGTTCTGACAATGTTGACCGAGCGTCAGGCCTAGTTCAACACTCTCTATTGCGCCAACGGACAGCATTATCGCGCTAATCGCTTAATAATGTGACCCGCGCGGCCCTTTAGTTTATCCTACATAGCTTTGGTTTTAAAAGGAAAACCACTTAGAAAAAAATATTGGTCATTACTCTTGAATACATGAAATCACTTATAGTTATAGATTATAAGGAAAATTAAAAAAAAACGTTTGTTACAGAAAAAAAATGTCAATTTGCGCCTCTAAATGCAATTAAAAATGAAACATACAAAAACCAAACTTAAAACGCTTATCGTAGGCAAAGACAGTGGTACCATACTTTATATAATTGTTTTTCCGCTAATGGATTTTTTTGATAAACTTCGCGCAGGCCGCAGATATCTGGTGCTGATTTTATTTTTCGTGGATATTAATGCCCTCGCAATCATATACTCACGCCATACACCCAACTAACTAGTACAATTGAAGAAACAAAAATTAAAACGTGATTCGACTCCATAAAAAAAAATCTTTTTTTTTTCCAGACATTCTATCAACTTTACCAGAAATTTCACAAGAAGAAAGTTGTCAGGAATGTCATAAAGACTCACCTACAAAAAAATCGCATCGATATTGGAACTTTGTTGCCCTATGTCCATTAATTTTCGAAATGGATCACATGTGGCGGTGGGCGGCAACCTGATCCGCGCGGCTCTACTTTACCAAAACCACAAAAAAACGAATTTTTGCTTTTTTTTTTCGTCCAGTGATTGGCCCATGTGGGTCAACTGTTGTTGCGATGCGTAATAACTAATATAACAGGATAAATCATGGTGTTTTTTAAACAGTTATTTAAAAATATAAGGTGGCTAAATAATGAATAAAAAGTATAGGGAAAAAATGATAAAAATGAGGGAAATTTTACTTGGCTTGCTAGCGTATATGAGCATTTGGGAAACTTGACCGCGTTGGCAGTGAACGTGTTAAGATGACTTCAAAGTCGATGGCCTACCAGTGTCAAGTATATGTTATAATGTCCAATAATGGGGGATTTACACGGGTCGATTTTTCGGTCGATTTATCCGCGCAACGAAAATAGACCGACTAAATGAAAATTCGACCTGTGTTTACTACTATTTTTGTTAGCAACGCTATTGGTGACTTGCCGCACGGATAAGTCGACCCGTGCTAATCATTAGAGACATGGATCCCTTATACTAACCGATATAAGCGCCTGTTCCTGCGTGAAGGTGTGAGCAGAGTGTAGTGTAGACATGCTGAGCTCCTTCACAGTACAATGTTCCAGTTGTGCGAGCAGCGCGGGCGCGATGTGAGTCTCCGCACACTCGCCTGTGATCAGCATCACGCTTTGTGATAGTGAGGGGTCGCGTATCCTGTGGGAAAAAAAAGATATAACAACTACTGGTAATCCTACTAATATTACAAACGTGAAAGATTAAGAGGATTTATGGATGTTTGCTACTCTTTCATGCAAAAACCACTGAACGAATTGGGATGTATGGGACACAGTTTTCAATTAAATTTTTCCGTGGGATAATTGTTTGTTGCAGCAGGCAAAGCCGCTGGCTGCCTTCTACTCGTATGCATCAGTCAACGTCAGAAATTAATGTTGTATCTCAGACAAAAATTGATATCAAGACCGTGAGTGACATTCATTATTAATTCCCGACGTTTAAGAATAGAACTTGGTAACCAGTGATTTATATTGGAAAATAACTGATTCAAACAGAGCTAGCAATAGAAACCCAAAAACCACATAAATAAATTATTTATATAGGTACTTGAAGCACTTTTAACGAACAGTGTATTCAGTTGGTTTTGTTGTTGTTTTTTGTTGCTGTAACCTACCTCTTCTCAGACACAGTGTGTAGAGGGAACACGTTCTGTAACACGTTACACGCGGCCTGCACTTGTGCATGTAACAGCGGCGCACAGTGTATAGGTAATCTTTTAGCTGCTAGAGGACTTGTTCGGGCCCCAGCTGCTACTAGCGAATTCATGGCTTCTAGGAGATCTGTTCGGGTTACTTCTACCTGTGGGTATAAGAAAATAAGCCTGATAAGTCATCGTCTACATTATACTTCAACTAGTTGTTAGGGAAAGGAGTCCGCTTCTGTAGTTTTCGCAAATGAGGGCTAATGAATTTTCCGCTAGAGGCGCTAGTTTATCGTGAGGTCTCTAAAATATCAATTGTTGGAGTTTTTTTATAACATTTTTAAATCTCTAGAACATATAGTATGTACCTTCACAGTTCATCTGTTAACTAACAATAAAAAGTCTTTATCAATAAAATACTTTGAGTAATTTAATTTTCAACAATGCGATTTATTTTGTAAGAGTTCCTTTGCTAAGATATTTCATACGAATTATTTATTTAAAAGCGTGCATGACGTCGCAATATCGCGTAAGGAAACCCTCCTTCCTGAGTGAACCGCATATTCAGCTGATAATAAATAGGCATTCAGTATTCCAACCAATTTATAAAATAAATAAGTAACACAAAATTTCTTTCATCCCAAAAAGAATCTTATCGCCCCCGGGTGGGCTCGAACCACCAACCTTTCGGTTAACAGCCGAACGCGCTAGCCATTGCGCCACGGAGGCCATGTCTAGACAGCTGAAAATTCGCAGCTCTTTTTATGACCACTAATCATTCTTATTTAAATTCCTTTTTTTTATAAAATAAATAATTACTTCAAAAACAACTTTTAAATAATATTATCAGATTCTAGCTTTATATATTATATTAAAATAGTGATGTACTTACATTTTTAGCATCGATCATCAAAGCGTGTTCACTTTCATAAACTTGTGGGTATACTCGTCGCAGCGCTTTCAAGACTGCTTCTGAACATAATGCCTTCAGATCGGAACCCTGCAATCAAAAACAAATCCTTACTGACACATTTTAAGTCGAAAATCCTGTGCTACAAATCAATACAAACATGATTTGAACAACAATCTAGAAATAGCATGTATGCGCAATATGGTTCGAGGTTAATTCCATAATCCGCTGAAATTGATTACGAATCATTTAAACCAATAAAAATATTGCAGGAAAGATAACAAAATAATATTTGAAAAGAGATAATTTGATTAACTCATTGATTAATTACTCTTTATCTATAATTCTATATCATTAAGAGATCAGTTTCATACAATAGCTTAGCCTTATCATTAAAGATATTAACAATATGATGCATTTTCGTGCTAGGTATGATGAGGATGAGATCCGACTGATTTTGGCCAAGGCGATTGCTTCAGCTCCGTTGTTGTTGTCTTTAATGTGCTTGCATATGGCATAAGTAACCAATCTTCTTTGTGAAGATCCTCGCGCATTGCGTGCATGTGGCTAGGTATATCTAACAATAAGAAGTATTGATGTGTCTATGGACATGGTCTATGGTCATTGATTGATTGTATTTCTTGATTTATATTACTACTATTGGAAAATACCAAATGTTAGTGAGGTGTGTTGTCTGCGACCAACCGAGCAAGAGTGCATATTGTTGTAGCCATAAGTGATAATAATATAATTGTAATTTTGAAAATAGCGCTGGAGGAGTGATGTGTCTATGGACATGGTCTATGTTGTTGGTCTATGGACATTCATGTGCGTGTGCGTGCCTGTACAAACGTCGAGTGAATAGTAATAAACTAGCATACAAACGCAACAATGGTTTTATTCTGTAGTAGACAACTCAAGTATCCTTACCTCCATACCCTCCAGTCACCTCCGCCAGATAGTCCAAGGTGTCCTCACTGGGTCTCGGCTGCCAGTCTTTAGTATAGATCTCCAATATGTCCCTCCTAGCACTCGCGTGAGGTGGAGGGAAGTGTAGCTCGCGGTCAAAACGACCCGCGCGACGTAGTGCGGGGTCTACGGCGTCTAAACGGTTGGTGGCGCCGATTATCACCACTTCACCTCTGAGAATAAAGTTGGGTTTTCAGTAGCATGTTTTTGCTTTACAAGTTTACATGAACATAAAGAATAATAGCAGATGTTTCCATCTAGGGAGCAAACAACTATTGTAAGGGAGAGTGTTTTTTATATTCCTACACTAAAATCCCGAACGCAGCAAGGGATTCGAATACACTTGCGGTCAATTCGTCCGATACGAGGAAACTCTGTACCTCTGCAAGGCCTAGATATACCACTCACCATCCAGTAGTCTCTCCGATCATTTGACGTGCACTTACCTTGAATATACACATGTGTATCCATACGATGTCTCTCCTCTAAGCTATTTCCAACTTTACTGCATATGGAATTGAGTTCAATTCACAATACATACCTGTCACACAAGCCGTCCATCTCTGCTAGTAATGTGCCAACGACACTAGTGTGCACTTGTTCTTGTCGAACACTACGAACCGGCGCAAGCGCATCGATCTCATCGAAGAATATTATTGAGGGCTTCATTTTGTTTGCCTGAAAATTAGAATGGGTTCTTCGTAAATATTTTATAATTTACAAGAAAATACATTAGAGACATGTGGTGTAAAATGAGGTACTAAAGCGAGAGTAGTTCCACTGAGGGAACGAAATGGCGCTAGACAACTTGCATAGCTCTGTCTCCTTCCCACAGTGCAACTACTTAGCGCAGTAGACGACAGTCATTTGTTTTCGAATTGAGCATGGAAAAGGATTATACATTGTGGTTAGTGCGAGCGCCTAATGCGGTAAACGTTACTATTACGTCTACAACCCGCAATACGTACACATATTTTTATGGTCTACAATTAAATACAGTTCTGGATGTTTGTGTACTCCCAAAACAGGAATAGTTCCTAGCAAGAATTTCGTTTTTTTTGTAGCTTATAATAGTTTCTTTGCATAATTTAATTATTATCTGAATTTAAATAACCTACAAACCAGCACAAAACGATTAAAACAAAATCTAACATCAAATCACCTGTTGAAACAACAACTTCAGATGTCTCTCGCTCTCTCCAACCCACTTCTTCAGGCAATCAGCTCCCTTCCTCATGAAGAATGCCACCTTCCTCCCTCCAACCAACGTGCATTCGTTAGCCAAAGCCCTGGCTAGCAAGGTCTTGCCCGTTCCTGGTGGACCGTGGAATAGAACACCTTTGGCCGGTCGAGTCTTGAACTTTTGGAATAGATCGGGATACATGAGCGGGAAGAGTACCATTTCTCTGAGGCATTTTATGTGCTCTTCTAAGCCTCCAACCTGTAACAAATAATATGTTTAAAAATACATTCATTAAGAGAAAATAGCATAATACTAAAAGTAAAAATTCAGCTGCGAGTGGGAGTCGAGGCCGCTTCTTCTTGATAAGTACTCCAGACACTTTACCAATTAGGCCATCGCAACCGTTTTGAAGCTGAATCTTTCATTCCCTTGTTTTTGAACGTTTTATACCTTTTACTTATCCAGAAAACGCGATGCAGGCGTTATTGTGTATAAATACAGGGTGTAAGGGACAGCCAAAAAATCGGGCACTCCAAGTCTCCATACAAAGTGTCCAATCAAGTTTATAATTTTGTATGGTGAGGTCGATTTTTTTTTTTCATTTCCCATAAAAAATTGTAGAAGATTGTTTCTTTTTTCGTCTAGTGAGAAAGCCCTGAAAGTTTGCCGAGAGCTGTCCCTTACATCCTTTAAATAAAACTCTATAATACTAGAACTTTATACCATGAGTGCTACTAATTTACGATATACAAATATAGATCAAACGTAGTAGATAAATAATAATATAATACTTGTATATCTGCAAGGAAGTGTTTTAGTTTAATATTTAGAAAATTATGTACTTACCGAAGTAAATCTGACGCTACCATCAACTTCTACAGGTTGTATATCTCTCAATGCTCTATCAGTTTTCTTATCATCCGTTGACTTCGACTTTTGCCTATGAATTGTATAAAAAAAAACAATGAATAATCAAAATGTTCCAAAATTATATAAAACGCTAAACTAACTATAAAATGCCAAGCTGGCGAATCACAAAACACTATACAGAGTGTTTCTTTTAAATGGGCCAAAAGGGAGAAATCTGCGTCCCTAAGAGATACGAGAAAACTTTCTTAGGAACCTTTAGCTCTTTTTTGATACTGAAAATTTTGGCGTTTTTATTTTTTTGGTCAAGTGTGAGCTGTCTACAGAAATGAGTGAAATTGACCAAAATTTTTTTTAATGCCGTTCGACTCTGTTTCATGTCATGTAAAGATCATTTCATTGTATCGGAAGAAAAAAATCGGGACGGCGGAAGTTGGTCAAATTTAGCAAAATATTTTTTCATACAAATTGTATGAAAGAAAAAAAATACCATTTTTTTTATGACGCCATGTTATTTAGTATCTTGTAAAGACCATTTCATTGTATGGGAAGGAAAATGCCCGGACAACAGAAGTGGGTCAAATCTTATGAAATACTGACACTGATAATACGACTTTAATGCTGTTAGAAGAAACAATTGCTCTACTTTTGACCAACTTCTACTGTTCAGATATTTTTCTGCCCATACAATTATCTTATCCTTATATGAAAGTAAGTCAAACAGCATAATAAAAAAAAATGGTATTCTTTTTCGTTCATACAATTTGTATGAAAAAATATTTTGCAAAATTTGATCAACTTCCGCCGTCCCGATTTTTTTCTTCCGATACAATGAAATGATTCTTACATGAAACAGAGTCGAACGGCATTAATAAAAATTTTGGTCAATGTCACTCATTTCTGTGGACAGCTCACACTTGACCAAAAAAATAAAAACGCCAAAATTATCAGTATCAAAAAAGAGCTAAAGGTTCCTAAGAAAGTTTTCCCGTATCTCTTATGGATGCAGATTTCTCCCTTTTGGCCAATTTAAAAGAAACACCCTGTATAGTGCATAGTCTGAATGGCTATTTGTTTCTGTCTGTCTGTCTGTCTCTTTCTTTCTCGCTCTCAATCTCTCTCTCTCACTCTATAACTCTTTCTCGCTCTCAATCTCTCTCTCTCGATTTATATCCCTCTCTCTCTCTCTACGTCACTGATTTCCCTTAGTTGGAATCTGCCTTCTCATCAGACAACACATTTTATGTTCCGCCAGTTGGAGCATTAAGTAAGATATTCGAAAATCGAATATTTAATTCTAAAGGACAGTAAATATTGAGAGGGTAATGGATATCAGCTCACCTGCCCTTAGTCTTATTCTTCATAGACACATTTAGATCTTCCTCCGTATCTGAACTAGAAGTACTGCTACTTGTTGAACTGGACGGCGATTGAGCTGCAAAAAATTTAAAGACATATTCGTATATCCCGTGTGCTAATGTAAAGTTAACTCTATTTTAAATAAGTTTAGACTTACATCTGATTGTCTTTCTACGCAATATTTTTGGTTTCCTTTCTCTGAGACAGTATGGTTTCTTTCTAATTGTGAATGTTTTCGCTGAAAAGAACAACAATTTTACTTAAAAAACTGAGAAGTACCGTAAAGATTAGAAGCGTATTGTAATATCAAGAAAAAAATAAAAATCCTGCATCGCAAATCTTGAAGCTTTTATGTAGAAAGAAAAAATCGATTGCGGACAGTTAAGGAGATGCAAATAATTTAATTTTTATACACACCTCTAGACCTAGTCTCATCCTGCGCGATCTGCACGAAGGCAGGCTTGGGCTTGCGCGTGCGCTTGGAGCGACGTGGCGCGCGACTCAGTGTCAGCTCGCTACCGGACTCCGATGATGATGACTCTGATACAGCAATGTATTTTATAATCTTAGTCTTTTGGAAAAAATTGTCTTCTCGCAGAAAGGATGCCATGTCCCAGCAATGGGAATATTATAAGCTGGTGGCGTACCATGACGTCTTAAAGGAAGAGTATTTCCAGTGTGGGAACGAGATGGCGCTAGACGACGTGTATAGCTCTGTCTCTTTCCCACAATTGAACTACTCTGGCTTTAAAACGCCATGATGGTACTTGATGATGAGTTTTTGGGAACATTATCTATATTAAGATTAAGAATAAGACAATCACAATAAGTCCGTAGTTTATTTTTAAACGGCTTTAAATACTATGTAATGGACAGATAGACAGTACTAAAATAAAACCAACCATTAAATAACTAATACATATGATAATATCTTACCAGTTTCTTGTTGGCTGTCTCCTTTCTTTGCTTGTCTGCCTCGCACAGCCCTTCTTCTACTCCTTGTGGTCGCTTGATTACTAGAAACAAAACAATATCAACATCAATCATAGCCAAAGTGATACTATGCTTTTGGTACGAAAATTTGGATTTTATACGAAGTTTTCTTCGTAATTTTGATAGCACCCAAACTGGTTTCATAATGGAACTACTGGAATTCATTTGCATGTAAGTTATCAGTTCACATAAGAAAATATTGTATACCAAGAGGTATTATTAGAAGAGAGAAAACTATATAAAGGATTAATTATGCTAGACCAAGCCCCGAACATCTTATGATTGATGCTATGCTGTAGCACGAACTTCATATAAAATATTGGAGACTTTTTTTTTAACTGCTTTGGCTTAGGATAAGGGTAACCGCCTGTAATGTAACGTTACAGATTGGAATATTCGAAGACAATAGAGCATTAAATTGCGCACTTTTATGTTACATTACAGGTGAACGCTCGCGGTGAGGGAGCGCCTTAACTGTAAGACCTTTTTTTTTCCTGCAAAAGTACGATTTTTTTAATGAAAAATGTAGGGTTCTTCTACGGGCACGCCGCAATAGCGGCGGTAAGACCCCTCTTTGAGGAGTGGTTGGAGAGACGTCACGGCGTCCTTACCTACCGCATGACGCAGGTCCTCACCGGCCACGGAAGTTTCGGGAGGTACCTGTGTCTGATGCGAAAGGAGGAAACGCCTGGGTGTTGCCACTGCGAAGATCGCCCGGAGGACACAGTAGAGCATATGGTGCAAGACTGCCCAGCTTGGGCAGGGCACCGACGTGTCCTCACAAAAAAAAAGGGTTACTTCTACATTCCACACATACCTTTCACTATCCTGTCCCGCCACCGGCTGCTCCCCATCCTGCTCAACTTCCTTATCAGCCTGCTCCTCTTCCTTAGGTGGAACTTCCACCTCCATCTTATCATCTTCCTTCTTCAGTTCTGAAGGTTTCTTCTCGATCACGGTCTGGTTGTTATCCTCGTCTGAATCCGACTCGGTAGCATCCTGGACATCGCGGTAAAAACAGTGTTTGAGGTTTAACAATGTTCTTTTATTGTTAATGTTATTTTTGTACTGTAAGGAAAATGTTCTTTAACTTTTAATTGGAGGTTTGAGTATTATCTTTTTGGGCAGGGTGTCTCTTGGATCGCGGGCATGCGGACGGCAAGTAATGGGCGACTCGCTGTCCGATTATGAAACATGCCCGGGTCGACGGCGCGTCGTGTCTCTTCAAAGAGCTGTCGGCACAATAAAGGCGCCCCCTTAGAGGGCCAATGCCTGCCGTGGTCGCGGGACACCCGAGCGAGCTACCGTGACCCCGGAACGTAAAGGGCTATTGAAGGACACCGTGGGTTTTAGTCAGTACAAGTCTGACAGTCCCTCCTGCCCTGCCCTGGTTGGGAAGACTCATTTGATGATTTTAGCACGCTTAAAAAAGTTTGTCTTTTGGATATAAAAATTTTGGGTGTAAACTTGGCCATCATAAACTGATTTTGCCGCAAAAATAATCTGTCCATTTTTTGTAGGTACACATCTACTCCATCAATTTTGTAAAGGGCTATATTTTTTGCGGATTTGCGGATCGCGAGTAATGGGTAGTTTGCCGTGAGATCAAGTATCACGTCCGAGTCGACGACGCGTTTTGTACCACGAGCGCCTCATAGAGCTTTCATCTCTGTCCAATACCTTCTATCGCTGGTTCATCAATCGTTGTAGTTAATTAGACAGAGATAACGCTCTACGAAGCTGAAACTAGCCGATAATCTCTTTCTAAAGGTCAATCAGCAATTTTTCTTTTTTTTTGGATTGCTTTACAAACTAAAAAAGGATGTAATGGATAACTTACATTAGTTTTCTTGTTGTTGAATCTAGCCGAAGTTCTTCTCTGCCGAGCAAGTTGAGTGTCTTCATCGGTATTAGTAGGAGGGTGACTCCGATTCTATGAAAAATTAAACATAAAATAGACCTTAATCTCAAACGTACTAAACAACTAGGCATGCCAGCGTCCGTCCGTCCAGGGCGTAGGACGACCCTCGCAAAATAGATGGTTAATTTAGCCAATAGGTGTGGCAATCGCATAGAAGCATTATCCTAGTCTTATTGCCAAACGGCCATAGATAAACGTAATAGGAGCCTTTAATATGTTTTTAACTTAATTTGCAAGCATTTATAGTTGAAAATCTATTCAATTTTACAAAGAGTTTTCGTTTATTTCGTCTATCGCTCAGTAGTCTATAATAGATTTTGCACTTTATGTGCTTGCTTTTTAGTTGAAAATCTATGATAGAAAGCTAAATTGGAGCTGAGCATTGACGTTTATCGATTGCAGTTTAGCTATAGGCCCTGCGCAGTCTTTGATTATCAGATTCAATTCCTTCACTATTATGAAAAGCAATATAATATTTCATTACTTCACGTAAAGCTGACTTACCAGCTGTTTCTTACTGGCGACCCTGGCTTCGTCAGCCGAAGAGAATTCGTCTGAGGAACTAGAGCCGGGGAACCCGTACAAATCGGGGTAACCCTTCACTTTCAGCTCGTTGGTGATCCAGCTCTCATTGAAGTTGTGATGCAGAAGCTTGCGTTTTCTACAGCTGCGACGGACATCTGGAAAAGGTTTTATATATTAAGGCAACCCACTGGCGTTTTACCAGCATTGGCGTCTCCCGAACGTCTGCGCAGCGTCAAAGTCGCGCAAACGCGACGTTAACGTCACAATTCTCAGATGAGTTTAAACTCATTTCTCGCAAACCTTTAGCTTACAGATACAAGGACTGACCCATTCACAGATTGCTCTAGGCCAGCGTTTCCCATTTGCCGGGTCGTGACCCGGTACCGGGCCATCAACTCCCGCCTTGTTTTTTCTTAGTAAAAGTAAGTAGCACCGCCACAATTCTCACATGAATTAGTGACTAAATAGGCGATATCAAAGTATTTATGTAGTATTATTAATACTTTTTCTCTTAATAAATGTGTATTATTTTATCCAATATAACCAGCTTTGGTTGAATACTATTAAGTAGAGACGAAGGGGCAGTGTAAAAATTACCAGGTCATTGCAGAACAATGTTTGGGGAACACTGATCTAGGCCAACGTGGCTCAAACTTAAAAATCGACCTATTCGTTTTTTTTCTTTCTTTCTTTCTTTCCATATTTAATGTAGTTGGGAATCCTTTAAAGGTCCAAGATACTCACTCTCCTGTATAGGCTTATCCTCACTATCTTCCATGTAGTTCTTCCTGGGAGCGCGACTGCGCCGGATCTTCACGCTTCGATTAGTGGTGTCATTGTCATCGGCGAAGAACACACGCACTTGTCTGGATCTAGAAAAAAAAATATCTTAGCCTATTGGATAAAGACTGGTAGACCGCTTTTTCTACTTATAAACCTTCCGAAGCTCATCTATGCTTGTGCCGAAATATCGGAAACTCGAAACAAATATAAAACATGGTAAAATCTAGTTTTGAATTCTAAAAATGAAATATAATGCACTGGGCGCAAATATTATCTATACATATAATAAAACTGTAGAAAAGTTATTTTTGTACATTAAAAAAAAACTCAAAAAATTTAGCCAGGGTATTAAAGGACAACCAATAGAACCCATTTCTAGCATTTTTAGAATTTTTGTCTGTTTGTCTGTTTGTCTGTTTGTCTGTTTGTATGTTTATTTGTCCAGGTATCACGTAAAATGTACGAAATTTATGTAGATAACTTTTATACACAACGATTAAGCGTAACTTGGAGAGGAATTTAGTTTTTGTTTCATTGGAATCGGTTCAGTCTATCAAAAGTTATTCGAATATAAAGTGTTTCAGAAGTAAAATTACGGTCAGTTCACACCAAGACGCGTAGTTCATAGCGCGATCTAGCTTCGATTCTGCTACATATTCAAATAAAAATTCATCTAATGATTATGATAGGATGGGATAGGATAGGATAGGATGGGATAGAATAGGATAGGATGGGATAGGATGGGATAGGATGGGATAGAATGGGATAGGATGGGATAGGACGCGACAGGACGGGACAGGACGGACAGGACGGGATAGGACGGGATAGGATGGGACAGGACGGGACAGGACGGGACAGAACGGGACAGGACAGGATAGGACAGGACAGGACGGGACAGAATGGGAGAGGACGGGACAGGGCGGGACAGGACGGGACAGGACGGACAGGACGGGACAGCTCGGGACAGGACGGGACTGGACGGGACAGGACGGGACAGTACGGGACAGGACGAGACAGGACGGAACAGGACGGGATAAGATGGGATAAGATGGGATAAGATGGGATAAGATGGGATAAGATGGGATAAGATGGGATAAGATGGGATAAGATGGGATAAGATGGGATAAGATGGGATAAGATGGGATAAGATGGGATAAGATGGGATACGATGGGATACGGTGGGATTTTGGAGGGAGACCTTTTTACCCGACGCTTCGCACAAAAAAATACATTGGTAATTTCCGACATCCACGCGAACGAAGTCGCGGGCACAGCTAGTTGTACAATAACAACGGAAACTCGCATTAGTCGCGTTCAACTACGGTATTTATTACGGATTTTATAATCCATCTCCGGAGGTTTGCTGATAAAAGTCTTTAGTCTGGATATTCGGCTATTTATAAGTGTGTCCTCAAACAGTTTGTAAACACCATAGCTCGCTCCTGAGAGTGATAACATTGCGGTGACGATAAACGGTAGCGTCGTATACAGCTAACCGCGAACATCCGCGAGCGGCCGGATCTGTGCTCTCAAAAAATATTCGGTACAACCAGTTTATAACATCGTTCGGTATGATTCTGCACAGTTGAGCAGCAAAATCGAAAATATTCCAGGCGACCCGAAAGAATTTTAGTGATGGTAGATGTCGTTTGATGCCGAAAGATGCAATAATTGCTTATGTCATAAATATATTTTTGAGTACTTTTTCAAAGTCAACATTGCTTTACAAAAATACTGCAGACTTATGTTACAGCCGACCCCAACAAGCATGTTGAGCCTCATCAATTGGTTAAACCTGTAAAGAACGTGGTTGTTTCCAAGGGGGTCGCGGGACTGTCTTATCAGGTAACCGTGACCCAGGAACGTAAAGGGCTATTGAATAATCACTGTGGATTTAGTCAGTACAAGTCTGACAATCCATTCATCATGATTTAACCATGATAAAAAAGGAGGCTTCCAAGAGGGGTAACCAAATCATGTATCATACAGGTAGCATTTCTTCATCATCAATGTTTATGTTATGCGAAGCTTACCTTCTAGAATATTTTCTGGTCTCTGGTTCTGTATCGCTTTCGGGGAACACAATCCGAGGCATCTTTATGGTCCGGAGACGGCGGCTATCTGCAATGTTAATAAAAATTTGAACCTTATTCTAGTAAACTTCAGCAAGAGTAGTGTGGATCTACTCCCTGCTGGATGAAAAGGTTACTGGGACGGAAGTAAATCTGTGTATTTGTATAGGCGATGTGTATTCTATAGAGACGAGAGGACTAATAGACAACCAGAGAGGGCGGCAAATATTGCGCTGATGTACAATAAATGGGATCTAATATTGTGACCTGAATCTGCATGCTTAAAGAATTCATGGACGCTTTTCAAAACGTCAAAATCGTAGCTACTCAGAATGTAGCTAACTTAATAAAACTATTTCAAACAAATACTCACATTTCGTAGGCCAGCGTTGTATTTTCCTAGTCACTTTATACTGGCTACTCCTCAACTCCCGGGGCGCCCAATTAGATGCTTTTGGAGTCTAAAATTATTTCACTGGTATTATTTTTTAGTCAACACTAACTAGAATATACAACATAACTACAGAGACAAAAATAGCAGGAGCACAAAGATATTTCTCCTTGATCCCCTAAGGGGAACTGTGCCATAACGCAGTTTACAGGTGACAGTATTAGGCCAAAGGAAATAGGGGCATGACACGCTATGTAACTAGTGCATAGTAACAACAAATAATAAACAGGGAGATTTTAAGTATGAAAACCGATGGTAGAATTGCCTGGATTTTGAAAAGCCTTGACAGTAACAATTTGCTTTTGAATTTGCAACGGTGTGCTCAGGATGGATAGTTGAAAATCCATCAGCAGCTTCATGTTCATTAGGGCTTTTCTCTACCATCAAAGTTGTCTTATGTGAATGAAATTAAAATTTTGAGTGTAATTAGATTATGATACCAAGGTACCAAGGTAAAAAATGGCCAATGTTTTTAATTTCTTATTTGTTTTAATGAATGTCATATTTTATCTTTCAAATTACGTGGGCCCAAAACCATGTTAATAATTTACTGAAATTATATTTTAGACATGGATTTCAAACTTCAATCTCTTTAATGTCAAATCAAATATGTCTTAATTGCTAAATATTATAACACTTTATTTAAAATAAAAACTGTTCTTACTATTTAAAATCTGAACCACATACACCCCATGCGGATACTATATTAAATATGTCTAGCCATTTTATTAAGATTATTACAATTTGAGGAAACTTAGTAACATGTTAAGATGTGCAAATATTCCATAGGATTTGTGTGACGGGTAAAACACCCAGGTAATTCAAATCAAATTGGAGAAAATGCATACCCAACTACGTAACATACGTAAGAAAAGAAAACTTTAATGTTACATACCAACTTCTGTTAGACCCATAAAATACCTAATCAGGATGATCTATTCAACTTTTTTTTAAATATTTCTTGGTAAGGTGAATGAGGAGAGTAAATAATGACCAATGACGTCATAATATTATTATTGGTGCTAGGATGCCATTTGTACATCTTTGACAGTTCATATAGTTAGTGTTAACTCGGAAAATCTGATGCCGAGTCTTTCGTAAGTTGTTTCTGTTTCTGTATTATTTGGGTTGTGGAGGATGGATAGGCAGTCTTAACTCAACATACTTGGGAAAAGGCTTCGCAGATGGTTTGTTGAAGAATTTTTTTAATAACAATGTAAACAATCCTTTATAATCACTTCATTTCATTTAAAATTTATATTTCATGAGATTTTGGTAACAAATACCAATATAAAATGTTTTTCACAAGTTTTCGGATCATGAAAACTGGTAAATTTTGTTATACAACTGTTTTTTTACGTATTGCCTTGGCATGAGCTGCAGTAGCATAGTATGTTCTGCTGAGTGATGCTGAGTGATTGATTCAATTGGTTGTAAACATTCTATTGTGATGTTTACATTGAATTTATTGAAAGCTGCCGTTGTAACCATACATATAAAAATGTACTTAAATAGCTTGCTAGAAGGAGTTGGCGCAAAGTATGCTAAAGAGTATGGTTCCGCTGAGTGATAAGTTTTTTTAATAAAATCATTCTGAGAGCAACAATATGGGTTTTGGATGTGGAATCATGGATACCAGTCAATGGTAAATCATTGTTACTGCTTTATCATACCTAAGTTATTGTTATTGGATCTTTTAATCTGAAATTGCACCATAAAATACTACTTTGTAATCTTCTAAAGTATCTTCAATTTATTTTAGCGCTGACTGTAGCAACACAATAGCAACATTTTGTCATGAGCATAAAGATTATTAAGATTTTGACAGAAATTTAAATCATAGGTGAGTTAACTGTAATCAAAGCTCAAATGAAAATGCTCTTATAAGATTTTGCATATCTCTTCTATAAGAAGTATTATAACAAGAATATAAACACATAATTCTATTCCCAAGTAACTTTTGTAGTTGAAAATCTGTAGTACTGTGCTGACATCAGTGATACAACATTCACTATTGACATATAATGTGTAAATTAACAGTGTGTAGTTTAATAGTTTGCATTTGAACATCTATTGTATAGTATTCATATTTATATAACATACTTCAGAGCTCTGACATCATAGCTATGCAAAATATACATACACAACATAGATATCACTCATTCAAGTAGCTTGTAGGATAACTTACAAGGGTGACAACTCTACAAGACCCCAGGTGTGTTCATAACAACAATATATATCCAACAATAAGCACTAAAAGCGCATGCAACGACGTGCACTCGCGACATTCATTGTACCTACAGGGTAACAGGGACAGGAAGTTGGTTCAAAGTATATGTAGTTTACAAAGCCTCTATACCAAACCACTGCACAACAAACGAATGGCTTCACAACGTCACCTTCTCATCAGTCACGATGCTCACGTCGTTCATAGCGTAATTCCCATCGTCAACCTCCCCGTTTTCTCCATTACTGCGACGGGTTTTCACCATTGCAGTAGCTGTGTCGTAACTTTACAAACAAGACCCAAAATCCGTTATGTAACAGCCCTACGACGTTACAAACACACGCAACTCGTAAATCATTAACAACACAAATGTTTTACACTCAAAATAGAAAACTAGCACGACAAAGGACGAGCGTTATCACCCGCACATGTCGTTGAACAGCGCCATGTTAAATGAACAATGTACTTCTGCTCCCAGCTACTTTTACTGTTGATAACTCACCAATCGAACGCACCGTTTTCTATAATACACTTTTAATTAAAACAATAAACTATTTCAGTAACGAAAACCATGAAAAATCAATGAATTAAACTGATACGAAACGAAATCCACAACTCACGATGTTTTTATTGACAACTGTCAAAAATTCCCGCAAATTTGTCATTTTTCAAATTAATAAGTGAAAACATCGTTGTGAGCATTGCAGCTTGTCGATACTCTTTTGACTTGCAGAAAATCGCATTGCGTAACAATTGTGCAATTCTGCTGTAGTCATGCTCAAAGTTATACACTGAGTACCTGAACTTGCACATAAAACTAAAAATGCGGTGGTGTCACGGTGGCACACACGGTGGATTCTGATGAGGAACTTGAAACATTTTTGTTATAATAATGTGATTTATTTTAAATTTATTTTAGCATTATTATAATAAAATAAAAAGCACCGGAATGTTTTACTTACGTTGCGCAAAAAGACCAGAGTCACAAATGTTTGTTATCAAAGATAAGTGGTCTATCTAGTCTATGGATCAATAGTGTTGGAGTGGAAGTGGTAATTATTTTAAATTTACTCGAATTACCGATTCAAACCTATTATCCCTATTATAAACCTGAAATAAAGTATCATATTGTTATTTCTTTTTCCCTTGTCACGCATTTGGAAGAAATAAGGGCGATCCCGTTATTTCTTCTTTCTTCTAATGATATAATGTTTATTACTGCTACAAAATCAGAAAGCGTAAGTTTAACCACAGGTAGAGAGTATAAATGAGTATATTTGTTCAACCATTGGACGTCCACCAACAAGGTGGACAGACGACCTTATGAAGGTCGCCGGAAGACGCTGAATGCAGGTCGCTTCCAACCGGTACTTGTGGCGATCAAAAGGGGAGGCCTATGTTCAGAGTGACGTCATGGTGAGATAAACTTCAAAGTTAAAATTAAATTGACAAAAAGAATTTTTCAGCTCCCAATAATTTTAACAGTCATTTTAATTTCGCGGTCCAGTCTTTAATGAAGCTGCAATTATAGAAGCTCGCTGAGCTCATAAAAGGTTGATTACGGCCTTTGTTTAATTTTTGTTAATTAATGATGGGAAAGCTAAGATGTGCTGCACGCTTGCCTAGAAGTAATCGGTTCGATATTAAATTATACATGACAGACCCAGTCTAAATACAGCTTGGTGGCTTTTTTTCTCTCCAAAGGCAATTTGAGTCGAAAGTTTAATGAAGCCAGAGAGAAGGTATCAAATCATTTATCAGGATTAAAATCACGGCAGTCATGAAAATCAATATTTTTCACCAGTTAAGATGGTGTCTTAAAATAGGAACTATATTGTCGTTTTTAAAGATTATTTCTTTAAAGTTTGAATGATTCAAAATAGTTTTTTCACTGACTTGTACTAATATTAGAATTAATTCACTTGACTCGACTATTTGACAGTTTATGTGGACAATTGGACATCACTAGTAATGTCAAAAAAAAGAAATAGTGTTTTCTCGTTTTCTCGCCTTCCAATGTTTTTATCGAATGGTGATCGAATGGCTTGAAAACACTTGAATGAAACAGTATTTAAAGAATTATAGTGAAAGTTCATAAAGAGGCACATATCTTTAGCAAGTACTAATTAAAATTGTAAGTTGCTTTCAGTGTACTCAATTACTTTACCTCATTTGTATTGATAAAAATGCTGATAAAACAGAACTGTTAGCATTCCTTCCTACAAAGTCTTATTTAAATATTGATTTTTATATTCCATAATTTAACTATTGCAGATTAACGATGGCCGAAAATCCGGAGCAAGTTTCTCCATTGGGAGATCAGAAAGACTTTTTACATGAATCGATTAGCAAACAGCAATCAGAGATTGATTTGGATGAAGAAATATCAGCAAGAATGACAGCGTCATACAGCGAGATATCATTCCACTCCGACCAGGGCCAGCAAGAGGAACAGGAGAGAGTGGCAGGGCCATCCAGACCTTACGACTTACCTTCAGAGAACAGGAAACAAGAAAAGCTTCCCTTAGATATAGATGGACATGTCAGATATGAAGGAGAAATGACACACTATGTAGCAGATGACTTAGAATTCAAAATAAAACTCTCAAGCCCTATAGCAAAGCGGGGTGAAACACCAGTATTTGGAAGTTCTAGTGCATCTCGCTCCAGTACACCTTCTGGAAAACTGTATAAACAAATTCTGGCTCCACAGATTGGACAAATAGACATAACAGTATTACATGACTTAGAATATGAAGCACAGAGGATTGCACAATCTGTAGATAATTTAATTGAAAACCTATCTAGTATCCTACACTCAAATTCCTCACTGACTGCAGAGAATATGGAGGTTTATAAAGATGCTGTTGGTAAAACATGTGATGCTATGGACAATAATATCAAGAGCATGTATACAATTCTAGCGAAAGGAGAAGAGGTGTCCCAAGCAATGATTCCTGTGCAGGCACAAGCAGCAAGAATAGCAGAAATAAAAAGACTCCTCCAACTTTTTGAGGATAAGTTTTAGTCCATTCCCCATTATGTATATTTACTGTGTATTATATTTTAATTTAAGTATTAAAAGAAAGACATCAAAATCTGTTTTATTTAAATAAATAGTTTTTGTAACCAATTTGTCATACTTCAGTCAATGAAACCCTGGTATATTTCCGTCATAAGGCGGAGGCTCAGTCGTAGCCCGCGAAATTTAAATTTTCATGTATTTTTTGCAATTTGCTTAACAGTGTCAAGTTATAACTTGATCAAAATATGATTCGCGACAATAAAAAGCATAACTTTACATATCAGAATAATCAAAACATTCGCTCCAGTCCCGCTCACAAAGATTAGCTCAAATTTGGTAAAAAATCCGAAATCTAACCAATTTTGATCAAATATTTGTGAGAGTGAATGGAGCGACTGTTTTGATTATTCTTGTATATAAAACTAAACTTGTTATTGTCGCGAATCATATTTTGATCAAGTTATAACTTGACACTGATAAGCAAATTGCAAAAAATACATGAAAATTTAAATTTCGCGGGCTTCTACTGTCGCTCCACCATAATGTCACACACAATTTTAAATGAGGACTATAATGGTCAAGTTTAATGTAAAAAAGTAATCCTTGTGCTTAGTATTCATGGATAGTATCAAGCCGCCGAAACCACGCCCTGTCCACAGTTTGATCGAAATAATAACAGACTAGCCAGCACATCAAAGTACCCCTATCTGTTAAATTTTCTCAACCAAATATCAACCATTTGCAATTGTGATAAAGTTGAAAACCCATCAAGGAAAACTGATTTTACTGATTTCTTTTGAAATGTTTCCAAAGCAGAAGTTTCTGAACGAAAAAGTAAACGTCACAGTGTAAAGAAGGGTATGCATCATAGTTTATTTGCATTTTCAAATTGTATTGTTTTAGACCAAGAATTTTAACTCCTTGTTTTAGACTGATACTTTCATTCAAAAACGAGTAGAGCCCTAATTTTTTCAGTAAATGCAAAAAAAAATATTATAGTGCACTGTGTACATAAAGCCTTAGCAGTTTTCAACTTACCGCCCTTACCGCCTTCGTGCGCGATTGGCTGTCAGTGAGTTTGCGGAGTTTGTTTGGCATTGACATTCATTGTCATTCGTTTCATTCTGTCATAGTAAATCGACCGAGGTGGTTGTAAAATTAAAAAGTCGAAGAATGTGTTTTAAATCTAGAAAAATGTAAATTGAATTAATAAATAATAACATGAATGCTAACATCATTAAAAGATTAAACGTGCAGTTATTGGTCTCATGACCATTTAGTATTGAGCTGCCATACAGAAATAACGTATAAATGGGTGACGTTCTGAGTTTATTTTCTGTGATAATTATGAAATTTAAATCTAAGTTCAATGAAAGTAAGATTTATTTCCACTATGATGTCCCGTGGGAGAAGCTGAAGTCAGTGAAGTGGATGAATGAGAAGGCCACCGCGAACAGGGCTTATGTGCCCACGACAGTGAGTACTTTCGCATTTTCTTTTTAGAGCAAAAACATTAAAAAATAAATAATCATATTATACACAATCACGCAACTCGTTAATATTGTTATTGTTTGTGGGAACTGAACAAGTACCATTAAATGTCTTCAAATTTTAGTGCCACATTATTATAGATGTTTTTATTATTTTTTACGCGCGAATTATACTGACGCTATTTCATCAAAAATTGAAATATATATTACCTACAATAAAATTGTTGAAATATAAATCACATCATTCAAGGATTCTAAATTAAATGCCTAATTGAACATTAAACCTATTTTAGTTGAATAGTTGTTTTTATTTTCAAAATCAAGTTGTTTATTAGCAAAAGTACCAGTGTTACTAATTGTGTAATCAAGTTATCACAATTTGTCAGTTGGGCACTCAACGTAAATTGTGTTAATTTTCCTAAATGACTAGGTAATTGATAAACTAATTTGTCATTTATTTAGCACCTTTATTGATCTAAGAATATCACAGTTTTAATAATGCAAATCTATCATTAAATTAAAAAAGAAAAATAGTCTCCAGATTTTTATTTTAAAGTAAGTATTAGCTTTAGAAAATAACAAACTTCTATTGTTACAATTAAAACTATAAAAGGGTCCCCCTGACTTCGCAAAGGTGCAATTTGAAAACGAAAGAAAGCTTAAAAATAATTAGTTTCTTTGAAATGTAGCATTCTATAGGTGGAAGTTTTTGAATCAAAAATCGCTTCAGTAATTTACAAAAATCTTTTCTCTATATAACATTTTAAGTACAGGGTGAATTTTTCAACTGGGCGTGGATGGCTACTTTCGAAACTATGAGGATTATCGAAAAACGTTGAAAGGAGTCTCGAGGCCGATTTTGACGAAAACTAAAACTGCATCATTGGATTTTAGAAAAATCAAAAATCCTGGCCAGGAATCGAACCCACTGATTTTGAAAAAAAAATCACACCCTGTATTATTACACCGTTCGATAGTGTTACTAATAAGGATCAAATTCTGGGAATCTGGGAATCATATACGGCAAACTTAAGGAAATGGCAGATTTTTATGAAATTGCTATTTTTCCATGTTACTTTACCTCTACTGAGCCATAATTTATTCGAAATTATAAAATTTCATTGTTTTCAATGTGTCACTGGATTTGACGTTTCAACAATCCCACTGTACTAAGCAATACGACATTATTGAGTTGAACTAAAAATAGCATTATTTTAAAGAAGAAACGGTAACTTATGTTTCAAATACAGTCTTTGCCTTGAAGATTAATCAGTTTTTTTGTAATTATACGTTTTCCTTAAGTTTGCCGTATATGATTACTTCCCAGAATTTGATCCTTTTTAGCAACACTATCAAACGGTATAATAATCCAGGGTGTGATTTTTTTTCCAAAATCAGCGGGTTCGATTCCTGACCAGATGCAGTTTTAGTTTTCGTCAAAATCGGCCTCGAGACTCCTTTCAACGTTTTTCGATAATCCTCATAGTTTTGAAAGTAGCCATCCACGCCCAGTTGAAAAATTCACCCTGTACATGTTGCAAATGTTCATTTATAAAATTGTAAGTGTAATAAACATGTAAACCACTATGCAAATTAAATATAAATGTTCTATTAATTATCTTATATACCTATAAATAAAGTTTATATTATGTCTAATTTTAATTGTTAATACATATGCCATTTATTACTACAATGTAAAAATAAAAATCTAGTTACATTTACACTAAATAGCATACTAATGTATGTCGTAATGCATTAATGAACCATTGCATGCATGATAAATAATGTTGCCGTAACAATAGATATTTCACAATAAGTAGGTTACTACACAATATTATTAATGAATTATTTTGATAAGAACCCAGTTATCTCTGAACTACGACCATACAAGTGGTTAAACCGGTATTTATTCAATCAAAATTTGGTGTGATATTGTTCTTGAAATTTCCTTGATTACGGATTGACATATTTTTCATTCATCATTGTTGATGGTTATTTTAGATCTTACTAGTTTCTGTTTTTCCTGTGTTGTGAGTGCAGTTACAAACATTTAAATTGACTTCTCAAATACCTAGACCAACTACTTGTAGATCATAAAAATTAGTCTCTTTACTTCATCCTGCCCTCGTCCCATTTTACCTGGGGTCGGCGCAACACATTCTTCTTCCATTCACCCCTATCTGACGTCACAGTTTCATTTAATTGTTTTTCTTTCATATCATTCCTGAGACAATCCATCCAACTTTTCTTTGGCCTTACTTGTTGGTCATAAACATACGGAAATCGAACCCGTTATACGCAGCGCAAAAGTCAATTGCTTAGCCACTGCGCCAACGGCGCCTATGAAATTGTTACTGTTGCCAAGCTTTAGGTACCTTATTAACTGTTCTCATTAAACGCCGACTCAGTACTTCAGCAGAAGACTACATCTCTATAAAAAAGGAAAACGCATTTTGGATTTTCAACTCTCTCTTGCTTAGCCGAGCGTCGAAAATTCATTACGGGGTCAACACCGAAGGGTTGAAAATAAAGTGCGACGTGAAATAGGTACTGTTAAAAAAGGCCACGTGTGAACGTGGTCTTGTTTTTATGGTTATTACTAGGTACGTACTAAGAGTGTCTATAACTAGCCTTTTATGCGCCCAGTGCGAGCTTCATAAACTGCACAATTTTTTTAGCGTGGTAAAATCAACAAATGAGTCCTCCTACCCAGGGCAAGAAAGGAGAGACTATCAGACTTGTACTGAGTAAAATCAACGGTGTCCTTTAACAGCCCATTACGTTCCGCGGCCACGGTTATCTGTTAAGGCAGTCCCGCGACCCCGTCAGACTTTGGCCCTCTAAGAGTCCGTCGGTCGCGGAACTTATATCGTTACCGTGACCTCGGGATTTTGGATTCATTTGATGATTCTACCACGCCAAAAAAAAGGGGCCCCGTTATATTGTTTTTGTCCACCCTGGTCTGGCTAATAGTGGTCCTGGTCTGGCCATTTCTGCATCCTGTGCCTGGGCACCGTTACCCCTATTTTCGGCACTGTGTATTAACATTGACATATTTACGACCACAGGTTTCGGTCTAGTTTCCAAACAGAAGTTTCATTGCTTTTCTGATGGTTTACATAGTCCAGATAATAAATTTTACGCACGTAAACATGTTTTGTAAATCGCTACGTACTGATAACGGTATTTAAATAAAATGTCCGCAATGTTAGTTTTCCTGCCACAAGTAATTAGTCAACAAACGTTTAAAATCAGTTACAGATAGTGAAACCTGATTGTGTAACATATGTTTACATACAAAATCAGCCGCATTCTAATCAGCTACATGGAACACAAAGCTGTCATTACGTTTTACTACTAACACGCAAACATTTCGAGTTCGAAAGTTAAGTTAGAGAAGGGCCCATGATCACCAATTCTCTAGCAAACTTTTGCGGTTGACACAGTGACCTGATTCTAAATTGCGATTGCGACAGCCGAGGCTTTCGCGCAATTCGGGAAGTTACTGATATTCCGAACTATTCTTGCATGGGTAACAATAGGTCGAATATTTTCTATCGGTTTTCCGAAGCATGACGTTTTCGTTGAAAAATTATCAAATCCTCTCTGGGATCTGTCAGACTTGATTGTCTAAAAACCAACCTGTTCCTTTAGTTGCCCTTAGCGTTGCATTCCTGTTTTAACAGTTCCGTCCCGCGATCCCAGATCATGGCCTCTTGTGCTTAGACATAACGAGAAATACAAAATATCTACTAAACAAGTTGATCTGTAAAATTATAGATTAGATACGTCATGACAGCAAACACTACCGTCAGACAGAAAACGTGTCTTCCTGCTATCTGACCTATAGCAAATAAGGTCAAATTGATTCAGATTATAACTAAAAACTTTCCAAGACTTCTACGAAGATCCTGCATCTGATGTTACTGACAAAAAGAAGCTTTAAGTGAGGTTACCCTGCCTCTTCGCCTGAAAAAAATATGCCATAGGAACATGGAATCGCGATTCTTTGTTGCTATGATAAAAAAACTATACCTGAAAACAAATCCGTTTAGTAGTTTTTGCATGAAAGAGTAACAAACGTCCAACCATGCATACTCACAAACTTTCGCATTAATAATATTAGTAAGATTCGACGGCACCGGTAACCCAGAGGCGTCGATAACGGAAATTAACAAGTCCCTATTTCAAACCCGGTTTGAACTAGAAATCGTGTTACCTAACTGCAGATTACCAGCATATAAACAGAACTTTTAATAACAGTTTCCAGTAAAACTCTTCAGTCATGTTAATCTTTATATTGCTCTCCCAAAGAAGCTAAACAGATATTTACTCAGAAACGTTCTTGAAGAGAGAAAAGTAGCGTAAGCCCGTATAAATATTATGTAAGGCATGTTTACATACAAAATTAACCGTCTGCTCGTATCTGTCTCGTTGATATGAAGTACGACGTGCAATCACCGACCACGTCACGCGATGAGGGGATGTAACACTAGCTATGTACCTCCAACACAATTAATTCACGATCGTCAATCATGTACACCGACCTTATCGTAAATATTCACATTAACTTTCGATTTATTGATTGTTACTTCTTTCCGATTCCATTTATTATCCATTCATGTAACTTGACATTCAATCGTGTGGGCAATGGATTCTGGTCTTATTGATCTCGTAAATCTTTAAAAAATCCGGAACTTATTAGTTGAGTTTTTATGAAACAACGTTTTCTGTTTTACAGTTTGTGGTTTATGATGTTCTCGAGAAACTCGGTCGTTAAAAACATCGTTCTGAAAGTTGTGAGAATACGTTTGTTTTTTATTTTAAAAGTTTTCATGACATTTAGCTCCTTGTTTGTGAGAATAGCGAGAGGCATCATTATGTAAGACTCGCACGTTAGAAAAACTTCGCTAATATTTCTTTTTGCTAAAAAGTTCTTCCTATTTTTTCTTTAGCTTCGCTAATACGGATCGTGACTTTAATATGCATAGGGTTTTTCGTCAATAAGCTTCTGGGCTTATTACATTCCGCCACCTTACTTTATTACTTCCTTCACTTTGTTTCCAAAGACTTGGTTACAGCTTATCGATCACACAGTTCACCTTAGATCGCCAGGAGTGACCTGTACCAATTCCTCAAAGTTTACGAATGTTCCAACATCCTCATCATCTTTCCACCCTTAAAATTACGATTATTTTGGGCCGATGGGCCGATATATCTCAAAGGACCCCCGAAAATCTATAACAAAGGATATTATTTGTGTAACATATTATATCACAGAAACTTCGACATGAATAGCCTTCTAACTGCCCTCAATTACTGTAATTAGTACGGTGTATAAGTATACACGTAACGATTTATTAATAGTAACCATATAATTGCGTTAGTCTAAGTCACGTCAAGTAGGATTAAGCTGTCTAGCCTTGAGCGCAAACATACTCACTCTAAATACTTGGTACGATACTATTTTATTTTTGAGGATACCAAAATTACTGTTTGATTTAGACTCTAGTAGGTAGTATGCAATATTTTGAGGGCAATAAATGTCCACTCGTTGACACCGTTCGATCTCAAATCTAGCAGCACAGTAACTACTTTCGAGAACAGTGTGTCCCTGAATTCGCATACCAATTGTCCCAAGCGAGCAGACGATATTATTGAATAGGTACATAATCTTGTAATTAGAGTCCCCTAGGTAGATCCATGGGCCCCCGAGAGTCGGGAGCTAAATTAAGCGGCTCCATAAAGGTCTCACAGCAATCGTATTTGCCATTTCCATGCCCTACCTAAACATACAAACAGAAAACTTTCCTCTCTATAATATTGAGTGGGACGGTCAACATCGAAGGCGTGTGGGAGGCCCCTATACGGCTCCGACATTAGAAATATTACAGGTCACATACTGTGGCGGCGATTAACGACCGGGAAAGTGACCCGAACAAAGATCCCTATACTGCACTAGATAGATAAACACAAGATGGCTGTTAGACCCGTGAGTAGCACATCACAATAGGGGGTTTTGTTTGTTCATGAATAGGTGCAACTACGCATGAGGGCGATAACGGCCTATAGAATTTGATCTGTTTACTGTTTAATCGGGTTCTCGTCTAATTATGATAGGCTGCTGTTTTGGTGATCTGATCACAAGTGTTATCGTCCATTAGTGACTTTATTCGGATTTAAGTAGTCCTCTGTCTGCACGTTTAAATTCATCGACATGATTATTTTAATTGTTTGTTTCAGAAGCTAAAATTGTAGAAATATTCTTTTAGTAAACTAATAAAGACTTCTTGATACATTTCCCAAAACTATTCCTTGAAGAGAATAGAAAGCAGCTTAAAGTGCTAGAACTCGTAGAGGAAAAAACCCGCACGGACGAAGTCGCGGTCGGAGTGCTCAAATGTGTGAGGAATAATATCAAAGATAGAGAAGTATTTATGATAACGTTTTAATAGCAAAAGAAAAAAACCTGTTGCGCCAACATCAAAGTCAACAGGGACCAAGGTCTGGAGGGCGATGATGCAGTCATAGGTCAAGTTTATTTCCAAGATCATCCAGTGATTAAGCAATACCTGTATCTTTGTTTAAGCTACTAAAGGTTTTTCGTAGCTGGGCATTGTTAGATAAACAATTGACAAACATTGAACTTTGACTTCGCTTTATCCTAAGCCATTTATTTTAAATTCGCACTGTATTTCAAGAGGTACTCACAACTCAGTCATCACAAACAGCATTACTTCAATGAAGGCTTTCACATCATTGATCATTATGTCGATGATTTATCGTTCTGTACCCCTAGCACGAGTTTTCACTATTTTACTTTACAGAGTTTTTCCAGTATTTACAGCGTTTCTTGTATGAAAATATGGAATAGCGCCTCTGGTGTGCGAAGAAGGAACCAATTTTTTCATTGAAAATTGTCAATTTGAAGTCGTCAAAGTTCCAGTTTACTTTACGTCTCAAATACTGAAAACTCGTGCTGACGGTACTGTTTTAATATTTTTTGATATTTTTGTCGGCTGACGTTCAAATAATGATTGATCTAAAAATCTGGTTTATAAAACCCCAAAAGAGTCCCAAGGGGTTTTAGGAATAATTTGATGAGTAAATGAATAGCTGTGACTATAATTACTGTAATCTCTAAAGGGTTAGTCAAATATGTACCTACAATACAGTTCACAAACGTTTCGTCAGTTAACCCTACCGTCTGTATTATAATCTCTAAGTCGCAGCCCAGATTTGTGTTCAATTGGAGCACTAATCCGGGCTGCTACTGAAATTCTATGTTTTAATTATTTCTTTACTCGAAAAGCGGATAAGCTGCCCAACAGTTCTTGCATCTCAATTAAAATATTTCTCCAGTTTCCTCCCTTTGGCATTTCCAATGAAAGAAGTTGCAATTCTGCGCAATTTTTCTTCCTCTAGACTCCCTTGAGGAATGGAGGAATTTTTAATACCATATTATTAAATTGGCAAAGTAACAGCGAATCGCTTGTTGCCAGTAAGCCAGTTAGTGATGGGCGTCCCTACAAGTTGATCCAATTTGAAGACTTCTATATTCAATTATTATGCCTGTATTTCATGGGTAGAGAGTGGTGACTGGTGAGAATATTTATGCTGATTATTATTATATTGTGACTGATTCTCTTATTCTATGGTTGGGTAATGTTTATAAAACATCCGATGGAGACAAAAGAGTTTATTCATAAACGGTGCTTAAAGTTTAGCATCAACATCTGCGTATGCATCCATACTTTTTCCGCCGTTTCAACTAATCGAAATTTAAATTGGTGTTGAATAATAATCGGAATGTTTAATGTAGCTTACTCAATGGAATTGAATGCAGACGATCCCTCATCTGCGTTTTTGTAACCAATCTTTTCATGAAATTCAATTTCGTCGACGAACGTAGTTTAAGTTGACTTCTTTAAAACAGAAACTGCTTTTCTTTTATCGTCGGTGTCCTTATTTCCAGAGGGATTTAAACTTTTCTTTCATTGTAAAACGTTTTTCATGTTACTTTGCCGTAGTTCAAAGAAATTGAATAACGTAGTCTTGCATATTCAAGTCATGATACTGGTGCATACCCAAAGAGAATTAAAATATTTAAATGCATTTGTTCATGGTCTACATTGTTTCTTGTAGCAGTATAATGTTAGTCAAACATGATAGAAATTAAGATTTTATGATCGGGATTTTCAGTCAGAGGTTTTAAGTCAGGGGTTCTCAACAAACCTGGTACAGCAAGACTTTCCCGTTGATCATTTGATTATTCGGTACGAATTTGTGTGAATCTAAGATACTTTCTATGCACAAGATCTACTAGAAAGAAGAAGTCTCATAGACAGCGATTCAAAATTTTCGATCCCGTGTTTGCAATCAGGAGTTTTCATTGTCATCTGGTATTGACTTGTCTTTTGTCTCTGAGACGAAAGCCAAGACCAATTAGTGCGGGAACTACGTCTCCCGGTAAAAAGAAGGCCTATTGTGCAAAAGAAAAAAAAAACTACAATTGAATTTAGAACCTCCATTGCTACCGGTTCCAGATTTTATTATGATAGAAGAAAAGCGGAAGGCCAACCAACTGTTACAGCTATGAAGATAAAAATCCAATTTACTTGCTGAAATACCCCACGTCGGGCGAAATCTGTTGTGTTTTTGACAAGCCGCCAAGAACCGACTGAGGACAGAACTATGGTTCCTTAAATCGTGTATCCGAGCAACCGGTAGTAGATCTCAATTAGAAAAGGGACCTTTTTCGAGGAATATAAAAGGTTTCTTAATAAAACGTCTTCTTCTTGAGACAAAGTGTTATTCATTGTTTCTATTAGAAATGGTGACGTAACAGGTAGCCTTGGCCAGGATCTGTGCCCGGGTATCAATTGGCTCGCCCCTCATATTATGAACTAGCTGTTCCCGCGGTTTCACCCCGGCTATTCGGCTCCTATTGGTCGTAACCTGATGTTATATAGCCAATAGCCTTCTTCGATAAATGGACTATCCATCAAATAAGTAGTTCCTGAGATTAGCGCGTTTAACCAAACAAACTCCAAACTCTTAATATTCGTATAGATACACTGAGTGAATGCGTTTACAAGTTCTCTTTTAACTCGCATACACAAATATGCATATCCGGGACAACTACCTGCAGCCCGCAATTGCTCAGCCGTTTCGTAGGATGTAATATTGTGTTAATTTCATGTTATTTTATTAATTTCTCAATAAATTCTCCCTTGTCCCCAGGTCGAAAATGTAGCGAACGTATGCACTCACGCACTATGCGTTGCGCCGGCGTCGTTAGGTGCGCGGGAGTTGCTAACACGCTCCGTGAACGCACCACAAGCAATCGCCGCCGTGGTCTATGGGCTGGCACTATGCCTGCTGTTCGCGGTGTCCACCACCTTCCACTCTGTATGCTGCTGCAGGTCTGATACGTGAGTTGAGAATTTGCAGTATTTTTTTTTTTGGTTTTTTGCTTGACTGCTTTTCATCGCTTATATTCTGTTCCTGCTGAGCGACGCATAGCAGTTTCTAAAATCGATTTTCTGTTATGAGATTCGTTGCGTTGCCTAGCTAGGATAGAAATATAATATTCTGAAACTCATGTTATTAACACTAAAGTTGCAAACTAACGCGATGCGGAGATGCAAACAATTTTGCCAACGTTTTAGATAACCAAGCTCTGAACTCTCACAAATACGGTCCCGGAATTCGTATAACATTTCGAAAGCACTTTGCCGAAAATAGTAACAGTACAGAATTCAATTTACTCATGTTATCTTCTAAATTGTTCTCAGTAACGTCTAATAAACTAGATCGCAAGTACTTTTTAACTCAATAAATTGAATGATAGAACCTTTTAAGATGCTAGATTAGCCTCTTTGACTTCTTAAAGTTCTTTAAAATCCTTTGAAGTCGTAAATACGAAGGACGTCTTGCTACAATTCTTGGTTCAAATAGGCAACTCTATATTTTCCAATCATTGGAATTGAAAGTAATGTTAAAAGTTGCCAGTTTCCCGTAAAGTTTTGCCGTTGCAAGTATTTTTCCAGCAGATGGTTGTCGTTTGATGCAAAGCAACTGCTCGGCCTCTTTACATATCTTTGCCATGACCCACCCCATATTTTACGTTGTAATGTAGCTGGCCTCGATTAAAACCAATGAACCGTACTTATTTTTTCCACCCCGAATGTTACGTTGAAGGAGGAGGAAAAACACATACATATTTAGATGATATGAGTATTGTGTCGCAGGATAAAAATATCACAAGGATATTCGTATCTCCTTAGTTACGTAAGTGGAGGAGGCCTTCCAAAATTAAATGAATGTGGTAGGTACTACAGCAAAGCAATTAGTTAGTAAATAAGTGAGTTACAATTCGCCAGTCACCGGGGACCATCTCAGAGCCGGGTTTCTAAACGAAACCCTAATTAGAATCCTTTGTTTCACTTTGCCTGTCGGGATAATTAAAAGGAACCTTGCAATACGCCGACTTTATTGACAGCTGCTCACGATAATTAATTAACTTACAATGATAACCAAGAGATATAGCATAGATTGTGATTAAATCCTCCATATTATGTCGCAAACCATTAACCACCTTCCCAGCTACTGCCGGACAAATGCACTTGTATTGTTCAGTACCCGATGTTCACCACTTCCAATTTCGAGATTTGTGCCGAAACCACGTATCGTGACTATACACGTGGCATAGTTCGGATACAGCTTTGTAAAACAACCACTACAAATTCCCTATTTATTGAGCCATAAATTTCCCGACCGTATCGGATAGGGATGGATGCGCTCATTAATTAGGGCAAGGTCAGATCGGTATGCAAGTAATGTTTTAACGTTCGTACTTATAACTCCCCTGACAGTAATCACAGAAACAGCGGTATTTATTCTGTGGAATACTCGAAATAAAACCTTTGCGATCCTTAATTAGTCTTTAATAAGTCGAGCGCCACGTTTTGGGAAAGGCTTTTGAAATTGCCAACGAGTGTTGAATAGCGTCATTACTGTTTGTGGCATTATTGGCGCCTTGTTTTATCTTTTGTAGAACAAAGAGGAAAATTTACAGCTGTTATATGCAAAGACAACTAAAGTAAGAAAAAACAATAATTGCGCCCTTTTTCATGGCCTCATTTAGTAATTGCTTTGACGTAGAAATTGAATCTTTGCGTAGGAAACTACGTGAGATTGTGCAAATCTCTTCGAAGCGTGCATTCCTCATAAGTTCAGTTTGCTGACGTGAATCATTTCATGGATTATTATGAAGTCTGTTTTTACACTCTCTGTAAAAAGGTTGTAACCTTTTAATTCTTAGACGAGATTTCTAAATCCAAATCAATCAGATAAATTCAATGAACCGAAAGATAGGTTAAAGTGTGATCAGAATTAGCAACTGACCTTTGACCCTTTGAAAATGATAAACAAGTTCCAAGAATACGCAGGTAATAGGCGGCCGGGGACCCCGCTGTTTTTGCTCCGAGTTAAAGGTGACTGATTAGATGATGAGCCAGCAATCATCTACAACTACTAATGAGGTTGGTTCTACTCTAATTGCTTTCAACTGATGGATTCTATACCTTAATTGTTGTTTTCTGCCTGTATAGATTCGATTTCCAAAGTGGCCAATCATGGATCATTCATGGTAGCCATATTCCGCTGACTGCTTGGAATAGGCCTCCTCCCTTTTGTGTCATGCTTTCTTCACCTGCGGTATTCACAACCACGTGTGACCCGCGGTCACCAATTTTTTTAATAATAAAATACTTACGAGTAGGTCATGCAGAAATTACTACAATACGAAATACGGGAAGATTACAATCGCAGGTGTCAGACTACGGTAAATAATGGGTTCTCCAAACTACGCTCATGTTTGGAAGTTCGCCAATTCAGATATTCTCACCATCTGTGGCTCGTCAATCAAATAACCAACTGTGGTCTACGATCACCGATATCTTAACAAGATAATCTGTTGTACAATGTACAGTTCCTGGCAGAGCAAATGGTACATGGACAAGTTTTAGAAAATATCCCGAAGGCGTCTTCCACCAGTAACATCATAATATGCCTAGCATTTTGCCAACTATGTTGTGGTAGGCTTCTAATATAACCAGTTAAAATTGAACATAAGTATTTTACGTAGCACGACGCGCGAAGTATTTTTTATTATGTAACTTAAAATTCTTTGCAAAGACCAGGTTTTGGTTGCCAGGGGGAGAATTCCCGCTGCCCCAACAAGTCGAGGCGCGGCGGGAAGAGGTCCGGCGCGATCTCAGGGCAGTATGGAGACAACGACTGTCGCAACCGAGGTTCGGGCACGCCGCAATCGCGGCGGTAAGACCCCTCTTTGAGGAGTGGCTGGAGAGACGTCACGGCGTCCTGACCTATCGGATGACGCAGGTCCTCACCGGACACGGAAGTTTCGGGAGTTACCTGTGTCGGATAGGGAGGGAGGATACGCCTGGGTGTCACCACTGTGAAGATCGCCCGAAGGACACCGTAGAGCATACGGTGCAAGACTGCCCAGCTTGGGCAGAGCACCGACGTGTCCTCAGGGAGGCGATAGGCGGAGACCTCTCGCGCCCAGCATTGGTCGAGGCCATGCTGCGGGGCGAGACGGAGTGGGAAGCGGTCGCCTCCTTCTGCGAAGCAGTAATGCTAGTGGCGTCGGACGTCGGCAGACGACCTACGGCCACTGTAGGCGCGGGCATGCGGACAGCGAGTAAAGGGCAACTCGCTGTCCGACCATGGACCATGCCCGGGTCGACGGCGCGTCGTGTTCCACGCGCGCCTCAAAGAGCGTCAGCAAAATGACGGGGCCCCCTCACAGAGGGCCAAAGCCTGCCGGAGTCGCGGGATTTATTTCCATCACCGTGACCCCGGAACATAAAGTGCTATCGAAGGACACCGTGGATTTTAGTCAGTACAAGTCTGACAGTCCCTCTCGCCCTGCCCGGGGTGGGAGGACTCATTTGTTGATTTTACCACGATAAAAAAAAAAAAGACTGGTTGCCAGACTGTTGCCGAGTTTCAGACTACCCCCTAACGACCGTTAAACGTCTACAAATGTCAGCAAAGACCAACGAACGGTTTAATGAGCTTTCCGAGGCACAGACGGTTTCGTAATTAATGTTTCATCGATCTCAATAAGTGCTTCAATGACAACCTCTTTTTAAAGCAAGGTTTGCCTTATTTACACCCACCCGTTACTATGTGAAGTTTCACAAACAGGAGCAGTTTCTCATCCATGCACGACATGTTATCCAAAACGTCACATTGACTCTTGTATACGGATGTCGGTCTCCGCTAGACGTACAGCTGATTTATTGCCACTTTACACGTACCCGTGTTGGTTCTCCTGGCAGCTGACTAAATTAAAAAATAGCCTGTCTTCTATCAAGACGAGTGTTCGCTGTTCCCGCAATTTCCTCTGTGCTCATGAATGTGTGATTTCATTACGCTTGTTCTTTTGGTTCGCGACAGTTTATTGACAGCAGTACGGACGTTAACTCGATGTTAGATTATTATTGGATTGTTCCGGGATTTAGATTCCCAGCCTTCATTCACATTGTTTTTTTCTTTTCTGCCCGAGTTCCAGTGATTTATTAAAGTTCTGTGACGGGAATTGGAAACGTCTTAGCCGAGGTTGCCAGAAAATCGTAGTCGTTTCAAACTAGACTACATAATAATTTAATCTAATAGTGGAAGAGTTATGTCTTGGGTGTCGTCAGCCCGGAACCCCTTAGAGGCTTATATTAAACAACATTGTTTAGAACCTTAGGGATGCTCATAAGACCTATTATAAATGAGACTTTAGTACAGGATAGGGACAGTGCTAATTCACTTTGTAAATAACTGTAATGTGTCGTGTTTAGAACCCCTACGAAAAACCCTGAAGTTAACAAAAGATGCAAAACAAAGGTATCGATTACCTATTAAAGAAGGAGATTTAAATAATGATCGAAAATCACGCAACAAGTCCCCGGAGAGAGCGAAACCCACAAGGACACGGACGAAGGTCTTTAGAAATAAGGAGCCTTAGATTAATTAAAACAAATTCATTCAAGGGCACACGTGAAACTTATCAACAAAACAAACAACCAATTAATTGCTACGGAGACCTAATGAACACGCAATTTTACGAATAAACATTAACTAAGTAACGAAAACAACAGGCTATTTCATTAACAAGTACCCACGCGTTGCAATTATCAGAAAATGTTTTCCAGTACAACGCGCCTTACTCAACTGTTACAGTGAATTATTCATTTATTAGTCGCCGCTTTGGGACTCGGCACTGTGGGTCTGTTATTGAATTCTGTTTCGGGACCCAATTTTATACCGACACTAGTACACTGCCGAGAATTTGCAATTTAGGCCTTATCGTTTATGGAATTATGAAGAGGATTCCTTCTTTAATCTTTTAGTGGTGTTTGTGCATTACAGAATACGTGTTTATTGTTCAGAAATTATTGAAAGACTCAAGTTCTTGAGTAAGAGCAATGGGTGGTATAATTAAAATTCAAGATTGTTGCATAAGAGCTTTTCCGCTCCTCATTTGTATAACTTTGCTCGTTAACTCGCTAGCTTTTCATTCCTCCGTATTGCAACTTTTATCATCTACTTCAATACGAAATGGAAAATCAGAACAATTATGCATAGCATCTTCAATGATCTATTCTTTAGTTGTCAAATAGAAGCTGTCAGGCTAAGGCGGCCTTTTCACTCAGTGAGCGAAAGGGGTTGCGCAACGAAGCAAGAGGGGTGCAACTGCCTCGGAATCGGGATGCCTCAAAGAGATTAATCCAGGGAACCGTCTGTACAGACAGTAGTGAAAATAAGGATCAGGTTTAATGTATACGTAGCAGGCTATCTATAGGAATTGTTTATAAACGAAGGGCTAGCTAATTTTGGAACAGTGCCGATGCCGGATTTAAAGATGATATAACAAGACGGTTCTAACAAAATATCAGTTTTAGCGATTGTAATAAAAAGAACTGTAAATACTTAACTAAACTGCAGTTGGTAACGGAACAAAATTGCTTAATAAATAAACAATGTACACAGTAACGTAATTTCCTTCGGAAAATTTACAAATGGCTGGCATTCTGATAAATTACTGGGTTATTTCAATGAGCGATGTCGATCGTTTACTAAACGCTACAATTTTGTCGAGCACATGGTCATAACCGGTGACTAATGATATGAATTCAATAATAATGCTATTGAATTTCTACGTTTTATCACTAATGATGATAGTAATTTGTCGTGGAACTACGAAACAATAAACAGTTAAATGTTGACATGATTGAATTGTCGTTAGAAGTTAGATCGATGAATACATTCTAATAAAAAGACAAGTTAAATTGCTTGTAGACGCATTCTAATTAATGATGCAAAGGTAATTTATTTGGAGATTTTGAATTTGTTTGGTAAGATCTAGTTGCGTTGCGGAGCACGACATATGATGCTTTGACGTCATTTCGTAAGGTGATCACATTATGAAGAATATACACCTAACTTTGAGTCCCCCGATGACATGTGCATGTCTTCATAGAATATTGCCGAGTATCAATTTCCCCTAAGAGCTCTACCCCCATAAGAACGCTCGTCTGAAAACCTATTACTTAAGCGATAAAAATATTATGAACGGGTATCAATGTTACCTGTTTATAGCTTTCAGGAAAGTGGATCATTTCCTAGTAGAGCCTCGTTAGATATTATCTGTTTTCGTATTACTTGAAGCTATAATTCGTAATTTAACCAGCCTGTACTGCGACAACAATTTGTGTTTATAGAATCTGCATTACTAACTATGAATACTGACAACCCGAAAGAAACCCTATTCTCATATACTTTATTACCTTTTTAATTTCCCAGATTCCAACAACTGCACCTTATTCCTTTTTGTTATATTCCCTAAGACCTATTCTTTCATTTTCAGGACGCAAGATAAAACTTTAAGAACCCTTGGCATGCGAAGGTAAATAATTTGATATCTTGTCCGTGTACTAGAACTAATTATTATGTTGGATAACAGCAGACGTCACAGTAACGTTCAAGATAGAAACTATAACAAGAGCCTGAACGACATAGTTCGACGAAGGGTGTTTGATATAAATAGCAAGTCCTTGTACAAGTTCTAAGGCTTCACTTACCAAAGCAAGGTCGTCGGTGGCAGGATGTGGCTTGTTACATATAAGACCACGTCGGCCGTTTATGCCATTCAGATGTGGTGCCACTTCGTGCAGATTTAAATTAGCGCTTTGTGTGGGCGTTGAATAGGCAAAGATGGATTACCTAAATTGGATTTAAATTTTCCACTCAAGATTGAAAAGGATGTACGTAGTTAGTTATTGTGAAAGATGGAAGCTTTAGGAGAACGTTTATTAGGGATCCGAACGTTGGTGAATCTGACCCGTCCAGTAAGAATTTTAATGTGTCAGGTTAGCCTTTTTAATTTATTGATATAGAAACTCATCAAGTGAGTCCTGTCGTTTCGGTCGGTCGTAGTGATTAAAAACCACCCTATTCCCTGTTCAGACAGTCGCGCGAATCACGATGGCCCATACTGCGTGTGTGTTACCCACCTTTCTTCTTTGATTTTCTTTTTATCTAGCCTGCGTAAACATTCAAACATGACCTACCTTTCACACAGTACCTACCTTACATATTTAAAGGTCACAATCACCTATATCCAGCAATATAGCAAAAGCAGGCTCCAGAAGCGAGGACAGAATTTTATCATCTTCGAAAACCGCCCATGGGTTTTAATCAACATGTAAAGTATCTCAAATATTTATTAATAACCCTTCCGCTAAATGGGTATGTATTACGGGTCGATGAGTATCAGCAGGTCAACATGGCCCAAGATAGATTACACAATCTACTCAATCGACCATTGTTGTCTTTAAATATGCAGCCATTTAAATAAGGACATGCATACGGTTGATACACTTACCGTAAAGTAGTGCTTCAGCTAATTTATAAGTTTTTGTAAAAACAGCTTTTTGAAAATAGATTTTCAAGCCCGTTTCCTGAAAACGATTTGTCAGACTTTACGAGCTCTAAGACCGCCCATACATGGACGCTTCGAGCGGTTAGCCAGTTACACATTCACATACACGGTCAGCTTGCAGTTAAATTCAATGGTTTGATGATCCCATTGCTAATTATTGCTTCAGCAGTCGGTATCAAATGCTCTTGATCCACAACTACTCGTAGAAGACTGTACTTTACAATGCAGTCGCAGTATGAAGCAGGCGATACTGACCATTTCAAGCCTAACTGCCCGTAACTGTGTTAGGGACTGACAACCGTAACAAATGGATTTATTATATCCTCCGGACCTCGAATAGTCGGAATGGTCTCGATAGGTTATGTACTGATCCAATAAAACACAGAGGGAATATTACAGACAGATATAGAAGCACCAGGTAACTAGGTTACCAAGCTTACCTTATTGAGTTGACACGTCTAATAGGATCACGCTAAGCTGGCTATGCAAGTTGGCAGTGCATGCAGTGTGTTTCCATTCAACTACTATACAGTGTGTGTGTGTGTGTGTGTATATGTGTCTATAAACTGAACAAATAAGACAGGTTTTGAACCTAATGACCATCATCCGAGTGTGTATTGTTCCAACGGATTTCAAGGCTTCTTTGTTTGAAAAAAAAAAGTATTTAGAGAAAAACATTATTAATGAAGACTAAAATACAAACAAGAATAATTGAATGAGTTAGAGATACTACATCATAAATTATAGTTTCTTATTAAAAGTAACGTATAGCTTGGAAACTAAAAATACCAAGTGAATTTCGCAACTACGCTTTACAAAGCAAACAAACTAACTGATCTGAAAATGTTGAGTGAAAGACTGTACCTGAACTTATGTTTGTATGTTCATTATTCTTCGATATCATATGCGACAGTAGATATACTTTCTGGTATCTGTTACCTTTTCAAGAGTTAACTTTTGATCGGATTACTGAAAAAATGGCACATACATGTGTAAGACCTGCGTAAGAGCATGTGATCTATCCACGTAAAACGTACTCATAGAATAATTCCCAACCTTCGTGGAACTGTTGGCTAGAGCTACTAAATAATAATAATTAAATGCCAGCATTTGTTCATAATTACCAAACATTTTGACGATTAATGTTTATTTTACGACTTGCCCCTTTTATTCCTTTTCCTACTAACTGCCCGTTGCCACCGAGAGCCAAGTCCGCTGTTTTAATAATAAAATTGTTAGCTGAACAATTAACTTGCACTAGTTGGGAACCGACCTCTTTCATTTTATTAGTATTTGTGATTTTACACGAAACGGTTTTAAAAGTCCTCGAGCGTGTATGCTATTGTGTCACTGTGTCAAGTTTTGCTTTTCCGCTCTTGTCTTGGAGTGGAGAAGGCTTATTTTTGGCTGAGGATGTACGGCCACACATGCATTGTCTTTGAATATGCATATTCTTCGTTATTCTTTATTAAATTAACTTGTCGCACTACAAGTTGTATGCCCTGATGAGATTTTCCATCGGCAATTTTTTTAAACTTGTAACTCGTAAAAACACTGAGGATGAATTTTCTAAAGGCCTTCCTTATCCTTAGTGTTCACTTTCATCATATTTAATCCATACTTTAGTTCAAAATGTCACCATTCTCATCCAGCGACTTAGGGTTTCCGGTGTCCGCCAGTGAATTTAAGTTTTTTATTGAATAGATAATATTATGAATCAACCTTGACTTAAGGTCATTTATATCAGAAATTGCGACTATAAAGACACTTAAAGTTGAAGGTACATCAAATAAATAAATTCTAATTTATTCGATTAACTCGGCTCATAAAGGTGGACAACCCATTCATATTTCGTTACAAGTCAGAGCAGTATGAACGAAGGACGAAGGTTCCAATTTGCAACTTTAGTGTTAATTTCGCAATGCACAGTTTTCAACTGATCCACACTAATCTACTAAGTTATTAATTGAATAGCTTGCTGTACCATAAAATCTAGCTAGCGTACCTACTACTAATATAAAAATACGGTCTGTCTTTTTATTTGTTGGCATATTTCTAGGGTTGAAAGCACTCAGGAACACGACCAACTTTCACAATATCAAAGAAAATACTCTATTGAGTTTGCGCTGCATCCTTTCCATTTGTAACAGCGATTTTTATCGGTATTTCAGAGTTGGTCTCTCCTGTCACCTTGACATCGCCAATGAATTCAAAGTCAGCCCGTATCCTCTACTAAACTGTATGTGCTAAACGCGAACTAATTTTCACAGTAAAATGAAACACTTCCTGCACCGTTGCGACCGGGCAATGATTTACATATTCATCGCGAGTTCCTACTTCCCGTGGCTGACGGTCGGCACTCTGTCCTGCTGGATGCTCAGGGAACTGCGCTGGGTGATCTGGCTGCTGGCAGTCCTCGGCATCACCTACCAACAGATCTTCCACGAGAGATACAAGATGTTGGAGCTCCTACTCTATCTGGTCATGGGGCTGGGTCCGGCGGCCATCATTGTCACGTCTAATGTACGTCCATGGCTTAGTAACGTGATATTTTTGGCACGGTAACTGCTTGAGGAAAAATCTACGTAGCTTATTGGATCCCTTATTCTATTTCGTGCGAAATCACGTAATGGGATTAGTGTAATATTACTAATTCTATTTGCGTATCCGAATTTTTACTCCTTAGCTAAATCGCAACAGAAATTATTTTTGGTTTCCCTAATATCCGTGACTTTACGATCTTTTATCGCTTGCGGTCAGTTATAAGTGCAGTGTAGTGCAAAATAAGCGTGACTAATCTAGTTATCAACTATCAAGTGCAGTTGCGGTGCTGGAAATATCACGTGCGAGTGAGCTCTCTGTGTTTGTGCACGCTTTGTACTTTGACTTAGGGCTCGCGTAGATAGAATGCGTTTATGCGTTGGTGTGCTCGTGCTGTATGTCAACGATCATATTAATGTTCAAAGGTTCATTATTAACCGGTCTAATATTATTTTAGTAGATGAGACCAAAAATTTAAGTGTCATAGTTACGCAAGCTTTTGCCATGATGTTAAAACATGATTCTATACCGAAAAAGTAGACAATTAAGTATTAATTTTGAACATGTAGATATCGGTAACTTAGTATTATAGAGGTCATGAATAATATTCCCATTAGATTGAGATACTTTAGCAAACTATCTGAGTGCATTAGTTTGAACAGATGCCTGGTTAATTTTAATAATAAAGTACGCAATAACGCATTCTTTCTGCGATCCGAGTCTTAGCTCTACGCTTTATGCACGTGTTTGTCTGCTTGCATGCTTGTCTTCATGTAATATTGAATTTACCGCTCTTACGAGGTAAGTATTAATTAGATTGTTTTCATGTTTCTTGTGTAATAGTTTTTATTGTTGGGGATTGTTTATTGGCAATTAATTTGGAGTTTTCTTCGTAAGGTTACGGACGAAGTTTATGTAAGTTACGCGGCCGACTACCGATACTTTAAGCGTTAGCGATAGCGATATTAGTTTTGTCCAAAAATGAGGAAAGGTCATGAGTGATTTTTCTTTTGTCCAGAAAGGAAGAAGTAATGAATCACCAGCTGATATATGAATTGAAAGAGCGATAGTAACAGGTGGCGTTCTGTACTTACCTTGTTAGCCTTTGGAAAACAGTTTTAACGATAGGTTCTCGTTTCACTAACTCGCGTGATGGTAATCGAAGACGTGGTCGACGGTGAAGCACGCTTGCCTAGAAGTAACCTATTCACTCTAAGCTTGAAGACTCCAAGGTTAAAGCTACCAGAAAACACAGATCCCGACAGGGAATTCCACTCCTTAGCTGTGCGCACAATAAATGTATTGGCAAAACGCTTTATACGTACCTGAGGGATATCCACCATACCATGTAACAAAGGCGTATTGCCGTACGGCTTGTAGTCCGGTGATGGAAAGGGCCTGGCGTAGAGTCAAGTTGTGCAGGTTAAATGTGTTGATTCAATCAATGTTTAGAAAAGTTAGCATAAGCATAATCAGCCTATAATGTTCTCACTGCTGGGTGACAGGTTTTCTCTCTATGAGGAGTGGGCTGTAATCCACCACACAGGCTTAGTGCGTGTTGCTAGATGTATGAAAGTTACGCATTGAAAAAATATCGTGGATTCACTAGCTACGTTAGCTCGCTACAGAAATAATACCGGACAGGTAAATTTGGTAATGGCTTCCTAAAATATCACGATTCTGAAAGCGGAATAGTATAATTTATGCGGGGCGTATATACATTTAAATTCAAGTAACGTTACTCCAGTTGGTAACTGCTTTAAAGCCTGGCCGAGCCCGTCATAAAATAGAGATTAGGATTTGCATTTAAAAGTTAAAAGATGAACTTAGTTTTTCTATCTAATGCTGCAGTGCTATTCTCTTAGGAATCTTATACAGCCTTGTGTGCAGCGCTGCGGCAGTATTTAAACTACAGTTTGGTATTCACTTAGTGCTGGTTCAGGCTGATCAAACACCTAGCCATAAGCTAGTGTTTTTTTTTTTTTTTCATCTTGCGACACTATTAAAATTTATGTTTCAACGACGTTCTCGTCGTAGCGTACAGCTTAGAGAATAATATTCTCTAAAAGACTATTTCCAGGCTGTCTAGCAGCCTCTGCATCAGTCCAGATTCACTGGAAAATTGGGCCATTCCTAAAATACTCTGAAGATATTTTCCGCTTCTACTGATGTTCGGTCAGTCTTGAAATACTTGTATCAACCCGTATTCTCCAAGGGCTTGCTTTGTTGACGAAAACATGATCAATGCTAATCATAATATTTACGCAGCAAGAATAAACGCTATTGTAAGGGTATTCCGCTACGTTGATATTATGTAAGTTATCATCTTTATATTATTAAAATATTGTTATACAATAATAGTACGGTTTTGCGGTATTTCTAATACTTACACATACATACAGTAGTTTTACGTAATCATTCTTTGTAGTGTGTGTAAAGTTCATGGCAATACTTTACAAACCGCACTTGGAGTAAGGTCATCTAGACAGGGTCGAATTAAGTTAGGGTTCCTTGGTTCCAGACGTTCCAGTACCCATTTGCTTTACTAATTTTGACCCAGTTTTGGATTAACAACATGTCCAGACAGAGTTGTAGATAGCCGAAGGGTGGCGAATTTTAGTGCTTGAAAATTTAAAGTTTTCTGAACCACGGTGAAATAAACATTCATTAATGGCGAGTGAAGCAAACTTGTAAACTTTAAGAGTATTGGAACATTATTCAAGCCTTTCCTTGCTGAAAATTTAAAAAAAAAGAAAAAGGATGGGTCGGTTTTCGGCCGCCCCATAAATTTTCAGCAAAAGAAGAAAGAGGCAGCTAGTAATATTGTAATTGAAGAAGTAATAATTTTCGTTTGATGAAACGACTATTACAAGTGAAAACTTCTTTAGCATCGATGTGATTTGGTAGGCGATGAAATGAAAACGTGACAGACACATAGATTTAAGGTGGTAGAAAATGAGATAGAAAGCTCATTACCTTGAAGGCAAAATTTCGAAAGGTTTCACTTCCACCACGTGTGAACTGCACACGTTTTTTTTTAAATCTTGGTGCGTGCACGGGGCCCCTAGGCAGTTGCCTATACTTAATCCGGCCCTGCACCTAGGACTCCTAGACGTCACGTCAGTAATGTAGGTATTTAACATGTAGCCTAGTGCTCACCTTTGAATGAAACTTATCTGTTTTAATGTATGAGTGACATGCAAAACCTCTTTGTGTGCTTTTAAATATAACGCCTCGTCGACCTTTGTTCAAATGAATAATTATGTACTTTGCTTTTACCAACTTTTCATGAAAGGTATGGTAGTTATAATACTTATTACCTTACTTTCCGAAACTAAGAATCATTTATGTCATTTTGATTTGCAGTTTTTGGTGCGGGAATTCGCATCGTTGTAAATTTTACGTTTAGCAAAAATATTTATGCCATCAATTAGATTATCTCATCAATTAATTAATGGCTTGCTAATTAAATAACATTAACAAGACGGCACGGTAAGCTCAGTGGTTGTGCAAAGGACTACTGCGCAGAGAGTTAGGGGTTCAATTCCTGCACGGAACAAATCTTTGTATGACCTGCAGGTAGTTGTTCCGGGTGTACGTGTATGTGAGAAAATCCTAATGCAACACTTAAAAAAAACTTTGCTAATTTTATGAGTTTTCATTATTATTACATGTAAAAGCCCGGGCTTTCTGAATAAAAGCTCCCTGAAAAATGCTTGAAAATCTGTAAACTACCTACCTTTGTATATTTTAATTGCAGTAATTAAATTCGTTCTGCGTTAGTTACCCAATACATATAAACTGTAAGTCACAAGGTAAATGTTAGTCTTATTTATAGTTTTGTTTATCTGTTACGCTGAAACTGAATGAGAACATTGATTATATCTCCTATAGTATCTACCCACGTCTGAGGGAAATGTCAGTTTCCGAGAAATCGCTGGCTCGGTGCATTTGGATTAGGTAAATCAACGACGATATACATACAAGACTCCGCATGCACGATCTAAGGAACAAAAACTATTCTGTCAACTCGCTGAGATACTACGTAAGCGAGGGGGACGGGGCACTGTGTTGTAATTTTCTTACTCAAGGTCTGTTCTGTCTCAAGGTATGTTTACGGCTCACAGGACTGGTCGAAATAAGACGGATATAAGACTTTTTTGCCTAATTTGTTGACAGACATCGGTCGCCTGTTATTAGGAGTCTAGTAATATATCGTCGTTGAGGTAAATGTTTAATCCGTCAAACGAAGCTTCGATCGTTGATTGTTAAACGAAGATTAGTAAGTAAAAAAAAATCCTGTAAAGGGGTTGGAGGGTCTCGCAGACACTACTACTGAGCATGATATCCATTTTCAATGAAAAAATGTTTTGATATTTGTTTTTTTTATGATGCGCTTTTTAACCGACAAAAAAGGACGTTTTCAATTGGTCATTTATATTTGTATTTTTTTTTAAATAACAAAAATATTTTTAAATTATTTTATTTAATAACATTAATTGCTTGTTGTACTAACAATTGCTAGCTGTAGGTACTAAAAATTTATAAAATTCTTTAGTACAGTTTCTTCAAGAATTAATTTTTCCTTCTTCGTCTTATCTTTACAGTTTTCTTAGAACTGACTCAATGTGTGATTCTAATCAGCGAACATGGTCCATTAGTGAAACTATTTTGACCTAACGTACAGATGGCAGAATTAATGAATTCTAACATCCAGAATACATACAAGGCTTGACCAGGCTACGATCTACTATAAACCGCATATTATGTAAAAATACAGATTGATGATTTCATCGTTATAATGTGGGTTACGACGACATCGTGAATTCGTGAGAGTCGCGGGCAGCCGATGGATGCAACTGGCGAACTGTCGTTCGACGTGGCGGTCTAAGGGGGAGGCCTATGTTCAGCAGTGGACGTCTTCCGGCTGATGATGATGATGAATGTGGGTTACCGGGACTTCACAGCTTTTACGAATAATAATAAGTAATAAGTATGCGCCTTTTACGAATAATAATAAGTAATATGTGCATCAGGAGAAAAAAAGGGGCAGTTATCGAACTAGGTAAGATATGTTACGTGACCAACTGGTCCACATTTAATGAGGTCAGGTCACAATCGTAACAGTCTACACCTGTGCTGAAACTACACACCTTTTGCCACAAAAACTTATCATACTGAAGTTTTTGATAGATATTTGTTACGTTTATGCAAAACGGCGGAACGTATTTGAATGTTTGCACACGGATATTTTATAAACTGGATTAACGCATAGGACCTTTTGCTATTTCATCAAGTCGCACTAAGCGTTTGCAAACGTATTTTGTAAGGCGTTTTCACTCTTAGTTTTAAAAGGAAGAGGAGTTTCCGAACGCATACAACCTTCAAAACTTAAGAGTGAAAAATCTTCTGGGTAAACTAGCTCCATCATCGATTTTGACTCTCAGCAATCGAATAGCTTATAATTGTAACATAAACAGTGGCGGATCCAGGGGGGGGTCATGGGGGTCATGACCCCCCCCTGGGCGGCAGGCTGGGTCATAGGTAGACACTGCAATTGCGAGTGGTTCAAATGTAGAATCCTGAGTGTAGCGAAGTTTTCAAAGGTACGAGACGCAGAATAACTTTGCTGTGCAACACACGACTTTTCACCTCACTACAGAGCGAAGACTATGCGCTCGGCAGCAAAGTTATTCTGCCTCTGGTACCTTTGAAAAATTCGCTACGCTCAGGACTGTATATTTGAAACCGCGAGCGAAGAGGTCTTCGCTTGCTCAGTTTTTAGTTCAAGTACCTACTCGAGGGGTGCTAAGACAGGAAACCTCCACATGCGCCCGTGGACTGGAGTTCCCCTCTCGGATAAGTCTGGTGGGAAGTCTAGTTTTTCAGGCCGGTGCACTCTAGGATGCGGGCAAAAACTCTTCCTTAGGGTGCCTAAGGGGTCTCTTTGCCCGTACGCGAACGGCTGTCGTGTGGACGCTCCAACGCGTGTCCCTCTGATCAGCAGAGGGCTTGCGGACGGTGAGTAATGGGTGGCTCGCCGTCCGACCGAAGACCAAGCCCGGGTCGGTGGCGCGTCGTGTTTCGCGCCAAATGCCTGCTGGGGTCGCAGGTTTTTTTTCTTAACCCGGAACGTACAGGGCATCCGAAGGAACACGGGTGGATTTTTGTCAGTAAGAGTCTGACAGTCCCTTCCGCCACACCCAGGACAGGAGGACTCATTTGATGATTTAACCACCTAAAAAAAAAAAAAGTACCTACTCGAGCCAAAAAACAACTTCGCAGCCTTGCATAACTAGTAACTATTGTTTACAAATATTATTATTTACTAGATTTTCCGGTAACTCCGTCCGCGATAAGGTAACTTCGGTGCAGTGGTGGACCAATGCAATCGACCCCATGAAATTTTATTCGTTTCTTCGCGTTCCTTTTAAAATATTAAGTATAGCTATATCTCGGGCACTTCGCAATCGCGGCGGTAAGACCCCGCTTTGAGGAGTGGCTAAACAGGCGTCACGAGCGATATCCTGACCTAGCGCTGGTCCTCACCGGACACGAAAGGTTTCGGGAGGTACCTGTGTCGGATGGGGAAGGAAGAAACCTGGGTGTCACCACTGCGAGGATCGCCCGGAGGACATGGTGGAGCATATGGTGTAGGACTGCCCCGCTTGAGCAGGGCACCGCCGCCGCTGCCGATAGGCGGAGACCTCTCGTGCCCGGCAGTGGTCGAGGCCATGCTGCGGGGGGACAGGGAATGTGAAGCGATCGCCACCATACCAAGCAGTCATGCTCGCAAAGGAGGAAACGGCCCCCGTGTGAGGGAGAGGACAACGTCCTCCCTCCACCCCAGCCACAGAGGTAGACGCCATCGGCGATGGACGTCGGCAGACGGTCTCTGGCCACCGTAGGCGCTGGCATGCGGTCGGCAAAGAGGTAATGGGTGACTCGCTGGCCGGCCATTGACCATGACCATGGTCGACGCCACGTTGTGTTCCACGCGCCCCTCAAAGAGTGTCAGTATGATGAAGGGCCCCTTAAGAGGGCCGAAGCCTGCCGGGGTCGCGAGACTTACATCATTACCGTGACTCCGGAACATAAAGGGCTTTTAGTTCCGGAGGCGGGCTGTCAGTACAAGTCTGACAGTTCCTCCCCCTTTGCTCTGGGTGGGAGGACTCATTTGATGATTTTATCACGATAAAAAAAAAGTATAGCTAGCTACAGAGACCAGCTGTCTGCGACATGGTGACCCCCCCTGATGTAAAAGCTGGATCCGCCCTTGAACATAAATAGGATACCCTTTTAACCCAGTTCATAATAAATTCCTGTGGGATAATTTTTGTTTAGGTATTTCAAACGCGGAGGAAATCATTGACAAGAGCTTGAAAGTTAAGTAGACTGCGAAAGCCTTTGTGTTGTGGTCTATGCAATGCAGATTTGAAGCCTCCCTCAAATTACACTACGTAAACATTTAGGCAGGTAGTATATTAAGGCAGTTTTACATAAATGCTAATGTTTCGTTATGCTGAAATGTATTACTGTAACATTTCACTTAAATCGGGCATTGTAATCAAAATATTCTAAAAGTCAAAGCACTGAAACATTAAAAACAAACTGCAAGCATCATCTTCCTGCCCTTATCCCATTTTACTTGGGGTCGGCGCAACACGTTTCTTTCTTCCATTCTCCCCTATCACAAGTTATAGTATCATTTACTCCTTTTTCTTTCATATCCTTACTTATACAATCCATCCATCTTTTCTTTGGCCTTCCTCTTCCTCTCCATCCATCAATATTCATACTCATCACTCTATTAGTCACATGAGTGTCATCCCTCCTCATCACATGTCCATACCAAGATAGACGATTCCCTTTCACTTTTTCTATGGCCGGCGCGACTTTCAAACTGCCCTAATAAACTCGTTCCTTACTTTATCCATTCTTGTCACTCCACACATCCACCTTAATATCCTCATATCCGCTACATGCAATCGTTTCTCATCCATCTTTTTCACAGCCCAGCATTCCGATCCATACAATACAAAACAAACTGCAAGCATTGGAAAAAAAATTAACACACAGTTATGTAACTTGGCATCAGCGAAAGAATTTACCAAGCCAACTAAAAAACTATTAATTAGTTCTTATCACAATTGAGAAAATATTATTGTAGACTCGCAGCCGGACATGCCTGTATGACCAGCTATTTTGCGGCGTTTCCCGCTTGAAGTTCAGTAATAATCCCACGGGACCACCTGGGATAAAAAAGTATCCCATATTGTGTTATTCCGGGTTACAAACTAAAAAGGTACACACGGCCACACATCAAGCTATACAAAACCAGTTTGTCTTGGTATAACTTTGTACGATGTTTACACGCAATAAGCGGTCAGCTATTACTGGTTTTGTAAAGCTTGATGTGTAGCCGTGTGTACCTGTGGACCAAAGCAGTTTTTTGTGTAAAAGAGTAACCAACATCCACCCATCCATCCTCATAAACTAGAAGTAAAATAAAAGTAAGATAAGATATCTATGATTGCTCCACTATACGGCAACCTAAAATTAGTACATGGAAAACTTCGTACGGTTTTAGAAGGCAAATATTTTCATTGCGGTTTACCTTGACTCGCTTTCTGAACGTACATGCGACGATATTAATTACTCAGAGGCTTAGTTTGTTGAACTTTATGATAACTTTGTTTCTTCCTTCCTTTGCCTCATCTCAAATTATCTTTGGAAGGGAAAATCTAATGACTTAGGGGTACTTAAAATAGAAAGTGTTTCCAACGAAGTTTTTAAGTACAGAACTTTTCTTTCATCTTTATTAAATTCTTTAATTTCAGTTTAGTCGAGGGTATTTTTACCGTGACCCTGGAATAATGTAAAGGGAATAGCCCTTTACGTTACATTGTCAGATAGAAGAAGGAACAAGGTGGATATTTTAGCCAGTGCGAGTCTGATGAGATTAAGACACTTACCGTATTCCTTATTTCACCACTTCGCGTTTCCAATCGTTTTTATAATGCGGACAGCGAAAGAGTGAAAGTCTCTGCCTGCGTCTGTGTTTCCGACCCTAATCTCTTGACTCTTCAAAGTTAGATTAAGAGGTTTCTTCTGGGTAAGCTCGCTCCATTGTTGACCTTGTCTTAATCACTCCTGACCTAGGCTAAGGTCAAGAGCTCTCTAACCCCATACACATAAAAAAGACATTTAAAAAAATGTGGTGATTTGTGATATCTGCTCAGATTTACAGGTTGTCATTATTTTAGATATCTGTGTGGTTTCTATGTTGTTTAGATACTGCAATATGTTTTATTTCAAAGTTAAGATTGCAAATCATCTAAGTATATAAGAATCCATGTGACAAAATTAACCAATAACCAGTTATTAATATCTATGTTACCGGCCAAACCCGATTTCAGGACAAACTAGTTTGGCCTAGGCTAAACTAGTTTTGACAGAGTCCCGCTTTGCGGATTTCCTACTACTGGGTGGTTTTAAAAAAAAGAACCACGAAGAACCTCTTCTAACCTAAATTGTCCGAGTCGGGGTGCCAGCAAGTCCCTAGCTTGCAAAAAACTAGTTTAGCCTAGGCCAAACTAGTTTGTCCTGAAATCGGGTTTGGCCGGTAACATCTACAAACTACGGTCTGTAATTACCGGTCTTCGGTTTAACTAGCCTCTGAGACTGACACGCAAAAACTGTGTTGTTTTTTCAAACGTCTATGTATAAATGTAACTATTATTATACACGGTTATTTTTTACAAACTTTCATCAGATAAAATTACTTACGGTTATACATATACAACAACGTTTACTATAAAAGCAACACAGGAAGAAAAAAAATATGGTGTTTCATAAGTTGTCAATGGAAAAAAATCCTTGAAAAGACATGAAACGTCTTTTTTCTGTTTTTATTATTTTTTTTTATTTTCCGGCTACTTTGTCCCATTTTTCATATTTCAGGGTTGGTCCCCTATGGTACAAAATTATACTTTGTACTTACTTTCATTCAGCCTATGAAAGGTTTTTAATGTTTTATAAATAACTAAATGTGAAAGTATGGATGGATGTAGGTATGTTACTCAACACGTCAGAATGGGTGAACGGACCTTGATTCAAATTTTGCTCAAAGAGAGTCTTGAATACACATCGGAATCGGATACAGTTCAATCCAGTATTACATTTCAGTCGGATGGTTTACGAATTACACGCAGGCGCTGACAACAACTAGCAGTCGTTACATAAAACATTCGCGCCTAGTAAATAAACTACAGTTAAATAAAACATACAAAGTAAATAAATCAAAGTGAATTCGTTTCTTTTAAACAAACATAGCCAGGTCGCCTAAAAAAGGCAAGGACATAAGGTACCTGTTCCATTGCGAGCGAGAAGCGAATATATCTAGCTATCAAGCACGGTACAATCTTATCTAAGCCCCTTTGTACACACGGCTACACATCAAGCTTTACAAACCAGTTTGTCTTTGTCTCGATTCGTACGAGTTTACACACAGTGAACGGTCAACTAATACTGGTTTTGCATAGCTTGATGTGTACTCGTGTGTACACAACGCGACGCAAGTCTTCGGTACTTTACAAGTGACATCTATTGACGCGTGCCTGTGTACGAAACTCTATGGATTAGCCATAGATTTTCGTAGTCAGGCGAAAGTCGCCTTTATACCAACGTCTTAAGGTATCGGAGACTTGCGTCTCATTCTGTACAAGGGGCTAAGACAACAATTATAGAGTATAAGTAGGAAGGGCGGCATGAGCTTTGAACGTCTTCGGTGCTGGTAAATTCATCAATTCCGTTCAGTGTGTAACGAAAAGTCTTTTCAGTCTCTTTTCTTTCTTTATTTCCTTTACCAGGGCAATGTATCTTATGGACTAAAAATCCACACCATCCATATGTATGCCGTTTGCGTTTCCGAGCCACTATGCTCTTTTAAGACAGTCCTGCGATCCCGGCGTTTGGCCTTATGGGTCCCCCATATCCTGAAAGCTCCTATCCGTGATATTGGCGTTGTGTGATAGTTGTGAACATATTATACTATATATTATTATTATTGAGTTCTACAGTTCATTTTTAAAGCGTGAAGACATATAGGCTATAGCTTGTCGCTTCCTCTTCAATGCGACAGAAGCCTTAGAAAAGACAAATAAACGTGAAAAAATAGCGTGCTACACTTTCATACACTTGGTTGCAAAAACAATCGCAATGCATTAACTCCGTAGTGGGTCAATACGGGCTTATAATAAAGTAAATAAATACTGCTGGTCCCGCTAAGTTATGAGTAATTGTATTAATTAAACCGTCTCTGTACCGAGCTCAGTGTCAAGGCTAATGCACTTTGCAACTGGCAGCGTGAACAGTCGTTATTCTTCTCACGCAGTGTCAATCTATCATCATCATATCAGCTGTGTCAATGATTCATTCAATGATGAATGATAGATTGATAGACACTTAAACATTAATATCATAAGAAAAATCTGTACTTTTCACTAATACGGTCGTGGGACTGTTTGAACAGGTAAACACCGTGGATTTTATGATATGCTTACTTTTAACCCTGGTTACTCTCGCGTAGGATAATATTCACCTGACCCCATGACGACATGCGGACAGAAGCTAAGGGCGAAGCTTTTGCTGATGCAAAGACATGCATGGGAGTCAACTATTAGCCTACTATGGTCAACTTCTATGACTTACTTGATCTATACCTACCTCTTGACTTCCATAGTCAATTTAGTACAGATGGTAGTGGGGATTGTGTAATATGTTATTCTCCTGTGTTGATCCTTTCTTTTATTGTGTCAGTTGCCAAATCTATACATATAATAAAATAGTAGGAAAGTCAAAACTGTACATTGAATATTTTTTTAAAAGAATACTTGGGGTGTGATCTACAATCGATACCGAAGCCAAAAATATAGTTTTTAGAATTTTTGTCTGTTTATCTGTTTGTCTGTATGTATGTCCGGGATAAACTTAAAAAGTACTGGACGGATTTGAATGATTCTTTTTTTGTTGTATAGGTATTAAGTCTGGTCAAAACATAGGCTATAATTTATTTTGAAAACTTGAACAACTGGCGCAGAACCGCAACAGACCAGCTAAACTATAAGAGATACAAAAATGGTGCGAAAGCAAAAATTGTTCCACGTGATGAGCATTTTCTGCTGAGAGAATTAGTTTGAAGATCTGGAACACCTGATGTGGAACTCCAAGAGCCCAGCTACACTATAACATATACAGGAATAACGTCTCAGCAAAGTTGTTCGGCCTGATGAGCACTCTCTGTGGACATATAAAAATTGAAGATCTGGAACACCTGATGTGGAACTCCAAGAGCCCAGCTACACTATAACATATACAGGAATAACGTCTCAGCAAAGTTGTTCGGCCTGATGAGCACTCTCTGTGGACATATAAAAATTGAAGATCTAGAACACCTAATGTGGAACTCCAAGAGCCCAGCAGCTACCCCGCGGTGGTGGACGCCCACGGCGTCGGACGTCACAAGACGATCTCCGGCCACCGTAGGTGCGGGCATGCGGGCTTCGATTAAACGGCAACTCGCCGTCCAACCATGGACGGCGCGTCGTGTTCCACGCGCGCCTTAAAGAGCGTCAGCATAATGACGGGGCCCCCTCTCAGAGGGCTAAAGCCTGCCGGGGTTGCGGGACTTATACCATCACCGTTACCCCGGAACATAAAGGGCTATTGAAGGACACCGTGGATTTTAGTCAGTACAAGTCTGACAGTTCCTCCCGCCCTGCCCGGGGTGGGAGTGTAGCGACTTAAGAGATCTACAAAAAAAGTACGCTAGCGCCATCTATGAAGTGACGGAAAAACTAAGATGCAAAAATCTACATCGCGCAATCAAAGTTAACAGCGACATTAGGACACATACAAAATTCCGACTATGAATGTCGGGCAGAAAGCCCACCAGACACAATACCCGTCTGGTTGGAAGGTACCTTCCTTTACACCGAGTAGTGAGGAACTTTCCACTCTGTTCCTCCTACCCCCAAACTGGTGACCCCGCAATGGACGTCAGCGCAACCTTCGAGCTACGTGACGTCATCACCTGCATCACTTCCTCAAGCTTTCGAGCAGCGAGTCTCAGCCAGCCAGCCAGCTTCAAACGGGCATCCCTGACCATCAGCATGTGCAGACGCCGCATACCTGGTCAGCACCCTCAACCTCATCAGGCGACCATCCACCTGGACTTAGGGCACATCTCAGCCAGTCGAAGGCTCACCCTCCTGGTTGTCATAGCCTCCATATCCTTGGCGGCGCTTCCTCATCCGACTCACTGGATGGCAGTCGGCGCCGGATCCCGACTCACTGGGATCTCGCTTCACCGCAGCAGCATGTTCCGACTCACCGTGAACCCTGCGGCATCAACGGCAACTACAACTGGCTTGGACTTTACAACTATCGACCTCCGGTCTCCGGAGGGGAGTGATGTAGCGACTTAAGAGATCTACAAAAAAAGTACGCTAGCGCCATCTATGAAGTGACGGAAAAACTAAGATGCAAAAATCTACATCGCGCAATCAAAGTTAACAGCGACATTAGGACACATACAAAATTCCGACTATGAATGTCGGGCAGAAAGCCCACCAGACACAACACCCGTCTGGTCGGAAGGTACCTTCCTTTTCACCGGGTAGCGAGGAACTTTCCACTCTGTTCCTCCTACCCCCAAAGGAGGACTCATTTGATGATTTACCACGAAAAAAAAAGAGCCCAGCTTATAACATGTTTTTGTTCAACTGGGCGTGGATGGCTATCTTCGAAACTATGAAGAATATCGAAAAATGTTGAAGACTCCTTTCAACAAGTCTGGGAAGTAATCATATTGCCGTATATGATTACTTCCAGAAAACCTTAAGAAAAACGTATAATTGAAACAAAACTGATCAATCTTCAAGCCTAATGAGCATTATCTATTGATGTATTAAAATATAAGATTTGGAACACCTGATGTGGAAATCAAAGCTATCACTAACTTCACGGACTGATTTTCGATGACGATTAATATATTAATACAATTTTTATTCTACTGGCCAAACTCCCATGTATTTTTTACCCGGGCTCTTGGAGTTGGGTATCAGACTTTTCAGATCTTCGATTTTGACGACCCCATTGTCGCTGGCATAAGCAACAAGATCCGCGTACGAAGTCGCGGGCAGAAGCTAGTTACAAATAAACTGGGGCCTAAGTCTACTAATTTATATACGTCACAATGGTCTCTCAATGGTAAGTTTTTGACAGATTTGCCATACAAAAACTGTCAAAAACACACCATTGAGAGACCATTGTAACGTTTATAAATTAGTAGACTTAGGCCCCTGGATTCTTATCACTTTTGACTTTTCTCTGAATTTCCTCTGCCACTGATATTCATGGCTCTTTCATCTTAACCTTTGTTTCTCATCGTTTCATCCTTCATCATCACAATACACGTGTAATCTTTAAACAAACAACATCGCAAAACACAAACATGTAATCTATTTTCCTACGAATCGTAAGGCATTAATTAGACAATCGTAGCATTCGTATTTCAAAGTACTTACAAGTTGGAAAATCAACCGTCAACATGTCTCTCACAAGTTACTAAAGTGCCTCTCTGCGCCATTGTGGCATTTTAAAAAGTTCTGCTTTGTGTCTATGATTGAGGATTTCTTTTTAAAATTTTCGAATATGGAATAGTATGTTTGGCAATGGAGCTTTTTTGAATTTAAAGGCTCTATTTTAGAACGACGCCAAACGATTTATTTTTGAATTCTTATTGGGGTAGATTTTGCAAGAAATTATAGATATTAGGTATGGTTATAAAAGAGAAGAAAGTACTTATTCAGTTCAGATAAGTCTTCCAGATTTCTTCTATTCTAGTCTTGATTGTGACAGTAAACCTAACCACTCTAATATCAAAATGATAACGATGCTTCCCAAAACGATGGTTTTTTTCTGACCAAAGCTGTTCGAAATACCACATTCCCTCTCTCCGAAATACTTTCTAAAACTTAGTTTACATTCTAGGAACACATTCAGGAATATTCTCGAACCTAACTTCAACCTTCATTGACATTCCATAGTGCATGTACGTCTATGATACGCCCGCTATAATTACATTTATCTGTTGTCACGTCAAGACCAACCCTCGTACAGTCTATCCTCGCGAGGCTTTGTATCATGTAACATAAATTCCATTTAGAGCCTGCCTCGTGTCGAGAGATTGAAATGTAGTTAACTCGGTCGCATTCCCACCGGAGACTTACGACTAGGGTTGCCATTTCAAAAATGCCGGATGTTTATAGAAAAGTCCAATCGTTTTTACTTTTAATCTTTCTTTTTCATAAGGTATTCTTTATGAAAGGCTCGCGTTTGACCACCATCTAGCCTCATGGTACCTAAGCAATGATGTGGTCGACAATAAAGCACACTTTCCTAGAAGGAACCTATTCACTCTTGACTTAAAAATCCTAAGGAAGTAGCCATCAGGAAACACAGACTCGGGCAAGGTATTTCTTACCTGTGCTACTTACTTAGCTTACTCATTTAATTATACATACTGGTCAAGTAAGGTGTCGGACCCACGAAAGAAATGTTTCTTCTTTTTAAAACAGACAGAGTAATACACACTGTGTACAAATGGCAAGCGTCTTCCTAATACGGCTTTAAAATACAGCCCTGTGATAGACGGACTGATGGACAGACACCAGAGCTTTAGTAATTGGCTCCTCTTGGTACTCTTTTAAAATAGTTGTAGAACCCTCAAAATAATGAACTTATGGAAACGTGAGGATTATACAAATGACAAAGCCGGATTGCGTTAAGACTGAAGCTTTAAAATTCGAAATAAATGTGAACGTGTGGTTACCCTAGTAGCAACTCTACAATATTACGAGTGCCGACATTGTGTTCATTGTTCACAGTAAGGCGGATGCTCCCGACTCCCATTTTGTACGACGTAACTATTCAGTTTAATTTAGCTTCTACTTCCTTTTATGAATCAAAATGTTTGCAAAATAAGCTAGCCAGGAAAGTTCTCAGAAATATTCACCGAATTTTACTACAAAAGCTGTAACACTGAAGCATTTTATTTATTTTTCTCCACGGTAGGAATTTTTCCTGTCTCGCGGGAGCGTAAAGGTAAGCGCCCACTGGTCCTCATCGCACGTATAGGACGCATCGCATCAAATGGATTGATTAGACTGCGCCTACTGTATCGGCAGCAATCGGATTGCCGATGTGAGTATCAGCAATCCATCAGTGGACGCTGTTATATGAGTTTTTATTCAAGGCAACCAAAAATCCCTTACGTGCGCTGCGTCCGATACGTGCAATGCGGACCTGTGGACGCTTACCTTTAGATTGCAATTCGTACTTGGAAAGAGATAGAGTAGTGGAAACAATAGAGATCGGCTAGTTTTGTAGACTTGTAGACTGTTCTCTGTGACATTTGTCGCTAGTTCGTCTTCATTGTGGTTGATTAGTGCATCATGTGATAGAGATAACGCTAAGAAGCTGAAGTTAGAAGCTAAGAAGTCGAAACTGGCTAATTATATTATCTCTCTCCGAAGGCCAGTGTGCATTTTTCATTCATTGTCTGTAGATTTGCCCTTTGATTGAAACATACTGGGTACAGCATCTCCAACCTTTTTAAAAAAGGTCTTCCAAATCGACTTATCAAACTCAAAGTTAAATCATAACCAATATAAAGCTGAAGAAATTGTTTGGTTTGAACATACACAATTTCAGTCACAACTGGTTCAAATTGAAAAAAAATCTTTTAGTATTTTTAGTCCATTAATCGAGGAAGACATCACGTTACGACCAATAGGAGCCGATCAGTGGGGGTGAAACTGCTTCAATCTTTAGTACACTCTTCCCCTCGTCCGCGTCCATACAAGCACCAAGCACGTTGATTGCTAGAACTAAGCCTACGTACTAGCACGTACTAGTGTAACGCGTAATGTAATCCACCGAGTAAGGGCCTATGTATACCACGTTTTTTAAACGCGCCGTCGACCCGCGTTTTTGAAATGCGCGTCGACGGCGCGTTTTTGTCAAACAGTTTGCATCGCGTCTGTATCGCTACAAACGCACGTTAACGGCGCGTTTAATAAACGTGGTGTGCATAGGTTCAATGTAGCGCGAATTCTACCTGTGCCGTCCAACTAATATTACTAGGTAAACTTTTAATGTGGAAGTTAATCTCTGAAATTCAGAAATCCTCCGTCGAAAATTCTTATTTACATACAATTAATGTTTGCAATTACCATTATCGAATGCCACAGTAAATGTTCTATGGTAGATTTAATTAAATTCCACGCAAACGAAGTTACGGGTAGAATCTAGTCGGTGATAAAAAAGTCCATTTAGGTGGCCCATATTTCATCACGACCTCTGAACCTTGATACTTGGACCCGGAAACTTCACGTTTGGTGAAAGTGTCCGTCAATGTTACATGTGGAGGTGTGGCGTAGGGCTAAAATAGTGATATTCAATTGTCACCGCTTCCGATACTGTAATAGATAAAAGATTGACATAATAATTGGCTTCGATACTTATACGTAAGTAGTCTGTTCCGCCACTTCTTTCCCAGCCGAAATTCTAGGAAGTGGCAAAGGGCGGGAGTTTATAGGTGGGGATTCAAGTTTTTTTAATAACTTTAGGACTTACATTAAACGGGATAGTTACCATTTTTATTGCAGAAATTCGCATCTCACGTAGGGGAGCCACTAAGAACGGATTTTGCGAAATTTCGGCCCTAAGGGGTGTTTTTGGTGTTGTGTTGATAGTTTGTATGCAACTTAGTACTGCGGTGCTGGACTTCCAAATTTTGCAGGGGGTGTCTTTAAGAACGTAGATGCTCACCATGAGGGATTTGAAATCAACCCTGAGGGGTTTGTTTTTGGGGTCGAGAGTTTGTTAGGAACTTTTATTTACTACAAGTGTAGGCGTCAAATCTTGCATGTCGGTTCTTATAAGACGAAAATGGCTCAACAAGGTAAATTTTGTGAAACTCGACCCCTGGGGGTTTTTGTTTGGGTATTGTTTGAGACTTAATTTTTTAACATAATGGATTCTTGTTTTTTGTTTTCTTGACGTAAGGATACTAAAAGACGGGATTTGCGAAATTCGGCCCCCAAGGGGTTGTTTTGGGGTTAATAGTTGTATGAACTTTTACTACAAGTGCTAGGCGTCTCCAAGACCGTAGTGATAGTTGGGATTCAAGTTTTTTTTAATAACTTTAGGACCTTACATTAAACGGGATAGTTACCATTTTTATTGCAGAAATTCGGCATCTCAGAACAAATAATAATAAATTCTGTGATTGTCAGCCTAGTATAAATGTTTATAAATAGTTTTGATTTTAATCATTTTACTTTGAGATATCTTTATATTGAATAAATCTGAAAAAGATATTTTTATATACGTAGTTTGATTTTAAAGAAATTACCGACTTAATAATGTTTTAAGTCGGTCCGACTTGGCAGAATACTTATTTATTTAAAAAAATATATAGTCTATGTCCCAGCAGTGGGTACGTTATAAACTGTTTATGCTTATGGCTGTTTATACAAATGGGATCAACCCTCAAATTACGAAAAGAAACATCTGCTCGGTGCTCCAGACTTTTTATGATCGCATTAACATGACAAAATTTAGGACATTGCTGATTTTTATCGCAATTTCAAGGACTATCCCTGAAATCTGCTTTGCTTAAAGTAAAAGCTGTTACCTAAATCTAGGTACAGTCAACAAGAGATTTCTATACAGGCAGAGGTACATTTTTAAAGGTAATATTGATATGATTAATTTTATTACACAATAGAAAAAGCCAAATCAATTATTAAGTACGTAAAAAAAAAACCGTTAAAGAAATTGATGCTCGCATAGATAGTTATCTTCTTCGTTGACTGTACAATGACCTCCTTTCAGGTTTTCAATTACAATTTGTAGATTTCCATTTAGACTGAAGTTTTCATGTATATTTGATCAACGGAATTGTTCGTAACACATCACTTAGAACCGCCTTCGAAGACAACTCAATAATGCATGACTGAATTTGAAATAGTCGTTTCCAAATACGCTAGCCTTTAAAACAGTGCCCTGATTAGGTAGTAGGAACATGTATAATTAAATGTTTAATTTGTAGTTATACTTTACTATTTGTAGTTTGTAGCATGAGTATAGCTATTTTATTATGTATTAATAATTCAATTCCCAAATCGGGGAAAACTTATTCACTTTCTAATCAGGAAATCAGACATAGTCTGAATTTCTTTTTGTCCCTCTTTTTTTGGTGGTGTTATATTCATCAAAAATGTCGGAATGAGCTATCAGATGCTTATTGATTGAAATCTACAGTGTTCCTTCACATCCCCTTTTCATTGCAGGGCCGCAATACCCTTCTTAGGCCCGCGGGACTTAAAAGAACTGGCGAAAATGTGGTTATACTACAAATTACGTACACTTTTGAAATTGAAAATATTTATTTCAGACCAAGCACAAGTACACTACACCTCTACAAAACTCTTTCAGAAAACTTCCAGTGATAATTATTGTGTGTATAATTATTAAACATTGAATTTGTAGCTCTACTTCATTGTAACAATATAGTTTCTATCGATTGTATACTAGCAGATAATTATTATTAGATGATCTATTTATGTTTAACCGTATCAGAGAATCAGAGTGGATATTTATTTGTGTAGTGAGATTTTCAATAGGTAATGTGTGGGTTTATAAACGCTTTCCTGGTTCTCATTTATGATAATATTTACTTTTTCAATATTCCATGAACAAGCATTACATTATGCATATGCAGTTTTTGTGGAAGAAATGCGTCTGAAGAAATGATTTAATAAAAGATCGTTTTTACTACGTCAGTATTATTTTTTGTATTTTTGACTTAAATAAAAGGACATTTTTACATTAAAAAAATATATTTTTTCCCTTATTTTACCACAACTAATATTTGTACAACAAAATGATACGAAATCAAATAAACAAATGAAATTAAGTGCCAGCCTAAAGTCTGTCTCATAATCTCGTAGACTAAATTGACACATGCAAATGTCAAATTTACAAATAATATTGCCAGCTGTTTTGTGCAGTGTTGTACCTACGATAACGGTTTGTTGAATCGTAACTTTTTATCTATAATAGACGAATTTAATTTTCATTCAAAGTTTTATATTTAAAATTCACGTACGTACACACGGCTGCACAACGCCATGCGTAATCCGACCATGTTTCGTTGCCTTTAAATTAAACAAAAAACATTATAGAGGATAAAAAAAGTATGGTTTTCAGAAGACCGTCGTGTGGGTGTCATCATTATAAAAATTATAGGGCTAGATGATTACCACAACGAGATGACTTCTGATACCTATATACGAAAACTGGTTAAAAATATTTTTCCGAAATTAAAAGAAAACGCAGTACTTTTAATAGATAATGCTCCATATCACACCAGGAAACTGGATTCGTTACCTACTTCTAGTTGGCGAAAAGGGCAAATCCAAGGTTGGCTAAAATCAAAAAATATTTCGTATGACGAGACAATGTTAAAGCCCCAATTAAATGAAATTGCCCGAAAGCACAAAAAAGCCCCATGAAAGAAATGTCGTCGACGAGATGGCTGCTGAACGGGGTCACTATTTTGCGACTGCCCCCTTACCACTGCGAGCTAAACCCGATTAAAGTTGGTCTGGGCTCAAGTAAAGGGGCATGTCGCTAAAAATAATAAAACATTCAAAATGAATGAAGTACGAAGCCTTTTAGAAGAAGGACTTCGTCAAGTGATCCCGCAGCAGTGGAAAGACTGTATAGTCCGTGTAATTAAAATTGAAGATGAAATGTGTCATCTGGGCCATATAACCGACGACATTACTGATAGGTTTATCATAGAAGTAGGTGGCGATTCAGATGATTTAGAATATTCTTCAGACACGGAGTTATTATCTGAATCAGATTAACGCGAATACCTGTAATTAAGTTATGTAATTTAAAATAAATAATTTACATTATTAATTTTGTATTATTACGTTTTAAATAAGTACCTACACATTATTTTAGGACAAACACATTATTTCAGGTAACTTATTGTAAAAAAACGATACTTGATTTTATTAACGCTAAGTTTCGGTTGTGCCTCATCACTATTTAAGAATTGCAATAAACTGACAACACTCGTAATGTCAGTTTAGTCTACGGAATTAAAAAACACACTTTAGTTTATTACAGTCATAAGGCTCATCAATACGATACAGGGGCGGAGTTACCATCGTATAAACCGGCCCCCGAAGTATCTAGGGCCCGCGACGTTTTATATTCCAAACGTTTTCGACACGTACAAAGCGTTTTTACAATACTTTTCTCTATCATATTATTACTTCTCTCTAACATATTAACCTTGGGGTCTTCAAATCAAGACTGAATAGGTTACTTTTAGGCAAGCGTGCTTCACCGTCACCACATCTTCACTTACCATCAGGCGAGTTAATGGTCAAACGTGCATCTATCGTTAAATAAAAAAAAGTAGGCACCCCTACGTTTTTTCCTATCCTTATTCTGACCTTTATCCTTGATAAAATATTAGTAGTTATAAGAAACAAGCTTCTATCATTCAATCAGCATTCTCAATTTCTAAATCCCTTTTAAATTCTGTCAATGGCATCAGTTACAGCATTGGCTTTTTGGCATTCTGCGAAACTATACACTTGTTTAAAAGTGCCTCAAACAAGTTTTGATACGCGGCCTTTTCTGACTTAGCTACGCCACTGATACTATTGATATTTTTGTGTTGAAAATTAATGGTCTTTATATGGAACGATATCGTGTAGCGTGTGTAATTATTTTCCCGAGGTCGAAATATTTAATGGAAGCGGTGATCGGTGAAATTTTGGGACATCGCCTTTAATTATTGCTGCTCGTGTAATTTGTATGAAGACCTTCTATATTTGGAGTAATATAGTTATAGTGATTTGTTGAATACTTATACTAAAACTACTATCCATCAAAATTGATATAGAACATACAAAAAGCTCAAATATTTATTTATTACTAGGCAGGTAGTCGAGACAGCTGGTATCCTGCCTGTTGTACACCACTAGTTTTTTTTTGACGTATTTCTTTTTAGTGTTTGTCTGATTAGGCTTAACGATTTTTGAGGGGTTAACATTTTGGGCTGAAGCTGTATTTTCTAGAAGCTTAACGACGCGTTATGACTATGTGTGAGCATGATACACGAAGATTTTACATAATTGTTACGCACATTTTGTTTGGACGTTATAGATTTACGATTATGTAAATTACCTTTGTTATTTCATCTTCATCATAGTCTAATGGCTCTTTGAAACTTGTTCCAATATATCAGTGCGTTGGTGGTTGAATTCAAATCAAATTTCAGCTGCCTTTTGAAGGCATCTACCTATTCTTTCATATTTTTATGCTTATAGCGATATCTGATTACCCCTCCCTTCCCCTTCAATTTCACATTTTTCAAAATCAACAACACAGTAAAATAGCTGCATTACCTTATGTTTACATTCCGTAAAATGTTTACCAACCACTTTGAGCGCACACTGTAATGCCACTTATTTCAGTAATGCTATCAATCAATTATTCATTCAGGAAAATGTATTTCAATATTGTATTTTATATAATAAACATTGACACATCAACTTTTTGATTAACGATCACTTATGTTTCAGTATTTTTGGTTGGGTGGTTTAACTTTCGTGTCTATTTCGGGCTTGCTCGAATATTTTAGATCTTCAGAGGTGCCCTTAAAGGCTTTATTAGACGTGCTGCTTTTAACATTGGCAGCTTAAATTCTTTTTAAAGCATTGGCCACAACATAATGCTGCTACTAATTTTCGTATCTTCTCTCTGTAATTTTTTTATGGTTGAATGAACACTTGGCTTTAAGCTAAGGGTTGTCATACTCTTACCAGCTAATATGACCCTGTTCTTTCGGTAACCCTACTTACCAGGGCCTTTGTACCTTGTTCATTTAATCAATCCCGCGACCCAGGCCTCTAAGCCCTTATGCGTCAATCTGACTTTATTATCTTATCTTCGCAATCACCATGTCAGAAGCTCAGAAGTATAGAATATTTCCCCTTAGATACACCATATTATTTTTAAACAGTTATAAATATAATTCAAGCTCGATTTCTTTCACAAAGTAAACAGAATAGTTCACCGTCACTAAACGTTTGGCACTATTCAAATCCACGTGTATCCGACTATTCGTTTCTGAAGCATTCCTAATTCTAACATACCGACTCTTGCCAATATTCTAACATTGTTCTTTGTGAATAAGTGAAGCATACCTAGAGACATATTAAGTGTATTAGTAAAGAGGGAAGTTGTCGCTACCATAAATCAGGGTAGATATATTCTCCAAGAGGGAGTAGATGGCCAAATCCTGTTTGAGGAATGCCCAAAAATACTCAAAGGAGTCTTGTTGGGCCTAGGTAATTTTGATAAAATGTAAACAGCATTATTGGATATTTAAAAAAACATAGAGGAATAGAACACTGATTTTGAAAATAAACACTCCTTATTACACAACAATGAACCTCTTGATAGTTTCTCTAATAAGGATCAATTTCTAGAAAGTCATGCATGACAGCATGACACACCGCAAACTAATGGATCAAACCATATTAAACAATTATCTGCTTTGTGGACCAAATACCAATATCAGAATCGTGAAAAGCAAAAAAGTAATCAGAAACGAGTACTACAAAACAAGCATTATGTTTGAACACCTAGTGGAAGACGAGAAATATTACCTCCTCCTACGCTTACTCTATCCTTTATATTTTTTTTCTGTTGTTATATTATGGATGATAAGTAGTTATCATCCTTAGATCAACAGAGAAATTTTAAATGTAACCAGGAACGTTGAGCATGCTATTGGAATTTCTTCTTTTACAACTGTGCCGAAGGTTGCAAATTCCACAGCTCTATACATTTCCCTTACGACGTTTCTTTTAACTGTTGTATCGATAAATGTCACAGCACCCAAATATAAATATCTTGAATGAGAATAAATCTAAATACATACATAAAAATTCTCAAGATTTTAAGCGATCTGTTTTAAAAATAAATATTCTATTTATACCATTCCACTTTGATTTTATTTATCTTAAACAATATTCTAAGAATTGTCAATGTTAGGGAATTTTTATTTCTATTTGCTTTGTGAAGCAATTTCGGGCAATGTCGGTTGTTGAACCGCGTCCTTTTAATTTAACTTACCTTAGTAATTGGTTCTCTGTTGATATAGGACTGGGGTGGGAGGTACCTTCTATTATCCAATAATAGCTCTATTTGATGTAATTGTTCTGTTGTTTTTTTAGTTTTCTGTGTAAATTGCATGTAATATATAGGGTTTTTCGGAACGACCAGTTTGGGTAATTTGGTATGTGCGTAACATAGACCGCAAGCATGGACTGAGCGTTCCGTATCCAAATTGAAAAAAAGTTGTTAGACTCTCTAGAAACAGAGGAAATTATCATAGGACCATCTACCTGTTTCCTTTTCATTACTCCTCTCTTTCAAAGAGACAATGAATCGACATCCATGCTTTATATCTGTGGTGGGCAAGAATTATTAGCCATATATTACTGAGACTGAATGCGTTTTTTTATGCATACAGGGCCCTACCAAGACGTCCCAAATAATACATTTATAAAGCTTGCGGGATTGTAATAGAACAACTAGTATATACAATATGGAATCCAGCAGCCGACTAATCCACTTGCGTTTAACACCATGACAGTAAAGACGCCATAAGTGGTCCATTTATCCTATTGATCCGGCTATTTGTATTTTTCATGTTTATGCCCTACCAAGACGTCCCAAATAATACATTTATAAAGCTTGCGGGATTGTAATAGAACAACTAGTATATACAATATGGAATCCAGAGAAGACTCATCCACTTGCGTACAGCATGACAGTAAAGACGCCATAAGTGGTCCATTTATCCTATTGATCCGGCTATTTGTATTTTTCATGTTTATGCTAGTGGCTGCTTCATTGTTCTTGTGGTTACAACCGCATTCATGAACTCGATTGTTGGCAATAGCCTCATCCCCATATGTGCCATTACATGTGGGTGTACTATTATTCCTTGCGTAAAGATGTTTTCTGATGTTAACGTTTCTTCCTTTTATTTTCCAGCACCAGTTCCCGGCGATGTCAGACCTGAAGCTGGGCGGCATGCTGTACCTCGCCGGAGTGTTCTTCTTCAAGTCGGACGGCCGCATCCCCTTCGCTCACGCCATCTGGCACATATTCGTCGCACTAGCCGCCAGCGTCCACTACCTAGCAATCCTGCGACATCTCTTCCCAGAACTTAAATCTCATTGAAGACTGCCGTTTAACCTATTGAATCTCCATTATTAGAGCTCTCTAAAGCTATTTTTGTATCCTAACTCGACAACAAGGCCGCAAATTATATAATTCAGCCGACAATCGTCTGACGGGATCGGACCATTGACGGAGTTGCAGCTGCAATCTTGCGCCTTTGTCAACTTGTCTTCGTAATGTGTATGTGTGTGTGAATCTTTTGTGTAGCGATTTGGCATAGACTATAGATTTTAGTGTAAGTACCTACGTTTTTGCACGACCGCATATGGTAAGAAATTTCTATCAGAAAAAATCTGATGCTCCCCAGAATACAATCCCTGCTTACATTTTGTAATAGATACCGCACACTGTAAGAAAACTTCTGACGCATCGTCCGCTCGCCGGACGATATTCGGAGAATTATTTTCAAAATTTCGGACATACGAGGTGCATCTGGCAATCATCAGAATTTTTCCGACAAAAATGTCTAACAGTATCTATGCGGTCGTGCTTATGCTGTTGGTCGGAACCTATCATAAATGTATATTAGTGTGCCCTAAAATAAGTGACATTATAATCACTGATGAATCAGATTTTTCGGTAGGCTGAGCTCATGATTGCGGGCATTATAGCGAAAGTTTCTGTTCATCATGAGTTTGCAATCACTGACCATAATTACGGAACACTGGCATTAGTTTTGGCTTATCTGTAGATCAACCATTTATTTATGCAAATATTAGGAACGAAAATTCAACCTTATTTTTTCCGCATCAGAATTTATAATAATTTTTATTTGGGCTTCATTAATTGTAGGCGAGTAGATTATTATCATATCGCAGAGTGTACTTGAGTGCTGGTAGTAGATATAATGTCCCATGGTATACAGTTACGGTAGTTTCCGGCCTCCCGCGCCATACTGCAATCAATATTGTCATATCAAGGTCACATAGGGCAGCATCCATACTAAATGGATACGTTACGACTACACTTGTGCTCGTATTTATGAAACCAAACGCGACTATGTACGCGATTTCGGTAAATTTACATAAAACCGTAATGTACTATTTACCGAAACCTTCCTCGATGATTGCACTATATTTTAGTAAAAACCGTGCAAAAATCCGTTCCGTAGTTTTTAGAAAATCAATTACAAACTGCTTGTCTGGACTTTGTAATATGCATAGTTATTTTAGATTATAACATTTATAACTAACACTTATATCATGGATATGAACCAGGTCACGGAACTGTCTCAACCCCGGTATCTTAGGGACAATTGAAAGAACTTGTTGGATTTTAATCTGTACGAGTATGACAGTCTCTTTCGCTCTACCCAGGCCGGGAGGACTCATTTCATGATTTTATTTGATTATTATATTGATGATTTTGCCACCTAACAATGCGTAGTAACCGAGCTATCACTATTTTTGCCCAGCAAGTTAGAAAAAGTAAAAGGGCGGGCGAGCGGACGTTACTAAGAGGGCGGGTGGGTAAGAAACTAGGCCAAATAGTTCATAAAAAATGCAGTCATTTTCGGTAGCATTACTTCTGAGCTTGTAATCGAATAGTCGTCGATAATTTCGTCTGGAAATTGCCAAGGAAGTTTATCGAGTTAACGCACGCCCACATTACGGACGGCCAGTTAAAGTCATCCGGTAAAGGATGATGTAGGCCGTGCCGTTCATAGCAACTAAACTTCGGATAATTGTTCAACAGTTTCAAGTCCATATTCCATTCTGGTTTATTATTTATGGACAAATGTTTGTCCGCAATGACCGTCACTGTCTACTTTAAAATAACTAGTTGTTATCAGCGGCAAGTTGAAAATAATCCCACAGGAACATAAAATCGGGATAAAAATGTCAACTATAAAATTAATACCTACGTGTTCCAAATCATTATCACATTTCATCCAAATCCGTTCAGTAGTTTTAAAATGTTTGCAATAGCTATTTTTATAGCTTTGAGCGTTGTGTTGGTCAATGTATCTGGCGTAAAACAGTCCCTTGTCTGTGAACTTAGCTTTATAGCGTATAGCTCTGTGTGACCGCAGTTTGTTAGAGTGCAGTATGGCGCGTTCACTCTCGGTTTCCTAACACAATCACTATAGATCCTAGTATTTATTAGATGTATTAGCAGCATGAACCACGTTCGGCCAAACTTACTACAAATGATGGTAAATGTGTGTATATTTTGTAACATATTGTTGAACTTATTGTACTATTGTTGTAGAGTTTGTAGTCGTATCTCAGAATCTCGAGACCAATCCAACCCTTTTTAGAGTAACTATTTAAAAAAATCGTATTGAGGGTTTTTAGAAACATTTATACCTATTAACTTATTATACTTATATGAAATCCAGTTTTTTCAGCGAAATCTTTTATACACCTTAATGTGACTTTTTCCTTAGTATTAGTACGTTATAGTGTAGCTAGTTGAATGTATAAACCATCTCATGTGTACGGAATAGGATTTTGAATTTTAACATCTTCAAGGATATTTATTTAATTTTAAATTATTTTATTTATATGTCCCCAATTTAGATTTTTTAAGGATTGCTCAATCGTTCGTGTGACTAGGTAATATTTTGCCAGACTTCCAAAGATTTCACTAGAATATCGATTATACCGTGGGTGGTCGTAATGAAAGTTTGAACGTGTTTGAGAGCGGTGTGTGGAGATGACACCTGTAGTTATCACGCTGGCACCGCCGCTATTGTTCACTGTGCTCGAGTTACTATATAGATAAACAATCGAGTCTGTTCGAAACTGGGACGACAGTGTACGTCCATACTTAGACAGTTGCTCATACAATGGACAGAGGGAATCGAATACCTAAATACTTCAGACCTTTAACCTGTTCGGACTACAAAATACTCCTGCTAAAGCGATATAGCATTACTATGATAAAATGTGCTAATTTGTAATTATCTTTCAATGGTTTACCTAATCAAAGGATTTTTGGTGTCACATGAATCAAGTGCTATATTTTGATTTTGTAATAATTCTAGTCATTGTATTTGCTACAAACATTTATGTGTGTTAAATGTAAATTAATTTTATGCAATGGACATACAGTCGCGCAGTTAAAGATCAATAAACCACCTCGGTGCCACTGTGACAGATTTTAGGCTAATTGCAATATTAATGCGCGGCTGATGACATTATAGTGAATTTATGGAGAATAGAATCTTGAAAACCGGTAGCCAAGGTTATCACAGGGTAATAATCAAATATTACAAGAAATTGCACAAAAACTAAACTTGTAAATTCATTTTTAACCTAAATTATCTCACTACTATTAGTTGAAATAAAACCAAATTTATTTTAAAATTAGGGAAGAGGTATTTCTTTAAGAGCTCGGTATCATGTAGGAATTGTAACGATACCTTGTTCTTATATCATAATAGATGAGAATTTCTCTAAAGTGCAAAGTATTTGTAAGTAGGGAAGGGTAGCGTGAGATCATGTTTTAACTGTAAAGTTTCGGATATTATTAGGGTCCTATTATTAAATACGTACGATGGAGACAATTTTCTGTAGTTATTATAATATAATCGAATCGTGTGACGCCGACAGTACCGGTGTGTAATACTCGCTTTGATTGTACCTAGCCAAATATTTGCTGTATATTCTTGTATGACGACTGTTGAATGTCGCTATAAATGTTTATATTGCTAAAGCAATCGCGTGTCTCAAGTCTTCCAGAGATGCTATTGGTAGGTCTTCTTAAAGCAAATTAACATTCCTTACTTATTCCATACTTTTGAAAGTAATCAAAACTTTCCTGTGACCGTCTTCCTTGGAGTTTTTTTTTTTCAACCACCTCGGGTCACAAACTCCTCTATTTTCAAAGCTGTAAATTGATTGTCAAGTAGAATTTTTTATCTTTTAAATGATAATATTTAGAAAAAAATATTAACTGCGGGTCTTTAAATAAGGTAAATATTGATATAAAATTTGAATTAAGTGATGTAGATTGAAGTTTTAAAAATTACCAACTGTTGAAGGAAATTTTGCCCATATAATTTACTTTTCAGGAATTGTGACGTCAGTATAACCGATATGTACTAGATTTTAAATTTAAAACTAGTGGTAATCAACATTTTGTTATAAATACCTTCGCAGGAGCATCCGCCGATGTGAAAATCTCTTTTGATATTTAATTTGAACTCTTTGTCTAAAGACTTACGATTGAATCTCGTGTGGTGAACGCTTGTGCGGAGGTATAACTTGTTGTCTGTATGATGTTTAAATGTGATGTAACGTGTATTGTTGTAGATGGTAAGACGATACAAGCATCAGATAGTGTAAGGCAGGTAACATGTTGGACGCCTAGGAACAAACGCGAGCAGAGCAAATTAATTGAATAGATTTTCAACTTTATCATTGTGGAACAAGGTTCAAATTTGATTGAGGAAGGTACTTCTACTACTACCGTACAATATAATGATACCTACTATCGTGTATTGTACGGTAGTGCAAGCCTCTTATCGATAAGTTTTACTTTTTTGTGGTTATTTACCGATAACTGGGCGGTTTGCCTGGGTTTTAAAATCCGGGACATAGCTAGCTTTTGGCTCAAATATAATTAGTAGTTATGTAGGTTTACCATTATTACAGGGCAACGTACCTATGTCTGATATGCTACCTGCCTTAAGGCCTGTTCAAACCGGAGCGGTACCCGCTACCGAGATAGCGATATTCCAATGCAATGGAATATTACGGGTGATATTACCGCCACGCATGGCGGTAGCGGATACTGCTCTGAACAGACCTTAACAAATAAATTCCAGTGACTATTCTATGTATGTATTTACTTTTTCTATGAAATAAAATAGTGTTATGATGAACATGAATGTTACCATTGATATCGGACCCTGGTATAGTTTTGTAGAGGTTTTTGGGAACTCAATAAATAAAATTTTACAAACACATATTTTTGTCTTATCATTTATTGTACAAACCTTTAGGCATTATAAATTACTACTGTTATAAATTAGAATTATTGTGATATGCCTAAAACTAAGTACCTACTTAGAGTAGTTACATTCTAGATACTGTTTTGATTCCTAAAAGCTCTAGACATTTCTCCATGATACTGGCTGTTGCTTCACAGAGCATTAATCTTTCGTAATGGATCTTGACAATCTTCCCATCCTTGTCTTTTTCCACACAGTAGCATTTGTCGTAAAACTCTGTGAATGCTGAACATATTTCATATAAATACTCGCACAGGGTGTGTATGTAGAGATCAGATGCCACTTTCAGTATAATTTCTGGGAACCTAATTAATGCTTTGCCAAGTTTCCATTCAGCATCATGGCCAAACTTGAAGCCATTCTTTTCAATCTCAACTGCCAGTTGTTCCTGAGAGATCTGTGCTGTCCTTGCTATTGACCTGATGCGTGTCAAGGCATACAACAGGTAGACAGCAGTGTTGCCTTTGTCATCCAACATCTTGTCAAAAGAGAACACATAGTCATTTACCCTGTTGTGTGAGAGATCAGCATACTTGATACATCCATAGGCAATAGCTTCCTGAGCTTGCTTCAATTCTTCAGGTGTCAAGACTTTGTCTCGTCCTTTCTCTATCAGTTTGTCCATGGCCCTCTTCAGTCCTTCATCAAGTAACTCAATAAGTTTTATAGTATCACCAGACCTAGTCTTGAATTTTTTCTTATCTTCACCTAATACTACACCAAAACCAACATGTTCTAAGTGCTGATTCTCATTAATAATACCAGCCCTCCTAGCGCAGGCTTCTATGATAACAAAGTGTGAGGCTTGACCAGCATCAGTCACATATATAAACCGGTCACCCTTCTCTTCATGTACCCTGTTTTTAATGGTAGCCATATCTGATGTATCATAGGTGTAACCTCCATCAGATTTGACTACTGTAAGTGGTATACCTTCATGGTTATCAGGGTTGCCCCACATGATCAACCTGCCTTCATCCTCTTCTAGAAGCCCAGCATCTTTCAGTTCCTTCACTACAACATCCATTCTGTCCTGATAGAAGGACTCTCCTCGGTTAACAAGACTGATATCAAGACGGTCATATATCTTCTGGAACTCCTTTAGAGATACATCACAGATCAGTTTCCAGGCAGTATAGTAGTCAGGGTTGTGGGCCTGCAGCTCCACCACACATGCATAAGCTCGTTTCTTAAATACCTCGTCTTCATCAAACCGTTTCTTGGACTCTTTGTAGAATGCTTGCAGATCTGAGATTGGTGGAGAAACAGTCTTAAAGTTGGGGAATTTGTCTTGCAAATGTGCAATCAACATTCCAAACTGAGTGCCCCAGTCTCCCAAATGGTTTATCCTTAATACATCATTACCCAAGAACTCTAATATGCGAGAAATGCTTTCTCCGATGATGGTGGACCTCAAATGACCGACATGCATCTCCTTAGCAATGTTTGGAGATGAAAAATCAACAATAACTCGTTCTTTCTTTGCTGGAGGTGGTTTTACACCAAACCGTAGAATACAATTCAAAATATGTTCAGCCATCATCTTGTTAATGTAAATGTTTAAATATCCAGCACCTGCTACTTCCATCCTCTCTATAAATGGTGAAGTTGGGGTTTTGTTGAGGATGTTGTTGGCTACTTCTCGGGGGTTAGTCTTCACATTCTTAGCTTTCAGCATTTGTGAGATTGCCATGGCTGAGTTGCATTGATAGTCTCCAAATTTTGGGTTATTTCCAGACACTGTAATAACAACCGGCGGATCCTCCAAGTCGGGATATGCAGATGCAATAGCAACTTCAAATATATTTTTCAGTTCATCCAGTATGCATGTGTTGCCTTGGACAGAGTTGACGTCAGTGATCAATGTAGGACGTTTCTTCGACTCTTTTTTGACAGCTGTTGATTTTGAACCAGAACATTCAGCTTTAATCGCATTTTCTAAAATAAATAAGCGATGTTTCAGCTTCTCGTTCTCAGTCGATAGTTTCTCCAGTCGGGGGTCACCGATATAACTAAGATCACCTTTACTGATCTTGTCCAGTTCCTCTTCAATTGCCTTGGCTTCCCTCTCCGCCTTGACCGTCCTTTCTTCTAACTGCTTCTGATCCTGATCGGCCATTTTAATCAATTAAATGTAGCTCCAGAGATGACTGACTGATTAAAAAGTACTTTATATCTGTTTACACGTATTTCACTCAGAACTTGTTAAAAATAGAATCAAGTTTTAGGTTATTTGCCACCGCAACAAGCAATAAGAAAGACCAACACATTGAATTGTCATAGTTGTCAAATGTTTCATCATTTTTTTTACACTGACGTCAGATATTTCGTTTGAAATCATAAAGTGTTTCAAGCATATTGCGTTGTGCAGGATTATAAATTGTATTACAATACTAAAGAATTTATTTTTTGTTAATAATATTTATAAGGCATAATTTTATCAAAGGTATAGTGAGTGGATGAGAACATTTTATGGATAGCATATCGGAATCGTTTAGAAACAATGCACCCGTAAATCAGTACATCGTAACCATAGCAACCAAGGTCAAACAAACAGCGGCAAAAATATGTTTCAAAAGAGGCAAGTGTGAATGAAGATTAAATTATCAATAATATTTATAAAAAGCATTTTTATTAATTGTGTAGTGTGCAGTGATCGCGTAGATTAGGCTTTAGAAAGTTTTTTCAATATCAATCTTACTTCATTAAGTGGGCTGAACAATGTGCTTAAGATTCAATAGATTAATACATTCTCTTCGAAGATAACAATAATCTCATGGCTCAAGGATGGCACATCAACAAAATGGGCTTGACTATACAAACAAAGACAGGGACGGGCTGCCATACTGGCTTGAAAACCTTACCAAGTAAGTTCGATCTTTTTGTATTAGCACTCCAAATGATTAATGACTCGTTTACTTTACCTACATAAAGGTAAGACGTCAATATGGAAATTCTTGGTACAATGCACTCTATAACTTCCGTGTCAAGGCTGGGGCAACCAAAACTTGGACGAACGAAGCCTTTAAATGCCTATTTTAAACAGTCGGCATGTTTCAGGGAGATGAAAGAGACGCATATTAGAAACAGCAACAGTGAATCTCCAATCTTGGAGGAAACAAAGTATAAAATTGAAAGTTCTCAAGTAGATGCTCGCAGGTAAGGTTTCGCAATCAATGGTTACTCAAGATAAGTTCAAACCTAACAAAGTTACGATTTTCTTTTGCTTCTTAGACTAACGCGTAGGACATCATTGGACACAACGATGGATATCTTAATGAAACCACAATTGGGAGCAGTTGCGCACTCCGCTGGTACCTTGCGCCCACCGAAAGGTAAACAGTGACTTCTTTAGCTTAATTAAGTATCTGAGCACAAATCTTTTTTATCCTTATCAGACTTTATAGGGAAAGGCCACAAACCCACGATTTGATCTGCTTGGCAGCAAGCAAAGTTTTGCGATTCCAGCCTCCAGGTTCTATAAATAAATTTTTTGAAAATGCATGTTCTAGCTTACAGCCAGAATGGGAGGAGAGTATACAACGTTAGGGGCAATATAGACTGGGGAGACTCATCGACCGCATCCTCAAATGACTTCCTATCAGACTTATTGCCACATTACGTCACTCCTCGACACAGACGAACCAATATCACAGCGGACGACGATTTCCATGACGTTATTCTGGGTCCTAGTAAGTGGAAAATGTTTTTTTATCGTAGCATTTATTTGATGAAGTTCGACTTCTTAGAAAACTTTCATTTTAGGACCTCAAGAGTTAAAAAGTCGTAAAAAGATCACTTCAAAAGAAAGTTCCATTACTTTACAACAGAGCAATTCCATCAAAAGAACTAACTCCAAAAATTCTACAAAGAAACCAGCGTCAATAACTTCTTTTCCATCAAAATATGGACAAAAGGACAAAGTCAAAAACGAGTTCATAATCCCGGAGTTGCCTGAAGGTCGTCTGTTAGAATTGAAAATATTTTCCAATTGGGGAGACAAGTATTTGGTTGGTCTGAACGGACTAGAACTCTTCGATACAGATGGGAATGCTGTGACGGTTGAAAAGGTATGTTAACAAAGGTATTTTGTCAATGCTAGTTGAGTTCAATACAACGCGGCCAGACTATGCAGCAGTAGAAAAAAAAAACAAATCCCATAATTCCATTTCCCAAAATCCCAGGTATGGACAGACTCGGATACGGGGGACCAATCAAAGCACGGCCGTGCAGAGAACATCATAGATGGTGTCATGCGCACTCGTGATGAAAGGCACGCGTGGACTGTACCAGCGCCACGGGGCAACCCTATAGCACTGTCTGTGTTACTGGCTGGAAGCACTAGGCTGGCTCTTATGAGGATATGGGTAAGTGGGATCAGAAAGGCAGCTTCCTTAGCTTTCATTTTGGTTATTCTTCTTGATAGTTAGCGACATTATCGTGTTGTGAACTGCTAGAAACATATTTCACCGTAGTGATATTAACGACAGGTATGCAAACGGGAAAGTTTTAGAACGTGGATCTCATCTCAACGTTTTACTTCTACAGATTGTCAAAGGAAAAAGGATCTATAGTCACGCGGCGAGACTGGTCTGGTAACTGTTATGAATTATCATTAATATTTTGCAGAATTACAACAAATCGCGTATTTATTCGGCACGTGGCGTCAGGTTGGTCCAGATCAAACTGGATGACCAAATAATTTTTCACGGAGAGATAGCGAGATCGAGTGGTGAGCTGAAAGGACCATTATCTTCGTTTGGTGATGTGAGTTTCCCATTAATCTTTTTAAAATATTTTGGAGGAATAAGAAGTCTGTTAGTCCTGGTCTTTAAAAGACTTAATTATTACTTTTGACCCACCAAAGAAGACAGGATACGTCAGGGTAATTGACCATTTGCATCGGTTACAATCGTCGTCATCATCATCATCATCATCTCAGCCATAGGACGTCCACTGCTGAACATAGGCCTCCCCTTTTGATCGCCACAAGTATCGGTTGGAAGCGACCTGCATCCAGCGTCTTCCGGCGACCTTCATAAGGTCGTCTGTCCACCTTGTTGGTGGACGTCCTACGCTGCGCTTGCTAGTCGTTGAATCGTTGTCAACTCCCTCTTAATTGTTTCTCCTGTGGTTGGTCGAATCTTACACGTTTCCTCCACCTTTCCGCTTTGGTGGAAACTGGGCATAAAAGTAACTTAAACTTAACATCAATTTTGCTACAAAAATAACTTGGTGATGAAACGAAAATACGTAGATGTGGGCGGCTACACTTCAAGCAGAACGTAAGTGGAAATTAATGAAAAAATAAGTGGGTGTCAAAAACTATTCTTGGTAACCATTCTGCTACAAACTATTATCGTGTTATTCTACGAATATTTTTACGCCTTTAAATGCTTAGGTGCTACTTATGGTAGGTAGATATCTAATCTCCTTGGTATTAATAAATTCATACCGACACATTAGCCGTAAATCGATTCATATTCTCGGAAGTTCCGGTGCGACAATCGATTGCAGTTTAATAGATGTTATCAAGTGTGTGTTGAGATTTTAATTTTTATGATGCCTTCGATGTTGTTTTAATAAAACTCCAACTATTAGATACAAAGTAATTTATAGATACAATCAAATAACCACGTATGTTTCATTATTATGTACCAATACAAAACCAAAATAAGCTGACATCGTTTTGTATTGGACCTCCGTTTTACGCTAGGTCATCTCTGGATCAGCTATGCTATTCTCTATAAGAAATCTCGTCGCTGAACTCTACGATGTGCTCTTCGACGAGACGGCTTTGAGACCATACAATCGTGCAGCTCGAGCGCTGATCGCCCGTGCTGAACGATTGGATAGTGTATCATGTAGGTATGGCAAACTTTAGTCGCAGCGTGGCATGAGCGCTGTCACAAGGCTGTCTTTATAGAGAATAGCACTGTAGTTCTTACAGACTTGCGGCCCACTGAACAAAACAATCCTTATTTCCAGACTATACTCTTCACAAAGGACCCAGAAATTCTAGAAGCCATAATGCAAAATGACAAGAACTTCATAGCTTTACTGAAGGATAATGAACCCATGAACGAATACCCGAATATAATTGACAAGCGTCCTCCAACTGCAAACGACAGCAATCATAATTTGAGTCCTACAGCATTGTTGGAATCCTTGGATATTGAGGAGAAGGAGATCAAGTATGTGGCCAAGAAAATCAAGCTGACTCTCATGTCTAACTGGGGGCAAAGGCATTTGGTTGGACTTACAGGTAGGGTGCTAACTATTATCTACCCTTGGACTTGTCCGTAAGTAGGTACCTTGTTCATCTTAGGAGATCTTCATTAGGCCATTTTGGAACCTGAATTTTGGGTTTTTACAATAAATGTCTCATCACACACTATAATTTCATCTGAACATGTTATTCGTTCCAATATACAAGTACGTTTAAAATTGTGGCCAGTGTAATTGCACGCGGCCCGTTGCAGTTAATCGGGCAGTGACGAAGCACTAACATCAAGAAAGAAATGATTTTGAAAGTACTACAAGGTACCCTAAACCCTTACGTAGTATTTGACGAAATTTCTACATTCGATAACTTTCGAATAGGTAGCGGTATACAATAAAAATTCCAATAGAAAATTCCATTAAGCTTCAACAAATAAATTGCCATGACATTATAACTTACCTGACCTTGTTATGGTATTCACCAGGCATCGAACTTCTTTGTTACAACGAGCCTGTGAAGGTTAACCGTGCGTACGCCTACACGGCCTTTATAACGGAGGACCAGGCGCCTGAACATAGCAGCCTCATCGAGTGCAAGGCTTTGTTCAGCGGGAGGAATATCACCACGGATTTCGAAGACATGTGGTGCACTAACTTCGCGACTGGCACCAAGTTCTGTCATATTGTCATGGAATTGTTGGAGCCGACTGAGATTACTAGTAAGTGGAACTACGTTACCTGTTTCTTATCTTTTAGTGTGTTTAAAGGTATGCAGATAGTGTGTTTATGCTACAATAATACGTAGTTACGTAGGTACTAAAGTTTCATTGCTGTGGCAATTCCTAAAAAATACTCGATCTTCGTGAATTTTGAAACTAACGGTTATCACATAGAAATTGTTCCATAATTGGAAAAAGTCGTGCCTCCTCTTCCGTTTTGTTAAACTTCCTGTCGCCGATTTCAATTTATTTTCGCATCCTATCGTCCAATAGAACAACAGTTTTCATGATAACAGATTTCATCGAAGTTTTGAGGCTATCAAAATTCACAATCCTCGACTTTGTCGTTTAATATGCACTTTGCGCAGTATAATCAATCTTAGTGTATGTTGTAGTTTTGAATAGTATAAATCTTTGGATGTTTTACTTGTAAATTTTCTTCAAAAACAATACATTCTTCTTTACCCGTCAGGTATTCGAATGTGGAACTACAATGCTAACATGGAGCTATCCTACATTGGGGCGAAGCACGTACGCATAGATCTTGACGGCATGGCGCTCAACTACCGACCTCTACTACTACGTAGGGCTCCCGGAGACACCTGCTATGACTACGTGCAACAGATTGACTTGCTCGCTATTGATGACAGGTAATTAGAATAAAACAATTACTTACATTCCTTCATTTTGTTGGCTGGAACTGCTGGCAGGAGAAAATGTTGAACTAAATATTTGTTTTTGGAATTTTAACACTTAGGTCCGTATACAGGGTGAATTTTTCAACTGGGCGTGGATGGCTACTTTCGAAACTATGAGGAATATCGAAAAACGTTGAAAGGAGTCTCGAGGCCGATTTTGACGAAAACTAAAACTGCATCATCGGATTTTAGAAAAATCAAAAATCTTGGCCAGGAATCGAACCCGCTGGTTTTTGGAAAAAAAATCACACCCTGTATTATTACACCGTTCGATAGTGTTACTAATAAGGATCAAATTCTGGGAAGTAATCATATACGGCAAACTTAAGGAAATGGCAGATTTTTATGAAATTGCTATTTTTCCATGTTACTTTACATCTACTGAGCCATAATTTATTCGAAATTATAAAATTTCATTGTTTTCAATGTCTCACTGGGTTTGACGTTACAACAATCCCGCTGTACTTAGCAATACGACATTATTGAGTTGAACTAAAAATAGCATTATTTTAAATAAGAAACGGTAACTTATGTTTCAAAATACAGTCTTTGCCTTGGAGATTAATCAGTTTTTTTGTAATTATACGTTTTCCTTAAGTTCGCCGTATATGATTACTTCCCAGAATTTGATCCTTATTAGCAACACTATCGAATGGTATAATAATACAGGGTGTGTTTTTTTTTCCAAAATCAGCGGGTTCGATTCCTGACCAGGATTTTAGATTTTTCTAAAATATAATGATGCACTGTTTTAGACTATCACGGTTTATTTTACAATTTAAAATGTCACTTAACGGAACTTAATGGAACTCAAAACAAATAATAATCACGGAAGATATCCCGTAAGTGACATTTTAAATTGTATAATGATGCAGTTTTAGTTTTCGTCAAAATCGGCCTCGAGACTCCTTTCAACGTTTTTCGATATTCCTCATAGTTTCGAAAGTAGCCATCCACGCCCAGTTGAAAAATTCACCCTGTATATGTTACGGTAAGAGTGAATAATTGAAGATTATTAATAATTATCTATTATTAATAATAATTACCGAAAGTCGAGGTTAAAGTGATTAATTAATCACATTTGTCGGTTATTATTAATAATTTGACCCTAGTAGTGATAAATGTAATAAGTAAACTTCCTTCACATGAGCAAGTCGACGGAGCCCCGCTCCGCGGGGCTCCTACTTCTGCGTGGTTAAAAAAAAAATAACCACGAAGAGGATGGCGGGGTCTTTCAGACCCCGCCATCCTCTTCTAACCTAAATTGTCCGAGTCGGGGTGCCAGCAAGTCCCGAGGTTAGACCTAATTCTAACCGGCTAAACCTAGGTGTAACCGACCACAATCGGTTAAACCTACGTGTATCATACTTATCTTGAGTTAGCACTAGGTTTAGCCGTTTAGTTTATTAATTTTATCACTTTTACCAATATGTGTCGTGAATTATTAATAATTACTACTAAAAGTAATAAATTTCGATCGTTTATTCACATTTACCAAAACATGTGATTATTATTAATAATTTTGTAAAATTATTAATAATTTTCAATTAATCACATTTACCGTAACATATATAACGTCACTCAATACGCAAGCACTGCTTATTATCTAGATTCAAGTTGGTAGAAATAAGTTTTAAGTACCGGCACGGGTATCGTTGAGTTTTGAGGTATATAACACGGGTCTTATTAAAACATTAATTTTATGGGTATTTTGAAAAAAACTTGACTAAAATGTGACGTTGACATTTGACATATATGATAGTGATCAGAAACAGATGGTGGTCACAGTAGAAAACCAGGTTTTGTTTTGGTTAAAATAACAATTGGAAACTATTGGAATTGGAAACTATTATATAATTTCCAGGACTTGAAGGAGGTGGTATATTAGTTAGGTATTGGTATTATTATTACATTGTGCAAAAGCCATTTCTTCTAGTATTGATTTTTTTCATTTATGGGGCCTCAATAAAAGAACATTGTTGACATAATTTCTTAGCTTATTACCCCAGGGGTCTATTAAAGTCACTTTGGCAGTATCATATTACGAATTGTGATATAGGTCCGTAAAATATATGAACTATAAAAGAAAATATTATTTAATCATAATTCATGTTATGTTTTCGTTTGTAGTGAATTAGATTTGACTAAACCTCAGCAGAACCACAGAATACTTAAAGTACTACGTCTATACTTATACAAGTATTATAAAGCTGTTTATTTGTTAATAAACATAAGCAGGAACTGTTCGAATTTAAAAAATATTTTGTGTGTTTTCGGTAGTCTATTTATCGAGGGCTATATAACATCACACTACGACCTATAAGAGCCGACTAGTGGGGTTGAAAGCGGGGTACACCTACTTTTAAATACAATGTCTATTTTCTCCCAGGTTGGACGACGCGAAGGACTCAGACAGCTTCCGAATGGACTGCCTGGTATACGGTAACAATCTGGACATGGGCGCGCCCACGGGCTTCGTGCTGCAGCTCAACATATTCTCCACCTGGGGAGACCCTTACTACGTCGGCTTGACCGGCGTAGAGTTGTATGACCCGCACGGGAACTTGATCCCGGTTACTGAGACAAGTAAGTTGAAGTTTAATTGATGAAATTTTAGGTTTGAACGTGATGGATCTGGAAAAATATTCCAACTTACTAAAAAAAGCCTTTCTGTGAGAAGATTCTTATAATAAGCAACTTTCTCAAAGCAGAAACTTTCCGAACAGGAGAAAATTATCGAAAGTCAACCGAGGGTCTAAAGTGGCCACTTTAAGCAACAATCAAAATGATTCGAATTTCGTGTATTTCCAGCAACCGTCATTGATGAATAAATGGCCAATGACGTTGCTCTAAATGCACGCACTGAATTATTTGGGATATTGCTAAGTGGCCGTTTTAGGCCCTCTGATCTCCTTTATTTTCGGGCTATTGTCACTTCTTTGTTTGTTGGCCCTAAATTTGGAAAAATCCTTTAATACTTAGCTTTGTGTGTCCAGACGTGTGCGCTCACCCGGCCAGTGTGAACGTGCTGGAGCCACGCGCGGCGGACGTGCGCACTCCCGACAAGCTCATCGACGGACACAACGCGCGCGTGGGCGACGCCTCGCACTCCTGGCTCGCGCCCGTGCTGCCGCATACGCTCAATAGGTCTGTGTCTGTAACTAAATCTTTCTTTCTGGGAGAGAAAGACATTTTTATTACCTTGTTGAAATTCTCTGCCCGGTTGAAAGGGAGTGTTAGTCTTGAATTATTAAAACCACACTATTTCTTCGACGCGGCAAGGGTCTATAGGATTCTTTGCCCATCTATCGTTACCCTGGCAGGCCTGCCTTTATCTCTTTGCGTGGTGTGACCATGATAAAAACTGCACCTACCGTCGAATGCCCCTGTAGGATACGTCGTCGCCATCTCGGGCCTGTTTCTGGTTTGGCCACTCAGCGACTGATTTCGTCAAGACCCCAAGCAAGCTTAGACTAATTAAACCAACCTTGTAGATATAAACTTTAAATCCAAAACCTTGTGCACTGAACTGATTACTTACGAAAAATGGTTTATGAAGGGATAGAAACCAGTAAAACTGTGTGAATTAACATATAAAAACGTTTGACTTTTCAGGGTATACTTTGTATTCGATATACCAGTTTCCGTGTACGGCATTAAGATCTGGAACTACGGGAAAACTCCTTCGAGAGGCGTTAAGGAGTTCGCAGTAAGTTGTTCAAAATATTTATTTGTTTGTAGCACTTTGATTAAAGATACCTAGAATTTTATACATTAGCCAAAATGCGGCTGTAACCTATAAGATGCTTGCTTACCTTTTATTATTTCCTAGGTTTTAATGGATGACCTGCTGCTATACAACGGGACTTTGGACTGTGCCAAAAACGATGAGAACCTCACCTCGCAATGGTTCTGCTTACAGAACTTAGATGTCGATACATTGACGCCTTCGTGAGTACTTTTATATTAATTGCTTAATTGCAGATGTTTGTGCTATGAAAATGAACGACATAGGCCTATGATAGACCCTTAAACCTGTCACTATCTTTTCATGCGCTATTTTTTGTGTTCTTATACCAAAGGAAGACACATGGTATATCGCAGTCCAGGGTGTATTCATAAAATGTTTCGATAAACTGTTAACTAGATGCATTCTAAAGGAAAATTTTGGCTTCTCTACAAACTTCAGCACGATCTAATTAGAACTTGTGGTCTTCCAGATCATCAGACTTGAGTCAGCGCACAACAACGAGCGGTTCGAGTGAGAACGCTGACCCATCAGCGCGACCACACACCAGCGTACACGTCTTCTCCAAGCACAGACAATAATAGACCCAAAGCACAATGCTCTGGCTGTCAACTTCAACGTACTCTTTCATTCTATTTCGACTTCTACTGAATTTACTATTATGATTATAATCGTTTGCGTGATTTTGACAGACAGGCATTTACCAGATGGGACTAAATAAAACTCTTATCTAAAAAAGTTGTGTTGAATACGAATGTGCCCCACGATTAGAGTTTCTAACTTGTAGGATTTGTTTAAGGATTAGATCGCATCGTTTCCGAACGTGTTGAAGCGATGCTTGAAATTATGAAAAAAAATTAACGGTTTAGAATAAATATGGAATTCTTTTGAAATGGACGTAGACTACCCACCTCAGCACTTGGTTTCATTGAGAAAGTATTCGTTTTTAGTAGGAAATGCAGGCATGTAGTAATTTTGTAGACTGCGCACTCGCCAAAGTATTTTTTACCTTATTTGTACTCACTTATACCTCATAAAGTTAAAAGTTAAAAACCGTAAAAATTAAAGCGCTTCGTTGTAGTATTAAAATTATTGTAAGGTTGAATTTAGTGTAGAATCAGTCATAGGTTAGTGAGCCGCCGTATTGTTTCTGATTGTGACGTCGATCGGAAATTGTTGTAATTGACATGAAATTAATTGTTACGTGACCGTGTAACGTGAATTTTTGTACCACAAATAAATTATAATTTATATTTTGAAGGTGTTTCAATTCATACACGATATTATATTAGACACGCTTTCCATGATTTCTTTTACTTGTAGTTCACCCACATCACTTCAAATTAAATAATGGCATCGTTTTGTATCTTAAACACTCGTGCACGCTTGCAGCAGGTTTTCTAGCTTATTAATCAAGCATTATGGACCAAATTCCATTATAAAAGTTCTTATTAATAGGATATAAAATTATCAATGAAACAAATACAAGTATTTCAGCTTAATTTATTGTTCATCTACTAACAATCACAGTATTTATGTTGCTTTGAATCGCAACTAGATAACAGGAAATAATCGAATGTTATCAACATTTTCAATATTTGGTTTTCTATCTACATTTTATTTATATTTAAACAAAAACTTTAGGACGAATAGTCGAGTATGAAAGTGTCCTTTTAATTAACCAAATATTAATTGGTAGTTAGGTAATAAATTAATACTAACACAGCAATTTTTGTACTCTACAAGAGTCAACTAAAATAATATTACTATAATTATTTGTATGAAAATCCAATCAAAATTACCATTCAAAAATCTTATGATACGCTTTAAATTGGTGCAAAATTGTACAATATAATTTAATTGACAGGTAAGGCAGTAATACAGCAGTGAAAAGTAGTTTTATGGCAATCAAATTAAGAATCTTTTTTGATTGGCTTCCTTTAGGCAGTGCTCTTTAAAAAGGCAGTGTAGTTATATAAATTTTTGCTTTATTAAGTTTGAACTGTTTTACACGACTCTTAGAATTTTAAGGCAATATTTAATTTACATTATGTTTGAAATCTCTTATCGTAAAACAGTTTTCTTTAACACGGCAGGAAATCTTGTTTGATTTACTTAAATCATATTATGGCAGTGCAAGACCTTTCATACCAGTCTATAAGATACATTATGGAATACCCATGTTTTGCAGTTCATTAAAAACAACACTTTTATTAATAGGGCATAATTTCTTTCGTTTGGATTTTCATACAAATGACTAGTTCCGTAACTACATTATCAAAAATTTGAGACAAAACGAACTAAACACGAAGCCAGTCTCAAGAAATCAATGGAAGAAGAAACTATAAGAATGTACAAAACTCCTAATTAATGTTACCAGCAGTAACAATCATTAGAAAAATACAAAAGCCGACAAAAGGCCTACCATACGCAAATAACCACCAGGCGTTACCCTCAGTCTATCCCAAATTCCTTTTATAGCAACATTTTGGAATATTTTTTCGGTGTTGCCAATCTTAGAAAATTTAATTCTGCCACAAGCCATATTAGTGTTACCATTTTCTTCCGTTCAAATCTTATCTACTTCTTCAACAACCTCTTATACTTTATTCTCGTTTCAGTGCAATATTATGCTATATTGACTGGCTATATGCCATTACTACGAACCCGAGTTAATTGCATTGGGTAATTTTTTTATTTTATTTTATTCGTGCTATTAAGTAAATCAGGCAAACAATATTGTTCCCGCCTCTAGCAAATCTAAAGTAAAATTTTAAGTGTATTTACTTTATAATACTATTAAGATATCTTTGTTTTCAGGTATCCCATAGAGAGTTGTTTTAAAATATTTTATGTTCAGTACTTATTTATCGACGGGTGACGCAAAGATGTATGGTCAACGAAAGAGACATGTTAACTCTTTGTTCAGTGTTTTCTGCATACAGACAAACTCTGGAGTCTTATTACTCTCAAGGGGGCGTACCCATGGTGCGTCGCGATACAGAATTGCATCGATTGACGATATCGGTTAGATATTATTGCACAAACGCCAGGCCTAATAAAATGTATGGACCATCGCTAGTGTTTGCTAAATGGAGTCGCACGTATTGACGATATCGCTCATAGATCTGCTCGAAATATCGAATTGCACGTAAAAAAATTGATGAAAATCGATTGTCACTGGCGACATATTTTTTTGTACTTTGTTTGCAACGCATCATGTCTAAGTAGTAAGGTGGATTTTCGTAGTTCACGGTCGAATTGCATCGCATCGCTCCATTAGTAAATACGTGCGACTTGAATCGGCAATCGACTCGATGTCGCACGAGTCGCGTCGCGCCAGGTAGCAGCTCCCTAAGGCCAAATGCTTCCCAAAGATGTATTTGGCCATATATCACGACTTCCGTCTAAGCGATGAGCGGTGCGGCGGGCGGTGCGAATAAAACAGTAATTACTTTATAAGTATGCGTATTCGCCACTGGCAGCACCTTGTGGTGTGTGTCAAACATTTCTATACATTTGTTCTTACCGCTCGCATCCCCGCACAACATGAACGGGTCGTTATATTAACTAAAATCTGGGTAATGTTCGATGTGTTTTCTTGCTTTATAGATAAGACCCTATAGTTATGAGGTAGGGAACTCTTAACATTTTACAGTATTTGGTCAATAATTTGTGATACATATTCGATAGTGTACAAATCAATCGATAAATTAAAAATGAAGTCTAACTGAAAAAGTAGACGGATCTAAGTACACTGTTGAGGTCGAAATCTCCTTTGCTTGGAACTTTTTGTAGTAAGTTGTTGACGCGTTTCTTATTCGCTGCGCCTACGCTTCTGTCCTCTAGTTCACTGAAATTGCAGATAATCGTATTGAAGTTTTGTTTTTTGTCAAACGTCTGGATTTGGGTATTGATTTTTATGTTCAAAACTTGCCGAATCTCAGCAAGCGAGATTTAATTTAAAATTGTATCGAAGATTTTGGACAAGTAAGAAATAATCTTTGGTATAGACAAAAAAACACTCACCTTTCATCGTAGCTATATCGCTTTGTTAAGAACTCTGATAGATCTTCTAAGATTGGTTGCGAGTGTAATGCGACGAACTGCTCACGGCAAATCTAGAATTTAAATTAAAAAAATGAGTCTACTTTTGAGGAGTAATCAAGCTCTTTTGTCTTATCACTGAACGTAAATACGATTTCATTTTCCTCATTTCGTTTGCAGGACATCTTTATGTCCTGGGGTATCCATATCTGCGCGTTTCCTGGCCTCTGTGTCTCCTGTTTTCTGTTCTCTCTTTCGTCAAAATCTTTTCTTGTTGAGACACCATATAGCATGTTATACTGTATTCATAATGTTGTAATTTTACTAGATTTTTTATTATTATTTTTTCTCATTTCTGGGCAAAGGCCTCCCCCGTAGCCTTCCACTGTCCCCTTTGCGTAGCTTGGTGATATTATGACATTCGGAATTTTTGGCCGGACAAAAACTGCTTCTTTCTAACAATAGAGACTATGGTTACCTCATTCATCCGGTCGACGGACCGCGGATGCGTCCAGAAGCAGTCGTGTACTGACACGAAGGTGACGGCGTGCGCCTCGCAGTGCAGGCCGGTCAACATCATGTGGGACGAGTCCAGGGAGTGGATGAAGTTCGGAGGGAACGCGTTGCGCTGCTTCATCGTGCAAGGACGTCTGTGGTGGCAGAAGATAAGCATTTACAAACGATTATAAAGTAACTACTAGATTTATTTTGACAGCATGGTTGGCGCAATGTCTCAGCTATCAACTGCTGCGCAGTGTATCGCGGGTTCGTTCCCCGCACGGAACAAATTATTGTATGATCTACAAGTATGTAGTTTTTTATGGTCTGGGCGTCTGTGTATGTGAGTTTCTATGTCTGTAAACGCACCCACGATATAGAAAGAAATTCCTAGTGACGGACAACGTTAAAAACAAAGACAAGAATTCGTTTTTAAAACGACTATACTGAAAATTCCGAGATTTTTCTTGATTGATTTGCTCTTGCCTCTAGTCTGTCAGTAAAACACTTGTATGAAATATCTTAATCCTTGGGTTGATACATTTGAAACTTATCATGAATATAGCAAACAAATAAGAAGGAGGCGAGGTTAGAATATTATAATAACTTACTGCGCCTGATCCAATGCCGGTCGGTACTGTCCGGTGGTGGGTCCCGCTCGTCTGTAGTACGGCTGCACTACCGGCAGACCTAGTGGAGTCACCCACTCCACGCTCTCGCCGCATACCGCTGATATTAACCTTGTGGGAAAAAAGTATAAACGTAGAATAATCAGTGGAGCGAAAAGGACTGTCGTCTAACAGTCCTTTCCAAAACCACCATTTATAACCAAAGGTAAGCTGTACAGTGCATTTCTTAAAAATAATGTTGAGGAAGGAATGAGAAGGAACAAACGAACGATACATAACTCTAACTTGAATTACAACCTCATTAGTTAGATTTGGAAATTTAAGTATTTGGGTCTTCCACCTTAATAAAAACCCGTCTAATTGGGGAATCATCCCTTTTCAATTGTGAATGAGGATTTTTACACCTGATCCCCAAATTCCTAAAGAATAATAATAATTTTGCTTACTCCTTCAAAATTATTTCGACAAATTACGTGTCATTAACCTATATAACTCTCAAATAAATACAGTCTTACCACAATAATATAAATACCTGTTGAACGCTTGTCTAAAATAAGTGTAAATGCAAAACGACCCATAATTATTACAAGGAGAAATGTTGTTTTGACATTGTCAATTTTTTAAGACAGATGTTCAACGGGTCTTTTTTTGTGGTAAGACAGATAAAATTTACTTTGATTTCTGGAATAAATACTTGAATTAGAATATAAACTCACTTGGCACAGTCGGTGAACCAGTCCTGTATGAGCTTGGTGGAGGTGAACATCTCTCGCAAGGAGTCGAAGGTCTTCGTGGTGAGGTACTGGGAGCAGGTCCACACGTGCTCTTTTGGGAACTCCTCTATGTCTAAACAAAATCATAAATTATAATTTAATTTAATTATTTTCTTAATTTAAGAGTCGGCTCCGGTGAAAACAGAGAAAAGCATTGGCCAAAAAAAAACTACAATAATTGAAAAATCAATAAAAGTCGCTGAATGCGAACCCGCAGTCATTGCCGTAGAACATCAACGCTTATACCTCTAACTAAGCTATTCGGACAGCGGAGACCGCGACGAAATTATGATACATAATGAACAATATTTTTGTAGACTGAAAAAGACAGTTCGTAGCTTATTTCGGTAAACCTTCGTCGTATCATACCTACGTGTTTTTATTTAAAAAAAAGCTAAAGCATAAAGCTCCATAAAGTTACTTCGCGTTTACTACGTTACTGATTTTCGTTGATCCACTATGAATACGAGGATTCTTGTATTCATTCTCCTGTTATTGTTTAAATTTAATCTATCATGAGAGTATATTAGTGACGCTTAATCTTACTAATAATAATAAGTTATTAAAAGTATACCTTTGAGCTGCTTAGCGATCTGCAGCCTGGCTCCGAACTTGGTGACTCCATACACGGTGGTCATGACAGTCTGCTTGATGACCTTCCTCCGCACGAAGTTCTCCAGGATGATGGCGGCCGGGACACCCGCTGAGGCGTCACGGACACGCATGTCTTCCACCTGGGACAAACACAATTAAATGTTAGTTTTTAGACTCATGTGGTCACTATTACTATTATTAAGGTTTAAAACAAGAACTTTAACACGTTAAAAAAGTGCAGTTTGCGTTTTCACTAGGTTGACTGAAGCCGCTCCGGCCGCGTCGTGCTGTAGTCCGTTACATGCTATAGTGAGCTCTATGTGCTACACAATACGTACCATAGCGGCTACAGCGCTGTACACGTCCTGCGGTCTATCAAGCGGCGCGAGGTTGACTGCAGCCGCTCCGGCCGCGTCGTGCTGTAGTCCGTTACATGCTATAGTGAGCTCTATGTGCTACACAATACGTACCATAGCGGCTACAGCGCTGTACACGTCCTGCGGTCTATCAAGCGGCGCGAGGTTGACTGCAGCCGCTCCGGCCGCGTCGTGCTGTAGTCCGTTACATGCTATAGTGAGCTCTATGTGCTACACAATACGTACCATAGCGGCTACAGCGCTGTACACGTCCTGCGGTCTATCAAGCGGCGCGAGGTTGACTGCAGCCGCTCCGGCCGCGTCGTGCTGTAGTCCGTTACATGCTATAGTGAGCTCTATGTGCTACACAATACGTACCATAGCGGCTACAGCGCTGTACACGTCCTGCGGTCTATCAAGCGGCGCGAGGTTGACTGCAGCCGCTCCGGCCGCGTCGTGCTGTAGTCCGTTACATGCTATAGTGAGCTCTATGTGCTACACAATACGTACCATAGCGGCTACAGCGCTGTACACGTCCTGCGGTCTATCAAGCGGCGCGAGGTTGACTGCAGCCGCTCCGGCCGCGTCGTGCTGTAGTCCGTTACATGCTATAGTGAGCTCTATGTGCTACACAATACGTACCATAGCGGCTACAGCGCTGTACACGTCCTGCGGTCTATCAAGCGGCGCGAGGTTGACTGCAGCCGCTCCGGCCGCGTCGTGCTGTAGTCCGTTACATGCTATAGTGAGCTCTATGTGCTACACAATACGTACCATAGCGGCTACAGCGCTGTACACGTCCTGCGGTCTATCAAGCGGCGCGAGGGTTGACTGCAGCCGCTCCGGCCGCGTCGTGCTGTAGTCCGTTACATGCTATAGTGAGCTCTATGAGCTACACAATACGTACCATAGCGGCTACAGCGCTGTACACGTCCTGCGGTCTATCAAGCGGCGCGAGGTTGACTGCAGCCGCTCCGGCCGCGTCGTGCTGTAGTCCGTTACATGCTATAGTGAGCTCTATGTGCTACACAATACGTACCATAGCGGCTACAGCGCTGTACACGTCCTGCGGTCTATCAAGCGGCGCGAGGTTGACTGCAGCCGCTCTGGCCGCGTCGTGCTGTAGTCCGTTACATGCTATAGTGAGCTCTATGTGCTACACAATACGTACCATAGCGGCTACAGCGCTGTACACGTCCTGCGGTCTATCAAGCGGCGCGAGGTTGACTGCAGCCGCTCCGGCCGCGTCGTGCTGTAGTCCGTTACATGCTATAGTGAGCTCTATGTGCTACACAATACGTACCATAGCGGCTACAGCGCTGTACACGTCCTGCGGTCTATCAAGCGGCGCGAGGTTGACTGCAGCCGCTCCGGCCGCGTCGTGCTGTAGTCCGTTACATGCTATAGTGAGCTCTATGTGCTACACAATACGTACCATAGCGGCTACAGCGCTGTACACGTCCTGCGGTCTATCAAGCGGCGCGAGGTTGACTGCAGCCGCTCCGGCCGCGTCGTGCTGTAGTCCGTTACATGCTATAGTGAGCTCTATGTGCTACACAATACGTACCATAGCGGCTACAGCGCTGTACACGTCCTGCGGTCTATCAAGCGGCGCGAGGTTGACTGCAGCCGCTCCGGCCGCGTCGTGCTGTAGTCCGTTACATGCTATAGTGAGCTCTATGTGCTACACAATACGTACCATAGCGGCTACAGCGCTGTACACGTCCTGCGGTCTATCAAGCGGCGCGAGGTTGACTGCAGCCGCTCCGGCCGCGTCACCACCAAGTGCTGCATAGTGTTGTAGTCCGTTACATGAGCCATCTTGGTGGACTGGGAACCCACACATGTACTCTGTTGGGAAAAAAATATACCAAATGAATGTGGTTTGGTTTATCAAAAATGTGAACAAATAAAAAAATGGCATTCGGTCTTAGTTACCTTCATGGTTAGGAGATCGCACCGCGTTAGCGATCTCCATACAACAAGCGAGAGTCTGCCACGGCTCCTCAGACTCCGCCCACCAACGTTCTCCTTCCAAAGGACGGTCGGCTGAGTCCAGGATTTTGTCCATTATACTGTCTGCATATGCCAGTCTGAAGAGAAAATGAATATAAAAGAGTTGTTTCTGGTTTCTAAACATTAAAACTGTCAAATTTCATGGCAAAGTTCAATAATTTATTTTAATGAAGCCATCAAAGACTCACTTTTGAATGTCGAATATTAAAATGTCAGTAATCGCGATTGGTTGAATTAAATCTCAAAACATCCGGCTCGAAGGACCATGTTTGGTTTTGATTTAGATTTCAAATAAAATTTATTTTAATTTTTGATGGCTTCTAAATAACGTCTAGAAATCAGTTTTCTTTGATCAGCAGCGTCAAATCATTTATTTTAATTAAGCCATCAAAGAGACACTTTTGAATGTCGAATATTAAAATGTCAGTAATTGCGATTGGTTGAATTAAATTTTAAAATATCCGGCTCGAAGGACCAACTTTGATATTGGTTTAGATCTCAAACTCACAAACTCAAACTCTCTGGCTATCAATATTCCTTGATCAGTAGCATTTCTACCTTCAGACTAAAGTTGAAAATAGAACAGCTGTTTTCCGACAGCTTTAACGTTGCCGTCTTCAAGTTCCCAGTCAAGTGTATAGGCAAGCCTGCTTCACCGTCGACCACATCTTCGCTTACCATCAGGCGTGAGTCAAATGCGAACCTGTCATTAAATAAAAAATACAATGGTCTAATGCCCCTCTTACCTCTCATCAACAGTACTCTTCTTCATGGTCCCGGTGAGGTTGATGGCGTGTAGCTTCAGCCACCGCAGTCCCCTCGGTCCGAGCGGCTGCGGCCGAGCGAACACAAGCAGCGCGCGCTGAGTGTCGGCGCCCAGGGCCGACACGTGCGGCCCGCACGCGTACACACGCCCGCGGAAGTCCAGGTTGTGGGGGAGCCAGAATATTGAGTCTCTGGGGACACAAATTTATATTAATTGGCTCTCTAATGACTATGGTCTTTTTTTGTCTATATTTTTTAGCGTCGAGTCCTCCTTGTACACAGACGCCGCAGCAGGTCAACCGACCTGAATCTATTGAATTTTACTAATGAAACATCAACCTTCGACTATTGTGATAAGGTTGATTTATTTAAGATATTTGACGGATTTAGCTAATTGATTAAAAATAACTTTATAGAAATATTTTCACTAAATTAAACTTTATTATCCTACATTTATTTTAAGCGTATCTAGTTTATTACAAAAATCCCTTTTAACTTAAGAAAGCACATTAATCGGTCACTTGCAGCATCATTTGTATATGTTTTAATAGTTGTTACAAATTCATAGATCTGGTCTCGATCAGTTACTGGTTGTAAAGGCCAGATAGACACTCTTATTTAGTCATATTCGGTATTTCGGTTCGATTAGAACAAAAATCAACCCTAATTCATTTGAAAAAAGGGCTAAATTATCTAAACTTACCTATAATGGTTAGCCAATGACAGTTTGTAGAGCGCATCACACCACAGAGAGTGCATCTCAGCCCTCGCCCGGTTGATGGCCACTCGACGTTTGAACGCCGCCGCTGCGTCTGTGCCGCTCACGAATTGAGACGTGTCTAGTTTAGAAGACGGAGGTGCTATGTCCAACTTCTTGTTACCACCGTCCCTGTGGAGTGGAAAGTTACGTTTAAACTAAGCAAGCTTGCTCATGACGACCATAACGACGAATAGATTTTCAACTTTACGCACTAGAGTATAAAGTTGAAAATTGAAATTCTTATACGGCCAATGCACACGATTCGGTATTTCAAATACTGACGACGGGGCGACATCTTTTGTTTCATTATGAAAACCAGGAATAATTTTATACTGGCATTGGCAGCGCCTCTATGTCGTATCAAAAAGGTTGATTTTCATAGTTCACGGTTGGATTGCATCGCAACGGTCCATTAGCATACTGTTTGAATCGGTACCCGACTCTAGAGGGCACGCGTCGCGTCGCGACATCAGTAAACTCGCTAACTGAATCGCTGAAGATAATAGCTTAACAAAAAACAAAGTGAAAAACTTAGCAATGGACCTCCTATTACTTAGTTTCTCACTTTGAGTTTGAACATTGACTGGCCTGTTGGTTTAGTGGTTAGTAACCCTGACTGCTATGCCGGGGGTCGTGGGTTCGATTCCCACCCAGGACAAATGTTTGTGTGATGAGCAAGATCATTTGTTCTGTGTCTGGGTGTAATTTATCTATAATATGTATTTATTTAGAAATATATAAGTATGATTTTTGAGGAAAGAAAAATTTTAGATTGCAAGTGGGATTCGAACCCGCGTCTTCTGGATAGGTACTCCAGACGCCTTAACCAACTAGGCCATTGCAACCATTTGAAGCGTTAACAAGGAAAGGAAAATTTCGGCTTGCAAGTGTGGATTGCAATGGCCTAGTTGGTTAAGGCGTCTGGAGTACCTATCCAGAAGACGCGGGTTCGAATCCCACTTGCAATCTAAAATTTTTCTTTCCTCAAAAATCATCTTTACGATGCGCATCGCATGCGTTAATGCGTATAAAAATAATTAATATATAAGTATGTTTATCAGTTGTCTAGTACTCATAACACAAGCTCTGCTTAGCTTGGGACTAGATGGCGTTGTGTGATAGTTGTGGAATATTATTATTAACATTAAGACATGATCCATCAGATTACTGATCTAATATGTGGTTGAATTTCCAACATTTAGACATATTAATCACTTAAGTAAATTTTAAATAAATGTGTTTTCTTACCTAAATATCTGTATCTGCAAATCAAGTATTCGTTTGTTGATGACCCAGGGAACTTCACCCAGCTGGTTGAGACTGTCCAGTACGGGGTACAGGGACTGCGCCGGCGCAGACTCCAGCCGCTTCCATTGGCTCATCACGTAGAACGGCATTCTGGTTTGATGAGAGAGAAGTACTTAAATAACACTGTATTTGAAGTACAAGCGAACTTTCAATTTCCAATGATGTGTAATAGAGTTATCATTACTCATAGTGTGAAAGTATGTCATTACAGTACTCCCAAATTAATAATGCAAATCTTCGCTAATTGTCGTATTCCCGGAAACACCCGAATCATTGAATCGGAGAGAGCTCTAAACAATGCACTTGCATTTTGCACCTTGTTAGAAGGAAACAGGAATCAATGTTATATGTCAAATCATGTGAAACAATTGAAAACAATTCGGGTGGTCGGCGGCTGTCGCCGGTCAATCAAAGGTCCGTCAGTCGTCTTTATATATTGGTGGTGTTCTCTCTGTGTGGAATTATATAGAGCTGCTATTACACACCCTTCTTGGTTTTATTAGATTGTAGCATATTCGTAATCGTGTCGTTTTCCTCGCTATTTACTTACATCGATTTATTGAATCAATTTCGTTACTAATAAATCAATATTTATCTCTTTTAGCACAAAACACATAATTCTACTAAATTATGCATGAAGAAAATGCACTTAACCACTCTATATACATATCTTCTTCCGACGCTCGGGGAATACGACCGTTGCAGAACAGTGACGAAGATTTCTATGTGCATTATTAATTTGCGGGTACTGTACATGTCTGATGAGCGGGTTGAAAGTTGTGCATTTGCAGCTCTAGGGAGGATCGCTTTTAACTGACAGCTGTTAAATGTAAAAAAATAAAACAAAATCTCGAACTTTTAGCGCCCTCACTACAAAATCTTTTTAAATATTATGGTATCTAAAATGTGATATTGCTAGCAGGCTTTATTGTTCGGTTAAAAGTGCTATAAAAAGTTAAGCAATATGAGACAAATGGCAATTATTTTATAGACATACTGAAATATAAATTATCAACACTTACCGCTTTACCTCAAAAAGATAAACATCTGTTGAGCGCTTGTCTAAAAAACCGGCAAAACGACCCTTATATCAACGTGAAATGTCGTTTTGACGTTGACAGTTTTTTTTAGACAAGTATTCAACAAACGTTTATCTATTTTTAAGTAAGTCTAGACGACCTTACCTGACTAGTGGTGTGGGCGTTACAAGATAAGCTCCTCGTTGTGTATCAGCCCAGGGCGCGGGCGGGGCCGCGGTCGGAGTGAGCGCGGCCCTCATCCTCAGCTGCGCGGTGGCCGCGCCCGCCCACACGCGCGCCAGCACGGGGTGCGGCTTCAGCTCCAAGCGGACCATGCGACCCCATGGACGATGGACCTTGTATACTGCTGGGAGCTTCTTCCTGAGATCAAATATACAGGGTGCATTTTTGAACTCGGCGTGGATGGCTGTATCCCAAACTATAAGGTATATCCCGTCGTTGAAAGGAATTCTCAAGGTCGACTTCGACGAAAACTAACATTGCATCATTGGATTTTAGAAAAATGAATAATCCTGGCCAGGAATCGAACCCGGTGATTTTGGAATAAAATACTTCATGTATTATTATTTGATAATGTTGCTAAAAAGGATCAAATTCTGGAAATTAATCATATACGGCCAATTTTTTCAGGATTTCCGGGGATCGCAAAACTTTATAAACAGGCAAGCGTGACCTTTATAAGACCTGATGAAGGAATATCGTAAATTTTAGTCAGTACGAATCTATAAATCTCTCCCGTCCCGCTCTAGGCGGACCATACAATGGATGTCGCGATATGAACGACGTCGCCGAGACTTAGCCACTGGCAAAGACTAAAATATAGAGAAATAAAATTAAAACTACAACTTACTCTTTAGCTGCTTTGCTTTTGAACATGTTGACGTCAATCTTCACGTCGTTTATAATAATGTTGTAGAGGAACTTCCCGACGTTCTGACGCATTTCCATTGGCCACGGCATCTCTTCGATATCCTGAACAAAATAACAACAACCTTATGGGTTTTAAATGTGCAAGCAATTCTAGGCTTTGAGTAGAAGTGGGAGAGAAAAAGGTTGCATGTGTTTCTCATGTTGAACATTTTTCAGATTCCAGAGAATCCTGTAAACTCCATCCGCACACATTTTGAATTCTGAACACTAAAGACTTTTAGGGAAATTAGTAGCTTATATGTTATGAAAATTCGTCACTCGACAGTTGATAGACTATCGGCAACGTACTTCTCGCATCATTTCCATTACTATGGTTTCTCACCAAGCCAGAAATGATTCTTTATATGCACGAGCGTCTACTTCTATATGCGTTGTAAGGCAATCCGGTGACGTTAAACAACTGTTTGTTGACGTATTGACTTTCTGTAGACGTACTAGCTACTCGTACCATAATAATATAATGGGCTACTCGCAGTAGTTCCATTACTATGGTTACTCACCAAGCTAGCACCTTCTCTGTTCATATGCACTAGCGCCTGCCACGCCTGTCGTCCGTTGTACGGCAATTCAGTGCCGTCTACCGATTTTCTGTTGACGTACCACTCGCAATATTTCTCGTAGACTTGCTCTATCTTCTTTAATGTGCCGTTACGACGATATTGCTCGATTTGATACCTGATAGAGGAAGAAAGTGTAGCTGAATAAATATATATATCGAATTTTTGGGCAAAATAAGTCATATGGCAAGGAAATAAGAGCCTTTTCATCGACTTTTAGTTTCACTCTAAGCTAAAACTTCGGAGTAGCCGTAGAATAATGGCAAGCACTTACTTCTGATATACTTGCGTTCCTAAATCTCTTTGTAGTAGCTTTAATGTAGGGCTGTACGTTTCACTGCCATCCACCAGCTTGCTTAGCTCGCCCATTATTAGTTCCACAAATTGATCTACCTGTAACAACAATGAATAATGCTACAGCAAAACTGATTAAGATTTGTAAAATCTTAGGACCTACTCCGAAACATTGGAAGTGGGTAGCTAGAGATGTCAACAAGACATCGGTTTATCGATATTGCGCATAAGCATTGGTGTACCATTCATGATGGTTTTACAAGGAGTGCCACAACGCATGATCTCTTGCCATTTTCATCCGGCCACTGCCACCTTCTTCAGGTCATTGATTCATATTGTTGGTTGACCTCCCGTTACGTTTCCGACCTTCGTACTACGTTTACCTACATGTGGTCTCCATTAGAGAATCTTCCTACTTCAGCTTTCGTCTTTTCTGCGACAGACATGATGATATTCATGTTGATGAGATCATTTTTTAAACAAAACAATCTATTATCAATCTGTTTTGTCTACATACAAGGAACTTGAACTAGATACGAAAAAAGGTACAGAAGATTCGCAAATTATCAAAAACAATAGTTTAATTAAAAAGTAGACTTACATCTAAAACAGTTAGGTAAGGGTACAGTGTGATAGCAGAGTGTGAGGCGCAGCTCTGTGACTTGAGTGTGCCGAGGTTACGGACGAACGACTCACGGACCACAACGCGCCATTCTGCTTCCGTCTCTGCTAGCTTCTTTCTCTGTTTGATGAAATAACATGCATTATAACTAGTTGCAATATAAAAATATAGACTGAAAAATGGCTGAAAAAAAACATTCCATGTTTGGTTTTTTAATAAAATGGTTATAGTCCTTTAAACACCGAAATAAGGCCCAAATCCATACATTTAATTTAGTTTTAACCCAGTGACGCTTCATCCGAAAATATATTTTATAATTACACAGTTAAAGTGTAATTTCCTACAAGTAAACTGTGTTGAAAAACAAAAAAATAACCTGTGAATGAGAATATTTACAATTACATCATCCAATTAAGGTTAATTTTTAATAAAGCACGACTGAGCTAATTTGGGCCTTGGGCTGCCGATTTTAAAAATTATTTTTCACACTACTTGCTCGTAAATGTCATATTAAACGTCATGCAAACCTACTGTAAAGCATGACATTATTCCCCCTCGCTCGAGCCGGGAATAATATATGTACTGAATTTCATTATTCCCGTGGGAATAATTTGATTTGAATTTGGAAACTCAAAGAAAACCGTATGAAAACTTTCACCAAGGAGTCGTATCAGTAATGGCGGCCGCTGGCAGCAACAGCTGATCGCTTACAGTGGTGCCAACTTCACGTTCGAAGTTTGTCGTACCACATCAAATTTCAAAATTCGAATTTATTTCCTCGCAGTAGGTGTGAAAAGCAGAGTACGCTTCTCGGGAGTAAAGCTGCCTTGTCTTGGGCTGACTTGAATCCCTCGCTACACTAAGGATTCTTAACTTAATTCCCGAGTGAAACGAGGGAATTAACACTTGAACCTCCTCGCTGCGCTACGGAGGTTCACCCCAGAATCCTTAGTGTCGTTTCGGGATTCAATACGCCCGTGACGTAAGGCAATGCTTTACTCCCTTGGTGCGTAATCTACTATTACAAGTTCAGAGCAGTTTTGGACCTGAGTAATAGCGAAGCGGGAGAAGTCGCTGACAAAAGCTAGTACTATACAGGGTGAATTTTTCAACTGGGCGTGGATGGCTACTTTCGAAACTATGAGGAATATCGAAAAACGTTGAAAGGAGTCTCGAGGCCGATTTTGACGAAAACTAAAACTGCATCATTGGATTTTAGGAAAATCAAAAATCCCGGTCAGGAATCGAACCCGCTGATTTTGGAAAAAAAATCACCCCCTGTATTATTACACCGTTCGATAGTGTTGCTAATAAGGATCAAATTCTGGGAAGTAATCATATACGGCAAACTTACGGAAACGGCAGATTTTTATGAAATTGCTATTTTTCCATGTTACTTTACATCTACTAAGCCATAATTTATTCGAAATTATAAAATTTCATTGTTTTCAATGTCTCACTGGATTTGACGTTTCAACAATCCCACTGTACTTAGCAATACGAAATTATTGAGGTGAACTAAAAATAGCATTATTTTAAAGAAGGAACGGTAACCTGAGTTTCGAATACAGTCTTTGCCTTGAAGATTAATCAGTTTTTTTGGAATTATATGTTTTCCTTAAGTTTGCCATATATGATTACTTCCCAGAATTTGATCCTTATTAGCAGCACTATCGAACGGTGTAATAATACAGGGTGTGATTTTTTCTTCGAAATCAGCGGGTTCGATTCCTGGCCAGGATTTTTGATTTTTCTAAAATCCAATGATGTAGTTTTAGTTTTCGTCAAAATCGGCCTCGAGACTCCTTTCAAGGTTTTTCGATATTCCTCATAGTTTCGAAAGTAGCCATCCACGCCCAGTTGAAAAATTCACCCTGTATACATAAACGTTTGTCATAATCATAAAACACTTACACAAAACTTCACAGACTCCGACTGATCATCTTTGACACCAATATTCTGTATTTCAACCTCTCCTTTAATTTCTATATTCAACTGCTCTTTGCCTTTCTGAATCATCTCTTCCAAAGACAATAGACCTTCAGCCGGTGACGTCAGCAGTCCTTGTCTATTCTCCACATGGTCAAGCGTGATTTTGTCTAGTAAGGGGCAGTTGTAGTCCAAGACGGGAGGCGGGTATTGAGGTTGGAAGTCGGGCTGTAGTCTATGGATCGCTTGTAGAACTACCTCGCGCTGGTCGTTTAAGAACTTTGTTTTGGCTAATAAATCGTTTAGTGTGATATTCTGGAACAATAGAATGGGAAATGTGTTTAGTGACTACAGATTTTCGTTTTCGTTCGCTATCGTTCAGCAGTTTTTAATCGATTTTAATCCATATACGCTCGTGTACAAAGTTGAAAATGTATTATCGATTACCGTTTGGCTATGGGGCCTGTAGTTCTTCGTGGATATACTAGCTTTTACACTATTTTTAGCCCACAAAAGTCAAAAGTCAGAAATCATCCCTTAGTAGTAGTATTTGGTAATACATTAATACCGGTCGCTTACTTCAATTGATTTTTTATGTTTTTTTGGGTATTTGGATATCGACACTATCATGGGAGGAGATGCACAGGCCAACCATCCGGGTTAAGCCGCGCTTGCCGAGTTTAGTCTGTGGATGGGTGAAGGCTAGGCAGATGATGATGACACTATTACACCAGCGGAGTTTAACAATTAGTCTAATTTGATAATTCCTACATTGTACATACATACCTTTTCATTCATTTCCTCCTTATAATAGTTAAGTAACTCTATTCTGTCATCTGCTCCACTTCGCTCAATGCATTCGAAGACCGCTGCGAACGTCTGCGGGTTAGCTTCCACGCCATCTTCCGCCATGTTGGACAGCAGTTGTTTCATATTGTCTAGCATTCCCTGCAAACATGATGATAATTTGTATTCTTTGTGTGTTTATGATACACAGAAAGAAAGTAAACTAAATAAAAGATGAGTGAACTGTGTGATCAGCATCATTCGTGTGAATACGCATTAAATAATGGTGTAATAGCGCATAAAGAAGAATAAAAGTATCGTGAAGAACGGAAAGTTCTCGAGCTGTTTCCTTGAACGCGCTAATATTTTTTTTTAAACACATAAATAGACGTATGTTGCTTTTTTCCCGCGGCCTGCCTCCGCTGAAACATTTGCTGGCAATCCGAAGAATCATGAGAAAATGTCAGAAGACTTCTCATGGAGATTGAAGTTCTTTATTTACAAAGCATCTTATTCCTCTACATTCATTTCACAACACATTTTATATTATTGATATAATATTCCCAAGAATTGCTGGAGGAACGAGATGGCAGTAGGCGACTTGTATAGCTCCGTCTCTTTCCTTCACTGGAACTACTCTGGCTTTAAGACGTCATGGTAGGCCACCTGAAGGAGCTGAAAATGTCATTATTATTGAAAATGATACTTACAGAGTGCGCGTATCCGTGTAAAAGAGTGTTATACACTCTGACGTCATTAAGTTTGGGATGACTGGCGACCCTCGAGCCCCGCTGTCTGTAATACTGTAACACTTGATGGGCCTGAAACAAGCAATATTGTCTTACTTATTAGTTATTATATATTACTAGCAGCCCTGGGTGTACTAGGGTGGAAGCCCTCTAAAACCCGGACCCGATGGATAAAAACACAACAAAAAAAATTTATCCGAATCGGTCCAGCCGTTTTCGAGTTATGAGCTTAGCAACACATTTTGCGACCCATTTTTATATTATTGAAAGAAAAGATAAAAAGTTTCTTTGGATGGATGGATGTTTCTTACTCTTTCACGCAAAAACTACAGAATGGATTTGGATATAATTTGGTATACAGATATGTTATAACCTGGATTAACACATAGGATAGTTTTTATCCCGATTAAATCTTTCGTGGGACAATTTTTTTCGTGCAACAGCTAGTTTGAAATAAAGGTACTGTGCATGCCAATAAAAATATGTCGTTGTTGTGATGGAAACTGGGTACATTTTTCTTGGGCAAGTAACAAGAATGTTCGGTGGTATTAGCCAGCAGTGCCAATAAATTCATAAAATATGTTTTGTCTATTAAAAGGGATTGTAATCGTAGTTTTGGCATAATTATCTTTTAATTTTTTCCTTTTATATTAAACACAAGGAATTTCTTCTGTGTCCTGGGCGCTTAAACTCATGAACGGCCGGACCAGAAACATCTATCTAAAAGACATACAAATATTTTTTTCGTGTGGGAATTGAACCCGCTACACGCAGCGCAATAGTCGATTGTTCTGCCACTGTGTTAATTTAAGTAGTAAATAAATGAGAAGTCTTGTACTCAATTGCCTCAAGGCTATAGAGCAAACGCCGGGCATCACAAGTCTTCAATACAGAGGACAACTGACGGTACAGGATGGTTTTTAGTTGATAAGAGTCTGAGAGTCTCATGGGGAGGACTCATTTGACGATTGGTCGCCCCAAAAAAAGGTCTCTTCGTCAATACGTAGTTAATTTAATTTTGCATTTCTGTTCCAATAAAACATGACAATATTATGATCAAACATACATAATATTTGGGATTATATTCTTAAATCGGCTTATCTTACTCCGCTTGTCGCGGTCACCGACTTGTCTGATAAGATAACAGAGATTTCGCATAAAAACTAGGTTACAAGTGAATCTTTTTGCGGCGTAAATGTTTTCTTTGCCCACCAGTTATTGTAAATTCAACCTTATTTCAATTTAAATTAAAGTCCAATACACGATAAAATACACGATAAAAAAGAATACGGCGAAGAGTGTTCACAAAATTGTTTTGGAATATTTTCTTGTAAACATGGATTGATATTGTCTTGTGTTAATAATATTTTTAATAAAATATTAACTATATTGTCAACAAAAATATAATAAAATGCATTGAGTATTTTACTTCCTACTCTATATTACTATTTTCTGACCGCGGTTTTGCTTGCGTTCAAGTCGAAAATAATACCGTGAGAATCTAATTCTGGGATAAAATTGATCCCATTTGTTAATCCACGTAATTGTAGTTACCGTTCTAAACGTATATCTCTATGGAGAAGAACATACAAAATGATCTATGACTCACAAAGAGTGAATTACGTCATGTACATGACCCACATACAGAGCTCACGTCTAGAAGTTACAAGTATGCTAATTGACACAGAAACTTTATACTAATAGTCTCAAACAACATTATGAACAATTTAACTAGGGATCGGAACTTTTTAAAGGAAACTACATTTTCAGATCCCATATCCTTACAGTCTATCAAGGTATTTACTATCGGGCATGCGGATGGCGAGTAAACGACAACTCGCTGTGCGACCATGGACCATGCTCGGGTCGACGGCGCGTTGTGCTCCACGCGCGCCTCAAAGAGCGTCCGCATAATGACGGGGCCCATTAACGTGACCCCGGAACATAAAGGGCTATTGAAGGACACCGTGGATTTTCCTCCCGCCCTAACCGGGGTGGGAGAACTCATTTGATGATTTTACCAGGTAAAAAAAAAGTATTTATTATTACCCCGTTCTGTTCTATTGTAATGTTGATTTTTTTTTTGTAACTGGTTAATAATATGTTACCTCTTGTATCATATTTAGAGAGCAAAGAAGCTGCAAGTGAGCAGTGAGCACTCGATGCAAGGATTCTTGCTTGCCTCGCCGCTCCAAGTCTCTCATGTCTTGCTTCATGTTCAACTCTTGCTTGGCTCGACGCTTGTTGCGTTTTTCTCTGTTCTTGTCTCGAATTGCCTTTTTCCTGCAGAAAATAAAACAATTGCACTTTTAATAGATTATCAAGGTGTGCCAATCTTCTGCAGTAAAATAAATTTGTAATAGTCAGGCAACAAGGTCTTTAAATGAAAACATAAATGTACATTAACACTATTAATAACATTAGTGTGCAGGTGTGCTCTAGTGTCAAAAGATGAGCATTAAAATTCAAAAGTTATTTATTCAAAATAGGCTAATATATCAGCACTTTTTAAAGGTAAATTTTTACATAAGACAGTCCCCCAAAGCGTCCATCTTTCTACGTCCTATTTGGGTTGATATAAATATATATTATGAAAACTTACGCCTGTTTAATTTTCAAAGTAGTTGCAGGAGTGGGTTCCACATGGTCTAAATCAAGGTCTTCTCTGGGGTCAACTATTTCATTGTGCAGCGCTGGGTCATCATAGATGTCTTCTATTGCTGGATGAGCAAGGCCTTGTGCTCTGGAAATAATAGTGTAACATTTTTTTTAGAAAATATTTTAGAATAAAAGATCATTAACTTCCTGCCTTAGTTCAATGTTACTTGAGTGTTTAATTCTTTTTTTTATAATATTTCCCGTCATCACAGTCACACTTGTGGCATTTTGTTTTTGTCATAATATATCTGAACTTTATGGTTATTTTATTAGTTTGTAAATAATATTTTTGTGACTGCATTCAAAATTAACAGCCTGTATTATGTGACCCTCTTTTTTTCTCTATAACTCAGGCAAAACGGAGAAATAGATACTCAACAACATTCTACCCAAAATACAACGAAATAAATATAATGTTACTTACTGCATACTGGTGATATGGCTCATCAATTCATGATCATAGCTATCTAAATGGTTATCTACAAACAATTCCCTGAACACAGCATGTGCACCTTTTGGTAAGGGAGTAAAATGTTCAGGTGTAAGGTCCGTTTTACTTGAAATAGTCTCATTGAGATTAAACTCCTGATTCAACCCCTCATTTATTGCATATCTCAGGTCTTGCAACTTCTGGTCATAAAGGGTGGCTTTTTGAAAATCATAGTAGCTCTCTTTTATCATATCTATGTATTGTTTTGTCTTGAACTTGTCTTCTAAGTTTGCTAGATGGCTAGTGTATATTAGTGCACATTTATCATCTTCTAATATTATATCTGACATGTTCGACTTTCCAGTGACCACTTTTGGGGATTTCTTCACAGGAGTTTTCTTTAATATTTTGTCTCTGACTGTCTGAAGTAACTCAGGGTCCACCTCAGCTACTCGTATGTTCTTTGCTGTCTTTGTAGTCAGTTGATGTAACTGACCGAGGGAGACGGGACTAGAAGCTAATTTAGAAAGATGCACAGCTCTTAATTTGCTTATTGACACCTTTGTTTCAGTCATTGCCTGGTCGCCAACTGAAATAAGCAAAGACGATATGAATGAAAACATTTGTTTACAACTGTAGGTCAGTGTTAATAATGTAAACAAACACTTACCTTCAAGTAGTTCTCCATATTTCTTATAATTCTTATGTTTGGATTTTTTCCTTAGGGAACTTAGAAGATTAGCCGTTTTTGTAGACTGGTGTCTCGCAGAATATAAGTTTTCTAGACATAAAAATAACACTTATAGGAAATGTTATGCAACTCAATAACCTATATAAAGTGCATGTTTATAATAAAAATAATTATTGTTCTTGAAATTGGAGTATTCTTGATAACTTAAAATAAAATTACCTGCACCAAGGCGGCCTAATAAAATCCTTCGGCAAAACGAACATTTTATTTCCGTATTTGACGTACTTTTTAAGGAATTGGTCGTGGGCAGCGAGACTCCATGAAAAGAACTATGATATATATTCCTGGCAGACGCAAGTCGATGCATTGTCGCCAATATAATTCAAAACTACAAGATTATTCTGTAAAACATGCCGAAATTTGTAAAACCACGTGAAAATTGTAGGACGAATCGCAGAACCAAAATAATATTCTAGTGATGTCCATCACACACACTGAAAATATGTCAAAAACCACAAACGTCAGTTGCGAAAATTACGGTTTTTCCTTGAAAATGCAAGTTTAGTCGATTAATAATGTTGCCTGTTCCAAATAACTGTCAAACTAAATAACAAAACAATACGCCAACTTGTCGTAATTTTAGAATTTATTATCAATTTTGAATAAATAATTAAATATTTTCCCATTAATAGGATTATGAATATACGATAAAAATTCACAAATCTCACCATGGAGGATAAAATATTCGTTTGTGAGTAGATATAGCCCATTGAAACATCATAATATTCATGATAGAGATACTCATTATTTACTCAAGGTTTTTAATATATTTTGTGTGTATTTTGCATGTTTTAGGGACGTCTGATCTCACTAGAAGATTGTTTAAGCTTCGTTTCCAAAATGACTGGCTATTTAAAAGTAAAAAGCAGCCGTGGGCGTAAGTTTCGCTTATAATATTCTGTCTGTTGGTAGAGTCAAGTATGATAACACTAATATAGAATAAAACTTGTTGTTATGCAGATTACAGTAACCATAAACGTGACTTGTGTTAATCAAACCAGGTAGATTTATTCCAGTTTGATCTGTTTCGTTTTTAAATAAATATAATTGTTGGCTCTACTGTGGGTAATTAATTAACTCTTATCACCACTAGAAAAATAGCGTATAAAAACAGATATACCCAGTAGTAGTCAAGAATTTGATGTGCTTTGATGAGCTTGATTCCAATATATTAAACTTATATCCCCAAAAAAAGATTTTGAAGTTTAAACTTAAAAAACTCTATCCTGGTGAGTTACCAGGATAGAGCTTACTTACCTGAGTAATGTATTTACATCCTTATAAATTAAATATATGTGAATATAAATAGCTGTCTACATCAACAGGGAGTTTCACAAGTTACTGCTAGACAATGGATTTCCTAGTGAGATGACTGTTGACCATGTCAGAAAGAAATGGTCCTACACCTATGATGTAAGTAAAATAGTCAGTCCATAACTCCATAATACTAATAAATAAATAGTACCTACAATGCCATCAGCCATTATTGATAAAGTTTCTATTTATCCATATTTTTAACCTTTGCCTATAAAAAATAAATTAATTTACTTATCACTCTGTTGGCCCACAGAACCAACAGTACAATGAGGGGGACTTGCAAAGTCTTGGGAAATGGATAAATATTAAAATTTCAGATCATAACATTCAAGTTTGAAATAAATAGTATGATGTATAATTAAGTAATAGACCGGTAGACTGGCAGAAAATTTATACGGCATTAAGTCCGCCATTGTATATTGTTGTGCATAAAGTTTAATAAATAAATAGTTTTTCTCCCATTTGTCCCCTTATTTGGCCAGGTGACAAATGTAATACCATCCTCTCCTAGTTCCCTATACAACTGGATTGTCATAAGATCTCAATTTGCTCAACAATGAAATCCGTGATAACCTGTATAATATTGTAGTTTCATTTCAGATGTACAAAGCAGCCAAGAAAACTAACAATAAAAGCTGGGCACATTTCAAAGTGTTTGATAAACATTTAGGCAAAAACGAAATACTAGACAAATATGAATCATGTAAGTATACATTCTAATAAGAATCTGAGTGATAATAACAAAGCAATGGTAAAATGAATAATACTGTATTAAGTCATTATCATATCACTCGTATTTATACCAAATAATATTAGCTACTTACTGCCCTCTGCAGGGCAAATGCAAATGACTCTTCCATTTTTTTTATACCAGAAAGACATATCAGCCATTTTAATAAATATAATCTCCAACAGAAAACAAACTATGTTGTAACATTCTGGTTGTTTACAGAATAAAACCAAAAACTGAAAGAAATTAATAAAAATAAATATTTTGCTCTACTTTTCATCTAGAATCATGTCACTTAATTTACTTACTTTTAAATATTTATCACAGTGATTTTCTCTATTATCATAGAACCTTCCAATAGCACGGTTTTTCAGATCTGCCTATAATATACCTAAAATCAATCGGCAACTTGTCTCATGATCATCATTCCTTCATTCTTGTGCCCTTATTTCAGTCATGAATTCTTTAATCATAATTCTCTATTAGTTTGCATCTCAACAGTCACTCTTTTCCAAAAAATGTAATCAATGTCATCTTCCACACTTTCATCTACTTGTATCTATAATATTAATGTTTTATTGCAGGGAGTGATGAATGGCGACTAAAATTAATTATATGTGTGACAGAAGCTAAAGAAATGAAACTAGATCCTCTCACCATGTGGAGGTAACTATGTATAATGCACATAATTTAAAAAAAAACATGCTTTATAATGTTGTGTCTGATGTCCTTCTCAAGTGAGCTCTATTCCAAAACATTAATGTTTGTATCGAAAAATGTTTTCATTCTATTACTTCTATTTCTTCGCAAGTGTGCAATACACTAAAACGTCGTTAGCGGCTCTTTATAATCCTCGCCTACGGCTCGGCTGAGAATTTCGCCTCGAATGCAATGACAAACTTTTCCCATTTGTATCAAAAAGTACTATTTCCCATTCTCAATACATATAGCTGGGTACTCTACTAATTAGAAAATCGCAGTCCACAGCATTTTGAACAAGAATATTTTTTTACTAAATTTTAACTGAGAAGGCCTTAACTATGTGTGTGTGTTGCAGGACAGTTGAGAGAAGCCAGACTAGTGTGTGTGTGTTGCTGCAGGACCGTTGCGGGAGAGCCATTGCGGCTTGTCAGGACCTGCCCCTAGACTGCTGTGTTCAAGACATGAAAGGGTTGTGGCATCACATTAGAATGACTTTTAACGTAAGTTGATTTATGTCGCAGTACTAGGTAAAGGGATTCCCTCCATTCTTTCCAGTTTTCATTGTCTCTTGAGTCTTGAGTCCTTATTTCAGTTTTAAAGGCAAGTCAAATCCGACCCGCCTTCCCCTTTTGATTCTACGTATATTGATATGCGCATATGGGTGTGAAGTCTAAAATTTCTAAATCTAAAATTATACAAAATATTAGTCAAGTTTTTGTTTTCTGAAAAAATTTTGCTCAATCGTCACCAGTATGTTTTAACTTGTTACAGAGAAAACATCGTATGAAACTAAAAAAAGGTTCAGAACAAAGCGAGTGGCCACTATACGATACCATGTTGAAGTACAATCAGAAATACGAACCTGATAATTTGGCCTCCTTAAATGCGCAAGTTCCCTGCAGGTATAAAATGAAAGGCTCTTCCAGATATTCCAAGAACAGTAAAACAAATATTGACAAGAATGATGAAGAAAACGAAAATGAATTCCATTGTAAGTTCATGCTTTATTAATTGACTAGATTTATAGAGACAACTGATTGTCTTGATCAGAATCAAATAGTTCATATCACCATTAGGTAAATAATATCTACCGCTTAATTAATAAGAAATAACAATGTTATTGTTATCAAAACATGCTAAAGTAAAATAAAACTTTTGTCCCACAGGGTCTAAAGATATCACAGAAACATTCATACAGATCAGATTGCAGCACGACTGGTTGTTTAGACAGAAGAAATGGGCGTGGAAGTAAGACATTTTATTTATTTATTACTACATTTATGTTTTGTTTAAAATCTTCCATCGATATTGCCAATAATAGAGGGTATGAATAAGTCATCACCATCAATGAAGAATTATTTACTAGAGCCGTAATTATTGAACAGTCGAGGCAATCTGCGAACATACATTTAAGAATGCTAAAAAAAATGTTTTTCCCTTACTGCTGTACACTCACTAAAAACACTAAACAGCAATGGCTCTAGCAGTGTACCCTGTGGAACACCTAAGTAAATATTTATAACAAGAAACACAAATGACTGCAGTTTCTTACTTTTAGCGGGTTCTAATTCGGCAAAATGTTTAGAATCACATACTCTAGACAGCCTTTCACTCCTTCCTTGGGTATAAAATAAATCAAACGTGCGTGATTGTGTTGATCTATGTCAAAGGCTTTGGACATGTCAGAGAAAAGCATTGCACTATGAGACTGTTGTGTGATAACCTATATTTGTATAGCGATTTATTATTACAAAATGATGATCAATTTATTACATCAAGCTATTAAAACGTTTTATGAGTGTTTATTTTTTACTAAATAATTCTAAGTCTAAGTCAAACTAAATTAAACCGAGTGAATAATGATGATTAAATGAGTTTATTTTTTCTTCCAAATAGCGAGTTGTTAAAGATCATGATAGAAGAATACGGATTTCCTAAAACGTTAACATCGAGAGAATTAGGAAGAAAATGGGCGGCGACGTTTTCAGTAAGTGCTCATTTGTATAACATTTTACAGTACCCGGACGTAAATAAGACATATCTAGCTTATATTTAGACACAATAATTAAAATCGTTAGATTCCTCACACAGCGTGAAAAATTGTGATGTTTCTGTTTAGTGAGCTATAACATTTGGGTAGTCTCACTTAGACGCGTTCAAAAAATTATATCTATCCTTCCCTACGGGATATGCGAGCCCGCTCTTTTCTGTGTAAAAAGTTCAACTCTGTAGAATTTTAAATTTTGGTTGACAAGTAAGAGGGATAGAGACGAGACGGTCTACTTAGCCTACCCCGATATGCCTATATTTACGTCCGAGTACAGTCTAAATCAAATCCTTTATAAGATTTTTAATTTAGAAAGTGTCAGTAAAAGCTTTTTTTCTCTATTAGGAGTATCAAAAAGCGAAAGCGACGAACAACAAGACGTGGGTGTACCACAACTTATTCGAACTGTACTTGGGTGAATCATCTACGCTCAGTTTGAATCCTCTCGTCGATTGTAAGTATCAATAACACTCGATCCTGTCCCGTTACGTTTGAGTTTAAAGCTTGACTTTAAACATCAAACAGGTCTTTTAAGCTAAATAACGATCAGTTATCGTCATTTAGGTTATTCTTGTTTAATTTTAAATCGAAATGCTTAAGTTAGTGTACATTTTCAATTAAGGTAGTGGACACACTATTAAACAAACCTACACGCTTTTTGTGAGCCGTCAATCAAAACGTGAATCTCCCATATTTTTTTTATGCCAGCCATGATGTCACTTATATGCCAACTTAATGACTGAACTACTGATTGATTTCATAGCCGCTAAAAAAAAATTGACTTTAAAAGGATCTCTACTAATAAAATATTTTCTGTTTTTGATAAAGGGCAAGCAGAATGGATTTTCAATTTGATCAACGCTCGGACAGAGTTAGAAAATACATTTAAAACATTTAAGGACCCTCGTGGTGGATGGCGGTATGTAACATATGGCGACTGACCTACCGCCGGCGAGGTAGCTACTAGCTATCGGCTATTTTCTCGTTCAAAAACTTAGAGATCCCATAACAATTAAAGATACACTAGTATTGGTCACTTGGTATAACTGATCGCTTACACTTGTTCGTGAACGCTGCAAGCTCTTTGTCAAATATTCAACTCATTTCTAGCTCTAACTTAATTCCTTTCTCGTCAATCGCTGGCGGTGGGAAAAGTACCTAAGATCCGTCGCTCATACCAACTTGTTTTAATTCTACTTTATATTCATTAATAAAATTTGTTTTAATTATTAATTTAGCGAGGTCGAAAAGATGTTAAGGAGTATGGGAATACCACTGGACCACAGTTTATTAGACCTGCAAGAAATGTGGATTCACCTGTTAAAAACATTTAGGGTAACTGCTCTTTCTTTTAAATGAAAACTTCTCCACTCCTTCAATTAACTCTAAATGTACGTTCAAAATTTGTTTCCTTTGTAGTGGAAATCGAAATTCGCCAGTAAAGGGATATTGAACGAGAAATGGCCTTACTTTGACGCTATGAGCCGATTTTCCGAAGTCAAAGAAAAGACTTCTATCAAAAAACAAAAAGTTGACGATACACAAGACAATAACGATCATTACGCTGAAGTAACAAACGATGATGATTTTGAAGATGATATGAAGTTAATGGATCTTAAACATAGGTTAGAACTACAGGTCAAACCTAAGTTTGAAGTTGAAGAGGCGGATAGATGCAGGTCGTGTTCCAATTTATCAGGTTGTGTGGATATATTTGAACAAAAAGATGGCGATGGTTGTGATTTGGCTCACAAACTGAAACTTATAGGCGGTGTTGAGGTAAGATATCTGCTATTAAATAGAAGCCATGTTTATCTTATAGGTATTCATTGGATAACTAGGTTCTTACTATTTTTTGTTTATCCTAGGTGGAGAGAGCAGACAATTTACCTACACACATATGCAATAACTGTCTTAAAGAATTAGAAAACGCTTACAAATTCAGACAACAATGTCAAGACGTCGATAAAATGTTCCGATGTTCACCACGACAAATCAAAATTGAAGTTATCGATAAAAACGATGTAAACGAAGAACCACTCGACGTCACTAAAGAAGACCACGACAGCCATCCTGATGCAGATGAAATAGAAGTCTCCTTTGAAATGGAACAAAACGTAGATGAAACAGTCGAAGCTATTCAAAATGATGAACCAAAACCCAAAGTAAAGAAAGAGAGAGTTATAAGAAAGAAGAAAAAAGTCCGTAGATTAAGATATGACTACTGGAAAATTTGCGAAGTCTGCGGAAAACACACCAGAAATCTCGTGAGTCACCTAGACACACACTCTACCGACAAACTTTACTCGTGTGACGTGTGTGACAAAAAGTTCAAATTTAAAAGTGGTTTGATTATACATAAAGCTGTCCATGATCCTACGCCGAGGAAGACTTGTGAGGTTTGTGGGAAAACGTTTCATATACTGGCTCAGTATAGAAGACATTTTGTGTATCACGCGAATGAGAGGAAGTACGGTTGTGAGACTTGTGGAAAGAGGTTCAATACTTTAGATATATTAAGGGTACACCATCGAACACACACAGACGAAAGACCTTTTACTTGTCAAGAATGTGGTAAAACGTTCAGGACAGCCGGCTGCGTTAGTAGACATAAGAGAATTGTACATAGAAATGTTAAAAAAGTTACACAGAGTATAATATAGTCTATAAAGAGTTTAATAAAATCTATATGGGAAGAGGCCTTGATTGTTTGATTTGATCTTGAGACCTCTTTATCGGGTGTATTGCTCACACGTCGTTATCATTTTCTTAATTTCTCAGATACAGTAATCAGTCTTGTCTACCTACTTAATGTTAACGTTACAGTTTCCTACTATTATGACACGTTATTTACATTGAAATTATCAAAGAATTCAGGTATTTTGCGCTTTAGTAAATCTGCAGCCTCTAATTGGGTTATAAATCTCTAAGCACATACATCAAAGATTGCGCCCGGCGCCAACACTTATGTTGACTTAACCGAATTTAAAAGAGCAATGTCCTAGCTTATTAACCAGGTGTTTGTGATGCTACTATCAACAGAAGTGATTTACTTGAACAACATTTGTTTGTTCAGAACTTTATAAGGCTTTACGTCTGAAAGGGGATTAATAAACTGAATAGTGTCTGGTACACTTAATGACTGATGGATAGCATCCAAAAATACAAGGCTCTCAACCCTTGGAATGTTGATCGAAATAATACATCAGTAAGTGATTATAAGCAGGCGCATTGGGCATTGACGGGCTTGCAGCGGCGCCGGCGCAGCTCTACAAAGTTCATCGTCAGTTCGCAGCAGACCGCGCGCGCGGACACAGTGTCGCTCCCAGCTAATTTAGAATCATCGTCGCGCACGACCAGTGCTACACTAAAACGAACAAAGGGTGCTTCCTAGTTTAATTTAGAATTAAAAGGGCGACATGGCGATATTTAGCCCGGTAAGTTATTTTTTTTTCTTTTTTTTTTGGTGTTGTCTTTTCTCAAGATGGGATTATAATAACCACTTTCCGAACGTGTCGTATATGATTACCATTTTAATGAGATGCTATAATAAAATGTCACAGTGCGGATAGTCTTTCATAGGCATCGGTTAATTAACTACATTCTTTCTTCCATGCTTGGGAATATTTTTTAGACTTCCTACATCCGTAGGTTTTATTTTAATTCAAGGTGGATCCGGTAAACTAAACGGTGGATCAAATATAATGTACCCGACATAATTAATATGTATGAATAAATTGAAGAGATGTTGTCTCACTGATCTATTGGATTCAGAAATCAAGAATTGTCCCAGGAAGTCAGATTACGTAAGGAAGTTCATTAGGAGCTCGACCTATTAGGACGGAAAACAATCTGATAAAGATATGTTACATTACCGGTCTAAGTACCTACCTATTTGTTTCCGATCTAAGTATTTGTTTTTAAACAGCTAACCTAAATTAATTACACGAATCATTTGATTACAAGAATTGGGATACAAAATGCAAATAATCCAAAGAGCTAAAATAGGTAAATACAGATTGTTATGTTAAATTAATCAGAATCTGACATTCGGGTGATCGGGTCAATGGAATTAAGTCATACATTATTGGAGCAAAGACTCACTTATCGATGTAATTACTAGAAAAACAACAAAGTGGGTGTATAATGTTACTAATAAGCGTAACATTTAAAATTAATAACATGAGTTTATTCCCAGTAATGGTCGGTCCCAGTAAAATTGTTTCTTCCAAACACTTTGTCGCACTTGTGTCATTATTGCTCAGTAGCCATCAATACTAAAGTTTATTGCCCTAAGGTGTTGCGTTAGGGCGTGCTTTTCGCACCTTTTCAAGCACGTTTCGCGCACACGCATATTTAACGAGCACTTAGATTGTTTTGTGACAACGATAATTGGACCAAATAAGGTGTTTTGTTGCTTTAGTATTTACTTCTCTAAGGTTGTTTGTTTGTAGACCCTAGTTAGCAATAAATGAGGTTCTGTTGTTTTTGCTTAGATAAGTCACAGTAGTTTTGTGTCTGTATACTGAATAGAAACTGATGAATCGAATTTTGCTTATCTCTATGTTTAGGTAAAGTTTGTTGAACTATTCTTCAAAACGTTAAAAAATCTATAGCTGTCCAATGTTTTACCAATTTAGATAAAACAGTTTAGGCAATAGAAGGTAGCTACAATGGTCTTTTTCAGCGAACATTCGCGCCAGTTAGACTCTTAAAGCCAAAGTAGAACTAACTGCTAATCTGTTTAGTTAAATATAGTAAGGTGTTACAGTTACGAAGATGCGCCGCGAGAATGTGTCACACGTTGAATACGAGGACACATGCACTGGAGACAGTGATACGGATAAAACATGGATTTAATTTTGTTGAATATTCGCAACAATAATATTGACAAAGTTCTTTGTAAACTTTTGGTCAACTCTCATTGTAGATTTATGCCTTGAGAGACTTGTCAGTAGTTGTCAGTCAATCGGAAAAAAAAAACAATACAGATTTTTCGCTCTATGGGAAATACTGGGGCCTAAGTCTACTAATTTATATACGTCACAATGGTCTCTCAATGGTAAGTTTTTGACAGATTTGCCATACAAAAACTGTCAAAAACACACCATTGAGAGACCATTGTAACGTTTATAAATTAGTAGACTTAGGCCCCGGTATTCAGTAACACCGGGGATATTGGAAGCATACTTTTGTTATTGATTTTGAGAAAGTTTCTTTTTTCAAGTCGCAAATGGCACAGTTGGCGCAGTGGCTGAGCGATCGACTCTTGCGCAGTGTGTCACGAGATTTTCGTTTCGATACCCGCACAGAACAAATATTTGTATGATCTACAAGTAGTTGCTCTGTGTTTGTGTATGTGAGTGTCTATGTTTGTAAACGCACTCACGATACGATACAGGAGATATGCCTAGATTTAAAAACAAAAAAGTAAATCGCATTAAAATTAAGTAGAACTCTTGCTAGTATTTTACAGAAGATTCACTCACTATTATTTTGCCAAGCTTCCTCCTATGATAGGCCATCAAACGAAGGGTCCTTGCACACCTTTTTCTTGTCTTCCGCAAGAAGGAAACGGAAGAATAATTTCAAAATTGTCAAAGTCCGTGACAAACAGCTGGTCAGTTGTCACAACTATGCTAGGCAGGACAGTTAAACAAATTACCTACATAGTTGGTTGGAAGCTTTGTCCGTCTGCATGACTTGCCTGGATCCCGGCCAAGGTCTCACGCGCCGATTCAGAGCTTTTAGACTCCTTTCGCTTTGTGATATGTTTATTCTCTAAAATAGGAATATCGTCTAAGTACCAATAGAGTTACCCTTTATAGACTCTACTCATTTATAAAGAAGTGACATTTAGTTTAAAAATCATTTTTTTTTGTATGCTATGTGGGGTAATAGTTACCTATTACCTAATAAACGATTTAATTTAGAGCTGTATTTATTATTATAGAAGCTGTGTTTAATACTCAGAAAGGAGACTGAAGAAACAAATTAACCTAACTATTATTACGCACTCCCGTAAAAAAACTACTTATTTTTCGGGACTCTCAGTAGACCGACAAAAAAGGTGGAACTTAATTTTACTGATAGCGTAAAAGTGTCGAGTCATGTAGATCATGGGTGCATCTCTAAATTGACGTGTAATTTTAGAGGTGTCTGTCTACCAAGGATTCTTATAAATTAGTAGCTGTTCTATATAGACTACTTTTGGTCATAGCCTTCCCCGATAAATAGACTATCCGACACAATTTTTTTTTTTCAATTTGAACCAGTACTTCCTGAGATTAGCGATTCCAACCAAACAAACTCTTCAGCTTTATAAAGCATAGATTTGTTAACGGATTTGATCAATTCTGCTCTCAGCAACAAAACTGAAGAATAATACCGTAAAGGAAAGAAACAGAAAATTCAAATGAGTGACAGGTGAAATGAAAAGTGGATAACCCAAAACTAAAAAGATCGTAGATGACGTTCACCAAACCTCCCTGCACTCACTATGGCATTCACAAAGCTCTCATAAAAATGGGGTTTTACACTGGTCGATTTTTCACTCGTTTCATTGGTCGATTTCCCTGCATGAATTAATCGACCCAATCATAATCGGGAGGAAGCACGAGTGCGATTAGAATTGATGCATAGTCTATTGTTCCACAAGTTACTAAACGTATCCTCTTACGATAAATACTGCATCTACGTATTATAACGTCATAGTTTGCAGTCTTATCTTTCTAATATAACAAGTATACACGCGGCTCTAACATCACTTAATTAGATCATGACAATCACGATTCTTACTATCTTTTCTGTCAGAGCGTTTCTCCGACAAACATTTACTAATACAGAATGCAAGACCCGTTGAATTAAGTATTTTAATAACATAAAATTTTGCCCATACCGGAAGGGAGAAAAGTTTGAAAATTGGGAATTAAACCTGTAATTGCGATGCAATTATGAGTAATAAACTGCAAACCGGCTGATGGCTAAGGGTCAATTCACACTGAGACGCTTCGCGTACATTTCAATAGAGCTACAACAGAGCGACTCAAAATCTAGCCTTATTTCTACACAAAAATATACTCATTTCACAGGTCACGCGACGCATCGCGGCACCATACATACCTTTGATAATGAATCAAAATCTAACTTTATTTACTACTCGAAAAGATACCTACACATTTCCAATATTGTCGCGTAACGTCGCGATGCGTCTTGGTATGAACTGACTCTAACTTGTGTTTATCTTTATACTATGGCTAATTGCAATACCTACATAATGCGTAGGTACTTGCATATTTGAGTTGCGGTTAGTACATGGCAAGCTCATCTTGTTCTTGCATAATAAGTAAGCAAGTGGTATCTTATCTATTAAAGTATGATCTGTCTGGGGGGAGCATTTGTATACCTATGTAGTCTATCTTCTTTCAATATACTTCAAACTAGTCTGTCAAAAACATACTTAATTATTTTTAACCATCGTCACCCTCCTGCCCTTTTTCCAAATTATTTGATGCCGGCGTACCATCGGTCTTGCTCTTGTTTCTCCAGAGTCCCAGTAATCTTCTCTTTCTCTACCTTTAAGATCTTTTACAGATTTAATCCATCGTTTCTTTTATTTATCTCTTCTCTTTAACCTAAGACTATCGTCTATCTTATCCAGTAACCACATCTTATCTTATCCTCGTTAGATAATTACAAATCTTCACAAGATTTACTGTAAGTAGCTTTATAAAGTTTGTCCCCATTACAAATGTAAAAACGAGTGAGTATAATACGTATTAAAGGGCTTATAGCTTCCCTATACAACACCATCATAAAATCAATTTCTTATATCACAGTTTCATTCATCTCCATGTCAAAACTATTTAACCAATAATACTTATTAATAACTTTCACTGGTTACGTCCAACATTGGCCTCATGGCCCATGGCTCCCATCAATACATCAAACTGCACTGGAACGATGAAGAATGACTATTTTATTGACCAGTTACAACATCCCACAGTTGCTTCGACTTAATTGAAGATCTATGGCCAAAATTATTAGAACCCCCATAACGAGTTGACGGAATGGAATCAAAGGTCTCTAGTAATTGATCTTCCAATCGAATACTCGTAGTTGTTCCTAATCTGGCCACGACAGGTTCATATTGAGTTCATGTCTCGCATGTATTACAGATACAGCAATGTTGTGCCTTATTAGGTCAAGTTAATACTAAACAATACATTATTTGCTTGGTAGATAGTTAATGTTGAATGAATGTGTTGACTGCGTAGATTTAACTCCTGCTAAAGTCGTTTCGTGGTATTACTTGCTGTTAACTTGTCATTGTATGTTTTCCCGTGAGAATTAAGATTGTATCAGATTGTGTTGTGTCTTCATAAAGCTTGATCGAATGACTGGAAACGTGTTCATGAAGCCATCAATTCCAAATGTTTTATTACAATAATTTATTAATCTTGTTTATTCCATACTTATTTACGTTTTATTTAGATTAGGCAGTTAAAGTCAGCTTTCGCTTGAACTGTTCTCGTTAGTGGGTAGGTGCGTGCTCACGTGTAGGTTCCCGAGAATCCATTTCCGTCCATTCTTCTCTTAATTTAATAGCCTTAGGTTTCAAAGCTCGTGCCTATGTATGAACGAAAGTTATGGCTTTGAAAATTATTTAATTAAACCTTAAACCTTCTCCTATGAATATGGTAATGAGTGTAAATTGATGCACTGAGTAGACCTTAATTTACCACAACAAAACTCAAAGTAAACTGTAAGTTCAGTATTTCAATGGTATGGTCGAGTAAAGGGCAACTCGTTGTCCGACCACGGACAATGCCCGGGTTGACGGCGCGTCGTGTTCCACTCGCCTCAAAGAGCGTCAGCAGAATCACGAGGCTCCCCAAATCCTGCCGGGGTGGCGGGACTTATTCCATCACCGTGACCCCGGAACATAAAGGGCTATTGAATGACACCGTGGATTTTAGTCAGTACAAGTCTGACAGTCCCTCCCGCCCTGCTCGGGGTGGGAGGACTCATTTGATGACTTTACCACGCAAAAAAGGTGTTTATTAAATCTACTGTCTGCTAATTCTCCAAGGATAAAAACTTATCTGCAGCACTGCCCCAGGGTCGAAACTGCAAATTGCAGTTTTTGCCTTAGAGAATAGCACTGCTGTTCGCAGGTGCAGACCTTCTGCTGTTAAGGGCTTCTGCCTTCTGATACTCTATACGCGACGCTACAAAAATCTAACTTTAATTACTATACGAACAGATACTTACATCTCAAACTCAAACTCGAATTCTTTATTGCGTTCATGTGTAGTACATAGGTGTTATAGAAATGTAGCAGTCTCAGTCTCATTACTACTACACGACCAGATAGGCAGATACATCTCATTACTGTGACCCTGGAACGTGAAGAGCTAATGATGGACACCGAGGATTTTAGTCAGTACAAGACTGACAGTCCCTCCCGCGCTGTCCTGGGTTGGACTCATTTGATGATTTCACGACAATAAAAAAAAGTATCGTCTTCTCATCGTCATCACACGTCGCGTTTCAGTGTGTACTGACCCTAAGAGATTCCAGATCGGGCAGTGTTTTGTTAAAACCTCGGTATCTATGATGGTATGAATTATTGTCTTTTGGAGATTAGGGTTACGTGTAGGTATAAGTTGTACAATAATATCTATTACGAGGTTGACTTAACAATTACGTATCTTATTAAATCAATAGGAACAATTATGTAAAATTACTTACAATGTGTAGAAGTTTATTATTTAATTATTATCATCTAACATGAGATGCTAGATAAATATCGCCAGTACACAATACTAAGTAGTTATTTTATTAACATAAACTTAGCCTCAAGTGTTAAATATTTATAGCTCATTAAGTGAAGTATTTCTGTAAAGGTACGCAACAATTTAAATTGTAAATACCTCTGCTTATTAGAATGTCAAAAACATATAAACTATTTATGGTGGCAATAAAAAGCTTCACAAAGTGAAGGTAAGATTGATTAAATTAATTATTGGTTCCTCTGGTGTTGCAGGCGTCCATAGAATACTATGACTTCTTTCAACCTGGGGGGGTATTACAACGTCTTAAAACCAGGCTTATTCCGGCGAATGAAAGTGACAGAGCTATACAAGTCGTCTAGCGCCATCCCGTTCCCGCAGTGGAACTACTCTCGATTTAAGACGTCATGATAGACCACCATGCTTGCTGTACGCTTGATTGTCTACTTTACCTACATAATACAAAAATAATTTGGAGCCGTATTATTATAGACCGTTCACGACCTAGCCTCTGTGAGCGGTGACTAAGCGCGAGGTGGCGAGCGACAAGATCAAATGTATAGAAATGTTTGAAACATGCCACGAGCAACGCCAGTGGCGGAATCGCGTAAGTACTTCGAAGTTTAGCTTGAAACTTGTCGAGGTCAGGTAGACAGGAGATCTATGTACAAAACTGGTTTTCAGATACGTAAGACTGAAAATCGACTTCAGCATTAGAGAAAAGCTGCTGGATGATGACTGCGTGCTCAAGTGATTTTTTTTAGCAGCCTTTTGTGTCCCACTTTTGGGCGAAGGCCTCCCCTTTTTCCTTTCTTTCTATTTTGGGCAATTTCTGGTTATGACCCCGCGAACATGATCAGATCATCACACGTGCTCAACTTTACTCTTAGATGCATCTACTTATGATGTTGCGCTAAGTAGCTCCTGCAGGTCGCGGGACTTATTTCATTACCGTGACCCCGGAACATAAAGGGCTATTGAAGGACACCGTGGATTTTAGTCAGTACAAATCTGACAGTCACTCCCGCTCTGCCCGTAGTGGGAGGATTCAGTTGATGATTTCACTACGATAAAAAAAAAGTAGGTCCTGCAAGCGCTACCGGATTAAGACGAATTACGAAGCTACTTAAATTAAAAGTACATCTACATATCTATGTATGGTATTAAGTAAGTCCTTATAATGCACCCGATGTTCAATCTCAGCGGCTCTACAGGTCAGTGCCGGAACTTATTAGTGCCGTATGCGTTCATTCACAAGTTGCATGCTTATACGTACTCAGCACTTAATAGCATGGTATATTTTTAGCACCGCGTGCAGTGACTCCTACTTTGGGATTATAATAGGTTTTCAACGTTCTCATACTTTACAATCGCTTCCTGATGTCCTATAAATGAAATGTACCGACAGCTAGTGGTAACCAATGATATACCTATTCTCTTGAGGTTTTAGTGAGGTTCATGTTGTAGTTTACATCTTCAGACGGTTGTTTTTTTCGCTCGGTTAGCTCTCGTTTAGCTCGTTTTTTTTTTCTTACTCTCGTTTACCCTGAAATCTCTCAACGAGACTTATTAGTGGAATTGATCGATACGATCGACTACTGCGTAGCATGTCGCGGGTTCGATCCCAATTCTGAACAAATATTTTTATGATCTGCAAATGTGATGTGTTTATGTATGTGAGTTTCTAAATTTGTTAACGGGCCCACGCACGATACAGGAAAATATCCTAGTTTGGTAAAACTATATTCATTTATTTATTTGCATTCCAAAATCCTTAGCTAGAGCACAGAATCATTGTTGGTACCGTCCTGTTACAGCGTGCCTATTACGTATAGTAGTTAAAAATCTGATTTGTAGAAGCTGAGACAGATCTAGATTAAGGTTCAACGTTACTCGGAATTTGAGGAAGTTCTCAGACTTCAAGACAAGAATTTAGGCCATAGATTCACATCAGCATTCCCATAGTAAAACAATCCGTTAAAGGTTTTACGACAAACTGACAGACAACATAAATATTCAGTTTACAGTTTTATGGTGCGGTAACAGTTTAACATATCGCCTCGGCTTTAAAACCACTAGAAAGTGAATTCAGTAATTCACACCTCTACCTATATTTAACTGTCATGCTAGGAACTGAGACTTTGAAAACAGAAACACATGTTATGCCTTTTTTTTACGTGGTAAAATCATCAAATGGGACCTCCCACCCCGGGCAGGGCGAGAGGTACTGTCAGACTTGTACTGACTAAAATCCACGGTGTTCTTCATTAGCCCTTTATGTTCCGGGGTCACGGTGAGGAAATAAATCCCGCGACCACATAATATGCCTTGGCAATAATTTTCAATTAGGCTAGAACATTATAGGGCGAGCCATTTTTGTTTTTTTATCAAATTGAAATTAGGAAAAATTTAAGAAAAATGCCCTGATGGTCGGTAGTCGCAACTTGCTTCACTCCTCGCCGGAATATGTTACTCTTGCAGCGACCCGCCTGACTTCATCATCATCTCAGCCATAAGATGTCCACTGCTGAACATAGGCGTCCCCTTTAGATCTCCACATACACCGGTTGGAAGCGACCTGCATCCAGCGTCTTCCGACTACCTTTAAAAGATCGTCTGTCCACCTTGTTGGTGCCGCTTGACTTCGCAAAAAATTAAACATTCACCTTTTGCCATGTCCCTATAGTAGCTCACATAAAGCTAATTTAACTATCTAAGCATTTAGATTCAACGATGCGGGAGGCGAGCAGTGACGTCATGGCCAAAGGGTCACATTATCTCGGCCTCACACTCAATTATTCATTAGTAAATTATATTTCACACTGCGACACGGTTGTAAGTTGTAACGTAGGACAGAATTTATAGACATGTAATCAGACAGTAACGTACTGTGACCGTGAAATATGCAAGTTGTGCAGTCTGTGCTATGTACAATAACGGGAGCTTACCGTGACGTCTAAAATCGAGAGTAGATCCACTGTGGCAAAGAGAAAGAGCTATACAACGACCTCTAAATGTTATTTAAAAAATGTACCTACTGTAATATTTTCATATGGCATATAACCAAATAGTGGTGCCCCCCGAAATGCAAGAATAGTAGATTATTAACCAAGAGGATAAAGCAGTGTCTTCTGTCACGGGTGACGATTTAAATCGCGAGCGAAACGAAGGACTCGAGTTTTACTCCCGAGCGTCGTCTGGCATCATCTTTCGCTTTATGGCATCATGGTAAGCCACCTGGTAATCCTAAAAGATTACCACAGCTTGCCAGCGGTTAAGCTCATTCGTTACACATGTAATAACAATAACAAGTCCTATTACAGGGTTTGCTCAAGCCGGCAAGGCATATTTCTTTTTCTTATTTTTGCTTTGGTAAAATAGTCCATCGCTCTCCTGGGATAGACCTCATTTATTAAAAGCGAAGTGTTTGTTTTGTTGCAAGAATAGCAGCCAGACTGATTAATGAGAGGAGAATCACGCATGCATAACATGCAGCATTGATAGGATATTTTTAGGATTAGTAAAGGTTCTGTCAAATTACTACGAAGTATTGGACCTTATGCGGACAACAGGGGTAACGAAACCCTTAGCTTCGGTCGACGTTTCTGATTTATTTTCGGTTTCTTAGTCTTTATCACTTACGGACATAAGATACGAACTACTAATACCTAATTGGTGACAACACGATTCGACAGCTGTCCCGGCTCCCAATATTTTGTCAGCACTAATAGAGTAAGGTTCACTCGGAAGTTTCGAGATACTTTCGCTTGGCCCCGTATTTTCGCTGACGGACTACGGAGAGTAGACCCCGGACCTGGACGGATATTTCAGCACATTATCCGTCAGGTACAGACATCCAGCACATCAAGCTACCACAATCTGTCAAGTTCATTACTGGATTTTCAACCTTATCACAACAGTGGGAGGTTAATGTTAGATTGGTGTAAACGTCTGTACCATTCCCGTAAGCCCTATACCAGTTTGATCGAGCCTTTCCTACGCCATGCCGCCTTATCTTTTTTTTCTGCCACTACAATCGTTCTTAACTAACCAAACATAGAAAGATTAAGACGGGAGGAAGAAATTATACACGGTAACATCGCATTAGCGTGGACTTAACATATAATCGTCCCGTAAAAAGTGACATCAAAGCCCTTCCGTACAAAACACTTAGATGAGATAAGCTTGTAAGCTGGGCATCTAATAAATTAAATACGGACAACTTTATCCGGATGCAGGATACAACTCTACTGTTTTATTGCTGAAGAGTTTGTTTGTTTGGTTGAACGTGTTTATCTCAGGAACTGCTAGTTAGAATTGAAAAAATATTTATGTGTTGTGTATTTCGATAGATAACTCGTAATGAAGGCTATATAACATTACGTTATGACCAATAGTAGCCGTGCAGCAAAGGTGAATACGAGAAACATAGTCCGCATGGGTTTTTGATGTTTTCAGGCAACATACCTAAGTTTTGAGTTTTACATACTTGTTAATGTTCTCAATTGTTGCATATGTAATCTCATAATACCATCGATCTCTTTTTTAATGATCGATGCATTCTAGGTACCTATCCTTTTCTTATTAAGGGGTTGTTTTTGAGTCGTCCAAATATGAAGTAAATTGGCTCAGCTATTTTTCTCTGCAATATTTTTATCTACCATAGTGCTATAAGTCCTTAATAAGAGCTATGTCTTTAAACTTAATAGCAGCGTCTATCTTTAAAGTAAGGTCGGTGTATTTGTACTGTCAGTATCGCAATTTATGTGCCCTGATAATGTCATCTAATGCACTCAAGCTGCCTAACGATCTTGTTTTAAGATTTATGTAAGTCTAACTAGATCATTGCTCACCACTTAGCTGGACTTATTTTATCTTTGAAACATTCTGTAAAAGATCTGGGGGCTAATTCTCGGTTTTAAAGTTGGTGTCGAACTCGACAAATTTTACTGAACTCTAACGTTAGCCTTCGACAAATGGCGAATTTGACATCCATCCTTTTATAATTTGTCGAAAAAATGACGTCATTACAAATTTTTGTCGAGTTCGACACCATCTCTACAACCGAGAATCGGCCCCCAGAAATACATTTCCCGAACTGCTGGAAAGTCAGCCAATAACTTATCTGAGCTCCTGTCAAAAATAATTCTTAGTAAAAATAAATAGAGGCGGAAATAATTCGTCTTCAAAATCTAATTATCAAAAAAAAGAAAGTTGAAAAATCATTCAGTTACCGGATTTAGCCACCCCGAAATCGACAAAGAAAGTATCATGAATTAAAAACAAATGAACCAGTTTCAGAGACAAGTCAAAATGGTTTTGAAACAAATGTAGGTAGGTATTAGGTACCTAGTTGCCACAAATAAAAAAAACGATCATTAATTCCTTTTACGTAATCCACGAGACAACAATATAAATCAAATACTTAGAGCTGTCTAATCAAAACGATGTGTTGAATAAAGCTCCATACGAAGTGAGCTCATCATAGCTCACTCACTGACGACGTGGTCACGACTTAGTTTAGTCGTAGCGTAGTTAATATTCAAATTAATAAAGTTGGCGCTTGTCCTCAGAGACTATGGTGGCTCGCCGTGGCGCTGCTGTTGTGGGCCCCACACGCACACTGTCGAGAATTCACGTAAGTATAAAATAAGCATTGAGCTACCGTGACCCGGAACGTAAAGGGCTATTGAAGGAGATTGTGGATTTTAATCAGTACAAGTCTGTAAGTTTAAATGTTTGTAAACGCTCCCACGATACAGAAGAATTACCTAATGTTGGGAAAAGTATAATAGTAGATTACGCACCAAGGGAGTAAAGCATTGCCTTACGTCACGGGCGTATTGAATCCCGAAACGACACTAAGGATTCTGGGGTGAACCTCCGTAGCGCAGCGAGGAGGTTCAAGTGTTAATTCCCGAGTGAAACGAGGGAATTAAGTTAAGAATCCTTAGTGTAGCGAGGGATTCAAGTCAGCCCAAGACAAGGCAGCTTTACTCCCGAGGAGCGTACTCTGCTTTTCACACCTACTGCGAGGAAATAAATTCGATTTTTGAAATTTGAAGTTGTACGACAACCTTCGAACGCAATTCGAACGTGAAGTTGGCACCACCGTAAGCGATCAGCTGTTGCTGCCAGCGGCCGCCATTACTGATACGACTCCTTGGTGAAAGTTTTCATACGGTTTTCTTTAAGGTTCCAAATTCAAATCACATTATTCCCACGGGAATAATGAAATTCAGTACATATATTATTCCCGGCTCGAGCGAGGGGGAATAATGTCATGCTTTACAGTAGGTTTGCCTGACATATAATATGACATTTACGAGCAAGTAGTGTGAAAAAAAACTTAATACTTACGCAATTATTTTAGACCACTGTGTTATTTGACGCACTAGTATCTATGCGTTCTATTGGATTTACAATACCCGATTTATACCGAGAGTGGAAAATACAATAACTACAAAAACAGAACTGTCATAGGCATTATATGAACTAAAATATCAATTCGCATATCACAGTTAACTGTGACAGAGATTTTGCCTGTCAACCAAATAGCTAGTTCGATTGTACATAAATACAGCTGTGTTAAGCTTTGTTAGATTTCTATTTGAACCTCAACAAAGGCTCAATGGAGCGCGTATTGATGCAGTATTCATGCGAGGAGGCAGTCGCATTGCAGTGTAGCTGAATTATTTACAATCAAACCCACATTAGTTGGGATTGTTCGTAACACAAGAAAACCTTTGAGATCCTTATTTTGGTGGCTCTCTCCCTCTAACAGAAGCGTCCCAACAGTGGGAACATTGTAGGGGCTGATGATGAAGAAACTAATGACGAAAATCTATAAACCTTGAAAGATTAATTGATAGCGCATTGAATTTGCTAAACTTTAATAACTTTAAAAAATGTTTTAGCATCGATAGCTCAATATTCTTGTGAAAGATTTTAAGCTACATTTAGGTCCGACCCTTGTGAGCTGCGTAGAAATAAAAATTTCAAAATTTTCTTTGTAACCTGTTCACTTTTTCAGCGGTCAGTGAACTATTGAACTGCCAAATATTTAACAGCCCGTAAATGTTGTGGTGGTCGCGTTAAACTAAAACTGTCGTAAAATTAGTAGACGCGAACGAAACTGTTCACGGGGCTATAATCGAAGTTTAGCGTAAATCTTAAGTTTCATTATTTGAACTCGGTTTTTGAGAACGACTAGCAAACAGTTAGAATATTGTGAAACACTGTCCACGCTCAGATGTCTCAAAAATTTTAGCGGTTGTAAATTTTTCTTGGGACTCATAAAACTAATGAAGGCATAAAAGGAATACGATTAGATAAATGCACAGATCAAAGATTACTCTCAAATTATTTATAAGCCTATAAAAATAAACATATGTTAATTTAATATGCACATAATCTAATCAACGAACGACATAAAAAAATTAAAAGAAAACTTTATGGCAATCTGCAAAAGCAGTTAAATTCGTCTATGGTTGATGTGAACCAAAGAGGTCAGTCATAAATCTTCAAATATTATTTTTATCTCTATGCAACTGAAGTGCATCGTGAGATAATGTATGGAAAGCCATAAATCTTAATTAAACGGACGGCTAGGAAGAGACCATAACATCAACCGCTTCTATTTTAGCTCCTGATTGATGTTATATGAATAGAAAATAAATTAAAAATTGTATTTAGTGGACATGCGTAGATTGATCTTTTTACGATGTCGTGTCTAGCTGCGTTTTATATGAATTGCCTGTAATAAAAGTGACCAAACTTGTCTTGTTTTTGCAAAGGCAAAGGTCACTGTTTTTATGATTTGATTTGGCAATATTTAAAGAAAGATAATTAATTGTATATTTTTAAACGCTACGCTGGGATTCGCGGGTTGAATTATCTACAAATATTTGTATACTCTTATTATGTAGAATTTTATTAAATACGATTAATTTTACAGACAATTGAATTTACATGTACCAAATAGTTGAGACAGAATTTTAACGAAGCGTTAACAATTAGTAGTCCGCACCGCCTTTCATCTTTAGTCTATGATGCACAAACTGTTGCGCAAACGCAGTGCGTATTGTATTGCCAGCTGGAATGCATTAAACTTCGCTGCAGTTTAGTTACTAGAACTTGAGCTATTAATAATATACAGTGAACCAGTTCTGTTTTCTGCATTTCGTTGTATTTTAGGCGTACGGTTATAGTTGTCTTAAAATACTCCGTAGCTTCGACAGATCTCGACATCGCGGTTTTATGGCTATTGCGATGTCGCATAGAGTAGGTACTTTGTAATTTGAGTGGATAATTAGTTTATGTACCTATGAAGTTTTGTTAATTTGCAATTTAAAACCTGCAACCTAGGTACGTAGTCTCTAAATCTCTATGAATTTATACTGTATCCATAAAGCACAGATCAATCCAAACAGTCAGGCAATATTACGTTAACATTTTTTTTAAAAAAAAAAACGTTGCCCCACACTAGGAGTTTCCCCTGTATCGTGGGTGCGTTTACAAACATACAAATTCACGTACACGAACACCCAGACCCGGAGCAACTATTTGCAGATCATGCAACTATTTTGAATACCTATTCTAAATATCTTTGAGAGCACTGGTAGCCCAGTGGTAAAAAGGCCGACTCTTTCATCTCATAGAAAGGATGCCTACTGTGTCCCAGCAGAGGGAACATTACAGGCTGATTATACTAGGCTACCTTTACCGTACTGTTTTACTTCTTACAAGTTCTCCAGTCGTTTGTCATCGCCCACTTCTTTGTAATGGCTGACCCAAAACGGAACAAACGATTTCGAAATATGTAATCCTTACTGATTCTGGATTCTGGATCTGGTTTATGGACTATTCCAAATATAGAATTTAGGCTCTATTCAATCTTTTCAACTATCCATCTTGGATCTTACAATTCAAATTCTTGTTTATTGTAGTGTTCCTACACAATCATGACAGCTTTTAGGATACTTTACTTTATTGTCTTATGACAACCGGCCAAGTGCGAGTCGAACTCGCGCGCGTAGTGTTCTGTACCATTTTCTATAAAAACGGCAAAGGATCATGTCTCCTGTCGAATCGGAGCCTCCACAAATATTCAGTGTTTCTTAGTATTTTCTTTATAGCAGCCTGTGAAAATTTCAACAGTCTAAATATCACGCCGGTTCATTAGATACAATCTGATGACAGACGGATGGATAGTAGAGTCCCAGTTTACCCTTTGTTAACGGAATCCTAAAAAAAAATCTTGTCGCACGTGGTGTACGATTACAGTCCCTCAAAACAGTTCGATTGATTTTAATTTATTTTTTTGTGTACTTTTGTGGTAGGCAAGTAGTAATGAAAGTAGGTCTTAAAGTTTTTTTACATATTAAACAATAAAATTAAGTGTTATTTCTATAAGTTTTATTTCTATTCGGCATCATATCCTAGTATTTAAGAAGAGCTAACAACATTTTTAACGGTAAGTGGTTTCTATCCTGCCTATTCAAACTTTTAAAGTGGACACCAAATTTCACATGTCGGTATGAATATGAAAAAGGAGTCAACCTACGCGAACCAGTCTAGCCGCATCCATTTCTTTGACAGCGAGATGTTTAGCCGTTCATTATATAGGATCGCATTGTTTGAATTATCGTTGTCAAATATTAGGTCGTTTACCCTTGCTGAATAGGCAGAGTTGGTAAATACGGGAGTGGAAGTAAAAATAAAGGAAGTCTTGTGTAAAACACATAGTAATTCTTCTTGAAAGAGTGTTAGGTATGCCAGCACCTGTTCATCAATAATATTGTCCGTTTAACTTTCTGCACATTCCTTTAGAACTTTCTTCATACCCTCAAAAAGCAAGTCAAATAGATAGCTGCAAGGTTGGCAACGCAACTACCACCATAAGTTAGGTCACCGTTTTCCATCAGGCGGACTTAGTGATAGGTCGAGGGCATAAACACTTCTGAATAAATGTGCATGAACTTGACATATCGGGCATAAATGAGTTTACGCCCAAATAAATGCCTGGTCACCGTTTACGCGATTTTGCGTTTATTGAATGCGCCCAAAATGACTAATAGGCATAAACCCATTCTCTAGGCGGACAGTATGCTTACCTACTTGACATTTCTGGTTTACAGAAAACAGAATAGATTTTAATTATTCAGTTAAATATTATGCGAGGGCGCGGGAGTGGCGGGCTACTTACATGATTGTTTCAAGAATTCAATTAATCGTTTCGAATGAAATGACATAGGATGTAGTTTTAAACCAACATATAATATAACCTTTTACTACCTAAGTACCTACAATAAACTGCTGCAATTGATTGCCTTTCGTAATTAGTTTTGAGCTTTCGCTCATAAAATTACTGGAAGTACTTAATACAGTCAGGTCTGCCGCAGAACCAACGAAAGGTGGAGTAGGAAGGTTCTCGAATGAGCGGGATTCACCCCAGCAAGTTGGGCCGACGATCTGAAGAAGGTAACTGGTAGTGGGTGGCTAGATGAAAAGAGTGGGAGTCGTGCTTGCCCAGGTTGGTCTGTTGATGGGTGACCATCTTCCATAGTTCGAGTTTCCTCCGTGCCTCGGAAAACACGTAAAGCCTTTGATCCTGGCTGTCATTTGTACTTAGAACTTGACAGTAGTTACTGCTGGTATAATTTTGACTACTATTACTATCGTGTTGCCCAGTTAATGGGTTCTGGAAGTCCGTTAAGCAGTCGCTCTATGTAAAATACTGATATACAGCTGCATCTGGTTCGACTGGAAGCCGACCATAATATAGTTGGGAAAAGGCTAGGCAGATGATGGTTTAGTGGTGTAAAGGTAACAAAGAAACAAACTTACTTTTGCTGTAATATTGGTTAACTTTATCTAATCTACGAGTAAGTAATTAGGAAATTGAACCCCGGAAGGAACATTAGCAAGCGACGCTCTTACCAATTAAGCAAATCGGTGATTGTAATCCGTGTATTTACCTCATGCCATGTTAACCGGAACAGTGCTGTGCCTATTTATAAATAATGTATGTTCTTCGTATCGGAAATCGATTTGTAAATTGTGTAGTTAAATATTTACTGTTTTGCCCACAGTCCAGTAGGATGTACTTAGCTAACTACGTCTACATAACATTTAACAATTTAATTTAACTATGCAAGTTTTAACGTTACTCACGTTTTATTTTTGTTTACGATTTTACCAACGTATCTACGTTTCGTGTAGACCTCGATTGGAGCATGCAACTTTTATGACACGAAATGTGTCGAAACAAATTGCGGGAACCGAAGTAGAGTCCTTATGTATGTTGTAATAAGCAATCCCGGTATCGGAAGGTAATGTCAAACTCATCTTTTCTGTTTTTTTAAAGTCGTTTAATTACGCAGAAATTCCTATGGTGCTGGGTGGGAACGATAGGAATGTCTCCGTTGCTGTGTTTACAAACATAGAAACTCACATACACAAACACCCCGACCCGGAACAACTCCTTGTAGATCATACAAATATTTTTTCCGTGCGGGAATCGAACCCCGCAACACGTTGGGCGGCAGTCCATTGTTCAGCCACTGCGCTAATCGCGCCGCCACCTTTCAGTAGCCATTTGAGTTCCAGGCTCGCGGTGCCTCTTTAAGATAGTCCCGCGATCCAATTAGAGATCCTTGCTCATTGCTCAACAACTCCAACTTTAGCTGAAAGCTACCATAAATTTAATAGTTAGTTACACGTTGTATAGCTTCGTAATTTATCCAAATACTTACTGTTCCTTTTTCTAGGCACGAAGATATAAGAGAAGCAATGATGTCACTAGTACACATGATCAGAATGTCAGAAGACAAGCTGGAGAGACACGAGTTCAGAGAGAAAGCTCTCGGAGAACAGGTCAAGAAGATGCTGACCGGCCTCGACAAGAAGCACAGGGCTTTGGAACCGTTGAAGGGCATGATCTCAAGACTTGATGACAGACTGTCCAATGTAGAGACAATACTATTACAGGTTTGTCTTATTTATTTTTATACTAGCTGTTCCCCGCTACTCCACTCATTTTGGTCGTACCTTGATGTTATATAGTCCTTCCTCGGTAAATCAGATATCCAACACAAAAAGATTTTTTCAGTTCTAATCAGTTCCTGTGATTAGCGCGTTTAGTCCAACAAACTCCTCATCTTTATAATAATTTAATTATTGAGATTTATTTTTACTAATACCCATAGTAATTTATGGATATTAGTAAAAATAGATCTCAACAACGGTACAGACAGCACCATGACAATGTAGATTTTGATTCTATAACCCATCAGCGTTTAATCTTTGCCAAACATTTTTTTGCAGAAAGAAGAACGCGAGAAGAACTCGCAGACCAAAATAAATGCTGCTTTAGAAAGCATACAGAAAGCTCTGACGTCAATGACTCCAGCTATCGCGCCGCCTGCAGACTTGGACAACAATCTGTCGACCACTGATGACTCCTTGCTGAGAAGGCTTGACGCTACTGACTCTAAGATTGACGCGGTCAAGAAAGAAATTAAGAGTTTGAAGAGCAGTTTAAGTCCGGTAAGTGTGATAAGTAAAAAGCGTTCAATCACGGGTTGCAACTTGTGGGACTATCTAAACAGGTAATTGTGATCCCGAAACTTAAAAAGCAATTGAAAGAACACGGTGGCTTTTAGTCAGTATGAATCTGACAGACTCATCCGCTCCATTCAACAGTCTTCGATGACTTAGCTGCTTTATCCAAAATTCGACTTGAAGGGCTATTTTTATAAAATTCTCAATTCCTTCTTAGGCTTAGATATCTTTTTCCATCATATTCGTACTTGTTTGGCCTACATTTCTTTATTTTTTTGGAACGTCCTACCATAATTTCCTTTTTTTAATTCCATACTATAGTATTACAGCGTTTATACACGCCGTAAATACTTCAAATAAACTACGTACGTAAAATATTAACCGTTCGTGGGACTTCAAATTCCGCAAAACCACTATTAAAAAACTCTTTCTTTTATAGGAGGCGCTTCGCTCCATGTGCCTAAACGTAGCCTCAGACATGAATCCGTTCGAGAAGCACATCACAGATGCGGAGAAGCTACTGAACAAATACGAGCTGAAGCTGAGCGAGTACAACGGAACTAAGGTGCAGACTGACTTCGTGCCGCTCAACGAAGTGTCGCTCGCTGATGAAGCATGGCACAGCAAGATGAGTGAAGGTATGTAGGTAACACATAAGTTTGGACTTTTAAAAAGAAATAATTAGATCCCCTGGATATGTGATAAACGTGAACGCTCGGTAATCTTAGATATCTATAGATTTTCCAGCACGCGTAGCATGGCGCAGTAGAAACGGATTTAAGACAAAATGACTAGATTTTTTTTTTCTATTCTTCAATGCTTTACGAATCGTGTTAATTGAACAAAAAGTCGTGTAAGATGTTAAGAAATAACGATGAAATAACTTTGTCTATTCTTGGTAGAATAGAGATGACTGAATTCGTCATGATACGCGTGCAGGCAGGTGTCAAAGACTTGTGAGTTGTACTGATATACACAGCTTTACCTACCTATCCAACTTATTTAGAATTAAAATACCATAACTGTGTTTCAATTACTCGTCTCAACTCTAGTTAGCTAGATAGGACTTGGTTTATAACGTTAATTTATTGGTTTATTTTTATTGCTAGCTTTAAGAGGTAGTTCATTAGATTGAAGCGGTAAAACCTAAGCAGTTTGTATTAAACAGATACATGAGAATTTATTTTAGACAAACACATAGATCTCCAAATTAGAAGCACTCAAAATTCACAATTGAAATTCATTGCATATAGGTACAAAACATCAATCAATCCATAGAGGCAATTGAAGTAATACAGGCCAATTTATGCTTTTTAAGTCTACAATCAGTCTTTATTGCTAGATTCTACCTACAAAAATTAAATCTGTAGTGCCAGTCTCTACAAAGCAGGTCGCAAACTTTTGTGTCTGATACAAATACCGATAAATATTTGATTGTATAAAACCAATATGAAATCATTCACTTCCTGCGCATACGTAAGCACTTTTCAACTCAGAATGAACTATACGGATCCCTGTGATGATGCGGCACATCAACAAAGTGTCAACGTTTCCGCAGCGCCTAACACGGGCTAGCGCAGAAACTAGGGTTTGTACATAATGCATTATCAACTTTATTTTCAAAAGTTTAAGTTGAAAATCTATTGAAGACAAACCACAGCTTCAGCGCTTCTACGGTGCTAATTCTTATAGAGAATTAAAGAAAAGCTGAGTTTTTATTCAGAGAGCTTATGCAGAGCCTGATCAAGAGTTCTGACCGCCCTAGGCTAGTCATGAGGACGCGCCCCGTGTTACAGACGGTCTTTTTTTTTTACGTGGTAAAATCATCAAATGAGTCCGCCCACCCCGGGCAGGGCGGGAGGGACTGTCAGACTTGTACTGACTAAAATCCATGGTGTCCTTCAATAGCCCTTTATGTGCAGGGGTCACGATGATGGACAGGGCCCCCGTAAGGGCTACTGGCGCCTGTGTGCAATAAGGATTTTAGCGCCGCTTAAAGCATTTTGAATCATCATTTTTTTATGGTAGGTAGGTAAATGGTGTATTTTAAAATTCAGCGCCCCCGGGCTGTAAAGCTTGCCGCCTCGGAACTTAAACACAAAAGAAACCATCAACTTCACACCCAAACCAGAGTGCTATACCATCTTAGAGAAGACAAACTTGTTAAAATTTTGTAGAACACAACAAGATTAAACTAACATACAATAAGAAGCATTTGGTATTGAAAAATGAGCTATCAAAAGGGAGGTCAAGAAAACCGAATGGCAATTTATTAAGTATAAGCGCGAGCGAAGCGAGCGCGAAATTTTTTAGGTTTTTGGAATAGAACACGGTGATTCTTCATAGAAAAGCGAGCGCAGTCAGCTCTAAAAGTAAAACGTTTCCGGACTTCAAGTTTTAATCTGAAAGTGAGATCAAATATTTAAAGTACTTACTTGTATGTAATCCTATATAAATTCTCAACTCCTATTTCTAAATTATTTAAAATCTTTTTTTAATTTTTTTTGGGCCCTTTGCTTTTGCGTTCTTAGAGGATGGCGCCCGTGTGCATTGCACACTTTGCACATTCCATATGTGCAAAGTGTGCGCTGGCTGCGGGAGCCCTGGTGATGGAATAAGTTCCGCGACCCCGGCAGACTTTGGCCCTCTGAGAGGGGGCCCCGTCATTATGCTGACGCTCTTTGAGGCGCGCGTGGAATACGACGCGCCGTCGACCCGGGCATGGTCCATGGTCGGGCAGCGAGTTGCCCTTTACTCGCTGCCCGCAAGCCCGCGCCTACGGTGGCTGGAGATCGTCTTGCAACGTCCGACGCCGTGGGCGTCTATCACTGCAGTTGGGGCGGAGGGAGGACGCTGTCCTCTCTCTCTCGCGGCCCGCCTCCTCCTTCACGAGCATTACTGCTTTAAGGAGGCGACCGCTTCCCACTCCGTAACATATTAATACTTGAGTATCAATAATTAAGTAGATACAAGTCTCCCAAGACGATACTTATCTAAAGAATAAAATATTTGAATTGACCCACTGTTTATATTATATTTTGGGTTTTGTTTACATGAATGACGAGCTCTGTTTTAAAAATCAAAAGAACCGCCGACCGCACCGCATTAGCTATGATATTCGACTATTTTATTATTATAATATTAATCTATATGTTTTATTACAAAGGCCGTGCCGTGTCTAGTTGAAATACCTATGTAGGGTAGATGCAATAATGCTAGATTAGTGCATGTGAATACACGATTTCAGCGCCCCCCCTGATCCTCGCGCCCTAGGCTGCAGCCTAATTAGCCTAAGGGTTAATCAGGCCCTGAGCTTATGCTCTCGTTGTTTTAAGCTTTCTTCAAAGAGCCCTTTACATATTTATGATTCAGCATAGAAGATTTTAATTGCTTTTGAATAATTTATCGCGTATAAATTTTATGCCATTTTACGTACCTAAGTCATTTTTTTTTTCTTATATTATAATAGGAGAATTGTGTTACGAGCATAAAAAGTTATCCAAGTACATAGTAACTTCCGGGGTCGCGGGACTTATTTCCATCACCGTGACCCCGGAACATAAAGGGCTATTGAAGGACACCGTGGATTTTAGTCAGTACAAGTCTGACAGTCCGATCCCGCCCTGCCCGGGGTGGGAGGAATTTTTTTTTCGTGGTAAAATCATTTAATGATTTTACCACGAAAAAAAAAAAACCTACATATTATCTTACTTGACTTGTTGCGGTTCTGAAACAGATATATTTCGAGCTCGCTGCGCTCGCTCTCTGACGAAGACTTGGTCTTTAACAGTCTAGATATCTGCTTTGATTAATACCTAAATAATTATATTTTTGTAAACATCTCCTTTGCCCGAAAGCACCATATCGTCATGAGTGATTTCATACTGACTTGCACCTGACCGATTTTTAAATGGCAATGCCGGTGCCCATTACCTTTTTTGAGGTTTGGATACGCACCTGAAGCGCTATCGTTGCACACACAGCATCATCATCAGCCGGATGACGTCCACTACTGAACATAGGCAATTAACAATTAATAAATAATGTTGTGTTCTAAGAGGGACCACATTATTTATTAATTGTTCACATTATTTATTAATTGTTATTTTAGAATCCGTACAAATTCAAATACTACACTCAAAATTGTGTAAGTAATTGGATTTTGCTTAGGTTTTCAAATACCTACTCGAAAATCTAATTGACCTGGATGCTTAGGCGCTGCGAAATACGAACAAACTTGCCTCCTTTAGAAGAACGATACACTGTAATCCGGCTGAGCTTCATACCTAGCGACTACTTATTTAAATTAAATTCCACGATTTTCTTTGACTGCCCCCTCTAGAATACAATCCTGGCTATGTCGTGAATGTGATGTTATGTTCTATAAATAATTGAATTTCCTAGTGATGGAGCGCCAAGAGATAGAAGTGAAGAAAATCCAGCGGCTACTGTCTGATGCGGAGAGCATGTGGAAGGACCTGCCAAGGTTGGCAGACCTGCACCGCGCCACCAACCACACTATAGAGGCTGTCAGCAATTCTACTGAGACCATTCTTAACAACAACGAGTTGGGTAAGTTTTTATATCAATTTTATAGACCCAGTTACTTCGGTGTTATGTATTTAAACTTCATGTAGATACAATCAGATTGAGAAAACTAACCCCCTGATGGCCGGATGCAACCTTCTTGTATAAAACAGTTACTATTTAATAATAAAGTAGGTTTTTGATAGGAACACACGGGTACACATCAAGCTTTACAATACCAGTATTAGCAGACCGTTCATTGTGTGTAGAAATCGTACGAAGCAAGACCTAGACAAACTGGATTTGTATAGCTTGATGTGTAGCCGTGTGTACCTTGATGTTACCTTGATGTCAATCGAATTTTCCGCCGAATAAAAAATCGAATTCGCCACCTTGAAAATACGATATGGTAACGCGTCCATTCATCGATTACTTTGTTTTGATTTAGTCACGGTACAATAATACTCGTAACATTCGACCATGAATTGACCTACTTAGTTTACTTGCCTTGCCTCCTGCATTAGAAATGGAAAAGTTAACAAGTTGGGTAGTCAGCAACAAAAGTTGGTTTTACAGTTAGGTATATCTTTTGCACAATTTAAATTGGCACACAATACAGTAGTTGTTGGTATTCAATTTAGATGGCAGAATATATTTTTCTTATCCTTAAATAAGACCTGTATTTTTTTAACACTTAGTTACGATTATGCAAAAAGTTTGTGTTTATATGAGGAATTCATAATATCCTCCAAGCTCAACCTTCAGTTTATTTAAAATGTAGACCAACTTTTTCGTCGAATGTACCATGCAGTGTACCTGCTATGTCCAACGTAAACGAATGTGTGTAGGTGGGTAATCACCTGAAGTACCTACCTAATGCAATTACATTTTATGAATTTTCCAATTAATCTTAATAACCAACTCGGTGTTGGCAGATACACGCCACGAGTACCATAGTACCAATATGATGATGTTTTTCGTAACCCAGTGGTAATAGGTAGCAATCAATATATCAAAGACGTAATTATCGAATACCACGTTTATCGATTACGTAAAACACACATCCGGCGCTTATTTGACCCAAAGAATTTTAAACTTTATTACAGTTCTAAGATCTTTACCTTCCTCTCTAATTGAATATCTTAGGAGACCAGATACAACTTTATTTCTCTGAGAAGGTCGTTACTAAACCTCTGGAGACCACGATATCCTTTAACCAGACTCTAGACCAGCGGTTCTTTACCGGTGGTCCGCGGACCTGGGACCACTAGTGGTCCCTGGAGGCATTCCAAGTGGTCCGCGAAACCATCCTGATAATATGTGGCGTGACGCGAACAAGCATCGAAATCAGTTGGATGCCACTGCTGAAATATGTTTAGCTTTGAGTAGCACTGAACCAAGAATTCAAAAGTTAGTAAAGAGTATGCAGTCATAAAAATCACATTAAATTGAAATCTGTAACTTTTACTTTCTTGCTAAACAATAAATGAATGAGTGCTAATTATAAAATTGTGCTTGTTTTTTTTATGAAACAATCCTTAATTTATGAAAACCAACTAGGTGGTCCCCGGCAAGACAAACATTTGGTAAAATGGTCCCTCATGACTAAAAGGTTAAGAACCACTGCTCTAGACAATTGACTAGATCAAGACCACAAGGTAGACAGAAAAATTGGATAAATAAGGCAGAGATTTGGTTGCTGTCGCCCGTGGAAATATAAGCGGTAAAATGCAGTACCTAAATAGTTGTTAGACTAGACCTGTTATTTTTTTTTCCAAAATAATTATATCTTGTGGAACAAAACTAGGCTATTAAAAAAATAGTATGAGGCTCGTGACTAGCATATACGAAGGATCTTCCCAAAGCCATAATGTAAAACAAAACCCTGTTCGTTTCGTCATTTGCAAAATTCGTTATGTGCTCGCGACCAAACTTTATCCTGATCTTATGAAGATCTTTTCACTTTACATTTTTTTACTAGAGGAAGAAGTTTTAAGGAGTTGCTTCTGAAAAACCTAGGATGACTTTCTAAATGCTACTGTTATTTCAGGTGTTACAAAGGTAGTGTCGAAACTGCGTGACATGGGAGACCGCCTGGTGGCCACCAACGAGGATGTACAGCGAAGTCTGACGCAGAGCAACACCATGACAGAACATGCCTACAACGACATCTCTAGAAGCTACGAAACTTTACGGACTGAGGTGGGCTAATGGGCCTTATAGAACCCAGCTTGCATCCAAATCACTAACAGCGTCCAAGCTTTCATACAACTTTCATATTAGGTACATTAGTATGGGAATGTATTTATTTTAACTTGCTCTCTCTAGGAATTTCTCATGTATTGTAAGTGATTTTTAAACATTTAAGCTCACATACACAACATACCCGGAACAACTAGGTACTTGCAGATCATACAAATATTTTTTCTGAACCCTCGACACGAATTATATCAGTCGATTGCTCGGCCAATCATTTTTGCGGATGACCACCGACCAGTTTATTGGAGTGCTACAACACATATTCTATTAGAAAAATAACACGTCTAAAACTATTGGGATTAGATCTTATTTAGATTGCTACATTTTTCCCCTTCAACTAAGTTATTTCGCTGAAAGTCCTCGACAAAAGAGCTTCACACAATGACGTCACAAAGTCCGAAGCATCGATTGATTGGATGAGATAGCCTTTATTAATAGTGTCTATGCTTGTATCAAGTCTGTGGCACAGATCTGTGTGGGTCGAGTGCCAGTTATCTGTGTCGAGTGAGGTCGCGAGCCGCGGATCTGTCTGCCAAAGCACGGTTCAGGGGGCATTTTTCTCAAGAGCTTTAGCGGGCAATGGGGACGTTCTGACTTTTAAGATTTCCGGAGATAAAGGCGATTTTTGAGGAAAGAAAAATTCAGCTGCGAGTGGGATTTGAACCCTTACTACTAAGTTAAGCTACCGCAACTCTCACTTAGAAGCTGAATCTTCTATTTCCTCAATTGAATGTTTTACGGTAACACTCGTATTTCCGGAGGTACTTGATAAAAAAATCGTAGTTATGTGATTCCCGAGTTCCACAAACGCCAGTTATGCAAAGTAGTCTCATGTCTAAAACGACATGCTTGGCGCAGTAGTCGAGCGCGCAATTGACTGCTGGTGCGGTGCGTGGTGCGCGAGTTCGATTCCTGTACGAGACAAATACTTGTATGATCTGTTTTTAACCGCACCCAACGATACAGGACAAATTCCTTTGAGTAAACTTTCCTTTTTTTTTAAAAAAACGTAGCATTTCTAGAATTTATCAATGATAATTTGAATCCTATAATTTTTACAAACTACCAAAACATAAACTACTAACCGTAACCCAGCCACTACACGTACACGTAAACGGCTATTGAAGGAACACCGTCAATACGATGGCAGAAGGGCTCATGTCCACGTAAAAGTCATGTAGTTGCCAACCTACCCATAATTCCAGGTTCAACTGCTTTCGAAGAGCGAGCAAGTGATCTTGGAGACTGCTGACAACGTGATAGCTACGAAGAAGCGCTTCGAGTACGGAGTCCACCAGATTCTGATGGAGGTCGGCGAACTCATCAAGTTACAACACAAGAATATGAACAAGACTGTCAGCGGCAAGTGAGTATCAAGTAAGGGCCAATCCAGGCGGAGACCCGACACTGCACATTTTATAGAGCGACTCAAAATCTAATTTATTGACTACGCGTCTCGGTGTGAATAGACCCTAACGAACTAGTATTACAACAACCCAAATTCTTGTCAAATGCATAATTTTCTTACAGGTGCAATAGAATCTTGTAATCCGTAAAACAAATTAAAAATCTGTTTATACAGGTTGAAATTTTATAAATGAGCAATATTTTAAATTTGGGCTTTATCAACGATACTAATCGTATTACGGAAATCAAAAACATCATTAATGCAAGATATTATCTGATGTTTGTTTACTTTTCTTTCGCTACGCGCGTTAAAATTTCGATACTTTAGGACTTTTGGGGTTTATGATGTTTTTTTTTATTACTTTTAGTGTTTATTTGCAAGAATAAGCCCTTGCAATGTGACATACTACGTTTTTAAAGGTGTCCATAATTACATCAATAATATTTTTGATTTGCGATTTATTAGCCGTACCTAATGCAATCAGCATCGTGAGTAGAGATAAAAAAATAAATTAAAATATTGCCCATGATTCTGATTTCCCCCTGTATAGGTATCCTACTCAAAGTTAAGATCTCCTATCATTCCAGATTGGATCACATCGAGACAGTAATAACAGACAACCAGACAACTGGAATGAACGCCTTGGGAGCCAAGATCGAGTCTGAGATGTCACAGGTGTGGAGACAGATCGGCATCATGCACCAGCAGATCATGTCGAGCAGCTTAGCTTTGAACAAACTGTCTGTAAGTAACAGTCATAATTCTTCTTCTGTTGGACACCACGATAACTATTGCTTGTTTTTACCAACACTATTAGACGCCCAAGTGATTTTCCCAACGATCCAAAAAGAACTGGAAGTTTACTTTGACAAATATAAAGATAGATTGATTAATTAATCCAAATCGAGGGGATACACAATCGCTTTGGTTCTCAAATTATATTGGGAGACTCGAGAAAGCCGATATTTGGCTGCCTGAATAAAAAGGATTTGGACATTGGTCCTGAATCTTTGAAACGTAATGCCTCTCGCCCCTGATCTGATCCTAGTCAGGACTGTATATGATCTGATAAGCATTGAAAAAAAATGTCTTGTTCGATTTTCCACGCTTATGTGCGTAAAGGAATGGATATAATTACAAAAAGTGCAATAATATATGCATGTATCAAACATAGTTAAACTAGTGTTAATTGTATGGCACTAGTATTTAGGGCTACCTCCGACTGCAGCACCTTTCAGCATAAGATTGATTCATGTCGTGGTACAATAGAGAGGACGTGGGGTAAATAAATGCACAAATTGAGTTTGGTACCATAGCAACAGCAGATTGGTTCTTTGTGCCCATGGTGCATCATGTAGCAAACCTGACCGTCTAGCAATCTGTATCTATGACCGAAGCACCTAGAACGTGATACTGCTATGTGACATCCCAGTGACATACATTTAACATTGTAGTTCAGCTGTTTATGTTGTTACACATAACGTACGGAACTAAGTACTGCAATGTAAAACAGGCTAAGCACTTTATATGTCTCCAAGGAGCTACAGCTACAATGTTGTTGCTTGTTGTACGTGGAATCGTTTTAGTTAATTGCAGACAATTAAATGTAATTTCCGTAACAACCTCCCCACATTCTTATAAAAAATACAGTCACACATTCAATAAACTTAACAGCTTTGTCACTTTTAATTGGAATAAAAACTAATTTATATCTTTCGTCAACAGGGTCTCTCGGAGGACTACGTTAATGCTAGTACAGCTACTATGAACAACGTGAAAAAGGAGGTATGCTAACGACCTTTACGGTATTGCAATAAGCTCTGCGAGTTTCATTAAGCTGATTGTATTCGTTCCCAGTTGAACAACATCACGACACGCATCGTCGAGTTGCAAGGCAACCTGAACTTCGTACTCGGTGAAATGTCCGTAGCCAGCCAAGAGTTCCGACAAATGGCAGCCGGCCTCACGAAAACCCTAGATAAAGCAACGAAGGGCACCACCGCTGTACCTATGCTTAAAGGTAGATTATATTAATTATAGTAATTGCTCCGTTAATTACAATTAAATTGTATTCACAAGCGCATTCAAAGTACTATAATTATTCATTCATTAATGCCCTCTCCATTCCTCAATGAATTCTTGTTAATGAGACTTTAATAAACATTAATTTCAGACGCCGGCCCCGGACCTCACAAGATCGCGAGCGGAGAGGACAAAATATAAACAACTGATACCAAATAACATAGATATAGTTAATTAACAATTAAAGATAAGTTTTTACCGCTAAGAAATTAATCATAAGTCGACTGATATGAGGTGTTTTGTATGAAAATGAAATAAAACTCGTACGATATTAACTTTTGCAAATATTTAATCTCTTTTATAATTGTGGATCTATATATTTATATTGTACAAGTTATATGATACAATGAAATTTTATCGTGACAGATATCCCAACGTCACATACAAGTGAATGCATAAAACCAACAATTTATACAACTGACGGGGATCCTCTAAGAAAACGTGAATCAATCAACTGTACAATCATAATATTGATATTCATTAATATTTATTATTCATTGATCTTAAATAATATACACACAAATTATTTGTCATCCGTTTTTGGTTATTTTTTATTAATCCTGAATACAACCTCATTTTCCTATGTGCAATTAATATTTAATTTAACAAATGAATTACGCTTATTGATTTGTTATTATATATGTAAACAATTAGATAAAAATCAGTGCCCTTATTTATTGAACTGTTCCACTATATACAAGAACATTGAAAACAGAATACATGATACATCAGAGAAAATAAACACTAAACACTTGATACATAAGTCTTAGTTCGGCTATGTGTCTGATAGATAACTGTGGTTACGTATTGTTCGGTTGTACTTAGTTTCTGTATAACTGATGACTAGGGATGGTGAGTTGGGAGTCCACTTAAAGGTAAAACACTAGACACATTCGTTGTTAGTGAACAGCCTAACTTGGGACATCTCTAACCTACGTTATCACGGAACAACAAAACATTTCCCGGGACAGGAATGCTTCACGACAAACAAAAAGTGTTATAACTAGGCGATCCAGTCGCTTCTCGTCTTTGGAAACTTATCTACTAAGTAGGATTTCTTCGGTTTACTATAAATGTATTGTATGCACTTATTAATTTTATATTATAATGACATTAAAAAGAAAACTTCAATTCGAACATTAAATCAACATAACAAATAGGCAAATCTTCATGGCAGTGGCATACGTAACACCCATACACGAATAGCACTTGAACATTTTTACATTATGAATCATTATGTACATGGATAAATGTACATGTACACTATATTAATGCAAAAAATATTTACATGTTCTTAATTATGTGTTAAAAAGCACTTAATAGCCAACCCTTTGCACACCCCTGAGTACAACCCAAAAAGTTAAAAAAGCAATAAATAATTATATAATAAGCAGTCAAAAAAATACAATATAAAATGCGAAACTAGTAAATTGTTACATAGAACATTGATCATGCAGTCTAGATAAAAGTTTTATATTCATAACTAAACAATATATCCAATCGAAGCATAATTAAGCTTTATAAAGCTGTTTAGATAATTCCAAAAACATTTCCTATGTCTATTATGATCAAAGAAACTTAAAAAATCGTAAAGTTTAACGTGAATCTATCAAAAGCCCGAATATGAAGGTACAACAAGCTCCCTAAGTGAAGTAAGTCTAAGTTCCTGAGATGGACGCCTGTCCGTCGGTCTGTCTGTCGAGCGTGCGACGGCGACGCGAGACATCTACACTTTGTACAATGCGGTATCAAAACAAGGTGTGCGCGGCGTGACGCGGCGGTCGCGTGTCGCGTGCCATGTCAACACCGCTATATTTACTTAACGCAACGATACCCTACTATTTATAATTTATTAACTCCTAACTAAGTTTCAAGTGTAAAATTGTGCCACACAAGCGATCTCGATGGGACATCTAAAGCCGAACGCAACGAAACGGTCGCAAGCGCGCCGCGGGCAGCCGGAGCCCTGCACGCCCTCGGCCGCTCTACTAGTTCCGCTGATGATGGAATGTCGAACATGGAATGAATATTATAAATTCCTGTAAAACGACAGGGTTCTCAACCCTGTAAAATGAGTGAATGAATTACATTGTGTAATTTCCACTACGACTCGTATCATATAAAACACCCGCTACTGATTACTCCACCTGATAACTATGTATAATATGACTATGCTCCAATTTAGATTCAATTTAGAGCCCCTATCGCGATAATTTCATTACATTATCTAATTTATATAGATGTGGCCGGATATAAAGGTGATGTTTGTATACCCTAATACCGTTCACATTGTTACATTATTCAGACACGTTACGCTAACTGTTCTTATGTGATGGAACTTACATAGGAAGACATACAACTATACATATACGCCTTTATAGACTTTGCGAAATGAAATCTTTTAAACCTATTTAAGTACATTTTGTAATTAAGAAATTATTGCATCTGTAATATAGGTAAACCACGTAATAAATATGTAAACGTTGCAACAGATGAGCGGGCAGTGGGCGCACTGGGAGCGGTGGGAGTGGTAGTGGGAACGGAACACTCGGGAGCGCGGAGCTGGTTCAGTCTGACACGACTCATACGTCTCGGAATCGAGTCTGCAAATTATACATGACCACCCCATAAATCCGAGGCACTTATATGATCTTAAGAGTAATGATATACAACTACTAACTAGTGGTACCAAATGTTAGCTCATTGTCATCCCGCGAAGGACCCGTTGATACAACGGGTGTGACACAATTAAAGCTATGGACATGTTCCACGTACTAATCGTTAATAAAGTCTAACCTAACACGGAGAGAGAAGGGAGCTATCGTACACGTACAAAGTACTTAACTATATAATCCTACATTCAGCTCTTAAAACTTACACGAACTGACCGATAACCAGTGCGATTACATACAAAATTGGTGTAGTAAAATGAGTGTCCGAATTCATAAAAACGTCTAACGTGCTGCCATGTTAAAAAATATATAGTGTCTCCCAGTGTACGTCGAAAAAATTTAAACGAGTGCAGTAGTGAAAAATATTCGATCCATTCAAATCATTACTCCTTATCTCATACAATGTCCTAACGTAGTATATGATTAATAATGGTGAGAGTAGGTGCCACATGTACCTCTTCAACGACCGAACCGAACCTACGAAGCGGAATGTCACAACGTCCACGCGTGATCTATGTACAGTATATCGACAAGTTGCAATAACAAAACAACAATTACTTTATGTATACTTTAAAACCATCGCACATAATGTTTATGTACAAGTTCAACGGGTCCAGTACTACCGACTGAACGTAACATTATTAGGTTCCAGAGATCGCGCGGCACCTCGCCTCGGGACGCGGCTGTGCGAGCCGGTGACGCCGCAGCGCCTTCAATTCCTATAACGCTATATTACAAGGAGCTCGAGCTACCGTGAGGCGTCCCGCGCGAGGTGGCTCGCGAAGCGTTACAAAATATTAATCTTATGTACATATTGTCTTCGAAGATAAGAGTAAGAACTATGTCTATATTAGGTGCGGGATATAAAAGGTGTCGGCGCGGGGTTTACCTCCGCGTGCTTTTGGAGGAGGGGCGCGAGTGAGAGTGAGTGTGGGGGGTCGCGCCCCCCCCCCGCTCCTAACTGGAACACGACGCGGCCGACACAGGCGACAGCGGGGAGTCGCGCGGGCAGCCCGACAGCGTCACTACCACCTGCGCACAAACACACACTGTTACACAACACATACAACATCAAACGAATTTCCATAAGACGAAACAAACATCACTCTGAATAATCGACAGGTGAGAGAGGATGGATTACTAGGCTCAGACTGACCTAGACTCAAACTGGTTTACATCTCATATTAGTTGATTCACTGATGAGTTATGGGGACTACTATGGAACTGAGGCATGATTTCTAAATTAGATGGTTCCATAGACATTTTCAGTAGCAGCACACAGTCTGGACTTGTGGTTCGCCCACAGTGGATAATTAATACGAAATAAGGCAGATTTTTAGACGCATGTATCCAACTTATCCATTGGTAGTCCATCAAAATCTTTTCAGTTTAAAAAAAAGATTTCAAAGATTTGACCGCTTTGGTGAAGCATGTTAGCATACTAATCACACTTGAATTATTTAAACATAAATACAAAAATACCTTTAGTAACAAGTTGATAATAAATAAACATTACCTTTCGGCTGCCAGCATGATTCCTATGCTCGCAGAGCCAAACTCCTTGCCAGGTTCCCAGGTTCAGCTTCCCGTCTGTGATGGGGATTGTCAGTGAAGACCCGAGGAAGCAAGCCTTCACGTGGGCAGGCTGTGAGACAAAAGCAACGAACATTCATTCAATCCATATTCATTTTAAGTAAATCAGTCTAATGTCTGTCTGTGAAAGAACATAACCTGTGTACTACTTGACAATAAATTGATTCTACATCATTCTCATGTTTGTTTCATGGTTTGTATTGAAAAAATATTTATGTGTTGGATAGTCTATTTATCAAGGAAGGGTATAGGCCATAGGTGGCCAAGTGGTTGATCATGACTATTAGTCCAGTTGATTGTGGCAAGGGAAAAAATATAGGACCCATATTATATGTTGATTAAACATCATCAACTCAGATTTCCATTCGAAAGTTTTAAGTAAATTTAAAGAAACAACACATGTGATATGAAAAGGAACTCCTAAGACTGGTTAATAAAAATACTACCTACATGATTGTGTACCAAATTATGCTGTTTCATTCAACATTTCAAGAAGTAATAGTAATTACTGGATCACACAGGGTTTTGTTAATAAACATTAGATCTTATGTATAATCAAGTTGGCCACCCCTGGTATAGGCTATTTATAATGTCACGCTACAGTCAATAGGAGTCGAGCACCAGTAGTGAAACAACAGGGACCAGCTAGTGTTTGTGTAACTGAACAACATGAATGATGTATCCAGAATTCAGTAATAACATTTTCATTAAAAGGAGTGTCTATGGAATTTCTGGCCTGTTCGTCTTCATAGAGATCTACAATTTGGAATGAGCAGTTACAATAGTTTAACAAGTAACTTCATCCTGTAACGGTCAAACTGAGATAAATGTGAGTTTTGTTCCGGGACTTTCGTGTCCATAATAGACCAAACTGGGCAAAGGCATAAGCAACATATGAGTACTCCATGCATATACCACATCAGTATACTCAAAAGACAAAAATCGATCACAAACATACTGTTTTAGCCACATGTTATCAGTGAATATGTCACCACAAGGTTAATGTTGCATATCAATTTAGCCTTTAACACTGTTATGATTATTAAGTTAGTACAAATGTTAATGTCTAAATATAACTAAAACAGTATATACATGCACACTACAGTAAATATGAATAGTTAACAGATGTCAATTAAAATTGTATGTAAATGTGTCTCAATAGCTGCATTGAAAACATTGGTTTTTGCTAACATTCAGTTTGCAATACATAGTAAATGTTGCTAAGATGTAGACACTGCAGTAGAAAATCGCAGATTAGAAGGTAAACTACACCTGCAACCTTACTGAACTAACATTAGTGCTTCATTTGTTTTCCTATTAGGAGCACACACAAGTTCTCTCACAAACAAATGAACTTCAAACATTCCTTTTTCAAATTCGACTTGCTGCAATATGATAGACCTAAATGTTAATTTGAGTGATTAGCACAACAAACACTCACCATGTCGTCTGGTCCTTCGCACGAGTGTCGATAAGGCAGGCCCTCTGGCACTATTTTGTTGAGCATCATCTCCATATCGTCTCTGACATCAGGGTCCCAGCTCTCGTTGAGTGCGAGACTCGCCGATGTGTGCATTACTGGAAACAACATCCATTGATCAGCTGGCTACCGCGCGTCTATCACGTTAGTGAGAGTTCACAACACCTTGTTCGTATCACTTCACTATACACGCACTATGAAATAGCGCCAGATTATATTCAGTAACGTAAATATGACAGGCGACAAGGATGCAGCATCGGCGGCAAGACAAGAATGCTGTCAAGGCAGTGGATACTCACTTTGGATATGGCAGAGGCCGACAGCGAACTGTGAGAGCTCTGGCACCTGCTTGAGGATCTCCTCAGTGACGAGGTGCACGCCCCGGTGCTGCGGCCTCAAGTTCAGCTTCCGTTGAAACCACGCGGATCCGATCTGAATTCCTCGGTTCGAGGCCATGTTTAATTTTTTAAAACGCTACAGAGTGATCGCAAGAACACAAACGATCTTACACAACATCACTTAGAACAACCTTTACATGAATTAATCCACAATTATCATAAAAGATTCATCTTCGATCTTTAAATAGTAATAAATATAACGGAGGTTATAGGACAGATTCGACACCCTATTTTCTGCGGGAAAGTGAAATAGTCTTCAAACGAAAGAGAAAAACGAATAAATGTTGTCAATCTAAAAAAATAATACTGAACCACCATGGATTTCATTCATAAAAATAATATTGAAGACTGAACTGAAGCCGACCGAATAGAATAAAGTGCAAACAAAAAAAGTGTAGAAGAAATAAATGAAACGGCAATTAGCCAAAAATCAGCAGTTTTTCAGTGAACTGAAAAACACACAATTTCAGACGAATTATTATTTATAGGCGTTACGTTTTTTTTGTTAAAACTATTCAATAGACTGGGAGAATTGTAACAATTAAAAAAAACGATGGAACTTTTAGTATGTAAATAACAATATTCAGTATTTTTCGAAAAATCGTTATTATTTCGTTTCCGCAATGACGTTGCGTCGCACAGCCCCAAAAACAAACGATATTTTAAGCGTAGCAACATTCTGTGGAGAAATTTGAAAGATTCGGATGGCGCGGATTTCAAATAGGTATTGTATATGTAAAACTTGCGTATATTTTTGTTTACAACGTATTTATGTAATCGAGTTATTTTATGAGTAATTTGTATGCAGAAATGGCTTAGCTTACAAACGCTGAAAGCAAATAAACTGCTGCTAACAGAGTGGGCAATTATGATAATAAGGGAGTGCCGAGGGGTGATATTTCTAGGTGTGGCATACAACCACTCCTTGGAATTGAAATAATTAGTTCCCACCGCAATCGGAATCATTGCAGACGCGTTCGTTATTATTGTGTTCTTATTTAAGATAGTCCTTTAATTAATTCTTCCTAAACATGGATGCGATTACGGGTATGATTAACAATTCTGAAGAGCCAGAGTGGCTTGAAAGGAGAATAGCTGGTGACCTGAGATTATGGCAAGTTATGTTTTTGTGCCTGGCTTGTCTTACTTCTCTTAGTAAGTAAAAAAAAAATATAGGTACCTACCTACCTACCATTATTTCTCGTCGATCCGAATTTCATTTACTTGCACATCTTCTTTCAGTTGTGATAATATGCTGCTGTTTCCGTTTCCGTATTCCTCGAACTAAGCAGCAAATTGAAGCAGACTATCAAAGGCGGAAGATCACCACCAAGTTCCGCGCGAAGTTGGAGACCATACAAGATGCTAAGATGGACGCTATGTCATTGAAAGACGGTACCTATTTACATTATTTCAAAACGGTATACGGTTTACGGGTGTAGCCAGCATATGCTGCGTCTGTGGTGGATTATGGCCCCTCACTCCCAATAATGGGAACGTTACAAGTACGAATTTAGTTAGTTCTATCAATTTCTCAAATAGTTAATTTGATTTTGCTCCAAACTCCATTTGGAAAAAGAAAACAAAAGAATTCTCTGTTTGTTAATAGATAAATTCACTGGAAGTTTTTACTTTTATATTTTCCCCCCTTTTATAAAGCATTCAAGAAACAAACAAAAGAATCTTTTAATTTTTAAATAAACACCAAGTAGTCTGTCTCTGCAATTTTTATATCGGCCAGTTACATACCAGTGACAAAGATGTCCCAGTCCACTTCATCACATTTATTTGTTCAGAAAAACATCTCGAGATAAGATAATAAATACATTCACTCAGGTGTTGTCTTGCGTGTTGCAGCCTTGGATCTACTTCACGAGCAGACCAATATTAATATGGAGGGAGAAAATCAGCAGGGATCGCAGCAAAGCTCTATCATGTCACCACAACAGAGTAGGTTTTTTTCTTTTATATAGTTCTTGATTAACGAATGCTTACTAATTTTACAAACGATATATGTGTCTGTTTCCGCTTCTTGTCTTGCCTGTATTAGTTGGGATTAGCGCGTTTGACGACACAGACTGCTTGTGTTTACATACGGCCAAATGATGTGTTACTAGTATAAGTATATAATTACGCTCACAAGATAAAAAAAAAAAGCGCCAAAGTGAGTGAGGGAAACTATTATCTACTAGCTGTGCCCGCGACTTCGTTCGCGTGGATGTCGGAAATTACCAATGTATTTTTTTGTGCGAAGCGTCGGGTAAAAAGGTCTCCCTCCAAAATCCCACCGTATCCCATCGTATCCCATCTTATCCCATCTTATCCCATCTTATCCCATCTTATCCCATCTTATCCCATCTTATCCCATCTTATCCCATCTTATCCCATCTTATCCCATCTTATCCCGTCCTGTTCCGTCCTGTCTCGTCCTGTCCCGTACTGTCCCGTCCTGTCCCGTCCAGTCCCGTCCTGTCCCGAGCTGTCCCGTCCTGTCCGTCCTGTCCCGTCCTGTCCCGCCCTGTCCCGTCCTCTCCCATTCTGTCCCGTCCTGTCCCGTCCAATCCTGTCCTGTCCCGTTCTGTCCCGTCCTGTCCCGTCCTGTCCCATCCTATCCCGTCCTATCCCGTCCTGTCCGTCCTGTCCCGTCCTGTCGCGTCCTATCCCATCCTATCCCATTCTATCCCATCCTATCCCATCCTATCCTATTCTATCCCATCCTATCCTATCCTATCCCATCCTATCATAATCATTAGATGAATTTTTATTTGAATATGTAGCAGAATCGAAGCTAGATCGCGCTATGAACTACGCGTCTTGGTGTGAACTGACCGTAATTTTACTTCTGAAACACTTTATATTCGAATAACTTTTGATAGACTGAACCGATTCCAATGAAACAAAAACTAAATTCCTCTCCAAGTTACGCTTAATCGTTGTGTATAAAAGTTATCTACATAAATTTCGTACATTTTACGTGATACCTGGACAAATAAACATACAAACAGACAAACAGACAAACAGACAAAAATTCTAAAAATGCTAGAAATGGGTTCTATTGGTTGTCCTTTAATACCCTGGCTAAATTTTTTGAGTTTTTTTTTAATGTACAAAAATAACTTTTCTACAGTTTTATTATATGTATAGATATAGATTTCTATCCTGAACGATCATCTCATCTTTGAATTATTCTCTTACTTCTGTAAGCACTGAAGAATCCGGTCATGTTCGTGAACTATTAAAAAATAGCTGACCCGGCAAACTTCAAACCGCCTCAGAAAAAAAAAACCTTTAAAACCTTCCCTGGACTTCTCAAAATAATTCAAAACCAAAATCAGCCAAATCGGTCCAGCCGTTCTCGAGTTTTAGCGAGACTAACGAAAAGCAATGGATTTTTTATATTATAGAGATTAAGCTATCATTTGTTTTTGGCAGGTTCACTAGATGCACCATTCCAACCAGAAGGAGGTCAGAAGCCTGATCAACAAGCATCGGGCCTCAGTTTCGTCAAGTTTGCGTCCAAAGTGGCGACGCTCTCCAAATTAGGACAGCCCAAGTCCCCGACATCGCCCACACCCTCCGGCAATGACAACAAAATGGACTTCTAAGGATATTTGGATGAACCAAATGTATGTTTTTATAGAGATTTATTTGTTACTGTGGTAAAATATACATGTTTAAAAAGTATTTTGTGTGTAAAAATATTAAAGGTTGCTATTGATGTTGTAATACTATAGAATTTATTAGATGTCTATAAATAAAATAAACTTTAAAATGCAGTAAGTTTTCTTTAATCTAGAAAATAAAAAATACAGTATAAACGGATTTTAAATCACAAGAATAATTACATATTCACAAATAACTTCGGTATTCTGCGCTGTTTACATAATCTCGCATTAAAACTGACAGTAAAAACAATCTTCCAATGTAAGCAATAACTTTAAAGCAACATTTAACTTACATTTTATAATACATAAATAATACATCTTGCAAATAAAAATTACATAAATTCAAGTTAGCTAAGTTTTTTTATTAAATAGTTAAATCGTTCTACATACTTGTATTACGTTCCATCTTAACCATATATTCAATATGTTGCTTTGAGAACCTTCAAGTTAATTCAGGTTTAATGTCACTAACTTTCATTAATCTGACTTAGTGAATTTATTTTAATTTTTTATTGTAATCCCTTTGACTCGACACACTTTAGATAGTCTAAACCTCTCAGTCCATGACTCAATATACTTTACCACAATCTCATCCAAACACAGGTAATAATTTATCGTATCTTATACACTAGACATCGCATCTACTCCATACTGCACGTTGTTCTGTTTCACTCTGATATACTAGCTCCTTGGTGTTCGCAATATTTTGAGCAATTATTAATTGTTGGTGCAAATGTGACACGAACACAAACATACTTGCGTCGAATGAGAAGTGTTCAGCTACGGGACGAAACTAACTACAAAATAGACTCGAAATGTGAAACAAATTTTTGCTAGAATGTATTTTAAAGAGTTTAATTTCTCTCCCTACAACTAAAAATGCAATTTGGAATAAAAGAAAGTGGTGTAATAAATTGAATTGCACTTAAACTTTAGATACATAGTGTATCGTGTTCTAAACTAGCGACTCTATCGGACCGAAGCCCCGACGGCTCCATAAACAGAGCAAACTGAACTCAACCTTCATCATAAATAAGGCCATTATGATTTGTTCATCAAGTTCCTTTTGACTATGGAAGAATCTATTGAGAAATACTATACACTTTCACTTACATTATAATTGAATCGGACCTACCTAAAACGTAAGGGTGAAACTCTTAGTAAAATTATTGTTCGTATATATTGCGTAGCATTATTAAACTAAACATAGGAGCGGCGTAAAATTATTAATTGAATATAATTCGTACGAGTTTTGTGCATGATACCTGTCTCGATATTCCAGTGATATACATTTTTACAAGTTTGTAAACCGAAACATTAAGTATAGGCTAGATTTTATAATACACTTTACCCTACATGAGGATTGGTAATGTCATAACTTACAACAAAATTACGTAAGCTACAAGTGCGGCTGGCGCTCGACGAGTCGCAGATCGACAAGTCGATGGACACTACGTTTACCTAACGCGTAACAATGCAATGAGGGTGTATGCTAAACATTTTAGGAACCCAAGTTTGGATGTCGCAGTGCCACCGCTATAAATAGAACTCTCGTAATAATAAAGCATAATTTTGTTATCAACAAGAACTACGGCAACATTTTTATTGACTTTAACGCTATGCTTGAAGACTGACAATAAATATTTATGATAAATACAATGTGCACATTTCCTTTGCTAATATAAAACGTCGATGGGCAGTACACGAAACGTTGAGCACAAATGTGATTATTTGGCAATTTTAAAAGAGATGGCATCGAGATGATTTTAAGAATAAGTACTTTGTGACGTTTGAATGAACACAAACAATATATTTTAATAAATAATTACCTTATATGTCATTTCATTTAAACTTGGATGTATGAAATACGCACATTGTCGGAGTTTCTTCGTGGGTAACGCGTCCACTCGAATAATATCTCATTTCGTGGGTGATAGGTATAAGTTACAATGTTGGGGCTGTGGGCGGTATGTGTGGAGTGGGAGCCTCTCCCGAGGACTGGAGATGTTACCGGAGTGGCGGCGTTAGCTGGAGAACGTAACGTAACAAGTGACAGCTGAGCTGTGGTCGGCGCCTACGTCCCGCCGGCGCGCAACACTCAGTCTCGCCTCACAAATGTTCTTCCCCTGTACAAATACAAAATAAATTAGTCAAATACATAAACGGGTTAAAAGGTTCCTATATCAAAAATGAAAAATGTTTAGGATTATCCTGTTATTGCTCTACTAGTAGTGCCAAGGCAAGAGAAGGCACAAATCTTGATTGGTAATAGCGGACTTACTTTTATTTAAGGCACAATGTCAACTGGACATAAATCCAGCCTTTTGGTACTGAGAAATTCCTTGTGGAAAAACGCAATAACACTGCTCGACATGGGTGAGGTATTAAATAGTAAAGATATACTAACGTGATAGTCTTGCGCTCAGTAGGACGCGAGGTGTTCTGCGGGCGCGCTCTGTTGAGCACCTTGAGCAGGTCGCCGGCCTTGGCGCGCATGCGGGAGTGCACGTACACCTTGCTGCACTTGATGTGGTAGTGAAGGTAGTCGCGGAACATGTGCAGCAGGTCGATGGTGTTGTCGCGGGCCGCCGCGCACGTGTGCCGGGGGAATAACACTGGAATTAACACAAAATTTGATTATGGTACTTCTCTACCTAATTTTTTGATAGCATTAGTGGAAAAAAACCCCCAAGTGCGTTTCGGACTCGCGGGACAACAACACACAACCTGTTGTATAACAGTAAGCTAGTTTTCAGCATCAATAGTTTTGCAATCTTACCTATAGTCCGTCAGAGTCTTTGAAAGATAATACACGGATTTTTCTTTTATGTTGAAATACAGCGAATATTTACCAAATCACAGTCCAAGAGCCTGGTCTCTATATAAAAGTCGATAAAAATCCCACAGGAACGTAATACGCGGAAATAATGTTTACTATCTATTAATCCAGATTGCCAAACTATCTATGTCAAATATGACGCGCAGTAGGAAAAGAAGGAACAAACATCCATACACCTAACTCAAAAGCTTTTGAATTTATAAATATGTACTTATGATATAATTATAGAGGATAATTAATAAATATCCCTATAATGGGATTGCTTCACGGGGCTTTCCAACCGACCGCACGTCAAAATGGGTTTAAAATTTTACTGTTTTCTTCAATTTATTATTTAACTTTCCCTAACTTAGAATTTTTTGCATATTACCAAGAGCAATATTGTACAACCTGTTGTATAACAGTAAGCTAGTTTTCAGCATCAATAAATTGCAAATCTATACCTATAGTACGTCAGAGTTTTGAAAGATAATATACGTATTTTTTCTTTTGTTGAATCAGTGAATATTTACAAAGATAAAACGAACCGCATTTCAGGGTGACGTCAAGACGCACTAAAATAACACCACGGCATGACACGTGAATTTTAAAAGTTTCTTATTTTTTTCAATTTTTGATTTTGTAACAAAAGAAAAAATACGGCTCAAATAGCTTTTGATAATTAATTATAACTAACAAATTAATAAGATTTTGGTCCACAAGTATATTTCTGTATGCATTAGTAGTTATATATTCTATTTATCTATCCTATTATAAATTGATAACTTACCAAACGTAACATAACTGATATTATCGCCTACTCTCGCATCCGTGTCCATTAGTTCTAAGGGCGGTTCCTTGTGTGAAAACAATACCTGAAAATAAAAGAAATAATTATTACAATGACGATCATACAAGTATTGCATTATAATACGTATAAGGCTCGATAGTCTAGACGGGCTCTTGAGTGTCATAACGTGTGCGTAGTTCTTAATTAGATGATATCATTCGAGTGTTTACATAACAATAATTATGGTAACGACATAAAACTTCAAAGAGCTTATTAAAACACTCAAAATCTCATGATAATCAACACTTTTTTTCTACTTTATTTTAACTGATCTATGATCTATCTGTGTTTATATATCCAAAATCTACAATGCTATCTGTCTAATGCTAATTTGCAGTGTCACAACCATAGTTACGAACGCCAGTCCATGAGACATTGACCTCTTTCGAAACTCGAGCGGGATACGTGCCATAATTACGGTCGCTCGGTAGGAGCTTGATAAATGAGGAGGGGACATAAGTACTATCAGGGCCCACTCAAATCCGTATGGATGACTCTTTTTCTCTTAGAAGAGATCATTTCCGAATTTAACCTGCATTTTGCTTGCCTACATAATCAGAACATTGACCTTGTTTTGGAAGAAAGTACGAAAGATGGATCAAAATATTGACTTTATTCGAGCTTTACTGAAATACGACTTTTGAAACTCCTGTGTCAACAAAAAAATCAAAGTCAAGAGTCATTTAACTGATTTATCAGCACTTTTTGAAGGTCAATTTTTTCATAAGACCGTCCCCCAAAGTCCTAGTCGACACTTCCTAGTGTTTTGGCTGGGATGAAGAATTGGCGGAACAAAGTCCACAGAAACACATCTGTCTATACAGTGTAGTCTGTATTATCTCACTGTTGGGCTGGGAATTCCTATTTTCAGGCATTTCTAATGAATCCTGCAGTTAATGTCATCCCACCATCTTTTAATTACCATGCTATCGTTTCGCGACTTTTGTATTTGTATGTATCATTCCCACTTTCCAAAATACTGATCTATAATATAGACCATTATTATGATATCTTGACGTGTACTCAACAGGAATTGATGTACGATTATGATGGCATATAGATATTGTTAATTGGATGTATCCTGTAATTTGTATGGTGTACATAATAAAGAGTATTCTATTCTATGATGGCGTCGAACATGTATTTAAGTTACAAGTTACAAGCTTTTAGAAGTGTGAGGCGCCATAACACTAGTATTTGCTGACCTTCCTCAAGGAAAGCTGTATCGGCGTTTCCGAGGCCAGCTACGCGACACGCAGCGTAACACAACGCTATCACTAAAATATGCATTGGTTTATTGTTTATTTTTTACCTTAAATGAAATAAAGTATAAAAATAAATATACATAGATCACATCACATACGCTAGAATGTAATAACTTACTTGTGGCGCGGTGTGCGACGCTCTCCGTCCTTCCTTGAGCTCCTGCATGAAGACCTTGCCGATGACCATGTCGTCCTCGTGCCGGAACACGGTGGAGAAGACCACTGTCACGCGGTCCTCTTGCGCTTCCACGTATCTGGAACATCCGAGTGATTTGTTGAAGACAGATTTAACAAATTACGAATGGGTTGGAACTGTTAGCCCCTTCATACACCCCGGGTGTAAGGGTATGTGGCGTGAGGGCCAAAGCCTACCGGGGTCACAGGACCCACCAGCTACCGTGACCCCGGAACATAAAAGGCTATTGAAGCACACCGTGGATTTTAGTCAGTACAAGTCTGACAGTCCCTCCCGCCCTGCCCCCAGTGGGATGAGTCATTTGATGATTTTACCACGATAAAAAAAAGGTATCAGAGACTTGCGTCGCGTTGTGTACGTAGGGATTTGGAGATTATTTTTGAAATACCAATTCTCTCAAAACGGTGAAAGGAAACAGGAAAGAATCGACGTCCGACATCCAAAAATTGTATGGCCTAAAAGTAGATTTACAGTATGCCTATGCTCCTTACTACAAAGACTTACTACAACTAACTAAAGAACTTTTGAAAGGCCTGTGTAAGAGGTGTGCCATCTAAGGAACAAAAAAGGTGTGTATGCAAAAGCTTTCATTAAGTAGTCAAGAGGCATAACTTAGTGAATTCTGAAGACCATTATGGATTGGCCTGTGACAATGTTAGTAGCTTTAAAACATACACTTCCGTCGCGGATATCTAATAATAGCTGCACGAAATACTATGGAATATCCTCTTTTTGTTATTTCTACCAAACCACACTGGGTTGTCGTGGGACTTATGAATTACCGTGACCCCGGAACGTAAAGGGCTATTGAAGAACACCGTGGATTTTTAGTCAGTATGAGTCTGACAGTCCCTCCCGCCCTGCCCTGGGTGGGAGGATCAGATTTTTTTTGGAGAATGGAGTTCCTGGAAGAACTTGGTAGAAGGGCTTTGCCTAGCCTTAAGGCAAATAAAAAAAAATTGAATGCTCACAGCGTCTCATCCTGCCGATAGTTGATGACAGCGCGTTTGTGGCTGACATCGCCATCCTCTTGCAGCCGGAAGTAACGCTCGAACACTGACGCGAAGCAGTTCCTCTTGAGGAGTCCGACCTTCTTCACCACATCCTCCCAGTCGTCGGGAATGTTCTCCAAGTCTAGCAGCAAGGATATGTTGTAGCCTGTGGGAGGAAATTTTAAATTAATGAGAGAAACTTTTGCTACATGAAAAGTTGAAGGCAAGGTTCACACTGTGACTGAGCGATCGACGGAACAAATATCTGGACAATCAACAAGTAGTTATTCCAGGTCTGGCTGTTTGTGTATGTGAGTTTAAACGCTAGTGAACGCACCCACATCATAAGAGAAATTCCTAGAGTGGGACTATGTTTAAATTGAAAAAAAAAGCAGTAAGACGTACTGAGGACGCGGCATCGGATCAGCCGACATTATACGAAAATATCTGTTAAAATTCAAAGTCCAGTACATATTTTGTACTACTTTGACTGTGTACTTTACTTTCTTCTGCTCCATCATTGCTTACGAACTGCACAACGTCTTTGTAATCAAGATGTATTAGCATTCAGAATCATCCCATTTATGACTTGAACTTAAACTTTAATCAAACACGTAAGTTTCAAATTCATTGCATGCGATAATTAACTCGGAATATAGAATGCGCTTTCCGCTGCACCAATACAGTCGCCAAATGACGTCCGTGCAACATAATATGCACATTAGGCATACCCCATATTAGTAGCAAGTAGCAACTGACATAATAAAGCGCGACAAAGTATTTCCATAAACATTTTTCCCCTAGAGACACAGTAACTATTATGGTAAAGGTGTGTCAATTTATGACTAATCAATACTCGAGTTCAAAGTACCACTTTATCATTGGCAGTGAATATTTTATATTAACAAATCGTCTATACGAAGGGGACCGCCCTAAACAACGAAGATTGATTCGACCAGTCACAATATCCAAGCACCTTTGTAGGTCACTACAAAACCATTAATTTCCATTAAATGTATGGAATTATTTCGTCAATTAAGGTTTAAATGAAATTCGAAATGAAGCGAAAAATACAGCCATAAGATAAGGCTCAAGTTCCAAATTAAAACATGTTATATCTTATCGACTTAGTGCTCCATACTTGCCAAGTAATCTTATCAATGTGTTTCCAATATTTTATGTATGTTTTTAAATAAAGAGTAATATTATTGTTGCAAAATAACTCTAGTTGTTGATGTTCTTGTTGCAATGATAAATAAGGTTTTAATCAAAATAGTATGTAGTTAATATTATTCTATTTATGTGTCTCATTAAGATTACTTGTTAACCTAGACACAAATAGGTTCAAGTGATTGTATGAGTTTCTAGCAGCAAAATAATATCTTTATAAGGATATTTTGTTCTGAGCACATAATCAATTAAATGTTATTGTTGGGGTGGTGCAAATGAGCATAGCATCGATTTATGTCTGTTTTCACTAATTTAAGGCAACACCTTTAATTAAATTTACTTTTGATTTTGAACATTAGGGTGAGGATTAGTAAATGGTAAACAGATCTAGATTTATTACACCATATAATGATGTCAATTTATTGAATAGACGTTAAATACCATTTTTTATCAAATTCATGACTCAATGAGGAAGTTTGAACTGATGTGGCACGCCTGTGTCTATTAATATTTTATCCTTAAATGCCAAGGAAAACAAGTTATATTCAATAAATTTAGCTAATACAACTAGAACAATACATGCTCCAGTGAACATCGGTAATTATGCAATGCAGTAAAACAAACTTAATTCGCTTTCATTTTTATGCAACCGTTGAAGAACTGGTTTTTATGCTGCATTGGAAACTGTGCATTACTTAGATGATGGATTTATTTGAATCTGTTTTTAAATACCAATTGTAAAAGCTGTTAAGACTCTCATGTAAATACTCCATTAACATTCTAAAGATAATAATAGTAAATCCGAAAAAACTTATTTAAAACATAAATAAGTAGGTACTAATGATTCAAAAAGGAACTATGTATTTTTTTGGTATTACATATTTATTAGGGATTCAAATTTTCCTCATAGGAAAACACATTTATGGTGTTTATATTATTTAGAGCTGACCAACGTGACTTTATCCCTAACATAAATCATTATGCTTGCATTCCCTGAACATGTTGGTAATGGTGTTTAAATTAAGGATTTATGCAATCATTTGGCTTAGAAGTAAAAAGGATTTTTAAGTCTAAGCCAAACTATTGCTTGCCCCGTCTTGGGTGGGAGGACTAACTTGACAATTTATCATGCAAAAAAAAAGCCAACATATTGCACAGATTTTGATCGTTTGAATGATTCTGATATAATGTTAATATTTTCACACCTGTAACCTTAAAAGTTTTAAGCTGACCCTACCTAAAGTCTACATTTCACCTGTTATTTTTAAGTGCTAAGTTTTTGTAATATTTCTTACCTGACTCTGCCTCAGTAAGAAGAGGTCCATATACTCTTTTGAGCAGCTCATCTGCTCCATGCTCCTCTAACTGCTTGTAGAACTTCAATGATATACTAACCTACAAACAAATTGAGTATTATGGTCACAGATTCATAAATTTACAATTCTATGAATATAGAATATGATGTAAACATTATTAGGGTTGACTAAACAACCTCCAATAGTCCTGGACATTTTGAATATTAAAATTGCAGTTTTATACTTCATTTTACAGTTCAAATTAAATAAATTTTGTTGATAGTGAACTTGTAAACATAACTGTATGAGTAGCTTGCATTTTATTGGTAACAACCAAGGTGTTTGGATTGAATTAGATTTTAGCAGAATTATAACATAGTCTATTTTACAGTTTACTATATTTCTTAGTATAGCATGCAAAACCTGCCAGATCTTTTTATACATTAATACAGGAAAGTGTTGAGTTCAAAATTGAGAGAAAAACTGAATAAAGATTGTTGATAACATACCCTAACTTTGGTTTTATCTCCATTCACATTGGATATATGAAAGAGTACTCCATCAAAATCTGCAACTTTCACATCTATTGACTCAGGCTTTAAGCTGGAAACAACAACATCAATGAATAAATGTTTGTGGGGTGACAAATCAATTGCCAATTACTCATATCCTGGTACAAGTCACCACAGTAGTATCATGACATTCCTCCACTATAGCAAAGGGATATCAGCATCACATATCAGATTCATTACATTGTTTACCACCACTGGAATCCAAAAACATTATGGGACATATCCGCACGCACACTACGGAGCACCAATAAACAACTGATATGACTCATCCATGCTGAGATAGCCACTATCACGTCATATTCACTACATGACATAATACACATCAAATCACTTTATGCCGTTTCTATGCGTTCAAAGGAACCTGCTGTGATGCTTGCGGCCAACGTGGGCCCACCCCAGGAATTTGACACTTGTCAAGATACTTCGAAAAGGGGTTATGGCCAGGAATCACCCCCTCGTAGACAGAGCCACTGCAGCAACCGCGTAGCGAAACTCATGCTTGTGGACTGCATGCTCGTTAAACACATCACAACTATGAAAAAACAGTACACTTTCTAAGCGTAACGTACTCACCGCGCCAGTGCATTTTTATATTTAACTGTTAAAGTATCTTCTATAATTCTATTATTGATCTCGAGTAAGATCATTATTTAACAATTTATAACCTACAGCTTTTTCATAAAATCAACGCTTATAGCACCTTCATTTAATAATTTATACGGAAATCTTCAACGATGACCGCCCGTATATAGATATCCATAAACGACAGCAAGAAAAGGAAGCTCAAAATGAATGAAATATCGGCCATGTAACCATAGAGCACAGTTTATTTTATTGCTACAAAAACTCTGTAAATTCGAAAGTAATTAATATATATTAATTATTACGAAATAAGTATTCGACAAAAGTAAAAACATTTAATTTCCTCAGTTTGTAAAAATTCTGATTTTTTTCCCTTTTTTGAAAATATCGACTAAGCTTTCAAAGAAAAACCGTAACTTACTAAACAAAAAAGATGAAGGCACATCCCTATCAACTTGACAATTGAAAAAAAAACATATGTTTGTCTATGCTCGTTTTCGATTCGGTGTGGAGATACTTTGTTTATTTATAAATTCATTAAAAGCAAAAAACGTGTGATAAGTTACGCGCACTGATTTGCACTTGCACCATGAAATAAAACAACACAAAGATGTCTAATCAAGTTGGTGCCTTCGTTGCGGGACTGAAGTCCCGGAACGTGGAGGTCCAAATCAAGACAGCTCGGGAACTCTATCACTTTTCTAAGACGGAGCTTCGAGAAGTCCCACAGGAAGAGCTCACCCAGTTCCTCGATGAGTTCAATCATCAGATCTTTGAAATGGTCTCCAGTAACGATGTCCACGAAAAGAAAGGAGGTGTTTTAGCTATAGGTAAAATAACTTTTTTATGAATATTTTGTATTTTTCCACAAATATGGAGGAAATAATTAACGATGTCGATTTTTCCAATTTTCAGTATGTCTCATCGGTGGGGACTGTGACACGACAAAAACGCGTATCACGAGATTCGCTAACTACCTTCGTAACTTACTACCTTCATCAGATGTAGGTGTTATGGAACTGGCTGCTAAAACCGTCGGCCGGCTAGCCACGGTGTCCGGCGTCAAACGAGCCGAATACGTGGAGTTCGAAGTCAAGAGAGCATTTGAGTGGTTGTCCGAAGAGAGGAATGAGGGTAGACGCCATTCAGCAGTGTTGCTGTTAAAAGAACTAGCTATAGCCATGCCTACTTACTTCTATCAACAGGTCTCAGGATTCTTCGATCACATCCTGGTAGCGTTAAAGGATCCGAAGCCTCAAATCCGTGAGGCTGCTGCAAAGGCCTTGAGAGCCGGCTTAGTAGTAACAGCTCAGAGGGAAACTGCTAAACAGTCAACTGCTAAACCTCAATGGTACATGCAATGCTATGAAGAGGCTATGCTGTCTTTTGAAGACATTCCTTTGAAGGAAAAAGGAATGTCCAAAGAGGATAGAGTCCATGGAGGCTTGTTAATCTTAAATGAGTTATTAAGATGCTCAAATGCAGTCTGGGAGAAGAAGTACTCCTATTTAATGCATAGTCTAGACACACAGAAGGATAACACAGTATCTGATGATATTATCTTTATAAGCACAAAATTGCACAGTCCATCAGTAAAGAGAGGGTACTTGTGTGATGGATTTAAGACTGAGAATGTTACATACCCTGTTCCTATTTATGAATCTGAAGTTTGCCATAAACTACTGACTGAGAAGTTTGAGAGGATTTGTAAAGGTAAGTTTGATTAATCAGTGCTTGGAATTTTGCTACTGCAGTGAAGGCAACTAAACACAAATATATGAAAGAATGTGTTATCATTATCAGGAATTGGTCAAAGGGCAAGTTTGCTTATCATAGAGGCAAAAATTATTAGTATTAAGAAGCCAAGTTTATAAGATGTTTATTAATTTGCAGTATTTTAAACTTTTATTTTCAGATGTAATGAGCCAGAGAATCCTCAAAACTCAGGGAGTACCACAAATTCTATTAGTTATCATCCCAAGACTAGCCGCTTTCAATAAAGACTTTTTCTTGAAAAAATACCTGACTTCTACAATGAGCTACTTGCTCTCCTGCCTCCGAAGCAGAGAGAAGGACAGGAATATGGCCTTTACTACCCTTGGTCTCATGGCTGCTGCTATCGAAAATGATATCAAAAACTATATACCCCAGTATAATGGATCTCATCAAACAAACACTACCTATTAGAGACTCTCAAACTAAAAAGAGGGTCTGGATAGACCCTTCTATTTTTGTTTGCATCACCTTACTAGGGAGTGCAGTTAAAGATTTGGTTGTAAGTGACATTAAAGAGTTATTAGATGCCATGTTTGCTACAGGGCTAAGTCCATCCCTAACCATCTGTCTGAGAGAGTTGAGTAGAAACTTACCTTCCCTGAGAACCGAAATATCTGAAGGGCTACTGAATATGCTATCTCTTGTATTGAGAAATAAACCATTCTTACATCCAGGGGTCCCAAGGAGTTTGGAACAACAGATGAGTAATATGAGTTTGGTAATGGAACCTCAAGACACTGCAAGCATTGTTCTAGCACTAAGAACTCTTGGGTCATTTGACTTTGAAGGTCAACATAGCTTATTGACCTTTGTGAGGCGTTGCGCTGACCACTTCCTGCAGAGTGATCAACAGGAAGTTAGATTAGAAGCTGTCAAAACTGCTGCAAAATTGTTAGCAGATTCAACCAACAGAACTATGAACACTCCTTCAAGGACACTCACTCTTCTGACTGCAGAAGTGGTAGGCAAGTTACTAGTTGTGACAGTAACAGATCCAGATTACGAAGTTCGGTACTGGGTACTAGAGTCTCTATACAATATCTTTGACACACATTTGGCCCAAATTGAGAACTTGGGTTTCCTTTTTATGGCCATGAATGATGAACATTTGGCTATCAGGGAATTGGCTATATGCACTGTTGGTCGGTTGAGCGTAGTTAATCCTGCTTACGTCATGCCGGGACTTAGGAAGACGCTAATACAGTTCCTGACTGAACTAGAACATTCTGGAATGAGCAGGAATAAGGAACAAGCAGCCAGGATGTTAGGTAACCTCATTCGCCATGCCCCAAAGCTTGTAAAGCCCTATATGGAGACAATTCTAAATGTTCTTGTGCCAAAACTAAAAGAATCAGACTCAAATCCTGGTGTAGTCATCAGCGTTCTTAAAGCCGTCGGCGATTTAGCTGACGTACACGGCGATAACAGTGGACTCAAGAAATGGCTGCCAGAACTTCTGAGCATTCTTCTGGAACTGTTATCTGATGCAAGTGCAACAGAAAAGAGGAGTGTTGCTCTATGGGCGTTTGGGCAACTTATCAGCGCTACAGGCTATGTTGTTGCTCCTTACACCGAGTACCCGACCCTAATGGATGTCTTATTGAACTTCTTGAAGACTGAGCAGCAACCAAAAGATAGGAGAGAGACCATTCGCGTGTTAGGATTGTTAGGAGCTTTGGATCCTTATAAACACAAGATTACTAGGGGTTTGATTGGTGAACAGCCTGACTCCAGCTTAGTACCTGTAGCTGATAATAAAGCAGATGAGAATAACTTTGATATGACTACTAGTGAGATGCTAGTTAACATGTCTTCTCCAGTCCTGGATGAGTATTATCCAGCTATAGTTATTTCCACACTAATGAGGATATTGAGAGATCCCACACTACAGCAACATCACACGAGTGTAGTACAAGCAGTTACCTTCATCTTCCAGTCCTTGGGAATAAAATGTGTGCCTTACATATCTCGCGTCACACCGAGTCTTCTATACGTGGCGAGGGCTACCGACAACAACAACTTCAGAGAATTCCTGTTCACCCAATTAGCAAGGCTTATTGCTATTGTAAAGCAACACATTCGCAATTATTTGGACAAAATATTTGAGTTGATCAAGGAGTTCTGGACACCCAACAGTCCATTACAACCAACATTGATCTTGTTGGTTGAGTATATCGCTGTTGCTCTTGGCTCAGAGTTCAAGGTGTATTTGCCTCAGTTGATGCCACAGATATTACGTGTTCTAGCACACGACACGAGCAAGGATAGAATGGTGACCGAAAAGCTGCTTTATGCTCTACAAAAATTCGAAGACAATTTGGATGATTACATGCATTTAGTGATACCTTCAATCGTGAAGTTATTTGATGCATCAGATTGCCCAATAAATGTAGCGAAGGTAGCTATGGAGACAGTTGACTATCTCTCCGATTCCTTGAACTACAGCGAATTGGTTTCTAGAATAATCCATCCTTTAGTACGAAGCTTGGACACCTGCGCGGCGTTACGTCCGACTGCTATGGACACACTGTGTGCCTTGATCGTTCAATTAGGGCGAAAATTCACAGATTTTATCCCACTAGTTCAGAAAGTGGTGGTCAAACATAAGATACAACATCAAAGTTATGAATTACTGCTCTCTCGCATGCAGTCTAGTCAAACTTTAGCGATGGACGAGTTTTTGCAGAGCACGAGACGAAGGCCAAGGAACAATAACCAAGAGGTAAATGGAACTTTTTACTATAATAAGGCTGTGATTTCTGTTTAAATGATCTAATGAACGTGGATATAACACTTTCCATCATGAAAACGATTATGACTGTTGACAATAACGATACAACAATATTTTTCTAAACACAGGAGCAAGTCTCATCGCGATGAAATTACGACCTGTGCCTCTCTTGCCTTTCAGAAAGAGAATTTCAAGTCTTGAAACTATTTCATCAACTACTAAAAGCACATATTTAATTCCACAGGCCCGCATCGGTTACAACTGCGACACATCCCAGTCAATTCGCAAGCTGTGTGTGAACGCGCACAACTTGAAGCTAGCGTGGACTGTCAGCAGCCGCGTCTCCAAGGACGACTGGTTGGAGTGGCTCAGGAGATTCAGCATCGGCTTGCTGACTGAATCTCATAGTCCGGCTCTAAGGTCTGTATCATCATTTCTACCGTAAGACGTCCACTGTCGGACATAAACCTTCCCTATCGAATTCCAGTAGGTCTGTAAAGTTCACAACCGTTTTCTTTAGTCACCCATGTCATCACTACAAAGTTCTTATAGAACTCGCATACAAATAAACTATTGGTGTTCACGAATTTAGAATTTGTCAATTTTCGTTCACGTCAATATCGTTATGACACAATAGGGTGATATACAACAACTAAGTGCTCAAACACACTGCGAGCCTAGCGCGGTGGCGGCGGCGGGCGCGATAATAATGAATGTATGAAACCGCCGCTTGTGGCCACACTGAAGTGACTAGGCGGGGAGCCTAGCGCGGTGGTTACAAGCGATTTTGCGAACCTAGGCGTTGCTAGGCAACAACCGATACAACGGGCGGGCGGCAGGTGTATCAAACCTTTTCGGTCTTTTAGTAGCGCCATATAGTTACCAGAACATGCACTAAAGTACTACCGTTAGATGTTTTTGTACATATTTATATTATTTTTACCGTACTTAAGTTGAAAAATGTAGAATGATTAATAATTTAGTTGTATTCAATCCTACATAACGTGTAAAAAAAATCTTTAATTAAGATTTATAGATACTACTAGGTACCGCCGGTTTGCAACACCCGCAACAAAAACAAACGCTTGATCGGCAGTGTGGACACGTATCGCGCCCGCCGCTGCGCCCGCCACCGCGCCTGCCACCGCCGACGCACTAGGCTTCCAGTGTGGACACACACTAAGTTGTCACAATGATATTCCACTAATTAATTATCAAATTAATAAAGGTGCCTAGTTGCCATAGAACACATAGAACTCGTATAACGGGTTGGTTTCCGCAAATTCACGGCAAAACTGCGAACTTCAAATGTTAAAGAATGTACAAACATATATACCCTTCAGTTTTTTCCAAGAGGCTTGATTTATGTTACAATATTTCTTGCAGGGCCTGTCTAGCCTTAGCACACAACTACTCCCAACTCCTGCGTGACTTATTCAACGCCGCCTTCGTCTCATGTTGGACGGAACTCGACAACACTTCACGTATAGAGCTGTCGAATGCTCTAGAACAAGCACTAACTGCCCCCGATGCGCCCGAACTGGCGCATACCGTACTGAACTTGGCTGAGTTCATGGAACACTGTGAAGGAGGCACTCTGCCGATATCCACGCATCTGCTGGGAGAAAGGGCTATGCATTGCAGAGCGTATGCGAAGGCATTGCATTACAAGGTAAAAAAATAATTGTTTTATCAAATTTTTCCTTGAGCTACGTTGGCAAACATTTGTAAGCGAAAATATGTTCCCAAGTTTCTTAACACTTTTAATTCCAAAATCTTCGATTTATAACCCAATATCGAAGGTTTCGGAACTTTTGGAACCGTAACTTATTTAATACTTTCAATCAAATTGCTATTTTTTTTCATAGGAAGAAGAGTTCCGTAATGGCGCAACTTCTCAAGTCGTAGAAGCTCTCATCCACATAAACAACAAACTGCAACAGAAAGAAGCCGCAGAAGGTCTTCTGGAAAGAGTCATGGCACAGCGCGAAGCAGGCGACGCTAACCTGAAAGTTCAAATAAGATGGTACGAAAAATTACACAACTGGGAAAAGGCCCTTGATTTATATGGTGAAAAGTTGAATGACGATGTAACCGATATTGACTCTTATCTCGGCGAGTTACGATGTTTCGAAGCTCTGGGAGAGTGGGTTGAATTGTACAACACGGTCTCCAGGAAATGGGTCGGAATGACTAATGAAGAAAAGTTTAAAGCCGCGAGACTTGCGGCCGCTTCCGCGTGGGGTCTCAGCGAATGGGACTCCATGGCCAAATACGTCAGTTTTCTCCCAGAAAATACTCAGGATGGTGCGTTCTACAGGGCAGTTCTTAATATCCACAATGGAGAATTTGACCAGTCCAAACTATACATTGATCAAGCGCGTACCTTGTTAGATTCTGAATTAACTGCTGTGGCCGGTGAAAGTTATCAAAGAGCTTATGGTGCTTTAGTAAACGCTCAGCTTTTAGCTGAGCTAGAAGAAGTAATTACGTATAAATCGGTTGTGGAGAGGAGAGAAACCATTAGGCAGGCTTGGTGGACGAGACTGCAAGGCGGTCAAAGATTAGTAGAGGATTGGCGCAGGATTCTCCAAGTTCGCAGTCTGGTACTAACTCCACAGGAAGACATGGCCACATGGCTAAAGTTTGCCTCTCTATGCCGGAAGAGCGGTGCCCCACGCCAAGCTCACAAAACATTGGTAATGCTTTTAGGAACAGATCCTAGTCAAGACATAGACATGCCACTACCAACACATGAACCAAGACTGACATTAGCATATGCCAAGCATTTGTGGGTGGCTGGCGACAAACAACTGGCATACGACCAGCTACAAAGATACGTTGATACAACTGATACAGGCGATGCGGAGCACTGTAGACTCCTTGCTCGATGCCACTTGAAACTAGGTTCATGGTGCGAATCCCTACTCGGTATAAACGAGCTCTCTATCCCTGAAATTCTACGAAACTACGCGGCGGCCACAGATCTCTCTTCTGACTGGTACAAAGCTTGGCATGCTTGGGCTTACATGAACTTTGAAACTGTTTTGTTCTATAAACATCAAGATACGAATTTGACTGGTGGACCGGCAGATAAGAAGCCTTCTCTGGAATTTATTCAACAGCATACGGTACCAGCTGTCGAAGGTTTCTTTAAGTCCATCAAGTTATCACATGGCAGTTCTCTGCAAGATACTCTTAGATTATTAACTCTATGGTTTGACTACGGTCATCACCCGCCCGTGCATGAAGCGCTTGTGGAAGGCATTAGAACGATCGAAATCAATGTCTGGCTTCAAGTAATACCGCAGCTTATAGCCAGAATCGACACACCGAGGGCTCTCGTCGGAAAATTGATTCACTCTCTGTTAATTGATATTGGAAAATCTCATCCTCAAGCGTTAGTCTATCCTTTGACTGTGGCTTCTAAGTCATCGTTTATTGCCCGGAAGAACGCTGCTAATCAGATTTTGAAATCAATGTGTACTCACTCAAGCAACTTAGTTAACCAGGCTGCTATGATATCTGAGGAGCTTATCCGAGTGGCAATCTTATGGCACGAGCAATGGCATGAGGCTTTAGAAGAAGCTTCGAGGTTGTACTTCAGTGAGAATGACGTGAATGCAATGTTCAAGACGTTAGAACCTCTGCATGCAATGTTGGAGCGAGGTCCGCAGACACTGAAGGAAGTGTCGTTCAGTCAGGCCTATGGGAGAGATCTGAATGAGGCGCAAGAGTGGTGTAACAGATACAAGGTATGTTTCTTGTTTCATTCTCTTCACTACTTGTTCTCTACAGTTTTAAACTTTACCCAAAAACATCTCTATACAATTTTCATGATCTGTTTCTCAGGAATCTGGCCTAGTTCGAGACCTCAACCAGGCATGGGACCTTTACTACCACGTGTTCCGTCGCATCAGTCGGCAGCTGCCCCAGCTGACGTCACTGGAGCTGCAGTACGTGAGCCCGCGCCTGCTGAACTGCCGCGACCTGGAGCTCGCGGTGCCCGGCTCCTACGTGCCCGACCAGGACCTCATCCGCATCGCACACATACAGAGCAGTCTGCAGGTAAGCTACACGATGTATTAGCGTGTGACAAAATGACACTGGCCACTAACTGTGTGTAGGATGGTGTCGGGCTGGCAGTGCGACCCTGTGGCGGCAGGATAAAAATTTGAAAAAAGAACATGTGAAAATTGCAGACGCCATTGGCGCCATTTACAATTTGTGTGTTGTTTGAGGATTCAGTTTTCGTAGAAAGAAAAATAAAACTATCAAAATGATAAGTAGTGATGATGAAGATTTTTAACTCCGCCGCAGTTGGAGGTTTTCCTCGTAGGTGTAGTATAAAGCACTATGTATCACTCGAGAGAAAGTGCGATTCCCGATCTCGGGTATTTTAAAGCCCTCGCCTACGGCTCGGACTTCAAACGATACCCTCGACGGTAATCGGTCACTTTCTCCTCTCGGTAAACAATGTACTATTATGTTGCTTCCTCAATAACTCTAATTTCTTGCCCCACAGGTTATTACATCAAAGCAGCGCCCACGCCGCCTCTGCATCCGCGGCTCCAACGGCAAGGACTACATATTCCTCCTCAAAGGCCACGAGGACTTGCGTCAAGACGAGCGAGTGATGCAGCTGTTCGGTCTGGTCAACACGCTACTACAGGCTGATCCGGACACCTTCCGGAGAGACCTGGCGATACAGAGATATGCTGTAATTCCGCTGTCGACGAACTCTGGCCTCATTGGTTGGGTGCCGCACTGTGATACTTTACATTCGCTTATAAGGTGAGGTCGTTTTTGAAATAGTATTTTTTCTTATCTGTGTATCCTACCTAGAGTCCAGAGCAGCATTACATGTAACGGTCGTGTGCCTTCCACACTTCTGTACTTAGGATTCGCGTTACATCAAACGGTGGATTACATTACACGTTACACCAGTCTGGACCCGGCATTAAAAGTCTCCGAGATCTCTTAAACCTTTTAAATACAGAATGGTTTTTATTTTCATTCAAAATTGATCATTTCTTAACTTCGAACATGAACCTGGCACTAAATGCTTGAAATTGCAATACTCTTTAGAAAGAATGAAAAACAATCATTTATCTCGTTCCTTTACATTACCAGAATAAATAGATAGATAGTCATTTGATTGTACAGCACGGTAGTTAATCATCAACAAAGAATGTCAACTTTTCTTGAATTGAAATAAAGTCCAAAATAAATTAACAAAGATGGGTCAATTTCACTCGATTATTTTTTTAATTTTTAACTTTATTTTAACATGCACATGGTTGATATATTTGTGGAACTATTATCCGACGGGTGTGTAGCTGTGTACAAATGTGTCTAATATAGCTGACTAACGGAATAATAATAATTTCTGTTTTAAGGGATTATAGAGAGAAGAGGAAGTGCCTGCTGAACATAGAACACAGAATCATGCAAAGAATGGCTTCTGATCTAGATAAACTGATGTTGATGCAAAAGGTTGGTTCCTGTTATTATATTCTTTTAGTTATAGATTTTGTAAAACATAGAACTTAGGAGTAAGCAGATCGTGGATTTGAACGAAGCCAAGCACATTACTATGTTTACTATATTTCATCACCTATACTCTCAAAACCGCTTTGTCCTACAAGCAATTTTTTATCCTAGTACTTACAGCTGAAGCTGCGAACTGAGCCTTAATTTGTATTTGGCAACGAAATAATAAATACATATTTATAGGCACTAGTGATAAAAAGATCATAAATTATTCAAATATTACTTTAAATAAACTATGATCTTATTCTTGCTTGTTCAATCCCTTATCTTTCCCATATTTGACTATGGTGATGTGTGTTACTATGACCTGAATGCAGATCTCCTCAATAAGCTTGACCGACTTCTAAATAACTGTATTCGATTCGTTTTCAATCTCCGTAAGTATGACCACGTCTCTGCACATCGTTCACTTTTACAATGGTTGCCTATCAGGCAGCGTAGAGCATTGAGGGCTTTGACGACTCTGCATTCTCTTTTGGAGAAACCTACCTCTCCTACTTACTTGACTCGTCATTGCCAGTACTTATGCTCTGCGCATAGTAAAAATCTTCGTTCCTCCCATAATCGTCTTCTACGATGTCCCTCCCACCGCTCTGGTTTTCTTAAATCTTCATTCTCAGTCCAGGCGGTCTTCCTTTGGAATGCGCTCCCTCAGAACATCAGGACGGTTACTAACAGGTTCACTTTTAAGGTTAAAGTGCGTGAACATCTACTCAAGGAGTTGGCAGATTCGAGTTGAATTACTTTGTTGTTGGAGTTTTCCCATATATGCATTTTTATCTCTATTTGATTTTATATATCTTGTTGTATGTATGTATTTATGTATTTATTTTAATATTTATGTATTTTCATAATAGTTTTCTTGCTGCACCTACTGTGTTTATTTCTCTGCATCACCTTAAGGTAGACTGGTAGAAAATGCCTAAGGCATTAAGTCCGCCTATGTACTCTGTGCATGAAGTTTTAATAAATAAATAAATCTTACTTTTTCCTTTAAACTCTGTCGATTGCTGCGCAGCATACCGTGGGTTCGATTAGAATTTTTATATCCGGTATAGTTTTTCCGGGTTTTGATGTTTGTTAATGTATGTGTCTACGTTTGTAAACGCACCGAAGAGAAATTCCTAGTGTGAGTAAACGTTTAGTTTTTTTTTTTCGCAAAAAGACTTTTTTTAAAGGATTTTCAGATAGATTGTTGGTTTTGGTATATTAATAAATAGATAGTGATTGCTATTGGCGTTAGATAACCAAACGGCCGATAGCGTCAGTCAGATTGCGTGCGTTAAAATTATTGTTATTATCTGTTTCAAAATTCATACTGTGTACCGTATTTTTATCGGTTGAACGTATCGCATAAAGCTGCATTGTGTTTCCGAAGTATGATGTCATAATGTGTGCGCGACACGCCTAAACAATTTGTGCTCTTTACTTAATTTTCTTTGTTTGGAACATTCTTGTAAGCATGTCTGGTGGTAAAAAGCGTAAAGTGGTCACCGAATGTCGGTTGTTCGAAGAAAAATGGACTGATGAATACTTTTTCACTATGCACGACGGTAAGCCTACATGTTTGGTGTGTAACAAGACAATCTCTGAATTAAAAGAAAGTCTTATGAAAAGACACTATTCTAGTAAGCATGTTGCCCAGCATACCCTTACGGGTCAGTCTAGAAAAGACACAATTTGTAAACTCATTAAAAGTTTAGAAAAACAAAGGAAACAATCGGACAATGCTATAAAAGCTAGTTTCATAATCAGTTCAAAATTAGCAAAGTCATCGAAGCCGTTCACTGATGGAGAATTTATTAAGGAGTGTATGTTACAAATAACAGATGTAATATGCCCTGAAAAGAAAAAAGAATTCGAAAAAGTGTGTTTGTCAAGGCGCCAAATTGTTCGACGCCTCGATATGATGGCCGACGATATCAATATTAAATTAGCTGAACGTGCCTCTGAATTCGAAGCATTTTCCATTGCTTTAGACGAAATCACTGACTTGTTTGATACTACGCGACTAGCTATCTTTATACGAGGAGTTGACAAAGAGTTTACTGTAACTGAAGAATTACTGACCTTACAGCCGCTTAAAGGGGCCTATACTGGAGAAGACATTTTTAATGAGGTTGGAGATGTTATCGCTCGGTATGGCCTGCAGTGGTCCGGATTGATCGGAGTTTGTACAAATGGTGCACCTTCTATGACCAGTTTACGTAAAGGATTCATCAGTATTATAAAAGACAAAGCTGTTAACCTCAGCTTGGACATAGAAGACTTGATTATCCTCCATAGCATTGTACATTACGAAGACTTTTGGTCTAATTCGCTGCGATTGCTGAACGTTATAGATGTGGTAGTCAAGAGCATGAATGTTTGTGTCAACCTGGCACCTGACCATCACCCGTTCAAATTATTTTATGACGATCTCACTTTAGAACATGATAATTTTACATACTATTGTAAAGGAAAATGGATGAGCAAATTCGAAATGCTAAAAAGTTTTTACGTTCTTAGACAAGAAATTGCCGAATTACTGGAAATGAAAAACAAAACATTGTCGTTGGAAGTCAGTGATCGAAAATGGGCATGTGACTTGGCCTTTTTGATTGACGTTACGGAACACTTACACGGATTGAACTTGAAACTTCAAAGACGAGGTCAGTTGGTAAACGAATTGTCTAGTCATTTGAAAGCGTTTCAGAACAAAATTCTCATGTGGGAAATGCAAATGCGCTCTGGCAACTGTTATCATTTCCCAACTCTCTTCAGCCATGAAGTTGTTGCTTACTCTCAATATGCTGACGAACTGAAATCAATGTCGGATTATTTTTCTACAAGATTAGCCGATTTCAAGAACATGGAAAGCAACATAAGCCTGTTTACTATTCCAATAGAGAGTAATGTAGAAAAAGCTCCGCCTTACCTACAAATGGAGCTGATTGAGCTACAAGAAGACATTCGTCTCAAGAACAAGTTTAAAGACGTGGAGCTATTGGACTTCTACAAATCATGTTTACATGAAGAAAAGTATCCACAACTGCGAGCATTTGCAAGAAACATCATTTCCGCATTTGGGAGTATGTATACATGTGAACAGATATTTGCAAAAATTCAAACTCACTGTTCGAAACAGCGAAACAAACAAAAAGAGGAACATTTTGCAAACACTTTATGTGTTAGTATGAGTGGTATTAAGCCAGATCTAAATAAACTTGTGCTTCAAATACAGGCTCAGACTGATCATTCATGTGTTACTATTTTATAAATGTAAAACTTAATGTTCTTTAATAAAGGTATAAAATCAAAATTGTTTTTTTTTTTGTTTTCCTAAAGATGGTTAGATGGACGTTACATCCTTAGCTTGCAACTCCCCTAAACGTACACGTAGTAAATTAATCGTCCTCCATATCGAATTCACGCCCGGCACGGTTAACGTAGTGGCTGCGCTATCGTGAGTATCCCGTAAGGTAAAAATATTTTTGTAAGTACCAGCCAGAATGGAGCGCACTAAATTAAGTATTGTAAACGAAGCTATTTTGGCGAAGCTGTGCTTGGATAATATTTAGTTCAGGGTTTATAGGAAGCTAAATTATGTAAAAATATCTATCTATCTATATCTATACATATAATAAAACTATAGAAAAGTTATTTTTGTACATTAAAAAAAAACTCAATAAATATAGCTAGGGTATTAAAGGACAACCAATAGAACCCATTTCTAGCATTTTTAGAATTTTTGTCTGTTTGTCTGTGTATTTGTCCAGGTATCACATAAAATGTACGAAATTAATGTAGATAACTTTTATACACAACGATTAAGCGTAACTTGGAGAGGAATTTAGTTTTTGTTTCATTGGAATCGGTTCAGTCTATCAAAAGATATTTGAATTTAAAGTGTTTCAGAAGTAAAATTACGGATGCCCTTTGGTCTCACACATTGATTTCGTACGTCAGTCGCGCGATCTAACTTCGAATAGAAAAACTACATTATTCATATAAATACATATTTCAACGCACGGCAGATGGCGTTAAAAGAAAACCTGGAATAGACGTGTTTATGTTGAAATAACATTATGTATTTTGTTTCATCGTAATCGGTTCACATAATATGAATGGACTGGAATGGACTGGATTAGTTCTGGAAATAGTTCTACATAAACCTGGAATAGAAGTGTCAAATATTCTTGATAAATCTTAGAAAATTCTAAATACAGGGTTTATATGAAAAACGTGGCCAGAATTAAGCGCTTCGAACTAAAAAAATACATTGTTCGATTCCGACATCCACGCGAACGAAGTCGCGGGCGCAGCTAGTTAGTATTAAACGTATTAATGCCTGCGACCTGCGTTGCGTATCGCTTTAGGGCTCGAACCCACATTTTTCTGGATTATTAAGGCGTCTGGAGTACCACTCACAGCTGAATTTTCTATAGAAAGGTTATACTGAAAGGGTATACCCAAGCATTAATGAGTATACATATTTAAAATTTTAGTATGGTAGACGCTTTCTAGTACAAAATTGATTTGGTTAATAATAGCATTAGTTTGACAATATTTCTATAGATGGCGTAATGTTACCAAGAAACTTTCAAAGAAGAGAATGAAAGACTCTTCTGTTGAAATAGTTGAAATATATAAGTTGTTTAAATTAATATCTTCCTCGACGAGTGAAGTGGCGATAGCCTAATTAATAAGGCATCTGGGATACGAATACAGAAAGACTTTCTTTTCTCAAAAAAGCTAATGTTCCCAATTTTCCGAGCTCGCTACGCTCAGTCTTGGACTAAAGTTCAAATAATAAAAAAACAATGCAGTTTTAAGTTGTCAAATAAAAATTCTTGCTTAAAAGTTATTATTACATGCCATGTCTTCATTTTGATTTTTAGGTGGAAGTCTTTGAACATGCCCTAGAACATACAGCCGGCGATGACTTAGCGAAGCTTCTTTGGCTGAAGAGTCCATCTTCTGAAGTGTGGTTCGAGCGCCGCACGAACTACACTCGTTCCCTGGCCGTCATGAGCATGGTGGGGTACATCCTGGGGCTCGGAGACCGACACCCCTCCAACATTATGCTGGACCGAGTCACCGGGAAGTTCTTACATATAGACTTCGGAGATTGCTTCGAAGTAGCTGTGACGAGGGATAAGTTCCCAGAGAAGATTCCCTTCAGATTAACGAGGATGCTCATCAATGCTATGGAGGTAAGGTTTTAATTTTAAATCTTTTGTGCCATGTGGGGAAGCCTTCCGCAAATGCATAACGTACGAAGCGTCAAACGTCTCTCGCTCTTGGTGGTAGCCACTCCTTGAGGGTCCGCCAGACTCGCATAAGTCGTTTTGCTCGTCTGCGTTGCGCTCGCTGACGCAGATGAGCCAGTTTAGCTAGGGTCGGCGTAACTTTGCGATACCTCTGGTATTGCAGACTACGGTGACCGCCCTCTGTTACCTAATAGTACAAGAAAACTGACAATATTTTTACTTAAATTCAGTATAATTGTTGCTAACAAGGATTTCAATTAAAATGACAAGACTTATTAATTATATACAGGGTGAATTTTTCAACTGGGCGTGGATGGCTACTTTCGAAACTATGAGGAATATCGAAAAACGTTGAAAGGAGTCTCGAGACCGATTTTGACGAAAACTAAAACTGCATCATTGGATTTTCGAAAAATCAAAAATCCTGGCCAGGAATCGAACCCGCTGATTTTGGAAAAAAAATCACACCCTGTATTATTACAGCGTTCGATAGTGTTGCTAATAAGGATCAAATTCTGGGAAGTAATCATATACGGCAAACTTAAGGAAAACGTACAATTACAAAAAAAACTGATTTATCTTCAAGGCAAAGACTGTATTTGAAACATAATTTACCTTTTCTTCTTTAAAATAATGCTATTTTTAGTTCAACTCAATAATTTTGTATTGGTAAGTACAGTGGGATTGTTGAAACGTGAAATCCAGTGAGGCATTGAAAACAATGAAATTTTATAATTTCGAATAAATTATGGCTCAGTAGACGTAAAGTAACATGGAAAAACAGCAATTTCATAAAAATCAGCCATTTCCTTAAGTTTGCCGTATATGATTACTTCCCAGAATTTGATCCTTATTAGCAACACTATCGAACAGTGTAATAATACAGGGTGTGATTTTTTTTCCAAAATCAGCGGGTTCGATTCCTGACCAGGATTTTTGATTTTTCGAAAATTCAATGATGCAGTTTTAGTTTTCGTCAAAATCGGCCTCGAGACTCCTTTCAACGTTTTTCGATATTCCTCATAGTTTCGAAAGTAGCCATCCACGCCCAGTTGAAAAATTCACCCTGTATAGTCAATTTTAATCTAAATTGATAAATCGTAATCAAAGAATTTCCTAGATAAAAACTGATGTAAAAGAATATGTAAGTTATGTTTTTGATAAATCAGATATTATTATGCACATGCATGTAATAGTGTGCAATATAGTTTTTTTCCTATTATATGTTTCTCAAGTATTTGTTTTATCGCTTGAAGAGGCGGATAAGGAAATACCTTTTACCAGGCTCTGATAACATGACAATAATTGACGACAAAAACCGAATTATTCAGAAGATCAGGTGTCCTACCATGACGTCTTAAAGCGTGAGTCTTTAGGCTGTGGGAAAAAGACAGAGCTATACAAGTGGTCTAGCGCTATTTCGTTACCTAGGCAGAAAACCACCCAAACTTAAGAACGTCATGGTAAGGCCACCTGTTTAAAGTTTATAATTGCAGCTCCGACGATCATTTTTCTTCTACCCAATAGTGCCTGTACAGAGATGGCGTTGTAACAATAACGCCATCTCTCTCGTTACTAAAAAATATCAGATACACGTCTTTACTAATCGTATTTTCATATTCTCCAGGTAACCGGAATCGAAGGCACATACCGTCGCACATGCGAGTCAGTAATGGAGGTGCTCCACCGTCACAAAGGACAGTGTGATGGCCGTGCTAGAAGCGTTCGTATACGATCCTCTCCTCAACTGGAGGCTCATAGACGCCGGCCGACGGTCCCGGCCCGACGCCGAAGTCAGCTCCACGTCAGACCCGGCGCCATCCTCCCCACAGCCTAGCAAGAGCAGGGTCCACTTAGGAGTCAACGACCCTCTCGACCAACCAGCGGAGACGAATCTGAACAAACGAGCGCTAGCTATAGTCAATCGAGTGCGGGACAAATTGACCGGTCGTGACTTCCCGCATATAGATGACATTGTAACTGTACAGAAGCAAGTAGACCTGCTTATACAGCAAGCGACGAGTAACGAGAATCTGTGCCAATGCTATGTGGGGTGGTGCCCCTTCTGGTAACCCTGAGGACTATGTATGTAAAGACACATTTTTTGTACTATCTGATATTTGTATACCCTGGTTCCGATGGACAATCAGGCCAAAAGTTCATCAGTCCATCCAGTGAAGCACTACTTCTCCTTGTATCTGTTTATTTGAGAAATGTAAATGCACATAAATCTTTGAAATAGTTACCTATACGATTTTTGAGAACGATATGGAGTGTATGAAAATACAGAGTAGTACATAATATGCTAAGTGGTTACAGGAGAAAGGCAGAAGACTGCTCTAAAAGTAATAACTATTCTGTTCTCTACAAGACTCTACGCCGAGCTTGTAAAAGATTTTCATCTTTGTGCTCTAGAGTTTAAAACGCTTCGGCCGCGTATGGAACCAGAGTTTTGGAACTGGTTCCATACGAGGCTTTTCTTTTCCTTGTATGGAACTGGTTCCCATTGAGGATTTTTATTTACTCGTATGGAACTGGTTCCCATGAAGGAATTATCAAATTCCATAAGCCGTGATCAGAACTGAAGTAAAGACTCAGTCAAGTCCAAAATAGACTACTTATAGTTATAAATAACTGGAAGCTGTACTTTTCAGGGAAGAAGTAAGTGCTAGTGCAGTTTTTTTTTATTTACAAATATTTTCTAGCTGCGTAAACACGTAGCTGTGTAATTGAAGCGGTCGCCTTCTCCTCCTTCTCTGAAGCAGGCATGCTTGCGAAGGAGGCGAACGTTTTGGGGGACAGGATAGTGTCCACCTCACGACCCAGCTGCCGCGGAAGTCGCCCCGATAACGGACCTCACCAGACGATCCCTCGTCTGGTGAGGTCCGTTACCGTGGGCGTCCGTAAGCCCCTTCTTACACAACGCGACGTAAGTCTTCGGTACATTACGACTTTAATATTCATTAACGCGTGCCTGTCTACGAACCTCTATGGATTTGTATTGTGGTCACCTGGATACTGAAGTCGTAAGGTATCGGAGACTTGCGTCGCGTTGTGTACGAATGGGCTAATGGGTGACTCGCGCTGTCCAATCATGGACCATGTCTGGGTTGTGGGCGTGTCGTGTTCCACTCGCGCCTCAAAGAGCTGTAATACCTACGTAATCCCGGTATTGGCTCATCAGTACCGTATTGAACGCCCTGACGCTGACGAAATCGCAGGCAGAGTGGTGGTCATGAAAGAGTTTTCCCCACGGAGAAAATACTGCATAGATTGTTACGGCCTTCATGTCAAGTGTTATTTTCGTGAGCGAAGGCTAGCAGTTCCATAGAAGTAAATTAAAAGCCTCCATGGGAACCAGTTCCATACGAGTAAATAAAAATCCTCGATGGGAACCAGTTCCATACAAGGAAAAGAAAAGCCTCGTATGGAACCAGTTCCAAAACTCTGGTTCCATACGCGGCCGAAGCGGTTTAAAATACAAAATCCATGGAAGACAAACTGTCTCAAAGTCCAAGAACGCGACTTTTATAAAAGCTAAAGAAAAACAGTAGCTTCAGCGTTGCGCTGAGTGTTTAGAGAATAGCATATAGGATCTACATGAAAGCTAAGGTTTTCGACTTATATGAACTGTAACCATCATTACATAGAATCCATAATTGAGTACGTCCGCATTTATTTACTACTTTGTAATCGAATCGCAGTAATCAGCTGGTAATATTTAATTTACGCACTGTATAACGTCACATAATTATCTCTAAACTACTTTTAATGCATTTATGTTCCTGCACTCAGCATTTAGCCATTTAACTAGTTCGTAAAAATAGATTGTATTTACGCTAAAGATGTTTCTTCGGATAAACCCGGTTCTTGCAACGAAAAAAAAAATACGTAACCATAGACATTGAACAGGGACTGAACTTTATCTGGTTAAAATTGACAATACTCTTTACAAAGAGAGAAAATCAGTTGTTTAGAGCGACCGCATCCTGTCAGAAAAGATTAGATGACAGCCCGATGCTCCCCGCATACTAAAATATCAGAAGATATGATCCGGCAACTTTTACAATACAAATTATGCCTTCTGGCAAGCGTCAGAAGCGGAAGATCCATCAGAATTTTTCTTACAGTGAGCGGTATCTAATACAAAATCAAAATGCCAATACAGCGAGTGCCTTCCGGCGAGCATTAGATTTTTTCTGATCATGCGGTCGTGTTTACACATCTATCTCCTTCTTCTAAGAAATAGATAATATCTCTTAATGTAAAGGAAAGAGATGCAAGCAATTGTTTTTTTTTGTCTCTTTAGAGGGTATGGTCAATTTTATTTGACGTTTGGCTAGGGAAAGGCGCAGTCCATGCTATATGTCTATTGATAGCAACCTCCGTTCTAGATTTGTTTATTTTGTCGCGTTGGCCATTTCCGTTTCAGTAACCGGGAGTATGATATCAGCACATTAACCACCTTAATATGGTTAACTTGTAACCATCGAATCACGTTGTGTAGAAGAGTAAAAATGCCATGCAAGGGGTAGATCAACGAGAATAGAATAGCGTAATTTTAACGTTACGATAGATACATTTGTGTTAAACGTATCGTACGTTCGTACGTCTAACTCTTACTTGATTCATCAATTCCAGGTAATTTGACGAAAACTATGACGTGCAAGGTTTTGGAGCCGATTATAAGGTGGACTATACATACATAATATCTTGTAATATTTTATCTTTCTAACGTAAAACGATACGCTGCGATTTATACCAAATAATTTATCTTAGTGTCCGTAATTGGTACACGCGGCTACACATCAAGCTATACATAACCAATTTTTCTTCGCCTCGCTAGATTATACAATCTTTCTGCACAGTCACTTAACTTATAATGGTTTTGCATAGATTTATATGTAGCCGTGTTCTAACCTTACCTCTCTAAGAAAAGGGGTCAGTTTATACAGTTCATTGACTGTACGCATGCGTATGCGCTACAAGTTGGACAAAGGGCTGTCACCATTCACAGTTATAGCAGCTAACTCGTCATACTAATAATTATGAATGAATAAATTAGCTTGCGTTGATCGGAAAACCCAGAGAGCCATTATTAATTACATATTAAAGATATTCACAGTAACGCAGCCGTTTCACCTTTTCAGAAAACATCTGGCTGCAAATATAGACACTAGGTCAAGTGAATAAGGTTGTTTTTTATATAGAAAGGATATTTAGTTAGGTTGTGTAATAATTTGAACAAAATAAGATGACTTATTCTATAAAAAATATAAAATTGTGCCTATATTGTGATAACATTAACATCGTTTATGTAAAAATATCATGCTACTTGTAAATAAGCTGTACGTACTTTGTAACTTAAAATTAGAATGTTTTTTTTCACTTGAAATAAACGAGTTATTGATATTTGAAGGGTTTTCTTTCAGCACACATAAATGCACGGTTTCAATAATCGTTTGCTCTCCGCCCTCGGAGAATAATTAAAAAAGAATATCCTATGTAACGTACTAAGGAACTTTGTGAAAGTATTTGATCAAAATCGGTTTAGTAGTTCCAGAGATTATTAGCCATACAGACTGTATCTCTTTACAATATTAGTGTAGATAAACTCACGCCATTTGCTAGACCTGCCGAGCTCGCGGAACTGTCTTACCAGGTACCCGTGACCCTGGTACGTAAAGGGCCTAAGTATTGAAGGAACATCGTGGATTTTAGTCAGTCCGAGTCTGATAGTCCCTCAGAGTACGATATTATATTTAGACAGCCCTTTCCGCTTTCTCCTGGACGGGAGGACTAAAAAGGACGATGTACTAAATAACTAGAACATTCAAGGAAAGGTCGCAACAATTGGCTGGCCCGTTCGTCTAGTGGTTAGTGACCCTGACTGCTATGCCGGGGGTTGTGGGTTCGATTCCCACCCAGGACAAATGTTTGTGTGATGAGCATGATCATTTGTTCTGTGTCTGGGTGTAATTTATCTATAATATCTACAGCTATGTATAAGTAGAAAAATATAAGTAGGTATGTTTATCAGTTGTCTAGTACCCATAACACAAGCTCTGCTTAGCTTGGGACGACATGGCGCTGTGTGATGGTTGTGGAATATTAAATTATTATTAATTGAGGAACGATTTCACGCGTCCCAAGATGTGCTGCGTGTCATTAAACGAAGACTTACGCGCTTATTAGTTCTCAGTGCACTGTTCTTAAAAGTACAACAAGTAGGAGTAAAATCCAATCCAAATAGCACTCAATTATAATATTAATTAGAAATAGTTGAGTACCTTGATAAAGCCTTAATGAGGAGGAGATAGGTTCTAGCACCTGTGTTTGAAAGTAAGTTTAGTTTTTTAAATAATCAATAAGTGGTCGCGGGGCTTATGCCATTACCCCCGGAACATAAAGGGCTATTGAAGGACTCCGTGGATTTTAGTCAGTACTAGTCTGACAGTACGGGGAGGGAGGACTCATTTGATGATTTTAAAATGCAAAAAAAAAAAACAATAAGTAAGGTATAATGACTTCCTGCTATGACAGTAATTATGGAAGAAGTTATTCATGACGAACAACCAAATATTTTGAAGGACGGATGTCGACAAAACCGCGTGAAAAACTCGTGCTGAGCCGAGACAGATGGGTAAAATCTTGACTTGGCACGGGAGGTTGTCGACAAGCGATATGTGGACTCAGTGATCATTATGATCGATAGTCTTGGTAGTGGTTTACTTGTCTAACGTTCAACTTCTGTGGAGGCTCTCGTTGGGCAGTTGGATCAGGGGCCAATACTCGACGGCATTGTGACAGCACGGTTGCCGTAGTGCTGACCGATTGGACTGCTGCGCAGCGTCGCGGGTTTGATCCTCACACGGATCAAATATTCTTATGATCTACAAGTTGTTCCGGGTCTGGGCGTTTGTGTATGTGACCATGAACAATGGAGGCCAAAAGAATTCATAAGATAAGTTTGCTATACTATTTAATTATGCTTCATTAATTTAAGATTGCTATTCATAGTTGCACAAGTAGCGCCTACGTGATTATTTTCAACTTATATAAGGACATGACCTACTGATGGTTGCTCTCAAGACACGGCAATGATTGACTATGACTCATTTCAATTGAAACGTACGGTTTATTAGGAAATAAAGGTAATGGCATTGAAAATGCCCTCGTCTGAACTTTAATAATTAGGTAGGTACCAACTTACGCATTCACTTGCAGAAGTTATGTGAGTTTTTTTTTTTTTTTCGTTTGTTCATTTCAAGGGATCGCCTCGTACCTACAATATGTTGTCTCGGTCCATAGTGGCCGAAGTTCATCCGGGAAAAATAATACTTCAACGACTTAATAGTAGGTTAAAAAGCCTTTCGACTTTGGGGTAGTTCATGCTATTGATCACGTAGGTATTACCTACAAGAACGATTGATAGGTAGGTATACAATTTTCCTGCCTACCTTTTAATTTGGTATTACCCTACGAGACGAACTCTAGTTACTCAGCATAACATAAACACAGGAAAACACACGTTTTACGTGAAATAAACTAGCGAAAACGTAGACTATGAAACCCACAACGCTCACCGGATTCAACAAAACAAGCGCGGTCCCCTCATGCGTGAAGAAAGCAATTGTTTCCAGTGCGCGATCGTTCCAAACAGAAACACAACACTGTTCGTCACAAGGGATATTCAATCATAAAGCACTATCTAATCAACGATCGTTTGCCTTAATCAGTTGGCCGGTGACCGCTGAGAGCGCTGGGCGCCCCTACTACTGTCCCGCAGAAAATACCACGCGATCGCGCGAACATGGACAATTCTTACGAAATACGTGACTTCAGCTCGCTGAGTAAGTGTTGTAATATTTATTGCAGAATCTAAGTTTTATTTCATCGTTTTACTTCGTAGGTACCTACTCAATTTCTTTTCAAAACAATGCACTAATGTATAAAAATGTATTTCGTTGTATTCAGCGAATTTTGCATAATTATTTAATAAGAACACCTTGTCGTATTAGATAGACACATTAAACAATACTTCGAGATCAAAAATAAATGCAACAAGGTACTAACTGGTTACCCTTCGAATCCACTCAAGTTTAGATAGACCTAAGTATCCTACAAGTAGGTGCGTATCTATGCATCAATGTTAGATCAATACGGAAACAAACAATTATTTCCTTATCAGTATTATTAAAAGTAACAATACAGTTTATTGATAGTACTTATCAAAGTCAGGATATTCTGATTATCTAGTCTAGAAGGTTATTAAAGCGAGTTTAAATAATATTTCTGTTAGTAACCGATCCCAAATCAGTGTAAAGTTAGCTGTTGTTTGAATGAGAGAGTATTGCAATGAACTTCTGTTGCATATCAAATCAAGTGCACAAATATATAAGTTGTTTCCTCATAATATATGATGGACTGTCCATATGTTTCTTATAATTTATGTCACAGTCGTGTCTCGTGACTGCAATTAACAATATTTGATCGAAAGTGACGTATCGATTGGAACAGTGGTCGCACGGCTTCTGGGTCACTGTTTGAGTTCGATTCCCAGACGAATAGTAAACTTGTAGTCGTCTGGAAATTGAAAGGAAGTGAGTTATCCTTGCATAGAATTGTTTACAAGCAATGTAGACACTGAGAGTGAACGTTGATCAAATAAGAGCCTATCGTCTAAATTGTTTTGATTCTGGTGCGTCGCATTAATTTTAAACATGCAAATTGTCCTAAAAATGTTATAAGATATCTGTAATTTCCAATTTCATTGATTTAATCTTTTTCAGACTTGAAATGAAACTAATTTATCAACAAAGCAAACCGATAACTGCCACAGATAAAACGATAAAATAAACTTTAATTGGTTTACAGGTGAAACTGTACAAAATCTACTGAAAGCAGCCGCAGATGTCAGAAAAAGGTCATACTGTCCGTATTCCAACTTCGCAGTCGGCAGCGCGATATTGACTGAGAAAGATGAAAAAGTTTATACCGGATGTAACATAGAAAACTCGACCTTATCGCCAACACTTTGCGCCGAGCGCACAGCTATTGGAAAGACAGTTTGTGATGGTTACCATAAGTTTAAGATAGTAGCTGTTGTAGCGCATCAACAGGACTTCACCGCACCCTGTGGAGTGTGTAGACAGACCCTCAGTGAGTTCCGATCATCAGATGGAGACATCGAAATATACCTCGGCAAACCGTCCCATGACAAAGTGCTGTGCACAAAGTTATCACAAATACTACCACTGGCTTACGTGAGCTACAAAAAAGATAGTATTATATCATAACATTTTATTATTAAGTTAAACTATATTTTATATCTATACTAATTTATAATGACCGCTGAACATTCTGCGAAATAAAAAAGTACAAAAAGCATTAACGTTTTTATTGCATATTGTATTTACAAAACTTATAACTAGTAGTATGGGTCCAATATACAGCGTAATGGCGACGCGTTTAACGTGAAGCACTCATTTATACTTAATAGGGTATTTACAATTATAGAACCAACAACTTTCGGTTTGGATAGCAATAACAAAAATGCAAACGTTAAAAAACAAATTATCTAAACAAGAATTGTTCAGATTTAGAAATGCACGCTGATACGAGGGTCATCACTGCGGCAGGGCAGTCATTAAATTAGAGTAAAAGTAGAACCTGAGTATTTAGTATAGTGGTAGCAACTTAGCTGTTCCGACGGCCAAAATTGGAACTACAGCCGTATCCTACTAATATTATAAACGTGAAAGTTTGTATGTATGGATGTTTGTTACTCTTTCACGCAAAAACCTACTAATATTATAAACGTGAAAGTTTGTATGTATGGATGTTTGTTACTCTTTCACGCAAAAACTACTGAACGGATTTGGCTGAAAGGAGATTGCCCAACTGCGGTCCAAATGCTGCCCAGGAATGGTAGTACGTGCGCTGGGTTGCTGCTACTTATGTCTCTCTACATGCGAAATATTTTAAAAATCTACCCTGGGGTTTCTGATTTATTTAGATTTTTATATGGATGACCTCATTTTTGTTCCCATGATTTTTATGTCGTATTTTACACCTGTCTAAATGCTGCCCAGGAATGAGAGTAATTGCACTGGATTCCTGCCACTAATGTCTGTCTATACGCGTAATATTTTAAAAATCTACCTAGGGGTTCCTGATTTATTTAGATTTTTATGTGGATGACTTCATTTTTGTCTCCATGATTTTTTAAATCGTATTTTACACCTGTACAAATGCTGCCCAGGAATGGGAGTACTTGCACTGGGTTCTTGTCACTAATGTCTGTCTACATGCGAAATATTTTAAAAATCTACCCACGGGTTCCTGATTTATTTAGATTTTTATGTGGATGACTTGATTTTTGTCTGCATGATTTTTTTATCGTATTTTACACCTGTCCAAATGCTGCTCAGGAATGGGAGTACGTGTGCTGTGTTCCTGGCACTAATGTCTGTCTATGTATGAAATATTTTAAAAATCTACCCAGGGGTTCCTGATTTATTTAGATTTTTATTCGGATGACTTAATTTTTGTCTCCATCTTTATTTTTATTATTCTGTACATCTGTCCAATTGCTGCCCAGGAATGGGAGTACTTGCACTGGGTTTCTGCCCTGTCTACATGCGAAATATTTTAAAAATCTACTCAGGGGTTTCTGATTTATTTAGATTTCTATTTGGATGACTTAATTTTTGTCTGCATGATATTTTTTATCGTATTTTACACCTGTCCATATGCTGCCCAGGAATGGGAGTATGTGTGCTGTGTTCCTGGCACTAATGTCTGTCTATGTACGAAATATTTTTAAAATGTACTCAGGGGTTCCTGATTTATTTAGATTTTTATGTGGATGACTTCATTTTCGTCTCCATGATTTTTGTTATCGTATTTAACACCTGTCCAAATACTGCCCAGGAATAGTATTACGTGTGCTGTGTTCCTGGCACTAATGTCTGGCTATGTACGAAATATTTTTAAAATGTACTCAGGGGTTCCTGATCGACAGACATTTTTTTTTATCGAGTTAAAATCATCAAATGAGTCCTCTGACCTCGGGCAGGGCGGGAGAGACTGTCAGACTTGTACTGACTAAGATCCACGGTGTCCTTCAATAGCCCTTTACGTTCCGGGGTCACGGTGAAGGAATGAGTCTCGCGACCCCGGCAGGCTTTTGCTTCTGAGACGGGGCCCCGTCATTATGCTAACGCTCTTTAGGCGCGCGTGGAACACGACACGCCGTCGACCCGGGCATGGTCCATGGTTGGACGGCGAGTTGCTCTTTAATAGCCGCCCGCATGCCCGCGCCTACGGTGACCGGAGATCGTCTAGGGACGTCCGACGCCGTGGGCGTCCACCACCGCGGGTAGGGCGGAGGGGGGACATTTTTCTCTCACTCGCGCGGCGCGCCTCCTCCTTCGCGAGCATGACTGCTTCGCAGAAGAAGGCGACCGCTTCCCACTCCGTCTCGCCCCGCAGCATGGCCACGATCAATGCCGGGCGCGAGAGGTCTCCGCCTACCGCCGCCGTGAAGACACGTCGGTGCACCGCCCAAGCGGGGCAGTCCTGCACCGTATGCTCGACTGTGTCCTCCGGGCGATCTTCGCAGTGGTGACACCCAGGCGTTTCCTCCTTCCTCATTAGACACAGGTACCTCCCGAAACATCCGTGTCCGGTAAGGACCTGCGTCACGCTGAAGGTTAGGTCGCCGTGACGCCTATCCAGCCACTCCTCACAGACGGGTCTTACCGCCGCTATTGCGGCGTGCCCGTGATCGACATAGTGCCAGGGCAGCATTTGGACAGGTGTAAAGTACGATAAAAAATCATAGAGACAAAACTGAAGTCATTCACATAAAAATCTAAATAAATAAGGAACCCCTGGGAAGATTTTTAAAATATTTCGCATGTAGACAGACATTAGTGGCAGAAACCCAGTGCAAGTACTCTCATTCCTGGGCAGCATTTGGACAGGTGTAAAGTACGATAAAAAAATCATAGACACAAAAATGAAGTCATCCACATAAAAACCTAAATAAATCAGGAACCCCTGGGAAGATTTTTAAAATATTTCGCATGTAGACAGACATTAGTGGCAGAAACCCAGTGCAAGTACTTCCATTCCTGGGGAGCATTTGGGCAGATGTACAGAATAATAAAAATAATCATGGAGACAAAAATGAAGTCATCCAAATAAAAATCAAAATAAATCAGGAACCCCTGGGTAGATTTTTAAAATATTTCGTACATAGACAGACATTAGTGCCAGGAACCCAGCGCACGTACTCCCATTCCTGGGCAGCATTTGGACCAACTCCCATACAAAAATGGGCAATGTCCTTTGGTACACAGATAGTTTATAACCTGGATTAACACATAGGATAGATTTTTATCCCGATTTTATGTTCCCGTGGGATAATTTTCGAGTTGTAGCGGGTGAAACCGCTGGCAGCAGCTAGTTCTTCAATAATAACGGAACAGATAAGTTGGTCAGTCCGTACGGTATGAGGTTATTAAAACCACGATTTTTGTCTAGCAGAAAGGCGGTAGCGCTGTCTAGTAAAATGTGTTGCCGATACCACTGGCAAAACATCTCCATAGAACATGTTGAAACTCTCCTTCCTTAGAGCAATTCAAATGTCTCTCATCGGATGAGAGAACATGGTTTTGTAAGATTGTTTCGCTAGTGGTAACGGATAATTAGAATGTGACAACATACATTACATTTATACACTTGCATTTGTTATAAACACCGCTCAAGTGTTCACATCTCGTGTTCACGATAACATTTTATTTCAGTATCTATAGGTACATTCATAAAAATATTTTACCAGCCCGATAACAGATATATTTCCACGTGGAAGTCCCACTAAAATACCCGTAGTTGACAATTTCTTTTGAACTACATTTCGGTGGTAAAGATAATAAAATAAAATACTGGAGTAAATTAAATAAATGCTATAAAGTTTATGAAAATCAGACCATATAATATGACACTATCTAAAGAGATAACTAGAAAGTTCGTGGTCTGACTCGGATAGCATAAAAATTTCGCCAAACACTAACTCATAAATTAACACAAATAAAGTTAAACAAACTTAAAACATAATTCTCTTAACAAATGTTAATATCATAACATAAATAAAATAATTAGTCTTATTTAAGTGACTACATTTTTACAATAGAAACACGGTTATATAGTAAGGTGCAAATAGAGATAAAAAAATGTAACTGTCGTAGTAATAAAACTATGTTTACACCTGACATAACAAACTATTTACATAGAACAACGAGCTCATTTTAATCACTCACAAACGCTTTCAGCGCTTCCAAAATAATACGTTAAAGGCTACCGCACATCTGGACGCACTGCAAAAATCTACTTATCATTTATCACTTTTGTTCAGTCAAAATACGCGATTTGGCGTGTTGCTACCACATCAAAACAATGTGGTCATAGTTTCCCATGAATTAGTTATGTGACAGCCAAGTCAAAGAAACGAGGTTGAAATTAAAATATTTGTAGTTAAATTAAGATAGTTGTGAGAAAAGGAGAGGCATACGTACAGTACAGAACTCTCATAGGAAGTGTTGATTGACATAACTTGACAGAGATTCTAGTCTATAACTGTACAAAAGTGATGTACGCGTTTTTGCAATGCGTTTATGTGCTAACCCAAATAAATACTTATTAGTCCATCACTCACTCACCAATAAGGACACCATCCGATGTAACACTGACACAAATTCTCATTGTTCGTGGCCTGTTTGATGAGCAAGTCCACTTGCTTAGGAACACTGACCACTGCCTCTACATGCGGGAAGTCTCTTCCAGTTAGTTTGTCTCTTATCCTGTTCAGAATTGAGAGAGCTCGTTTGTTTAAGTTCGCTTCAGGAGGAATCTCTAGAGATTCGTAGTGTAGATGGTTGCGGGAACGACTGGGGAGAGTGTAGGACGAGTCGATATCTGACGAGAATGACGACTCGGTGAGAGAGTGGTGGTCGTTGTCAACGAGCCTCCAGTTGAGTAGCGGGTCGTAAACGAACGCTTCTAAGACGGCCATCACGCTGTCCCGGTGTTTGTGGAGCACGTGCATGACAGATTCGCATGTTGAACGGTACGTGCCTTCAATTCCGGTCACCTATGATAAATAAAGTTTATTAATATTGTTTTATTTAAGAATACCATATCATATAGACAAAATTTATTTTTATTAGGTAATAAAAAACGTAAAACAATTTTTCCATTATTTTCCCAGCAAGAACAAGATAGATAATTTTTGCAATTGTTGCATATCTATTGTTTCTTATATGTATACATAACAACCTTCGATCTCGCTATCTTTTCTTAATCATCTTATTGATGATGACTTCTATTCTACTTAGGGGTCACCGCCGGGGAATTACATTTACCGCGTCATACATGCATTTTGATAAAAGAGATACTGCATAATTACCCACTATATGAAAGTGCATTTACCACATAATGGAATTACACGTTGGGCTTTGTATTGGTCATAGAATCAAGGATTTTGGAGATGGAATGAATCTAAGCTATTGCAATTCTTTCCTGATTTGCCCTGAGACCAAGAAAATGCTGACTGCGACCATACATGCCTCAAACACTCCGTAAGACTCATTTGACACCTAACTCGATGATAGTGCAATTTTACACTATAGAAGTCTTGCAGTTTATGTCAACAGTCGTTAGTGTGCACGCATCCTTACCGAAAGATGACATAATTACAAAAAAAACCGACCAAGTACGAGTCGGACTCGAGCAAAGGGTTCGCTCGAGTCCGACTCGTACTTGGTCGGTTTCGTACTTCGTCTGCACCGTTTATCTATAAAACGGCAAAATAACAACCATTTCTGTTGTATGGGAGACCTCTTAAATATTTAATTACACTTTGCGTATGGATCTCTAAAACAGTTGGCTAAATAGTTCAGAAGAGAATAGCAACATACGATCAATTTGTGCTAAAGTCGAGGTCGGTGGGATCAAATGGATTTAGTATATGACGCAGTTGACATTATTATGTCAGCCATTAATTATCCGGGCGACTTCAGTGCGTATTTACACTGCTAGTAAATTATGATGCTGGGTGGTGATAAAAATTCTTGGGTAGCGAAATAACTATCATCATTCAAATAGTTTTGTAATGTTACTACAGTAGCAAGGATTCTGTAATGTTGTCAAAATAATCTTTATTTACTTAAATCTAAATTGACAAAGATGCGACATTTTTCACATTTACAATAAGTCACGTTTGATATATTTTTAACTAAGGTTTTGATGCATCTCATGATTCTTTCTCAATATTCAAAAAAAAACAATAACGGGTTATAAAATAAAGCAGCCAGTTTTGCATTTTAGGAACTGTGCCAGTACATTCAAATTCTTCATTATGACTACACAAGTACCACTTAGAAAAATTACGAAATGCTTTATTATTTATCTTATCTTTTTATGTCATCATGTCAGAGCTAGATTTGAATATCAAAATTATCTTGTAATTTGAAAGTTAATTATTTTATCAAGCAATAACAGCTTAGGAAGCTATTATCTAATCATATCGTTGTTTATATTCAGGTGAAATTCGTTTTGCGTGGACTTCATATTGTTGTTATTCAATTTCTGTAATATTGACACGCGACATCCGGCTCGAAGGACCAAAATGTAAGGAAAAGTAGGCCTTTTGAAACTTAACAAAATCAAACCTCCATACCACTGATAAACATCTTTGGTCGGTTAAAAGGAATGTCTTTCCAGTACTGTATGTTTCGACAACATGGACTCTATCCAGTCTTAATTAAGTTCAAATTCCAATATAGATATCAACGAAATGTAATTACAAAACCTTACCTCCATAGCACTAATCAGCATCCTGGTCAATCTGAATGGAATCTTCTCCGGGAACTTCTCTCTGGATTGAGTAACTTCGAAGCAGTCTCCGAAGTCTATATGCAGGACTTTCCCGGTGACTCTATGTAGCATGATGTTGGAGGGGTGTCGGTCTCCGAGCCCCAGGATGTACCCCACCATGCTCATGACGGCCAGGGAACGAGTGTAGTTCGTGCGACGCTCGAACCAGGCTTCGGCTGATGGGCTTTTCAGCCAAAGGAGGCGGGATAAGTCGTTCCCGGGAGTTTGGGACAGTGTGTATTCGAAGACTTCCACCTAATGAGAGAAAACAAATGCTTTTAAGGGTTTTTTACAGTTTGTAATAATTAGTACAATAGATGATCAGCTACTGTAAAATTGACCAATTGCCCAAAAAAATCTCTTGGGACTAAACAACATAATATTCAAAATGTGTTTATAGAAAAGGTAGAGATCTCTTCATAAACAGAATTCTTCTGGGTAAGCTTAATCTATCGTAGACTTTGTCTGTGACACTTCTGAGCTAAAGTTAAGAGCAAACCTATTTCTAAAGGAAATAGGAAAAAGAACAAAGGAATAAGGAACTCCTGGAAGGCAAACTATTTGTTGGAAACGCAAATATCTGTTACAAAGTTCGATTTAGATCAGAAGCTGTTATAGCATTTCCAACCATAAAAAAAGAAAGACCTCTGCCCTGCACATGGAATCTCAAATCTTATAGACAGAACTTTATTAATTCCAACTCACCTTATGCTTCAACATCAGCTTTTGATAATCAGACGCCATCCGTAACATAATCTGCTGTTCCGTGCTTAACGCCATTTTATTCGACTTTTTATCCCTGTAGTCACTAATGAGGTTATATAATGTGTCGCACTGAGGTACCCAACCAATTAACCCAGAGTTAGGAGACAACGGTATCACGGCATATCGTTGTATAGCCAAATCGTGGCGGTAAGTGTTGGTATCAGCCTGTAGTAGCGTGTTGACCAGACCGAACAGCTGCATCACTCGCTCGTCTTGACGCAAGTCCTCGTGGCCTTTGAGCAGGAACATGTATTGCTTTCCGTCGGAGCCCTGGATTGTGAGGCGACGAGGACGTTGTTTTGATTTTATTACCTGTGTGATTGTGATGGTTTAGTTCAGCGGTTCTCAAGTGAGTCTACTAAACAACAACTTAATGGCGCCCGAATGGGCCGCTAATCTATGGTATGTTAAATAGGAGCGCTCGTCATAACATTTTTTTGTAATTCTCATAAGGTTCAAATAGAGTAACTGACACAAAAAAAAACGAATTATTCCGTCAGTTAGATTATCAAAAAAGATTTGACCTTTATTTTCTTTTGAAAGCAAACCAAAATAGAAGAATATGCCTACGATACTTTCAAATTGGAAATACGTGGCAAGCGAGTACAATTTTTAATTCCTTGTCATTGATGTGTTATAATCATAGATCGAAATAGGTAGTAACGCACCTGTTTTTGTCTCTTTCTGCGTCACTAGAATTCATTTTTTTTTACCAACAGTAACTTGTTGTCTCATTCCAAATCCCGGTACTCGGGGAATATCCATATAATTCCTACTTATGGCAAGAACATAAAACAGCTCTACCTATTCCGATCTATGGTTATAACTTTGTTAATATTCATGATTTAACAAAAGAAAAAAAAAGTGTCTGTATTAGGATCGAAAATTCGCAATTAAGGCTACCAGGATAAATATAATAGGAGAAATACTCACTTGTAAATGACTATGAATATGCGATATCCTGATGACCTTCTCATTGGGCACATAGGAGCCGGGTACAGCCAACTCATAGTCCTTACACGTATGAAGTCGTTTGCTGACGTACTGCAGCTCCAGTGACGTCAGCGACCGGAACTGCCGCTCGATGCGACGCACCACGTGGTAGTAGAAGTCCCACGCTTCGTTCAGATACCTGTTCTCACCAGTCTCCTGGAATAGAAGGAGGTTTGTTTGGAATGATTTGGAATTATTTAAGAGAGGTCATAAAAACTGTCAAAGTGGATGTTGGACCAGAGTGTAAGTAAATCCTTCAATTTTCATTTAGCTAGCCAAACTAAACATTTAGATCTAAATATAAGTTTTAGAAATCAAGCCAGAGTAGAAATAAAACAAATCAAACTAAAAAAATAGAAGAATAAAATAGTATGTAATCATCTAGTAAAATAGAATGCAATTGGAGAGATTAATGTCCAGAGTACATCATTACTTCCCAGAATTTGTTCCTATCCTTATTAGCAACACTATCGACTGGTGTAATAATATAGGATGTGTTTTTTTCCAAAACCAGGTTCGATTCCTGCCAGGATTTATTGAAAATCCAATTATGCAGTTTTAGTTTTCGTCAAGACTGGCCTCGAGACTACTTTGGTAATTTTTCGATAATCATCATAGTTTCGGATATAGCCATCCGCGCTAAGCTGAAAAATTCACCCTGTATATCTTTTTATAAGTAAATCTGATTACTTACTTTGTATAGTTCTAACCACCGATGAGCCTCCTGTAGGTCTCTTCCATACATCTGCAGGAACGAGACCTCTTTCAACGTCTCTGGAGGTCGGTCTAGCATTGCATGCATTTTGTCTAAAGTCTTGAACATCCCACGGTAGTCCTTCTCACTGAAATATAGTCTGTGGAATTTCCAATATAAATGTTACTTTTGCTTTATTAGTATTGTTATTTTAGTAAGGATTCTAACGGGTTTACTTGAACTGTGACAAGTACGCTTTGTCGACGAAAAGGTCAACTGGCATGTGTAACTGCAGGTAACATGTTTCAAATTGGGGATCATGCCCAAAAAAACTTTATTACAGTAAATAAATATAATATTTACCTAGAAGCCTCATCCAGTGCAATGAACACTTGATCGTGCCATAAAATGGCTACCTTTATCAGTTCTTCCGATATAACAGCGGCTTCATTCACTAATCTCTGTGAATGTGCACACATCGTCTTCAAAATATAGTTGGCAGCGTTCTTTCTTGTCACGAAAGAGGATTTAGTGGCAACTGTCAGAGGATATACCAGCGCTTGTGGGTGCAACTTGCCTATGTCTATAAGGAGTATATGAACTAGTTTGGCTACCAAACTCCTTGGTGAATCGATGCGGGCGATAAGCTGAGGTATAACTTGCAACCAAATCTTCACGTCAATTTGTCTGATACCTTCAAATAACGCATCGTATATAGCCGGATGGTGGCCGTGATCAAACCACAATGTTAGAAGCCTCAATGTGTCCTGCAACGCACTTCCGTTCGACAAGCTGATTGACTTGAAGAAACCTTCTATAGCTGGTATAGTGTGAGTATTAATAAAGTCGGCTCTGGATACTTTCTTCTCCCCAGAACCGCCTGCAAGACTGCTCTCGGATATATTATCTTGTTGTTTATAAAATAGGACTGTTTCAAAGTTCATACACGCCCATGCATGACACGCCTTATACCAATCCGGCGCAAGGATCGTAGCTGATGCGTAATTCCTCAATATATCGGGAATAGACAGCTCATTGATTTCTTGAAGAGACTCGCACCACGATCCTAGTTTTAGATGACAACGTGCTAATAACCTGCAATGTTCGTCGTTATCTGGTTCTGCATTATCCAAAAACCTTTGTAAGACATCGTAGGCGTATCGTTTGTTACCAGCATCCCATAAGTTCTTACTATACGCTAAGACAATTCTGGGATCCTGCAATCGTAGTAGCACGTCGGGATTTGTGATTGGATCACATCCCAAAATGGAAAGAACTATTTTGTGAGCTTGGTTGATAGCGCCGGTCTTCCTACACAAGGACGCGAATTTCAGCCAAGTTTGGAAGTCTTCCCGTGGAGACATAACGAGACTGCGTATCTGTAACATTTTCCTCCAGTCCTCAACCAACCGCTGTCCGCCTTGAAGTCTCAGCCACCAGCATTTACGAATAGGATTTCGCCTCTCCTCTATAAGTTTGTAGGTGACGACTTCTTCTAGTTCGGTCAATAGTTGAGCGTTGACAAGAGCTCCGTATGCTCGTTGGTAGCTTTCCCCAACTACAGCTGTTAACTCAAGATCTAATACACTTCTAGCAGAGTCAATGTAATGCCTAGACTCCGGCCAGTGTCCTTCATGGATAGCAAGTATGGCTCTATAGAACGCGCCTTCCTGGCTATCTTCGGGGATGCACTCTACATATTTCCGCATGGAGTCCCATTCCTGCAAGCCCCAAGATGCTGCGGCGGCTATCTTGGCAGACTTATTCCTGGTCTCTTGAGTAGCATTATCCCATTGTTGAGCTGTGTGAACGTATATCTTCCTCCATTCGCCCAGAGCCTCGAGGCACCTCATCATTCCTAGCCGAGAGTCTTCGTCCTGTGGTTCCACGTCTAGCTTCTTACTATACAGTTCAAGTGCTTGGTCCCAGTTATGAAGTTTCTCGTACCATCTGACGTGAACATTTAGGGAAGTGTCGCCATTTTTCTTTTGTGTTATAACTTTTTCGAGGAGACCGTTGCTTGCCTCGTTTCTTTGGAGTTTGTTGTTTATGAGTATGAGTGCCTCAATTACTTGTTTAGTCGGATTTCTTTTGTACTCTTGTTCCTGTAAAATAGGTATATTGATTTAAATATAATACTGACTTCATAGTTGGACCAGGAGCCGTGCTGTCAGGGAGTTTTAACCGTTTTTTTGTTCAATATAGATAAAGAAATTTTCAAAATAAACTTACCTTATAATATAATGCTTTGGCGTAAGCTCTGCAATTTATGGCCGTATCGCCCAACAACTTGATGGGTATAGGTAGGGCTCCCTTCTCGCAGTGTTCCAAGAACTCGGCCAGGTTAAGCACCGCCAGTGCTAATTCCGGCGCGTCAGGTACAGTGAGTGCATGTTCTAGAGCTATGATCAGCTCCTTCCGCGACTTGTCGTCAAGTTCCGTCCAACACGACATGAATGCTGCATTGAACAATTCGCTCGCTAGTTGTGGGTAGTTTTGAGCTAGTGCTGAACATGCTCTGTAAAAGCAAAGTTAGCCATATAAAAGATAACCAATTTCCATCAGCTGAAATAAATTTTTTATCAGCCCGAAACCTAGCAATTTCATCGATGACAGCGCATAGTCATGGTCACAAAAATGTTTTTGATTGAAATCTTGTAATTTCTGTCGTCATTATTATGATTTATTTCTGTTAAAATTATCAATAAACGTATTTGCTCACCTTATAGCAGGGCTATTAGACTCCGTCAAGAAGGCAACACTCAATTGCCTCAGCCATTCCATCCAATCTTCTTTGGACACTATATTCTTAATTGACCAACATTTGCGTAAGTTCGATACATTTAGTGACAATTTCTGTATAGTCTGGATGTCACCTGGACCAACCACCTAAAATTATGTTATAAAAGTGAGTAAAACTTAGTTTTCATAAAAAGGTGTACCTATATTTTTTTCTGAACCGTTACTCACATCGGTCTTTTGATTCCTCAATCGAAGTCGAGTTTCATCCAAATAATCATCATCAGATGCTAATGTAGATATAGCTTGCAATCTCGTCACCAACACTATATAATTGGGACATTGTATCTTATGCTTTATCAGTATTCTGTCCACCGACGGAATGTAGTCAATGTATTCACGGCCCAGTTGAACAATCAGTGCGCAAAGTGTATTCATGGCGGTTTGTCGCAATGTCGGATTGTTGTCCAATACTTTGGCCAGAGCTTGCATAATGACCGCCGAATAAGGTCTGAAGTACAAATACATGGACAAGTGCTCCATAGTCTCCATAGCAAGCTTCGATATTGACAGGGGAATGTTTCTGCCGTCAAAAAGCGCGGTCACTGCCGGCACTATTGATAACAGCACATCATCCAAATTATTCTCAAATTTTTGTATGGTCAGCAACAGCTTTTCAGTCAAAACTTTATCTTTGCTGTTGTCGTACTTCAGAACCCTCAGAATATTCGGCAGAATTTTCCGTAGATATACTTTGAACTCCGGCCCGATCGCTACAGTGATGTGTTCGACCAACATTATGAGTGTGGGCTGCAGCTGACTGTTTGGCGTCCAGTACTCTTTGATTATGTCAAATATATCTTCTAAATAATTTCGTATTTGTATTTTGACTACGGATATTAGTTGCGCCAGTTGAGTCAACAGAAACTCCCGGAAGGTGCTATTGTCAGTTGTTCTTATCACGTTTAGAAGGCTCGGCGTCACTCGAGATATGTAGGGCACGCACTTGATGCCTAATGATTGGAAAATGAATGTAACTGAATGCACAACGCTCGTGTGATGTTGTGTCAACATTGGGTCACGGAGCATTCTCATTAGTGACGTGAGAACAATAGCCGGGTAAAATTCATCAAGAATAAGTGGCGACATATTAACAACCATCTCACTTATATTTACGTCGATATTTTCATTGGTAGTGTCAGAGACAGGAATCAAAGTAGACACGGTTTGAAAATCGATCAAGCCTTGATTGAGTTTGTGTTTGTATGGATCTAGGGCTCCTAACAATCCCAAGACGCGTATAGTCTCTCGCCTTTCTCTGGGCTGCTGCTCTGTCTTCAAAAAGTTCAGCATCATATCCATAAGATGCGGATATTCCATATAAGGAGTAACGACGTGTCCCGTGGCGCCGACAACTTGTCCAAACGACCAGAGGGCGACGCTCCTCTTTTCGGGTTGATTAGGATCCGAAAGAATACCAATCTGAATCGACATCAGTTCCGGTAACCATTGATTCAGAGCAGTTCCACCACCATTCACTTCTGCCAAATCGCCTATCGCCTTCAATATTGTGGTGACCATAATAGGATTGTCTACCTCTGCTTTTAATTTCGGTACAAGAACATTGAGTATGGTGTCTACAAATTGTCGCGTTAATCCTTGGCGCATGTGAAATTATGTTATTCACCATTCGAAGCGCCTGTTCTTTATTACGTGTGGATTCTGAATGCTGCAGTTCCATCAATACTTGCACAAATAATTGACGTAAGGTCGGTATGGTGTAACTAGGGTTTATGTTACTCAGTCTTCCAACCAGGCACAGTGCTAGCTCACTAACATCGTTGTTGGAATCATTAATTGCAACAAATAGACAGTTAAGATGTTCTTCTACAGCTAAATATCTATCAAAGATAGGATTGGTGAATATTTCCAGCACTCGGTACCGAACTTCATGGTCGAAGTCCGAGCGACCCACGGATAACAACTTACCGAGAGACTCATCAACGATCACGGTCAAAGTCCGCGAATTAGTTTGGGCGCATCTTTCAACCGCTTTTATTAGTAACTTCGACGCAGTTTTGACAGCCTCTATTCTGATGTCATGTTGCTCACTTAACAGATAATGGTCTGTACATCGTCTTATGAAAGACATCAGAGTATTGTTCCATTCAAAGTCAAATGAGCCGAGTGTTCGTAATGCTAGAACTAACTTAGAAGCGTCGTGAGGCTCTACTAACATAGCGGTTGTGAACATGTGAACTATTTGATTCTCGCCATTATTTGGAGCGTAAGGCTTCTTCCGCAATATCAACGACAGCATGTTAAGGAGTCTGTCTGTTATTTCCTTCTTCAAGGATGGCAGATTCTGGCTCAGTTCTTTGAAACATGTCGTGAGTTGGGGACTCAAGCCTGTTGCACACATTGGGTCCAGCAGCTCTTTGATTTCGTTAGCGACATCTTCTTTCATAGCAAAGCCCAACAATGTTACACAGTTAAATAACGGAGTGTCTGAACCATTACGCTTTTTCGGAGTGTCTTTGAGTGGTAGAGTCAATTTAATAATTTCTATAATCCTGCCTAAGTATTGTTGGATATCAGACTCTACTGCTACACAAATAAGGCCTAATGTGGTGAATGCCATAGCCTTTTCTTTTTCTCGTCCACGCAAGAAAGTTATGAGGTGATTAATGGTGGACTTCAGATGCCTCTTTGAATAAGCTTCTCTGTCAAAAGCAGCCAATCTTGGTATCATCAAGAGGAGTAGTTGATGAACATTGTGTGCCCTTGATATTTGTTGAGCCATCACATCTGTGAAATAAAAAACATTATTCAGCTTTTACTCACCACTTGCTGAAAATTTCGATATATAAACTAAAAATAACAATTCATTCAATTCAATGTGTTGATATAAATTCCTTTTTTTTTGTTTGTCTAGTACTTACCTAAGCAAATTTTCTCATATTTTTCCGCAATCAGCTTTTTACAAACACTAGATTCATAGACAAGTGTATGTTGACTTTTATCATCAGGAAACTGTTGGGCTGTCCAAGAATTTTGTACTTTTGAGTTCAGTGATGTCATTTCATCTGATATATCTTGCTCTGAATCAAGTTTTTGCATCAGTGTTGTATATTTCTTCTCCCAAGTAGCATTAGAACACCTCAGTAATTCATTAAGTATCAAGAGTGCCCCATGAACATGGTCATCTCTCGTCAAACCCCTCTCTCGTCCCGGCTGATCAGCAAATGATAACATGGACTGCTCATAACACTGGATGTACCAGTGTGCTTTGTTACTCTGGTCAGGACTCTCTCTCTGGGATGTTATTACTAGAGCAGCTCTCAATGCCTTTGCAGCAGCTTCCCTTATCTGTTCTTTCGGATCTCGTAAAGGTATCATGATATAGTTAAAGAAGCCATTTATATGTTGGAAGAAATATGATGGCATGGATATAGCCAGCTCTCTCAATATCATGACAGCAGAAAGTCGTTTCCCTTCATTTCGTTCCTCTGCTAGCCACTCATAGGCGCGCTTCAGTTCAGATTCCACATATTCTCCTCTCTTAATGCCAAGAGTGACAGCAAGTCTACCCATAGTCTTGGCTCCTAACTCCAAGACATTCAAATCAGTAGATGGGAAAACATTGCTGAGGTAGTATGCATAGCGGATATTTCTTGTTTTTGTTGTTTCAGTGTCACCACCAATCAGGCAGACTACAAAAAGCAAAATTTTTGATTTTTTAATTACAACTTAAAAAAAACTGTTTTTTTTCTGAACTTATATAGTAGAAAACACAAATAAATAAAGATAAAGATTGGTGTCCATGTCTAGGTACTAGAACATAACAAAAAAGTATAATATCAATTTGCATGATAATAACACAACAATAATGTGTGGTTTAAAATGTATTGTGTATGTTTACCATTTAAATAAATCATCATTCTCCATTTTATGATTTGCAAATTTTTTTACATATCAAAACTATTTTTTACAAACTCTTTTCCTAATTCTGTAGTCATCATTGGTATCAATAACATTGTTGTCCTCATTTTAAGGACGATTGATAATGATGTAAATCAATTTAATATAACCTCTAAAATACACACCTATGGTTAGAATTCCTGCTTTCTTCTCGTTGTTATCGTAGCTGGAGGTGAGCGCATGTATCTGTTGGTTAAAGTCATCCAGAACTTGCGACAGAGACTCCTGGGACATCTCCCGAAGATCTGTTTTGGTAAAGTGCAACAGTTCTCGAATGGCCTTATGTCGCGTCTCCGCATGGCGTGACTTCAGCCCCGAGACCAAATCCGAAACTTGAAAACTTGTCATTTTGTTAAACACTAATCACAAACCTAACACATCTGCAGTTTACAAGATAATTGTATCAAAATAATTACATTATTGACAAACTTTATAAGCACTTCACATTTTTAAATTAATAATATTTCTTTCATCTTTAGAACCAAACATAAAGTATGAATTAATTTGCGCTCGTCCTAAACTATTTACAGGAAAATGCAAATAGTTTTACAGCAATTTTAAAACAATCCAAACGTAAACAAATTAACAATACATGCGGCCATTGACCACATAACTTTCGTCCAAAAATGTACTTGTTTTAAACGTAGACGTTCACACGCATCACCATTATTTTTTTGTAGTTTGGAATAAATATAATTAATTAATTATTTAACAGAATCTCAGTTCAAATTACTCATGTGCATGTAATATTAAATTACTTCAATAAAAAAAACATAATAATATAGAATCTTGTAACCAAAGTTTTGAACGAAATGTTTATTTAATATTTTTTTCTGATCTTATCGGAAACATTCCAATACAGTATTTACTAGAAGTTCTGCATTAATAAAAATGCAATAAATAAGATAATTAATATTAAGTATATACATTATAATTGAAAAATATAGTCTAACTTTGAAAAAAAATTCTATGAATCGAACACGCCTCAGTATACATAACAAACATGCGTAGATAGGCATTAGATATAAACATAGATTGAAACCCATACCATTCCCCATCTCTTTCAGTTCTAGGTGAATTGTCGATGACAGAAAGAGACCACAAATTGTAAGCTTTTGTTGGGGCTGGAGCTCGGACAAGGATGACGCGTGTATTTTCAATACTTTCTCGTCATTGTACCAACCACAAACGTCAAACAGCTGAGCGAGGTGACTGACTCGCCGTTGTGTGGCTTGCTCTTCTTTCTTTTCCAAAATTTTGAAACTAAATTCAAAGGAATAGTGGTTTCAATAGTTATTGCTCAACGTGCAGAATAGTTATCTTCAATCATGAGTGAGCTGAGTCAAGAAGAGGTAAGTAGAAAATTTGTTTTGTAAACGAACCTTGGCGTAATGCGTATGGCCAATCTAATTTCGTAACAAAACAAAGCGTTGGTGTTTGACGTTGTGCGCGCATAAGGTTGACACACGTGCTGCAGGACCCCATGTCGGTTGGTTGCAGATACGGAGACGACGCCTGGCGCGCCTCGCCGCGCTCGGTGGCGCAGGCTCAGCGCCGTCGCCAGCCAGCCCTCCTGTCACACCAGGCGCGTCGATACCCTCGCCAGACCTGCAGACCTCCTCCCAAGCTCGCTTCTCCCCAGCGCCAGTGCCCCGTGGCTCCACAGAACCCTCATCTCCTGACGTCGCCAACACAAACAAAGAACCAAATTATTCAGATGGAGTTAAAAGTGCAGTAGATGACCAGACAAAGATACCAGCTGATGGGTTAATTGTCACTGAAAAGACAGACAATAATCTATTAGATGAAATGCCTGATACCAAAATGACAGATCTGTCACAAACAAGACAGTACAACAGCTTTGACTCCATGGGTGATGACACATTGTTAAGTTGTGGATCAGTGAGAGTGGCCAGCCTACCACAGTCAACAGTGGGTGGCTCAGAAGGAGCTTCAACAAGAGAGGACAGCACATCACGGTCAATATCCCCTGCACAATTTGCCGAGCCATCACCAGTGCGGCCACGGCCTAGTAATGCCTCGCCTAGTTGCTCTCGACGGTCCCTCTCCATGGAAGTTGATGATGTTTCAGAGAGAAATTCACAATCTGAACAACAGCAGGAACCAATGGAGGTTAGTTACTTACATAATGTTACAGTCTACACTAGGTGACATAAGTCTTAACGTCTGAGATGAGTATTAATTAGATGATATCTTGTTGTCTACTGAGTTTAGCATTACAGAGGAATTGTGTTGTTACCTGTAGCCACATTCAATAATCAACACAAATGAAGGTAGCAAATATAAGACAATAGGATTGTCCAGCCAATGGCTGTTGAATTTGTTTGATATCTTATAATTGCATGTATGTAAATTATCACTGCCAGGAGTGTAAGCCGTAGTTTTAAAAGCCTGTTCAATTTTAGCTGTCCTTCTACAATCTTATGTGAACCTAATATGATTGCTTGTTGTTATTTTGATCAACCAATCATAACAGAGAACATGAGGTCTTCAGGTTTACCAAATCAAATGTCTTTTGTTAAAAAAAATACAGTAATTTCCATGGTTCAAGATTGTTCTTTTGATAACAATTGATCTAACCATTTTTTGTTGCATAATAACAATCAGCGGAAGGCTTATAAGCTGGAATGATCTTTTCTTTTGTGATTTCTTTCAATATATTACCTGTCTGATGAATGCTTTATAATAAAGTATTTATAATTCAGAGCAGTCCTGAACCTCTTAACCCTATTTGTAATATACATAGTACAATAAGACTTAACTAACATCGAAAAACAGTGTGTGCCTGAGGATGTGCGTCGCCCCAGCGGGAGGCCTAAGAAGCGCAGGCGTGGCAACAACTTCCATAAGGTGAAGGCATTACAGAGTAAAGATAGAAAAAAAAATCGTTATCATTATTTAAACCTGAACAACATATGATTAAAGTTTACATACTTTAATCATCTGTGATAAAGACTGCTATTGGAAGTTGGAGAAAGTCAGATATGTAATGTTTACAGCTTTGTTACCAAACAGCACCATAATATGCCTTGAATTCCATTAAAAAAAAATACCCTTGATCTTAATTATTTTTGCAGCCTGAAATTGACAATATCCTTCTACAATAATGGAGCATGTAATTATTGTGTGTTCTGTAATTATTTTTTGCTAAAATTATGTCTGCAAAACTTAATATTTAATGAGTTTAGATTTAATAATTTCAAGAAAACTGTTCATTATTGTTCTATAATTTAAATTAAGGTGTTTTTTCAATATTCAAAATTTTATTGGGGTAACTTTTTCACTACTGATAAAATAGTTAACTTACTCAATTTTTTTTATTATATTGGGTATCGCCTCCAATAGCAGGCCTTACCTATACTAAGAAGGTTTATATTAAAAACTATAGTGTATTTAAACTTCTTTTTATGTTGCATGCATGTTTAAATTGACCCTAAACTTTACCACATCCAGTTTTGTTAAAGGCTCTAAATTACGCGAAAATTGTTGTTGCTAGGTGGACGACAATGACAACCCGACAGCATCGCCTGCCCGTAAGATACACCGGTCGCGCACAGTGAGCTGCACTGAGCTGACTGAGGACCAGCTAAGGAGCATCGTCGCCAAGATCCTACAGGTGTCCTGGTCAGAAGATAGTGCAGGTTTGTGACTTAACTGTCTAAGGCCACGCAGCAATGCCAGTTCGTGCATGGCCTAGGTATGTCAATATAGTAAAAATCGTGAGATACAGATGGGTGAAGGAGTACGGCAGAAAAATGGGCAAGCCTATAACAGTGATTCCCATGATGATGATGGTGTTTTATTATGTAATTGTTAGCCTGGATCATTCTTCTGCTGGGAAAGTTCCACGCCAATTTAAGCCACTTGTTGTACATAAGTTGACTTATATTACGTAGAAGATGTGTGAATGTAAGTTCACCTTGTTCTGGGCAGTACATAAACAGGCGTTGGGCGGTAGCGCCGCGGTCAAGCGGCCTTGTTTTAACCCTGTATACAGGGTGAATTTTTCAACTGGGCGTGGATGGCTACTTTCGAAACTATGAGGAATATCGAAAAACGTTGAAAGGAGTCTCGAGACCGATTTTGACGACAACTTAAACTGCATCATTGGATTTTAGAAAAATCAAAAATCCTGGTCAGGAATCGAACCCGCTGATTTTGGAAAAAAAACACACCCTGTATTATTATACCGTTCGATAGTGTTGCTAATAAGGATCAAATTCAGGGAAGTATTCATATACGGCAAACTTAAGGAAAACGTATAATTACAAAAAAACTGATTAATCTTCAAGGCAAAGACTGTATTTGAAACATAAGTTACCGTTTCTTCTTTAAAATAATGCAATTTTTAGTTCAACTCAATAATGTCGTATTACTAAGTACAGTGGGATTGTTGAAACGTCAAATCCAGTGAGACATTGAAAACAATGAAATTTAATAATTTCGAATAAATTATGGCTCAGTAGATGTAAAGTAACATGGAAAAATAGCAATTTCATAAAAAATCTGCCATTTCCGTAAGTTTGGCGTATATGATTACTCCCCAGAATTTGATCCTTATTAGCAACACTATCGAAAAGTGTAATAATACAGGATGTGATTTTTTTTTCAAAATCAGCGAGTTCGATTCCTGGCCAGGATTATTAATTTTTCAAAAATCCAATGATGCAGTTTTAGTTTTCATCAAAATCGGCCTCGAGACTCCTTTCAACATTTTTCGATATTCCTCATAGTTTCGAAAATAGCCATCCACGCCCAGTTGAAAAATTCACCCTGTATATTCTTCCGGGATTCTAAAGGAAATAAACTGCTTCAATTATTAATAAAACTTTTATTACATGCTTTCAACTTTGTATATGTTTGCAAAGGAAATTTTGATCAATTAAGACTCCAGATTTCTGAAAAGCCAGTTGTAATGTCAGTTTTAGCCATTATTTTTTTCAAAAAACTATTTATTTCAGGTGGAATATTTGTGCCATCAGTCGCAGCATCACTTCTCGACAACCCTAAACTTAGTTTAGATGAACTGGCATCAGAGGCTTTGATTGACGTTATTACTCAAATAGCAGACGGTTCAGATCCCCTCAACCAGAAACTGATCGCGATTACTGAAACTACAAAGAGGCCTAGTGAAGATTGTGGGTATGATATGTTGACTAGCGGACAGATTGGTTCAGAGGCAGAAGTTGACAAGGCAGACTGCCCCGCTCCTTCGCTGCCGCTACCGAAGACAATACCTACACAAGGCCTAGCTGTGAGCTACTTAATACGATTCTACACGAATATTAACTCGTATGAAAGGGAACATTCGAAGAAGAGTTCAGAGCCGCCTTTGAGCGACTTGCTTCAGAGTTTAAGAACATTACTAGTGAATCACTTAGTGCTAGTGCTGCAGGGCAGGTTCGAGCTGGAGAAGTGCAGGAAGTCAGCTCTGCTGCCCTACATACTGGTGGTGTCGCCGCCCATTGGTCTCATGCCAGAGCTGCTACTTGCTACCTATAACGATAAGGAAGTGTTTGAAGAGGTGAGACTAATAATTCTTGTAGTAGAATGTCTTCTAGTTTAAAAGTGCTACATATTTGTAATTCAAGCTCAAGAAGCTTTTCTTTTTGAGGAAGTTAAGAGGCAGCAAGGACTTATAAATTGCGATATTTAGCTGGGTAAGTATATGTTTATTGAAGCATTTATTCAATATCAAAATATCTAATGTAATTGAATTGTATTATAGTACCGTATAACAGCAGCGTTAAAAAGGTGAGTGTAAGATGTGGGTGTTATCGGCAGGTGTTCATCCCGATGGTGATGGGCATCCGCGAGGAGATGCGTCGCGCGGTGTCCCCGCTGGGCGGGCGCGCGTGCACGCCGGGCGCGCCGCTGCGCACGCTGCGCGCGCTGCGGGCCGTGTGCGAGCTGCGGGCCGGCCCGCGCCGCCCGCTGGCCGAGCTGCTGGCGCGCCTGCCCAGCCTGTGTCCCGACCCCGTCACCACGGCCGCCGGCAGGGAGATCGCACGCGTCAGCTTCTTGGGACCGTTCTTTGCGGTGAGTTTTATACCCCACCATACCGTGACGTCTTAAAGCCAGAGTAGTTCCAGTGAGGGAAAGGGACACAGCTATACGAGTTGTCTACCGCCACTTCGTTCCCTCTGGAACTACTCTGGCTTTAAAACGTCACGGTAAGTCACCCAGGTGAGTATCCCTGTATTTCGCCGAAGCTTTAGATTTATATAAACGAACGAAGAACTTATCAAATTCATGTAACAAATAGCGAATTAGTATCGACCGTGCAAAAATCTTCAACGTGTTATCAAATGTCAATCGTAAATCCTCAGCTGTAGTTCAACGAGCAGCTAGTAATAACTAGATGACTTAGGTTGAATACAATAATATAAAATTGGTGATGCATTTTATGTTCGACAATAAATTTAAACTAAAGAAAGTTTAACATCAACCTATAAAATTCCCACTACTGCTGGGACACAGATACCGCGCGGGCCCAGAGCCGGTTTGTTAGAAGTCACATACTCACATGTCTTCAAATTTTTGGTTCTAGGACCTGCCAATTTACTCACAATGTTTTCCTTCACCATTCTGAGAACAGTGATGATTAAATAAAATAAACAAAGTAATGCGTCTGCCTAGGGTTGAAACCACGACCTACAACGGCTACAACTCGTAAGTCGGGCCCTAATATACCACTGCTCTGAAAGACTGCTATGAAACTTATGGCTAGCGATCTAACTGTCGGGTAACTGCAGCTGTTTACTTCCAAATCTGGACCAAAGATACTATTAAGAGCTCAATGAGCCCGTGCACTGAGAAGCGAATTCTTATAAATAAACTCCTTTATGTGTGTGTGTGTAAAAAGTAGCATTTTGTTTTGAATTTTTTGACCATAAAATTCTGCAGCATTTGTTTACGCAAATCTTTGTGATTGTTATAGTACTTAAGATCGTTTTGCAGCTACAATTTTACCAGATAACGATACAATTTCGAATATGAAAATATTATAAAAGAGTATGTATGGAGTTTCTTGCCTATTCTTCTCCATATAAACCTACCTTTGCGAATGGGTGTAGAATCAATCCCACCCCATCCCATTTCCTTTAATTTTATTAAAATTCGACTTTTAAAATAGCCTCTTTGATGGCTTATTGAAATAAATGATTTGACTTTAAAAATAAGATAACAATCGTACTAAACACATGTAACATCATTATTATTATTTTCAACAGATATCGTTGTTCGCTGAAGAGAACCCACGCTTAGCTGAGCGTTTGTTCGCGACGGGTTCGGGCGATCGAAGTCTCGCGTTCGCGTTGCAGCGCGAGGTCGAAGAAAGCCGCAACACGTTGCACAGCATCTGCCACAACATCTTGCTGTGTCCCGAGGCGAGGGAACCGCTGCTTAACTACTTCGCTGCGTTGCTGCAACGGAATGAGAGGAGAGCGCAGTTGCAAACCGATGAAAGATCTCTGGCCGGTGAGTTACAATCATACCAGCGTTAAAGCTTGTGTGGACCTGATAACCTTTTACTCTTTAAAATTTAAAGTTTCTGCTAGCTGTAGCTTGTCGTAATGTTGAAGGTATGGCACTACACGCAGACGGTCATGGGGATGACAGAAAAAGTTATATTGAATGAACAAGGGTACCATAAATAAACTCATTGCTTATAATAATACTAAATGCAAAGTTATTTTCATGAAACATCAAATCAGTATAATTGTACAAATCTGTTGATCGCTACTCAATAAACAAGACAATGCACGGGAAGCATTCGACGCATATTCCTTGAAGACTGCGTATATTTGTGTATTTTGGTACACCAACTGCACACACATTTTGCGTTCAAAATGACTTTGTTCTTTTATTTATAAATGTATGCCAAGACCTCGTTGATAGCCGGTTGGGACTCTCATAACGAATTGATAAAGACATTACTACAAGTTTATCAGAACACTGACAACTATAATAAATTGAAGCGTTTATGCGTAGTTGAGCCCTGCTAGTAATGACTGGCGAAAATAGACCACATATTTTGTTCAAATGTCGCTCACCTCGCCTTGTCTATTAGACGAATTTGTATTGGCACTCCGCCAAATAATTTACTTTCCAAGATTCAGATCGAAACATTAAGCGCTACTTGTTGACGGTTATCTGTAAATATTTATGTTTGTAACGTTGTCAGGTGTTCGAGACAGACTTCGGTCGAACAACACGCAAATTATACTACGATTATGATACTTGCAATCCACTAGACCTCGTTGACAAAATATTTTCCGCAAACAACTATACGATTCTGATAAATAGTACAGAAAAAAATATCACACGTCTCTCTTGTTTGTTTCCCTGTAAAACGCTTAGATACGAAAATATCACAGTGAATACACGAATTACAGGAAACACAAGGAAAATTACTAATAATATAATTGCTGGTTTTCTATGAACTGGTTAGTCACAACAGATTTACTTATGTATAAGTGTAATGTCATTAATAACCAATTTGTTTCCGTGTCTTGGTTACAAATCATAGCGATATAATACATATGCGTACATATTAGATAACTAAATAAAGAGGATACGAACTACCAACAGTAGAGTTGCGAATTTCTTAAAAGATTGTTGACACATTTAGCACCGTGGCTGAGCGATTGGACTCCTGTGCAGCATGTGGCGGGTTCGATCCCCTAATTCTAACAACCCGGCATCATATGAGGGCTGGTTATTTCGACTTCTTTTACGCTTTCACTAGGGCTATGTCCGTTAGATATGTCATTCTTCGAATCTCTGTATTTCTGGGATTATCACGAACTGAAGTCCCTAACATTGTCCTTCGTAAACGTCCTCTGAGCGGCTAGCTTCTTACGGCCCATTCAAGACCTTGCCGCTGTGAGCAGTAAAATCAAACTAGAAATGTTTGAAACATGCCACGAGGCGCCGCCTGTGGCGAATCGCGTACTTACAAATCAAGTGTTATTCCTGCCGCTCATGTCAGAATTGTGGAAGGTTAACACAAAGATGTATCTGGTGAAAGTCAAATTAATTTATCGCATTAAAGTGATATATAAATAAAAGGCTATGTATTGTTTCAGGCGACGGCTTCATGCTGAACGTGTGTTCGGTGCTGCAGCTGTTGTCGGTGCGCATCAAGCTGGAGCGCGTGTACCCACTGTACACCTTCCAACCTGACTCGTGGGTCAACGTGCGCGACGAGACCCGTCTGTACTTCACCACGCAGGAGGCTCAGGACTGGCTGGATTCACTCAGTAAGTAGCCTGCAAGTGCAACCTTGGACGACTCGCTGACCGACCATGGACCATGCCCCAATCGACGGGGCGTTGTGTTCCACGCGCGCCTCAAAGAGTGTCAGCACAACGACGCCGGAATCTAGATGTTTTCTAATCATCTAAGCCTACTCGTACAACTTTCCTAATGCTCAATGATCTTCCAAACCCATTTTATGCAATTACGAGCGTTGCTCCACAAACATTGTTAGATGTCAACTGACCTTCGCCACTGTCGACCTCGACGATGGTTTTCTTCAATCGTCCAGCGAGTGGCGATCTAGTTACCTATCCGGGTACTATGTGAAACATAGCCAATCTAATTCCACTTAAGCGTGGCTGTTTGCGTTTTAACACTTCCTTTCATCAGCATATCAACTCCCAGGATTCCAGATAGGTCTTAAGACTTACGTCAGTAAGCTAAAATTTATAAAGGAGTTATTTCGTTCAATCGGTAAAACAGCGCGTTGTTATGCAGACCACTAATTCCAATGAACAGTCTGCAATCCGTACAGTTATAAAGGCACAGCAACCTCGCCTGTCAGCGCTCCAAATGTGATTATCCTAACAGTATTGTGTACGTTATAAACATGATGACCTATGCACAAGCACAATGACCCCTCATTTTACATTGACCCGAAAACGACATCGTGAACAATTTAATTTTAATTGACCGCCGTATAACTAAGTTCATGGCATTTATTTTACTTAATTTTGCTGTGCTACAACTGTTTATGTATTACTTAATATTTTGGGTCCAGTTTTCAAGAAATGCAATGATGTGACTGTTTAAGTATTGTGACTTATTCTTTAACACTAGTGGCTAATAATATCCCACTGAAACATAATGTTTGGATAAAAGGTATTTTATGTTTTAATCCAAGTCATAAACTATCTGGGTGCCAAATCACAGTAACAAACATTCATCCATCCTTACAAACTTTCACATTTACAAGTAATCCAAAAACGGTAACTAGGCTATAATGACATAAGCTCCGGCTCGATCTATGCTCGTTGAACTCAAGGAATCAAAATAGGTAGACTGATTGAATGTCTTATCGTCTTCTAGTAAAGTTTCTTTTATTTTCTATAGACAAGGACCCGTCCCACAAGTGGCCCGAAGCTAAGTTCCAGACAGTGTGTTGGTTCCTGACGCTACACATGCACCACGTGGCGCTCATCCCGGCCTTGCACACGCATCAGAGGCGTATTCGGTAAGTGATTTACATCTGATGGCCTACCAGGGGCCTTAGGCAAACAGCATACGATAGTTAACGACAATCGTTATCGTTCATCAGTCACCAATACATTTTCAACTTTATACCCCAGCGCGTAAAGTTGAAAATCTATTAAAGTTCACAGATCGTTTTCGTTTGTTTCGTTCGTTATCGATTAGCAGTTTTTAATAGATTTTCAACTTTACGCGCTGGGGAATAAAGTTGAAAATGTATTGCTGACTGATGAACGATAACGATTGTCGCTTACTGTCGTATGCTGTTTGACTAAGGCCCCAGGACGTCTTAAAGCCAGAATACTGCCAGTGTGGAAACGAGACAGAGCTATACAAGTCGTCTAACACCGTTTCGTCCCCACACTGGAACTACTCTGACTTTAAGACGTCATGGTAGGCCACCTGACTTGCTGTAATGACACTTCACAATTTAGAAAGTGTTAGACAAGAATGACTGAAATACTATCTCTTTTTTACCATAGTGCATAGAATTTTTGTTTTAAATTTTTGTGGGAGGTAGAATAACTCTGTGACAGTTACTGACAAGTTAGCCCAACACAAACTTCTTCAAAATTCAAGTGTGCACTTCAGTTCTAACACCTAATCTTAATATATATAAATCTCGTGTCACAATGTTTGTCCTCAATGGACTCCTAAACCACTCAACCGATTATAATAAAATTCGCACACCATGTGCAGTTCGATCCAACTTGAGAGATAGGATAGTTTAAATCTCAAATTTTAGACCGGGTCCTCCACCCGTCCGAAGCCGGGACGGGCCGCTAGTATTTTATAAGTATTCAGACATGACATAAAAAAGCAGAACCAAAGTTAAAAATGAATGTTTTAGTGTTAAATGGCTTTGTCGTAATTTTTCCTCTAACTATGTTTAGCAAAAATGCCAAAAATGCAGACAGGATGGTATGCGGTATAAAACGTTCTCATCTCCATACTTTATTTCTACAGTGCTTTCCGTGATCTCCAAAAAGTGATCGAAGAGTTAATGGCAGCAGAGCCACAGTGGCGCAACAGTTTCTCCGCACTGCGCAACAGAGAACTACTGCGGAGGTGGCGAAGACAGATCAAGAGGCTACATAGGTATATTTTTTTGCAGAGCTTTTCCGCGAATGCGTTCTGTTTTCGTTCGTTTTTTTAAATAATGATTGACTTTAATTGAAAAAGCGTTAAAGTGACGACATTGAGAATAAGGAAGTTTCGCCATATACAACGTGTAACGTTAAAAGCGCAAAACCTCTCGTGGGGTAACTCAGCACATGTTACTGAACAATGTTTCTTCTAAAACTTTTGGAAATTCGCAAAAAAAAAAAAAATTGGGTTTTCATACAATATGAGAAATTGATCGAGCCCATCAGTATGAAAAATCTGTTTTTTTTTTTTTGCGAATTTCCAAAATTCTTAGAACTAACATTGTTCAGTAACATGGGCTGAGTTACCCCACGAGAGGTTTTGCGCTTTTAACGTTACACGTTGTATATTATAATTTTTTTTGCCTTACAATTTTAATAAGTATTTTTATTTTTTGTTAAAATGGAAACTTCCTTATTGTTCAAAAGTAACTTTCTATACTTTATTTACTACTTACTATTAAATACCATTTACTCAGTTGCCTATTAGTTGCTCAGTTGTCGATGATAAAATCCTTGATTTTCAGATTCGAAGTAAATTCTTGGTCTATTGGCACGACTGTTGATCAAAATGTTATTCGGTTTTTCCTTTCAATAGCAATGAATTGTTTTCTAACCGAGACGCGTCGCGACGTGACATCACGATACAAATAATGGTGTATCTTTTCGTGTGGTTATTAAAGTGAGATTTGCGCACAGTGTCGCGTTTCTGTGTGAATGGACGTTTAAACGTACTGGGGGGGTATTAAAACGTCTTAAAACCAGACTTATTCCGGCGAGTGAAAGTGACAGAGCTATACAAGTCGTCTAGCGCCATCTCGTTCAGTCACTGGAACAAGCCTGGTTTTAAGACGTTGTAATACCCCCCAGGTAGTTACACCCTTCGCGGGCTATAGGAATAATAGAATTCAATAATGTGTGTGTCAGGTCGAAGCAGTGCGCAGAGACCGCGCTGCTGGAAGACGAGCTGATGCGTCGCAGCCTGCAGTTCTACAGCTCAGTGTGCGCGCTGCTGGCGGCGGCGCTGGACGCGGCGCGCGCGGGCGGCTCCAAGCTGGCCGACGCCTTCGCCGCCACGCCCGAGTGGTACGTCGAGGACATCGCTGAGTTCATGCTCTTTGCTGTGCAGTGAGTATCTTTGTCAGTTTAAGAAAAACATATGCCTGCTTAGTTACCGCAAAACGAACCACAAAACCATTCTGCCTAACCTTTTCCCAACTATACTGGGGTCGACTTCTAGTCTAAACAGATGCAGCTGGATAACAGTATTTTACATGGAGCGATTGCCTATCGCATCTGCAACATCCCAATAACTGGTTATTACGATACCCCATGTAGCCTGGGCAATGAATGATTCTGGTTGGAAAAGTTGAAAGCAGAAAATCTGACTTATGAACTTTGTTTGGACTAGTTAGAAGATAAACATATTAAAAGTCCTGACCCCTCCGAGGTGAGCCCGAGGGAGGGGGGGGCAAAGAAGGTCCCGTTTTTTGGTTTTTTACTTTATCTCGAAAACAATGCGTCGGATCAAATTTTGTTGTACTACATAATAAAACCTCATAAAATTTTCTACAACTTTGTTGTTCACACTTTTTATCTATCTCCAATATTTGCATAGCTGTGAGCTCCGAAAAATGACCAATCTTCAAAAATGTGTTAAATTATCTGTCTCGTACTTTGTTTTCTTGTTTATATCTTGAAAACGGTGCGTCGCATGAAATTTAGTTGTACTAGAGAATGAAACCTGATAAAATTCTCTATAATATGTCTTTCACATTTTTTATCTATCTTCAATCGCCTAGCTATGAGACTCGAAAAAAGGATGGATTTTTGAAAATACACTCACAGGCATATTTAACCGCCATCTGTATCTTTCATCACCCTGTTTGTTTTTGTTAACTATTGCTTAATTACTGTTTTATTTTATGTCAACTGGATACTTTGGCAATAAATGAAACACTAATACCCATTATTCGTAAGCTTAATTTGTGTCACCGAAGGGTTTTTGGAATTTAGTAGTTTTTTGACATTGTTGCCGTTGCGTTAACGTGTTAACATTTGCTGTTTTTTTCTGCCATAGTGTGTTATTGTTTAATTCAGTTTATAGAGTTCATTTCCTGTTTTTGACTTAAAAAAATGCCATGCGATGCAACTAGTGGAGCTAGGGCAGTGGTTTTAGCTGATGCCGGGTACAGCCAACGTCGCATCGCCGGTACGCTCGGTGTACCTCGAACCACGGTACGGGATGCCATCAGACGATTTCGGGAGACTGGCTCCTACACCCGGAAGCCTGGTTAAGGCCAACATCGATGCAATTCAACCCGAGATGATCGATTCGAGATGACCGTTTCGTTGTCAGCAACGTGTTGAAAAATCGCATTTAGGCCGCTATCGAAGCTCGTACCCGTCTTTTTAAGGTGAGAAATGTCAGTGTGAGTAAAAGTACGGTTAGAAGAAGACTGTTAGAAAAGAGTATGAAGGCTTTTCGTCCAGCTCATGATCCACAACTGCTCCCATAACACGGTAGAGCTAGACTTACTTTTGCGCGAGAATATGCTGACTGGACAATGGATGAATGGAAGGACAAAATGGTGTCAGATGAGAGCAGAATAGCCTCAAGAGGTCCAGGTGGACAACAGTATGTCTACAGAGGCCTAAACGAAAGGTTTGCTCCATGCTTTATAACCGAAACAGTGGGTTAACAGGAAGGGTCCATAATGTTATGAGGAGGCATCTCTTACAAGGCTCGTACCGATCTTGTTGTATTCGATAGAGGCAGTGTGAATGCATAAAGATACGTGTAGGAAGTTCTTCAAGACCATGCCATGCCTTTTGCACCATTCGTTGGTTTCACCTTCAGATTAATGCATGACAATGCACTTTGTCATAGCGCTAGATCAGTCTCTCAGTACCTTAATGAAGTCGGGCTTCTAGTTTTACCATTGCTAGCACGCAGTTCCGATCATAAACCGATTGAGCACATTACAACCTAAAAAGACGTCTCTGATCAAGAGTAGCAGCCCCTACGACCCTGGAAGAGCACAAGACGGCTGCGGTGGAGGAGTGGTACAATATCCCTCAGTCAGATATCCAAGACATCACGGATGGATTGTCAAACCAGCTCCAAGAAGTCATTAAAGCCTGAGGCGTCAATACCCATTGTTAATTGTCTTTATTGTTTTAATTGCGACCACTTTTTTTGAAAATATTGAACCTTGACATTTGTTTTCCGAAGTTTAAAAAAAATCGATTAACGCTTTTTTCGAGTCTCATACCTAGGCAATTGAAGATATATAAAAAATGTGAAAGACATATTATAGAGAATTTTATCAGGTTTCATTCTTTAGTACAACTAAATTTCATGCGACGCACCGTTTTCAAGATATAAACAAGAAAACAAAGTACGAGACAGATAATTTAACACATTTTTGAAGATTGGTCATTTTTCGGAGCTCACAGCTATGCAAATATTGGAGATAGATAAAAAGTGTGAACAACAAAGTTGTAGAAAATTTTATGAGGTTTTATTATGTAGTACAACAAAATTTGATCCGACGCATTGTTTTCGAGATAAAGTAAAAAACCAAAAAACGGGACCTTCTTTGCCCCCCCCTCCCTCGGGCTCACCTCGGAGGGGTCAGGACTTTTAATATGTTTATCTTCTAACTAGTCCAAACAAAGTTCATAAGTCAGATTTTCTGCTTTCAACTTTTCCAACCACACACCCGTTTTGAGCACTCATTTACCAGACTAATGGTAGGACTGACGAACACAAGACCAATAATAACTCTTAAAAATCAAAAGGTTCTAATAATTTGTTATAAATTATACAGCATTGCTTGATTTTTTGCTGACTTGATTACACCATGTTCCAGCCCAGACAGGGTCTATCTGTGTGCCAGATTTCATCGGAATCCTATTTCCAATACATGAAAAACTAAAAAAAATAATTAGGATATACCCTAATCAGAAAATTATTTTTTTCAGATACGTCCCACAAATAGTGGCCGACTACATCGAAGACCCGATCATAACTTGGGTCCTGAGCGCCATCTGCCATTCCCGTCTCTTCAAAAACCCCTACTTAGTCGCCAAGATCGTGGAAGTACTCTTCGTGATCAACCTCTCCGTGCCACTGAAGCTGAAGAATGTATACGAGAAATTTATGGACCATCCCATGTCACAGACTGCTTTGCCGAGTGCCCTGATGAAGTTCTACACAGATATAGAAACTACTGGACAGAGCACAGAATTCTATGACAAGTTCACTATTCGATTCCATATCAGTATTATTCTGAAAGGCATGTGGGAGAGACCAATTCATAAACAGGTGAGGAATGAACATTGTCAATTCAATTTTGTTCTTTATTCTCTAATCAGCTAAGTTTAAAATCGTTTGTGATATGTGAACGCTTATTCTTGATGCAACAATGCTTTTACTTCCTCAGGCTATAGTGAAGGAGTCTCGCTCGGGTCGTCAGTTCGTGAAGTTCATCAACATGCTCATGAACGACACTACATTCCTTCTCGACGAGTGTCTCACAGTAAGTGTTCAGATATTCTCTGCTAGTACTTTTTCTTAGAGTATCATTAATCATACTAAAAGTTCAAATATATTAGCCCAAATTCAGCTCACTCATGCCGCTATTAGAACGTTACCATTCGTAGATGACGGATGACGGACACGGTTGTTTCGGGAGTGTCCTGTGTAGGATATGCTTGAGCACTCGGTTTAAACCGCTGTAAGGACACGGTGAAGGCAAAAGGCAGCAGCGACCTTTCGCAGCAGGCCCTTATTCAGGCCATGCTTTGGTGCTAGGGGACACGAGATACAGTCACCTCCTGCGAAGCAGTGGTTAAGGAAGAGATAGAATGCGTGAGGGAAAGATAATCCACCTCACCTCCAAGCTGCAGCGTGTGGCGCTCAGGGCGTCGGGGATCGTGAGTTAATTCCGGCCACCGTGTTGCCGACTTGCGGACGTGTAATCTAACGAAGCGGATGGTGGGAGAACGGCACTTTAAAAACACGTATGCAGAAAGACAACGGCGTATTTGTCCAAAAAAACAGCACAACGTATTGTCACATCTAAGAAGGTGTTTAAAAAATAACTGCAAGAATTTCGGGTACGTACGTGTGTTTTCAGTTGTTTTGTGTTGTTTTCAGTACCTGAAGCGCATCCACGAGGCGCAGGAGGGCGCGGCGAGTGGCTCGGGCAGCGCGGAAGCACGCGCGCGTGCGCTCGCGCAGGACGAGAGGCAGTGCCGCTCGTACCTCACGCTCGCCAGGTAACATACACTAATTAGTTACATCCACGAGACGTGGAACCTTAAAACGCTGATATACGATTTAGAGAAAGTTCAACTTTCCTGAGCGCCGCCGCCGAAAATAAACTGAACCGAAATAATGCAAATTTATATTACTGCAGAGAGACCGTGGACATGCTGGAGTACCTGACCGTGGAGATCAAAGAGCCGTTCCTGCGCGCAGAGCTGGTGGACCGCCTGGCCTCCATGCTAAACTTCAACCTGCAGCAGCTGTGCGGGCCCAAATGCAAGAACCTCAAGGTAACAAGCAACCTTTGAACCAAACATTTTTGACCGCGTATTAAAGCTTCGGTCTGACATACGAGATTATTTATATCTGTCTTTGTTTGATTTCCAACCTTATCGCAACAGTATTCGATTTGAATTTGATATATTTGGGTAGGTTGACTTGCTGACATCTGTACAATTACAACAAACCACAATAAAAACCTCTACACATATGCACACTCACTGCTGTTTGATGTTTGAGATTAGTAGGCGGAATATGAAGTACTATGTATTAAATTAAAAGATCTGTAAAAACCATATTTCATGCAAATAAACGATATTATTATTATTATATTATTATTATCTTAAATTCATCATTCATTTTCCGTAGGTCCGCCGGCCTGAGAAGTATGGCTGGGAGCCACGACGGCTACTGAGTCAGTTGGTGGACATCTACCTTCACCTGGACTCGCCGCAGTTCCATGCTGCTCTTGCCGCTGATGAGGTAACCTGAACACTTCTATGTTGTACGGTACAGATGTTTTTCAACTTGACATCACGCTAAGGAACCGAAAGTTCGACATACGGTACTGCTAATTTTAATGTATGGATTATTGAAGCCCAGTATCGACAGTGAAAGAAATGAGGATAGATGATTGCTAAGGTGTGGGAGAAAAAAAAATGGATTGTTGGACTTTTGGCAACAAAAAAACAGGATAATAAACATACACAAATAAGCGAGCACCCTTCTGCGGTATCTAACCTTCATGGTGCTTATGAATATCCTCGAAACCAACCCCATAGGATATAATACGATCCAAAGATTTTCAGCTGCTTTCATAAAAAAATCTTGTTTTTGCAGAGATCATTCCGCAAAGAGTTATTCGAGGAGGCATCGGTGCGACTCGCTAAGTCTTGCATCAAGACGCCCACTGAGATAGAGCGCTTCAAGTCGCTCGCAGACAATGCATATCAAATCGCAAGTATGTTCCATGTTATTAATAAGACTTTAGTATCTGTAGTCCTTTCCGCTCCATCTATGGAGGGAGGACTCATTGCTTGATTTTACCATGATATAAAAAAATGTATCTGTATAAACGTCAACTACTTTGACTATTTACTTACTACAAACCTGTATCTGTGGACCTGATCGTGTACAAGAGAACAGCAAAGTAAAAAAAATATTTCGCCCCCTTGACTGGGCATGCCAAACCTATTTTTAACCAAAATTAGAACAACAAATGAAATTGCCATAGCATCACAGATGGAGGACTAGTTATGTAACAGCTTTGTATTGTTTCAGTATCCAATCAACAGAAAAGTGACGAATTTGCTGACGCTCCTGAGGAGTTCCGGGACCCGCTCATGGACACACTAATGACTGACCCAGTTTTATTGCCCTCTGGGAAGGTGAGTTCCCTTCTATCATCTAATTTACAGTCACTTGTCTCAGGACATCTACCCTCCACCAGTGACAATGTACGAGTGACAAAGATAATGCTAAAATATTTTAACTATAAGTATTGTAGTTTAGTGACGCACTTGGATCATATCAAGACTTCGTTATTTTTAATCCGTCTTAATTTTGTTTGCAGATAATGGACCGGTCGGTAATCTTGCGTCACTTGTTGAACAGTGCCACTGACCCCTTCAACAGACAACCTCTCTCAGAGGATCAACTTCGTCCAGGTACACTTATCTTTATCACTTAAACAAGACAAGAAGCGCTTAATTAACGTAATAATTACCTAAATGCCATTATATGCTGACCTAACCTTTAACTTAAATGTTTCAGCAACTGAGCTCAAAGAGAAGATCATCCAATGGCAGCGCGAGAAGAAAGCGTCGACGTCGTAATCGTCCAAGGCCAACATTAAAGTCTGATGTATATAACGTAACCCATATATAAAGACTACCGGACGGATTTTTCCGCCTTTGATGGGACTATTGTCCGTATGCATGAATGTGAGATTATTCCATGTATGTTATTCAGTGCGAATGTTTCGTGAAGTTGAAACTAAGAGTATTGTCACGTTTCCGACCTAACGGATCATTTTCAATTCATACAGGTGTTAATTTAATAATTTCGGTCCATTTTGTATTGTCACAAAATTCTTCCATTAGTATTATTAATTGTGACAAGAACCAAATTTTATCACAACCACTACTATATCATATATTTTACAACAACTAAATCAAAGCTTTAACATCTTCACGGAGTATTGAACTTGGCATCTATTTTTAGCTTTAACACAAACAATGCACGTGAGTCTCGTTCTATATTACACGAAATTAATTTTATTAAAATGTAATAATAAAAAACTTAAATTAACATCTGTATCATTATTTAACCTGTGAACTTTGGCGTCGTGGAGCGCTAAATACGAATGATTATTGAAATTACCATCACAATAACTAGATGTAAAAGGCCTAAATTCTAAGATACAAACAACATGACATTTCTGAGTAAGATAGGTGCTTTTGTCTCGACCCCAAACTTGATGAGTAAGGAACATGAGCACAAGTTTAGAGTATTTGGTGTGAAACTTGTATGCTGGACGTCTTTCTGCATTTTATAGGAAATCTCTGTAATGAAAATCGTCGGCAATTTCGATTTTAGATTGGTTAGTCCTGCATTAGTTTAACTAATGGTTATACATTAGGATATAAATATATAAACATAATAGGAATTGTATGGAATGTTGAAGACTTTTTATTTTTGTGCAAAATGAAAATTAGAAAAATGTATTTAATTATATGAATTTGATTACTATTTGATTATAGTGATATTATGTTTAGTCCTCGTTAGCAGAAATGATTTTTGTATTATCAGTTAATACATTGTGATTTGTTCCTTTATAACTTTAGTTATGATTTGAAATGGATTTTCACTTGAAAATTAGAAAATAGTTTCATGATATCATTAGCATAATTCAATTAATAGTATAATTAGAGTCAGTAACAGCCTTTCAATATCCTGCATTGTGAGGAACTATCTCGGATGTTCATGAAACATGCATAATATTTTCATATAGTGGGCAGACAAATGTAAGTGCTGGACCAGCACAATATCAAGGCACCACTCCACTCAATATAGTATGTTTGTTACATGTACCTCAAGTTTATAATATTTCTCCAGTCACTGCCAATATATTCAATGTAGTTTTAGTACAGGCATTCCTGAATGAAATCCATTTCTTTAAATTACATGGTCTCACTTGTATGATAATTTGACTTGTAATTTATCATTATATTATGAAGATTCTATATTATAGAGGTCTCCTATGTTGATTATTATATCAATAAAATTAATTAAATGGAAATAATATTGTTTTTGTCATTGCAATAATAAAAACAAAGTATTCACTTCTCCATGAATTATATTTGTCTAAATTTTATTATCTAGCTAGTAATAAATAAATTATTGTCAATTCACAATAAAGAGATTTCTTTGTATTCAAATTACAAAAGTACTACAACCTCAATGGTCTTAAGTTAAAAATCTTCATACATATCAATAACTCTTAAACATTATAAGAGGTAGATAATATTTAAAATAGTGTAAATGTAACATAATATAAAACTAAAGAAAAGTCACAAAGGTATTCAGATGTGATATGATTAGCTCTTTTCTTGTTTAATAACATTCATCATTTATTCTGAATCCATTCTGTACAATAATTATTATTTAACATATCTTTAAAGTCAGTAACATAATGCTACTTTTGTATTCACAATTTAACATTTGTAGGAGGATGGTTCATTGTCAGCAACCTATATACATACATGACTATGCTGCTGTGATGTTCATAACACTAAGGCACATAACAATGCCACTTACAATAAGTTATGATAATGATGCTCCATCATAACAAAGAAATAAATGAAAATTGAGAGACCTTTGTATGCTACTTCCGCTCTCATCACAAAGAAAACTGAACATAATGAAAAAATACACTTGAAATAATGAAACTTACCCTCAATCTTTTACATTATAAAAATATACAATTTAAAATCATAACTTATAAACTGGTCAATTACTCTATAATCAAGTAATAGTAATTTAAAAGGCCATTCTTGTACATTTTATTTCATAAGCTCAAGAAAGATTATGAAGGATTTATTCAAAGTTGTCTACTCTATTAATAACTTGAAAACAGGCAATATTTCATCGAAGAAGGAATGGGAGACGATGAGCAAACAAACAGGAGATCATGTACAGCATACCAAAATAAAAGTTAAGCCTGGCTGTTTGCCTTGGTACATATCTCATAGTCTCAGGACTCCTGAACCTCCTTTCTATTTTGAAAGCTCTTGGCAGTGTCAGCATTGGAATTAAAAACCACAATGAACAGCGCACTGAAGCAACAACAAACATTATATAAGGAGTAAATAGTAAAAATGCATACAATAAGTATGAAGCAGTTCTCCCAATCAATATTGCTAATGTCACAATTTCTGCTTTACAATCTGTCTCAAGGTCTCTTGTGTTGTTACTGTGTAAAATAGCCTCTGTGTTGAGGGCAAGTGGGATTGCATAGTAAATGATGGGCCAGTCCACCCTCCCAGTCTGAGCCAAAAAAGCAAAAACCACAGACACTGGTCCAAATATAACTAAAACTAGAATATCACCAAGAGCTATGTACTTTAGTCCAATACCACCAGTATATAAAAATGATGAGGACAATCCACCAAAATAGACAAGAGCCAAATGCTCCATTCGAGCTGGAGACAAAATGACAAGCGGAACAAAGGAGGCACATCCAGCTAGATATAATATAGCACCAAGGGAAACCACCTCATCTATACTCAAAATATGATCAACTAGAGTTCTGTCATCAGATTTACGATTGTCAATCCCTTTAACAAAATCAAAGTATGTATTGACAACATTTCCTGCACCATGAACCGGAATAATTGTGCATAGGGTCAATAACAAGGTGCACCAACTGAAGCCACTGTCACCGGGAAGACGGTACGCGAGCGCAGCTCCTAGCAGCGTCGGCAGCAAACTCGCGCTCAGTGACCATGGACGCAGCGCAAGCACATACGTCCGCACTTTCATAAGCGGGTTACGAGTTGGCAATGTTTCTTCTTTTGGTTGTTGTAAAAGGTTTCCTTCGACGTTTGGTATGTCCATATCTTCAGTTTTCTTATTGCGATCCATTTTGATGGATATTTATAAACAAGCCACTGTATACTTCAGCACACCTAATTCATTGTCTTACAAATGACATAGTGGATAAACTCAACATAAACCGACGTTTAGATCAAAACTGTTTGCTCATAATCCCGTTACTAAAAGGTACCGGTGATGACCGATATTCCAAGAGAAATCAGTAAAATAAATTCTGTCTATAAACTTTAGAGTTTGTGAGTCTTTCTGTCAACTAGTCTAAACTGTCATTTTGACATCTGTTTTCAATCTGCTAGTGTTGTCCAACGAATGAACCGAACTATGGTGTCAAAGTTCGGTTAATAATAATGTTCCTAGAGATTGCGATGTTTTCTCTGTATTAGAAATCATCACACAGCATCATCTAAACAGTACCACATAGCATAGTGCTAATATTCATCTCAGGAAAGGCGATTGACTTTTCTAAAGACGGATAAAAAACCAAATTCCGAATCACAGGTATTTTTTATGCTTTTTATTGCATGATAAATCCAATTCTATTAATTTATCTTTCATTTCAATAGAAAGTAGGAATGAAAATCTATTCGATTTGATCCAAGCAAACAATCACAATAAACATCTATTTAAATATCGTCCCTAATCGGAATTAGGATTGTGTGTTATCGACCACAATGGGAGCCGCGGCAGTTTAAAATCAGCTGATTATAATTACCGCGGTAATCGTAGATGGGGTTAACGACCTAATAGCGACATTATGTATGTTTCGGTTAAAATAAACACAGTAGCTATGTCATTAACAAGGTCGTTAATAATGAGGAATAGAATAGAACCTTATTCTTTACCTTAGGCTAACTTTTAATAGATTCTACCAGTTTACTGAACTGAATAAATTTTAGATAAAATAATTAATAAACTTTGAGTAAGTAACTTTCATATTCTCTTATCAAAACTTCAGCACCGAGACACTAACATACTTTTATGTGTATCTTTCTTCGATAAGATTTTTTTTCAGTCTGGTAGGGAGCCGTATATTCATTCAGGTGAGCCAATCTACGTAATGGTTGGAACGTTTATTTGTAGACTTTCGAGTTCACTAAACTTTTATTTAAAAATAGAATTATCATTCATATTTTTTATACCTTTGTAGTTAGTTCAATTTTGAACGTAACAAATACAACAGGAATCTAGGTATATTGCAATAGTCACGAGCACACAAGGCTGGCAAATAATTTAAATTGTCACAATGTCGGTCAGAAGACATTGTCGGTGCGAGGGGTTCTTAAATGGGTCGCTTCCTAATATTCCATAATATTTATGGAAGAGCGTAAAATTTTACGAGAACTTGTATAGTGACACATTGATGTATCAACTATCAAATAATAATTCACGCTGACGGATGTTTAACGTACTAGGTAGTTATGTATTTAATTCATTAAAATTGATGTAGACAAAATAAACGTCTACATGCTAAACACCAGATGGCAACATGACTCACAACTTTTTCTACATTTAAACCAAGTAGTACTATTGCCTACCGCTATTCGAATATATCACATTTCAGCAAGGGTTTTTTAGATCTTGAACCAACCCTAGCTTTGCGATGTTAGCTAAGCTACCTGTAGAATATAAAAAAAACAGGACATTATTTTGGTTTCTTTTTATTTGAACCAAGCTTGGCTTCTATTAATTTGACCCAGTTTTCGTATTGTTCGTTATCTTCTTCGGTTATTTCATCACAGAACTTGTCAATATCCTCGTCCTTAATATCTTCTTCATTTTCTTGAGGATATTCTTGTACATTAGTCCGCGTTTGTCGAGTTGGAGTATTAACAACTTCTACCGGTTCATCATCGTCATCCTGAAATATAATCTTTTTATTTTTCTTCACATTGCCACACTCAGTTGACTGTGTTTGACTGTTCCTTTTTCTTTTAACTTGCTTTTTCTCGGCTGGTACAATTGTCTCTTCTGGGTTAAATTCATTATTTGCATCGTTACATTCGGGCTCATTCTTTTTATTGTTCACTTTTTTGTTTTTAACCACTAAACCAGGTTCATTATCAGTGCTAGTCAGTTTGCTTCTTTTGCCCATGATTCTGCGGAAGAAGAGAATTATATTATTTGCAAATGGTCGTTAATAGGATATTAAAAGAGCCTGCATAATAGATGAGAGGGGGTCTAAAGTAAGAGCAAACATTCTCGTATATAGTTAAATAGTTTTAATATTATTAACCAATCAAAAGTGATCAGTAGGTACTTAAAACATTTCTCGAGACTCGTTTATTGGTAAAAAAACTTGACACATTCTTTTCATTTTGTTATGTCTGTTCTATCTATCTCACTGCACCATTTTTACAGAGTTGGCACACAGAATATCTGAAAAACAACACGGACGCAAGATAATTCTTAGCACATAATATTAATTAATGTCGTCGACTCAATGTAGCTATTTTAATTCTAAAGAAAGTTCATCGATTATTTTGACAGATGACAGAACCACAGAACTCTGACGTCAGTAATATTGTCCATAACATTAACTAATACGCGGCTCTTTCAGTGTTAGAGTAATCGTTGGAGCTTGACTCCAGTCTAGCAAAGATTAATCATTGCTCTCCGATTGAGCCCAATCAGAGAAAGCACGAAGTCAGGTAATGCTAGACGTGTAAACAAAAAAAAACAATTTGTACCCGTTATCGTAAAACTAATAACAACTGAAGTTATTTATTAGCAAAATGTCAGTGAATTGTTGAAGTGTTTGATAAACACATCGGCCACTCAATGAGATAAGGAATACAAACCTACCTTTACGTAATATAGAACACGAGGCCAATGCGGGCGCTTTGCCACTAGACGAGAACACCACCCACTTCTCATGCGGGCTGCCGTGATCGGGCAATCGAAACAAATTGCCGCGTGGTTTGTGTCGTCTCACTGCTTTATCGAGTGTTTTATTTTTTAACGTACAATTTATCATTTTTATTCAACAGCAACATGGCTGAGAAAAGTTATATTTTGGGTATGGACATTGGGACGACTTCAGTGAAAGTTTGTGTTTACGACCCAAACGCGAAAGAAATTGTTGCTAAACAAAATAAGGATACTGCAGCAAACATACCGAGTGACCAGGGTATTGAAGGGAACAAGCAAGATGTTCCAAAAATAGTATCAGCTGTTCACTATTGCATCTCCCGACTTCCGAGAGATGTACTACGACATGTGACAAAAATTGGGGTATGTGGACAAATGCACGGAGTTCTGTTGTGGAAGCAAGGGTATGTTTTTTAAGTACCTATATTAATTCTAGCTGAATTTAAAAAGGATTTCCATACATTTTATTTAGTTATTGCCGAGCGTTTAAGAGTTTTATTTATTTGTTATTTTTTCGTCTTGATTATTTACCTTTTAACTTTACCAACAATTTGTGTTTTAATGTTTTGTCATAAAACCGTTATTAAAAATAATGGGTCATAAATAGGTACATTTTAAGATGAAAAAAGACTCTTCTTATATTTATCTTCTCTGCACATTAAAATAGATGCAGTTAAAGTGATTACACAAGTATTATACACAATGACTCGTCATTATTATATACATATAGTAACTAGACTGTGTTTGATTTAGTCATGTGAAACCTGAGCTGCCAATTTTGGGAGCAGGGACCAAGTTACAGGTTTTATCTCTAGAGGCAAGGAACCTCCTGAACACATTGCATTTATTCAGAACAGGAACCTGCTAATTTTACGATGGTCTAGTGGTGGCAAACGCGACTGCTGTGCATTATTACTGTGTGGTCCTGGGTTCAATTCTTAAGTCAAGTAAAATAATATCAAGTGGAGAACCTTGCGATTTTTTTAGGGAAACATCCACAGTGTCTTTATTTGTACCCGGTTGATGGTAATAGGCTCTTATACACGCAATTAAAATTACTGGTGAAATGAGGGTGCACAGTTAAATACACCTCTGCAAAATTTCTCGGTGAATACTCGATATTCTGTTAACGTATTTTTGCATTTGTTTTAGCGCCTGGGAAAAGGTTGAAAAAGATGGAGTAGTCATGCGATTTGAAGGGAAGAGAGAAAATATGTCGGCGTTGTATACTTGGCAAGACACAAGGTGCAAACCAGAATTTTTAGATTCACTCCCGAAACCTGATTCACATCTTAATTGTTATTCGGGATACGGGTGTGCTACTCTTTTGTGGATGCTTAAACACAAACCCGAAAAACTGAAAAATTTTCAGTATTCTGGAACAGTACAAGATTTTATTGTTACAATGCTTTGCGATTTGGAATCACCGGTTATGTCTGACCAAAATGCTGCAAGTTGGGGCTATTTTAATACCGAAAAAAATGAATGGAATATCGATATTCTACAATCTATTGACTTTCCAGTAAAACTTTTGCCAAGGATTAATAAAAGCAGGGAATTTGCAGGAAAGCTAAATGCCTCCTGGAATGGTATTCCTGAGGGAACGCCTGTAAGCGTTGCTATGGGTGATTTACAATGTTCCATCATTGCTACACTCGAGAATCGAGAAGATGCTGTATTAAATATATCAACTTCTGCTCAACTTGCATTTGTAGTGAATAGCATGACAGATCTCGGCTGCAAAACAATTGAGCATTTACCATATTTCCACGGCACATATTTGGTCGTAGCTGCATCTTTAAATGGAGGTAACGTGTTGGCGACTTTTGTCAAAATGCTCCAACAATGGATGCTTGATCTTGGATTCCCTACTCCGCAATCAAAGGTATGGGAAAAACTTATAGCTTTGGGACTTGAAGCACCAACGTCAACTATGAACATAATACCACATTTATTAGGTGAAAGGCACTCACCAACAGCTAAAGCTTCAGTGGAAAACATAGATCTTTCCAATATACAATTAGGTAGCGTATTTAAATCTCTCTGTGAAAGTTTAATCCAAAATTTACACCACATGATGCCTAAAGAAATATTGCGAGGCGCCAATGTAAAGAGAATTGTTGGAAACGGTTCAGGATTATCCAGGAATGCTGTGTTGCAAAGAGCCGTTGAGCATTATTATAGTTTACCACTGGAATTTACGTCAGGCGGAGATGCAGCAAAGGGAGCCGCGATTGCAATTATATAAGTTGTTAATTATTTATAACTGTTTTCACGATCTTATCACTTATTGTATAACAAATTAATCTATTTAATACTTAGCTTCACTTTATTAAGAAGCAAGGTCACGGTTGATAGTATCGTAAACCACGATTACCCGCGATAAGTAGCAAGCAACTGTAGATCATAGTTTTAGGAAGCAAGCACAATTTAGTGAGTAGAGAATCAATATCATTACATATTCATAAATAATGATGTTTAACATGCCACATAATATTGATATTCATATTGCTAAAGCCCATAAATCATAACATTACATTATGATGAGGCATGTTTTCAAATTTATTATAACGGATCTGTAGACAGATATAGCGAATATTTTCCGTATTTTATGAGACAGATCATTCCATTTGATTTATTATTTATTATCGCGAACAAAAGCTATTTGCATTTCTATGCAGCAGTAAAGCATAAAGCCACAAATAGATACATACAGCTGTAGCCTAATACGTTATATTATGTGTTTTAAGTTAAGTAAACTCTATCGAAGTGAAACTCTTCATTGTTTGTTTTTATCTTTTGTATTTTTAATTGTTGTAATGATTACACCTATTTACATATAAATGAATGCAGTAGTTCATTACTTTGTGTTACCCAATTCCTACACCTATTTTTAGATCCTCGTTTGTCATTCGCAGTTTCGTACTCGTTTCTATCGTAGCCGAGATAGCTAATCGTTTCGCATAGATGCCGTTTTTGCTTCACTAAAACAGTGGATCTAAAATGGCCACTTTGGGTCTAAATAAAAATTGTTTTGTGTAACTATTAAGAATTGTGTAAGCTCTACATGAACGCAGCTGAAACGCAGCCATATTGATTTTAAAATGACATTTTGAAGCTGTCACCTGTCACTCATTATCTGTGTTCACTTCCTGCTCACAGCTCTTAGCCTCTATAAAACCGTTTTTGTGTTGTCTCCAATATTGTCCAATTTAATTCAGATTCATCATAACTAATTTACAATGGACGTGTAATATCAGCTTGTATTTTGATAAATAAAAGTCTGGATATTTAATCGAAGTGTTTATTTGGTTGATCACGCCTGACACGCCATACATTCCGTTGCGTATCACAACGCCTGCACCAACAGTAACCCGTTGAAGTGGCAGTGGGTAGGTCACATAATTATGCAGAAATAATGGCCGATGAGGCCGTAAGGTTCTCGAATGCAGACCACACACCTGCATGCGCAGTGTAGGACGTCCAGTAGTGGACGTCCTACGGCTGGTATGACGATGATTTTTTATACCACGACAGAATGTTTTCTAAATTATATTTTTCTAAATTAGAGAACTGTTTTTTTACTATGATTTACTTCCGCTGTTTAATTAAACAATCCTAAAGTTGGTCTCGCATCGCACCACATCAATCGTTTTGTTTTTTTTCAGGAAGCAATTTGATGTTATCAGTTAACAGAATACTGTTGTTGAATTTAATGAGACATCTACATAGTCTCGAGTAAAAATCACAAATCCTTGTTGATAGTCCAATAACGCATAACTAACATTGTACAAAACTGCATTACTACAAAAAAAAAAGAAAAATGAGATTTCGCGGCTGCAGGTGTTAAAAAGATTTGTTGTTTTGTTTTTTAAATTTACGATTTCACGTAAGTACTGTCTATACTCCAAAATCGTTTGAAACTATACAGCGTAGGTGACTTTCTAATTAAATTATTGATGGTACTGACTTCAAAATTAGTACATTATATGAAAGAAAATAAAACAATCCTTATGTTCATATTAGAAAATTAGTTTTTTGGCCTTCCTTTAAAATCAGCGAAAGTTTAGTTAAGTACGCAGTATTTAACAATGCTAGTTAGGTACGCGGAATCGGACTATCGACGTCGAAATGTGAAACGTTCGTACACGTGTTCCAAAAACCGCACAACTGATTTCAATCTAATTTTGTATTTTTTTTCTGCTTGACATTTCATCGCGCTACCGAACACCCAAAATTGTTGCTAATTCTAGAAGATTAGTTTGCTTTTTAGTCAGTTTGATACAGTCGAAGTTAGCTGCTTTAAGCTTTCCGTATAGTGTTGTCAGAACCGAAAGGGATGCCGTGCGAAATCGGGGCGGATCAGCTTCCAGTATAGCCTGGATGCCATTATGAAGCTGAATATCAGTATTTTACAGGAGGCAACTGCCTAACACATCCACAGCCAACACCTCCTGTTGGGGTATTCCACTTGGGAATGCTACCAATGGCACCTGAGCTACTTGCACTTTATACCTATTGGACATAAAGTTCCTGTCAACAATTTTCGCAGGTGCCAGGTTCTGTTTTGTCTAGGCATAAGATAGGTACTCCCATGGTATTTTAGACCATGGGTACTCCTGGAATTGGTATGACTGGTTGTCAGTCTTATAACACACACTGAACGACAGTCAAAGATCTACAGATGAAAACTGGACTAAATCCGACCAATGGTTTACCATACTTTCTAGGGTATTGTCTGGAGGGATATAAGTATGTTTCGTGATACCACGTAAAGAGGTAAATTTATTTATTTATTTATTTATCCATTAACACATACAATTGCTATTACAGGTAATACCCAAGCTAACAAAAGTAGTCATAAATTAGTTGTCTGCCCAATCCCAAGTCACGGGTCTGGGTAAGAAGTACCTACACGTTACGTAGTGGTCAACTCACTAAGTGTCATCCTCTGGAATTCCGCCAAAGAGCAAGAAAATAAGTCTAACCGCCGAGAGACCCTATTCAGTATTCCTACTGCGCGAACCGTAGGTGCGAACCGTAATAAATTTGTACGGGAAGACAAAACTATTTATACAATAAAGCAGACCTACTCACCTACTGAAATAAAGAGAGGGCCTGCTTTTACTTGATATTAATATTTTGAAATTGGCGGGGATTTTAGTATAATCATTACAGTTTTTGTATATAGTTAAATAGATATTAAATCCCGATGTCACTAGGCCCGCCTTTTTAGAAGACGTGTCTAGCAACATCTCTTTATTTGCATTGTTTAAAAATCTCGCACAAATAAAGCATTTATTAATTTAATAGGTATTGATTTTTTACCTGTTGATATGATTCTTCGTTACAGATTGTTCCAATGTTTCAGTAACTTATGAGCATCTTTTATTGTCACCAAACGTTATGCTTCTTCGACAACGTTTATCTATTGATATTATTATTCTGTAAGAACTTACATTTATTGGATGTATCATGTATCAACCATGTATCAACATAATCAAACATAACCTCAAAACTGCAAAAATCAGGTCGTCACTTGTAAACATTTTAATAGAGATGCGACAGGCGACTGTTTTGAGAAAACCGTAAATTCTCATAAATCGACTAAAACTAAAAAGACTGCTAAACACAACCAAGGATGAAGATGGAAGTCATGAAGTCTTTCACCTGATATCTTTGTTATAAAAGTAGAGAGTATAAACATAATCACACTTGGGTAGATATTAATCACAGATATTAATTAATAAAAAACTTAAAAAAAAAAAAAAATAACCGCCTTTAAAAACAACCACAAAAAGGGTAAAATAACTTTTCTTTCGGAAGTCGGTGGCTTTGTTTTATTATTTCGATGTCTTTTTGCCACCGACTTCCGAAAGAAAAGTTATTTTGTAGGTTATTTTACCCTTTTTGTGGTTGTTTTTGAAGGCGGTTAATTTTTTTTTTTTTTAAGTTTTTTATTTTACTCTTTTTAGTTTTAATATTCAACCCAAATTCTTGGCAAATACATCATTTTCTTACATGTGCACTAGAATTTTGTAATCCGTAGCACCGGTATTAACATCGCCCATATTGTGTACATAAAAGAAAGTTCCAATAAAATTCCCTATCTCAAAAAATGCTGAACAGAGTTCGATGAAACTTGCAGTATTCCCTAAGGTGAACGATCCCTAGTCAAGGAGTTTAAGGAGTGAGTACTTCTAACATTAAAACCGTGGCACACAGCTAGGAGTTTTTTCTCTTTCTGGCATTGATAATGTTTACACAAAATAAAAAACTTTACCAATATTCTGAAACTTTTTGGGTTAAAGTTTTTTTTAAATGCATATTAGTACAATTCTATTACATTTTTTACAGCTTGTGATAGTTTTTATATTCTGTAGTATATTTTAATTACTCATATTTTTAAGTAATCTAAAAAAAAGAACACAAAAACCCAATGATGTTTCCCGAAAAACTAGGAGGTGTATTTGACGTTTAAGATGGCAACATTATGATGTTGTCAAATTCAAATCATTGGTGACGTTTGTAGGGTGACCAATATAAACTGGTTTCCGAGATTAATCCTCTTTAAAGAAAACGTAATTTTAGGTATATTATTATAATCTAAGTTAGGTGTGCTAGGTTGTTTCGTTTTAGGTTTAGATACTGTGACAGTTGATTTTAATTATTTTTATATATATATATATATATACAGGGTGTTTCAATACAGGGTGTTTCCTTTAGGCCTAGGAACAAAAAAACACAGAAAAAATCATTCCTCGAGCTTTATGAACTTGGAGGCTTGTATTGATGATTTTTGTTGATTATAATTCTGTAACTACATACGTCTTACAGCCGCGAATAATATTTTAATCAACATACAACCTAGCACAGGCCTGCAAATTGCAAAAAACGAATAAAATTTAAATTTCGCGGGCTAGTTGGAGCATTCACTTTAAAAACAACTGAGTTTAAGGGAGGATTTTGCTAGTAAGTAGGTATTCAAAACGGAAAATCATTTTTTAAATCAATCCTGTGAATCAAACCCATACTTGTGCGTATCTATGGATAGGTCTACGAATTGTTGCTAAATACTTCCTTTTTTTGAAATCGGTCAATAATAAGCGAAGTTAAAATTGTCTGCCCATATTTAAAGAAAAAAATACGCATTTCGTAAAACTTTAAGTACTTTCTGTAACACTATAATAATAATATTATCCTCAAAGTATTGTATCATGGACACTCTATTAGAAAGAAACAGAATGCAGAGCTGTGTGCCTTTCATTCATTCCAAGGTCACCGATTTGAGCTCGTTTTTCTATAGTCGGCGCCAGATAAGAAAAAATTAAAAGTCGTTAACACCCGTGTACCAATGTTTTCCAATACTTCAAAACGATACAAAAAATGTAAAGGAAGTGTCGCTAACACGATCAAAACAAACGTATCGCGGTACGGGGCGTCCTTGACGTATTCACTGGGCATGAGTTACAAACCTTTTGGCCAAAACCATATTCAATCGTATTTATTTCGAAAGGTACCTAAAAATGTAGTACTTAATTAAACCCTTTAAACAGTTAGATAATAATAAAAAATGGTTGAAAACTTTCCGATAATGGAATACGCTCAGTCAATACAATGCGCAAACCTTATTTGAAATGACACTCGAGACGAAGGACGCGTTAGGTACATAATTACAAAATGGCGAACAGGTAATGCGCCCCTGACTCGCTCTGACGTCACACTCAGCGCCGAGTATGAGGGCATAACCCAAAAAATCGATTTTTTTGGTATGAACTTTAAAATTCGGTTATTTAAGTTTATTGTATACTTGTAAGAATATGAGTTAAAGCTAGATAAATAAATCCAATTATTGCATGTTCTGTTATTGAAATATAAGTTGAAAACATAAGTAATTTTGAAAAATAAATATACACCAAGAAAATTATTTTTGAAATCCATAAACAATAGCAATTACATATTTCATTGTTTGAATGTGTATTTTTGAAACTTAAAAAAATACCACAATTATTCTTCAAATTTACGTATTTCTTACTTATTTCCGTTGGGATAAGTGTTTGGTATTATGAAACTCGAACGATGCAGTATTAGCGACAGTTTTGTATGACGAGCGATCTCAAATTAAGTTTTGTGGACTTTTTGGTACAAGTCGGGTCAATGACTTTTAATTCTTTCTTATTTGACTCAGACTATAGTAGGAAGAACGCGCTCCCTATATCTTAAACTCCTTGTCCCTAGTACAACAAAAAATCAATTTTGAAAATCGGTCCACAATTGGCGAAGTAATCGCGTAACAAACACGCAAAAAGTAAAGATCATCATGTCATCCAAGTAGGCGAAATTAATAAAAATGCTCACAAAATAAAAAGTACTGAACCAAATTTGATGAAATTTTTATGGGACCACACTGCAAGTATCCTGCATCGAACAAAAAAAGAATCACACTAATCGGACCAGAAACCTCGGAGTAATCAATGTACAAAAAAAAAAAAAAAAACATACCGACCGAATTGAGAACCTCCTCCTTTTTTTGAAGTCGGTTAAAAAGTTCAATTAGGTATTATAATAACTGTTAGGAAAATTCTGATTTTCACCTGATGTTCCTCAGAAATTATGGCACCGCAGACTAGCTAGATGGATTGGATGCATCTTCTACCGTGGCGCAAAAGGCTAAGCGTATGCTGAGACGCAGGCAATGCAGCACAGCACAGTACAGCACAGTGCAGGGCAGGGCAGTTGAGGCAGACATGAGCCCCCTCCGCATGCTGCGACGCAATCGACATTCGCATCCTAGCTAGTACAAGGAATAGACGTACATGTTTTATAAACAAAGTTACCTAGCAACGAATGTGTCCAGCATACACAACACACGCGTCGCGCAGGATTCTGTGCCGGCACTGCAACGAGACGCAGAGCAGGACCGACACATGTCTGCGTGGCATGTGCCTGCGCCGCAGCGTACGTAGTTCAATGACGTTCCATGCTTTACAAAATCTACTCTGCTCTGCGCTGTGTGGACCTGCGTAACCTGCGTCTCAGCATACGCCTAGCCAAAAGCTCTTCCCTCTTGCCTGCTCTTGCCGACTGCCAACCAGCATTGCCATATTCAAAAATGAACAGTTGTCCTCTGTCAACTGTCAAAATTGACATTGCGAATGTCAAAATCGGTTAACAAATGTCAACAACGCACTGCACGCACGTGTGTAAAGAAATAATTTAAGTAAATACAGCTAATTGCAAAGAATTAAAGCAACATGACAAGGTTTGCTCGAGCCAAGGGCTCTAAGTCATCGAATGAAAGAACTCCTGAAGACAGTACTCCATGGGAGGTTATGAAAGAGCAGTTATTGCAGGCCAAAAAGGATGGTGATGAATCCAAGAAAAGGAAAGAGGTATAATATTTAATTTACCTTTCATATAAATCTAGATATTAACTATATTCCTATATGATATCTAAAAGCAATCTAAGTATGATTATTTTTTGTAATGGTTTAATTCCAGGCTGAACAGCAACGCATTGAAAACTATGAGAAGTTCCTTAAAGAACACAAAACTCAGAAGAGAAAAGCTACTTGGTGTGATTTTCCAGAGACTGAAAACAATATCAAAACAACCAGTTTGCCAGGACCAAATGATGCCCCCGCCAAACCTAAGAAAAAGAAGAAAATCTTGACATAATGACTGGGTCCCCTGAAGTCACCAACAATGACATTCAACAACAAAATCAGGTTTCTGAGAGTACCGAGGGAACTGGTAAGAAGAAAAATAAAAAGAAGAAGAAAAATTCACAAGTCACAACAGAGCCACAGAATGAAATCAACACTACAGAAGTAACAGAGACCACACAAAGTCCTAAAAAGAATAAAAAGAAAAAGAATAAACAAAATGCTCAGTCTGCTGAATCCAAAGAGGTTTCGAGTACAAATGTTGCCACCTCTTCAGTTCAAGAAAATAAAAACAACATAACAACCCCTAATACTGGGAAGAATGAAACAAAAAGCAAAAAATAAAAAGAACAAAAAACTAATTAATGGCAAACCTGTTCCGCAGGAAGGAGATAAATGACAATAGCTTCCAACTTATTGTACATGGTAGGGAAGTAGAACTAGTCAGATTTGATGGCTTCCCAGTTATGAAGAAAGATGCTGAAAGACTAAAAGAATTAAAAGATAACATGATCAAGAAAGGAATACCCAAGAGTGAGGTTCAGAGGACAATGAAATTGGAACGAAGGAGGGCAGAGAAAGCATTGGCAAGGATGAAGAGGGAAGTTTGCTACAATTGTAGGAAGGGAGGCCATGTGCTGTCTGATTGCCCTGAGCTGAAGTCCAAGATACCAGGAGATACAGCAGATGGGGTGTGTTTCAAGTGTGGCTCTACAGAACACAGGCAGTTTGAATGCAAAGTTCAAAGAGAAGAGAGTAAGGAGTTCAGATTTGCTACTTGCTTCATTTGTAGGGAGCCTGTAAGTACTACTTCTCTATTATTTATTCAAATACCAACCTTATTGTTTCAGTGCAAAGGTGTCTTCTTGTTTAAAGGAACATTGTGATGATTTAGATGTTTGTTTTTTCAGGGTCATATAGCAAGGCAGTGCCCTGATAATCCCAAAGGTCTGTACCCCAATGGAGGCTCATGCAAACTTTGTGGTGATGTCACACACTTGAGGAAGGATTGTCCTACTGTGAGTACTAACTACATGTTATTTAACAAATACAAGAAATGATTGAGAAGAATCAGGAGATAAGAGATAGATAGAACTACATGTTTATTAATATGGGTGGTAAATCATTTTAATCCTTTTACTAATGTGGATATGACTTACTTTTCAGGTAATGGATAAAAAGGAAGAGTCTTCAGTAAAACTTCACACATTAGACAGTTCAGAAAATATTGAAGACATAGTACTACAAAACAATAAAACAACATCTGCTGAACCAAGCAAAAAACCCAAGAAAATAACATTTTAATAAGTTATAAATTATAATGAAATAAAATAAGAAACATAATTATAAAACTACATTTTATTAACTGAAAGAAATTCACAAATGGGAATTGTTAGAGATCATTGGTATTTTGTCTTTTCATAGCTTTTAAGAAGTTGTTAACAGTATGCCTACAACACAACTAAATTACAATACAAAATAATCTAATTGAATTGAGGATAAATGGACACTTGGTGCTTAAAATATGTTTATCAACTACAAAGTTATCTCTGACTACAGTTTATAAGCACTCAAGACTAGCTTTAAGTTGTTCCATGGACTGATGAGCGATGTGTCCAGTTATTCCTTCAGGACTTTGTGGGTCTTCCCTCATCAATATCCTGGCAGCTTCAGCCAAACATTGAATGGGCTCCTGCAGCCTTTCCTTCAATTTCTCTTGAGTGATTAGTCCAGCTGCAAACTCACTTCTTGCTAAGAACATCAGCGGCGCATGGAGCTCGTATAACATCATACCTGGAATGCAGTAAGTACCAGTAAATAATTTTTGACGAAACCTGTACCCAACATCATGTATACCTTAGATGTCTACCTACTGATTTCTGAAATATATTCGTATCATAAGTATAAAGGCGCTCCCTCACCAATTAAATGCTCTATTGTCTTCGAATGTTCTAATCTGTCTCGCGCCGAGCGCGCCAGGCGCTGGCGGTAAAGGAGCGCCTTTAGTGCCGCAGCACACGGCGAGTTGCGGCGCCGCACCTCAAAAATTTCGCCCTACTGGAAGGCACACGTAACTATCATTAATTTTGAGGCGAAATCTTTGCGATGCGGCGCCGCAACGCGCCGTGTGTTCCATCACTTAGGGTCTATTTATACTAGCGCTAACATGAGACCAATTGAAGCGACTTCTCGAATTTAATATCGCATTCGACATAATTCATTCGTCTGAGAGTTTGAGCTCAGAATCTTTCCAATTATTTTTGAAGAAATATAAGTATTACGTAGTGGAGATAAAGTTGAATTTGTGATTGAAAGTTACGTAAGTAATGATTTTTCGATGGGGCTCGAATCTGCACTAATAAGAATTTACCATTATATTCTTTGGTATGTAATCACTGTTTTATGAAGTTATTGTGTAGTGTTACAAACACACTTCGTATTATATTACAGACATCATTCGACACTCAGTACTGCCATGTTTTGGAGGCCTTCAAAATTTTGAACAAAATAAAATGCGGTACTACGTAGTTTATTTGAGTGAAGATTTAGGTTTGAGCGGAGGTTTATATCTTCACCATTCACATTTCGTTAAAGAAAAAAATGAAAAAAAAAAAACCATTTTCCGGGCTACCTCTCATTCTGGTCTCTCCAGGCGTGATAACATCCAGGGTGTTGAGCACAAGCCGGCAGAACTCCACCTTCCGTTCCAACATGAGGTCCGGCAGCTCATCGATGCCGTATCCTTCCACTCGCCCGTACAGCTGCGCCAGTGAGTGTTTCAGGGATAGCAGGAGTGAATGCCGCGGGTGGAATACTGATTTGTACTGCAATAGAAATGTTACATTTGTTATGGAGTCTCGTATTGTCTCGCTTCTAAATTTTAAATGATATAAATACGCGTATTATTATTTACTAGCGAGCGGCCCGTCTTAGTTTCGCCCGTGTGATAGAATGCACGTATTGTATACCTATGTGCGCAATGACACCACCTCCTAGGGCTCCTAGTAACTATATTGTTTCGACTTACTTTTCATAAAAAAAATAAAGTACTTAAAAGAGTTGTGGTTGTACATATAACATATTCAACTTGAAAAACATCAATCCCAAGAGTCCCGAGTTAGTTCACATCTCTGTCACATCGCGCGCTGCGATCGTTTATTCACCGACTTCTCACACAGCGTATAGGTAGAATAAATCTTCACGCTATCTACTGATGAAAACAACATTAGAATCCGTTGTGTAGTTTGAAAGATTTAAAGTACTGACGGCGAGGAGCAATTTTCGGGTAGGGCTAAAAAGGGACTCAGATTATTAGAAATAAATATGACGAGTCAAATGTGGTGTAGTATCTACTACGGCTTGGTTTACCATCTATATGAAGATCTATAGATTCAAAAAAAAAACCGATAGCAAAGAAATTTCAAACTACCGCCGATATGACGATATCGTGTATACCTTATTAATAGTAGCCTCTCTCTGTTCAATAGCATCAGGGCCTGGCTCCAACATTTCAAGCTGATCAATCTCAGCTTGTACCACCGCCAACATTTTCCTCATCGCGGCACTGGATGTCTTGAATCCGCAGTTCTTGTCCGTACAATTCCATGGGGAGTCAGTGTCTGGAACATTGAAATAAAATGTGATCGAGACGCCTGTAAACAACAACACCATCGAGGTCTGGATCTGAGCCAATTTTACCACAATAAGGTATGTATTTTATTATACAGAATAGACAGGTTTTTTTTAACATGTTCTTGTATGGATTCATCTACCCATCCCGACTTGGTTCTCCATTTCCTCAAGCCTATTCCAACCTTCCAAAATATAAATGATGTCGTCGATTTCGTCGTTTGTATATTAGCCGGGCTTCTAAGCCCGGTTGTGGCCTTGCCCGGGTTAACCTACTTTTGTAAAACTGTAATACTTAATTCAATAAACGCGACAGTTTCCCGGCTTTTTTTAAAATAACAATGAGGTCAACGTGTGATGACAGCTTTGGCTGGTATTCAATCTTTTAATAAATAATACAACCATTTATCAAGTCCATCAATCAGATCTTTTGACATTAAATTTAGTTGCAAACGGTTACGATTTTTTCAAAAATTTTAAGATAACAAAGAAGTTACTGACCGACCTAGTCCTATGACCGACCTATACCTAGTCATAGGACTAGGTCGAAGTTGCCACATTTCTGTAGCACTGCCAAATGGTATTTGGAATAGACATACCTAAAGGATTAGACGCTAGTATAACTCCATTGTCACATTTACTGCACTTCAGTGTGCTAAGATGCGTTCCAAGTTCCGTCGGGTCAGCACATCGCTCGCAGTCGCACTGGAAGAACTTGGACTCCGCCAGAAAATCGCGCCGAATCAGTGTGGGGGATAAAGAGTGTGTGTAGCATATGTGGAGAGTGTCCCTCTCTTTAATTGGGACGGCCGCTCTAACTTGCACCCTGTTAAAATGGAATAGGAGCCATCAATCGGCGATCAGTTTCGAGAAGCATAAACGCAATTCTACCGAAGCTGAGATGAATGCATAGTTCCCTGGGTCCAGTTGAAAACCAGCGTCGAGCACTTAGCTGCTCGACAATTTGCTGAACTGTTTCGAGACATTTCATGGGTCTTGTGATTTTTTTCATTAAAACCACAAGACGGCCTTAAGTATTTCGACCCTTGATTCTCATTCGTTTCATCTCGGCTCCGCTTTGCTAAGAGAATGAAAACTCCAAATCACTGTAAATACCTACATGGTTTTTACTTACTGGTAATCAGTCTGCAATATTGTGTGAACGACATTAGGAACACAGTTGTGCGCTGCGATAGCTAACCGAGGATAGAGGGCTCGTATGCTGAAGCCGCCACGAGACGGGATTTCTACAGAATTCACCTGTACACATATAATTAATTATCATCACAGTGTTATATGTATGACGAAGAAAGAGAAAACAGGGTTATTGATTTGTAATACATAGGTATCTGCGTCCGTTAAAATTTACAAAAACCATTTCCACAATAACGGATGTTAAAGAGTAGGGGCTTGTGACGTAAAGTCGTAGGTACTAATAATGTCACCACGTCATGAAGTTTTGTGAATTTCAAAAGCATGACGCTTTTGAAATTCACTTTTAACTTTGTTAATTTTGGTTAACGTAACAAGAAAAAATAGCGGTCATATATTTTTCCATAATCTAACTGACGATGATGCATTAATTGGATTTTTTGGTACACAAACCTTTTGAGAAATGTGTGGAACTTTATAGAAACGCAAAATATTGAACTCTAGGGCCCATATATCCTTTATGAAAAGAGCGTCACGTTGTGGTTCTTTAATTTTAGTCCTAAAATACAGATAAAATAGGTATATTATGCTCACCTCAAGAATACCACAAACTTTTTGCACCAGCTCCTTATCAAATTTATGGCCGAGTTTGCAGTGATCCACCAGGAAGTCAGCGATGTTCACTTGATCAGCTCCCCAGGTTGGCCTCAGCTTCCGTGCCTCTGTGTGTGTCTCCATGACGTCCAGCTCACGCTGCCATCGCTCTGGGTCTTTTTCTTTTGCCAAGAGGACTCTGCAGCAAAGACAGAAAATTTAAAGAAAACTGATAGTGGCCTACCAGAAGTTCCACTGTGAGAACGAGATCGCGCTAGACGACTTGAATAGCTCCGTCTCTTTCCCTCCATGCAACTCCTCCCGCTTGACGTCATATATGGTAGGCCCCCTGACGGAGACAGTAGGAAAGTGTTATTGATTAACTGGAACTAGCTAGGAACTTACAGAGTTGATCTAAATCGGCCATTTACCAAAAAATCCTAATGATTCACTTCGTGAATTTCTAGCAATGTCATTACCTATAGCAATTCTTAAAAACTGACACAAGCAGAATTGCATGCCATATCGGCCAAAGAGGGAAGAAATATTCCCGTGTGTAAAATAGAGAAGTACCTTAGCGGTGTAATACAATCAAGCTGCGGCGCGCTTGCAGTCCAATCTTCCACCGGTTGAAACTTCACCCTCACAGCGGAGAAGACGCCACATTCGCCCGCATGTACAGGTGACTTCCCGCACTCCTCACCGCAGACCGGCCATCCACAGGAGGAGCAGAACGTGTTGTCCACGGGACAGTAACAACTTAGACATAGCGGTGGAGTGTCTGTCAACAGATTCATTATTTACACCAGGTGCAATGGCCTACCATGACATCTTAAGCTCTGCGTGAGTAGTTTAGGCTGTGGGAAAGAGACGGCTATATCAAGTCGTCTAGCGCCATCTCGTTCCCTGAGCGGAACCACGACGTCTTGGTAGTCCACCTGTCGTAAGTCCATTTAAACATAATAGGCCTATGAGGAATTACTTGAACAGTGGTGTAGCTAGGCAGGGGCAAAGCGGAAAGCTAAATTTTTCGTCCTGAAAAAAAAGGGCCTCGCAGATGGGTCTTGCGGTTGCCTCTCCCTACGCCACTGCTTGTAAAGTAAAGGTAAGGAAAAACGAAAAAATACTTTTTTTTAAGTAAATTTTCAACATAAACATATCCTACTTTTTAATACCTCTCATAAACTGTCGACAGTGAGTTGAAATAACACTTACACATAAGTACGAATACAAAGTGAGTGATGAAATTCGCGTAGGTGGCTTGGTGTAAACAGAATTTACCTACCTCTTTCAGCTTTATTATCCTAGGTCATGGAAACCGTACCGATTACAGTTTTGAGCGAAAAAACGTTACTTTCCACAAATTTGTAATGCTCAACATAAAACACACTTTGGGGTAATCTGCTGTGCTTTGGGCTCAGGCAGTACCTGCCCCGAGTGGCTGACCCTGTCGTACTATCAATATTTAATCCTAACAGGCAGTGTTTTCAGCCTCTTTTCAATACAAGCAAATGCGTCCATATTAATGCTAGCCAAAAAAATATATAAAAAAAACATACCGGCCGAATTGAAAACCTCTTCCTTTTTTTGAAGTCGGTTAATAAAACATGCACTTCCTTCGCCTTCATTTACTTAGGTATAGGCATATCTACCTATTATTAAGTTTTAAAACGGGATATTTACCATGTAAATGTAATGTGTATGTACTATAATAAAGATTGTAGTAACCATGTCAGTCTAAAAACTTATACATATAAGTAAGTATATCTAGGAGGTAGGTGGTCAAATAATAAACAGGATATTCGCCAATAAATTTGGTTTTTTTAAGTATGTTTTCTTTCAGCTAGTGAATTAGGTAATAAGTAGTAATCTGTGCCTATAGTTCTACATTAAATCATTCACTTGCCTGGTTTGGGTCCCACTGCGAACGGCATGTCAGTAAATATTAATTCTCCTGCCACTAAATCCTTATTTGCTATCAAATACCGTCCATATTTATCGTTCTGTTGTATTTCGTAATGACGCACGTCGTCATCCATTTCGTTTGTACACTGCTCTTTGAATTGACCAAATCAAACAGAGATTGAACGTCCGAGAAGCTGTTTGTCGAAGTGCCGACTGAACAAGATTAACGTCTAAAATAAACGTCGGTCTATGCGAGAATTTGGGCCGCTCGAACTTTCGAATCGTTTCCATATGATACGATATAAGTTTACATCCAGTAATATCTATTGTCTTGTCTTCTATATTTATAAATTGCCTATACGTCCACTACTAAAAATATCTGGCGTCCAAGTCAACTCAATATCAAGTGGACGGCTCGCTAATTGAGTTCAGCCCAGCCGGATTTGTTAGGATTTTTCAAAGAAGGACTGTAATGATTTTGAAGACTGCATTTCCGGCTATAAAACACTCGTAATTCTAAATGTGTTAAGTATACTAAGCTGCAATATTTATTGAAATCCTGACAGTATAATTATAATTTATTCATTAATAATGGTACCTACGACTACGATAAACGATACCTACTTTTCCAATTGAATTATAATTTCCAATATGTACGTAAAGGTATAGCGCTAGGTACCTTAATGTTACTCCTTCGGCAGAAACACCTGTCAAGAGCAGACACTCTGCAGATGTTTAGATCTAGTATTTGTGGAGTGTGGAGCAATGCCAATAAGATAGGCATTCCTTCTGTAGACTACATGCGGAAAGGTAAGTGCACGGATACGATGCGATGCGGTCATTCACACATGCATGACAAATATTTACCTCAATTCCTGAAAAGTACATTTTTGCATACTATGTTTATCATAGAAACTTGACGGTCAGTTTCAGTATGGTTATCATACGCTCTCGCCCAGCGTCCCGGAGTTGTATATTATTGAAAAAACCAGAACCGGAAGTACCGTACAGTCACGAGCACTAATATATATACATTGGTCACGTTTTCTAAAATATCTTAACTTATACTTTTCAAAAAATATGTGTACAACATGGTTTTCTAAATAACCTAACCATCAAACTGTGGCAAAACTGGGTATACATTGGTTTCACAGTAACCGTAAACGAAGCAAAATCAGAAAAAAGTATACATTTCTAATGTTATTATTAACTATCCATGACAATTTCTATAACATATATACAAGTAAAACAAATTGTATACGTGTTATAGAAATTGTCATGGATACATTATAATGATAATGGAAGTGTATACCTATTTTTTCCTGTTTTTGTTAATAAGTTTATTACAGCAATGATTAGAGTTTTATAAATAAGTAGGTAGGGGCTGGTTATTACTGCAATAAATCAAGGACTTACGAAATCAGAGTTGTAATTCATTACCAAAAGTAATGATTATTATTATTAATAAAGCCTATTAAATATACTTAATAGTTATGCATAGTTTTAATTAGTCGCAATTAGTCCTGTATGGTGGGTGCGTTTACAAACATAGAAACTCACATGACACGAACACCCAGACCCGTAACAACTAATTGCAGATCATACAAATATCTGTTCCGTGCGGGAATCGAACCCGCGACACTCGGCGCAGCAGTCCAATTGCTCAGCCACTGCACCAAACGTGTCGACGCATTATTCAAATATATCGTGATTAACGGACACCCGCTTAAGGCTTAAGGGTTTATTGTATTCATCATTATGAACCATTTTGGGCTCTCAACTGTTTAAAAATTAATCATACTTATTTATGAGTACAATAACCTCTTAAGAGGGTGTGCGATAATTTTATCCACTTTTCGTTGAATCACCCAATAGCACAATAGATCCGCGAGAGAGAGAGGACAGCGTCCTCCTTCCGCCCCAACCGCAGTGGTACTCGGCGTCGGACGTCGGCAGACGATCTCCGGCCACAGTAGGCGCGGGCATGCGGACAGTGAGTAAAGGGGGGCAACTCGCTGTCCGACCATGGACATGCACGGGTCGACGGCGCGTCGTGTTCCACGCGCGCCTCAAAGAGCGTCAGCAAAATGACGGGGCCCCCTCTCAGAGGGCCAAAGCCTGCCGGGGTCGCGGGACTTATACCATCACCATGACCCCGGAACATAAAGGGCTATTGAAGGACACCGTGGATTTTAGTCAGTTCAAGTCTGACAGTCCCTCCCGCCCTGCCCGGGGTGGGAGGACTCATTTGAAGATTATACCAAGATACTACCAAGTTAATATAGATTTAGGACGGTACACGGAAATAAAAACAGTCGACGGGTGAGTCAATACACTCGATGGTAAAATCATCAAATGAGGCCTCCCACCCCGGGCAGGGCGGGAGGGACTGTCAGACTTGTACTGACTAAAATCCACGGTGTCCTTCAATAGCCCTTTATGTTCCGGGGTCACGGTGATGGTATAAGACCCGCGACCAAAATATGTAGGTATAACGCAAATTAACGAAAAGAAGTTATAAATAAATAATACAATAAGATCTTATAGATGTATTTGTATTATATACACTTATTTTTTCAATGAGGTTAAATTGCAATTTGTTAAATTAGGACTTTTTTCCGACCTCAAGATCCTTGAAACTGCTGATTTGTAATTGTTTACATAATTTCGAAACTGTATTGTTTACATGTTTTTGAAAATTGTGAATTAAAACCGATCTCAAGCTCCTTGCAACTGCTACTTTGTAATTGTTTACATAATTTCGAAACTGTATTGTTTACATGTTTTTGAAAATTGTGAATTAAAACCGGTCTCAAGCAGATTGAAACTGCTGCTTTCTAATTGTTTACATAATTTCGAAACTGTATTGTTTACATGTTTTTGAAATTGACTTGGTACATAATAATGTAACTTAAAGTTGATATAATTTTTTGGCAAACTATCGTTAACGAAATTTTGATAAAAATGTGTAGTTAATTTTGACTTAGTTTAACGTTTAAATAATTATTGGACACAGTTGGCAGAACTTATTTTTGCAATTTAATATTGTTACATTTTACATTAATTTAAATATTAAGGTCGTATCTATGTCTTTGCTCGTGACTGTACAACTACAATACGATTTATACATTACTATCTATAATTAAATATGTGGTGCTACAGCATACAATAAGTAAGTACTTAGTTATTGGTTAAGATATTTATGTTTTAAATTTTAAAACTCTATCGACGGTTTTTTTTTTCGAATACAATATCTTGAAGACTGATATTGATGCTTGTCCTACCTCGCCTTCGTCTTGTCTGCCGCTCGCCACGTTGCCCACGTTGATAGTCAGTGGTCGAACCGTAATTAATCCGAAATTAATTATTCCAACTAGGGACCTGCCTACGTACCAATGTATGATACTAAAGCCTAGTAGATTTATTTGATTCAAAATTTAAAAAAGGATGATCTAGTCGTGTCCCTCTTGGCAGTTATATTTTTCGTAATAATATTATACTAATTTAATTAATGTTTTTTCTTAATTATGTCTTATTTTGAACATTTATTGGATTTCGCCAATGGTGCCGCATTGATGGACTGTTGGCGAAACCTGAAATTTCCAATAATAGTAAGTGCAGCAATTTTTCGGGAATCTACAGCATGCATTTCAGATGTAAGTAGATTTACAGTATGGTCTCCCTTTTAGGTCAGCATGATTGCTGGTATAAGAAGGGGAATTCAAAATATTAATAGAAAAGTTCCGTCGATTTCTCCAAAATCTCGGGTTCATCAGATCCGGACCTGATTACCAATACCATAAGACTACTTGTAAAGTTATCGAGAAATCGGGGAACAATAAACATATAAAAAAAGATTCCGACTAATTGAGAACTTCTTACTTCGTTCGAAGTCGGTTTAATAAAGGAGGACGTTAGAGGTGCTGACATAAAGTTTTATATGTTTACATAGAGCAAACTCCTATTTCTTTTATAGGCAAATTGAACCACTTGGCTTTGTCAAGAGTATTCTGACACTCTTTAAATACCTACTATACAGTACCTACAGTCAGACATTTTTAGCTAAGCTTAGAAAGTACTTATTTCGTTTTATTATTGTAGATATCAGACAGAAACACGCAATTAGCAACTGTGCTGTCACTTATAATGTAGTAAATCTCAAATCGCATTGCAGATAGTTAGGACTAACACCATAGGGTTATGATTTTATATTCCCGTAGAATAATTTTTGAACTGTAACAAGTGAAGTCACTGGCGACAGCTAGAACTTATATAGTTCAGGTACTCACTTGAATTTATTGGTAGGATGGCACATTGATTGAATACGTAATCTGTAAGAATGAAGATGGAGACACAGTGGAATGCCCAAAAAATTCAGATGATGATGGAGACAAGGAAAGCCTTAAATATCAATCGGTAACGGTAAGTAAAAACCAGCGATGAGATTTTTTATAGAGAATAGCATAGCTGGTGCCGGTGCCCCGTGCTGTTCTATGGCAGGCTCTGCCTGAGGAGTATGCGCAGTTGATCGCTGTACAGTGAATGCAGTAGTCAAGTACCGCGAGAAGGTATTTTTCTATAATAAAATAACGGCATTTCTCTGTTGCAATATCTTAAGAAAATAAAAAACTAACGACCCGGTCCGGTTTCGCCCACCGAGTCTGAATTTCCTAAATTCACAATTTCACATGTCATTCACGCTACATTTTTCTTAAATACTTTTACTTAACATAATAACAAACAAAAATTGGTCGAGACATCCTATGATATATGCAGTGGTAGTACCTACGTGCTTCTCTTTTACGATTTGATTTTGAATAAGATCATTTTTTGATCCACAACAAAACTGTAAACTCCTTTCAAAATTCGCGCGTATTTTACGATGCATACCGAATAAGTACTAAATTGACCGAATAGTTCTAAATTGACACTACAAATTAGTTTTTTTAAAAACGAGTTAATTTACAAAAACATTTTTAAAAGTCTATTAAATATAAATAAGCTTCAAAAGATAAATAGAGAAAAATAATTAAAGCTTCCAGTGATGGACGCGACGTTTAACAATCTGAACTGAGCACTCATGCCGAAAAAAGTGCCACCTGAGAGAGCAACTTTGGAGAATACCGTCTCTTTCTATAACTTGGCTGAATTTTTTCGTTATTTTTGCGACAGGACACACTGTTTTGGAGATATAAACGAAAGAAAATAAAAATTTAATGCAATTGAATTCAAGTCAATTGGAGTTCCAGTATCTTAACTGTGAGTCTCAAAGTTCATGAATCTGAACTCCAAAGTCACTTAAGTTTGACTATCAATGTGTACGGGCGCGGGTATTTGTGTCTGAATGATTATGGAATGAGGGATTTTCTTTTGATTGTTTTCCTAGTCGATGGATAGATGGCGCTGAACTTGGTATGTTACTGCAATGAACGGAACGTCGTCATTTTTTACTTTTTTTCTCTTTTTTGTAATTTTGAGATCTTAAAACGTAACGTACATGTCATGTCATTGTCAGTCACATCACATTACACCATTGGCATTTGGAAATAAATAACAACAAGGAAAAAGAAAAAATATTCATTGACAGTCTTTTTAATTTATGAGTTTTCCACGCCATAAAGAAAATGTCCCAAGAGAAAAAGAAGAGAAGTCTGTGCCTCGTGGATTTATGCAAAAATGAAGGCATAAATCTAGTAACGTAGTCAGTTCAACGCCATCTACAGAGTTCTTGGAAACTACTTTTTTTTTAATACTCGAAAAAGAAAACTTCTCATTAATATGGAAAAGAGACAACGTCCTCCAAAGTGAACCTCTCATTTTTCTCGCTATTATTGCTAGACATAAAAGTAAACCTAACTGAGATGCGTAAGGTTCATTTTTGTGTGTCAAAAAACTCGAAGTCCGCGGTCTAGATTATATGTCTATGCTTCAATCACAGTGCTCAAAGAGAAATCGGAGTACCAGAAATCAACTGAAGTCAATTATTTACTAAATATCTTTAAAATCAACAATTATACCTATAATTATGTTATTAAATCATGTCATATTTTGTTATAATTAATAAATGGCATTGAATAATATAAACTTAACACTGAGTCCCTTGCAAACAAACTAAAATATTATCAATAACGTGAGTTCCGGTTATCGCGCCCCCTGTCGACATTTGTCAAATCTGAACTTGTCTTGTGGTGTGGTGAGTGCAAGAGGTCTTGTTCTCGGCAAATTGCTTGTAATTTCCCTGTGAAATAGTTTCATCATGGCAGTAAGTATTCTTCAGCTTCTCATATCTTTGGTGTTCATTCATAGTGGAAACCTTGTTATCTTATAATAATTTTACACTTTGTGGGGCGAGCCGGTGGCTAATGGGGAACAGTCGACGTCATTATCTAAATTTATTTATTCTTAGCATGTTCTTTCTATTATAAAGGGTGTAAGAAAACTTATTGAGACAATATTGTGACTATTCTCAAGGTAGTTTACGTTTCTCCTGTTTGTTAAATTTAGAGACCACCGGGGTACAGGCTATTGACGCATGTGATTTTTGAGCTCAACTTGGGCCCTTTTCTCGAAGGTCAAGTTTACGGCCTCACTGAAATAGTATAGTACTGTGGGTGTTCATGTTCATGACGTTTCTCAGTGCTGGAAACTAGTAGTAGAGCTCTAGTGGCAATGCATTGATGTTATGTAATACCTTGTGTAGAAGTGGCTTGTAAATAAGTCACTAAGCCGATATCGACCCTGACACAGCTGGCACTGATTGCAATTTCACGACTTTGCGAGACATGTAAAGCTTCACCTTGGTTCTTGTCATATGGGTCTACAGCTGTATGAGTTCTCTAAAATTGGTACTATTTTAAGGTTAATGACCTGTTAACCTCATACGGTTTTTATCCTAACCTAAGATGACCGTAATATTCAACCATGTTTTTAGGAAGCAAAGAAAACACCATTCTATGCTGATCTGGGAAAGAAGGCCAATGATGTCTTCAGCAAAGGCTACCACTTTGGTTTGTTCAAACTTGACCTGAAGACCAAGAGCGAAACAGGTGTTGAATTCACCAGCGGAATCACCTCCAATCACGAGAGTGGAAAGGTAATAAAGGTACAAATGTGAACATGACCAATCTGTAGCTAGACTCATTAGAAAAGCATTAATGAGCTAGTTGTCATGTCACAAATATAATACAAATAGATTTATTTTTAATTAAGAAATTAAGAAACAGTTCTAGTTTTACTGCATTTCACACAAGATTCGCTATATAATTTAAATAAATATAAAATAGTGCACCACATAAAACTAATAGTCTGTTTATCTAGAATTCTAGAACAATGGTAGATAGATAGATTACAGCATAGCAAGTTTTCTAACAGGAAGAAATCCTCATCCATAAAATGGAAAACTTTCTAGGAAACCTTTAACTTTTTTTTGATGTTGGCATATTTTCTTTTTTTTTGCTTAATTGCGAGTTGTCCACAAAACTGAGTGAAATTGCCGAATTTTTGTGTACCTTTTTTATCGAAAGAAACCAATCAGTACACAGAAAGTTGTTCAAATAATAATTTTCTAAAATCATTAACATCAATAAAGACCTAAAGTCTCATAACAAAGTTAAATGGATAACCCTTTAGGCAGGGACTTACTGTGGTCTTCAATCTTAGTTAATATTTATCTCTATTTTCATGTATGATTTATTATGTCCTTATAGAAATGCTATTAGAGCGAAGATGAATTCTTAAATGATAGTCTTCTGCTATAGGGCGTAACATGTAGCTACCTTCTATTATTTTTAAAAGCTGGTGGCCTACCATGACGTATTAAAGCGAGAGTAGTTCAGGTGAGGGAAAGAGACGGAGCTTGACTTGTTGTCTAACAGCATCTCGTTCCCTCAGTTGAACTACTTTATGACATCATGGTATACTAAAAATAAATATCTTTTATCTTTCATACAATAACTAAAAGGTGTACTGTGTACTTTCAGGTGTTTGGAAACCTTTCATCTAAATATTCATCAAAGGAATATGGTATTGCATTAAATGAGAAATGGAACACAGACAATATTCTTGCCACCGACATTACTCTTACAAATAAATTTGCTGAAGGACTTAAAATTACCCTTGAAGGAACCTTTGCACCATACACTGGGTAAATTGACCCAAATCAATGACTATTTTTTGAATGCTTTATTTGAAAAGTTTTCTCATAGAAAATATTTGTCTAACATAAAAAATTTATTGCAGCACCAAGAGTGGTAAACTGAAGACTTCATACGCCAATGAAACTCTTTCCCTAAACTCAGTCTTCGACTTAGACCTGGGTGGTCCCGTTGTGGACTTGGCTACAGTCTTCACCTATGAGGGCTGGATGGCTGGTGTGCAAGGACAATTCGACTCCAAGAATGGCAAAATCACCAAGAACAATATTGCTCTTGGTTTTGAGTCAAAGGACTTCCACTTGCATACCAATGTGTAAGTCTAACTAGTTTATTTATAGTTGTAATATTTGTGTTTTCACATTTCGTAATGATCCCTCCCAGACTTTTGAAGGGTGTGGCAGGACCCGGAACCAGCTTACAGTGACCCATTCGACATTTTAAAGAACAGTGCTCCAACAGGCAGTTATCCCTGTATGCATTATGCAAGTACACTCAAGGACAAACCCCCTTGGAGTTGTACAGATACGAAATATGGAAACAGAAAAGTTTATGGCTTTTGGTGGGTTTAGAGATTTCTATAATTATGTAAGAACTTTAGACCTCTGCCTAAAAAAAATATTTAAAACTTACAATTTTAAAGATCTGCAATCTACTTAACATAACATATCCATCCTTTTGTCTCCATTCTACTTTTGCAAATCATTCATGTGAAATGGAGTTTCACAAAAATCAATGATCCCTTGAAACATTGGATGAATATTTGACATATGCCTGAATAACGGACGCGGGCAAAGCGGCTATTGTTAATACTAAGAAAAATCGATATTTGCCCTAAGCTCAATCTAGGTCTTCAGGGCATAGGCATTTGATAGCTGCAGGCAAAGTCATAGCTACTTTTATATGATTGCATAACACATGACCTAGTTAAATCGAGGTTTAGCAAAAGATATCCTCTCTTTTCTTATGCAGATCAGTTCAAACTAGCACTAAGGTAGTTAGCTAAATTGTTCCCTAAACATTGAAAATGAATTTACTAAGAGCTATATCTTCTGAAATTGAACATTGTTGCAGACAAAGGCTATGTTTTTCTAATCGGCTTATTCAAACAATGATTTACAGTCATTGTAGATTTTCAATAAGTTATTATTAGTTTACATTGATAACAATATTGTCTTCTTATTGGATATAGCGACGGTGGAAAGGAATTCGGCGGTTCTATCTACCAGAAGGTGTCGGAGGCTATTGAATGTGGTATCAATATGAAGTGGACCTCTGGCTCCGCTGATACCCTGTTCGGTGTTGGCGCCACGTACACCCTGGATAAGGACGCGTCGCTGCATGCCAAGGTCAACAACAAATCTATCATCGGTCTTGGATACCAACAAAGGCTTCGCCCAGGTGAGACCAATAGTTATCAACATTCCATTAAAGTTATCTCAATCTTTCAACATTTTATTAACAATTTACCACCGCATTAGCACTCAAACTGATGATGAAATCATGCATGAATCAAAATCATCCTAATATGATAGTGATAATTTTTGAATGTAACTTTTACTTTCGAAACAGTTTATTATTCACAGCAATCATAATCATATGTGAGTGATATGCGTTATCTTTGTTATCAGTCGTCACATAAAGCCTACTGCAGTGGAGGTTTCGTTATATAACGTTATCATTATTCGCAGGCATCGTCTTGACACTGTCGGCGGCTATCGACGGGACGAACTTCAACGCTGGTGGACACAAATTGGGTGTGGCACTCGAGCTCGAGCCCTAAGCATCAAAGGCGCTTCGGCTTTTAGACTTGTAGATAATACATTATGCCACATTTTACTGTTATATAATTATAACAGACAAGAAGCGTAACTATCAATCAATTTATCAAACAGTATCTTCAAGTGTTCTCTATAAATGTAGTGTATTGCTGCGTTACTGCGTTCAAAACGTAACAATTAAATTGTCATACACCTAATTTTGTCTTTTCACCAGTAATTTTACCTCTGAAATTGCATAACTGCTAAGACCAGTGATATTTACTATCGATACAATAGTGATGTTCGTCGTGCTGGATTGCTGTTGCATTAACAGGTGGTTACAGTCTCGTCAATCGTGAATATTATAATTTCAAGACGACAGACGCCTTTTCTTCGAAATATTAGACTTCTTAATGTATTCACACGCGGCGTATTAACATCCTTGTTGGCAACATATTAATATGAACCTACATTACGTCATCCAAGCCAGTTGTAAATAAGCACCCATGGTGTATTATTCTATTGATTGAATGGTAATAAAAAAATAAGTCTGTTGGAATCAGCGCGAACTTGTTTTATTAGACCTGTACCTATTTTGCTATTAATTCCTTTCCTTATGTATTCGTTTTCAGAGGATAGGTATTATATTTTTTTACTGTGTTATTGTTTTGTTGAAGTTTTATAATAAAGCTCTTTTGATATTGTTCTGTTTAAATGTTTCCAATTAGGGCTTTTCAATACCGGTGTTCCAGGAACCGGTAAAACCGTGAGAAAAATTACGGTTTCAGAGTCCATTTTGTGGGTGTCCAATTATGGATGGGAATGGAAAACTGTCGAGTGACCGAAATGGGCAGCAACTTTTACATGCAGAGAACATATCTATTTTTTTCTTTTACAATAACTTGGAGGAGAAAAGAGCTTGTTCTAAGGAACAGATGCCAACTCCTCCTATATAAAAAAAATAATGAATTGAAACTTACGAAAAAAAGGAACGTCCGTATTCAACTGCGCGGCCGCGACATTTTTAAAAAATAAATACCGTCCCAAGTTCTTGTAAAAAAAAATGTAAAAGAGGTTTCCCGTTAAAAAAAATTTCGTGGCCGCGCGGTCGAAACAGACATGAAAAGGATTCATACAGCAACCAGACAATATGTGGTATTGGCAAAAAAGTTTATTTACTGAAAAAAGTGACATTAGTTACATTCAGTTCCTCTGAGCGCCACAAGATCAGTGTACAGTTACTGTATCATTTCTTCCTCCATAAGTTTGGCCATCCACTCGGGCTCTGCAGCCGCTATCTTCTCAATCAGACTGTTCACTTGGTAACACAAACTTTGTATTTGTTTGTCCCACTGAGGTAAGATCTCACGTGCTGAAAATAATATCACTCATAGATAAGGAGATACTGAAAGATTATTCAATACATGAAAACTGGTCGCGAGACTAACGTATACCGTGACCCCGGAACGTCAAGAGCTATTGCGAGGACACGGTACAAGTCTGACAGTCCCCTCCTGCCCTACCCTGCCTGGATAGGAGGACTCATTTGGTCTACAAGTGTCGTCCTGTTATGCATAATTTTTTCTTTACGTGGTAAAATCATCAAATGATTCCTACTATCCAGGGCGGGACGGGAGGGACTGTCAGACTCGTACTGACTAAATTCACGGTGTCCTTCAATAGCCCTTTATGTTCCAGGGTCACAGTTACCTGATAAGACAGTACAGCGACAGGCTTTGGCCCTATAATGGGGGTCCCGTAAGATTGCATAAAGCTCTTTGAGACGCGCGAGGAACACGACAGGGGGTCCATGATCGGCAGGCAAGTCACCCATTATTTGCCGTTCACGCCCGCGCCTACAGTAGCCGGAAATCGTCTCGAGACGTCTGTTGTCGAAGGCGTCTCCCGCGGCGGCTGGTTCGTAAGGTCTGGGCTATCCCGTTATTCACGAGACGCTCGCCTCCTTCGCTAGCATGACTTTCGCAAAAGGAGGCGACCGCTTCCCATTATGTTTCGCCCCGCAGCATGGCCTCGACCAATGCCGTGCGCGAGAGGTCGCACAGTGCATCCGTATTCGTTTATAACAGATTCGTCGCTACTGAAGTGATTTTCCCATTTATAGTACCGTGAAACGGATTAGTACCAATTTCAGTACTTTTGCGTGTGAACTTGGTCATAAAATAATTGCATACGCTATTGCGGTTATTAGTTTACCTGTAGGGCTCTTGTTTTACTACGAAGGCCGTGAATTTATATTGGGCGATGACGCGCACAAGAGTAAACTATTGAGACGAAATGTCGCGTCTCGTGTCTGTGACGTCATACCCAATGAATAAAGGTGTGCTATTTATAATTAAAAAGCATCTTGAGACGCTTTTTATTTACTTATTTTTACTACGTTATTCGCGTTTCGTCTTCTTTAATATAAAAATGGATCGCAAAATGTGTTGTTAAGCTCATAACTTGAAAACGGTTGAACCGATTAGGATATTTTTGTTTTGTGTTCGTAACCATCGGGACCGGGTTTTAGAGGACTTCCACCCGTGCGAAGCCGGGTCGGGCCGCTAGTAGACAATGGAAATTCTTAAGAAGAAAAATTGAAGACAAAACCATATCTGCTATTCAAGTGTATCTTTATCTATTTACGTTATGCCTATGCATTGATTGATTTTGATCGATTAGAATATTGTGCCGTATCCGTATTTACCAAATGCTTTTTATTTATATTCTTTAATCTTATCCAACTGATAAAATAAACGTACGATGTCGATTTACATTTGACAGATTATATAATTTGTTGTGATTACACAATATCCGATTTCCGAAAATTGAAATGATGGCCAAATCGTAAATTTTTTGCAGGGTCTAAAACGGTCAGTAATTTTCCTGCAGCGTGACTGACTGGCTCGGCCGGCGCACGATGGACGTGTCCCGGCCGGTTATTATTTCACCCTGTTCCTTCGGCTTCCCTTTGCGTTCCAGTGTCGTGGTATCCTATTTAGACTGCCGCGACCCCAGCAGGAACCAATGGAGCTCGTAGTTAAAAAGATACCTTGGTGACTATTTTTCAACGCCTTTTCTGATAGTGAAACAAAGTACTATCCATCTGGTACAATACGTAATGCAGAGATTACCCAAAATACTTACTTTCAAAATGTACGACGGAGCTGATCTGGTCAATGTATCCGTTCATCCGCCCTTCGCTGATCATATGGCTAGCAATCCTCTCCGCTTTGGTGGGCGGAGTCTCGAGCAACGCGCCAAGCTCTTCGAAAGTTATATTATTATATAATTTGCTAGCTGAAAGGAGATTGTGTTCAAATACGGCGCGATCCAGGATCGTCGTTCCATCCGATGTAGTGGCCTGTTACAAAAAAAAAGCAAAATTAATTCTAAAACAAACAGTATTAAAATAAGAAATAAAGTCGAGGCGGGCCATAAAGTATGTAACGCTACATCAAAGCTATTTCAAATGTGTGTTGATGTTTTGATTACGTCGTGAGAATAAACAGAGTGGTTAATAGATCGATCTTTGATAAGAGGTCAGATGAGTAATAATTGCTACTACCGGCACGTGTTGATAGAGAGAAAAAGCAAAAGTGGCTAGCATAGAAAGTGAGATAGTGCACAAGGCATTCCTTTATTGTCTGCCTCGTCTAGAAATTACTTTAAATTTATAAGTTTGATGTAAGTGGTTTTAATAAAATCGAGATGCCGGTGACCATTGGCTATAGCATGTACTCCATGACTCGCTCGATCCTACTTAGCCTGTACCGAATGATAAATATGACACGTTGCCTTCTGGTGCGTTTGCATCAGAGCTTCGAACTCGTGAAGCTCTGAGCGTCTGATTATACGGTCTAGATACATTTTCTCCAAGATCGAATACGCCGGTAACTGTTGACACCTTTCATCTTTGAATAGGGTTGCTAGCATTCTTGAACGCTGCTGACCTGCAAGACAAATGATAAATAAGTAAAAGATATTTCTGAAAGCATAACCTTAGTTTTTCAATGCTACTCTGAGGCTATTGAAAAACAATTGAATTAATTATCGATTGACAAGTGGTCATTGTACTTGTTGAACGTCATAAATATTGTAAGACAGTCTCCCAAAGCACCCGCTATTCACCACTTCGTAGTGTTTTCGCTATGTAGGGCAAATAGGAACTCATCTGTCGTTAAGTAAGAAGAATTTATTCAAATATTTATTCCAATTTGTAATTTATGACCTCAGAAGACCTAGAATCACTGCAGCTAGTAGCGTCTAGAGAGGGCAGCACGCGGAGTCATGATCCGCATTAAAAACGGTAAGTTTCTTTGGTGCTTTTGTCGTAGTGCATTGGTTTGTTAGGAAAAGGTTGACAATGCTGACTCTTGCAGCATCTGCTGAGATCTCCTTGCTTTATGGTAACTTATGTACTAAAAAAGTAATAAATATACTATGTAGATACTTATTACCTGCTGAAGCCAATACAGTACATATGAGAGCGTTCCTGAGACACGTCATTCGTTCGTCCTCGTGTATAATGTTGCGGTAAGACAACTCATTGTATCTCTGGGCTGCTTCTATGAACTTCCTTTATAAAACAATGCAGACAATTAAAACATGGGTGGACATAGGTTCATCCGAAATAGATTGCATATTAAGCGACCGATAGGCAAAATAATATCCACGGTTTGGGTGTCCGTCCCAACAATCCCAGAAAGAGGTGGCCAGATGACTAGAACGCGTACTGGAATGACTGGTGTAAAGTACATTTTAGGAGATTAACAGTCAAATAAAAAAGGAGAGAATAACTTGAAAATTATAGTGAATTTAATTTAAATTAGTTAAAACTGACTTAAAAGTAAAAGTGATTACGGGAGGGTATATGCTGATTATTTTTCGATCATAACAAGCCCAATAGATCTATTCTACCTTTGTATGTTATAGTTTGTTTAGTTGAATGCGTTAATCTCAGCAACTCTTAGTTCGAATTCAAAAATTCTTTTACATGCTGGATCCATTTATCGAAGAAGGCTATAGGCTATAAAATATAACGCTATAACCAATAGGAGCCCAGCAGCGCATGTCAAAATACGAGGATACTAAATAAAACTGGGTCAGCTTTGTTGTCAAACAAAACAAAACCTAATAACATCATTGCCTCGTCGCGTTTTAGGAGGTCACCTCGTTTTGGTTAAAATAGCCGACTCGACATTCTTGTCTGACTGTATACTTGGGTACTATTCAGACCAACCGACCGGGACGGGCGGCATTTTACATTACGATAAAGAACATTGAAATGTATCAACAGTAATTGCAGTTCATATTTGCATGCAACTTACGGGACACGTCGCTACGTGTCGCGGGTTGCCGACGGAGATAACTTTGCATGGAAATATGAACTGTTATTACTGTTGATACATTTCAATGTTCTTTACCGCCGCCCGGCCAGGCCAGTTGGTCTGAAGTACCTTGAGTTTGATGCTTTGCTTGAGTTGAATGCTTTTCTTCTATTTGCTCAGAAAGCACGTTTAATAAGTTTTTAGTCACTAACTTAATAGGGCTGTGGTGGCCCAATGGTATCTGCCCCGACTTACTAGTTGTAGGTCGTGGGTTCGAACCCAGACAGGCACATAACTTTGTGTAATTTATTTCATCACCACTGCTCTCAAAACAATGAAGGAAAACATCGTGAGGAAACCGGCGTGTCCTAGAACCAAAAATTACAAGACATCTCACAACTATCAACCCGCACTGAGCCCGCATGGTGGATTATGACCCACTCCCTCTCACAGAGAGGAGACATGTGTCCCAACAGTGCGAACATTTATAGGCTGATGATGATTTCTAAAAATACCTCCTATAATCCAAGACCCTGGCATAACAGACTTTGTAGTAGATCTGTAGCTGTTCATTAGTAGTCTCTGCTTGTAGAAGTGAGGCTCTGTTCACAAATGCCTCGGCCTGCACAGGGTCGTCTACCTCCAAGTACAGTCGAGCAATCTTCAGATATGTTTCTAGCTTATAGTCTACTGAGTATTGTCTGAAACAAACAAATTGCATATTAATATTCAAAAAAATGTTGTATTTAACACATTGACAGTCTCTCTACTTTGGATTATCTTGTGGCAAGTCCCAAGATTTTTTTTAAAAAAGAGCTTTCTTCATTTGTCTTTATAAAATCATATCTATAGCTCACACACCCAGCCTAGAAAACGCAGTTCAGTTGCCTTTGGCGAATGCATTACATGTAATACATGGACAAGTGTTAAGAATTTATATTCAGCCATTTTTGGGGTTACTACCAGCTGAGTTCATCAAAAACTTTAAAAAAATATAGATTTGAACTTTATCACAGAAGCAGAAGGTTCTTGTTTGAGATAATTGATATACTGGCATTCAAACATTTAAAAAAAAAAAGTGCCCATACTTCTGTCCAGTCTCCAGTGGTATTCCCACCAGCACATTAGCAGCTTCTTTCCAATTTTGATTCCGTTCATAAATGTCTGCTAAGTGTTGTCTGATACTGGCAACCTGGAAATAATAATAATTTTATGGTTAGGTTTTATGTCTTGTATAGCTTTTAAAATAGGTTAGTAAGCAGGGGCAATCATAGCTTTTTCCTAAGATATTTAAAGAATGAAAGTCGATGATGATGACTTTCCTATAAATGTTCTAACTGCTGGAACAACAGGCCTCTTCACTGTGAGTGGGCATGGGCCATAATCCACCATGCGGGCCCAGTGTGGGTTGGTGGAAGTTACATGTCTTTGAATTTTTGGTGATGAGATAAATTATATATAACCATAAATAAATGTGCCTAACTGGGTTCGAACACACAACCTACAAATCGTAAGTTGGGGCCGATACCACCGGCTAGGCCACCACAGTACAAATATTATACAGGACAAACAAAAGTATGTGCTGATGAACAAAAGGTTAATAAACATTATGATTATTTTAGTAAAATTGTTTTTAATGCACTACTGGCAAAAGCTATAATTATGTTAAAACAATTAATTACCTGTTCTTCAAAAGAAATAACTCTAGGTTGTATCACATCAAGTGCAAAGTGTGAAACTTCTTGAGATACAGGGTCGGGCAACAGAGCCAAGTGAGTGCTTACGTCTGTCAGCAGCTGTCGAGATATCACGAGGCTCACATTCTCGTTCACAACTAGATACAACAGAAATACAACATTTGCATTTTAAATGTAGTTAGTGTATTTTTTTTAATCTTGATAAGGAATTCAATAGTGTGTTTCTGCTAAGTAGGTTTCAAAGTTAACTAAGCTTCTTACTTTATCATTTGTTTGTTACTTTAACTTAACTTCTGCCTGCAGACACAGGATATGTAATAAGAAAAAACTTAGGTGTGGTGGCAGCACCATGTACAGGAGCCGTAAGGTATAAAAATAAATAAATTATGAATAATACTTACTTGCTTCCACAAAAGCTTTTAGACATTCTGCCAACTCTGTTTCAGTGCTCTTCAGTATTTCCATAAGAACATTGCGGTACCTAGGAAAATAATCAGTGTAATATAGTGAAACTTAATCTATACTAAAATTATAAAGCTGAAGATTTTGTTATTTGTTTGGTTGAACGTGCTAATCTCAGGAAAAGGGCGAACCAGTAGTTATATTATTTTATGAATAGTCCATATATATATTGAGGAAGGCTTAAGATATATAACATCACGGTATTACAAATAAGAACCGGGCAGCGAGGGTAAAACCACGGGGAACAGCTACTTTAAAATAATATTGTTTAGAATATGATGTGCCTGACAAACCCTGTAACTTTTTACTTACTTTTCAGCTTGATCTTTGTGTAAACCTCCAGAATTTCTTAATTCACTGAGATATTGGCGTACGCCTTGTAAATTAATAGGCATATTTAACGTATTTTTTTTCCAGGTAAAGAAATATAATTTTCTATTACACGAAGAACTTTGACAATCTTTCATTAGGCAAAGGCAATCAAATCAATGGCACAATGGCTGACAATGACAATAAAAAAAACATCCACACTCCACAGACTAAAAATAACACAGACATTGGACTCAAGAGGACTCAAGGTGCATAAAACCGTTTCTTTCCTATAAAATAGTCTAGGCAACTTGTTCTAAGTTAGTCGATTTCTACAAGGAAATTAAAGTTTCTGTCAAAAAAAACTGTTTTTTACCGGATGCATCTTGTATACTATCAGAAATTGTATACAAAATATGCCTTCCAGCGGGTTTTAGGAGTCTCAGAAGCAGACAATGTAATGCAAAATGTATATGTGTATGAAGCGATGGCCTTCCGCATTCCAGTGAACATCAGAATATTTGTGGTGTTTATGTGGATCTATACTTCAGTTATAAGGACTTCCAGAAGTCCTTATAACTCAACAGTGTGCTCAACAGTAGCGCTTTCTGATGAGTCACTAAAGTATTTCGGGCTATTATGATCGGATAAATGATGACGGGCGCTTTTTTTGTTGGCGTTAAAAAAGCGCCAACGAACAAATCCATTTCCATGTGTCTGTTCGCACTCTTTTACAAACTATATTTGATTTTAAGTTCTAGATAATTATTGATAGTTTAATCAAACACAGATTACCTGATTTACCTGACCTGATCAAATTGTAATAATTTGTAGGTATACAATGATGGTAAGGAACCCTTCATGCACGATTCCGACTTGCACTTGGCCAGTTTTACATTACATATTTCACATAAAATAGTTACTTTCAGCTTTTATATTTTTAGTAATAATGAAAGCGGTTCTCTGTTCAACTCATGGTTCCCCTCTAGAAAGTTCGTTTTCTAATGTTGGCAACCTGTGACATCAAAAAATTGAAAGAAGCGCCATTATAATTTTTCTCGCTTTTGGTGCATTTTACAAGCAATTTATTTGTTTTGTTCACATTTAATGCATCACAAACTAAAGAATAATTGATCTTGTTTCCAAATAAGTGATAGTTCCTGAGTGCATTAAAGGTTTTTGTGGAATATTAACGGAATAAGTTTGTGTCGATTTGTTTTTAACCGTGGCGACGTGAGAGACTTCGCAGGCTTGTCGGAGGAATTTGACAACTTAAAATGGCGGCCTCTTTTGAACTCAAAAATGTTTTGAATTTTAACCCAGTGTGAGCTGCTTTTTGTGTTTATAAACTTCCGAGTGGAATCTTCAAGTCTTATGCTTCATCATGGAACCCAATTTGGAGGATTCTCTGAATTTAGACAGCGCTATGAGCGGTGTAAGTAGTGGATACATAGCCTCTTTGATTACTTTATTTTTCCTATGTCTTACTGCTTGTAGGTTTATTTTACTTACTTGCTTATTGTCCAATACAATAAAATTTTGAAGACAGGTTTTGGTAGCTATAAGTTGTAGTCAAAAACTTTTAGAGTGGTGTTTTTTTTTTGCTATCATTTATTGTGCTGCTACTTATTTAAAACTTTCAGTGTGCTGTAACAAATAGATTGTCTTTAAAGTAGTTGTTCATATTCATGATGCTTAAGGTCTGTTAATTAGTGATTTACATATACAGGCTGAATTTTAGCTACCCATGCCAAGTGTGAAAATTCATACTGTACATCCAACTGTCTATGAAATGTGTTGCAGAACTCCATGTTATTCTTATCATTTCAGTATTTTTTGCAACCTTTAATGTATTTTTCATTCAACATAAATTTGAGTAGTAGCAAATTTAATAATATTTACACTCTATGATTTTTTTACTGTTTTATGTTTGCATGAGAATTTAAAAGTATTAATGACAGAGAAACAAATTATTTTCAATTGATGAAACAGTAATTGCAAATATGAAAATAGTCTTAATTAGCTAGAAGGTTGGTTAATTTTAATGAAAATTAAAATACATCATGGGATTTAAAGTACATACAGGGTGAATATTTCCACTGGGCATTGATGGCTGTATCCGAAACGATCAGGAATATCTGTAACAGCAGTAGTCTCAAGGCTGATTTCCACAAAAACTAAAACTGCATAATTGGATTTTAGAAAATTTAACAATCCTGGCCAGGAATTAAACCTGCTGATTTTGGGAAAAAAATCACACCCTGTATTCACATACACACCATTTGATAGTGTTACCAACAAGGATCTATACATTACTTCCCAGAATTTGATCAACCCAGCTTTGTTTGAAAGTTATCTTAATGAAATGTTGATTTTTAGATGGACTTTGACCACTCCAGTGTAGTGGTGACCCAAGACGACATGGCCCTGGAAACAACGGGCCATGAACCGGATATACCAATGGAATTTGAGAATATGGAAGAACATCAGATGCTCATGGATACTGGCGGTGAAGAGATCATAGGTATAAAACAATTTCAGCTCCTCATGTAATAATAAATAAAGAGGAATTTTATAGCTGTGAACAGTTGGTTGCAATTTATTAGCTTAGCAGTGGAGGTCATGACTTATGAATTGCAAGTTGGGTAATCTTTTATTACCTAAGCTCTCAAAAACAGTGAAAGGAAAACATAGTGAGAAGGTTTATCATCATTTGACAACAGCAAATTTTTGTGCAATAAATGGCCGATATTTGTATTTGGCCAATCACAATATGAGAAGAGAGAATAGGCTGTTACTTCGAAACTGGACATAACTGACATAATGTTTACTGCAGGCTTCTGCATAAGCTGTTGTAGAAATACAAGTGTGATGTTATTAAAATGTGGTCAAGACAGTCTTAAATTATAGCTCATTACCATAGATCCATCATTTTATTGATATATGTATAATTTGTAAACATACAATCAAATAAACTATTTTATATTTTTAGTTAGTTTAGAACTTGAATTTCTTTGATATCTTTGCATTATTTTATCAATATAATTTATTATGTTATATTATATTGTTAGCATGCAAGCATACTGTTAGTGTCTTGATCAAATGTATTCACCAGAAGTTGTGTTATGAAGGCCATATGGAAAATTAATGTGTGCATGTAAATTAATATAAACCTAAGAAAGATTGTGTCAATTTAAATAACTAACACAAACCTGCAATTGCTGAATTTACTTGTAACTTGTGTTGTTTTGTGTACTTTTTTCACAAACATGTATAATATACATTAGTGGGTATGTTTGCATGGAAAATTAACATAAATATTAGAGACACAGTTATCAAGTGTCTCTAGCCAGAAATCAAGGCAGCTTCCAGTTCAAAACTCCTTCATACAATATGGCAAATTTTAAATCATTATATAGTTAAAATATTTTATTCTCAGTTTCAGACTTCATGAATGACCAGTACACATTGCAAGAGTATTCTGTCCAAGATGATTCTGTACCAGAAACAAGTGTACTGGAAGACAGCCATGTAAGTAAAATAATACAAAGCTATTCATGAATTTAATCCCTGTTAAAAATAATCGGAACTTAACCTGGTTCATTTTGTCAGATACTGTTACAACTGCATGCATAGAATGAGTTTTGTCGGCGGAAGTAAGTAAGAATAGATAATATGTCTAAATTTTTTAAAAATCGTTCTAACCATGACGGTCTTTAATACATGGAAAATAAAAGTTTCTCTTGCATTGTATCAGCAACTTCACGTCATTTGGTCGTATTTTGCTTGTGGGTGGGAAAATAATGTTCAATCCATTCCAAGAAACTTTTTTATTATTTTGTCTATTGTTTGTGCAAGCAATACTTGAGCAGAAAATATGTATCGAATTGTAATCTTGATATAATCAGTCATGGTCATGATGCATGCTGCAAATTATACACAAAGACATCAGTTGGGCACTTAGTAGATATTTTCAACAATATAAACCTTTTAGAAGGGGTGAGAGCAATGATATAAAAAATAAGGCTTTTATAATTTACAGGGGCTGAATATACAAGGCGAATCAATGATAGATTTGCAGTTTGACACAGATATACCACATAGTATGACTCAGGAGGTTACCACACAACCTAAATATATTGCTGTTAAGGTAATTACCCATATAAATTTCATCACACTAATATATTCATAATAAAGCAGTCAAATACTAAAAACAAGTCCTTGCTCAAGGATGTTTTAACGCTTTTTGGGCGTTGAAGCGCTGAAATATAACAAATGCATTCCCAAGTATCTGTTCACACGTCAGCGCTTTTAAAGCGCGGCGCTTTTTTTCAAATTATTTGATTTTTAATGTTAGGCGGTGACATTTACAACTCGGCGCTTTTTTAACGCCCAGAAAAAAGCGCTCATGGGAATGGAGGCTTACTGTATTAAAATAAAAATCATTTCAGGCAGCACCAGTACGTAGAAAGAACGAAACTATCGTCACGAGCAACCCTCCCCGGCAAGTGGCTATAGCCCCCAAGCCACCGAAGTTGGTACCGGTAACTCCTTCATCATTCACGACGGGCAAACAGTATGCTATAGCACCCAAACCAGTGACAATGGTCGGCAATAAGAACGCTAGTTTGGTAAGAAAATGTCTCTAGCAAGTGTAATACAGAGTGGAATGAAATCTGGAAGTACACTTAAGTGAGTTTATTTCTCTATATTTTAAAACCCTACACACCTCTTCTGAGTTGAAACTAAAATTGTCATAATATGCTTTTAACTAGACAGGAGGCTTGGCGCATATTCATTAGCATTCATTGGCTCACAGAATGTCACTTGGGTGAACTCTTACGCTGTGCTTGCTGGTGCGTAACGTGTATGTTTGAAATATCGAAAAAAAACGCTTCTCTCTCCAATATTCATCCAAATTTCCGACAGGGTCCAGGCTTATGCGAGCCAGGTTACCAGTAGCAGAGCAGAGTAGATGTGTAAGCATGACTCATTGATCGTCTGTCGCGGACGTCACGCAGACATGGGTGTGCTCTGTTCGTTGCGCACAGCTGTGCGACGCGGTTGGTGCGATTTCGTTAGTTTTTATGATGCGAATGTCATTGCTCGCAGCAAAAACGCTCCTCACTGCCCTGCCCTGCACTATGTCTGTACCTTGACTTGCCTGCTCGGGTCCTAATGTTTCTCTCTAAATGTATTTTTACTACCTGTATGTACATTATGGATTGCAATAAATCATTTGAATTGAATTGAAGTAATATGGCACTAAGGCCAGTGTTTTAGTACCCATTGTTTTTGTTATGCATCATCATATTTCATCATAGGTCATTATTTAATTTTATCCATAGTCAAATATAATTTCACATGACATTTAAAATTTTGCAGCTCAAATAGGGAAGCAACTAGGTTATGGTGCCTTCAGGTTCCGGTCAGAAACTGAAACTAGTTACATCTGGTTCAGGAATGCAGTCGGTGCAATATGTACGAGCTAGTAGTGATCAGGTATATAGATCTACATAGACAACTCCATCATTACATTATACTTTTCAATAGCAAAGTTAGAAAGTAAAAAAAAAAATGTTTTCAGGCAGAACTGATCAAAACTACTGGTGGTGCCAATACTCAGAAGCCTGTTCTTGCGTGTAAAGTTATCATGCCTGTGCAAGGTATGTATTTCAACTGATTCTGTTAATACATATTTCATGCAATAATGTTACTTATTGTGAGAGGTATAAAGTGAAAACTGTATAAAATTGATAGGAACATAAAATAGCTGTTTAGGCGTTGCCTCGTGTGAATGAAATACTTTCCATAATCAGAAACCAAAATCCATAAATGAATCGATGCAGTTTTCTAGAAAAGAAATTGTAATTTTTCTGGTCAAAATAGTTTCGGAGAAAATTGACTGTGAAGGGCGACAGACGGAGTCCACAAGGGGTTTCATTTTTTCATTCGGACGGACGGAACACTAAAAATAAGCTTGATTAAAAATTACCACCTAAATACTCCTAAACGTTCTTTACTATCTTTACTAGATTAATCCCATTGATATGTATTTTTAGTCCTGAGTTTTTGTATATATCTACATTGTTAATTATAATCTGTGTGTATAATTTCAATAGGACAGTCCAACATGGACGTGCTCAACCAATCGGCGGTGATAACAAAGTTGTTGCCTTCATCGTCGGGTGCCACGACACAGACGCGATACGTGATGCAACAGAAAACTGTGCCCATCTCTATAGGATCTAATAAGGTGAACTGTTGATGGAATTTATGTAACCTTTTATTTTATTTGGTAAGGGCAGAGCGGGAGGGACTTTCAGACTTGCACTAACTAAAATCCGCGGTGTCCTTCAATAGCACTTTATGTTCCGGGGTCACGGGAATTCGTTAGTCCCACGACCCCGGCATTTGGCCAACGGGCTTTGGCCCTCTAATAATTGTGCTGACACTCTTTGAGGGTCATTAGCAGCTTAGACCATCTACAAGTATGTGAAAGATTTTATAAAAGTATATAAATATCAATTTTTGGATTCCAGGTATTACTAGCTTCTCCAAATAAACAAGGAGTGAAGTTTGCCAAGAAACAAATAATAGCAATAAAGTCACCGACGACGGCGCCCAAATTGATGCCCGTGACGTCACAAAGTAAGCTTTTTTTAAATGTCCTTTGAATCCTTTTTATTCGAGCCAGTAATTCAAGCTTGTAGTTCTTTATCAACATCAATGATACCGCCTTACGGCCCGTTCACGACCTTACCGTTGTGAGCGCTGACTTAGCGCGGGACGAGTAGTAAATTCAAAAAATATTTAAATGTTTGAAACACGCCACGAAGCGCCGCCAGTAGCGAATTCTCATACTTACAAAGTAATTAATGTCTTATTCGCGCCGCCCGCTGCTTCTCCCACTGCTTAGACTGAAAGTCGTAATCGGGCCGTTATACCGCAAATTTAGTATGTACCTCGTTCAAAATCTTGATCTCGATTTGTGTCTGTAACAAATCGACTACCGAATTTACTAATCACACATGGACCAGGATGACATACAGTACTAACGTCGGACCTTAGTCTGTTCGCTTAGGCTCTGGACACACATAATAGACGTAAGATGTAGACGGGATGCGGACATTTGTCTCTACACCGTCCCTTTCATACAAAATGTATAGAAGCGTAGCGTCGCGACGCAAAACATACAGAAGAATTGGGTCGCGGGCGCAACGCATATACGTCTGCGCATGTCCTCGTCTTACGTCACTTCTGTCTCGCCTGCACTTTAGTGCTGTCTATGATATTCATTACACTACCGTAAACTAAATAAACTGCTGTATTTGCATACAACCTTCGTTATCAACCGACTATGACTATAAAGTTTTTTGTTTGTGTTACAGGTGCTACTACTACCAAAAAGGTTGTTATAACGGCAAATCCAAGTCAAAATGTTATATTGAAGACCACGGCGCCTCCTAAAACTGCGCAGGTATGCGAAAACCTACCTTATGATATCCGACTGCATCATAGCGCATTTCAGATAATTAAAACATTTTAGAATGTGTTAAATGTTAAATTGCCATGTAATTTACACGCTACGATAGGCTAGCTCAGCGGTCGGCAATCTTTTGGTCGACAAGGGTCATATAGAGGCAAAATCAAGTGACGCCGGACAAAAAATTGATTGAAAAAAGGAATTACATTTTATTTGTATTTTCTCATCATAAACTCCTTATTTAAAAAAGAAAATCTTCAGTTTATGAAATAATCACGGGTCGCAAGAAGTTGTTGCAGTTCTGCAATTTTTCAATAATTTGAAACTGTTGGATATATTGCCAGTGTAATTAAAATCAATATTGTTTGTTTAAGATAACGAAGGATGGCAATGTAGTGATACAAGGGCAAAGATCGCAGCTACACCAAATAAACGTACCTGGGAAAGGTGTAAGTATGAATGTCCTAGACCTCGTTCAAGGACGCGCGTTGTGTCGGGCGGAGCGGGCCGCATGAAACAAACATACGGCGATGTGCGGAGGGTTTGAAAAGAAGCTGATTTACTTGCTGCGGAGCAAATAACAAACTACGCAACACGCTCCGCCAGACGCACCTCGTGTCCTTGAAAGCGGGCTTTTTTTGTATGGTTTAGCTAGAAGAGATTAGATTATTTCATTTTTGAGTTGTTTTATCCTTTTACTCTTGACACTTTACATGCACTTCGTTCTACAACGTAATCACATGTCTGAGCAACATGAATGATGCATCTAATCAAAAATTCAGCAGACATTTTTTAAAGTTTCTATTTACTTTCTTACCCATTCTTCTCCATAGAGATGTATGATTTGAAATGGGCAGTTCTATGGAGATCCATGATTTGGACTGGGACTGTAGCCTGTAGCTTTATTCTATGGTATTTTGACGATTCAAAAGTGCATGTGATGGTCAAATTGAAATAAATGCTTTGAGTTTGTTAATTAGTGGATATCATCAATAATAATTATTATCATCCTTTACAATCCGTTCATAACTTTGGTGTTAGCGGTGAGCGGTGCGAATAAGACATAAATTACTTGGAAGTACACGAATTCGCCACTGGCGTGCGTTTCGTGGCGTGTTTCAAACATTTCTATACATTTGATCTTACTGCTCACCGCACCACGCTGCAAGCGACAAGGTCGTGAACGGACCGTTAGTATCCAATATTACTTGGGGATCTGCTCTACACTCTTGTTCTTCTATCATCACCGGCGGCCGTATTACAACGTCTTAAAACCAGGCTTGTTCCCACGAGTAAAAGTGTCAGAGCTATACAAGTCGTCTAGCGCCATCTCGTTCACACACTGAAACAAGCCTTAAGACATTGTAATACGGCCCCAGGTAAGTGCCGAAGTATCATTACCACATGATCATCATTATCAGACGTAGGAAATCCACTGCTGGATATAGGCCTCCTCCATAAATTTCAAATAGGACTGGTTGAAAGTGACTTGTACGCAATCCATTACCACTTATTTAAGTTATTTGATAAAGTAGTTTGACGGGACAGCTTTTAAATCTTTTCCATTTTGTGTGCTAATGCAGCGAACGATGCAGATAGGTGGAAAGAAGGTAGTATACTAAACTTCCACAGTGCTTCAGCCAATAGACAATTAACAACATTTTTTTTTTGTTTATTCCCTCGTAGATCCAATATATCCGATTGATAACCAACCCCACTCCCGCGCCGCAGAAGATTGCGGCAAAACCGACGACGCAAGCACCCACTATGGCTGTTCCTGCTAAAAGTTTTGTTTTGACTGATAATAAAGGTATGTAACTTCACAAAGTACAAACTTCTTGCTTTACTTTCCTATCCTGGGCAGCTAAAAACCATTTTAGCAATTATCTACTCTATTGCTTACGCAATAAAATAGAATATTCCATTTTATGAAATTTATCGGAATGCATGCATGTAATGTTGCTAAAGTGGTCTTTTTAGAGAGGTTCTCAATCCTTACAGCTGCTGCTTTTTTTTTCTTTTTAAAATACAAGTATCCATAGCATTTGCATAAAAATATTGCGAAAAGCACAATCAATATTCCTCAAAGATATAAATAAATACATACATAACATTGAGTAAATATTAAATATGGGAAGTTAGTATTTTCAATTTTAAAGTTCTTTACGTATTACGTTTATGGCCCCCACTCAAAAAGATATGATTGCAGGGTCATTTTCATCTTTCCACCGCGTCGGAGAAACAGATCTCATGTAAATACAGCTTCCGTATTTTATATGTTTGAAATTTTTTCAGGTAATTTAATACAAATGACAGCAGAGAAAATGGTCAGTGGACAGCCCCCACCTTTAGTAATAACTGGAAATACGAGTGCCAAAAGTAAGTTAAAAAAAAATGTTTTTTTTAAACTTACACAAACTTGGAATTTCTACTGAGTCGTTGGTGCGTTTACGAACTTAGAAACTCACATACACAAACACCTAGACCTGTACTTGCAGATCATACAAATTAACTTGGCTTAACATGCTCCCGCGTGTCTAGATATTTTTTCCGTGCCGGGATCGAACCCGGGACACGCAGCGCCAGCGGTCGATTGCTCAGTCAACTTGTGTCTAATTTGTTTGCTGCGTGGTGTGACACATGAAAAAAATGATAATTTTAGAAAATGGAAAACCGAATTTTCAAATCGTATTGACACCAAAATCTAATTACAAAATGTTTCTCTATTCGAAACTTTTATTTGAAAATATTAAACATGGAACTAACTTTGGAATGGTTTTAAATTATAAAAGTCAGTTGTCAATATAAGTCCGAATATTTTGCTGAAGAACTAACATAGGATTAATAAAATTGTGTTTGTTTGTGCAGTGACGACAAAACCCCAGAAAAAGTTGGTGCGAATAGCGCCCGTAGCTTTAAAACCTTCGCAACCCGTCCAGGTATGTAAAAGCAGAGAAAACTAACTAAAAATATCTACATTTTTGTATCGTGTCGTGTGGAAAACTCTTTAAAATATTTTAATAATAATATCGAAGTAACTCCTCAATTAATCTTGTGTGAAACGAATAGTAAAAAATAAATAACTTTGTCTATTATAGTTTAAAAATCAGTACTTCCGATCAACATTTAATTGCGATTTACCCGAAAATGTTCTGTTACCGTAAGTACAGATACCAGCAATTTAAAAAAAAATGCCACTCTATGCTGTATCCTATTTCTGAAAAACTTCACAACCGTACTTTGTCAATTTAACGTCACTTATTAAATTGTTCTCAGGACAGGGTAGGCAGACGACTTCAGGTCAATTTCGCCTAATATAAATAAATTTTACATCATAAAAAAACTACTTTTTTCTCTAGCAACAACAACAACCTTCGCGGTCTTCACAAAGTCTTCTCGCACCTCTTTCACCAATGGCCGAAACAACTTTGGAAGAAATGTCAGATCTTATGGACAGTCGCACTTTGACTGAAGAAGTAGAGACTGAGCGGCAAGCGGAGCGAGAAGCGGAGCGGGAGCGGGAAGCGGAGCGGAGGGAGGACGAGAGAGAGTCTAAAGCGGCGCTCAGAGCGCTCATAGCGGATACTGTAGCGGATGACTCGCAGGAGGGGATGCATGGCATGCATGAAGTTGAAGTGGATTATGAGAGACGAGAGGTACGTAACTACCGCCTTATATTACGAGATTCTTTTCTAAAATATAGTATTGTTTGCAATGTGCACATAAAAGCCATAAATATTATTACATTCTTGTCGTAAAATCTAAACGAATATTATAAGGCTGAAGAGTCTGTTTCATTGAACACGCTAATCACAGAAACTACTGGTTCGAATTGAAAAACTATTTTTGCGTTGTCATTTATCAAAGAACGCTATATCGGCTATATAACCTCAAGATGCGACCAATAGAAGCTGAGCAGCGAGTGAAACCGTGGAGAAAATCTACATCAATTATAACATGACAAATTAGTACATTTATAGAAAGTAGAGATGTTCTGATGTATCATGTGTTGTTCTCAGAGTCCTGTGGATGACGAGAACAGCATGGATCACGACAGTAGTCAGAGGTCGGACGAGCACCCGCTCATTGTCATACCTTCCAACTACGGCAAACAACACACTCAGATGAGGGTATGCAAACCTTGAACACCTATAACGACAATTGACATTTTTAATTAGCTGGTCGTGACATTTAGACCACTCTGAAATGAGAAGTGAGTCATAACAACGTATCCCGGCGATCATTTTATTCGTAGGATATAAATTTTTTGACTTTGGTTGAATCCTAGAATTGGTGAAGATCATCAAATGAATGAAGAATTAATGAAGGGACTATTAGACTCTTATTCATTAAAAACCATGTGTTCCTTCACCTGCCCTTTTCGACCCAAGGCCGCGTTTTCTTGCTTAGACAGTTCTGTGACCTGTGGAATCCACCCTGAAATAATATGGTTACTTAAAGAAGAAATTCTTGTATTAGTTTAAAAATAGCATTTATTTTCTAACATTTTTCTAGGATTGTAATTGACTGTCTTCTTGTTACTTACCAATATGTTGTTTCTAGGACGACAGGTCAAGTTATTCCAATATGGAACAAGAAAACCTGCCTTACCTCTCGCCGCGGCACTCGTCTCAAGCTCTGTCTGATAGTGGTAAGTTATCTTACTTTGTTTAAAATCTAGCTCTTTTTGGAGTTAAGAAATGTAAATTTTCATCCACACTACATACAGTATTACCATTAATTTATATCTGGATGTCCTGAATAGCATTTTTTGCAGTTTACGAAATAAGTTTTTAAAATTAAAACAAATGGGGCAACTGATTTATTTCTTCGTGTTGTGGGTTGTCTCTTGATTGCAGTGTATGCATCTTTTTATTACTTGTCATAGTCCACAGGCCTAGAGACGGAATGAGGGCAAAAACATTTATTGAACAAAATGGGCACAAACTTGGCATGTTGGGCATATATGAGTTTACGCCCAAATAAATGCCCGGTTATTGGTCATAAAAACGAATAACTTTATGAAGTTAAAAAATCAAGCAGAAACTTAACTGGGTAAAAAGTCCTGGCAAAATGCATTCATTGGGCGTTTCTGGGCAATTTTCGGACGTTTATTCAATGCCCAAATATGTCCAGGCATGGCATGGCATAAACCCATCTCTACACAGGTCTAGTAAAATGTAAGACAGTAAGGTACACAATCTGTTCTCCTTCTTCTAGAATTAGTTTCTGGCGACCTCGGGCTCAGGCCACGCAAGGCATGCAACTGCACAAAGTCACAATGTCTCAAGTTGTACTGCGACTGCTTCGCGAACGGCGAGTTCTGCAACCGCTGCAACTGTAACAACTGTCATAATAACCTAGAGAATGAGGAGTTGCGACAGAAGGCGATACGGGCGTGTCTGGACAGGAACCCTAATGCTTTCAGGTAAATTTTGTTTGTATTACTACAACTACATTTTCAAATTACAATGATAATTGTAATTTGAAAATGTAGTTGATTAAATCTACACTTTGAATATTTTAATGATGATCAATTTGTGTTTGTCTCATATATCATCATCATTTTCATTTATATCAGGATAAACTGGTTTGAGTTGAAAAACATTTTTTGGTCTTGGATAGTCTATTTATAGAGAAATGCTGTAGTCTATATAACATCATGCTACGACCAACAGAATACGACCAATGGGTGAAACCGTGGGGAACAGCTAGCAATACATAATCAGCCTATAATGTTACCAGTGTGTGGATACAGGCCTCATTTCAGTGACAGGGAGTGGGCTGTAAATCCACTACACTCAATGCGGCTCAGACGGCAGAAGACCCGCACCTTCTTCGGTCACGTCTTCGAGTTTTTTTGGTTCTAGGATAAACCAGTTTCTTGACCCTCCGAATAATGCTTAAATCATCATAAACTATTAACCTACCTCTTTCAATTACAGGCCGAAGATAGGTAAAGCGAAGAGTGGCGGTCCAGAGATTGTGAGAAGGCATAACAAAGGATGCAACTGTAAAAGGAGTGGCTGTCTCAAAAACTACTGTGAATGTTACGAGGTTAGTAATACCTATTCGATTTTTTAAGGTACAAGTCAGAACATTTAAAGTTGTATGCCATTTTGTGGTATTTTTTTTTTAACTCCGAGTTTGTTCGACCTGACAACATTCTTCTTTTGTTGGAAGGAGTTAACTGAATATTTATTTCTTCGGGTCTGTTATATTATGGCTACAATTTAAAAGCTCATCAAAAATTAATTTTGCCTACCTAAATGGATTTAAATGCTCACCAAATCTAAGAAGCCCCGCGAAGCTCGGCTTCGTTGATCCTGCTAAAGTCGTTTTTTTTTATTTTTACAACAAAATAGGTTGATTTCCACAATGTCTAATGATACACAATTTTATTGAGCATTTATCCTTTGTGGCAAATACTTCATCATCATCAGCCTATAATGTTCCCACTGCTGGGACACAGACCTCCTCTCTTGTGAGAGGGAGTGGGCCATAATCCACCACGCGGGCCCAGTGCGGATTGGCAGATGTCACATGTCTTCGAATTTGATCGTTCTAGGACATGCTGGTTTCCTCACGATGTTTTCCTTCACCGTTTTGAGAGCAGTGGTGATGAAATTAATTACACAAAGTAATGCGCCAAGCTGGGTTCGAACCCATGATCTACCACTCGTAAGTCGGGACCGATACCACTGCGCCACCACTGCTCTTCAAATACTTGTTATTTTCTATTTAAATAACATTTCTTAACTGTTATTATGTTTTATTCTTTCAGTATGTGTATTCGTTTTAAATCTTGTGTTTATCTCCAGGCCAAAATAGCGTGTACAACAATGTGCAAGTGCGTCGGGTGTCGCAATGTAGAGGAGACGTTGGAGAGACGTCGGGACGCCATGAGACTGAGGGACAAACTGTCAGACCCCATGTTTAGACCACCGCCTACTGGACAAGTGAAGTGAGTATGAAAATATTGTCTAACAACGGCTTGACTGAATAATGGGATGGCCGGATGCATAGGACCAGATTGATGAATGTGGATGAGGCGAAAGGAGTATGTTAAGGATCATAGCAGGTGGCGCTCTGACTACGTACAAGGGAAGAAGGCGTGAGGTTATTTTATGTGTGTATATATGGATGGCGTTTCTATTTACGAGGTGCAAAGTGTTCGTCAATTAATTTAAATCAGGCATCAAAAATTACTTTTGGAACATTATCACATCAGGATCTCTACCTAGAATCGTTTTTAAATCTCCACTAGTAATTTTGGTTCGACAAACCTATGTCCTGAGTGCTAAACGAGTATCAGAAGATATTAACCATTTGTTATTGTTTGCAGACAACCATGCAGCTTCATGACATCGGAGGTGATCGAGGCTGTCTGTCAGTGTCTGCTGGCGGCCGGCGTGGAGGGCGGGCAGGACGGCGAGCACGACGACGAGCACGACCAGGAGCAGCGCGAGCCGCGCGCAGAACATGACCCGCTGCGGGACGTCATCGAGGAGTTCGCGCGCTGTCTGCAGGACATCATCGGTGCCAGCCACCAGTCTACCTCGCTCTCCGTACTTGATGATGTGAGTAGGATTTTTTTTTATGTGGTAAAATTATGAAATGAGTCCTCTCACCCAGGACAGAGCCAATGGTACTGACCGGTCTCGTACTGACAATAATCCACGGTGTCCTTCCATAGCCCTTTACGTTACGCGGTCAAGGTAATTCGTTAGTCCCGCGACCATGTCAGTATGATCTTGGCTCAATTCGCTTTTTGGACCTCTTGATATAGGGGAAGATCAATAAACGGGAGAGGTCTTCCCGTTTCCTTTACTTACTCTACGACGGAAAATTTCTTGCTGTTCTAACATTAACTTGTTTAAACAAACTTACAACGCTTTTTGTCTAGTTCCTTTTTTTACTTTTCCTTACACGCGGTGGCCTGTTGCGCAGTGTTTATGCTCCGAGGTTAACGTGTTTCTAAGCAAGCAACAAGCAGTGAAAAATATCGATTTATAATTGAAATTCAAGTACAATGGTCAATATACTGCATCAAAGTGTTTATTAATTTTTAAACTAAGCTGTAATTTTTATCTTTCCAGGGTCCAGTGTAGCATGAAGTTCATAATTTAAGCCGCCATTAGACAAAGTGATGTTATTTTATAATGATAGTCATAGGATGGCAAATCTCAAGTGACAGACAAGATGTTATGATTCCATAATTATGTAAAAATATACTTTCATGTGATGAATACAATACAAGCAATAACTAGCTAAATATGATGATAAATAAATAACATAGGCTAGCTCACCACTAACCACTTGTACCGCTTTGACAAAGACTGTTGTAATATAAAATTGCGAAGCACTCGCGACATAACATAAAATTATGCACTATCCATTATCAGAATGGAATAAAATTGTACATTATATTAGCGAATTTTCAGATTTTTATAAATTGTTTTTGATACACATGTACATAATGTTGTTGTAAATAAAATAGTTTACTAGTCTTAAGAATACCTTTGAGATAAGGTAGACATTACTGTAAATATAAATAATTAAATGTAAAATTTCTTTCTATAAACGCCTTTTATTTAAGCAGAGATTTAAAGAAGATAATCCACTACACCAGCAACGAAATTAAACACACTAATTAAGATACAGTAACCACATAATTAAAACGTTATGACTTGGTACAATAAAACAATACACAATGTACGAAATCACGGCATCGGCTGTCAACTCCGCGCTCGTAAGACCATTGTCCTAAAAATAGCACATATCGACTATAAATACGGCTAGTCTTCAGTAACACTCGTCCGTCTGCGGTTACCGGTTGGTTTACGTGTGATTAGATCGTAAACCTAGTTGCGGACAGAATGACCGCGCCACGGACCGTTAAGTACGAAGTAAAGACCTCTGAGACATTAGGCAGGTGTGTTCAACTATTTAGGCCCTAAAGTGATATCCTCGCATGCCCATATTATGTTTGTTGGTGTTTATTCGTCACTAAACTACCCACCATTTAATTAATGTGGAATAATTAAAAAATAAGTGTTTTATAACTAGAAAATGTTCCAACAAACTGACCTACCCCGGAAGCCAATGCGTGACGGCGCTCTGTGATTTATTTAGGACATAAGACTGTGACATAATGTATAGTGCGAGCTGAAGAATTACTTGCGGGCTTTGTTCTATAATAAAAACTCGATGTGGAATTTGAACAATGCTTTTGTAGTTTGGTTTTGATATCGGATCGATTGAAACTTGTAAAGTATATACATAGATAGGTACAAATACATAGGTTGATTTATAAAACATGCTTATAAAAGCAAAAATGTAACCGCCTTCAACCAAACTGAAAAAGGTAATAACCTACAAAATAATTTTTTCAAGTGTTTTTTTTTCATCTTTTTTGCCACCGACTTCCGAAAGAAAAGTTATTTTGTAGGTTTATTTTACCCTTTTTTAGTGGTTGGTTTTGAAGGCGGTTACATTTTTTTTTGAAAAAGCTTTTATTTTACTCTTTTTAGTTTAAATATTCAACCAAAATTCTTGTCAAATAGGTACATCATTTTCTTACATGTGCACTAGAATTTTGTTATCCGTAGCACCGGTAATAACATCGCTCATGTACAAAATTAGCTAATAAAATTCCCTATCTCAAAAACTACTGAACCGATTTTGATAAAACTTGCAGTGTTCCCTCAGTTGAACAATACCTAGTATAACAAAAAAAGAATGACTTAAATCGGACTTGTAGTTCCAGAGATAAGCGAACACAAACTAAATCAGTCGATGCCTACTCCTTACTGTTAAGGAGTTGTACCTTCCATCATCAGCTCAGCTTCATAAGATTATGATTACCATACGCAAATACTTAAATTACTTCATAATAGTTTGCGAAGGGAAACTACTGTGGCCCTATAAAATTTGAAGTTGACCTCGATTTCTCCAGGATCCAATCATCAGATCTTGACTTGGTGAATATGGGACGCACGCCGGAGCATCTCTTTCGAACAAAACAAGAATTTTTGGAAAATCGGGTCCCACAATCGCCGGAGAAAATAGCGGTAACAAACACACAAAAAAAAAAAAACAAAAAAAAAAACATACCGTCGAATTGATAACCTCCTTCTTTTTGAAGTCGGTTAAAAAGGCCTTTACTGACTAAAATGAAAGTTGATGATAACACGTGGTGTTTGATTATTTTACTTTGCAATATAGGAAAAACCTTAAACAAAATGACAAAAAAAGTGTAGAGGTTAGCTTAACCTACTTATATCTCGCCAGTCCACATTTTATCCATTGTAATGTCTTGTAGCATAAGGTGTTTTGCCGATCCGAATGGTAAAACAACCCTAACTGAACGGCTGCATGGGCGATTGACTGCTGCGCCAAGTTTTGGCGGGTTTAATCCCCGCACTGGATAAATGTTTCTTTAAGTATTCGTTCCGGGTCTGGGTGTTACTGTATGTGAGTTTCTATGTTTGTAAACGCACCCAGACACACGACAAATTCCTAGTGTGGAGATATATTAAAAAAAAACGTAATTTATATTCTTATGTCTTCAAGATACCTAGTAGCCGCAAGAGAATTAAAGGCGGGCGAGACAATTCTCTCAGATGAACCTTTCGTGCTGGGTCCAAGCAGCGAAACTTCGCTAGTATGCTTCAACTGCTACCTGCCTTTGATGAGCAAGTTCGTCGTCTGCAAGAAATGTGCCGTGGCTCCGATATGTCCCGGGGAGGGGTGCCCTGAACAACTTCATAAGAGTAAGTAGAATGAAAGGTCTGATCATGTTGTGAGGCAAAGATAAAGGCTAAGAGACCAAAGGTCACATTACACCGAGACCCGTCGCTGCCGCTGTGCACACATTTCAGTAACGAGCGACTCAAAATCTAGCTTCATTAGTCTACACGAGTAAATATTTCAGTAACTATTCTCAGTTCTCGGTGTGAACAGACCCTGATTCCGAAAGGTTAATATTTAGTTATTTTTCTTATTTAAGTTTAATCAATCTGGTCGCAGGACATCGCTTTTGCATACTGCTTAGTTTAAACATACTATTGCTTGTGATTGTACCACAAGAGAACATGCTCTTACGACCATCGCCGCTCAAACCGTTGCTAATAAATTCAGTACAGTATTCTAGATTGCCAGCGTAGATAGCCCATTCAACAGTTATAAAAAAATAAGCAGCTGTTTCATATAAAACAAGATAATGATATAGTCTGTTTTTTAAATAACCCGCGCACAGTATTTAAACACTGATTTATTAATACATTTTCTTGTATCGAAGACGATGGTTCTATTGTAAACTGGCGGCACAGTTTGGCGGTTGCGCTGTATATCGCGGGTTTGAATCCCGCACGGAACAAATATTTATGTAACGATAGTGATGATGTGTTATTAAAATAAAATTATGACCTGGGGCAACGTTTTCTATAGTTCTGTACACAAAGAGTAAAACTTGACCCTATTACTAAGTTTCCAGTCTCCGTTTTTGTCTGTCAGTCTATCACTAGACCGTATAGCTCATGAACCGTGATAGTTAGTTGAAATTTTCACAAATGATGTATGTATTTAGGTAATATGTATTTTATGTTGCACTTTAAGAAAAAATACTAAAAGAAAAACGATAAAAAATGATTATGTATGAGGGCTCTCATACAACAGACAAAGGTAGTTTTTGGCGTTTTTCTATAAGATGGTATGGAAAACCCTTCGATGTACGACTTTTTAAAGTATTACTTTGTTGTAATTTAAACTTTTACTTTCTAGAATGGCACTCCGACATGGAATGTGATTTCTTCAGAAGTGTCAAACTGAGCAATGGCTTACAACCAATGACGATGGTCCAAAATGTAGGATCTCTACTAGTACTGCGAGCGTTTATGAAAAGAACAGTTGACGCTCAAGCTTGGAATGAGTTCATGCAATTGGAAACTCATTTGGAGGACAGAAAGGGTACCAGTGTTTGGGAGTTTTCTGAAAACACTGTTAAGGTGGTAAACCTAATATTTTTTAATAATTTTACTGGATATTAATTTTCTCATCGGCTAACAAATTAGTGTTTCGTTAAATATGACTAAAATAAAAGACGTAGTAGACCTGCAAGGTGTTAATTCTTCAACTTCTGTTTCTGCCGTTTCTAAACTACATAAAGAAAAACCTAGCTTTTAAATAAGGCACATCTAATGAGGCCATTTATGTCCCAAAGAGTTTATAAAAGTTGGGATGCGATAACTTAAATACAACTTTTAAAAACTTTTATACTCGTGGCGGTATTATTCTGCAAAGTAGGTACTATTACCAAAGGCGGTTAAGTTTTATTCTCTACTTGATTTTTATTGTTTTTACTCCTAGGCACAGGCCTCCCCATTTTCCACTTCTCTCAATGCTGTGCTTTTTATTGCCACGAGGAAGTTTTGCTAGTCAATTTTATGTTTTTTTTTTTGCATTCCAGTTTATCCAATCACTAAGCATAATGGACGATATACCAGATGAGGACCTGATCCAAAAGATATGTGGTGCTATTGACGTCAACAGTTTTGAGGTCCGAGGCCCGCCCCTCCCTGCTATTGGCTGCGCAGAAGTTTTGCGCGGAGTGTACTTGAAAGCTGCATTATTAGCGCATGACTGCGTTGGAAATACTCACATGTCTATCAATGATAATAATCTGCTAGTGTGTCATGCTAGCACGAATATCAAGAAGGGAGAAACCTATTTTTTATAATTATACAGATCCTTTGAAGGTGAGATTAAATTAATATACTGCAGCTCATTATCTTCTTAGTATAATTATAATTTCCATAAGTGAGGATACATGGATGTTTGTTACTATTTCAAGCAGAAACTACTGGATGGTTTCAAATAAAATTTGCTACCCATATAATTTATAACCAGGATTTACATTGTCTTAAAGGCGGTATAGGGTACCTAAATAAAAATTACCGACATACAAGCGGGTTAAATTATAATAACCGCGTGGGCTGATGATTTTCTTTTAAAACTTTTAGCTATGAGATTTTTTTTGTTAAAGAACAACACTGCTAAAGAATATTTTTGATAAGTCCATACCGATGAAACATGATGGGAGTGACAATAACTTCAATATTTTGCTAAACTTCGCTATTTCTTTTGCAGGGAACTTCGATACGCCAGCAGCATCTTATGATCGGCAAATACTTCAAATGCACATGCAACAGATGTTCAGACATCACAGAGATTGGGACTCACATGAGCTCAGTCATTTGTCCTGAATGCAAGACCGGTTATGTGTCACTAACTACTCCTGAAGAATGGACGTGCGAAAACTGCAGTAAAACCTTTGAGGATAATAATATTGGGTTTAAAGTTAAATGCTGCATGGATAAATTTGGAGTTATAAGTAAGTAAACCAACGACGATATATTACTAGACTCCTAATAACGCGACCGATGTCTGTCAACACATTAGGCAAAAAAGTCGAAATCCTCCTTATTTCGACCACTATCCGTGAGCCGTAAACAACCTGAAGACAAACAGACCTTGAAGCCGATCACAACGCAGTGCCCACGTCCCCCTCGCTACGTAGTACCTCAGACGATTGACAAGAAGATTTTTTGTTTCTTAGATCGTGCATGCAGAGTCAAGTAATATATTGTCATTGAGTAAACAGATGTTTAGAATAAAATTAATTGATTACACTAGGGGCACACTAACTACCAATGCCGTTAATTATCACGTTAATGGATGTTTATAATACGAACATCTAAAGAATATTATCCCTAAAATCAACGGGTGTGCAAATGCTATTAGTAGCGGCTGAACGACCGACTGCTGCGCAGCGTGTCGTGTCGCAGGTTCGACCCCCCAATGGAACAAATATTTATATGACCAAAGTTGTTCCGGGTCTGGTATTATATGAGTGTGTGTAGGTATATGAGTTTCCATGTTTGTAAATGCTGGGTGCATATGCAATACACGAAAAGTTCAAGTTTGAGGCAGCGTTTTTTTTAAGCTTCCTACTACCTGTCATACTTGATTCTTGCATCATCTTTTCGCCATTACATGGGAAAAAATGCATTATAGACAACTTTATTTCACAGATAAAAAAGATGAAAAGGAACTCGAGGAATACATAAGGAACGTATCCCTAATTCTGGCTCCAAATCATTATTTACTACTGGAAGCCAAACAGCGTCTGGCGGGAGTGTTACGAGACACCATCAACAGGGAACCGCGGCCCACGAAGAAACTCATGAGGCGTAAAATGGAACTGTGCAAGGAAATACTTCCCATACTTGAAATATTATGTCCTGGAATATCTAGGACGAAAGGTACCTCATTACTTAATTTGTTGACCTGTTTTTTTTATTGCTAGACAAGGGCTTCACGATAGCCTTCCTCTTCTCCCTATGGGCGATGCTCTCCGGTTATTCTCCCAGAAATACTTTTAAAACCCTGAATACTACTTGGGTATTTTGGACTTCTCAGCATCCAAATGAGGAGAGAGAGAGTCACAATATATACCTATACCTACTCAAAACTCATTTATTTTAAATCAAATCGTTGTTTTCAAATTTCAGCGATCACATTATACGAGCTTCATGCTGCGATGGTCCAGCTAGCCAAAAAGCTTTTTGACGGGAGAGAAATCACAGTCACAGCGTATATGGTAAGAAAGCAATAAAATTACTTAAAATAAAACTAGGCGCGAGTTTATTATTAGAGGTGGAAAAGTGGGAACTAAAAATAATACTTCTTGCAGGATGAATTAATGGCTGCCGAGAAATATTTGAAACGGTCTCTCGAAATGCTATTCATCGAGCCAGGCAACTCTCCGGAAGGCGAGTTATGTGCTAAGGCACTTGAAGAATATAGAGCACTGAAAAATACGATGAACAGTGTACTAGACGCTATACATGCCGAAGGAAAAACGTATGTCTGTGCCGCGGAAGGGAACAGTACCGAACAGCAATAAATAAATCTATTTTTAAAAGAGATGTATCGTCTTTTTTGTCATGGTATGGCGTTGACCGGTGACCGCATTCCCTGCCCATCCTTTTTTCTTTGAACGGCGTTATGTAACAGAAGTTCGAGGAATATTCGTCCAAAAATGGAGGAGAAGTGTTCGTCTAGGAATGTTCAGGAATATTTTTTGAGCTTTGATTGAGTTTAAATGAAATTATTGAACATTAATTGCCTTGGAAAAATAAAAACAGTTTGCTGTATTCTATTACAACAAAATAAAATAAATCTGCAATCTACATTGTATTCGTAAACAAAATAGCAAGATGACACGTTTCTAAACTAACGGTAAACTGTCAAATGAAATGTCAAAGTAATGCTATTTGTGCGAAAACGAAAAATCGTCGTGGTAAGAATAAAAAATAAATTCGCTGGTAATAAATGATCGGCGTGCATTAAAACCTAATAAATAAAGCTACCAAATCTTGTGTTTACAATAAAATATTAATATTCATTCATCATACCGCTAATCGTGAGTGTACACTTGGATTTGTGGAGGTGAATTAAATTGTCCGTAATTGTTTAGTAGTTGCAGCTGCTATTATTTAATTAACTTGATAACTTGTTTTATATTTCATTAGTCCGGTTATGGCGGATCAGTCATCAGTGTTGGCTTTGGTGATACTGGCAGTTGGTGTAACTGTGCACTTCTCTTTGCACAAGGTGGAAGAGGGTCATGTAGGCGTCTATTATCGGGTAAGTAATACCTATTAATATACCTATACTAGTTCTACATATTTGCAATTACAAAGATCGTTTTATTCATACTAAATTAAAGAAAATGTAGTTGGCGCTGGGCCAGGTACAGTCATCAAAGAATAATCAGACTTTTCCCAACAATCCATTAGGCAGGGAAAGTCTTAATAGCAAACACAAGTGAGTATTGGTTGCTTCCTTGCCTCTGTAAAATCTCCTGTGAACAACCTCTTGCAATTTTAATATAATTTTAAAATAAAATGAATTCTCAAAGCAAAGATAGATTTTTTTATGTTTTGTACCCACAGCTGTTTAATTCAATAACTGCTAAACAGCTGGTAAATTCCTATTCGTAAAGAAAGATAATGCCAGTCAATAGTTCTGTTGGCAACTGAATGGGATAATAAACAATGCAATGAAATTGATAAGGAAAAAGTCAGAGATAAGCATAAGCTTAAATTTTTGTTGATTAAATACTAATTGCACTTTGCTTTTCTTCTTGTATCTGTTACCTAACTGTTAAAAAAAAAAACAGATGTTATACCACAATAAGTTAAACATCTATTGAACACTTCCATCTAAAAAAAAACATCTAAAAAAGTGTAACTGCGAAACGACTCTTATATTAAAGTCAATTAATGCCGTTTTGCAGTTGATGCATTTTTAAGATAGAGATGTTTTAATTTTTTGTTGTATGACTGAATATGTTTCTGATTGGTTAAATTGTTTATTAATCATTAAATAAGTTAAATTTTACATTTGGTTCAATCTACTGGTAGTTAGGGAGGAACAGCAAGTCAGCAACCTCCGGCATACTCAGGCTTGTTTTCTTTTGTAAAATAGTCGGCATCACAAACACTGACTAATTAAAGTTATTTTAAGAAGCAGGATAATACATTTAATTTACCTAATGTCCTTATTTTCAGGGAGGGGCTTTGCTCCCAGTAACCAGTCAGCCGGGCTTCCATATGATGATCCCGCTACTAACATCATATAAATCCATACAGGTATTATTTATTTCTATGCAAAGTTGTGGCTAAACAATTGCGGCAGGATTGAACTTCAAGAGATCCGTTGCTATGTTGTCTCCCAACAATGTTGCTAATTCGTATTCTTTTGAAAAATTTGTCATATGGAATATTTTATTGTATTGCTCAAGCAATAGAGAAATTGATAAAGAAAATGTTGAAAAACTGGCGATTTTAGACTTGCTGGTTCATCACCATAGATGATAAAGATAGATTGTTAAGTATACTTTAGTTTTTTCAGACAATTGGTTAATGCAGTAGGAAACAGCAATTGCTTATCAATTGAATGAAAGATTCAATTGACTAATGAGGTTTATTAATGTTGATTCAGTAATTGGCAATCAAAGAACTGTTACTATGGACTGGACTGTTTCTGTGTATCAGAGAAATGGTGATATGAAGAGCTGAAATTAAAAGTGTAATAGAATCTAATTACAGATAGCGCGCGAGTTGAATGCAGTCGGGGTCTGAGGTAAAGAGCGCCCCGCTACCCGCACGCCCCACCTCACGCGCCTGCAGTGTAGTACTTTGCCATCCTTGTCAACAGCACTACCGCATTCCTAAGCTCTGCATTCAACTCGCGCGCTATCTGTAGTTTTTAAATCCACGTAATTAATCCATGTAATTAATGAATTTGTTTCTTCTAAGATAACAAAGCATTTTGGAAATAGAATGAGAATTATCAGCAAATGCATATTTTTATAATATGGCAGTTAAACGATTTTGATAAGCTATTGGGGAGCAATTTTATATACCTTTTGACTTGCATACGACAAATTCTTATATATCATAAAACAATATTTGCTTAGCGGGTATCGAACCTGCGACACGCAGTTACAAAAAGTTTCTCAGTAGCTCATCGCTCGGTCGGTGCGCCAACCTAGCCGCTTTGCAGTATGTATGTTTGTGTACCTATATGAAATCAGTTTGGTGCAAATCAAATTATTCTAGATAAATTGCTAATTTGATCACGAATAGTAATGGTTTTGTGTTATAGACCACTCTTCAAACTGATGAGGTGAAGAATGTGCCGTGCGGGACAAGTGGCGGTGTCATGATATACTTCGAGCGTATTGAAGTGGTCAACAAACTGGAACCTCCTAGTGGTAATTATGACATTTCCTAACTTAAGAGGCCATACTACCTCAAATGGCTTAGCAGAATCCTCTGATACGCCGAAAATACTGCAGCATTAATTTTGAAATAAATATATGGTAAAGTTGAGGATTATGTTAGAGCTTATGTTTGGCGAAAACACGATTCCGTAAAATTTTCTCGATAAAAAAAATCGTAGTACGAGCGTTGCAGAGACCTATAGTAGCGAGTTTCGGCGGGCATGCCTGCGAGAATTCCTCGCTTTAGAGTCCATGAGACCATAGCAAACATCAGAAAAAATGTGACTCAAGACCAAAGCAGCTTTCAACTGATCCTATTTGAGATTTTTTTATAGATTTGTCTATAGCAGGCATTTATAAATTGTTTTCCAGTGCTCGACATGGTGCGTAACTTCACGGCGGACTACGACAAGACGCTGATCTTCAACAAGGTGCATCACGAGTTGAACCAGTTCTGCAGCGCTCACACGCTACACGAAGTATACATCGATCTGTTCGATCAAATTGATGAGAATTTACGAACTGTAAGTTTCCAGTTTCCTTTAACATTCCATTACTTTGAAATATACGCTTGCCGGGAATCCAGTAAAATTATCTGATTGATAATTTTACTGGATTCCCGGCCAAATTATTTTCTTCAAAGTACCTCGATCCGAAGTACGCAAATTCTGTCTTAAATTAGCCGATTCGCGGTCTCCTGTAACTAAAAAATAATGACAATTTCTTCACTGAAAATTATGTATCAAAATTAGTATTTTTTGTTATTTTCGCAGGCATTACAAAGAGATTTGCACGAAATGGCGCCAGGACTACAGGTGCAGGCAGTCAGGGTAACGAAACCAAAGATACCAGAGACAATCCGCAAGAATTATGAACTGATGGAAGCAGAGAAGTCCAAACTGCTTATTGCTGCACAACATCAAAAGGTAATTAAGACCTTTCTTATCCGGGGTCGCGGGAGTGTCTCATCTGGTAACCGCGGCCCTGGTACATAAAGAGCTATTGAAGGATCACCGTGGATTTTAGTCAGTACAAGTGTGACGGTTTGGGGAGGACTCGTCTGATGCCTTATTAGGTTTACTTTGGACTTTTTATTGTTATCAATGCTCTAATTGCAAAACCATTGTGTTCATAGGTTGTTGAAAAAGAAGCAGAAACAGCGCGGCGGAAGGCCATCATCGAAGCCGAAAAGGAGGCTCAGGTCGCAAAAATTCAATACGAACAGAAAATTATGGAGAAAGAATCATTGCAGAAGATTGAACTTATTGAAGATAGCATACACAAAGCGAAACAGCAGACGAAAGCAGAGGCAGACTTTTATCATTTGAAAAAACAGGCTGAGGCTAACAAATTGTTGTTGACAAGAGAATATTTAGAATTGAAGAGATACGACGCTCTCGCACGAAACAATAAGATATACTTCGGTAATGATATTCCTAACATGTTCCTCCAAGCCAACGTCGGCGACAGTGTTCCTCCTATACAGAGTGGTGTCCATGTTGAATGAGTGTTAATTACCTTGAAACACCTGCTAGTCACGGAGTAGGGGCGACAAGCCCGCTAGACTGCATATCAGTGATGAACCACGAACTTTTTGGCCTCAAATGTTTTCTACAAACATGGTCTTAGGATACCCTAGCAGGAGCTTCTATACATAAGCATCAGTTCCATGATGTAAGATTTGTACAGATTGCTTAAATATTTGTTTCCTGAAATGCTTATTTATTGGAAAGTTTGCATTGTGTAAACAAAGATTCTCATTTAATTGGTAATTGCAGGTGTGTACTGCATTTTTCTGCCTAGTTTTTCAAATACAATATTGTGACAATTCTAAAGTAGGTTACCTAATCTCAAAATATTGTGTGGTTGTTTATAAGAGTGCATAATTATTTCAATGTTCTATGAATTGTGATATTTATTATTAATTATATTAGTAATGTTGGAAAGACACTATGTAGTAAGTGAACAGACTAGGATTTTTTAAATGTTAATGAAATGCATCACATTGTCTGCACTCAGTTTAATTGACCATTATTTTTATGTTAGACTGTACATAGCTTTTATAAATGTGAAATAAAAGTGTATATGATGTGGAAAAACTTTGATTTTATTCAAAAAGTAAACTTAAAATTAAACAAGCTCAACATCTTAGATCTTGTTAAATGCTGCAATATCAACTGACTGGACAAAGTCTTCGTATTCCTGGATCTTTTCTGTCAGAAGGTCGACAGAGACCTTGTCATCTTCAATGACACACATGATCTGCAGTTTGTTGATACCGTAACCGACAGGTACAAGTTTGGAGGCACCCCAGAGGAGACCATCCATTTCGATGGTCCGGACGAGTTTTTCCATTTCCTTCATGTCAGTTTCATCATCCCAAGGCTTGACGTCAAGGAGTATAGATGACTTAGCAATAAGGACAGGTTTCTTGGATTTCTTGGCAGCGTAGGCTTGGAGGCGTTCTTCACGAACACGCGCGGCTTCTGCGTCCTGTTAATCAAGAACACGATTTAGTATTTTATCAATACTTATACTACTGACAACAGCTGTTTTCAACTGGAAAGGTGAAAGGTTACTGACCTCTTCCTCATCACCCGAGCCGAATAGGTCGACGTCATCGTCGTCATCATCGGCGGGCTTGGCGGCAGGTGCGGGGGCAGTGGTGGTTTTGCCGCCAGCGGTCAGCGGGCTGACACCAGCATCCCAGGCCTTACGCTCGGCGGCAGAGTAGGAGGCGATCTGGTTGTACCACCGAAGGGCGTTGGGCAGGCTGGCGGCTGGGGCTTTGCCGACTTGTTCGAATACTTGAACATCGGCTTGAGTTGGTGTGTAACTAAAAATAACCAGACATGATTTGTGAATATGGCGACTTATCTTACAGCTGCTAGCCAAGGTCAAGTTTGAACGATATAGGGTTTTAAGATAAAAGATGACTTCTTCATAAACCGGCTATAAGATTATAGTAAGACGGAATTTACAATTCCATTTAAATTGGAGGTTATAAAAGTTTCTTACAATCTGTGTCAGGTTGACGTGGATCTCAGTTTTATCAAAAAAATCACTCACCCAGACACATAACTCTTATCAGCCAAGAATGTGTTCAGCTCGTTCAGGCCTTGTGCGGTTTTTACGTCTCCTAGTGCCATTTTTGATACAAAAAACTTATCTTTTCAAGCAATAACCACACGCCCCGGCACAATGTGAGCGAGAAGGAGAAAAAAGGCTGAAAATTTGACAGATATTGAACGAATGAATGAAATATTGAACGAATGAATGAAATGAAAAAGACTATTCTGCAATTTTTGCATAAATCGATTTAAAAATCGACTAGTCTCGCTTTAATAAAAACCGTAATTCATAAAGTGAGGGCTAGGCCTATCATTAAGTGACACTCATGACAGTTCTTGTATCTGTCACTTATCTACAGATTTTCGATACATTATTTTTAGGTACGAATTAATCGAAAATACGACGTAAATTACAATAAGTAATTATTTTTATGTGTTTTAAACCGTGAATTTATTATATACAAAGCAGAAAAAGCCTTAGTTTTAATTATATTTATTTAGGTTAGGTGTTGATTCTTATGTAATAATAACAGAAGAATTGGTTGTATTTGGGGTGTTTTAGAAGGCTTTTCATCTCGTAGTCAAGTTGTACAGCTAACAAGATACTAGTAAAACAAAAACTAAGTGCGCACGTCTGTGAAAAGTTATTCAATTAGCGTGACATTAGTCGTAAACGTATTGGTGTTTGCTGCAGAAAATGCTGCGCCAGCCGCTATCCAGGGCGCTTACGCTGAGCTCGCCGGTGCGTGCTGCACCGCTGGCGGCTCGCTCTTATGCCGCCCAAGCACCAGCTCCCCCACAGACATTCGAAGTATTCATTGACGATAAACCTGTCCAAGTTTTGCCTGGCACCACTATCTTACAAGTAAGTAATTATATATGTAAATATTGCTTATTGATTTTGGTTAGAAAACTAGCTTTATAATGGATTGATTTAATGCCCTTTCCTCCATTTAACTTTGTAAAACAACAAAGGGTCAGAGATTGATTTTCATAAATCTGCTCCAATTATCTAGACAAGTCTTCAATACAAATCTTTTCAATTCAATTAGTAACCCAGCTAGTATTAATACTCAATGGTGGATGACTTCAAAATATAAAAAAAAATTAAAAGATTATTTATTATGTTATGTTATAAATGATAATCATAATCATATCATTTATTTGGCTGAATATGGTACAATATGGACTGGACTTATGTTTCAGAGAATCTAATTATTTTATTGACATAAAACATTTGATATGTTTTATAAGCAAACACACTTTAAAAATTGAATGATTGAGAAGATTTTGTAAAATATGTCTTGACAAAATGAAGTCAGATCAATAACATAAACACATTTTGTATCAAGGAAGAACAAAATGTCAATAGAATATATTCTATTATGATTAATGCATGTCCTCTGTAGCATATCATCATCATCAGCCCATAGGAGTCCACTGTCAAAGAGGTATATATCCATAAATCTACAAAATCGGTATTTTTTATGTTACTACCAGGCAGCAGCTCAAGTAGGAGTAGAGATCCCCCGTTTCTGCTATCATGAGCGTCTTGCCGTCGCTGGCAACTGCCGCATGTGTTTGGTGGAGATCGAAAAGTCCCCCAAACCTGCTGCAGCCTGTGCCATGCCCGTGATGAAGGGCATGAGGGTCAAGACCAACTCAGACCTGACCAGGAAAGCCCGTGAGGGTGTGATGGAGTTCCTCCTTGTCAACCATCCCCTGGATTGCCCCATCTGTGACCAGGGTGGTGAATGTGACTTGCAAGATCAGTCTATGGCCTTTGGGTCTGACAGGAGTCGCTTTACTGACATTCATTTCTCTGGAAAGCGGTGAGTAATTCATTTCATTAGTACGTCCACCAGCTCATCAACTTAGGTCTGTCAAATTTCTCTAATAGATTTTTAACCATATCACAATAGTGGAAGGTTAATGTCCGACTGGTAAAATGTGATAGATTTGGGTAGGTTAACCTGCTGGCATTAGTATTTCAATGATTGAACAATTATTATTTGATTTATTTTAGGAATAATAAGGTTTAGTTTAGAGTTCTATCTATTTAATTAATGTATTATATTATCTATCGCCATGTGGTGCATAATATTAATTGCGTTCATTTTTTAACATTTATAATTGACAATAACTTTTTTTGAAATAGCATAAAACTCCAAACAGATGCTTATCAACCCAACTGCGTGAAACAGATCCACATCTAGTGCAAAAGCTTTTATTTTTCATTATTTTATTTTTTCTTACGAAAGTGCCGTCGAGGACAAGGACGTGGGTCCCCTGATCAAGACCATCATGACCCGCTGCATCCACTGCACGCGCTGCATTCGATTCGCGTCAGAAGTGGCTGGTGTCGATGACTTTGGTACCACTGGCAGAGGTTCCGACATGCAGGTTTGTGGTCTATAATATATGTAGATCGTAAAGATATCTCATGAATCCTATCACATACAATAGTAGATTACGAACCAAGGGAGTAAAGCATTGTTTATAATATTAGTAGGATGTGTATCAAATTTCAGCCAAATCCGTTCAGTAGTAGTACACATACAAACTTTCACGTTTATAATATTAGTAGGATTTGGACATAAACATAAAAGAATAGAATTAAAATGACGCAATAATAATTCTCATTAAGCAGTCCACATCAAAAGGGTTACCAACTTAGTATTTGCTGGGCGAAATATAACAAGCTTCTGCCTGTGACTTCGTTCACATGCGAATCTGCAAAAATAATTTTGAACATTGTATTAATATTTTGTTTTTAATTTCCTCAGGTCGGAACATACGTTGAGAAGATGTTCCTGTCTGAGTTGTCAGGCAACATCATCGACCTGTGCCCTGTCGGCGCCCTTACTTCTAAGCCCTACAGCTTTGCTGCACGACCCTGGGAAACCAGGAGGGTAAGTTACATAACCCACCTTGCTTTATCACATACTGAAGATAATTATAAGCATTTTATCAAAACTTGAAGGAAATTCTTAATTCTTTGCCTCATAATTGTGCTTGAAAAAATGTTTTGATGAATTGAGGGATTGCCTTAAAAGGGCACCACGTCTTTGGAAGGCAAAGGGCAACTGCAGTTACAGGGTATTTTCAGTCAGTCAAGTCCGGCAGTCTCTTCCGCTCCACTCAGAGGATAGATGATTGATGATTTTCTACACACACTATAAAAAGTCCTGTTTTCCAGGAAGTCATGAACGTCAGGGTTTTTTTTTACACCGAAACGCCACCCGACGCGACGTGATGCAACGAAACTGCAAATGTGTATCTTTTCGTATAGTAAATAAAGTTAGATTTTGAATCGCTCTATTGAAATGAGCGCGTAGCGTCACGAATTGATCCTCAAGTTGATTAAATATAAGATTTAATTCAATTTGTAATATAAAATTTTATAAAATAATATGTATTGTTACAGATTGACTCTGTAGATGTTTTAGACCCCCTGGGTAGCAACATCGTCGTTACTACACGTACGAATGAAGTATTACGTATTCTCCCGAGGACCAATGAGGTAAGTTTCTGAAATATAACAATAAACACATTTTTTTAATGCAATCTTCTTGGTATTTCTCTTGGATTGTGTGTGCGTTTGCAAACAGTTAAACTCGTATACATGAACAGCCAGACCCAGAACAAATGTTATCATAGATATATTTCTTCTATTCGCCAGCCATGTTGCCTTAAAGAGTTTTTTTAATATTCTTTTGAAATGTTATTTGCCAGGCTCTTTCAGGCTTTATCAAGATGTCACAGATTCACAAAAAACTGAGAATTTCCTAGTAATTTGAATATCAAAGTAATATACACAAATAATTGCTAAGATTATTCCCCGTGCAAACGGGGCTCGCGCGGGGCCCCTTTATGCTCGTGGCTCACGTATGCGCGGTCCTCGTAGCAATGCTACTTCAGCTACTGTGTTTGGCTTATGTATCACTAGTTGTTGCCAGCTATTTTACCCGCTACAACTCGAAAATTATCCGAGAGGAATATAAAATCGGGATAAAAAGTATCTTGGTGTTAATCCAGGTTATAAACTATCTCCGTAGTACCACAAACACTTAACGTCTGTTGATCACTTGTTTAAAAAAATGTCAGTTTATGACGTTGAAATAAGGTCCGTTTTGCAGTCACACTTTTTTTAGACGAGTGTTCAACAGATGTTTAAGTTTTTGTAGTAAGGCTGTTTATGTTCCGAATTTTAAACCCAAATCCGTTCAGTAGTTTTTGCGTGAAAGACGACCAAACATCCATCCATCCAAACTAACTTTCACGTTTATAATATTAGTAAGATTATGGTCCTTAATAAAATTCTCTCTTGCAGGAGATCAACGAGGAATGGTTATCGGACAAGTCTCGGTTCGCATGCGACGGTCTGAAGCGTCAGCGTCTTGTGACGCCGATGATGACGGACTCGCGCGGGAACCTCACGCCCGTGGACTGGGAGGACGCCATGGTGGCTGCGGCCAGGGCACTGAGGGACTGTCCACCTGGGAAGGTATGATGGGGTTATACATACATAAATATACAGGGTGTTAGGTTAAATGGACGACATCTTAAATACACAATGTGTCCGGTTTTGATCGGTTTTTACTTAAAAAGGAATTAGCTTGCTCAACTCTGTCAATAAAAATATTTAACATGTGGTGTTGGAACCCAACCCCAACTGAATGGTAGCCATTTCTGTTTTTGACATGATTTTTAAAAGGCGCGCTTATACACTCGAATCTTCGTTTTGACATTCTGGCAGTGTTCGCAATTTATGATTTTCAATAGGGTAGTAGGGTTATTAAATAAAAAAAGTATTGAAAAATAATGAACATGTACTTTTTTTAAATCAATGAATATTGGCTAATATCAAAACGATTCCAAATTCGAGAGTGGGGGCTGGTGACGTCATAACGCTTGTAAAACTACCGACCGAGTGTTGTTTTGATTTTAAGAAGCGTTGTATCTTCGTCAATTTTGCTTTTCGTAATTAAATAGAAAAAACGCTTCAAATATTTTTTTAATAATCTTTCTTTCGGTCCTTTTTTTTTTTTTGAGTAAAATAGCCTAGCTCAGTAAAATCAAGCAACTAAAATTCATTTATTTTTACTTCTACTTTAGCTCTTGGCCGTTGCCGGTGACTTAGCTGACGCTGAATCCCTGGTAGCCCTCAAAGACCTGGTGAACAGACTGGGCTCTGAGAACACCTGCACGGAGCAGTACTTCCCGCTCGAGGGCGCCGGCATCGACCTGCGCTCCTCATACCTCTGCAACACTAAGATCGCCAGTGAGTGTTAATTTATAAGATTTACTACAAAAGACGACCTTATTGCTTTGATATAAAGATGGTGTTATCTTTGATATGAAGTTGTTTGTGCAAGAGGGATTAAACTAATAAACTTATTCCTGAGGTTAAATGCCCTAAATGCCCATCAGCTCAACTGTAATTCATTTAGGGTATAGGTTATAGGGTGATTAATTAAGTAAAACCACTAGCAAAAGCCAGTACTGTGTTTATTCTTTCCTTAAACATAATTTTCAAATTAATTGAACTAAGAGCAATCGATGATTGCGGGTATGCGGTGATTATGTAACGGGTGACTCGTCGCCCAATCATGGACCAATCCTCCAAAGCCAAATGCCTACCGGGGTTGCGTTATTGTCTAAGCAAGTAACCGTGACCCTGAAACCTAAAAGGCTATTGAAGAAACACAATAGATTTTAGTCAGTACGTGTCTGACAGTACCTTTCGCTCCACCCGGGTCAAGAGGACTCTTTTGATGTTATTACCACGATAAAAAAGGGGCTGCAGAGTGATGATGATGATTACTCCTACAGATGTGGAGGACTCAGACTTCGTGCTTCTAATTGGCACCAACACCCGCTTCGAGGCGCCGCTACTGAACGCACGTATCCGCAAGGCATTCATACATAAAGACACTGACGTAGCGCTCATCGGACCCAAAGTTGACCTCACTTATGAATACATAGTAAGTATACATAACACCGTGACTGTATTTAGGAAATTATTAGGCAGAGATGTGAATAGTATCCTACAAATTTCCCGTTTTGTCAAACCTGCCCAATAACGCCAATAGATTTTCCACTGTATACCCAAGGGCATAAAGTTGAATATCTGTTAAAGACTCCTGGCCCTGTAGCCATGTAACAAACGATAAACGCAAAGGCTGAGTAGACTTTAATAGATTATCAACTTTATGTACTTGGTTATAAAGTTGAAGATCTAGTAAAGATTTCTTAGCTTTTTCGTTTGTTTCAGTCGCAGAAATCTTTAATAAATTTTTAACTTTAGGCTCTAAGGTATAAAGTTGAAAATCTATTAGGGAGTACCGAACGTTTACGTACATCGTTTGCGAATTGGCTAGGGGAGCTGAGCTTTTGTAGCAAGAACGAACGAAAACTTTATGTAATCTCCAACAGATTTTCAACTTTCTGCACAACAACATAAAGTCGAAAATCTATTCAAGTCTACCGAGCGTTTGCGTTTATCATTACCGACTTGGCTACGGAGGCAGTCGCAATTGCAGTGGTTACTGTGATATTTTTTTTATCAATAGCTAAATATCAGTCCCATTGCTTCCAAACGACGTTGTTTTTATCATTTTTTTTCCTACCACTAAGATAATTCTATCTCTCTCCCGCAGCATGTAGGCGACTCAGCATCCGCAGTCAAGGATCTAGCCACGGGTTCCTCATCAAGCGAGGTCCTGAAGCGACTGGAAGCAGCTGAGAGGCCCTGCATCATCTTAGGAGCTGACCAGCTCAAGTCTCCCGAAGGCGCCGCCATACTTGCGTACACGCAGGAGTTAGCGCTGCGTCTGCAGGACAAACTAGCAGATAAGAATTGGAAGGTAGGTGAAGGCAGCGTCTTCCGGCAAATTGGCTGGAAGCGACGTATTTCGTGGCCCTCGCGTAAATCTTTGCTGACTTTCATATTTTAACAAACATGAATATGTGAGTAAATAATGTTTTCTCATAAATCACTATTTACAGAATTTAATACTTATTAGCAACAGTATAGAGTGATGTAATAATGAAGCGTGTAATTTTCTCTCAATTCAAGAGGTTCGATTACTGGTCAGTTTTTTTTTTTAAAAAGCCTATCTTTTGTCCCACTACTGGACAAAGGCCTCCCCTTTCTCCTTCCAAAGATCTCTATTTTGGGCAATTTCTGGCCATGCCTGCCGGAAATATTGATTTTAAAAAATCCAATAATGCACATTAAGATTTTACCAAAATCGGCCTCAGGGGTGTTTTCTGTATTATTGCCTATTCCTCATAGTTTTCATTTTCACTTTTACTTTCTGGTTGGAAACTTCGGTTGTATTTTTCCTGTCAACCAGAGTTATATGTGTCAGTGACTTTACCACTCATTTTCTTAAATGCAATTCTGAGTGATAAAAGGGGGATGATAGCCCATTATAAGGAGCGGTAAGGCTGGTATCTTCTCTAATGGTCAGATATCATATTCAACAATTGATCATTTCTTGTCCAGGTATTAAACGTCCTCCAGCGCACAGCATCCCAGGTGGCAGCCCTGGACATCGGCTACCAGCCCGGCGTGGGCCCCGTGCTGCAGGAGGGGCCCGCAGGTGGTGTACCTGCTGGGGGCCGACGCAGGAGTCGTGACTAGGGAACAACTGCCCAAGGGCGCTATTGTCATCTACCAAGGTAAGGAAACTTTCCTGGATAAATACTGTGTCGTCAAGGTAGATCGGTCGCGAGACTGTCTGATCAGGGGGGATTTTACAAGGTCTTAAAACCAGAGTGCAAGTGACAGAACTATACAAGTCGTCTACCGCCATTTCGTTTCCTCACTGGAACAAGCCCGGTTTTTAAGACCTTGTAATATCCCCCCTGGTGGGCTAGTATGACGTGACGTGTTAAAGCCAGAGTAGTTCCAAGTGAGGGAAAGAGATGGCGCTAGACGGCTTGTATAGCTCTCTCTCTTTCCCACGCTGGAACTACTCTGGCTTAAAGACGTCATAGTAGGCCACCAGGTAGACGCCTCCTTTTTTATATCGTAGTAAAATCATCTAATGCGTCCTTCCACCCAGGCCAAGGCAGGACAGGAGGGACTGTCAGACGTGTACTGACTAAAATCCACGATGTCCTTCAATAGCCCTTTGCGTTCCTGGGTCACGGTGTTCGTTAATCCCGCGACCGTGACCACTCACGTAAGCTTTGGCTGTTAGCTGATTTTTAAAGGGAGTGTATCTCTTTTCTTGACTTGGTAAAACCTTCAAATCCCGTCCTTCGAAATTACTAGTTTTAAAATATAACGTTGTTTGTTTCGTAGGTCACCACGGTGACGTAGGCGCAGCGATGGCGGACATAGTCCTCCCAGGCGCCGCCTACACTGAGAAGAGAGCCACCTACGTGAACGCAGAGGGACGCGCGCAACAGACACTCGTGGCCGTCTCTCCGCCCGGACGCGCAAGAGAGGACTGGAAGATTATCAGGTACGTAGATACTGATGAACGTAAATCGGTAACTGGAATTCCAACCCTACGCATCGTGGTACATCCTTAGTAGAGTGAACAGAGACAAGTCAGGGTGACGTATGTCAGCGCGGTGTGATTTGACATGTCCGGAAAATTCGAATTACAAGATGATAATTATATTTTATTGAATAAATTGTAGATTTAGTAATGATTCAGTTTTCCCTTTAACAATACGATCGAACTGATTTTTTTTTTTTTTTTTTTTTTTTTTTTAATGGCATCTCGCAGGTCAACCTAGAAGAGGTTGTGTGCTGCTTAACCGGACTTTTCTGTGGATGCCATAGATTTTACTCTAAGGCCTCCAGCCAGAGCTTATAAACTAAGCAAAAAACTATAAACTAAGTGACCGTTCGCTAAGGGCACCCCCTGTGGGGTACGGACCTCGGCTTAGGACGTCACTGACAGAGGACAGCAAGGGACAGGCTGGATCACAATAATATCTTATTTAGGGACTAATTTAAAACTACTGGCTCAGCATCGCGGGCTGGCTCTTGCAAGGGTCGGGGGGGGCATTGACTTGGGCGTCGCGACGGGCGGCCTCGGCGGCGAGGGCGGAATGACGGAGTCGATCTGTGTCTGTGTTTCCTAAGAGTACTGGTTTCCCTACTGCTCTCCTGGAGGAGAGTGATGGGGTCGTCGGGCTCTACGAGGGTGTGCTTAGGGCGTCGGGTGGTACTGATACGCGATGGTTCGTATCGGGCGGCCGATGCGATCAAGGGATTGGGGTGCCTAATAGCGGAATCGAAGACGATCGAACTGATCTATGACCCACCCCTTTTATACACGTTAGAGCCTGCCAGGGTCGCGAAACTGTCTCATCAGGTAACCATGACCCTGGAATGTAAAGGACTTTTGAAGGGTCACCGTTGATATTAGTCAGTACGAGTCTGATTGTGCGTCCCGGGGGGAAGGGAGGACTCATTTAATAATTTTACCAAGATAGGAAAAAACAAATACTTTGGAGAAGCGTAGTGTGACCGGGCACGCTGAAATAGCGGCGGGAACATTTTGAGGAGAGGCTGTAGAGGTACCAAGTACCAAGGCATCTTTACCTTCCGCCTTAACTAGTCCTCACCGAAAAAGGTTGTTTCGTCGGGAGGTATCTGTCACGGATTGAGCAAGACAAAAAACAAATGGATGACACCGATGTTGTCACACTCGTTGACGAACTTATCAGTGCTTAATAGTAATGTATCAAGCAATGTTTAGTGTAACGTTGCAGAACAATACATATCGTAAATCTCGTTCCAAAAATCAGTCAGTAGTTACCACCTTTAGCAAGGATTCATAAAACGTTGTTGAAGTGAATACTTCTTTAACATCGTTGTGATTTGAAAGTCTGTGTAACGAAAAGAGACGGACACAAAATACATAATATTTAACGTGGGAAAAAATTAGATAGGAAGCATAATCCAGTGTTTCTTATGTTTGTGGTTCTGTCATTATCTTGAAACCTAATTTTTTTTAGGTTTCACTTCTACCACGTGTGTATTACACAGATTTTTTTTTTAACCCCCGGCGGAAAAAGGGGGGTGTTATAAGTTTGACGTGTCTGTCTGTCTGTCTGTGGCATCATAGAGCCCGAAAGGATGAAGCGATTTAAATTTAGTTTTTTTTGTATGAAAAGTGACTTATCTGCGAGTGTTCTTAGACATGTTTGATGAAAATCGGTTGAGCCGTTTAGAAGTTGTGGGGGTGAAAGTGGGGAAAGGTAACCGAGGGTCTGCAAATATACTCGAGTTACTGTACCTATAAAAAGTGTAAAATAAAAAAGAAATTAAAAATTTAATAAACCCCCGACACAAAAACCAATTTAAAAAGTAAAAAATAACAAAAATACGTTGCGTTGGGGGACTGCTCCAAATTATTTATCATCTCCTGTTTTTTTATTTTTAATTTAGATTTTAGATATAACTCCATTGTTAACGTAATATTGTCTTGTCCGCAGAGCGCTATCAGAAGTAGTAGGACATCGTCTCCCGTACGACAACCTAGACGAGGTCCGTGATCGTCTCAGTCAGATCAGTCCCTCACTAGTGGCGTACGGCAACGTACAAGACAACAACTACTTCGCGCAGGCCAGGTCTCTTGCTCAGGTACGTACTTATTCTTAACGGTTTGGCTGGCCGTACTTAAAAGATGTTTTTCCATATGTCTGAAATGATTGAAACATTGAGTAGCAGACATTATTAAGTCATTCCGAAAAGGGTCTTTATTTTCCCGGGTTCGATTCCCGGGGCGGGCAAATTGTAAAATTGTTACTGGGTTTTATCAGCGCTTGCCGAGGTTGTTCTGTGGATGGGTGACTATCTGTCATATCGAGTTTCCTCCGTGCCTCGGAAAGCATGTAAAGCCGTTGGTCCCGGCTCTGATTTGTAGATCTTTGGCAGTGGTTACTAAAAAAGTCAGAAGCTCTTAAAGTCAGACAACCAGTCTTACCATGAGGGTCAGAGGCGGATTATCCTTAAGGCAAACTAGGCATCTGCCTAGGGGCGCGAAGGTACAAAGGGGCGCGCGGGCGGAATTGTAAAATAAAGAAAAAAGGTACAACATAGCATAAAATTAATTATGTCAATATGTAAGTCACCACTTAGACGATGAAACTATTATTTTTGCATACAATCCCAATTCGCTTCAATTTATAACAAAATATAAATTATACGATGGGACTGACTAAAACTTGCGCCTACACACAACTTTGTCGATGGTACATATGATCTCTGATTGAAGTTGGAAAGATACGACTGCAGTGTTCCTCGCGTCGACTGCTAGTCTTACCCAGTGGCGTATTAACCCTTAGGCCAAGAGGGCCATACCAAGAGGGCCGGGGCGGCAGGTTGCGAGGGGTGGCGCAAGCCACACCGAGTTCTTATCTTCGAAGAAATTTAAAAAAATTTACTAGGTCATAAAAAAAAGTACTAAAACCTAAGCAACTTACATTAACCAAGCTTGCTCTTCAAAAAAGACATCAAATTGATCTCGTTTTTAGATTACGGACTTGTCTTGAAGTACGGAAACTTTCAACGAAATGAAAATGAAAATTTGGCTTCTTCTTTTCCAAAAAGCTAAAAAATTTCGCGCTCGCTACGCTCGCGCTACAAGAGTGACTTCAAATTGATTTTGCTTTTAGATTAAAACTTTTCTTGAAGTACGGAAATGTTTAACGAAATGAAAATGAAAAGGTTTTCCTACTATTCCCAAAAAATATTCGAAAATTGCAAAGTTGCTTGCGATTTTAATTGCTCATTTTCAATGCATCATTTTTTTTTGTCTTTAGTTCCGGGCTTTACAGGTCCAGAGCGCTCAATTTTAAAATACGCCATTGGTCTTACCTAAGGCTTTAAAATATTGTAAACCGAATTCGTAAGATCTGTTCGACATATATCGATCTCATGTAAACTGATGCTCTTTTTTTCTTGGCCCCCATCTCACCGCATTTTCCTAAGGTACATCGGTTTTGGTCAAACTATAGTATCTACGTGTTATCTTAAATATAGGGGCGCCGATGAGATGCTTGCCTACAGCGCTCTCAACGTTTAATCCGCCACTGATGAGGGTATCGTATTACCTAGTTACTGGGTTGTGGAGGTCCCCAATAAAGTTGAGAAAGGGCTAGGCAGATGATGATGTACATCTCTGCCTGAACCCTCGGGGATTAGGCGTGATGTCATTAATTTTTTTTTTTAATACTATTTAGAATTTAGTATAATATAACTAACCAACTAAAACCCACAGGGCCTTCAAAAGCCAGTATCAGGCAAGGTAGACGTTCAGCTGAAGACCTTAGAAGACTTCTTCATGACCGACCCCATCAGCCGTGCATCGCCCACCATGGCCAAGTGTGTACAGGCCGTCATCAAACAGAAGCAGTCCAAGTACTAGACCACAGACAACTTAGGAGTATGACACACTGATCCTTGAATAAAAACTTCTTAAAAAAAGGGTATTATAACCTCTTTAAACTTCCGGTATTGACCTTTTTAAATAAAAATACGTATTTTTAAATGCTTTGGGGATATTGTGTGTTGTACAATTTATTTAAGAATATATTCCCAGCTTTTCTCGCTTGAGTTTTGCCTATGAACGCTGTTTTTGGTATTGGTACAGTAAAAAAAAAACTTTAAATTTTGGACGGCAGTTTGTAAAGAAAACTCAAGCGTTCAAAGTTGTTTTTTAGGGTAATAATAAAATTTATATTTTGCCTTTCTGCAATCATTTTTACGAAAGAAATACTACAGAAATGCTGCGTGGTCGAGTCTGTGTTACCTCTGTACCTCAACGATTATATTAATGGCAAAAGGACTTTTGATCACGCATGTACAATTGTGATTTCTAGCTATTTATTTTGTTATTTAATAGATAAGCATAACAGTGTTTCAACAATTATAAAATTTTCATAGTAAATTATTCCTTGTACTCATTAGATATGGATTGAAGAATTGAAACAGCTCGTACGTGAATGTAAGGACAGGTATTTTGTATATAGTAATGTTTGTAGTATAAAATAAAACGTAGTATAATGATTGTCGAAATTGTTTCTTTTTATTTCATTGATAAAATTCCCAAAAAAAAATTAATAGATTTTTAGTTGTTGTTGGCTACAGGTAGAGTGGTTTCACCCAGCGCGTTATTTTTTCGGTATTCCTGTAATCAGTTATAATTAATTAGTACGTAAATAATTTGTAAGTACTACTAGTAACAGAAGGCAGCCGAAAAGATACGGATAAATCGAAACTTCGGGCCATTCGATACAAAGTCGAAATAGAAAACACGTGTGGCTCTTAGAAACTAGCTATCTACCCTTTTTTTTTATCGTGGTAAAATCATCAAAGGAGGCCTCCCACCCCGGGCAGGGCTGGAGGGACTGTCAGACTTGTACTGACTAAAATCCACGGTGTCCTTCAATAGCCCTTTATGTTCCGGGGTCACGGTGATGGTATAAGACCCGCGACTCCGGCAGGCTTTTGCCCTCTGAGAGGGGGCCTCGTCATTGTGCTGACGCTATTTGAGGCGCGCGTGGAACACGACGCGCCGCCGCCCCGCTGCCCGCAAAATTCGAGGCAGAGGCCTAAGTGCTACGATTGCTACAGACATACAGGTACAAACAGAAATGTCAAACTTATCACTTTCCTCTTTTTGCATCGAGGTTGATAAAAATGCTGGCTTCTGACCAATTCGTCGCTTAAAAATCCTAATTATAATACACGAGTTAGAAACTCACATCAACAACTCTCCTCACTGGCTTCTTGTACTTGCACTCGCTCAACGTTTTTTCTGCGTTTCTCATGAATAGCACTTGCATTTCTTGCCCAGCAGTCCATGGAGACGGCTCTTTTTCGCGAAGCTTTAACGCTGCTAGTAATTTGTTGCGGGGACCGAAGTAGGGCGGAGGTATTTCTGTTAAAATTTTGATCATTATGATAGTCCCCAAAGAGTTAAGCGCGGTCAGATTATTATGTTTTAAGGTACCTACAAGTAGTGTCTTCCAAAAGTTCTTTCTATTGCATTCAGCCCGGCAACAATAGAGACCTCGGAAACGCGTATTTTTGAATCGGGTAGTCCATGGCAATCTCGTTTGCTTTCGATATACGTTGAAAAAAGACAAACATAGACTTTCCGAAAAATCGTGTTTCTGTTTGAAATTGAGGGCGAATTTTCCAATTAAAAAACAAAATAACTGCGGGCCACGGATCGAACCCTACAGTACTCCACTTTCAGCAGACGCGCTTGCAACAATGAGGCGGTTTACAATTTATCAAATGCTTTTGAAATTGTCGAATATATGTCTCTGAATGTATGGAAAACGTTATGAATTTGATCGTAAACGTACCTAAATTATGTGGATTGTGCATGATTTTGCTTCTCTCGAAATCCAATGTAGTCAAGTTACGTTGTTACAGACACTTCAAGTGCAAAATTATTGCTGATTTCAGTATCAACATCATACCCACCTTCACTTTCAGGTTCAGCGTCAACTGGTGCTTTCTTCACAATATATGGTTTTTGAGATTTAGTCATAAGACATTGTCGGTCACAGAAGCATTTGTTGCTGCACTGCATTTGATTCACGTATTCAGCCATAGATTTGTTGATCTCTGCTATTGCCTTATTCTTATTACGATCTTGTGCTGTTTTTTCTTCCGCTCTTTTCTCTCTTTTATTAGCTCTAGAAATTATTAGAAGAATATTTTTTATTGGTATAGTTACCGTATGTGTTTTCTAGGTATTGCTTCAAACTTATTAGTGCTTATTAGGGTTTCGACTTTGGCAGATTCAGTTTAGACCAACAATGGACTGGTACTGCACTTTGATTGTATGTATTGTATTATGATTGTGATCTAACAATGATGGTTTTTTGTTATTTAGTTTTTAGTGATTGTTATTGATTCAGTTTCTTTGCAACATGAAGCATAACAGTAACATTTCCTTACCTCTCTTCTCCTTTCTTGCAACCTTTTTCAATAAATTCTTCGTAACGTTTTCTCTCTTCTTCTTGACATTTTTTTACTATTTCATAGGTTTTTGCTGCTAAATCTGCGTGCTCTTTGTAAAGCTATGCAGTGGTACCCAGAAATTACAGATTGTCATTTTAATAGGCGTATTTTGCCTTCCACTAGTATTTATTCATCTACTTGTGGAAAACAAAATAATTTCTTTTGTGATATTCTTACGTGGACAAATAAAATAAGGGTAGTGGCATGGTAGGTACAATAGTCTATCTGTAGGTAATTTGGAATTGAGTCAATAACCTTACACTACTCTTCGATGTTCACGTGCATTAGGTAGCCAGAAATTACAGAACTGATAATTTGTATGTCTACTAATTTACCTTTAAATGAACATTTCTTATCTTGCAATTCAAGTCTTCTTGCTCTTTGCGATACTTTTCTATTTTGGCATAATACTCTGCTTCCCACTTAGCTCGTTGTTCTTTGGTCTTCTTTTGTTCAACCACAAATAAGTCAAGAGCTTGCTTTTCTAAGAGTTTTATTTTAGCCTGGAAAAAATTATCAATATTTAAGATGATAAGCTTTTTATAGAAAGTAATGAAATTTATCTTCCTCACGTAGTGGCCTTCAGACCTGCCCTAGCTAGATTATTGATAACTGTTATGTATGAGTAAATTTTTCTATTTTGTGGAGAACATTTTGCCTGGGATCCTTTAAGTCAGGGGATTTTTACGTAGCGGTTCTAGATTTCTATCTCCTAATAATAATAAGGCAACCAAGTTTTTTCTCTTGCTATGAACATAGTCAGGTCAAGTTAGGTAGCTTACTTCTGCCTCTTCTTCACGTTCAAGAAGATGTTTCATCAGCTGTGCGTCTGTAAGCTCGCCTAGTCTTTCTTCTTCCTTCGCTCTAGCTTCTTCTTCTTTTTTCTTTTCGTACCTAATAGTAAAATTAATTTATTAATTGTTTTTATTACCACCAGGCTTGCCTGTCGCCTATTAAAAGTTACCTGGAAACAAAACTTTTTGATGCGTCCGATGCAGGTATACTTTTTTGTAGGTGGGTAATCTAATCAGTCAATCATATATGAGAGCTTATGTATTGTTCAAAGTGTATTGTACAATGTACAGTGCAACTGCAAGAGCACTCACTGCATAGCATTACACCAAAACTAAACCTACGTATGTACCGGGGACGAGATAAAATCAAATGATTTCCAAATTCTTACATTTCTTTATTCTGTTTAGCGTTTTGCATTATTATGCATTTCTGCATCTCCTCCTTAGCGGTTTTATTTTTGTCCAAGTCAAATGTACAGAACGCTACTGTTTTTGGTTTCCGTTCTAGTTCAGCTTCTTTCTCTTTTATTTCTTTGGCAAATGCAATTTGGGCGTCTCTTTCTTCCAGTGCTTTGGATTCAAGAAGGGCACTGTAAAAACAAAAATGAGTGGGTAGGTACTTTGATTCCTCTTAGACGAAATAATCAAAGCCGCGTCAATTATTTATTGCCATTCCTTTGATCAAATTGTATTGTTATTGTGTATTCAATACCTACCTTATAAGTTTTGTGCCGTAACAACTTCTGTCAAAGAGCTTTTGTTTCGCCTCTCTGATGGCGTCTGCGTTGTTTTTCTTTACTTTTTTCTTGGAGAACGCTTGAACTGCAGCTATTTCTTCAGCGTGTTTTTGCTCTTTTTGCTTTTGTTTGAGTGCTACACAGCCCTGAATACATATTTTACTAATTACAATAAATATTAAAAATATACTCACAACGTTTTGTCCATCAGGGTTCATAAAGATTATATTATTTATTAGATCTTTGATAGAGACACCATAATACAGACCATAGTCTGTTCAGTGATGCAAACAGATTTCTGGCGGAAAAGTGCTGTGAATTGTACAAGACAATTGTACTAGGTAACACTAGTTGCTTCACAATTTGCTGAACTGGACCTATTTGGCGCAGCCGTGGGCCACACAATATTATTTTTTCTTTATTTTTATCGTTGATAAACTTTGTTTTGATCGTTTCATCATCATTTCAGCCGAAAGACGTCCACTGCTGAACATAGGCCTCCTCTTTGTTTTGATCGTTTATATTTACCTTTTCATTTTTATTATCTTTTTTTTTTGTTTGTTTATTTTATGTACTCCTGTTGACTAGTCAAGTAAATGTTTTTCTTTCTTTAATAACATTATTTTCTTCATTAGTTTCATTTCCCACCTGTACAGTATCCGGCCAAGTTTTCATCCACTCCTGTGACATCTCATTCAAAGCTTTCAAGTACTCATTCTCCACGGGCGCAGGTACCTCTGGAGCACTGGCCTGCTTCTCCAGTCGGTCCCATTCCCTTCTATGAACGATGGCCAAACTCGGACCGCCGTTAGGATTTTTATGATAGTGTATGTTTGATTGCGTCATGTCTAAATTTGGAGCTCTTAAAATCTATGCGGCTTAGAAGTTATTTTCTTATTCTAATTTAAAAAAAAGTCACTTTTACTACCTTAGAGTAGTAGACCCCCAGTAGCTATAATGAAACTTGGTAGAATTTAATATAATATTTCATTATTTTAAATTAATATGAATTATTTCCTTCTACTCCAGATACCCCTTTTTTTTTTATCGTGGTAAAATCATCAAATGAGACCTCCAACCCCGGGCAGGGCGGGAGGTACTGTCAGACTTGTACTGACTAAAATCCACGGTGTCCTTCAGTAGCCTTTATATTCCGGGGTCGCGGTAATCCAATAGAAAATAAGTCCGCGAACCCCGCCGGCTTAGGCTTTGGCCCTCTGAGCGGGGGCCCCGCTTTGCTGACACTCTTGAGGCGCCGCGTGGACACGACGGCAGTCGACCGGGCATGGTCAATGGTCGGACAGCGACGTTGCCCTTACTCGCTTTGTCCGCATGCCGCGCCTTACGGTGGCCGGAGATCGCTTGCGACTTACGGTCGCCGTGGGCGTACACCACTGCGCTTGGGGCGGAGGTAGGACGCTGTCCTCTCTCTCTCGCGGCCCGCGCCTTCTTCCCGAGCTTACTTGCCTCGCAGAAGGCGGCGACGCTCCCCCTCCGTCTCGCTCCGCCGCATGGCCGGAAACAATGCCGGGCGCGGAGCTGTCTCCGCTCCTATCGCTGCCGTGAGGACACGTCGGTGCTCGGCCAATGTGGGCATCTTGCACCGTATGCTCTACTTGTGATCCTCCGGGCGATCTTCCGCCGTGGTGGGACACCCCGGCGTTCATTACCTTGTGAGATTCATGCGTACATTTCAGCATCTAAAGTTTTGATACAAACAACGATAAATAATTGTTATGATTCCTTGAGCTTTAGCGTATAACATGTCCCTACGTATTGATAAGTTGTTGATGGCTCTATTTTTTATTTTTGTGTATATTTGGAAACTCCATCCCAAAGTATGATGTCACGCATTTATCAAGAACCGTTGTACTTAATTGTTCGCGTAGAATATAAGTTCTAAGTTACTTATCAGTTCGAAAGTTTCAAGAATTTGTTTGAGATAATTCAACCCAACCTTTTAGGTCAAACGGACGATGAATTGGAACTTATACATTCATTTTCTCTATAAGGGCAATTTTATTTTGTCTTAGCTTAGTTACTTGATTTTCTTTGGCGTCCCTGTCTATATAAGCAAATTGTTTGAGTAGCAACCTGTAGCCACAGTAGCCGCGTGCTGTATCCACATTGTGAATCATTTTTGCCTGCAGATATTTTGAACTATAGAAGAGGCGAAAGGAGAATATAATATACGATAGCAAGTGGCTTTCTATAGTTTCTGTATATTTCCCCACGGTAAAAAAGGCACACGTTTAACGATAGTATGATGGATTTAGAATCGGCCATAAATCTCCAAATGAAACGGACCTCAGCAAAATAATTACACTGGCTAAACCACGGACACATTCGTAGGTACAGAAACCGCAGACTCATTTAATACGACATCAAATGTGCAGAATCCTTCATGTGGTTATTTTGGTAAACATTTAGCTCTTTGATATAAAGTTTTATTTCGCACCGGATAGCGTTAATTAGATTAAATAACCGCCATGCCATGGAGTGGGATAGGAAATTGAGCGGAGCCGTGGTCGGGCGCCATTTGAGCCACCGTGTTGGGCTCATTCGTCAATGTCACCCCACAACGTTGTTTGCAGTATATTTTTGCATAAAAATAACTTATACAGCACTAGGAAATGCTGTGGAAATGATAAATTGTTCGGTCCCTGTGCGCGCGAAATGTGAATAAGATGTAAAATCTCGTTGCTACCTTCATGATATTTTGTTGTTCAGTTAGTGGTAGTTAACATTTAATGAGACCATAAATTAGTTAGCTTAACGTTAATGTTCACTTTCATAGTAACTTACCTACAGGCGAAATGATATTCTAAGATTTATTGAATATTGATTGTTTTCCGGAGTCTGTTTCTGCAACTTAAGTGCCTAAGCCCAATATAAACAATTCCATTAATGTTTTTGTCACAGCTAATATTAGTGTCACCCATTCAACGACGCGATAAAGACTACAAACCCATCTCAATCCCATTCATTCTGTATTCAAATTGTTTCTTTACGTCCATACAAGTCATAAAAGCTGTATCCACACGTGTCGATATCGCTTACACGATTGTGGAAACACGTCGAGTGGGACAAATAGACGACAAATAAACGAAACGTTCGCCCCTCACGCTTCCAAGTCCCGACACATGTGAGCTTTGCCCGCTTTGTAACTGTCCTAACTTTTTATGCAAGCCTGGTAAAGCACCCGGCCATCTACATATTTCAATTGCATTGCTTGTATGTAGGTTTGAAACTGAGTAATGCTCTGATGTGTGGTCTTGGGTACAAATGGGACCACCCCTTTTGCGCCATGGATGTCGTAAAAATATTCAAACGACTATAACGTTGTGGTGGGAAGCGGATGTTATCAATCCTCAATCACTTCTTTGCATGCTAAGATTTGATAGTTCGGTGGTTCTTGATATCTATGAACAGACATGACGGACAATGTGTTTGGTAGTTGGCAAACAGGATTAAATAATATCGCAAGAATTTGAAGTTTTGTATAAGTCACAGTAAATAAACTTGAAAATGAACAGAGTCAGTTTTTTGGGCAAAATCCCACCATTAAATAACATAGATATTCGTAAAATAAATCACCGGGATTTCGAATCAGTCAGGTACACACAGCTCCAATTCGAACGTCTAAGGAATCGCTTTTGAAATAGAAATACGAATAGCAGCGAAATACAAATTGGATTGAGCGCCAATTCCTTAGACGTGGATATTGTGTGTGTAGAGGAACTTGGAATTTTAGAGCTAACATTGCTAACACTTGTGATTACTGAGAATGAAATTGCGCAGAAGGCAGGTATTTCAATCTGAGTTGAACGAATGCTTTTTGGGTTTTTCAACTCATACTTATTTATATGTAGATATTTGTAAAAGTTAAGACTTTGGGGCTTAAAAAGGGCCCATTAAAAAAAAAACAAAAAATTGACCACAATATCTACTAATCATCATCATCAGCATGTAAATGATTCCACTGCTGGGACACAAGCCTCCTCTCTGTGAGAGAGGTGGTGGGCAATAATCTACCACGCGGGCCCAGTGCGGGTTCATAGTTGTCACATGCCTTCAAAAATTTGTTCTAGGACTTGCCGGTTTCCTCATGGTGTTGTTTGTCCTTCACCGTTTTGAGAGCAGTGGTGATGAAATAAATTATACAATGTAATGCGCCTTGCTGGTTTCGAACCATATCCAGTATTTATGTTATTATCGGAATGATCGAAAGCATAACTCATTGAAGTTTATATGGGTACTTAGAGCTAATTTAAAACAAGATTGTAAAGCCACTTAGCCCATAAGCTCACGTCAATAAGGGGCGGTTTCTTTACTTGTATTTCCACGTCGAACAAGGCAACACTAACAATGAGGTATTTTACCCATTCTTCATGATTTGCATACGTTTACTAAATTTAGGGTGAAGTGATAACATCAGAGTTCAGTAAAACGACGGAAGTAAGAGGCAAGGATCCGATAAATAGAAAAAGCAATAAATATTATTAGTCCTACGTTTTCTTATGAACCGTAGTACCTAATACGTTTGGAAATGCAGTAGACGGTACATAAGCCGAGCTCATATAGTGACTAGCTCCGCGAGCTTTATCGAAAAGCCGTGAGATACGGCTGCGTGACTCGCATGGAAATTTATTCATGAAAGTGTGTTTCTATGCATTGATACAGATCTTTGCAATAAAAAATGTCTCTGTGCATCGTATTAATGTCTGGGATTTGTTGAAGTTGCAGTTGAGATACTGAGAGCGCTATTTGTTAGGTTTTTAATTTGATATGTATTTTGTAGGTTCTAAGTTTTCATGGTGGTCTTGTCCGTCGCAGAACCGATAAAGGAGTAGGAAGGTTCTCGAATGGGAACTGTGTGTAAGTAAACGTAGTTCGGGACATCCTCTAGAAAGATGAACCGATGACCTGAAGAAGGTACCTAGCTGGTTAAAAAAGGGGGATCGTGCCGGGTGTCGCTTCTTGGGGCAGCCCTATGTCCAGCGCTGGGCTGCAATGATGTTGATGAGCTTTTTATGATATCCTATGGATTTCAATGTTAATATTCGTAAGTGATTGATACGAAGACCAAAAATTAACAGTAACTTTTATTGATGAGTTCTTTCTTATGTAATTTTAAACATATCTATATCACACGCAATCAATCCTCAAACATTTTTGAACAAGTAATTAGTATTGCCTCTGAGAAAATTTAAAAAAAAAAAACTGTGTCTCTAAAAGGATTCATAAATGATCGTATGCCAAATGAAATCTTTCCTTCAAACTAATCAAATTATTCCATCGTTAACTTCTTACAGAGAAATAGTTAAAACAAGAAGTTTTAACAAAAAGTTCTTAATTTAATTTTTAAAAGAAAAAGTAAAAACTTTCGTTCTAAAATTAATTTTAGTTTGCCGTAACAAGTGAAGCGCGTTGGATTTGAATAAAGTACTCATACAACCGTATTCCTTGGCGCCACTCCACTACTCAAGTGGAGTCGTTCTGTCCGTCCGTTTGTCCCACGTTGGTTGCACTTGACTTTCAGCAGGTAGCCGCCCGGTGCTAACAAGGATTCCAGCCATTCTTCTGTAAGTACCTTTAGATTTTTTTTTTCAATTAAGATAATATAATTAAACAAAATCAAATATGGTTGGGGTTACTGTGACATGTGCTGTGTGGCTTAAAATGAGTCCAGAGACAATTTTTTGTTATTTATTTATTAAAAAATACCACTTCTATGAATATTTTAATCTGTGTATATAATCTAATATTTTTTTAAAATTTATGTAACACATTCTTCTTTACATAGTTATTAAATAATTAATTCAACAAATTCTTTTTTCTTTCTATGATTGCAAAATAATGAAATACCAAGTAGGTATTTAGTATTTATAAGCAAATAACTTACTCAGTTTAACTTATTTTTATTTAAAATATATTCCAAACAGCCATAAATCACAAAAACCAAGACAAACAAACACAAAAACAGTTTATTACCAAGCTCTGTAACTGAACAAAATTGGTCACATCTGTGCACTGTTTAAATTAAAAGTAATTTTCTTATGCAGAATTAATTAATGACTAACGAGCTCAATAGGGTTCATCAGGCGGAAGCGTTAGAAGGCGACAACAATATACACTTAGCCGTACGAGTGACAAAGACAGAATGCGTAGAAGCTGGAGTTGAATGAATTTATGCCGGTCTATTTAGTAACGCGTCAATTTGGCGCGAGAAAGGTTGTGGGGGAGGTTACATTCAGGACGTAATGAAAAGCGCGCGAAGTATATTGTATCGTGTATATTGTCTGTGGAAAATTGACAAGTGAAATTAAAACAAACTTATTTTTGTTTATGGTTTTTTTTGGTTACGGTTTTAGGCGCGAAAATTTGTGTTGTGTTGTGGTTTATTGGTGGTAATTTTTGATAAACAAGTTTTATACAGAAGAAAGATTAGGAAGAAACAAAACTGATAAGACATGTCCGGGACTAATGTTTCAAGACACGAGAGATGAAATGGACTAAAATAACCTGAAGATAAATTAGAAAAAAAAAACACACTAAGCTGTTATTAATAGGTAAGTAAACTACCTACCTAATTACTAATATTAATCATTGATTATAAAAAAAAAAACAAAGAAACTTTTGAGGAAAGAAATTCTACCGACTTAAAAATGTTTATGACAAAATATTAGAAAATTCTAGAGCAATCACTGTGATGGCCATGTCTGTGAAAAAAAAGACCAAAGAAAATTTTCCTTTGATGTTTCTAATGACAATTTTTTTAAATAAACTATTTTAACGAGATGTAAGAAAGAATAAGCTACGAGAATTCGGGAAACACTCAAAGGCAGCATATTCAGTTTTTTTCATATTAAGTAGGTACCTCTGTGTTATTACTGCAAATCGGGACTTATTGATTACATTAAGACCAGCTGTTCCCCATGGTGGGCTCCACGTTGGTTGTAGCGCGATTTTATATAGCCTATAGCCTTCCTTGCTAAATGCACTATCCAACACAAAAATATGTTTTTCAATTGGAACCAGTAGTTCCTAAGATTAGCGCGATCAGACAAACAAATTCTTCAGCGTTTCCTCATTAGAACATTTTTTTAATAGATTTTGATGTCCTGTTGTACGTATATAATTACCGTATATATGTTACGTAGCTATATATTTACATAATTATCAAGATATAGGTACACATTGTTTACGTCATTAAAATTTATCTTGTGACCTTTAACTTAATTTCTCTATGACTGTTATTGTATCGTAGATTGGCTCTTAATTAATATTGTATGTTAGTAACTTGTTATTACTCATTTTATTTAGTTTAGTACCTATTTAAGAATGTTGCTTGCTAGTGTCACTTTGTCAAAGTTCGTATGTTCTAATAGTTACGAACACAATAAAAAAATAACTATCCAATTTGGCATAGTCGAGTCGTTCGGTACGTTTATTATCGCGAATTTAACAAAGAATTTGTTTTTAAGGAATGTGAATATTTCTAATAATTAACATAGAACGCCCCAATCAGCGCTTTCGTCCATAAAATGAACTAATTGAAAAATTGTTACAAAATACTCACACACATACGTAGGTACATCAAAACGGACTGAGCATTTTTTACCGATTTTTCATAAAATCTAGCTAGACCTTTACCTATGCTTGGTCAAACCCTAATAAAATACCCTTATTAAGTGGATACCTGAAACCTTTCCCTACATAAATAATGTTTTCTTCAACAAAGAGCTCACGTCACCTTGAATTCTCCAGGGTTTTCAATTTTCTTTTAACTTCAGTCATAAACATACTTACTTTCACACTTATTTCTTTATGGAGGCAAATGTACTACTTAGTTGTGTCTTAGGGAGCAATAAAAAGTTAAGTTTTATCGTCAAAATGTGCCAAGCCGGATTCTCGGTACATTATGCACGACATATTGTAGCAATAAGCTTAAATATAATTTTATTACAAGAAGCTTAAATGCTTAGTGTTACATAATCCGTTCTATAAGAATCCACGTTCCATTACAAATAAAGTTCCATTCCCTAACAGCCACAGCCACAGCCATAAACTTTTTAATTTGCGTTACGGAAATCCAAGTTTAAATTCCTTTTAAAATATTTACGGAGGTTGCTATAACATTCTCAAAGACAAACTTTTAGACAACACTTTATGGCGTAAAAGCCTAAGTTTACTTGAAGTTGAGTCCGCGTAGAGCGATAAAGCATTTTTATTTTAGTTTGGTAGATTCACACGGTCCGACGGTTTTGCTTTGATTTGTGCGAAAAGTTGGGACGAATGTGAACGCAAATGTTCCACGTACCACACATTAGTGTGAGCACATGTTATTGTGGCTTACATGTGTTCTCGTATGTACATTTGTTACAGTCGTACGACTGTTTGATATGCCGACTATTTAATTAACATTCGGAATATGGGTCGCAGTCTTAGACATAGCTGACTTAATTAAAATTGACACGTGATTTATTATAAAAAAAATGAGAAAAAATAAAACTTGTCAGTTATTAACGCCCGTGTTCTTCTTTCAAACGCTGCTGACGTGACGGGAAAATGAAAATATTTTTCCGTCGGTGTTCATTAATTTACTAATGATTTCGTTATCCGGTTTGGTCCTTGATGTCACAGTTTGTTACATTCTTCCGCTCTTTTTTAACACCTAAGCTTAGCCACTGAAACTGAATACAGGAAAAGGAACATGCTTATTTTTGTAAGTATTTAATTGACGTTTTTCGTTCACCTTCTTAAACAAAATAATTTAATTAAAAGTAATAATTACTCAAAGAACCACTTACAAAGTTGGCATCGTTCTACACAACGTTTAACAGACTCATAAAATGTTCAATTACGCGTGCCGATGTAAACTGCCGAATATTTCTGTTCTCTATTACATTTAATCAACTGCAACGTACGAGTCTCGGCCGTGTCGTACTTGTAAACGAGAACGCGCCCTAATTAGTCCCAACACGGTGATAAAGGCGGTAATGTGATAAATTAACGACTGTTCCTCTCACCGACTTTGATATCAAAAGCTTACGTTACACTCTGGTAGGGATCGTAAAATACTATGTTTAGACACTAATATGATTTGTTGACGGCCTACTTATGGTTAATTATTTTTCATGTTGATTTTGTTTACGGAATGACACTTTTGTTGGCGACTGTTCTTGTTTTTGTTTATGGTAATAAAATTAAAGTGTTTTACCATGCGTATTGGATGCGAGTGTACTTAATCGTGCATCAATCACGTAGGGATTGCTTGATTTATAGATGCTATTGATTTTATTGGCGATTCGATCGGCGATGACTCAATGTAGGTGTATTGTGATTGCACAGTAATCAATGTTGTACTCTGTCTATTTATTGCCAGGAGATTTTGTGTTCATTCACCATTTTCAGAATATAATGGACTATTTTCATGGTAAACAGTGGTTGCTCTACCATTTTCGGCACACTTACTAGAATTTAAAACGTAAAGAAATAAAATCATGTGATGATAATTATAAAATCAAACAATTCAAATCTATAAAAGTAGCACGATAACTATTTGATTTTTTATTTTACAGATGTAGAAGAAAATTGTGAAAAGGATATGTAAAATATGGAGACCATTAAAAGTTGTAGCAGATTCCGAAGAAAGCATGCAGATATGCTGAAATCCAGTCTTGTATTCATCGCAGTTACACTGGCCTGTGTAAATTCGCAAGGTAAGGAAAATTCACTATTGCTTCTGTTTAGTATAATTTATTCCGATTTCAAAAAAAAAGAAAGCGATTCTATTTTCGCCGTGTTTAGTTTTTTTTTTCGATAGCTTTCCAATAAGTTTTTTTTCCTTTTACATTTTTATGGCTAGTTTGGACTATTTGGAGCAGAGCCTTTTCATTTGAAGTACATACTTAATTCTTTCAAGCATCCAAAAATATGGTTTCACCAAATGAGACACAAATCATCTCGTTCTAAATTAAAGCTTTGCTTAAACATGAAATTAATATTAAGCTATATCTGGAAATGTAAACAGCGAAAAACCTCAGAGACACGATATTGAAATACTTTCAAAGGGAACTGAATAATATTAAGGGAATAGACAAACTTGATGAAAAGAAATTGTATGAAAAGAGTTCGTAATTTCGTTTCAATAGAGCTAAATTTTCTTTTTAAACTAAAAAGAACGTCATACGTTCAAATTATGTCACATTCAAATGACATAAGAGCGGCGGGAAAGTAGCGCCAAACTGCACTATTCACTGCACTTTGCTTCCAATGCAGCGATCCAACTTTTCTCGTAATTTCTACAAGAGTCTCACTTGGAATTCGATCAGTAAATATCCTTATCGCGTTTCTGGTATGAAGAGGAAATTATTAATAGCCCTTTACAACTATATTTTGCGTTGAGTGGCAGGAGGTAGTCTGTTACACGCTTTAACTGATATAGGTTATAGTGAAGACATAGCTTTACAGAATATGATGCGATTATCCGGTTTAGCGACAGTGTAATCATAGGTCTGAACTGAATTATCCCTTCATAACGGCTTGTGTACACTATCGTCTAGTTCAGTTTTGATATCGCTTTGTGTTCAGAAGCGGCAGGAAAACAGTCATTAATCAAAGACTTAGTGCTGTCTAAACATAGAATGCAGTCAGAGATATATTGTAAACTTTTATAGAATTGCTAGATGTGACTGCGATTTTACCCAAACTGCATTTTTACAAATTTTCTATCACCCGAAAAATGTAACAGGGTTTCTTTTTTATTTTCTATTCCTTATAAATCATGTGCGTGATCATTAAAACCCTCAAAACAAGCTTAACTTCAGCTACCAATCTTTGGGTCACGAAGGGTAACGTATTTAATATTTGAGTCTGATACACATCGTTACAGAAGTCAGCTCCCAAACACATAAAGCAGAATAGAAACGTCCGAATCAAATTTGATTACGGTCCGTTCAAATATTTGTGTTAGGAGCTCTGAGATCCGAGCGCACGATAGTGTAGAGCCAGCTTAGCTACGGTTAGACCTAAGTACACTAGATCTAGTATACTTCCTATAATTTGGTTTAACAAAATCGGGCTCTAGGGGATTGGCTTATTAAACTGGTTTGCAGACAACTTTGTAAACATCTACTGCTTTCTCCCTGTTATTGAAAGTAATTACCTGCGTATCATGCAAAATATAGTCTACTGCATTATAGTTTTGGATTTAATTAAATTAAGCTGCTTTGATTGCGCAGTTCTATAAGTTATACCTACTGAGATTATGTTAAGGTCTCTTACAACTACCTACATTTAGGTCTGAAATGAAAACAGATTTGGAATAGTACCCGCTGCTGTAATAAGCAATGATTATGAAACAGGAAGATTTAAGATTAATTAATAAAATACAGACTATAGCCAATCCTTACCGCAAATACAATATTTCAATGGCATAAGAGCCAGAACTTCCAGGTCAAGAACGTACATTACTAACATTACGGCTGGTATTCATCCCGATATCTAAATCGTGCAATAACCAGGAGTGATATGAATAAAAGCGGTCGTTAGAGGAAATAGATCAAAAGCTTTATACCGTCATCTGTAACTGTCACAGCTACTTTATTGTGGTCTGGCACCAGCTGTTGTGCCCCAACCAACTGATCCCTCGCCTATACAAATAACTTGGGTGCTATAAAACATTCTGTATTCATGCTTCTAATTTTGTTTCAGACATAACAGCTTGCTGTGACAAAGCCGAGGGGACTTGTCGCAGTGTTTGTGACAAGGTAGGTAATCTTCATCACTTGACCGCATTTTCCAATGTCGTAGAGCTGCATGCTTAAGCTCCGATCTAATCGATCGCATTTTCGCATGTGCGCCGCTGACCGTGTCATATCAGGCACGTTCCGCTTGAGTATGTAGGAATCCTTCGCTAACACGATCACGGAAATTCCACGATCTACCCCTCTACTCTTCGTGTTCACCCGTTAAATCTTAATCGTAATCCACAAAGATTTCCAATCAAAGTTTCGAGTGGAAAGCTAAATTGACTAATTAAGTAGATTTATTACTTCCCCCCAAAACTTTTCGGTCGTCGTATATTTTTATCTGTGTCTGCCGAGGTCATGCAATATTTTGTTCAACGTTATGGTGCCGTACAGAAACCACAAAAGCAACAGTGAGTCTTTGAAATCTTTGAGTTCCTTTTATAGAGTCCGTCCGTGTCTTTGATGTAACGTTTCATCTAAGACAAATAAAGAATACGTTGACACCAGTCATCTATGAAATCATCTATGATTTCCTTGGTGGCGTGTCTTCCTGCGCTATTGAAATACTATGCTAAGGGAATTATTCGAGTTCCCGCGTCGGTCCTAATCAAGAATCGCGTCACAGCGCGGTCCGTTCTGAGAAAGCGCGTCGAGTGAATAAAAGTTAAATTATTAAAGCGCGTAAGAAGAGACGAACGCCGTGCACTAATACATTCGTATTTAATTCCGTCTTGTTAGGGAACACCGCGTGACGGCCGCTTCCTCCCCCGCGACACTGTTTGAATAAGTTACGTCGTACGCGCCACCATCGATACTTTGTTACATTCATAATAATAAAAATGTAGCTGATAAACTTTTATGATGGCATGCAGTCTTAAGATATTCAACATGATAGTGTAAGAGACACTTAAATATGCACATAACATTACGTTGCAACTTTAACTTATTCGTTTATTTCGTGGAATAAGATAACGATTGCTATTGCTCATTTCCACAATTCGATAAAAAGCTATAGTACACTTCTTGTCATAGTTGATGATTTGTACGATGATGACGCCACATCCCTACTCATCCGGTGATTTGGTACGTCACAGCCCAGCGGGGTCGAGATGGAGACAATCTAAATAAAGTGGCTCCTCGTTAAACCAGCTATTAAACGTACTTAACCCCTTGAAAGGGTCTTTGACAATTAATTGAACCGATATGAAACCATGTGTTTTCTATGAATAGAAAAATAATTAAGGGACAAACAAAACCAGTCTGTAATTTGAAGTACATGGAAATGTTATTGTTTACCGCGTGTAGGAATGTAATTGGTGGTAGATGACAAGGCAGCGCTTTCCAGTGTAATGGCTTAATAACAGCGTCAGCCATTTTACTGTGGGGTTGGACAGTACAGGGTAATGACATCAAAAAGTAGCTGGAATAAAAGCTATGCAGTATATCATGGGGTTTTTCCCAATTTCCTGAAACAGCACTATTAACGTTAATGTTATGGGTCTATAAAGTTTTATGTAGATAGCACGGCTATGTAGTGGATGGTGACAACGATAGGGGATTTTATTAGGTGCAAAGAAGTTTACTGTATTTATGGAGGCATTCAATTAACTCTTGAAATAGTGTCAGGTTGTTTGCTTCGTTTTATTTAATGCATGCGGATTCTTCACTAATCCCTGAAACTGAAGGGAACGAGGAGCTCTTGAAAAGAAGATTTATGTATTTTCTAATCCACAGAATTATTTATGGTGATATTCCATCCGGTGTGCACAGGATATCTCAATTAAGAGCATTTTAAAACAAATTATTCACACGAAATTCATTGGGAATATAGTTGATTGCGTATCTGTGAGACTATGAACATCTGTAAGGATTATTAAGACGTTACAATCTCATAAATTGCTGTGGAATTTGTAGTGTGGCAGTGATGAATCTAGGAAGCGCGACTGAACTCGAGTCGCGACACAATGAGCTTAGGAAAACATTCTGATGCTAAAATTATAATGAATTCCTGTGTTATCAACGACACTCGTGACATGTTCTAGATTATTTAACACAAATTACTGTGTACTAAGATAAAACAATCATGATTTTGGATGAAAGTCAGTACTTTATAGCAAAAGATTTGTCTCTGGCCATCACAAAACCGTTGTCCTTTTAAACAATGATTGTAACTTTGTCCTCTACGTCCCGCTGTGACACCCCTATCAGTGTAATGGTTTACTCGACCAGTGAACAAGCGAGTTTATTAGATACACGATGCGCAATCTTGTACTTGTTACTGTTAGCATTCATTGAAAGTGATGTTGTTTATTACACGACTTTACTTGGTCCATTGACCTAATGAAAATACTACATTTTATTAACAGCTTCAGCTGTAAATAGCTTTGTGTAGAACATGTTCAGGCGACTAGATCAAAGACGGCGGCTTCTTTGATTCGCGTTGCCAATGAGCCAGGTTGTCACGTGAGTTTTTAAATATGTTTGTACACCATAAATATTTTGACGACGACATACGCGAAAAAGAGAATGAAACAGAAAAATAATTTATAACCGACATAAAACTGTCACCAAGTTGTCGCTCCTGGATTACGTCAATGTGAATTGATGGTAAGGGTATATGGAGTCAGACAGCCGACAAAAAAGTCCTTGTTTTCCGTAATGGTGTTGTAGTGTCGCCCTGACATTGTAACATGTTCATACGCGGCGTAATGTTTGATTTAGAGTGTGACTCGAATCCCGCTGTACTGACAAATTAATGGTGAAGCTTTTCTTTGTAATTCTGGCCGATTTTCATAAATATTCAACAAAGCCGGCTGAACGTTCACGAGGACTCATGTCGAAGTCAACTCATCCACACATTAACATGGTGTACGGGGACCGGGATGCACGTGACATTTCGTAACAGGGATCGTCAACCGTGACAATCACGCCGCGGTCCCGTCGTATCGGGAATTTGTTAAGCGTGATCGGGATGCCGAGGCTCAGGCCGAATCTATCGGATGCCGAGCACGTACCCTCAACTTTAGTGGCGTTTACCCGACATTCACGTTGGCTGTCCCCTCGAATAATTTGTAACAGATGTCCAAATAAATGTTTAGTTTTCTTTGGAAAGTACGGTTATAAAAAAATTATCCCGAATTTCTACTCAATTTTGTTTGAAAACTCTACTTACCTCTAAAGTATGATGACTTGTTTCCTAAACCAGCACTAATTATTTTATGAACAATTAACAAGCCCGTATCGTATGACTAATGAAGTTTCCAGAATTAGTTACCAACTGTTGTCATAAACTTGAACTGTTAACTACCAAACTAAAAATCATTTTGACACGTAATAAATTACGAAATAAACTCCCAAAGTAATATCATAATCCGTCGCACATTCCCCTTCAACTTGAAAGTTGCGAATACAAACAAACAAATACGTCCGATGGTTCAAAGCGGGTGAAAATAGACTCGTCTGAAATCCTTTCATGTCTGTCCGTCCCACGTCCGCGACACCGCGGCTCTTGGAATACGATACGTAATATCTTATTAAAATTGACACTTTGGAACATTTGACTTGCTAAAGAGAGGTAGTCACTCAGCACCAGCAATTAAATCCACATTTGCGTATCTTGACGAAAAACTTATTCTCCATTTAATGAAATTCTCGTGAAATCATAACTTCAAAGTTTTGCGGGACCTCCCTGCACCTGCAAATATATTATTTCGTTCCCAATTTCGTACTACGGCCAGATTTCCAATTAAAACTATGAGTGCTAGGCAAACTTATTTCTGCGACAATTCCATTTTAAAATCTATTTGTCGCCTGACACGACTGTGGAGTTGCGACAGCGAACAAATTCTTTCCATCAGTATCAAAAATAAGTTGTTCATTATATTCATTAGGAGGGGCATTCGACTTTAAAGAGTTTTTTTTTCGTCTTGTAGACATTATCATTGTGTGTAATGGCAAACTCAGTATCATCTGGGAAAACGAGACAATCTGCGTAAATGCCAGCAACCACATTATTGTTGTATCAGACAAGAACATCTCCGGGGGAGGCAGGGAGAGGAAGGGGAATGTCACTAGCTCGTTAATCACTGCTGTCGCCGCTCTCTTGACGTCTCCAACGTTTTGGCCAAAGTTTATTGCTTCTCCAACAAAAGAGTTTACTGAAAAAGACACACGTTTCACGTCGTAAATGTCCTCACTGTTTTTGAAATAAGAATTCACAAATAAAACAACAACATTACTACACTTCGCCATGCTTGGATATTTTAATAACAAACGGAAAATTCTTCTGAAGTTTGAAAATTTCTTCAGTTCGAATATAATGTTTACGAACTGTCTTGGTAGAGAACCTCTGATAGTTGGCGCGTTTGAAATACTCGATTCAAAGTCAGTTATTTCCAAAGGAACCGTGTAGGCTGGTATGTAAATCAAGCCATAGGAATGGCATCAAAACAAATTTACAAAGAAACATCAAAGCTGTGACGGTGCCGCCGTTTTGATTCCGTCCTTTGATTACTGGTCGAGTTTGTCCCGGGTTTGCTATTTTGGTACTGTTTGTTGTAGCGTGACGCTGATAAATTGGAACAATACGAAACAAAAATGTTTCGGAATACTCTGAACGGTTTTGTTCATGTCGAACATGGTTGAGCAATTGAAACATACATACGTGTCGTGGCAATTGCATTCGTGACAGCCCTGGATACATCAGTAGCAGCTCGCCACGCGCCGTCGGCTTCCCCGTGGCAATAATTACAGGCGGGTAGTTGCTAAACTATTTAGGGCGTCGTTCAGAGTACACCGCGTGCGTCGTTTTATTATGTCAACTGCAAACCCTTTGTGTTTTAATTAGCCCCGAAATGGCATTCGAGATCTTTATTGGGTGTTGCGGTGTTTTAAGATATCATTAGCTGGAGGTTGATTTATTGGCATATTAAATTGATCTATTGATGTGCAGTTTACTGAAGTAGGGTAGAGTGATTTTGAAGATCCCCATTGTTCTTTTATTGTTTTTGGGCGTATGTATGCCTACTTTTTACCATCTCCTCTCCTCGTCTTGCTTTTAATCAATTTCACTTAGATTATTCAGGCCTGTGTGTAGGTTTGCTTAAACAATCAAGGCTCAATCACTGTGATGTATGCTTGACACCTGGTGTTTACCTGCGATGGGCCGTAAGGTAATTCACACATCACAGGTGGTCTTATCTACCGCCGTTCTCGGGAAATTACAAGCTATTGCTTAAATACATTTGATTGTGCGTTTACATTTTACATCATGTGTATTTTAACACGTTTGTTTATAAAATAATTGTTCATCATCCATGTGTATCGAGTAATTAGTAGCTTTATAAAGTCGATAGGTACTCTGCCTTATTAATGGCCTTTGTTCTTAGGAAAGTTTCAGTAGAACATTGTGGATTAATTTAAGATTTATCTCGACAATAGACTGTGTTAAAGTGTCGCTTGAATCCATTAATTATTTCCAGAATATTTTTGGTTAAGTGGTGAAAGCGTTCGTGAATTTATCTTCAGGAAAGTGGTAATGAAAAAGAGGAAAGGAGATTGGAATTAAATAGAAGCTCGTTATGGTTTGTGTTGGTACGTTTCTGTTAACCGAATTCCACTGTAGTTTTTTGAATTCTAAGAAACTTAGTATGTACAGTTGAGAAATTAAGTACGCTATTATGCAGGAAAAGAAAGTTTAGTTATAGCTTTGCTTGGAAGCGAAATAGCAGATAATTTACAGGTTCCACAAACTTAATGAACGTATAAACCGCAAAGTAATCAACACTCACCGATCGACAACGAGTCGGGTAACGCGCGAATTCACCGCAAAATGCACTGTAGAGCAGTTAAATTTTATTAGAGCTATATTATTACGTTGTATATGCAAAATGGTCGGTGTGCGTGCGTTCCGAATTCTAATAGATTCATTGTCTTCGCGGTTCCTTGAATGGCGCTATTTGTCACAAAACTTGGGTCGAGGACCTATGGGTTATCACCTCTTCATCGGCGATGCATCGCGCTACCGGACTTCGTATGAATGTTGATCGTCAGATATTTGTGGAGAGTGAGCAAACTGCCTGCAAACGAAGTAAACGACGAAGTGAAAGGTGACAACTCCTCCTGTTTACAAGATTGTTCTTTGATTTATGTGCTCATGCAACGCTTCCATGGCCGCAAGATACCGATGAGTTGTGTTGGCTGTGTTGTCTTCTAAGCTTGGAACACAACAGACAGACTTAATTGTTTTCGCGCCGAGGTGACAGAAGATTTATGGTCACAATATAACCATGCTTATGAACGATTACAGCAAGGGCAATAAAATTAGAGATAGCAGGTTGCATGATTTGATACTCTTGATTATAATACAGTAAGAATAAATTATCATAGAACACTATAGAGAAACAATAAAACGGAATCCGAGGGATCAATTTCATCTGCATATCAAAAGAATCACGCCTAACTTTTATAGTCAAAGTAAATATATCCAGGAAGTATCAGTGATGATTGAATACTTGCATAAAACTAACATTCCGGCCACGTATATCACAGGACGTGTCAACTGTCATGGCGTCAATGCCAGCGCAATGATGTCAACCACATCCGATTGTCTCCATGCTAATACCATGGGAGACCACCTTCGTATCATTGTGGTACAAACGAGGACTTTTTATTTTATTCTCTGCCACCATTGACAAATAATGTTCTTTGCGGATTGAATATTAACGATTTTTTTAAGCAGTATCATTGTTATTTTATGATTGTTTTTGTTGATCAGTCGCTTGTTTGTCGTGTGAGTTTCCACAAACATATTTTGGTGGATGTTATTCGGAAGCCTGCCATTTAATTATTGTCGTGACGTCATTCTACAATTAATTCTCTTAATTTGTACTGTTTGCTCTTGGCATGCGAATGGGAACTGTAATATATCTGGCTTAGTCTGACTTTCAAGAATTTGTCTTTGATCAGTGTGTGATCGATCAAGCTCAATTGTTGCAATTGATCGTATACTTAGTTGATTATCCTGCAAAGTAAAATAAACGTTACCCTCTTAATCATCGTCAATATTCAGTTGGGAATTACATTCTTTCATGATTGGGTATTTTTTCTTTTTGTAAAGGACGTTCCACAATTTTCTCAACCTGTACCTTTTTTTAGTAAAGCAGTTCCGTCCCGTTCCCAGAATCAACCAGAATATTAAAGACTAGCTTCTGCCCGCGGTTTCACCCGCGTCATGTTAGGAGTTTGGTCCTATAGTCCCGTCTCCATCAGTTCCCTTGAAGAGCGCTATTTCCGACGTCGTGGGTATCTTCAGTGGTGGATGGGGCGAGAGGTAGAGGATGTCTTTTCCCTCGCGCATTCCGACTGCTAACCATTCCCCTTAATTGCCACTGAATCTTGAGGTACCTACCTCCCGAAACGAAAACCGGTTGGACTGCGTCAGACTGAAGGTGAGGACGCAGCCCGTAGCTTTTCCAAACGCTCCTTAAAGTAGGCCGGTCAATATCGACATTAAAAACCAAACATTGCAAGCGCGCATGTAACTACGATTCTTTTATATGTTGTTAGGTCCCTTTAGAGTTTAGAGTATTTCGTTGCAAATTATAACAAAATGGTAGTAACATGCGCGTTTGCAATGTTTGATGTCGATATTGACCGGCCTAAAGAGGGGTTTTATCGACGCAATTGTGCCAGACTGTCATTATTTTGTCGCGGTATTATTTTGAAACTGTGCTAAGATATTCATTGAAATCAAATGATGTAAAGGGCAATTTCGTTCAAAATTAAATGCTTGTGATGATTAACGTATTCATTTGGATAAGGATTAATATCATGTTAATGAAAACACCTTCGCAAATAATGCATTACTTTAAAACAAATTTGGTTCCCATAAAAAAGGTCATAGTGACTTAACCTTTAAAGATAGATATATGCTCTCGCGGACTTTATTTTAGGAAATTTTATGAGGAATAATTCCGTAGTACATAATTTTTGCGAAACTCTAACCGTTTACGCAGCGCACGCAACGGAAGCTCTAAAAAAGGAATTCATTTTCCCGATTTTGAAACATTTCTCATTACTGCTCCGCTCCTATAGGTGATAGCGTGATGTTATATAGCCTATAGCCTTCCTCGATAAATGAACTATCCAACACAAAAAGAATTTTTCAATTCCAATCAGTAGATCCTGAGATTAGCGCGTTCAAACAAACAAACAAACAAACAAACAAACAAACAAACTCTTCAGCTTTATAATATTAGTATAGATATTGGTCCTGGTATTATTAGAAATGAGAACTAACTAAAAGTTCTGGTGTCTATTCTACGAGCATTTAATTGTGTCTGTCGCATTAGGAAGTTATATCGGAGTACGGCGGTGAATGTTGCCAACACTCATAGTATGTCGGTTAAAAGTCGTCTGCCGACTGTGCCGTGACTCACGGCGACAAAACGATCTGCACTTAAAAATAACGGCACGTTTGTTCTTTTTAATTAATTAATTTGCACGCACACAAAAATGACTGCTAGATAGGTAAAGCTGAATGTAAAATTGAAATGAAAAAAAAATCCAGGGTGCGTCTAACACATTAATTCTCATAAAAAAGAGAATGAATTGCTCATAACGAATTGCAGGATGAACCTCAAAGAGCTTAAATTCTTAAGTGGACGTTTAAATTATGAAATCGCTGACGCTGAGAAGGAAAGGCACTTAATTTGAATTGCCATAGTAATGAGTTAGAACTGGAATTCATTAATGAAGCTATGCAATCCTTTCTGCTTATTTCGTGAGAGCTACGTAGTCTGGGTACTGATGATGTTTAAAATAAAATATGACATTAACATGCAACTTGATGTTGAATACCAATTTGCAGTTCGTCGATTGTAGGAGTATGAACCGTGATTGTAGATTGTGTGGGTTGAATTAGTCTTGTTGGCACCATCTGATTTGTATACAATGATCATTGTTCCGACACTTCACGTGCGAGGCTTGGAGCCCATAGTGAGCACATAGGTTAATCGATGACATTATTCGATACATCGGAGCTTGTAAGACGTAAGGGACTTAGCGTTAATGTCTTATAAGCCCTTTGAGCTCAAAAGTATGGTCATGCTTTGCTGTCACAACTTAATATTTATTCTGTGATCTTATTGTGACAGCTTAATAGCTGACAAAATATACGCATACCTTTTTTATGGTCGTGTCTTCTTCGTGTTTGTATTTTTAAACAATCTCGCTTGCCTTTCGTCACTAAGGAAAATATCGTAAATTATGCACTCGAAATTGTCAGCATAGACGATTATCTTCTAAATGATGACTGTTTCTTTTTGCAGAAGTGTGTCGCTGTGTCGCATAATAATTATTGTTATTGGGTCCCTAATGTTCTTTACGATTGTGTTCTTAAAAATACCGTGGTATATTTGAGACAAATGTTTTGAAATCAATTTAGTTAAATTGTTTTTAAACAGTTCCGTCTGCAGAGTGTCTCTTTTTAAATTTGTTTTGCTGAAAAAATTGTTCTTTATTTTGTGAAACTTTAAGAGCTTGTAGAACTTTTAACAATCTCGCCTCCTGACCTTTCATGAACTCTACAGTACATGGAACTTGTACTATTAGTAAAAAATAATTAAACGCTCGTTATCAGCAGCCAGACATCGTGTGTGTTTATGTTTGTGTGCTCACCTCTACAACAAGTGCCTGATAACCCTGTAGCGCCGTCTGAGCGATAACGCGACCTACCAGATGCACATCTCTGTTATTTATGCATATTACTGTGATTTCGTAAGCTCCGTAGGGTTATCTAATAAATGTGACTGCTTCCATAAATTTTGACATCACATAAAGATGTGTTTTCTTCGAATTAAGTGGACGAATAGTGCTGTTTGTTGATGTGTCAAAATTGATAATGGATGGCATAACGGAATGGGACATTATTTAATCCCACGTGTTGCATGTTTTACGTGAAGATTATTTATGAAAGCAACATTTTAACGTAACATGAAACATCGTACAACTAATTTTTAAAATGAATGCGAATGAAAATAACTTTGATGTTAAACAGAATCTCAACAGTCATTTGTCATAGCGTTTTGACAGGAACAAATGTTAATAAAACAAAATAACGAAATGATGAAAAATGTTATGAGTGCCAGAATTATTTTAACTGCTATTTAATTAAAAACAAACACATAGTCAATGAACTTTAACTTAACAAGATAAAATGCAATGAAACAAATCTATTGCTCGTTGCCCAATCTCTTAATTAATAAAAGCAGTGAGAGACATCTAAATTGATAAAGTAACTGGATATTTTAAAAGGGACGTGCTTTGACAGTCGTAGTGTTGGGCAATGTTAGCGATGTGTCCGGACATCAATTAATATCATTAAGCGTGTATTTATAAAACAGACATGTTCAGAAAAGCTAGTTCGAACAATTTGTCAATAGCAACGAATTCTAGAAATAGTTGCTGGAGAAACAGGATAGGTAATATTTTCTTTCTATCCTGCTTATAATGCTGTGAAAAAACTTCCTGATCATTCAATACATGTAGAACTTAGACGGGCGTCTAAGTCCTAGAGGATTTTAGGCCGTAGTACTAAAACAGCAGAATTCATTTAGGTACAGTTTATTACTTGATTTTTACGCTCCGCCAAATCCGACATAGAAACCTCCTGGAATCAACCACTCCTCAGAGTCTTGACGCCGCGTTTGTGGTGTGCTTATGAGCACAGCAGCAGCACAGCTTTCTTCTTTATGAGCTTCTAAAAAAGAAATTCGAAGGAATTTTCTAATATAAGCTTTAAATCTAGAAATGTACTGGTTATTTTCGGATCAATTTTTTTTCTCAAATCTAATGACGTTCGTAGAAGCGATCCTGATTGAGTTTTCTTCAATTTCTTACGTGTTGATCCTGTATCCTAACCGTAGGAACACGCGTTTATTTACCACTAACATGCGCCCCGGTAGTTGTGCAACTTTTATTACATCTTATTCGGTGTTACTAATGTTGGTATTAAATGTTGTAATTACGAGGATGTGGATATTACGACTTAGGAAGGCAGATGTGCTGAGGAATGTTGAGATAGTAATACATATTTGGCCACTGATTGTATTACCACTTTTCCTGCCAAAAACAATGTCTTGGTTAGAGACATACATTTTTCGTTCTTATGGGATTGGAAGGGGTTTGTTGATTAATTTTACCGATTTTAAAAATTTTTCAGTAGTGCCAGCTCATTTAATTTAAATAAATCATCGACATGACGACAATAATGAAGGATTTCATTGTTATGATTGTTTTCTTTGTTACAGATGTCTTTAGTTGAGATAGCATCAAATACATCAACCTTTGAACAATGGGTACCAAACATCTACAGATTTTGTACACCTCGATTGGTAAGTAAAGGACTCATAAAATCAATTTTTTCACAATTTTGAAATATAATAGTATATTTTGCAACGATTGAATAAAGAGCGGATTTAAAGCGAGGGCCATTATATGAATCAAGAGCAAGCGAAGGATTTTAATGACTGAATCACGACCGTAGGGAGTGATTCATGATGATTGAATCACGAGCGAAGCGAGTGATTCAAGTATTTAAATCCTGAGCGACGCGAGTGATTCAGGCCCTCGATTTAAATCCGTTTTATTCAAGAGTTGCAAACGATACTTTATACCATGACTACGAGAAAAAGAAAGATTTGAGCGATAAAAGATATTCAACGAAACAAAATAAAGTTTTTTTTTATACCTAAGTCTGCTCCAAACACACGTGGGTGCGAAGTAGTCCAATCGCTCGGTAACTGCGCCAACAAGCTGACGTTAAAATCGGAGCAATGGGTTGAATTAAGGGTAATTTTCATATTAGCAAGGGGGTTGTCCAGCATCGCGGTCGATGTCGAATGTACTAAAGTGTTCTAAATTCAAACACCAAAACAGTGCGTAAAAGACTACTTTTACGCACTGTTTTCCGTGAGTAAAAGTAGCTTTTTCGAGGGGGAATGGTATAAAATTGGTTACGATCTATTGAAAAGGTCCTAAATATTTTTTATCTAATATGAAAATTACTCTAAATTCAAATCATTGCTCCGATTTTAATGTCAGCTTGTTGGCGCAGTGACCGAGCGAGTGGACTACTTCGCACCCACGTGTGTGTGGAGCAGACTTATTAAAAAAAACTTTATTTTGTTCCGTTGAATATCTTTTATCGCTCAAATCTTTCTTTTACTCGTTGTCATGGTATAAAGTATCGTTTGCAACGAGTGATTAAAGAGCGGATTTAAATCGAGGGCCTGAATCACTCGCGTCGCTCAGGATTTAAATACTTGAATCACACGCTTCGCTCGTGATTCAATCATCATGAATCACTCCCTACGGTCGTGATTCAGACATTAAAATCCTTCGCTTGCTCTTGATTCATATAATGGCCCTCGCTTTAAATCCGCTCTTTAATCACTCGTTGCAAAATATACTATTTCTAAACTGGAGTCAGTCATTAGAATTTGAGACAAATCTTTCGTACCCACCATAATTCCACATTCACTCCAATTAATATAAGCTTCTTAGCTATATATAAGAAGCACAAGATGACGCCAAAACCACTTCAAAGCACTTACATCAAACATTAGTCCTCGAACAAACGTAACCATCAAAAAGGGTCGTAGGCGGCACCGCAGTAAGGCGATACGATCCATTCAGACAATCACAGTTTAGACCGCCATTGAACTCACTCTCTGAAATAAATCTTCATTCATTTTTGTCAATAAACCGCCTATCAGTATTGTATTGTAATTGGGGTGGGTATAGAGTTTCCTGCCCTCACAATGCAGTGCCCAAGTATAGAGTTACTACAAACAATGGTGGATAAGAAAAGGGAAAGATAAAAGATGTGATTTACAAATGATAGGTTGTTTAAGTAATAGGTACTATGTGCTCTGATCAACTGTTTTTGATTTCAGATTGAGTTTTGGATTTGCATGAACAAGACGATTCAAGGTAATTTTTATCTATTTCTATTTATTTCAAAAAAGTTCTGCTGGCCGAATATAACTATTTAGCTTTACGTTGGCTCTAACTACAGGCTTTTTCTTCTACAGTAATTTCTATATGCTTTAAATTGGTAATGATATAAATGACTGACATTTTACGTCTTCTATTGCCCGTGACGATCAAATCATACTGGTCTTTATTCTCTTTATTTCTTTACTGACTGCTGTTGTTGTTTAGTAGTTGCTATCAGCCACCTTGTCCGGCAGTTTGTCAAAGTCCAGGTGGTACTAGACAATAATAGTTAGCCCCTTATCCATTAACGCTTGCCTGTGTACATGTACAATCGTCTATGGATTTGTATTGCGATAGTCGCCTGGATACCAAAGTCGAAGGTATCGGTAACTTGCGTCGCGTTGTGTGTGGACGAAGTGTAGTCTAAGCCTTTTTGCAAGAATTGTACATAATCATTTCCTAGTAGAAACTTAGCTAGTCAAGCAATTATAATTTTAAATTCCCTTTTCAAGCAGAAGTGGTCTCCGGGTCCGGGTGGTGGGGCCGCGCGTGTTGCTCGCTGGGCCGTCTGACGTCATGTCGGCACGCCTGCGCCATGGCTGCCAACGAAAGCGCGCTGGTCGGCGCGGGCGCATGTCGGAGGTCCGATGAGATCGCTTTCTTTGACTGTGTGCAGAGGCAAGAGGAGGCTCAACATTGCTGTTGTGAGTAATTAGTGAAGTGGGAATATGAGGAATTTTGTGGTATTGTTTTGGCAATTTTTTGTTCTCTTTGCGGGCAAATGGAAAATATAGACATTAATTGACATTGATTACTTTTATTTTAAATGATATGAACTCCAATCTTACCGAAGTCCATTGCAGCCAGAGACTCTCCCAAGACCTCACCCAGAACATATCCAATAATACATGTTACCTTCCGTCTTCCCGCAGCGCAGACGCAATCCATGACATGTCACGAGGAGTGTCAGAAAGCGCTATGGCGTCTCGGCCAATCACGAGTTGATCTACAAGCTAGAGCCACGGCGTTGCAGACTTGTGAGGAGTCCCCTGATCTCATGAGGTGTCTCAGAGACCTCACAGATTCTGTCGTGTCTACGGATACTACTAAATGTAGGTAACTTATATTTAATTCCGTGCCTTACTTGGAACTTACTTAACTTACGTGCCTTACTGCGGGTAAACGATTGCCAAATTGAAACACGAGTTTTAATTCACGTAATGAAAAACTTTGACTGCAACAAAACCAGACAAGTTCAGTAATTGTTACTGATTTCAATAGGAATCAACTGCTTACCGTCAATATCACCCTTTGGGGTATCGTTCTGGTATCATTAGCTTATCACAAGGTAGATTTCGTTAAACTATCGGGTATTTGTTATTCGTGAACGACCTTTTATTTTAGGAACTTTAAAGTTTTGAACATTCTGATCCAGATCTTCCCTGTTGCCGGGAATCAAACAAGCCCGAATGCCAGCCGACTTGTGAACGAGTCTTGCGGAGTAAAGGCGTCTTGCAGGAGATGGTTGAGGCCCTAGAGGTGGACTGTGGAGCACCCTTAATTCTCGACGGCTTCTGGCAGTGCTTCCTGAAGAAGGATGCGCCACCTGAACCTAAGGATCTAATCCCGCATGATATTGCTAAATTGCATTGTTGTCAGAAGGTAGGGCTTGTTTAAGACTAGCATATAGGCTAACTGACGTAGTACCTTATACTCCATTGTTCAATATTCTTAGTGACATTGCGTTACCCATTTGACGAGTTGGCCGAACACCTAATTAATTTTGCCCACAAGTTTGTGGCGTTGCCGTCCATACTTAGTTGTCATTTCTCCAATTCCCACTAAGGGCTTCCAAATTTGCTTCGTCATAAATATGCACAGAATAAATATGGTGTTAGACCACCATCTGTGTTTCCAAACGAACAGCCCGAACTCTCTTCAGAGTTCAAGTGAACAGGAGCCTTACCACGAGCTCTAAACGCGATCCAGTTTAGGCTGTGTGAAAGAGATGGTGCTAGACGACTTGTATTATAGCTCTCTTTCCCATAGCCTAAACTGGATCGCGTTAGAGCTCGTGGTAAGGCTCCAGGCTGCCATGCTGCGGAGCGAGATGTAGTGGGAAGCGGTCGCCACCTTCTGCGAGGCAGTAATGCTCGTGAAGGAGGTGGCGGGCCGCGAGAGAGAGAGGACAGCGTCCTCCCTCCGCCCCAACCGCAGTGGTGTACGGGCGTACACCGGCGTAGGCGCGGGCATGCGGACAGCGAGTAAAGGGCAACTCGCTGTCCGACCATGGACCATGCCCGGGTCGACGGCGCGTCGTGTTCCACGCGCGCCTCAAAGAGCTGTCAGCAAAATGACGGGGCCCCCTCTCAGAGGGCCAAAGCCTGCCGGGGTCGCGGGACTTATTTCTATTACCGTGACCCCGGAACATAAAGGGCTACTGAAGGACACCGTGGATTTTAGTCAGTACAAGTCTGACAGTACCTCCCGCCCTGCCCGGGGTTGGAGGTCTCATTTGATGATTTTACCACGATAAAAAAAAAAAGGCTCCAGGCTTTTTCTTGGTTAGCTCACTCTATCGAAGTGAGAACGAAGACAAAGTCAATTCTTTGTCTTCGTCGCCTGTGACCTAGACTAAAGTCAAGAGCAGCGACATCGCAAATAAAAAAAAACAATTCCTCTTTAGTTCAGTCTTAAACATTAACACAACACACAAATAAAAACTTTTTGGAGCTCAATTTTTCCCTTGGAATCCATTTTTCTGGAGTTTCAAACGACGCGTGCCCTTGATCCACTAGGGGATCAAACTTCGACGTCTTCGCTAAATCCACCAAGAAACTTCTGATTTCTTTAGCAAACGAACTGTATTATGTGCTGAAGAAGTATTGCCGAAAGTAAACGAAGTAAACTTTGTTTCAGGCAGTGACAATAAACTGTCGCAGATTATGTTTCGAGACGTTCAACTCGGGCTGGCAAACTAACTGGCAGAAGTTCTACACGGAATGTTTGGGTGATCCCCAGGAGATTGTATTGTCGGAGTGTATGGACGATGGTATGTTTGAATTTCACTGTTTTTTCTCAGCTTTTAAGTCTTCCCTTTTATTTAAATCACTTATATGTTTTTATGTGTGTCCGCTTCACAATTCGTTGCATAGTTTAGACTAGCTGTGCCCGCAACTTCGTTCGCGTGGATGTCGGAATTGAACAATGTATTTTTTAGTTCTAAGCGCTTAACCCTTAATTCGGCAAGAGCAAAAATTAGCGAAATTTTGATTTTTTTATTTATTTTTGACATCATTAGATATTCCTAAAACCAGGAAAAATAATGAAAAAAATCTAGTATATCTAGTTTTTCAGTAAATGCATGTCCAGTATACTGGACATTGCCAGGTTCTCTGAAAAGTAACAAAAAATATTGATGTCCAGTGTAATTCCCATTGTCGAATCAAGGATATATTTTTTTAATTTTATAAAAACTGTTTTTTATGCAAATATGCTATTTTATGTTTAATGTTTGATGCATTTTGGCTTAGAAAGTCATGCTTAATCCGCCTTAAATTAAAGAAGTGTAGTGAAGGCTCAATTGAGGAATGTCCCCTCTTTTCAACGGTTTTTTTTTCATTAGGAAGGTTAAAGAGGGCAAAAAGGCTTCACATTTCAGGAAAACATGGATCTGTCTTTGAGTTCTGTTCATCTCTAGCCTATTTACGTAAGACACATGACAGTAGTAAATGGAGAAGCGAATTTTGGCTTCACACAATTTCGGAATATATCTTAGCAGGTTCATTAGAGGGGTCGTTATGTAAGATTCACTGTGCCCTTTGATCCAGTGGAAGGTGGTCCGTCGAGGACAGGGTTTTATGATAAGATTGCTGTTAGTTTCGTTGCTTTTTAGAGCATTCATATGGCTGTGCTCTCAAATGGAAACCACTTACCATAGTATTGCATTGACAGTGGCCTGACAGCTGTTGGGGCTGCTGTAAGGGCAACTCACTCGCATTGGAAGGTTGAGATGTAAGTGCCTAACAGTAGAAATGTCAAATATTCTGTTGAGAGCAATAGAGAATGTACACCAGCTCTAAATCATGTTGGTTTTTGATAATCCTGTGTAGGTGTGTTCTAAGTTCATTATTTATTGGTTCAATGTGTGCCCCCTTTTGTTTTATAAAGTAATTTTTATTGAAAATTTATCTTTTTGGTATCCCTATATTACAAGCAACCAATAAGTGGTGGAATCTCCATCGTCCGATTCAGTATACAGGTGTAATTTTTGCCCGATGGGTCTAGGTGCATAAGTATGGTAGCCGGTTATTTTGCTTCCTGATAAGAGAATAGGCCAAGAGGTATTATTTGAGGTATATAAAGTATTGCTGCAGTTGGCATGGTAGTTATGCAGCCATTTGTTGCAGGGAAGACCACTTTTCAGAACCTCTAGAGACATAAAACTGTCTTTAGGAGTGCCATCTCTTTTTCAAGCGCGCTTATTTGCCACTCTTTTTGCGGCGTGTTGATTTTTTTTGAATACTTATATGTTTTATTATGTTACTTATCAAGAAATTTAGAGTTACACACATAACATGGACGTAATTACATAATATCGTATTGAAATGAAATGTCCGTATCATTGGCAATGTCCAGTATACTGAACATAACTAAATCATACTAAGTTACTGCAAACCTGGCAATAGGAAGTATACTGGACATGCAAGTTTTACAAAGAATACTGCAAAATCTATGATATATACAATGCTTGCAGTGTATGTATACGTTTGTATATACCATCTGAAACGTATAAATAAAAAAAGAATTGCCTCTTTTAGAACAAAAAATTCGGGTAATCCTAGAATTATCAAGAGCGGGTAAACCTCGTTCGTCCTGCCTGACATTGCGGAGACTACTGCTGGACCAGGTGCAGGTGTCCATTGACAGATATTTTTAGGGTAATAATACAGGATATAACCAACCTATCTGATACAAAAAATCTTTAATATGGTTTAAAATAAATGTACCAGATTTTTTCAAAATCCATGTCCAGTATACTTCCCGATATCGAATTAAGGGTTAATTCAAGCCAGTCCATTCCAGTCCATTCCAGTCCATTCCAGTCCATTCCAGTCCATTCCAGTCCATTCCAGTCCATTCCAGTCCATTCCAGTCCATTCCAGTCCATTCCAGTCCATTCCAGTCCATTCCAGTCCATTCCAGTCCATTCCAGTCCATTCCAGTCCATTCCAGTCCATTCCAGTCCATTCCAGTCCATTCCAGTCCATTCCAGTCCATTCCAGTCCATTCCAGTCCATTCCAGTCCATTCCAGTCCATTCCAGTCCATTCCAGTCCATTCCAGTCCATTCCAGTCCATTCCAGTCCATTCCAGTCCATTCCAGTCCATTCCAGTCCATTCCAGTCCATTCCAGTCCATTCCAGTCCATTCCAGTCCATTCCAGTCCATTCCAGTCCATTCCAGTCCATTCCAGTCCATTCCAGTCCATTCCAGTCCATTCCAGTCCATTCCAGTCCATTCCAGTCCATTCCAGTCCATTCCAGTCCATTCCAGTCCATTCCAGTCCATTCCAGTCCATTCCAGTCCATTCCAGTCCATTCCAGTCCATTCCAGTCCATTCCAGTCCATTCCAGTCCATTCCAGTCCATTCCAGTCCATTCCAGTCCATTCCAGTCCATTCCAGTCCATTCCAGTCCATTCCAGTCCATTCCAGTCCATTCCAGTCCATTCCAGTCCATTCCAGTCCATTCCAGTCCATTCCAGTCCATTCCAGTCCATTCCAGTCCATTCCAGTCCATTCCAGTCCATTCCAGTCCATTCCAGTCCATTCCAGTCCATTCCAGTCCATTCCAGTCCATTCCAGTCCATTCCAGTCCATTCCAGTCCATTCCAGTCCATTCCAGTCCATTCCAGTCCATTCCATTCCAGTCCATTCCAGTCCATTCCAGTCCATTCCAGTCCATTCCAGTCCATTCCAGTCCATTCCAGTCCATTCCAGTCCATTCCAGTCCATTCCAGTCCATTCCAGTCCATTCCAGTCCATTCCAGTCCATTCCAGTCCATTCCAGTCCATTCCAGTCCATTCCAGTCCATTCCAGTCCATTCCAGTCCATTCCAGTCCATTCCAGTCCATTCCAGTCCATTCCAGTCCATTCCAGTCCATTCCAGTCCATTCCAGTCCATTCCAGTCCATTCCAGTCCATTCCAGTCCATTCCAGTCCATTCCAGTCCATTCCAGTCCATTCCAGTCCATTCCAGTCCATTCCAGTTATTTGAATAATCTAGTTTTTCTATTCGAAGTTAGATCGCGCGACGGACGTACGAAATCAATGTGTGAGACCAAAGAAACTTCTGAAACACTTTAAATTCAAATATCTTTTGATAGACTGAACCGATTCCAATGAAACAAAAACTAAGTTCCTCTCCAAGTTACGCTTAATCGTTGTGTATAAAAGTTATCTACATTAATTTCGTATATTTTACGTGATACCTGGACAAATACACAGACAAACAGACAAACAGATAAACAGACAAAAATTCTAAAAATGCTAGAAATGGGTTCTATTGGTTGTCCTTTAATACCCTGGCTATATTTTTTGAGTTTTTATTTAATGTACAAAAATAATTTTTCTACAGTTTTATTATATGTATAGAAGATTAAGAAGATGGTTCTGAACTACACAACCGGTGTTTCTGCCATAATTTAGAGAACTTACTTCGGATCATTTGCGTAAAATGAACTTATATTAAAGTTGTTAATATCTCGATGTTTTAAGCACAACTTTAGTGGCCGCGCCCCTTAAGTTTAAAAGCTAGATTTGACATTAACAATTAATCTTATTTCTCTTTGGAGTCGTAATCATTAATATGGTCCGTAAAAGATTTCGTTATGGAGGTATCGGGCGAAGTCCACATTATTTGCTATTCAGCTCTCCTACATGCTTCATTAAATATTATTTTAGTTAAATTAAAGTAAATTACCTATGTGGTGTATGTTTACCACATAGGTAATTAAAAAAAAAACCTTTTTCATATATCTTTGTTTGCGAACTTTGTGAATGAAACTCTCTTCTCACAATGCGTTATCGTAAGTCTATATGGCCTTTTCATCATCGAAATATAGTTAGGTTTACCTGATCGTTCACACTTACACCATAACTCTAAAACAATCGTATATCTTTCCGACATTATTCCATCGCATATCTATCCAACCACATACTAAACTGCAGTGTCCTCCATCTCCGCAATGCATACACATGTGGCTTCTAGAAAAACATGCTAAATCGCTCGCATCCATATTAATGCGACATTCCCGCGCCTTGATGAGACGATGCGTCGACCATGCAGATTAGGGCAGCTGACTAGAATATGCCGTTGTGATTACCTTACTCTTTAGCGGTGTTTGTCGGTACTTAGCAGATTGCTTTGTATTTTAAACGGCTTGAGATTTGCAATTGTGGCATCATCAGATTAGAAATATCGATTGCCAAGCTATTCTTGGAGTTGTTAGTAGATGAGGCCATGGAAAGTTTCTATAGGATCCTCTTCGCGCTGAATGATACAATGACAGGAACTTTATCAATGGGCTTTTTGACTTGTTTTGTTTTGAATTTCCGATAAGTTTCGTGACATGATTAAAATCTCGTTATAAATCCTGTTTTAAAAGGATGTTGGTTATAATTTGTTTTTAAACAGATTTCTAGAAACCTTAAAACTCCGTATTAGGTTTAGGGCTAGACCCAGTCAACCTTGTAAGCAACCTTAATTTATCTTGCACCTTCGAAATAGACTTTACTGACCGAAAATCGATTAGGCCAACTTTGACCGTCTAATAGTAGCTAATCAGCCCAATCATCATCCAACTTCGAAAACTCCCTTCTCCGTATTCTTTTTTTTTATCGAGGTGGATATCCTTAATGGATATCATCTAAAACCACTCCAGTGCTCCCAATACACATTTTGCGTTGGGGGCAGCGGGATCTAATGCGACTTTCGCTGCCCCGCAATAGATCCCCTAGTTACTAAATAAGCGTTTCTGGTCTTAGCAATATATTCTTCAGCTGGGTACTCACTTAGCAGTGTTGCATGTAACGTATCAGATACGGTACCAACAGAGTACGCACGTAGGTACGAGCCAGCTGCGAACCACCCGCAGTAAGCTAGTAAGAAACACAAAGGCGGCTCGCAGTGTGCACGGACGAGCCGTACCCATTTGCAGGTTGATACGTTACTGCTAATTGAGTACCCAGCTTTCCATTTCGTTTCTTGAGCTCTGATCTACCGTACTGCAGTCAGCTTAACAGTATTACATTTGTGTCAGTGGGATTTTATGCGACTGTCCCGAGATTGAATCCCCCTAGTTCCTAAATTATGGTTTCTAGTCTAATAGCATAATCATGGTATTCCAACTTACAGTGGATGCACCCTGTTCCTTGGGCTGTGCTGGTTTGACGTACTGCAGTCAGTTGAACAGTCGTCCCACCACGCTGTTCAGATCGTGCACCGCGCAGGCAGACCTTGAGGCTCATCTAGCAGTCGCAGAGCAGAAGGGAAGTGGGTAAGATTTATTGCTTTATGTTAGGAGTTTGAACTAAGCATCAATGGTATGTTTTGTAGATGAGTTGTTACAACCACTAACTAAAAAGGAGGCTATAGTTAGGTGTTTGTCACTCAAAATAAGAACATTGCGTTTTGAAAAATCTTACGTCGCATTAGCAACGTTATCTGCGGTATAAGCATATACCCGTATAAAAATTGGAAAGACAGTTGCCGATCAGACACAACACCTGTCTGGTACGGAGAGTTCCATTGACACTTCCTGTTTCTTTTTTCCTTATACCTTTAAATTATTGTGGTTGAAGACTAGTTATTAGTTTTCGACCTTAAGGTTCAGTTTCGATTTCGGTTTTGGACAAAAAATCGTGTTTCGGTCAAGTAGGTATTGGCCGAACCTTTCGACCCAGCCGCCGATAAAAAGTTTCGGTTCCGGTTACGGTTTCGACCGAAACTAGAACTAGGGCCGAAGGTTCGGTTTCGGCTGAAAATTCAGTTTTCGGTCGGCAACTTTTTATATGCTGGTTTCCGAAGCTTAAGTTCAGTTGCTTATAAATTGGTGTTGCTACCTCTAATCGAGGATCTAAATAATGAATTTCCATATTACAGAGTTTTAATAATATCCGGGATGGAACTGCCTCTGAAGAACTCATCTCAGTGTCCTATTGATATTTGGAAGAGCGTCGCCTGCGCGCTTCACGTCAAACCCTGTACGGCAAAGGTGAGTAACCATTTTAAATATCTAAGCAACCAGATAGATTGGGCTTTATAGAGTGACATTGACGAAGGTTGTGTTTATTGGGAGACCGGTAGTCAATGGAGATTTAGGTTGTCGTGCATTGTAATGGGTTCTCAGTTCTGTAGCTGGGTATAGTTACAGTCGATTTTAGCTTTAACTTACGTCCCGGGAATGCGGATGGCGAGTAATGGTAGAATGGTCGTAACTAACCGTGATTCTGGGACGTAAAGTGCTGCTGAAGAAATAACATGGAGTCCAGTCTCTTCTTCTCCATCCTGGGTTGACAGGTATTCGATGAGTGTACCAGGTAAAAAAAAGTTAAATTCTTCTACAATTCTTCTACATGTGGAAGTGAAAATCTGATTCAAGTCTTAATATACTTTTCTCCATCCAAGTCTTTATACAAGATTTTCTTCTAATTCTAGTTTTTACACTTATCATTCTAAAAATTTTGTAACCGTAGAAAGTGATTGGAATTCGGAACCAGATGGATTTATACTCATAGCTAGTACTATCGTAATCATTATCTGCCTAGCCTATTCCCAACTTTGTACTTTACCAGAAACTGACACATTTTCTACCATTAACATTAAACTTGCTCCAATCTCCAGGGTCACAGCAGTCTACTATGTGCTGAAGAGTGTGCCAGCCTGGTCTCATCGTGTGTGGAGTGGTCTCGAGCACCTCCTACTCTGACGGCGAGGGCGTTATGTGCGAGGCTTACACCTACTAACAACAATGCACCCTGTGTGCCTTTGCATCAATTTATGTCTCCAAGTAAGTACATAGTGTCTTGCTTACTGTTGACTGCCCTTTTGGTATGAAACTATTTGTTTATTTATAGAATTTGTGCCCATTGCAAAAGGCTTTGGAAATACCCTGTATTACCTGGCAGCTCATTAAACATATCTGCCTAAATGTGGATGTACTTGTGATGGATATGCCTTTGCATAATCTTTCGACATTATAGCCGTGATGTTTTGTATCAATAATAAAGTACGTTTTGGAAGTTAGATAGATTTGTGGCATGTTAAATTCTGGGTTTTAGCTGCATCCGATGATGCTGAAAATCAATCTCAACATATTTGATGATGTATAACGTTCGCTAGATCGACAAAAATATCGCCATAAGGGCTTACTAGGAACTTAAGAAGTCGTTAGGTCATTCTTCAAATGCAAATGGCTTGAGAATGTATAACTTTTGGGTGATACCTTTGATCTTTGCTAAATGTCCATTTTTTAAATTGAGTGTCCTCTTACCTAAACCTCTTACCTAAAATATACGGTGGTCCTTCAATAACCCTTTACGTTCTAGGCTCACGGTTACCTGATGAGACAGTACCACCACCACCACACTAGTTGTTGAATATCCATGAGTCCAATTATGTCTAATCATTTTCAGGTACAGAGGCTCCACTACTATCAGCGAAGGAGGTAGTGACGTCACCATGCTCGGGGTCTCCCTGCACGGCGCCGCAGACGTGCGTCATCAACAGGAACTGTCTGCACGGAGGATCATGTCCGCGGTACTACTGCGTCGATGGATGCCCGCTCGGTAAGATAAGAACTGACATAAATATTAATACAGAAAAACCAGGCATTAACAGAATTGTCCACCAGACACGTTTGATCGAAAGATCTTCCACTAATGGTAAGTTTTCAGTATCAAGATGCACCAAAAATTACACCACGGCATGTCATGTTATGCGTAATCCTAAAAACATCGATCCCGGCAGGCTTTAGTTTATTATAAAGCCCGCTGTACAGATTAGGCCAAGGCATATTGGGCCAGCATGTTGAGCTGGTTTCAAATGTCACTGTTTACACATTGGGCCAAAGTGTGAACACTGTATGCAAAGCACAAGAATAGTTTGATTGGTGCAAGAAAAACCGACAACTTTCGGTTCGCCGGCCTATATTCCCGCCAACTACCAACATACCGCCAAGTAGGTCTGTAGACGTTGGCCCAATGCGATGGCCCAATGTGTACAGCGGGCTTTAGATTTTGCATTGGCCACTAATGCGCCAATATTACTTGAGGAAAAAAGTGTTTTGCATTTTGTCTTAAACGCGTTTCTTTCTCATTTCACAGGAGACAGTTCATCTCAAATAGTCCCAGTAGGTACGTGGGTGCGGGTGCCGATGCAGTCCTCCCTGCACAAGGCGTGCTTTAAGATCTGTCGCTGTGGCCTCAAGGGACTGATGGACTGTCAGCCGCTGCCCTGTGTTGAGATGGAGAACTGTCAGTTACATGATAGAGAAGTTATGCAAGGTAAGATGGTTTGAGCTTTCATGGTGATGATCCTGAGTTCTATGAAAGATGCTGAGTCTGAGTAAATCATTAACTTGGGAATTTTAAGACAAAAAATATTCCTTGACGTTAGTTCTCAATTGTGTGAAGCAGGTATAGCTATTGTTAATAAAGCTTACGAAAGTATTTATCTCGTGTTTAACAATTTTGAGGATAAGTAATTAAAATTAAGGAGTTCAACAATAACGGCCCGTTCACGGGCCGGTTTGAACGGTAGCTTAGTGTGGGGCGGCAAGTGGAGGATGTGCATTCTACAAGGCGGCGCCCATAGCTTGTGGCGTGCGGTGAGAGCATCAATTAAACCAGTCTTGAGCGAGCCGTAAAAGTGTCACGACGGTACCCTTAGCACGAGTTTTCAACCTTTTACTTTACAGCAACTTTCCAGTATTTACAGCGTTTCTTGTATGAAAACATGGAACAGCGCCTCTGGTGTGCAATGAAGGAACCAATTTTTCCCTTGAAAATTGTCAATTTGAAGTCGTCAAAGTTGCAGTTTACTTTACGTCTCAAATACTGAAAACTCGTGCTGACGGTACAGGTGGTGTTCTGCGTTCTAACGATTTTTGTGACGTGCTGCGTTCTGAAAATATCCTTGAATCAAGCTAAAATGACCATAAATCAAGCCTAATGTTTAATTTAATATTGATGATTGTTTTATAACTGCACTTGTTACCTACTATGCATATGCCCAGGCATGGCTCAGCTATGGGGTCATGCTTTGGGGTAACAGTACAGACTCACAAACCATATTTACTTTACAAAAGAAATTAATTCGAATAATAACAAACATAGAACAAACAGATAGCTGCAAGCCACACTTCCAAAAACACAAAATACTCACACTACCCTGTCTATACAGGGTGAATTTTTCAACTGGGCGTGGATGGCTACTTTCGAAACTATGAGGAATATCGAAAAACGTTGAAAGGAGTCTCGAGGCCGATTTTGACAAAAACTAAAACTGCATCATTGGATTTTAGAAAAATCAAAAATCCTGGTCAGGAATCGAACACGCTGATTTTGAAAAAAAAATCACACCCTGTATTATTATACCATTCGATAGTGTTGCTAATAAGGATCAAATTCTGGGAAGTAATCATATACGGCAAACTTAAGGAAAACGTATAATTACAAAAAAACTGATTAATCTTTATGGCAAAGACTGTATTTGAAACATAAGTTACCGTTTCTTCTTTAAAATAATGCTATTTGTAGTTCAACTCAATAATGTCGTATTGCTAAGTACAGTGGGATTGTTGAAACGTCAAACCCAGTGAGACATTGAAAACAATGAAATTTTATAATTTCGAATAAATTATGGCTCAGTAGAATTAAAGTAACATGAAAAAATAGCAATTTCATAAAAATCAGCCATTTCCTTAAGTTTGCCGTATATGATTACTTTACAGAATTTGATCCTTATTAGTAACACTATCGAACGGTGTAATAATACAGGGTGTGATTTTTTTTCCAAAATCAGCGGGTTCGAATTCTGGCCAGGATTTTAGATTTTTCTAAAATCCGATGATGCAGTTTTAGTTTTCATCAAAATCGGCCTCGAGACTCCTTTCAACGTTTTTCGATATTCCTCATAGTTTCGAAAGTAGCCATCCACGCCCTGTTGAAAAATTCACCCTGTATATTTTAGAACTATGTAAATTTGTCAAAAAATATCCAGATTTCTACACTACTTGCGAAGAGACACAAAAAAGATACACCTTTAGACACAACAACAAAAAAAATTTGACCGCCTTAAAAAAAAAACCACAAAAAAGGGTAAAATAACCTACAAAATAACTTTTCTTTCGGAAGTCGGTGGCTTTGTTTTATTATTTCGATGTCTTTTTGCCACCGACTTCCGAAAGAAAAGTTATTTTGTAGGTTATTTTACCCTTTTTTGTGGTTTTTTTTTGAAGGCGGTTAAATTTTTTTTGAAAAAAGTTTTTTATTTTACTCTTTTTAGTTTTAATATTCAACCCAAATTCTTGGCAAATACATCATTTTCTTACATGTGCACTAGAATTTTGTAATCCTTAGCACCGGTATTAACATCGCCCATGTTGTGTGCATAAAAGAAAGTTCCAATGAAATTCCCTATCTCAAAAAATTTGATGAAATTTTTATGGGACCACACTGCAAGTATCCTGCATCGAACGAAAAAAGAATCACACTAATCGGACTAGAAACCTCGGAGTAATCGATGTACAGTAGGCAATCAAAATTGCTGTAGCTCGCTATTAAAGAAATAGCTTAACGTTTAGTTTGACTTACGACCTTCTATTTTCGAGAGACACAATAATCCATCAACATAATTTCAAGTAGAGTTCATAATTTCAACGTTAAAATATGAGTCCAGCTAGCTCAGTGGTTTAGGCGTTTACATAAATGCGTTAATCGAAAGAGGTGCGAGTTCAAATATCACGCAGCGGCTGTTAGACTTTTTGTAGGTTTTTACTCGATTGTTTAATATGTTTACACACAGGCAGAAATGGCCTTGTTAGGAATTTTTGTGTGTGTTTTTGGTAAGCTGGTTAGTTAGTTAACTTAACAAATAAAAATTAACATAATCATTTAAATAATACTTAAAACAATAAATAATATATAACTTCTTTAAAAATAAACAATAAGCGTAAATATACAAAATAATAATAAATAAATAAGTTATTTATTAAAAATATTGTCACGAATTCAACGATACTAAATAAAAACAAAAAATGTCCTCTTTAAATTAAAGATTGATTTTAATGAAAACAAAACAACGTAACTAAGTTTCGAACTCAAACCACATTGATCATGACCCCACGCTATCCGCACAATCATGTTAGATCATCTAATCAAGGCAATGCAATGGTCACCATCTGTTTTTGTTAGTTAAATATTTTCACAAGTTTCGTATGTGGTTTCGTTAGTGCTGCTTATTGTAATTTTATTTCGTTTTAAATTTTTGCCAATGATGATAATTTATTACCTACAGGGTTTAGAATAAAAATGCATGTTTTGTAATTAGCAATAATAATATATTTTAGTTGTAATTATTATAATTCTATGTTTTAGATAAAGTTATAAAACCGCTAAAATTATGAATATTCGAGCTGAATATAATGTGAAATAGTTGTAGTAAATCGTAGATGCAATTTTTATTATATAAACACAATTCTGAAATTATTTAAATGAATCTTTGACGTAATAAAACAGTAAATAAGAGAATTTAAAAATTAAAAAATATCTTCTTAACATTAATATAAGTGGTTTTAAGGGTAACTTACGTTTTATTATGCGTAGCTAATTAGCAATTACAGGGTATTCTAATTGCGAACATCTTAGTATGTTATTTTCTATAAGAAAATTTATAAAACCGTATTTACTTTACCAAAAGAAATAATAAAGTTATCATTATTAAAGCCATTTATTTTAAAACAGTATCAAGACACCGCGGCCCTGAAACGCAAAGGGCCAGTTGCCTTTTGCGTTCCTGTGCCGCAAAACCGAGCAAGGCGAGCTCGGTATTCGGGTCGCCCCGACTCGGAAATGTTAGATTAGGCCCTGGAACGCAAATAGGAAGTTGCTCTTTGCCTTCCTGGGCCGCAAGAGTGAGCGAAGTGAGCTCGGGGTTTGGGTCACCCTGACTCAGACCGATTAGGTTAGGTTAGGCCCTGGAATGCAAAGGGCTAGTTGACCTTTACGCTCAAGAGCCGCTATGCCCCGTTACTGTTCCAAAATAAACGCCTTTTAGCATGGCAGCTCTGGAACACAAAGGGCCAGTTGCCCTTTGCTTTCCAGTACCGCGGTGCCAAAAATTATTGAGCTTATCAAGTTTCTTCCGTTCCACCAAGTTCAATTTAGCGAAAAAAAGTTATATATTATCAAATAAAAAATTACCAAACTGCATAAAAAATACCCTGATACAAGATATTGAGGTAAGTTTAAGGATCGTTTTCTTTACGAAAAGATGTTTGAAACCATACCTCAATTCTTAATCCTTAAATAATAAGTTATCAATAAAATGATGTTTACGTTTTCAGTCTATTTACAATAAATAAACAAAATTCATATAAAAAAAGGACCTCAAGAAAATCATAACTTTTTTTGGATTCCCATAAACGTAACGGTTTATAGGTGATATTCGATGATGTAAGCCTTCAATGTTGAGTGCACGATCAACGGTTATTAATTTCGTGTTGAATTAGTTACACGGAAACCATTTTCCTTCGTATTAATTCCCAGACGTCGTCGCTGACGTCCCTGTTTATTCTTAACAACTCATCTCATCATCATGCCATATCTCAAATCCCACAGACTCATAGTATTAGATACGTCACTAGAACAAAACATAGAATACTATTATTATCTTTATGCAAAACAGCTGTTGATCTATTTTACTATTAAGAAAAACTGTAATATAATAGCACATACTAAGTATTAATCACTTTTCTTTTACTTTTAAAGAAACACTTTTGAATAGGGAACCTTATTTATAAAAGAATATTAACATGTGAAATAGTTAAAATTTAAATGTTTATACTCACACTTAGTCCGGTTTCATTTCATATTTTGTTTTAAGTTTCATTTACATATTTTATGCAGGGCTATAATGTTCGCCCTTAATATTTATATAATTCCCATTGTTAATACTTCACTGCAAAACCATAACAGTGTTATACGTAAACAATCGTCACATAAAATAATCAGGAATTAACAACGTTCCATTATGAGACTCGAAACGAACTAACATAGTTTTGTCTACCTCACAAATAAAAATAATTTACGTTTGTCACTTTTGTTTCGTTTTCTGTGATCTACCTACAAAGCTTTATTATACTAAAATTATGATCATAACCACAGATATAGATAGACCATTATATCTGTGATTATAACGAACGACACGCAACACTAATGACTAATATTGGTAATTATAACAAAAAAAACAAATTATGTTATCAAATTCCTACTTAAAAAAGTATTAGTAATAACAAAAAGAATAAAGTAATTATTGAAAATTAAATTAAATAAAATAATAATTGGAAAAAAAGTGAGGATCGATCCATCGCCGCAGCGTACGAATCCTACGACTTTTACCACTGCGCTATCATTACTTGTAGAATGATGGTTGAAATTATGAAGTATATCATAAGTTAATTTGATTTGTATAGTATTAAAACAACTTATTACAAAAGGACGTAAGTCAAAGTGAAGCATCAGTCTATTGCCTTAAGAAGTTGATGCTGGATTTTTGAACCTGACTGTACATACATAAAAAAAAAAAAAAAAAAAAAAACATACCGACCGAATTGAGAACCTCCTCCTTTTTTTGAAGTCGGTTAAAAACAAAATAAACAAACCACAATCCCGAATCAAAATGCACTCAACCAGCCCTTTAATTATGTCCATCAAATTTATAACAAATTACCAAATAATATTAGAGAAGAAAACAAAACAAATATATTTATAAATAAATTAAGAAGATTCCTTGAGTCCAAGGCACACCGTAAAGGAGTTTCTAGATGATAAATCTATTGATAAATAATAATTATATAATAAATATTAATAAAACATAATATATACATAAAATATTAAATTGAATACAGATAATATTTAAGTAAAAATATAAAAATATGAATAATTAATAAAAAATAAATAACATATTTTCTTTTCTTTAATAAATTAATCTAGGTAAATAATAATAAAGCGAAACTTCTAAGAATTTAATATTAAACATTGTATCTCGTGCAAATACATTTATAATAACAACTGATATACCTATCTACACCTATCTACACAAAATATGTTTTAATTATAATTAATACCAAATGAAAGACATTTCATGATATTTTTGATTTAATTAAGTAAATTGTAACTCAGCCCTTTTCCTCTCTCTTAATTTTTGCGTGCCCGACAGGGTCCATATTTGATCTTGTGCCATTTTCTGTTTTACCATCTAAGTTTGTTACATATGGAATGCAATAAAGAATTGAGTATTGAGTATAATTACCTAGAAAAATACCGGATTAGAGATTACTATCCCATTGTAAAGCAAATACAGTGTGTTAGTTAAAGAGATAGGTACTGGCTGAACGATCGCCTTTCTTTGTTCCGTCCAATATTTATGGGTTTGATTATGATGATCAAGTCCCATTAACTCCTCCTCATCCCACAGGTGAGAAGTACTACATGGAGTGCAACGCGTGTGCCTGTCGCGGTGGTGAGCGAGTGTGTGCCCGTCGTGCCTGCGCCCGCGCCGCCTCCCTGCCGTGCTACTGTCCGCCGCACCACCTGCCGGTGCGGGCCAGACATACACCGTACCCTAATGCTTGTCTTGCTAAGTAAGTACAAGTAATAAGTATGTATTTTTTAGTCAGTCAAATCTGACAGTCCCTTTTACTACATTCTGGCCGCGATGAGCATGCGGAAGGCGAGTAATAGTTGACTTGTCGTCCGACAATAGACCATGCCCGGGTCGACGGCGCGTCGTATTTCACGCGCGTCACAAAGAGCTGTCGGCGATCTGACGGAGAGAGCCCCGCGACCGCACCGGAGGGTAGCCTTAGAGGGCCTTAGCCTGCCGGGGTCGCGGGATTGTCTTATATTATCAGTTAACCGTGACCCTGGAACGTAAAAGAGCTATTGAAGGACACCGTGTATTTCAATCAGTACAAGTCTGCCAGTCCCTCCTGGCCATCCCTGTGTCAAATTAGTGCTCCCAGGACTCATTTGATGATTTTACGGCGACAATAAAAAGATGAAACTGACTTCTCGTAGGGGGAATCACGCCCCACAATAATGAGGAATGAGGAGACCTCTTGTATTTTATCTTACCAAACATGTTCTATATTCCAGATGCGCAGGCGCATCAGACGGTGAGATAGAGTTCGGCACTGGTTCTCCGTGTAGCAGTGCGTCGTGTGGACGACGACATGTGTGTATGGCGGCCACTAACGTGTGTCTGTCAAGACTGCAGACTTCCTGCCCGCAGTACCACTGCGGTATGTTAGCTTGCACACACTAGCGACTTTATCATTGTTACCTTTGTGGTAACCAATCATACTGTAAAAATAGTGGTCCACAAGTTAATTCAACAAATAAAGATCATAATATTTCGTAGCCATAATAGCATTGCAAGTATCTATCTGTACATATCATTCTGTCACTTAAGAGGGCTATCACACGTTTCCTTGTTTTTGTGCAATGTTTTGAACCTGATTCTGGTTAGGATATGGCCACAAATTAAAAAAATATATATACTCGAGAAAGTTTGATTATTTCTGCGTGGAGTGTATTGAAAACATTTTTAGATTTGTTTACTTAAATGAGTAAAAACCTTGTCTCTGCAAAGGATGTTTCATAAAATTCTACTTTTTGTCATACTTTTGTATTGAATTACATAGAATGTATAATAGTAAAATAACATTTGAAAATGTCCATGGTACACCTGAAAGTTTATATTTGGAGTGTATTAATCAGATTTTTAATTTTCATTCAGAAATACACCAAAAATAATTCTGGAAAACAGAAAGAATTTGACATTTTTTCGTCTGAAATTATATTTTTTATCTATCAATATTTACTGAATATTCAAACAAAAAGTATTGAATAACTAAGTTTACTATGTTAGCTTGCATGAAAAAAATAATTAGCACATTTAAAAGTAAAATAATAGTATAAAATAATTAAAATATGCAACGACAAAATTCAATATAAAACCAAGAACGGTTTGTTCTTTGATTTAGACAGCGCGGAGCGCTCTCAGAGCGAGGACGTACCGCTCGCAACCATTTTGACATTAGTCACGTAATCATTAAAATTTAAAATACATGCCATCAGTCATGACCTTTAGACGCGGCGCTAGTGTCTTTGTCATAACATCAAATTCCATATAAAAAATGTAGTATCTCAAATTTTCCGCAGGTCATGAGTGGTGGCCAGGAATTTTCCCAATCGGCAAGAATATAGCGCGACCAACCTTTTTTGATACAAGCTAATATTTTGAATTAATTTCATTCTGATCTGTTTGCAATTTAAACATAAATAAATGTGTTGATTGTATTTTCCCTATATTCGAATGTGGATATAATTCTAGATAATAAATGTACGTGGTAAATAATTCTGATAACTATTTTTCTGAATTGGTAATTAAATGTAATTTCAGACTTGCCAACTTCCCAAATATTCCAATTCGTTTGTATAATACCTATAGCTCGCTGCGGACGCACAATACCAGCGGCCATGCCCCTAGTGGTATGGCTTTTTAATACGTGGTAAAATCATCAGATCAGCACTTCCACCCAGGACGGGATGGGACATTCAAACTTGTACTGACTAAACTCTACGGTGTCCTTCAATAACCCACTGCGATCCGGGGGCATAGATACTTGATAAGACAGTCCCGCGTGATCTGATTGTTTTGAGGTAGCGGTTAAGCCAGACATGTGCCAGTCTGCTATTAAAGGAAGCCATGACTTGTAGAGGGGGAACGGATTAACTGTATCGCCGATTATATCATTGACTGCGCTCTTCTGTTACAGGAACGCAACGTTCCTATATCTCTTTTGCTCACGTAAAGGCAATCAACAATTGTTCAGTCCCCCATCTTACCCATAATTGACTATGGTGATATGTATTACTATGACCTGAATACAGATTTTCTCAAGAGACTTGACCAACTTCTAAATAACTGCATTCATATTTGTGCACTAAAACGGATTTTTGAAAGTTCATACCCGAAGAGGTTTAAAATAGAGGTGTAATTGGGATTAAAGTTTGTATGAAAATAATTTAATCTCACGTGATTTACTCAAAACTTTCCACCTATCAACAAAATGGATAAAAAATATTTATTTATTTATTTATCACATGTTTCTTTGCCATTACAGATATCTCATAATCTAATGCAACAAAGTAACCTAAAATAAACTTAACTAATCCTTACATGCTACACAGTATGTGGCCCTTGTGAACTAATTCAGTGAACAGTCGAATATATCTATGACCTCCGCCACCTTGTTGAGAGTGCGCAGCGCACGACTCAGCGGTGCGCGCCCCAGCAGGTTAGTTCGCGCCCTCGGAACCACCAGCAGATGACGGGATGCGCCGCCGCGCCACGTACCCATCCGGTAAATTGAAGCCTAGCTATTTCCGATAGTATGTCCGAGTTTTGTATAATACTTCTTAAAAGTTTGAAAATGTATGTTGCCAGTGCAAATTCACGCCCAATTTCCAGTTTGTAATAGCCAACCATACCGAGACAGAACACAGGGTAGGATATAGCAATGGGTATCCCGGGTACCTTCCATACAATTTTAAATAAATGAATCTAACGAATTTGTTCTGTATCCGTTCGAGCATGTTTTTATATTTTATTTCACTCGGAATCCAGACGGCCGCATTATACTCGAGATGACTCCTCACAAGAGCCTCATACAAAGCCTTCAATGCACTGATGTTAGTGAAGTCATAATGAAAATAATCTTATACATAAAAATCAATTGTTGTTCGTTAGTCTCGCTAAAATTCAAGAACGGCTGTACCGATTTGGCTGATTTTAGTTTTGAATTATATTGGGAAGACCAGGGAAGGTTTAGAAGGTGAGAAAAAGAGGCGGTACGAAGTTTGCCGGGGCAGCAAGTTGATAATAATTGTATGCCCGAAATGCGATTTCTCCCGGCCTAAATCATGTTCAAAATACTCGTTAACTGTGTAGATTATTTTTCTATGAATATTGAACGTTCTCCCTCTTGTAACTTTATATCTATTTGATATACAGAATAAAAATAAATACCATTTGTTGTGGATTTTCATTGCCTTTAAACTTCTCTGAGGCATTTTTGTCATAAAGGGGGACCGGAAAAAATTGTAGATGATAAATAATTTGGAGCTATCCCCCAACGCGACATTTTTTTTTAATTATCATACTTAGGTAGGTACTTTAAAATTGAGTTTTTTTATTATTTTTTACTTTATATAGGGAACTTGCTTTTGGATCGGGTTTTTTTTTAAATTAATTTGTCCCTAATGACTAAACTATAAAAACCAAGGCATTAAGTAAGTCTGCCTTTTCGTAGATACAATGTTTACTTGTGTGTAGTAAGTGTTAATAAATAAAAATAAGAGAAAAGTAACGCGCATTATAATAATTTTACAGAGTATTAGAAAAAAAATCGAATAGGATGTGTGGAACAGCTTCTTATTTTTCATCAATCGATTGTAATTAGGTTTCATCGAAGAGAGTTGAAGTCTTGTATCAGGTTCGGCATCCAGTCAATTGCGGCGTTTTGGCAGCTGCATTGTATTTGTTTTGGTGAGACAGTCCAGTAACTACGGCAAGCTCTGGCCCTCCAAGGCTTACCTCCCTGATTGGAAATCGCTTCACGGCGTCTTAGGTCACGCGGCTTTCCTCTCCCTCACGTGTTCCACCTCCTACTTCGCTAGCATGACTGCTTTGCATAAGGAGGTGACTACTTCTCATTCCGTCTCGCCCCTCAGATCGTGGCCTCGATCAACACCGGGCGCTTTTTAAACCGACTCAAGTGCATCGAGTTGGGATTTGGTCAGCCTGTACCACTCCATGTACCAGACTTGAACATTATACAAGTTCATCAACTGTTCAGGCGTGAAGTACCGCTTGACAAGGATACCTAACTTTTTTGCAGCCAACTCAAAAAGTGGACTAATATTCGGGGTCGATGTCAACGGCACCCCAAGAACGTCAAGATGGTCTGTAATTTTTTACGGTTACACCTCAGAAAGATAGAACCGGGTCGGATTGGCTTTTTTTTGCGGAAAAATTCACGTTTTAGCAGCATTGAAGTTCAAGCCCCAAGGCCATGGTTCTTTCGCCTGATATTATTTTGTGAATTTTATTCATGAATACAGGTACTACTCAGAACAAAACATACAAAAAATAAGTTAGCATTCCAATAAATCGTAATTGAATGAAAAGTGAGAAATTACAGGAAGTTGTCAGGTTTCATATTAAATAATAAAATCGAAAAAATAACGTTTTCAATGTCCCAAAGAGTTTTTTTTTTAATTTGCACCATGCGCTACAGTCAAGTGCAGGCGAACAATGCATCTTCTTGAATATTTTTAATCTTGTGGCTTGTCGCAATGGAGTTTTTATGATCCGCGTAGTAGATTTATCGCTCTCTTTGCATGATTTAACGAACATGATGGTCTTCTTGGGCCTTACTCAGTTTCTTCCTGGATCACGGCGTTTGTTGATATTACTCGTCTTTTGACACCAGTTTAAAATATTTTTAAACACCGGTTGTGAATATTCTACCATTAAACCGACCTCTTCTGGCTATATCTCCTTATCTATGTCTTAATCACCGCAAGTGGCTGATTTTCGGCCCATAATTATGTAAATGGATGGCATAAATGCCTGTTTGATGTATAAGTCCAAGAAAAAGTTTGAAATTTTTTAAACACCATATCGTTAGGTCTAAATAATTTCAAAAATCTAATTAAATAAGTTATGAATTCCAGTTAGTCACAAGAAACAAAATGAACACTTGAAAGATATCCTAACAAGATATATACTCGTATAGAATGAAACTGAATAATGTTTAAAATACACACCTTGTAAATTACAAATATATCCAATCCGCAGTGTGACACAATGGGCGGTCTTATCGCTAAAATCGATCAGTCTAAGAGTTATACTTGTTTAAAGTGCAATTTAATGAGTGGCCCTTATTTTGTTTTGATAGGTATACATTTATCATATTATCCATTCGTAACTAAGAAAATAAGTAGTGTCTAGAAGCCCGGGATCTCACTTTGTTTATTCGAAAAAAAAGTGGCAAAAGCTCTTGTTGTTTTCGTCCTGGTATACGAGGCGTAGCTGTGTTGATTGTGTTTTGTTTTTATGCGGGGGGCATCACGATGTCAAATTGACAGAAACTGTGTTCTTTCATTTTGTAATAGGGCTCTTAAATCCGATTACAAGCATCAACATTCAATTGCATCGGAAGCATTTTAGCAAACGATTGGACCTCTCATTTTAGTCAACCTAAATAAAAAGGACACAAGATAATTATGACCTGTGCATCTTAATGTGACTTTACCGTAATCGTGAATACATTTGTGTTCTTTTTTAAACTTCTTAAAAAGAGCTATGAGCTTTGCGAGTCCAAGACGGGATACCTCTGGAACTTGATCATATACGGGCTAAAAAGAACGGCATAATGTCGATGCAAACGAAAACCCGGCTGAGCCTGACGGTGCGACATTAAGGACTGTTTTAAAGTTAGTTCGTGCATTACTTAACTTACTATAATCACCAATGTTTCAGTAAGCACAGTGAACTGTAACTCCCAGTCGGGTATGCCTGTGTGTGACACGGACGCTCGCACTCACATCAACCCGTGCCACCTGGTCATGAGCGGACGGAAGTTCGCATACTGGGGCGTCTGTCTCGAAGGGTGTTCCAATGTTAGTATTCTTATAATTTACTTCTCTATGCCTGCTCAATACTTAAAGAAGAACGGAATAGGCTTTTTACTTGTACATTTTTATTAGTCCGAAAGTGAGATTATCATTTTTAGACCAGTATTTTTCTTTTGTCACTTGAACCAAAAATGACGACTGTGTCTTCACAAAAAATCACAAAACGCCACTCGGTCGAAACGGACAAAAAAACTGTCCATTATTTTTCAATAAGAACGCTAATCGACGGACTAAACAGTTTTTCAATTTATTTATGTAGTAAACTACCCTATTGTGTAACTGTAACCCACGATGTTTCATTATCAAAGTGCTGAATAATCAGAGGTACGAATTTCGAAATCAGCTTTTTCATTGTCATTAATATTTCAGGCTGGACCAGTATGCGGTGTGAACGGAGTGTCTTACATATCAGAATGTGCTGCTTGGTCTGAATACGTGAGCGTAGACTACGCAGGCCCTTGCCTCGCCGTAGGCCCAATATCAGACCTCATGGAACCAAAGTGTCCATTGATAGACAGAATCATCTGCCCTCCACTGAAGAAGCCAAACTGCCAAGGATTTACCGCTCCAGGAGCATGCTGCCCAAAATGTGGAGGAGCCCTAAGAATCTTGTATTCAAAGAAACAAATCGATAGAGCGTTATATGGAACAAACATTTCCGCCACAGTTATAAACCTGAACAATATTTTGAGAGCTCTAGAGAGACATGTCAAGATAGCAGAGTGTGCTCTCAGAGGGTACCTCACTATTGAAATGGAAATATTCGTCACAGTTGAAACAATGCTTGAAAACCCAACTGATTTACAACTAAATGTGTGTATCTTAGAAGCTGAGAAAATAGCAGACATGATAAACAGAGAGAGTGTGTTGATAACTAGTGATTTAGGTTTAAGTTCATTATCGTATGCTTTAACTGTGCATACGTATCCCACACAAGGTGCAAATACTATAAGTCTATCAATAGCTGCTTTATTAGCAAGTTTAAGTATCTACGTTTTAAGGTAGACATTTTGTATAGCATTATAATGTAAATTTGTACAGTAGTTGTAAATATTGTATGTTACAAATAGCAATTTAGTGCCATCGTTATAACGTATACAAAGAATTCAGAGATTATGCTTTGGTTTGCTTTAAAATCAGGCGCAAATAATTTAGTCATGTCCTTCACGTGAGTTCGTTGTGCCATCATAGTTTTAACGAGATTAATGTCTTTGACTTTTACAAATAATGCACGATAGACTGCAACAAGCATTTTTATAACATTTTTACAAAAGACATTTTTATAGTACTCGTAGTCCTTAAACCAAATATGTATTACAATTATTTCTTTGTTATTAATTTTTAGATGTTTAGCTATTTTGAAAATGTGAATATTGTTTACAAGGTAAAAGATTATTGAAATAAAAATACCATTATTACATTACTTTTTTTTTGCTAGCAATACCAATGCAAATGCAAAATTTTATGAAAATTAGAAATATGATGCATTTATTATCTTTTGAAAATAGTCAGGGTTTTGTTGGAAATGAAAAGACACCATTATAATATGATTGTATTTTTCACAAACACCGAAAGTCCGAAACAATCGAGGAATATAATATTACAATGTGAATTTTATAATATCACAATTAATTGATCACTTAAGTTCATCACATAAGTATTTTTTATCGAAAAATAAATTGATTCTATCGATTAGTTGTGGGTCGGTGACAGTTTTGGCAAGCTGTAGGAACCCATTGTGTATTACTGGGTGGATTAGTTGGAACCTCTCCAGCGAAAATGTCAGGACCAGTTCCAGATATGCCATTAAAATGTTTTGGAAGCAGTTACGTTGCACTTCGGTGTCCTAAAATGAAAAAAAAAAGTTAAATTGAGAAGAAATAAATTGAGGCAAAGAGATATGGTGAGAGACCATCTACTAGTTAGGTAGACGATCTCACTGAAGTTGTAAGAAATTGGATAGCCATGACTTATCGCTAAAAGTGAAAAGATTAAGAAGAGCTGCCGGGTGAAAAAGAAAGAGAAAAGGTAAGGTAGAAACGTCCGTCGTGTGGATTATGAAATGGGTGATTTTTTCTAAAGAGTAACCGCTGTCCTGGATTGCAAAAAGCAATTGAAGGAACGGGGTAGTATTTAATCATAAGCTCTGACACTCCTTTCCGAACCACCCAGAGCGAAAAATTCATTCGATGATGATAGAAGGTTAGCATCCAATTTTTAAGGAAAAAAAAAAATTAAGGTACGTGATATCTACAAATATCTACTAAATCAGCGAAGTAGATTATAGCGCATTCTGTCATAAAGAGGAAGTAAGCGACCCAATAGTGGGTACATAACAGGGTAATGCTGTAACATTAGGAGGTAAATAGATGAATATTTCTCACCTTGCTTATACTCAAAGCTCGTTGCTGTTCTATTTCCGGAGGCACTGGTTGTGGTGGTAATATTGGTTCTGCTACTTTGATCTTCTCATACGAGGGCCCATCGCAGATTGTAATATTTACTTTTCGAGTATCTATATTGTGATTTTCTATTATATCTGGCACACTGCCTTTCTTTTCCTTAATAGGAGTTTCTTTGTTTATCTCTATTTCTTGAGGCAAATCACCGTCTATAACTTTGTTATCATCTGCACCTTTTTCATGTTCTATACGTTTGTCATCAGCATTGCAGTCTTGGTCATTGGGTTCATCAGTTTCAGGAGCTTCTGTTACAGTCTCTTCCTCAGGTTTCTTCTCTTCTGAAGGTGTGTTTTCAGCATGAATCTCTACAGTGATAGATCCATGACTGTTAGCTTTAAAATCAGCGAATGTGAATGGTTTTGGTTTTTCAACACCCTCTTCTGGGGTAATATTAAATTTTTCGTTGATCGCTGGCGGTTCTTCAGAATTTTCCTTTGGTTCTGGTGGATAGTATTGTTCGTAATGTTCTGATGAATTATCACTTTCCACTGAACTACAAGACATTCTCTCTTTAGTATCATGATCATCAAAATCAGATACACGTATCAGATGTTTCGCATAGTTGTGACACAAAAACTCCCATGTATGCTTTAAGTCGAATATTTTTGTCACAAATCGGTCATATTCCAGTGTCAAATTCAATGTAGTTGTGTAATTGTTTAAAATTATTGATATATCTGTAGATTTTAGTTTAAATCGGTGAACACCATTAAAGAATATCTCTGTTAATGCAATGATTTTGATGAGCCACGAGGATGTGGTTTGTTTATACAAGTTGGCAGCGTGATCCAAGTTTGATACTTTTGAACGAGAAACTTTAAACCCGGCCTTGTATCAAATTGCATAGCTCTTGTGAACGAAAGTTCCAAACTCCTTAGCAATAAATCTGTGTTGTCACTGTTTAGGAAGAACTTGTAATTGCAAACGTTGGAGCCTGTCTTGAGACTATCCAGTAAGATACTGCTAATACCTTGGAAGACATCTGACGATGCTTGGATGAGAACGGTAGCAATTATTTGAACCAGTATTTGATGTGCTAGCAACCCTACCACCAGTCCCCTGTGAGGGATTCTGACGGTGTAAAGCTCTGGATTTAAGGAATTAATAGATTCCTGAAGATAAATCAAGAAAATATAACTTCGATCATCAATCAACATTAAATTCTGTGAGGAATTCTTAGGCGTTATCTTAGCATGTCCATCTCCTTTCAATTGCTCAGTAAGGAACACTTGTTGTGCCATTGCGTGTAGTCTTACATTATCATTTACCGAACAGTCTCGCCTCGCAGCTACTTTGACTATAGCTAAATCTCCATAAAAACTGTTTGAATTCTCTTTAAAAGCAAAAGTCAATTGCTTGAGGGGCGTCAAGCTAACGTTGCAAGCTCTGTGAAGACTTGTACAAACGATCTCCCATTGATTGTCAGTAAGGAGATGTCCTGATGTTAAAATTATGTGTCTTATGCACGACGCTCCTAGCCTCGCAATTGGTTCTTGAGGTTGAGCTATGCATTCAACTAGAATCAACATGATTTGCTTCAAAGCAAAAGTTGCTTCTACACTCTCTATGGGTTCTATTTCCTCTCCCTCATTTTTCTCATCAACTGTTGATCGCTCAACGTTTATTTGCTGTAAATGATGTAGGTATACTACGATGGTATCGGTCGTCATACCACAGCATTGTTTGAAGTTTGGCATCACGCTGTCCCAATGAGTGTTAACATTTGCAATCTGGCGGAGCCAGTTTTGCACAGTTGGCAAAAGAAGGTGATTTATGCAGTGTAAACCAAAATGGGTACCAGGCACTTCAACGGTGTTCCTTAAAAGTTTGAATAAAGTTTCCATAGCAGCCGGCTGGTTCTTCTTCGAACAGACGACAGTAGCTGAGATCAAACCTTCAATGAGAACGTACCATACTTTGAGTATGTTGCTTGGCTTATCAAGTTTCAAAAGGCAATTATTTGTAGTATTTGAAGGAGGAAGACTTGTTGATAATTTTCTGTATGAGATGAGATCTTCTTCATAATGCTCATTTGATATGAACTTTGTGATGTCAAGAGAAGCACTTGGTATTATAGGGTCCACAACACACAGCGGCATATCTCCTTTAATTCTGTTACCCGTATTGAAAATAGGACATTTCGGCATATTGTACATCATTGTCAAAATATCTGCGCAACTTTCTAAATGGTACAATGCCTCTCTACACATATCTACGATAACTTTTTCAGATTTCTCTTCACTGAGGGGTATGAATTTGCTATTCTTTGAGAATTTAAGACTAAGACTAGGTTTTGGTTGAGTCGGAGTAGTGACTTTCTTTGGCTTTACTTCGGTTGCTTGAACTTCTTCATAGTGCAGTCCCTTGATATGACTTAAAAGGCACAATATACAGTCAAGAGCTGCGTTTGCGAAGACAAGCGTGTTGTCAGTGCTGAGAAACACTTTGAATATTTCCAAAATGGCGGAGTACTGGTTGGAATTATTGGCAGCTCGTAATGTATTGAAGAGTGGTCTCCAGCCCGATCTTATTTCCATTCTGTTCGTCTCCACAAATTCACATATGCAGGATATGATTTGTTCCTGGAAAAAAAAATGAATCAGTAAAATCCAAAGACCTTTAGACGTGGCAGTATATTTTGCTATGGTCATAAACTTTACCTGTATATCATCATCACACAGTTCCAAGCAGAGAAGGTTCTCGAAAGGCTTCAGTAAAGCCTCGTTGAAGTGGAAGTGTGGTAGCTCTACTTGTTGGTTGAGTAGAGCAGTTGCACAGTCGTGTAAACATTGGATGGCTAGGCTGGCAATTTGGATGTCTTTGTGGCAGGCCGCCTGTGGAGTTAAATTAAACATATAATTGCTGCTGTAATTGTTTTACTAGGATCTTACTTAGAAGCAAGTTCTAATGTATGATGGAAAAAGTAAAAGAAACGAGTAAAATGTGACAATGTAGGTAGTTTTTTTTTGTATATTATATTGTGGCTTACGAAAAAGTAACATGGTGTTTACCAAAAAATAAAATTTATTTCTCTCACGATCTATATCCAGATCTTTGTTTGTAACCCATCATCGATTGAATTTAATTTTCCAATTCGAATCAAAGCGGCCGTCAAGAAAAACTGATCGGGATTAGGATTAAGATACAATATAAACCTCGGGTTTTAGTGATTAGCATTTTCATACCTGCATAAAGTATGGTCCCACTACAGTCCATATGGCCATCCTGTGCGCCAGTGGTCGCGCGGCTCGCAGACAGCGTAGTGCCACGTCCCCCGCACGACACAGTGCCCGCGCCGCCTCTCCCCCCGCACGCGCTCCACTCCCCGCGGAACCCCGCCGCCACCACCATACGTTGTTGTTTGCTACGTCTGCCTCCCATGAGCAGAATAACTGAAGAAAAAGTTTCTTAAAGTGATATACGCAAAACCAATACCAAAAAAAATATTTACACGTGACTTTTTAGTCGACTTATAACGGCAGCCCAGTTCGTGTATCCAATGACTAGTAAACGTTCATCATCGAATAATTTAAAAAAGAAATAAAAAGCTTGTCACATAGAAAATGTAAATGGAATGATCTGCTCAACTCGTGCGCTGGGTAGGTATACTCTACAGTTTGAAACGTAAACATTTTTAACAGTGTGTTTCATATTTCTTATGCATATTTATACGATAAAAATATTATAAATGACAAAAAATAGTAACCGCGCCTAGGGTTATTTAATGTTGGATACATAGAGCGGACCATTTTTGTAAGATGACTCAAAAGTCACGGTATATAAGCACAAACTCTTACCAATCGATGTTGATGTGCAACCAATCTTTGTAGCGCAGCTTTCAGCGTAGGCAACGTGGTAGTAGCTGCTAAACGCGTAAACAATGTGTCAGCTGCAGCAGTCAATGCGCAACATACTCGAGCCGCACCCGATCCAGATATCACGTTACCTCCCTAAATAATAAAAAAGCCATGAGTTTTAAGAATATCTTGCGATGTATTAGTATTAATTAATAGTACCTACATACCTCCTGTCTACAAGTTTCTACAATTTTCGCCACTGACATGTCATTATTCAAATTGTTCTCGAAGACCGGTTGTAAGAAGTTGAAGACGTCCACACTACGAGTAAAAAAAAATTAAGATCGCACCAGGATAAGCACTAAAAGCTTCACATAAGAATTCACAATTATGTAGCTCCTGAAATCCAACTCACCAAGTTTCATCATCTCGACCATCTAATCCCAATTTAGCATCGGCTTGTAGTATCGAAACGGTCTTATTTCTTCCAGTTTGCATGGTCACTATTGGAGTAGCGTTGTTCCCTTGATGACCAAATAATGAATGCTCGAAACTAGACACGTACTGACAGGCTGCGAAAATGTGTTCCCAGCACTCTGGAGCCTTGGATCCGAGTTCCAAACCACCTATGGTAAAATTATTATTTAATTATTAAAGTTGTAAGTAAAATACTTACTGAAATTGAAACACAAATCGTAGAGCAGTTAAAATATTCGTAAACAAACTAGTCCCACTTGGGCGCCAATAGTGTAAGCACGAGTATTGGCGCCCAACAAAATAACCTTACCTGTAATTAAAATGTCCAATGACAGAGCATGCGTGGATAATATCTTGCCGTTCGGTGGCTGTGAGATGGCGGAGTTAGCCAAAAGAGCCAGGATACTACTGCAACGATTTTGTAGCTCAATGTGTTGCTTACTCTTGCAGCCTGCCATTTAGACAAAACAATTTATAACAAAAATATAGCAAAGTTTTTTAGAAAGAAAGAAGCATAGTATTTACTAACTTGATAAGGAAAAAAATGACCATTTAATACCATTTTCCATCAAAATACCTTGTGCAGTCCTTCAAGGCATTGAATCGTGAGTCCTTCCCAAGCGATCCTCTTTCTTTTGCCGAAAGTGTTTATTTTCTTTGATATCATGCCGTGTAGTTTTTGCTTTTTATTGCCATATCCTGTTAGCGGTACACTTAACACCGTGACCATGGAATCCCAAATACAGGTTAATATCCTGAAAAAAAGGATTTCATTATAGATATCTGATTAGATACGTTACCAGTAGTTACAATAAGTAGTAAAGTCTCGAGCACTAAAGTGATACACGTGGTTATTTCGACTTGGGATATCATCTTCTGTATCGTTTTGAAATAACTGATGTTTTACGTCTTATCTCAAAGTTAAAAATTGATATTCGCATTCGAGTTTTGTTATGTTCATAAAAAAATGTGTCCATGTCTGTACAATAGTTTTTACTTACCTTCTAGCCCATCGTAAGCTAGCGTCATGTTGTGGAGAGTCAACAGTGTTATTATACAAACAAGAGACTTCTTTCAGCTTCTGCCAGTCTGACATGACTGGGCTTTGATCCAATCCGCCGAGATCTGTTGAGAAGTAAAAAATTATAAAGTCATCTAAGTAAAGAACAATTTATGAAGTAGTTAATTTTTAAAACTTTGAGTATAAGTTATCATAACATAGATAGATATATAAATATCTAGTATATATACATCACGATTGACACAGAAAAGTCATTTGGCAGTATTCTATTGACTCACGATAACATGCATTGACTATTTCTGTCTGGTGAAAAGCTGTGCTACCGTCTAATAAACAAGAAAAAGAAAATCCATTTAATTAACTCCCAACTACATATGTATGGGTATAAGTACCTGACAATAAATGTACAAGAGGATGATCCGAAGTGGGAACTTCTTTGAGAAGATCTGTGGCAAGCACTTGTTGATACAATTCCCGCAGCCATGTTGCCGATAGGTACACCAACACTCCACTGCCTTGAACTTCTTCTACGAATTCGTCTTCTGTTAGTGAAACTTGGACCTTCTGCGGATAAGAATAAGTGTACGTCTGACATCCTTGCCTACTCTTTCTGCCTCTACATTCATACCTACATCTGGGCATGCGGTTTGCGGTTGCGTTCGTTATGCATCTGCCTTGCATAATTTAATTTTTGGGGATATTTTCAAATCGCCTTAGTGTTCGTCTACGTCCAAGACTTACAATGCTTTTCAAAATGTGATGATTCAAATTATCTTACATGATTTGCATCAATGTAAACTTACGAGAAATACAAAACAATATGCGAGTAAATAAAAATAAATCTTTTTTAGTAATAACTACTTACACTGGGTTGACTATAGTAGTTAGTTCTCCGTTGCTTAAGAGTGAGTAGCAAGGCTGCGTACGTAGCGAGATACACTCCGTCTGCGTTCATAATACAAGCTGTGGCTGGCGGTTGAGCGGCGTTGTGTTGGCAGCACTTCGATGCGAACTCTTGCATTGCTTCATCAACCTGTAAAATATAAAAGGATACTAAAACTATTACAGAAGGAACACACAGAAAATAATCTTACAGCGCAAGTAACAACAACAGCTTTATGTACCTCTATACAAGTCCGGAGATTCAGTAGCTTAGGAAGAAGTGAATTCTGTAGAGTTTTGATGAACTGACGTGCGTTGTGCCTTTCCAAATCCACATTGCATTCCGTTATTGTGCATCTGAAACAATATTGCATTCATTTTAATTTCATTTACGACTAGGTACTACATGTATTGTTTTCAGCGGGAATCGTCCAAATCATATTTGTGATGAACGAAATAATTTCCCTAGATGTTTTAGTATTGTGTTAATTTGTCTCTTGAGCTTTATATTCTTACCTTCCCAGGTTCAAAGTCTTGGGCACAGCCTTTGGTTTATCTCGAATAGTATTCTTGTCGTTATCATTGCTTGAAGGATTACTGGCACGAGATGGTAGGAATACGTTGTCAGCATCCGAGTCTGCTTCACCGTCACTGCCAGAGCTTACATTTTCTGGACCAGATGTATCTGCAATAGGATTTTTTGAACGAATGAATTAGGTTTTGTTTCGTTCAATATTTACTGCTTTGTAAAGTAGTTCTTTTATTAATTGTGTACTTTGAACGGTGAATTTAGTAAAACAACCATACCTGATGAGTCGTGTTCCTTCGTTTCAGTACTTTGTAATACAGCGACCACATCTCTGAAACAGTTTCAATTTTCATGTTAAAGAATTATACAACGATCTCTTTTGTTTATTTCTTGGATGTACAGTGTCATCCTTACCTATACGGACTAGGTAATCTAGCCAATGTCTGGTAAGTCAAAGGCCCCGTATAGTCAGCGTCATGCAGCTTCGGCCAGTGTCCCATCATGAGTGCGGCTATCTCAGGAGAGATGTACTCCGTAGAGCCCGAGCACAACTTCTCTAGCGCGTCCAGTAATGAGACAACGCACTCTACTGCAGCTGCTACCACTTCTGGGTTACCACTGCGGCCGCATTCTTCTATGCCGTCCATTATTCTGTAATGACGAGATTAAAATTCACCCAAAAAGGTAGGTTTTTTTCTTAAGTATCTAACTTGAGTAAATAGATAACATGCCAGTGAATGATGAAGGATTCATGATTTCTACCACTTGCTTGTTCCTCACTGGTGGATTTGTGTGAATTTTTGGCAAGAGAATATTCATGTTTAAAAGTGTTCTTTCATTTGAGCTCAGTGGAAATAAAAAAAAGTCGTGGCACTTTCCGTCAGTGCATTGGTGCCTAAGAGAAATCATCCTAAAAGGTTGTGTCACTGACTTACTGTACACCAGTGGGAGACAAAGGTAGTGAAAGAAATCATCAGGCGTCCTGAAAGATTTGATCATGATCAAAAATGCTACGAATTTAGTTATCACAAAAAAAGGAGACCCGAGACTTTTTCAACGAGTTTCAAATGAGTGGTCTTTGAGATGCCACTTTAAGTAATGAAAAATTTTAGTCCTCTAAAAGCACTTACAATCTCACAATAGCCATATCATCACTATGCCTCTCATGATGGTCGACTTTCTTCAGCAGCACTAGCTGGCACAGTCTTTTGGGGTTCTGCAGCAGTTCCCGGGTGCTTCGCAGAGGCTCCACACGGTGGGACACCGGCGGGTACAGTAGCATGCGGTGGTACAGTGCTTCGAGGACTGGACGTAGGTTTGATGTTGAACCTACCAGTCGGACTAGTTGGTTTGCTATGCTGAAACGAGGAAAAGAATTTTATGGGTGTTGAACTAAATTAATGTTCAGTAATCAATATGTTTTTTTTTCAATCAATTTTCGCAGTTGTAATCGCTTTCCAAACAAATATCCTAAAAGTTACATCCTGATATTATTTTCAGTGTATTAACATGTAAAGAAGTAGATTTTAAAATCTTATAAAGGTAGGAAAATAGTTTCTATTGTACCTGTAGATAGCTTTAGCTTGCTTGCTGTTGAAGCTGGGTGCAGAGTTCAAAGCGCCCGATCCTCTACCAGAGTCATCAACTAAATGACCGTCGTGTTCTCTGAAATTATTTTACAACTCATAAAATATCGAGAGTGTATAAAAGATGGAAAACAACTAAGCAATACATATATGTCATGAACGTACTGCTGTGAATGAAAATAAATGGCCGTAGGAGGAGGCTGACGTATCTTTGTAAGGTAATAAAATTTATTGTAATTAAATTCTAGCTAAAAGAAAATAAACTACAGAACAAAAAGAATGAAAAGTAAATAAGATAATGCCGCAACCGTTACCTCGATTTGATATTCTTATCCACTCTAGGTGTTCCAAGGAAGGAGATGAGTGACGGACAGAACTTCTGCCAGAGGAAGGTGGTGAAGTGAGAGTTGCCGCTCACTCGCTCCGAGAGGCTGGACATCAGAGTCAACAAGCAATCCAGGAAGAACAATGCCAATGGGTTCTGTTTTGGAGTCCTGCGAAAATGAGGCGATGTTTTAGGATCTTGACTTTTAGCTAGAAAAATGGAAACTTCAAGTTTCGAGAAAGAAAAATAGTTGTGGAAGTTGTATACTTACAACTGTGTTTCAGATAGTCGGCTGCATAGATACTGAATGACTGGAATCACTTCGCTATAGCAGCCGACAGCCACGATGTGGTTTCTACCCAGAGGAGAACCTTCCGAAAGGAGTTCTTGGCACTCTTCATCTAAATAAAACAATAAGTATGATTACTAAGGCATTAATAAAAACAAATGGTCGTATTTCTGATAGCCCGCTTGTTATTAATAGCCGAAGGATATCTAAAAGTGAAGGTAGACTAGATATTTCTTGTTCACAGTTCTCACCTAATTGTGCGCAGTAAGCTCTGAGCGCTTGAGCAGCGGCAGCTCTAGCCGCTGCAGCCACATGCGGCGGTGCAGCTGCGGCCTCCCCGCAGCGCCCGCAAGCCCACACGCACAGACGGCCATTCAGGGTTCGACGAGGTGATAACGCCAGAGAGAGATACATTCGGAAGATTTGTACCTGGTGAATTAAAGAGAGCTTTCAATACTTCTGAATTTTATAAATTATAACGAAAAAATGTATGAAGCATATAATTATTTAGGTGTGTAGAAAAGGTATTAAATCATAACACAATATTGAAACCAAACAATGAGCAAGTAAGAATTAAAATTCTATCAAATTTTGAGAAACAGCCAAATGACAAAACCAAATCCTCGCATTGTAACTGAGACATTGATATGTATCAAATTGATAGTTAAATCAACCTATCAAAGGATTATTTAAGCTTTGGAACACTTTCTATATAAAAGTAGCTTTCCATTCAAATTTTACCTGTGTATCAGGTAAGTGGTACATAACGGAAGCGGTAGCGCAGAGTAGTTGAGAAGGCATCCATAGTGAGTCATCTTCGGGTTCAATTCCACGGTGGAATCTGTCATCGCGGAGTATTTTCTGTAAGTGATGAAGAAAATTCCGTTGAAGATGATTCTATTCATAACCAAATGTAGTTTTCGTTGTTACAAAAACGTAACTAGACTAAATGTTGGCATCGTCGAGGAAATCACTTTGCGAGGTCTTATGCAGTTAGTGTAAGAAAGAAAACTTTAAATTCTCATATAGCAAATACAGACTATGAGAATTTACTTTTAAAGTTTTATAGACTTTCAACTTTTTGTTAACTCCAGCCATCATGTTATGGAATTGAATTAACCCATCGTCTCAAGTAGGTAAGTAAACGCCGCCTTTGCCAGGCTGTGCAGGAACATTGGCGTTTAATACAAGAGCACACCTTTTGTACGTCATCGATATATTCGGTATGGACCTAATTGTTTGACCATTTAGTATCAACTCTTATTAACAATGCTTAGCTGAGCTTATAAAAATTACATCTCCCTACAAAGATAAAAAGTAAAACACACAATTAGTTTTCTTTTAATCTCTTTGTAGTATTAGTTACAAAAACTTATCCTAAAAACTGAATCTAAACCTCTCCAATTACCAGGCTCATAGTAGAAGATGGGCCCCATAGCCCGTGGGCGTCCTTACAGTTGGCGTGTAAAAGATTAAGTACTTACATGGAATCCCTGAAGGGCGTAGGTGACAAGGCGTGGACGCTTTGTCTCCAGTGCAGTCTGTAGGGGTAGGAGGCACGCGCGGCGGAGCTCGTATGACGCACGACGTGCGTTGTTCTCTTGCATACATAGTAACTCTACGAAATAGTGTGACTCTTGAACTTTACACGAATATCTTTAAAATAATAGCATAAGACAGCAGTTCTTCGATAGAAGAGATTTTTTTGTCATACAAAGAACAAACGAGCATTATGGTCTGATTGATCACCAACCGTACTTACTCCCTTAAAATCCCTAATGTGTTTAAAACACCAATAAAAAGTATCATAGGTAAGTTCGTGTATTTTTTGGTGCAAGTCAAGCTTTTGATAAAGTTGTATGTAAAGACCTTGTAAACAAACAAAAACGTAGGCACGGTAGGTAAGTATTCGCTTTCGTTACAGTTGGCAAACATTCAAGAATACTAATTGAGTACGAGTCGAGTGAGACCAGTACAAGTTTATGCCGAATTTCAAAAACTGGAGTTGGGGTTCTTCAAGGGCGGGTCTTAGGCCTGGTTCTTTTAATGGGTTTGCAGAACGAAAACGAACAGAAGACTACTATTAAAGATGCGTAATGCAAAATGCATTACGTTTTAATATATTTTTTTAAAATAAACACAATCTTAAAGTAACTTAAAATAGCAGTACGATAAAACAATATAATTTACTTAATATTATGGCTGATACTTCAGTGTTTAATGAAATTGATAAAATTAAATTAAGAAAACATCAGCTGGCTACAGAAAACAAATGAAAAATAATGAACGGCAATCGTAATTCTTGAGAATTTGTAAATAACTGTAGGTAGCCAAAATCCTGCTGCGTATATGTTAGTGAAGAAAATGTTACAGTTGAAGTTGTAAGTTACGTTCCATATGGTGATTGAACAAACATTATATGATGGACTGCCTCAAATCAGAATATACAAGTCTATAAAAACTAAGAAGGCAAAGACTGCATTCCCGATCACGACGCAGTGTAGGTCATTATTGCAAGTATTGATTATCTCAACTGCACATTTGGTGAAGTACCTATATAGTACCCAAGGTATGGTGAAAAGTAACCGCGTACTCGACGGCTTAAAAATTTGTTTACCTACCTAGAGCATCCTGACAAGATTTCCTGAGGGCTGTAAACTTTACACCAGACGCTTCCTTGTAAATATCTTGGAGAAGTTCCTCCATTTTAGCACAAACTAAACATATGACAATGACTCACTTCCCTACATAGGCAATACAACACAAAATCGGTTCACATACTTCCCAAAGTAATTTAACTTCGAGAGAAACAAATTGAAACTGTGAAACGTTTAGTAATACATGAATAACTGCGAAATAACGTTATTTGAGTGGGTGGAAGTGTATCTTATCTGAGTTGTACGTAAGCACAGCGACGGGGCATGCTCAGTGCGGGAAATCAATACTTCCCGAACGACCGCGACGTAATGTTTGCGAAAAAACTTTACCAACAGGTGGTTTAGTTGGTATACTGTACGTTACCATTATAACCATGTTTATTCTTTACCCACATTTTTGTATCTGTTGTTTTTTAATTACGAGGAATTTTTTTTCAGATTTTCCCCTATTTTCTCCACTTCCTTTTTAAGACGTATTTGGACACTATCGAAATGAAATCCGAAATCAAGTACGCCTCCTGCTTATTAATTCATCAAAACGGGAAAGTACCTATGTAATGTGTATATCATAACGAGTTCGTTACAATAAAAATCGAACAAAAAACTTTCGCACAGGCGTAGGTATCCCCATTCAACTAGCACATTCGGCAGTTCATTTTCTTTCGTAATTAAATTTTAACTAGATAGGAACCTGAATTTTAGTCCTATCGGTAAAATCAGGCTGACTCAACATAGTAATAAAAAGGGATGGTGTACATAGTGCACATAGAATTTTTATTTCAATTTGACAAAAAAATATTATAAAGTCCAGCTTCAAATAGTTTTTTTTACGTGGTACAAACATCGAATGAGTCCTCCCACCCAGGACAGGACGGGAGGGACTGTCAGACTTGTACTGACCAAAATCCACGGTGTCCTCTAATCGTCTTTTACGTTCTGGAGCCACGGTCGCCTGTTAGTCCCGCGACCCTCACTTCACACAGGCACAGTAATAAAATATAGGGCCTATACATTTCAAAATCGCTATTTTAAAATTGGTTCAGTAGTTCCAAAGATAACTTCCTACAAAAAAACTGAATTACCGGCAAACTTTACCTCTATGACTTCTGCGGAAATTATAAACGCTTTTTGTGTGTAGCCTAACTCTCTAGGGATTCTAACGTGGTGATACATGGTTAAGTTAGTTCATGGTATATTTACATTATAATAATTAAATTAGGTATTTTTTTGATACTGAATTTTATTTTTTGTACCTCATGGCTCATCAATTCAATTTTCGCGGGTTTCTTCAATTGAGTTGCCATCACTGTTGCCATATGAATAAGATATCAATGTGATAAATGAAAAACACAAAATAATTTTACGAAATGAGTTTTACATAATTAATTTCGTATTTCTTAGATTTATCGTTTCGATTTTAATCAAACTGATTACTCTTATCTGTGCTCTTATCTAACCACAGAAAAACGAAGTAAATTATTTTTATGAAATCTATTTTCGTTCGAAAACCCTTACATTGATGTTCCATTGTGATAACATGGCAACAATTTAATTCGAAATTTTGACTTTTGACTTGACAGAAGAGAGAAGACAGAAGCTGTCAAAATAGACTGCATTGCTTGATGAAAAATGGTGTCTTGGAGTGGTCTGGGCCGCTCTGTCGGCATAAACTTATTCAAAACCCAAGCCAAGTCACTAAATAATGTCCAAAATGTAACCTTTACAACAAGCAAGACCTTATTGGATGCTCATGGACACAAAACTTTTGTGCTGCAGCCCTCCAGGTAACTATCGTTTTTAGTGATTACCTAACCAACTTTTTCTGTCACTGTTTGTTATTTTTCTATTATTTTGTGTTTATCTAAAATTACATGATCAGGAATACCTAAATGTACATATTTTATTATGTTCATAGTATGTTTTGTTGTTGGCAATTTGGTTCCTAACCTTAACTCTTGGTTGGCAGATGGCAATGGCACAAGTTCAAGGATATGTTCCACTTCTACACCATGTTGGGCCTGATACCCGTTGGTGGCATCATCTTCTTTAGCAACGTGTTCATCGGACCAGCCCAGTTGACTCCTATCCCTGAGGGCTATGAGCCTAAACATTGGGAGTACCACCGTCACCCAATTACGAGATTTATCGCCAAGTACATTCATCATAGTCCACAGCAGGTATGTTGTCTCATAATTAATACTAATATCTATGCTCATATTATAATGTTGAAGACTTTCTTTGGTTGAACGCAATAATCTCAAGAACTACTGGTTCATATTAAAAAGGTCTTTTTCCTGTTTAATAGTCCACTTATTGAGAAAGGTTATAGGCTATCAATGACTGCAAAATAATACCGGCTGGCGCTAGACAAAGCAAATGTATGTGGCTGCCTTCGGCAACTGCACACATGCTGTAGCTGAAGATATTTTAGGAATACAAACATGAGATTGTCATGTATTTGGTGACTATCTACATCAATTAGGCTGTCTATACACTTAATAGTTACTTTAAACAGCTTAAAATTTAGGTCCTTTTTTTGATGTGCACACCCAGTGATATGCTATATACCATTTATCCACAACCAGTATGGACATATTCCCTGTAAGTTTCTATTTCCCGACACTGGTATTTCTGTTTAATATGTCTTGTTTATTTGTCTATGTAATATAGAGTAATTCTTCCTTATAAACATTTTGCCATTTGTGTGTTTAGTCTTTATGATACCTACTACTTCGTAGTAGCAACTTTGCAGAAAATATAATGGCTGAGTATGCCACTTTAGTTCACCCTTTTTGTTACTTACAGGCTTATAGGATTGTTGTTTATCTTAATTTGTAGGATTGTTGTTTATTCTGCCGAACTGAAATGAGACTATAGTTTTCTCAAACAATCCTTGTTGTGGTTTCATTCCTGCTGCTCGCTTTTAGTTGTAGCATGATGATTTTATATAGCTATCTTCCATAAATAGACTATCCGACACAAAAATATTTTTTCTATTCAAACAGTAATTCATCCAACCTAAAAAATGATGATATGCAAGTAGTTGTTCCGGCTCTGGTTGTTTGTGTAAGTGAGTTTCTATGTAAATGCACCCACGAAACAGGAGAAAATCCTAGATTAAGGCAATTTTTTTTTAAAAAAGCAATGCTTGGGTTTAAGTAAATTTTATTTATTGAGATATTGTCTGTTACAGGACTATGAGAAATTCATGCACTGGCTTGACGAAGAGAGACAGAAGCAAAAGCTTCGTGAATTGGAGAAGCAGATTGTGAAGAAGATGAGTGAGCGTAAGGATTACCAGGCTTACTACTACAAACCTATGATCAACAAGTACCTCCGTATTAACAAGAAGACCGGAGAAGAAATCTATGACCGCGTTGGAGATGATTACAAAGATTAAGCACTGCCTCAACCAATATGTTGATCATAGAATTTATTTAGTTATCAAGTGAATTGTTATCATATTCAGTGTAGATAAAATAAATCATTAATTGTTTCTTTACAATTTTATTTTAACAATTCAATTTATTACTTCTGGCAACCCAGTAGTACTAAAGTGTAGGCCACGTTTTGAAAGTGATTTAGTTGTTATATTTATTTTACTTGCAACTCTTTTTGTTGGACCCATGAATGACTTTGTAATATTAGATGAAATGTATTGTACTGAAGATATTGGGTATAAATAAAACAGTAAGGCTTATGGTAACATTGTTATTTATTTTACAGGAAATTTCTAACGATTGACAATAATAAATTCCGACTCATGGAACCCTTACAAAATTAATGTCAACACTTACCTAGCAGTATGCTAAATGCCTGATATGATGCTACTTATTTAACTTTAATGCAGTTATTAATATCATAATATCATTGTTACTGTGGTCATATGGAGTCTGTAGAAATAGGAAAGATTTATTTCTATTGAGGAAAATTATTTTAGGTATCCAAGTAGATGGGATTAGATTTAGAATCATTCAGGAGAGCATAGAATAGTGTAGGAAAATAACATTTTATTAGCATTTAATTATTACATTGTTAATCTCAGTGTTGGAATAGTAACGCAATCTGAAATTAGTTGGTAATCAATCTAATATAAGCTTCATCTACGGACAAACTAAGAACGACGAAAACTACATAATAAATAAATTCTTCGGCGGTGCTGTATGCACGAAGCTCTTAACTATACTGTTACACAATTAAATTACAAAACGATATGATTTCATTATCCCGTTCTTTCAGTCTTCGCAGTTTGTAGAGTTCCAACTATGACCCAACAACTATGTACTTAGATTGCTTCTCATAATAACATTTTTCGACTTTAAAAATATTTACAACATTCCTAAGTTAAATAACAATTTCGATTTGAAATTGCAACTAAGCTACATAATTATAACAAAATTGTAAAAATCAGTATCAAAGCGTAAACACAATCATCATATCCGATCGAAGTAAAAAAATAAAATATAAACTAACAATATCTAATTTACCGTAATTAATATGGACTACAATAGACTGTTAGATATACGCTATTTAAAATTGTTTTTACGATTTCTCAATGATAACAATTTTCAAATCTAAAATTTAAGACGGCTACGAGTTTCTACAATGTAAAATTTAAACGTTATAATTCTATTTGCTTTTTTCTTTCTCGGCTTGCGCGGCGAGCTTTGCTTCCTTTTTGGCTTTTTTCTTTTCCTCCTTCGCTTTTAGTTTGGCCTGTTTTTCTTCTTCCTTAGCTAATAGCTTAGCTTGTCTCTCCTCTTCCTTCGCTTGAAGCTTAGCTTCTTTCTTCGCCTCCTTCTCCGCCTTAAGTCTCAACTTTTCTTCTTTCTTCTTCTCTGCCATTTCGTTTTTTCTATTGTCACTACTTTCATCTTTTTTGCTTTTGTCTTCCTGTTTTGTATTTTCATCATCTTTTTTCTTTTTATCTTCTTTTTTAGCTTTCGATTTGGGGTTATCTTTTTTCCGTTCAGTCTCTTTGCTGTGATCTCTGGAACTGGGCGGGTCGTCTTTATTTGAAGGTTTTAGTGGCCGGAAGAAATGTTGTTTGTCTTTTTGTGGTGACGTTTCTAATTGTGTTACAATTTTCTGGGCACACCTGTCAACAATAATAGGATTTAGTTTTGTATTTTCACGTTTCATAACCAATATGGTAGGTGGATAGGGCAAGTCAATCTCAGTTTGGCACTTTTCATTCGGGGAAATACCCTTATCAAGAATGCCTGTAAGCATCAAGTTTTACCATCATTCCAAGTAAGAATTTACATTTGTTCACATCCCTTTTTCAACCATTTAATTCTCTATTTGTTAGTGTAAGTTTTCGATATTGGCAAGCCTACCTTATTCTAGTGGAGGCGGAGGCAGCCGCGGCACTCTCTCTTCGTCCCTCGCGGAATTCCCTCTGGAACTCTCTGATGGGTGGTAATCGGCCTGAGGGCTCCCCTGCTGCCGGGCCACCAGTGTAGCTATGGACTTGATAATCTTGTAACCGGGCCTGTACAAAAAAGAAAGATAAATGAAGCGTTAGAAAAATATTTGGAATTGTTCTGGTTAAGTATTTTTCAGGGAGATTGTGCATTTCATTCTCATACACGTGCCTACCCCCTTGGGAAGCCCAATGAGCTCGAATCATTTGTACTGTTCAAAGGTTCTAACTTCCTGCTTATGCACGACAGGGTTCCTCTCCTGGGAGCTGAATAATGCAGTCCTAACTTGATTTTCTAAGTTTAGGTTGGTAAGTCAGTCTTTAGATAAGTTGTAAGGATCTTCGAAGTTTCCACTTTGTGGCATTTTGTTTCTAGTTTACCTAAATCCGTAAAGTTTTCACCAATATTTGAACTTAACAGCGTGCATACTTCTGAAGCTCAGGGTGGCTATAATAATTTTGCGTCAGAGATCGGTAAGTTCATCTATGAGTTTGTTGGTTTATATGGGAGCCTTAGACTTTTTAATACCTATGAATTGACCGTCAATATCTAATTACAGTCTAATTTTAATCTAGGGACCTAAAATATCCTTGTCACGACTCTTATTTACTAGTTCAGTTTAGCAGTTTACTATACCCATAGTTTCTTTTTTCTTTTCGATACTCAAACTACACAGTCTGATAGGAAGGCATGACCAGGCGCGGGATTATTCGCTAAGAGCGAGGGAATAGAATGCATTGTGTTTGCGTACAATTGTGCACTACTTAATATTTCCTGTGTCCACTCCACTAAGTTTTACATTACTTTCTATGAACAAGTTAGGAGTCCGGCATTATACCTTCATACTATGATGCTGTGAGCGCCTCAGTGAGTTGGAGGCAGGTTGCCTCGCGCGCGGCGGCACGGACGCCCTGGGTACTGCGCCAAGACACGCGCCCCCACACTTCGCGCCGCCACATAGCTTCGTCGAACAGCTGCTCGGGACGTTGCCTCCGCTGTTTGATGACACGGAAGATACTCCTGGAATCATACAAACAGGATCAGTATCGTAGAATTAACTGATATGTTTTAGTGCTAAATTAAAGACAGACCCACAGGTTTGACTGCAAAGCACAGTTGTTGGTTTAAACTTGAATGACTTCCGTGTGACGACGAATCACACAAGGTGACATAATATGTAGCGGACATTAATCCAGTTTTCATTATAAAGACGAGTAGCAACTCCTATAGAGGGATGGGAGATCTAATGATCATTTAAGAAAATCCAACTATGCTTTTTGGGCAGAAAACCCACCAGTCTTCTGGTTGAAGTTATCTTCTTTTTCATTGGAGTATCGAAGAACATACATCCTGTTCCTCATCCCTCAAATATGTAACAATAGCATAGTTTCCAGGTGGGAGCAGATAACAGTGGGTTTGTGGAGTTTGAATTCCTAGCTTTTAGGTTTCTGTATTTGCGACGTATCAAGAAGTCGAAACGTCGAAACGTTTTAATAAAACATGCACGTTCCAAAGTGACTTACCAGAGAGGGAAGACTCGCCACTAGTAACAGAATACAGCGAGGCGGATGCGGGCACGGAACGAGCGCCCACTGAGTAACTGGACACAGAGCCTGGCACACCCCACGACTTCGCGCTACCGCTTGACACCTGAAATGATAAAAAGTAAGATTAAAAAAGTGCCTTTACATTTTCTATCATATTTGGGACTCGTCTGAAGGTATTCGACGTTTAAAAGTGCCTGTTGATGGCCTAATTGAAATAAATGATTTGACTTTGACTTTGGTAAGTTGACGAAGAATGTGGGAAAGACAGTTTTGCGGACCTTGTGGCAAGAAATACAAGTAGGTATGGTTATAAGTTATTTGTGGTAACTTTATCACAAGGGTTCTAGGTGGTGATATTAAAAAGCTATGTTTTTACTAGGTACTAAGTTTATCAATAGTTCTCCTCTATCAATTATAATCAATCTATAAAAGAATCATGTAGGTATAAACGCCAGCACATTTATCTACCCCAATCTGTTTAATTATCCCAAGAATCTTCTAGTTTTGCAATAACGTTGAAAATCGATGAAAGGTTTTTTTATCGATTAGGACGATGCCGATGTGGTGGCGTCTGTACGTAGCACTATAGATAAGCTATGTAAAGGGTAATATTCGGTTCAGAATTCTTACCTGCCAGCTCTTGCTGGTAACAAGTCTCGGCGCCTGCCTTAGTCGCAGGATCTTCGCTCGACAGATGACGCACCGCAGCGGCAGCAGACGCTGGCTCACTGCCATCTGGATGGTCTTCACGAAGCAGCGCCGGCAGACCACCCGGTGCCCGCATGGCGACGTCTGCATCGTCGCCTTCGCGTTCACACATATTACACACTGGAAATGGTGAAGTGCAGATGTTAGATAGTCGTTTTAGTTTAATACTGGCAATAAATAGGATCGGGAGAGCTGTGGACATAGCGTGTCTGGCTGGAAATCTAAGCTCCTTCGTACACTAGGCGACGCAAGTCTCCAATACCTTACGACTTCGGTATCCAGGTGACTATCGCAACACAAATCCATAGACGTTCGTACACAGGCACGCGTCAATGGATACCAAAGTCGTAAGGTATCGAAGACTTGCCCCGCCTAGTGTACGAAGGGGCTAAGGCATCCACAGAAACCGCGCTGACTCTTAAGTAAAATTGGATAAGGGCAGGTATATAGATGGTGATGACTCTACTTATATAGTTGAAAATCGCAAGTCGTCGTGACGCCTATCCAGTCCTCAAAGAGGAGTCTTACCGCCGCGATTGTGGCGTGCACGTACATTGGGGGACCTAGGATCTAAAGCGTTTGAAAAAATAAGGTTAGCTCAATCAAATTGTAGCGGCGTAGCAGTTAGAAAGTCTTGTCAATTATTGTGACCAAGAGAAAATGGCGTAATTTCTTTTAATGTTAATAAGGTGGTTCAGGAAATTCCTGTAAGAACCTAGCCTAGTTGAGGGATTGGTAGAGCTAAAAAGCTAGAGTAAAATCAAAAAATCCACGGTGTCCTTCAGTAGCCCTTTATGTTCCGGGGTCACGGTAATAGAAATAAGTCCCGCGGCCCCGGCAGGCTTTGGCCCTCTGAGAGGGGGCCCCGTCATTTTGCTGACGCTCTTTGAGGCGCGCGTGGAACACGACGCGCCGTCGACCCGGGCATGGTCCATGGTCGGACAGCGAGTTGCCCTGATTGGTAGAGCTTAGAAAAAACAATGCAATTATTTAAGTAGGTCTACCCTAGATATCAATCTACGTATCAATTAGATGATTTAAATCACTTACAGCTAGCAGTTTGCTAGTTAGGTTTACGTCAACCTTGTCTAGGTTTCGTAGAACCTAAAATATTTATGTAGGAGTTACTTTCGTTAGTCATACCTTTAGAATACCTATCATTCTTACTTTCCTACTCGAACTGGGTTAAATCGACCTCTAGAATTTTATTTCAAGTCCTAGAACTTATATAAAATGAATAATTAAGTATAAAATTATTCATGACAGCGAGCGATGTGGATGAATTTTCTGACGCCCTGTGGTTTTTTTCCCTTCTATTGGTTGTAAATCTATCTTTTATATAATATAAAAATGGATCGCAAAATGTGTTGCTAAGCTCATAACTCGAAAACGGCTAGACCGATTCGAATAATTCTTGTTTTTTGTGTTCATAACCATCGGGACCAGGTTTTAGAGGACTTCCACCCGTGCGAAGCCGGGACGGGCCGCTAGTATTTTATATTACCTAATTTCTTAGTGCTATATTATTTTTATTACTGAATCTTATTTTATTAAGACATACAGTAAATATTTGAAAAAAAAAAATGAAAAAGAAGGCACCAGTATCGGGATACATATTATTTATTATTATTATACGGTTCTCTCTAAAAATCTACTAGTTAATTAAATAACTGGCTGAAAATAATTATAAAGAAGTTACGCAATTATATAAATTAGTAATGGTCCAAAAGCCTTGATAATCGCCAAGGTCGATCGTCAGCTGTTTGCGCCGGAATCAATGTTGTTTACCGCTCTTAGCTTTCACTTGTTTCCGATTACAATGTCTAGACTAGATTAGCTATTTATTCTTTTTTATTGTCGAATTAACAATCTTACAAATATTTATATAGAGTGAATTTTTCAATTGGGCGTGGATGAGTATATCTGAAACTATGCGACATATCGAAAAATAATAAAAGGAGTAAGTATCTAGGCCGATTTTGACGAAAGCTAAAACTGCGTAGTTGGATTTTATAAAAATCAATAATCCTGGTAAGGAATAGAAACCGCTGACTAAGGAAAAAATCACAACCTGTATATTTATACTATTCGATAGTTTTGCTAATAAGGTTGAAATCCTGGGAAGTAATGATATACGGTAAACAACAACTTATTGCGAAATTGATTTTGTAGTAGGTACCTAACTGTTTTTCTGATTTCATCTCATTTCACGACTGAATTAATCTGGGCTAAACAGATTTGAATGTTTAGATTTGAATTTGATTGTTTATGTCTCATACTCGTTGATAAAACAGGAATTAGCTTAGGAGTATAGAATATTTTTTAACCCAGTAGGTAGTATTTTTCCGTGGGATGCTTTTTAATGACAATAATTTTGCCCGTAACTGCCCACGAGAAGGATATACCTTCACGTGGGCAGTTACATACAAAATTTGTCTTTATATCACTAGAATTTCATTTATTAAAAAAGCCAATTTCTACGTAAAATGCCCGCAAAAAGTAAACGAAATACAACAACGTTGGAAAAACATAATATTGCAGGTCGAAGTAATCCAGAGTGGCGCATTGCGATATACTACAGTGAACCTACGTGTACCCGGGAAGTAAAGTAAACAAAAATATGAACCGCCACGGAAAAACCGACGCTATGGCTTTAATAAAAGTAAATGAAACCCGAAAATGTTGCTAATTCAGGTTTAATCTCGCTGCATTAATGAGAATTTGAAAAAGGAATAAAAAAGTTGTTCTTTTGTTTTATTTTGAGAATATTTTTTCATTTAATCCAGTAACCTGCTCCTGAGTAATATTATAGTCAAACAATTACGGACTCTATGCTTTTTATTTCTTTTTATTTTTTAGCGTGGTAAAATCATCAAATGAGTCCCTTCCACCCTGCAGGAACTGCTGGAACCCCGGGCAGGGTGGAAGGGACTGTCAGACGTCTACTGACTAAAATCCACGGTGTCCTTCAATAGCCCTTTATGTTCCGGGGTCACGGTGATGGAAAAAGTCCCGCGACCATGGACTCTATGCTAAACCGTGTAAGATACTTTAGACAAAGGTCGTAAGCTTTTTTGTTTATTTTTTAACTGGTAAAATCATCAAAAGTCTTCCCATTCTGGGTGGAGTGAGAGAGATCGCAGACACATAAGGACTACAATTTAACTGTGTACCTTCAGTTACCCTTTGCGTTCCAGGGCCACGATATGATGTTCCCCCGTAAAGAGCTCCCAACAGTTTCAACGCGTGTCGCGTGCCCAAGACAGGGATGCGAATCCAGCAGAATTATGTAAGGTATTGTTTTCAGGAGGTCGAAGCTGTCTATGTATTGTTTAAAAGCTGCTTAAAATCTTATGACTCCTTTTATGTCTTTGTTTGTCGAGCATTTACAACATGGTTAGCTATTTATTTCATGAGATACACCAGAGGGTCTAAAACGGCTACTAAGCAATATTTTAAATGATTCATCTTCGTGAATGAATAGCCAATGGCGTTGCGGGAAATCACGATCTTTGTGCATTTCCAGTGATTTGCAGCAATGGCTATTCTTGTATTATTAATTCGCGAAGTGAATCATTTGGAAAATTGCCATATGGCTGTTTTGGGGTGCTAAGACAGGAAACCTCCACGTGCGTCCGTGGACTGTAGTTCCCTCTCGGATACGTCCGGGGGGAGGCCAGTTTTTCGGGCCGGTGCACCCTGGGATGCGGGCAAAAGCTCTTAGGCACTGTGTGCCTAAGGGGTCTCTTTGCCCGTATGCGAATAGCCTGTCGTGTGGACGCTCCAAAGCGTGTCCCTCTGATCAGCAGAGGGCACAGCGGCGGCGGAGCGGGCTTGCGGACGGTGAGTAATGGGTAGCTCGCCGTACGACCAAGGACCAAGCCCGGGTCGGTGGTCGCGGGACTTATTTCCATCACCGTGACCCCGGAACATAAAGGGCTATTGAAGAACACCGTGGATTTTAGTCAGTACAAGTCTGACAGTCCCTTCCGCCCTGACCGGGGCGGGAGGACTCATTTGATGATTTTACCACGATAAAAAAAAGGGTACAGTTCAGCCTGTCTATTTATACTAACTATAATTCTGTAAATTTTCAGTCAGCCTGTCACTAAATCCATAGCATAGATGCTAAATAACTAATTTTTCGTGAATTAATTTCAGAATCACTTTTAACTTAATAACAAAGGTACGTTACTTACTTCCTCATCTGGCGAAGAAGCGAGTTCCGGTTCATTTTCTTCCAGCTTATTGAGCAATTTGTCCTGAAACAAGAGAAATGGCCTTTTAAAAAACACGCCTCCTTCATGAAATATGTAAACCGGTCTTAAAACTTTTAACTTCAGTTGATGTGTTTCTTTGAAACGCAAAGAGTATAAAAAACAACTTTGTTTAGGCTCTTGTTTATTTTATAGATCTTCTTTTATCTTGTTTTACTTGTGAAATTGCTGTTGGTGTTATTTTTAAGAAAAAAAACCGGCAAAGTGCGAGTCGTACTCGCGCAGGTAGGATTCCGTGCCATTACCTATAAAATAGCAAAAAAATAACGTCTGTTGTATTGTCTCTCTTATATTTGCACAAAACGTTGCCTCACACTAGACTAGGAATTTCTTCCTGCACTGTGGTCGCGTTTACAAACATAGAAACTCACATACACAAACACCCAGACCCGGAACAACTACCTACATATTTGCAGATTTTTTTTCCGGGCGGGGATCGAACCCGCGACACGCTGCGCAGCAGTCGATCATTCAGCCACTGCGCCAACAGTGTCGTTAAAACAAGTTCAAAGTTTACCAAATTCTGCAACCCTTGAATAAAACTTGGCACCAATTCTCAAAGCCATTAGAAGTCACATTAAAATTAATATTCCTTTCGCGCTTAAATTACTCTTACTAATTGCAGCGACCATTTATTATTATTCGTCGTGCAGCTGAACTTGGTGAGAATTCACTTAAAGGCCAGTGCATATTGATGATGCTAGCGGAATATTCGAAAATGGCATGACGTAGGTACCGCGGCATACCTAGTAATAATATATTAGGTATGATTAGGTACGCTTTTTACCCTTGGTAGAATCATCGAATTAGTTTTCCCACCCAGGGCAGCACGGGACTGTCTGACTTGTACTGACTAAAATCTACGGTGTCCTTCAATAGTCCTTCACGTTCAGGACCCATGGTTACTTGATACCCGACCCGGGCAAGCTTTGGCCCTACAACGGGGGACCCGTCATACTGCTGACAGCTCTTTGAGGCGTGCGTGAAACAAGACGCGCCGTCGACCCGGGCATGGTCCATGATCGGACTACGAGTCGCCCATATATAAGTATGACTACGCTACTTCCTCTGTATTTTTGAATGACATCTCCCAGTTTATCCAATCAATCTTGTGGATGTCTTAGTAAATATAAGGCAGGGGCCTACAAACTGAGCGACCACACACTATGGGCAACTCTTGTTTCTAAGCGTAGTTCGCTGTCCATGCATTCGCGCGCCTGCAGTACTAGCTCGACTCGCTTTACGCTAATAGCTAACGGTAGAGCCTTGGCCAGCCATCATTATGTGTAGCACGTTAGTTGATCTGTCAGCCAGCGATATAAATAGTAAAATATATACTTCTTGGTGATGATACAATTAGTGATTAAATTATGATGGAGTACACGTTATTGCATTATGTTTTATCTCCAATTGAGATGTGTTAGTTCATCATAAAACTCAGTTGCAAGGTTTGGCATTGTTATCCGTTCAGGTATCACAAATTTTATTCCTTATTTATAAAGCAAAATATTGATGAGGAAAAACAAGCCAAGATACAGGGGTGCCGTTCATAGTATTCAAAAATTCGTTTTTTATTTTATTGAGTCCCATTGTCCTTAATTGATACGAGCGGAGGGGGGCGACAGACTGAAAAAATGAGGGGGGCAGACAGAATGAAAAAAAAGTAAAAAAAATCTTTAAAACAAAATAAACGATTACTACTTACTAACAAAAGTTTTAAACCTTGTACCTGCAAAACAGACCTATATCAACGTAAATATGTTTTGCAGTTGACCAGTTTAGTTTTTAAGACAAGTTGATTTTTTTTTACGTAGTAAAAGTATCATCAAAGAGTCCTCCCAACCCAGGGGCAGGGCGGGAGGGACTGTCAGACTCGAGATTGACTAAGATCCAACGGGTCCCTTCAATAGCCCTTTATGTTCCGGGGTACAGTAATGGAATTAGTCCCGCGACCCCGGCAGGCTTTGACGCTCTAGAAAAACAGTGTTTACAGATGTTAACTGTTGTAGTAAACGGTTACAGTTCAGCTGTGCTGCAGCATAATATAACGAGTAACAAAGCATCTTTATGAAACCACCGCGCTCCGCCAGCTCCCCCAGAATGGAATTAACCACGGTTTAATTAACTTCTCGGTAGATCGCTTACGAGATACAGCTCAACTGGATAACAATGTGTATGTAGGCAGCTGATGTAAAAGCGAGAGGAGATGTTACCAGTGTGGACTTTGGTAAAATTAAATGGTAGACTGGTGTGTAACGGATGGCCACTCATCCAAAGATAGACCTGGGTAAGCACGGCTTAACCTTATTGAAGCTTTGCAGTTCTTAGTTTCATTCCAAAAAAACACATACTGTGGTTGGTTCATCATTTTTTAAACTAAAAGTAAAAGTGAGGAAAAAATCTTAGTCAATACAGGTTCGAAACTATGGCAGTATCAGCCGTATATGGGGCTCCCAATTTAAAAGCCCCCGAAAAAAACAGTGCCAGTCAATTATCGAGCTCGGTCAACCAAAATGTTCAGTCGTAGCTCATTTAATGGCTAAAACTTCCATAAATGAGCTACGATGGTCGCGGGAGATATTTCCATCACCGTGACCCCGGAACTTAAAGGGCTATTGAAGGACACCGTGGATTTTAGTCAGTACAAGTCTGACAGTTGCCCGGGGTGGGAGGACTCATTTGATGATTTTACCACGCAACAAAAAAATGAGCTATGATTAATTAGTCGACCAGCATTCTCAATTTTCTGGCTTCCTTCTAAATTAGTAATAGCGAGCAGATATGGATGCATTTTTTTTATTAGCCTGCTCTGTCCCACTCCTGGGCAAAGGCCTCCGTCCACTCCTTCCACTTCTCGCGAATAAACCCCCTTCTTCTTTCTTTATTCTGCAAAATTACAAGAGAGCCTCTGAGAGGTTTCTGGCATAGTTATGCCACGGAGTCTAAAGATTAGTTTATAGACTCTAAACATGACATAAACTCATTACCTACCACACTACTTGTCGGACAAAGGATTGAGACAATTATAGCGTTGTACTTCCATAAAATGTCATCACTAATTTGTATGATACAAACTTCCCAGGTAGTCATTTCAGATGTAAATTAATAAAACGTGATACTCCATTGTAGTCATCTCTTGATCAACAGACGCATTTTCATTCTTGTCACAGTTTTATTTACTTATACAGGTATAAAGTAGATATTTAAGATTAATTGTTGTAACAGTTGGTTAAATAATAAACTAACTACTTTTCTTGGTCGCAGAACTGTCTAAACAGGTACTAACTGTTTCTTTCGTGAAGAAGAATGGACAAAACGTCCCATCCCTTGTAACACTTCCATCTATATATCAAATGAAAGCACTTAAACAGTGTATCATTTCATTGTATGACAGCAAACCTGTAAACCATGGGAGAAAAAAGTTATTGAGACTTGAAAGTCAAAATACCAACGATACATAATGTTAGGCAGAAGTCGTGTATGTCTTAAATTATATTAATCCATACTCAATGCTGTCCTTGTGCTAATGCATCGTTGACATTTCTGTGTTTAAAAAATGCCAGGAGGGAGGAGGGGGGGGGGCGCTTCTTGTGTTAACCAATGAGCGCAATGGTAGAGTTTGCCGTCAAATAAAGAAGAAAAGAAAGAAAAATGTTTATTTGAGAGCCGGTACAAACAAATAAAATAAAAAAAGAACATGATAACAAATCAGAATGCTGACATTCTTTAACCGATTTTCGGACTACCTTCAGCTCGTCCACGGTTCTGTGCCTCAACGATTGGGTTTGCCGACTATGGAAGTAGAAGAAAGGCGTTAACTATGTGTTACGTGTTCGCGATCTTGTAGTTGTAGTTGTTAGTATTATGATTTTCTTTTAAAGAGTCAGAAGTGGGTGCCGGTTGAGGTCCGGTTATGTCAACAATGTTACTCTTTCTTTTGATCTGTACACATATTAGATTGAGAAAAAGCTAAGACCAATGTTTTCTTCTAAAAATCGAAATTCATCTTTTGACATGAAAGTCTCAATAACTTTTTTCTTCCATAGTTTACAGGTTTGCTGTCATACAATGAAATGATACACTTTTCACGCTCTTTCATTTGATATATGGATGGGAGTGTTACAAGGAAAGGGACGGGGTCCATACATTTCTGCCCATTCTTCTTTAAGTACGAAAAAAGTAGGTGGGCGGTACGGCTGCCAGTTAAAATGTACTTAATTCTTTTGTACATAGATTTTACATTTGTGATTTTTTTTGGGGAGTGACAGTTCTTTGCGTAGTACTATTAGTTATTCTATGGTACGAGGAAAATTTCCGAACGACTGAAACGGATTATGCTTTTTTTGTTGTGTTCGTTTTTGTCAGGCTAAAAGGTTGTAAATTTTTAAACGATTTTTTGTGAAATTCAACGGGATGGTTTAAGTTTGGATTTGTGCGAAGGCAGTAAGTATAAAAATAAAAACATATGCACGTATTTAGTATATAATAATAAAAATAATCTACTTAGCCATAAATAACCTAGCTGACAAGTAATTATCTATGTTTTCCATTATAAAATACCCTAACGCTGTAATATTCTGTTTTGCCCTCTTGCTAAAAACCGCACCTATTTATTGCGGTCGTCCCTCCCTCATTTGCTAGGGAACTCACTTCCTGCTTTAATGATGTAGGGAGCGAAAAAATCTTCTCTCTTTGCGTTGATGCAGTTACTATCGATATTCTGGTAAAGTGACATCTCGCCCACGTAAAAACTGACCCGCGGGCCAGATGTCATTTTTTTTTAATGTGCGTGATGAGTAGATTCGCCCGGACCAGTTTAGAGAAAGGGCCAGAAGTCTTCTATCAGCATGAAAAGGGATATTTCGGCAAAATCGTATATTTTTAATTATACATCTGATAAGTCTGTAAATCATAGCATCAAGTGACGATACCCGCACGGTAGAAAATGTTGTATGATGTACTAGTAGTTGTTCCAGGTGTTTGTGTATGTGAGTTTAGATATCTGTAAACGAACCCAAGACTGGCCACGACACCTGCCGGGGTCGCGGGACTTATACCATCACCATGACCCCGGAACATAAAGGTCTATTGAAGGACACCGTGGATTTTAGTCAGTACAAGTCTGACAGTCCCTCCCGCCCTGTCCGGGGTGGGAGGACTCATCTGATGATTTTAACACGTAAAAATAAAAGACTGGCCACGACACAGGAGAAAGCTTTCATAAAAAAATACCCAACCATTTCAAAAATATGAACACTTTGAGTGCGATTCTTTTTTGTTACCTTGAAAAAAAACATGATGTATAGGAGTAACTTTTAACAGATAGACATCACGCTTTACCTAACCTCATACACAAAGAGCTTATCCACTTGCCAAATCTAATAAGTTTAGCAATTTGTTAAAATTGCAATTGCACTTATCTTTACTTATTGAAAAGATTTTGAAATAAGTACATTGTTATAAGTCTTCTAACTTATCTAGACCACATTTATTTATTTAAAATTGATTGTCCATACTTAGTGAAATCAATTCGATCAACTAGATTATTTCGTAGCGTTTTTGTCTTACAGAACCGTTTGCGTAATCATGGCTGCCATTGGTATCACGGCGATCGATTTTAATATTACAACTAAACAGTTAGCAAATACCTTTCGGCGAAGACAGATCGAATTTTAAAATAAAATAGCAACCTCTTTGCATGTCGCTGTAAAAAATAAAAAAAATTTTTGTCTATTTAAAAATTAAAAAGGTTCGAACTTGAAAAAGGAACGGCTGAACGAGATCGTGTATGATCTTCGTCTAGTTTAAAAAAAAAACTGCACATATATGTGACCGTATTTCCGTGAATCACAACAGTAGCCGGTAAAACCTAATAAGCTCCGGTTCTGTAACGTTAATCGGAAAGTTTCTCCGGTAAAAAGGTTTTTAACGAGTTGCAAAGCATTGTAAGGTTTCCATTGTGCCTGTTCCCGTCTCGGCTCTCGCAGCGGGAAAATGCTTCGTTCTGAGATGACGGTTTTCAGCACTGAAGTGTGTTTTTAATCGTTATTGTTGTAAAATTACTGTGCCCGGAATATGGTGGTGAATGCGACGTCGTGCAAGCTTGCTTCGTTTTTTATAGGTGAGTGTTTTGTTAAGGTGTTATGAGTTCATGACTTAATTATGGTTTGAGTGATAATGGCGTATTCAATATTAATTTAATTCAGTAATAAATAAAGAATGAATAGTTTGTTTATGGTCGATTTTAGACACTTTTCTCTTGGTATCGTATCCAGCAATTCTTGAACAGTGGATGCTTCATATTTACCCAATAAAATAGGTATATTAAGGTACTAAATAGTTTCAGCTCTCGGAATCTGCTAAACAAATCTCGATCTATAATTAAACCGAACCAAAAGGTACTACGGTGACGTTTTCTGAAGGAATTTTTTGAGGAATTATCGGTTTTTCTTTTTTTATCGTGTTATAATCTGGAATCATTCCAGAGCGGGATGGACCCTTCGATCCGCTCTGGGGTGATTCAAGATTTTACTGTCAGACTTTAGGGAATATAAATCCACAGTGACCCTTCGATAGCTCTTTACGTTCATGTGCACGGTTACCTGAGACAGTCCCATAACCTCGTGAGGAAGTAACCTTTGCACTGTTTAATATTAGCTTCATATTGAAGTAAAAACATATTTTTATATTTAAAAACACAATTAAAACTTAAGAAGAGAACGGTCTCGAATGATCCTTGAATTTAGTCCTTTTGGTTGCGTATCTGCGAAGTTTGGCTCTTGACATGATAATCATAGCCATTCCATAGTCGTACTGGGGCCTTAGCCAAACAGCAGGCGATAGCAGACGACAATCGTTATCGTTCATCAGTCACCAATACATTTTCAACTTTATACCCCAGCGCGTAAAGTTGAAAATCTATTGAAGTTCACAGATCGTTTTCGTTTGTTTCGTTCGTTATCGATCAGCAGTTTTAATAGATTTTCAACTTAACGTGCTGGCGTATAAAGTTGAACATGTATTGGTGACTGATGAACGATAACGATTGTCGTCTGCAGTCTGACTAAGGCCCCAGTACGACTATGGAATGGCTATGATTATCATGTCAAGAGCCAAACTTCGCAGATACGATTGTAAACGATCGCGATCGTAGTTAACATTGGACATGCCTTTACACAAATTACAATGTAAAACTTCAATTGTCGACTGTTAAAAGTTAAAAATAAATAGCAACTAATAATGAGCTGATAACGAAATAAGTTCATTGACCAATAATTACTTTTAAAGATTACCTAAGAATCTACATCTTAATACGTATGTAGGTCATATTACCTCACAATTGATCATGTATTGTATTACAGAAAATTGCAATTGAATGTGTCATAATGTCTATACATCAATTGATCTTTGATAAGTACATATCAATAGGAATGACTTGCAAGAATATAATAATGATTGCTAAATATGTATATTCATTTTTAAATCTATCTATCTATCTATACATATAATAAAACTGTAGAAAAAATATTTTTGTACATTAAATAAAAACTCAAAAAATATAGCTAGGGTATTAAAGGACAACCAATAGAACCCATTTCTAGCATTTTTAGAATTTTTGTCTGTTTGTCTGTTTATCTGTTTGTCTGTGTATTTGTCCAGGTATCACGTAAAATATACGAAATTAATGTAGATAACTTTTATACACAACGATTAAGCGTAACTTGGAGAGGAACTTAGTTTTTGTTTCATTGGAATCGGTTCAGTCTATCAAAAGATATTTGAATTTAAAGTGTTTCAGAAGTTTCTTTGGTCTCACACATTGATTTCGTACGTCAGTCGCGCGATCTAACTTCGAATAGAAAAACAAGATTATTCAAATAACTGGAATGGACTGGAATGGACTGGAATGGGCTGGAATGGACTGGAATGGACTGGAATGGACTGGAATGGACTGGAATGGGCTGGAATGGACTGGAATGGACTGGACTGAATTAAGCGCTTAGAACTAAAAAATACATTGTTCAATTCCGACATCCACGCGAACGAAGTTGCGGGCACAGCTAGTTGTACATATTTGTCTAGGGAGCAAACAACTATTTTAATGACGAGAGTGTTTTGTTATAGCTATCCAGATTTAAGCTACGGATTCTAAAGTAGACTCCCGAGCACAGAGAGGGACTCTTAAGTCGAATCCTGAGCGTAGCGAGCAATTTAAAGTACCACACAGTGGTGTTCTCGGGAGGGGTGTACCCCTAGCACGAGTTTTCACTATTTTACTTTACAGAGTCTTTCTAGTATTTACAGCGTTTCTTGTATGAAAAAATGGAACAGCACCTCGGGTGTGCGAAGAAGGAACTAATTTTTTCCTTGAAATTGTCTAAGTTCCAGTCACAGTTACGTCTCAAATACTGAAAACTCGTGCTAAGGGAACTGAGTTGTTTTGCCCTCTATGATAAAATAATAACTGCAACTTAGATATCGATTAGACTGAATAGTTTGATGATAACATTACCACCTGCAAAAAACGACCTAGACCAACACAGTCATGTTTATTGATATTTACTTATTAACTGCGACAGAATATTGACTTCCTATATACATAATAGTATATTAGCACTTCAGTAGCACCTACTTATCACACTGTTAAGTATTTACACGTCGTTGTCGTGTTTAGTGCATCATTCACGGTTATAAGTTAATTTATTTTATTTGTTATGTCATTTTAAATATAGATTTCCTTGTTATTGTTTTATTTGTTTTTTTTTTTTCTTTTAATAGCGTTTCGTGAGTGCATTTTTAAACAATAAAACTCACAAATACAAAGACTCAGACTCCGAACAAATACTTGTAGATTACGCAAATATTTGTTCCATGCTGAAATCGAACTCGCGACAGCGTGGTAGTCCAATCGCTCAGCCACTTCACCATGCTGAGATCCGTGATTGTAGTAACAGAAGATACCAACCGGCACTGGGCCCACGTGGTGAATTATGGCCCACTCCCTCTCTCAGAGAGGAGGTCTAAGTCCCAGCAGTGGGAACGTTATAGGCTGATGATGATGATTAACAGAAGATATATTACTACTTTTTTATTTTGTAACTGAAACTTAAGAGTTCAGAAAACCTGAACAATTATTAAGCGATTTTTATAATCAGACAGATGACGTTAGCTCGCTTATTAAACCTGAAATTCATCTCCATCAAACTAAGCTGAAAGATGTGATGAAGTTAGGATCTCTTTGACGATTAGTAACAAGAAGACAGTTTGTAACTACAGAACCCTTTTGTGCAAGTTACAAGAGTTAACTGCAGGAAATGGGCTAATATTGTTCACGGAGTTTGAGTCTGTAACTATTGCACTAGATACAATATAACAGAGGAGGTAATGAAAGCTTTACTATTGAGTCTTAATAAAGGAGAATATTTTAGTTTTTTTTTTAATACTGTTTTTTTATTTTTATTTTTTGTTTATTTTCCATTAACATTTACAAATACATATTATATAACATTTACAAATATATATTATTATTAAAAGTTACTCATTATTTTTGGATTTATATATATTTTATTATAATTGTTCACTGTCTGTTATATTTTTAGTCAAATAAGTAGGTACTTACTTGATACATGACGTAGGTAGGTACCTACGTCACACGTATTGTGTTACGAGATCAAGGTAAACATCAGATGTTATCAATTTCATTTTAAAATTAAATTTAAAATAAGGAAATAAATTTCAGAATTATGTTGAGTAAGTACGCATTGTTAAAAATGATTAACAGATCTTGATAACAAATTCGTTAGTAGGAAAATATACGTCACTACGATGTATTTAGTGCATTCCTTTGAATATCATCCGCTTTGATTTTTTGGTATGTCAACACTTGCCACTCTTTTTTTGAATTGAGTCAATATTATTATTAAAAAAAGAAATACATAAATGAATATTTTTTTAAATCGTGCTCAGTATAGTGTAGTGATGTCATAAAGTGTTCCTTTTTCAAAGAAATATAATTCCAATCATATTTTTTTTTTCGAAATGCACTCAAACACTTAACTTAGCAGTCCAAATGTACAGTAATTGACGAATTATAACAAGTGTAAATTGTATTCTAGCAGTGTAAAAATATATTTACTTGAATAATACTTTTAAGTTACAGGAATTTGAACTTATAACTTATGATTTATTTCCGCGTAAAAATCGCGATGGGTTTTCTAGGTAATTGCATGTTTAATTATTGGTTATACCCGATCATTAAAATGTCATTATATGCCATAGTATCAGACCATATATATATAAGTAGATAGTCGTAATATGTATAGTAGGTAAATAAAGCTATTGATAGGTATGAGTAATTCTTTGGCCCCAGCTGTCATCTGTAGATCTTTGAGAAATATAATATTGGTCAGAATCTCGAAAGTCTCACGTCCAGTAACCAGTTTGTGGAGGTCTGATGGACATTCAATCCGTGTAAAATATAACATAAACATAAAAGGCTGCTCCGAGAAATGCTTAATGGATATACTGAATAAAACTTTACCCAACCTGAGAATAGAAACTGGAGCATCTTGTTCAGCATTTCCTCAGTTTTCAGATCCAGTATTAGTCCAAAAGTTTTGTCCTTCGATCCGGATCTTAAGGAAAAAATTTCGTCCATCGATCCGGATCTTACGCAAGTAGGCTTACCTACCTTTCAATGAACGTTCAATATTTACCTACCTGCAGTTGTACAATAGCCATTAGGCGGTGACATAACATCATTATCTGTAGGTCTTCGCTCCACTTACGAAGTTTACGAGTCGACGACAACTGCAAGTCATTCACTAGAGGCTAGTTCTTTTTTATTGTTCACTTTTACTATGTAACGGTAATAGTTTTACTTTTTAACAATAAAATTGCGAGTTTTATTTCTCGCCTCGATTCTATTGTAGTTGTGAAATTAAGTGTTGTTGGTATGATTCTACGCTTGCTAATACTCATTATTTTACGTTTTACAGGGAAAAGTCTCTGACGGGACCCCTAAGAGGGCCAAAGCCTACCAGGGTCGAGGGAATGTCTGACCTGGTAACCGCGGCCCTGGTACATAAAGGGCTATTGAAGGATCACTGTGGATTTTAGTCAGTAGAAGTCTGACAGTCCCTCCCGTCCCGCCCTGAGCGGAAAGATTCATACGATGATTTTACCACGCAAAAAAAAAGCATGGAATAGTTGCTAGGTTTTAAATTAACCTTGAGCCAATCATACTAACTCGAACAGAAGAATCCTTGAAGTAACAATATAATATTCAAATTATTCAATTTGCTACAATTTGCAAGAGCAATGGGCACGACAATAGAAATGATTGCACTGTGTTTAGTTGCATGAGTGTGCGTGCAGTTAATGTTATGTTTGTTAACTTTAACAAGGCTCTTTACTCCTTGACTGATTTCCTTTGCCATGTTTCCTGCAAACTGTGCACATTGCAACTCATTATGGGTTAAGTTGTGACGTGTCGGGTCGCGGTACTGTCTCATAAGGTAACCGTGACTCTGGAACGTAAAGGGCTATTGAAGGACACCGTAGATTTTAATCAGTAATCTGACAGTCCCTCCTGTCCGGCCGTGGTGGAAGGACTCGTTTAATTATGTGACCATGTGAAAAAAAACTAAAGTTGTGTCGTAATGTGGAATTGTTGTATCAAATCTTTATTAAATGTCTATAGGTAGCTACTAGGTAGGTTAGGTTTTAAATACCTGTTGAACAAACATAGCTTTCGTATAGAGGATATCCTGTTGCCACACATTACGTGTTCGTGTGGTACATAATCAAAATGGAAGGTTTTTTGGGTTGGTCACATCGTGCTGCGTTAGTACAAAGACCCCCTTTATAAATGACTGATATTAAAAAATTAAGTTTTATATTTTTCCTTCACGGAGAATTGCGTTTATCTGCGGCAATACTGTTTTATTTTCACAACTGATTAAACAAACATATTTTCGGGTTATGTACTTCCTTTGCCATGAGTATGACTAGAACCTACTCTTACCGATCAAGATCAAAATAACGGGTTGACCCTGTAAAACAGTGTCTTAAAATTTCCCAACAGAAAAAAAAAACAGAAAGTATGGTGATACTTTCTCGACTTTGAAATGACCTTACAGCATGTTCAATATGGTGGTCTATTCAATATAGATCGCAATCTTGTATAGTCTATTCAATTCTTACCAAAAAAGACCTTGAAGCTGAGGGGAACTGAATTCGTGATGACGGTGACATAACATATTTCCTTTTTTTGTGACAAGAATTCAATTGAACGGTTTTTAAACCAATTCTGCGTAAGTTACGTGATTTAAAGTGAGCAAGAAAAGGTTTCCATCGCTTTTTTATGCTATTTGACTATTTTATAGTACAGACGCCAGCAGCTCAACCTTCCCTTATCTGTCAAATTATACCAATCGAGTATTAACCATCCGCTATTGTGATAAGGTTGATGTCTGGTCTGATTACTTACCTTACTATCTTATGTTCCCGAGTTTGCCCGTGTATAGTACGGTAATTTTCACCCAAAATATAATTTTCGGAATTAAACTTATCCTACGCGAGCCATACAAATCCGTTCAGAAGAGTTTGCTTGAAAAAGTAACAAATTTACATTCATACTATCATCTATGTATTCTCCGAATCTTTGTCGTTTATTTAGTAACACTCTTTTTCTGGTTAATACAGAAGAAAAGTGTTCAGCAGAGTATAAAACAATGATGTCAATAATTCTAATGTTGACCTTACACTTACTTACACACAGATAATATCGCTTGAGAAACCGTCTAGACTCGCACAAAGGTACGTAGTTTACAACCCCATAACTTCACCGCATGGGTAAGCAATTTTCACCCTTATCAACTTCTATTGTATAACTCTTTTACTACAACATGACTTCGTCCTATAAGATCGAAAGTCCCAGAAACTTCTAAGTTTTTAGCACGCTAAGAAACTTGTGCGTTTTCCATGTCTGAATTCGAAAATTTGTAGAATGAGTGACTGAAAGACGCGTGCAGCCGCGTGTGGCGGGTTATCAAATGAAACTTTGACGGCGGGCACCCTTTTTTGGGTTGTGGGTGATCATCAAAAGGCTTCTGTTGTGAGTGACCTGGAAGCTTGTGTTAAATTCTTCCTAAATAAAACACATTTTTTTAAGTTGATCCTCTTTAGTACATTCTCCTGTATCGTGGTTGAATTTACAAACATTTTAAGCCACGTGATAGACACAATAATAAAATAGGAATAATAACAGGTATAATAGGAATCGAACTCGCGACACGCACAGTATCAATCGCTCAGTCACTGCCCCAAACTTATCGTCAACAGCCTTTGCCAGTGTCGCGGCCGCTCTTTCAATATAATTCCTCAACCCATATGCCCCCAGCTAAGGTTGCAAAAAGATTATTCAATAAGTTCTTCCACGACCCAAAAAGGCAACAAGCTCCAACATAACTCTTTGGTGAAAGTTTCAATCAATCAAGCCGGCTTAGCAGTCCATTCCTGTACCCTTTGTGACAAAGGGTAGGTACCCGAGGTAGTGCCCGCGGTAACTTTGTTAGATAAACGGGTCGGTGACCGCTAAGCCAACCTTCTAGAACTGTGACGTTTCTGTCAGGGTCTGGGATGATTGTTTTAGCTGGTTATTTGTTGTGGTAGGTAAAAGATTGTAGTTATTTATTCATTAATTATTTGCGTTTTATTAATTTGTAAAATATATAAAATCGCTTAAATGTATGTTCGCACATAATAGATGTATTGCACTTAATCAGATAGGTAATTGTTTTTTTCGTGTTCCTCTATGAAGTTTTTGTCTAAAAGTTTTTGAAATGTCCACCAGGATGGATGAAAATCCGGACAAATCCTGGGCGTTACGGTAACAATAATTTCATAGTATGCGGTTTTTGGTTCGATTTCTACAGTGTAGACATATGAGTAGCAATCACTTTCCAAACGTATATTTCTTATTAGTACTTAGATGACTTTTATAATTATTATTTTAAGACAAGTTTCTCCTAGAGAAAAATAACTCGTATCTTCTAAGACTGTCGGGAAATATACTGTAAAGACAATTTAGATTGTTGTTGTGAAAACTAGGCCTAGAAAATAAAAAAGCAATGATATAGCATGTTTATATAATAACCACAGCTCAGACATGTAACAAAATGATTATTATTAAGGTGTGACCTGGTAGTAAGCAGATGTAATTAAACAAAGGCTTGTACAATGTGACCTTGTGCCAAACGTAAATTATTATTTATCACGGAAAACTTTTATAAACACTAAATAAGACCTAAGCATTGTTGTGGTTTTGTAATTTCAACTCTACGGACTGATCTGAGCATTGAAAATCAAAAAGAGCGTTTATATTCATTAATTTGCCACTATGATAGTGGTATTGAAAACCCTCATTTAGGATTTTTTTTTTAATACATAACAGCACTTTCAATATAAATTAAGAACCTACCTAGAGCTTGTGCGAATCAAAACATTTTAACTGAGATAGCAAAAATCGGGTTACTTGAGGTTTCATTTTTTTACTCTTTTTTATTCTATGGAACTAACAAGTATTGTACCATTTTAGAATCCTGATTAAATGCGCCAACTTTTGATGCCACTTGCCAAGGCACTCTAATACAGTTTTTTTAAAGGATTAAAGTCAACGAATTTTGAAAATTTAATTTTATTTAATATAATTAAAAATTAAATTCGTAGTATAACAAATAGTCTCAATTCTCGGAAACTTGAGGCAATCGTGTCATTATTTTTTATTGGGATTCTAGAACTGTTATTTAGGGTTACGTTTCCAAAGTTCAAATGAACAAAAATAAAAAGAAATAACCACAATAACCGAAAAATGGTACAGTTTGATCAAATTTCTAGGTTTTTCTTAAAATGCCCATAACTTTCAAACTGTATGGGATAGATTTTTTTTTAGATTTTTCCCGTGATGGTTGTGAAAAATCCTGTCATCCCGTTTCGGCTTGACGTTGAGTTCTGGGACACCCTGTATATGAAGCGACCGCCTACCTGGCTTCTAAATGGGTAATACGATAACCTTAGTAAGACTGGTTGGATTTGACCTTTTAACAGTAACAACTGTCCAAGATCAACAAAAGACTGAAGTATATTCGGGGGCTCTTTGGTTGATACCAAAAATCATCATTTGATTAGCCTTTTCCCAACATGTTGAGGTCGGCTTCTTGTTTAACCTATTGGCCACCGAACAGGGCAACTGCGGCTTATCCTGGAAGATTGACTTGTGTGGCTGTTGCACAGGTCAATCTGTAATAGCCACTAAAAGTTCCAGCATATAAATCGAGCTTCTAACAATACGTTACAAGTCTTATAAGATACACGAAGATAGATAAATGAATCAGTGGTTTAGTAATGACAGCATGATACATCTATATTTATGTTAACAATCAATCATTTTTGTTCCAGGTATAGCTGAAATATGTTTCATGACTGGCCCGGTTGGACAGTGCAGTTACTGCTGCCCCAGAGATGAAAAACTTGATATACAGTACAAATTATTTACTAGGTATGTAGGTATACTCATATCTCGATAATAATCCTACTTCCTACTAATATTATAAACGTGAAAGTTTATACATATGTGTGGATGGATGTTTGTTACTCTTTCACGCAAAACCTACTGAAAGGATTTGGCTGGGTACACAGATAGTTTATAACCTGGATTAACACATAGGATAGTTTTTATCCCGATTTTATGTTCCCTTGGGATAATTTTGGAGTTGTAGCGGGTGAAGCCGCTGGCAACAGCTAGTATATCATAATGCCTTTATGTATAGTCAGAGCAGACTATGCCGTGGCTGATATCAAGCCGGACTTACGAGTTGTAGGTCGTTAGTTCGAACCCAGCCAGGTGCATTATTCAATTTGTGTTATTTATTGCATCACCACTGCTCTCAATACGGTAAAGAAACCGGCATGTCCTAGAACCAAAAATTGGAAAACATATAACATCTGCCAATCTGCACTGGACTCTCTGTTACAGCCTAAAATAAAATACTTAGTAGGTAAATTCGGAAAATGTCGCTTTTATGTCTTTTTTTAGGAGCCTGGTCTGTCCCACTCCTGGGCAAAGGCCTCCCTCCACTCCTTCCACCTTTCACGATACTGGACGTCTTCCTTCCAGTTCGGACGAAACTTGGATATTTAATTAGTTAGGATAATTACAACAAAAAAAAAGAAAAAATAGAAATCCACTTTTTTAAACTATCACGGTTTGCTTCATAACTTAAAATGTCACTTACGGGATATCGGGAACTCAAACAATACCGTCAGCACGAGTTTTCAGTATTTGAGACGTAAAGTAAACTGGAACTTTGACGACTTCAAATTGACAATTTTCAAGGGAAAAATTGGTTCCTTCTTCGCACACCAGAGGCGCTGTACCATATTTTCATACAATAAACGCTGTAAATACTGGAAAAACTCTGTAAAGTAAAATAGAGAAAACTCGTGCTAGGGGTACAAATAAATAATCACGGAAGATATCCCGTAAGTGACATTTTAAGTTATTAATAGAAATCCAGTTCGACATTTTCAAATGAAATCTTTGGTTTGAAATTAACCGATTCAGTCGAAGATCCAAACCCTATACTGAAATGGAATAACAGATACAAAATACAGATAAGAACTAACCTAAACTTCGTAACAGTAGTCCATTTGACGACCAAACATGACGCAACACACCGCATTTTGAGCTCAGGGTCGCGGGCTCAATTTCCGTACCGGGTCCAAACTATAGTGTAGTGCTGTCCACTAATATCTTCTGCGGACTTCAATAATTCTAGAGTATTTTTTTTCTTATAGCGAGTTTGTTATAGTTTGTCTGCTGGTTTACTCGAAAGCCAGCCCAAGAAACCATTATAAATACGTCGGTGCCTCTGGGCGAATAAAAAGCTAAAGAAGAGATTGTCAAGTGATCAAGTTAGCTGGAGGAAACTGTTCAATTTTGCCGATTAAAAATACAAATAGGATAAAAAGAAAAAAAACCGGCCAAGTGCGAATCTGACTCGGGCAAAAAGGGTTACGTAACATTATCCGAAAACAGCAAAAAAAAATGTTCGTAGTATAAGAAGTCCCTTAATTTTTTTTTGTATTTATTATTGTTGCTGCAACAGAAAACCTCATCTTCGAAAAGTTTAACTATCACCGTTCATTAGATACAGCCTGTTGACATACGGACGGACAGACAGATATACAACATGTCCCAAAATTCAACGATAAGCCGGCACCAGAGGATGGACCTACTAATGACCACTCGAGAAAAAAAAAGAAAAAAAAATACCTCTACTTTTTTTTAAATTACTTAAAAAAATGGAAATTCTTCGAAAATGTATACCCCTTATGACACTTTTAACTACCATGACCATAATTTTTCAAATATTTCAGTTTTTTTGTTTGTATCGGCAACCTAAGTAGTACTACTATTCACCATGATCTTTGAAAATTACAGAATTTTCGTAGTTTTATAAAAAAAAAACAACCAAAAAAAATTATTTCCCTAAAATTTTAAAAGATTTTAACGTTCAGTACACTTTAACTCATCGTAGTGTAAAAAATAGTATATTTTGCAACGATTGAATAAAGAGCGGATTTAAAGCGAGGGCCATTATATGAATCAAGAGCAAGCGAAGGATTTTAATTACTGAATCACGACCGTAGGGAGTGATTCATGATGATTGAATCACGAGCGAAGCGAGTGATTCAAGTATTTAAATCCTGAGCGACGCGAGTGATTCAGGCCCTCGATTTAAATCCGTTTTATTCAAGAGTTGCAAACGATACTTTATACCATGACTACGAGAAAAAGAAAGATTTGAGCGATAAAAGATATTCAACGAAACAAAATAATGATTTTTTTAATAAGACTGCTCGCGAGGGGGTTGTCCAGCATCTCGCTCGATGTCGAATGTACTAAAGTGTTCTAAATTCAAACACCAAAACAGTGCGTAAAAGACTACTTTTACGCACTGTTTTCCGTGAGTAAAAGTAGCTTTTTCGAGGGGGAATGGTATAAAAAATATGGACACTACTATGGCAAGTTTTTTAAAAAATTAGCGCAACTAACCTAGATTTTAAAATGGTATAATACTTTAGGAAAACTAGCCACAAAAAAAAAATAATGACAATTTTTCTAATCAGAAACCAAATTTCATAAGTTGTTGTTAATAGTAATCACTTCTACTATGTGCCCAAACTATCAATAGTTATTTGTTATACAAGAGTGCAAAGTTGATTTTTAACCGCGTGCTCATGTTTGATGACCGAGCAAGCGAATGATTCTAAATTTGAATCACGAGTGCAACGAGTGATTCAAAAATTAGAATCATGAGTGATAGCGAGGGAATCAAAAGAGCACAAGGTGAAAAATCTTTGCACTCGAGTGCAACACGTAACTTTTCATCCCACCTCAGCGAGGAAATTACTAAATGCAAAAACAAAAAAAAAAAAACAGATGTACAATCGTATAAACACAAGATAGGCTTTTATTTCAGTTTAGGTATTAACTAAGACATTATTATAGAACAGAATAATTTTTAAATTAAAACAAATAATACTTAGGTAGTATATAGTTGAAAACTACTACCTAAGTATTATTAAGTTACTTATTTTTATCTTGGTTTGTCATAACATAACAATAAGACGTGAAATGAAAACCGCACAAAGCAAATAAAAAAAGGTATAACAAAGTACTGAGCCAAGAATGTTTCGGGTCTGAGATTTTAACAAAATAATTGTAGATTACGCTCCAAGGGAGGCGTATTGAATTCCGAAGCGATACTGAGGATTCTGGGGGTGAACCTCCGTCCGTAGCGTAGCGAGGAGGTTCAAGTGTTAATACCCGAAATAAACGAGGGAATAAAGCTAAAAATCCTTTGTGAAGCAAGGGATTCAAGTTAGCCCAGAGCAACACAGCCTTACACCCGAGGAGCGCACTCTGCTTTCCCACCTAAGGCGAGGAAACAAATTCAAGTGGTAACATCAAATTTTAAAAATAGAATTTGTTTCCTCGACAACCTTCGAACGTCAAGTGGGCACCACAGCAAGCGATCAGCTGTTGCGGTCATCGGCCGCCATTACTGCTGCTACTCTTTTGTTCATACGATGTTCTAAATTCAAATTTACTTTATTCACTAGAGGATAAAAACGGCTTTTACTCACTTGAGGATAAAAACGGCTTTTACGGTCAGATATCGAAGAGCAAAAGTACCCTTTCCGAGATGGGGGGATGAAAAAAAAATTTTTTTTTGAAGTAGGTATTTTTTTTAATTTTATTTTTTTCTCGAGTAGTCATTAGTAGGTCCATCCTCTGGTGCCGGCTTATCGTTGAATTTTGGGACATGTTGTATATTTACACATTTATTTATAACAGAAATACAACTTGTATAATAAACAGAATGTACCAAGGCATCATAATGACCGAGGAAGTTCAATTTCAAGGCAGTGCATGGAAGCATTTGTTCATTTACCTTGCACTGTAATTGTTATAACCTTTGTTTAGGCTAGCAGTGTGGTGTTTTCCTAAGCTTTCATCACGTAGAGAATTACAATTATTTTTAAATTGTTCCTATTTAACATATTTATATGTACAAATCTATATAAATATACTTAGGTTCCTGCAAAAAAAAAAATTACAAGAAATACAACTTGTTCAATAAACATCGACTACCAGGGCATCATAAAAACCGGAGAGGTTTAATAAAATTAAATTAAATTAATTAAATTAAATTATTGCAAAAGCAATGCGTGGAAGATTTTTTTCATTTACCTCCATTCTCCAATGAGTCCTCCCACCCTGGGTGGAGTAGAACTGTCAGACTCATACTGACTAAAATCCACGGTGTTCCATGAATAGCCCTTTACGTTCCAGTGTCACGGTTACCTGATAAGTCAGTCCCGCGACCTGGTAATTTACCTTACACTGTAACTGTTGTACCAAGGCGTCATAAGGCCGAGGAGGTTCAATCTCAAGGCAGTGCATGCAAGCATTCGTTTGCCGTGCACTTTAATTGCCATAACCTTTGTTTAGGCCAGCACCACGGCTAAGCTAGGCACGTCTCATTGTTGTTTGGAAATGGCTGGACTGAACGAAATGGGGGTGTGACGTCATGTTCCTTGATAGTGGCCTTTGTAATGTCCTATTGTGGATGTTTTAGGCTTAAGATTGGATAAGGTTTTCGGGCGGGGTCATAATGAAAGGACTGCGTTTCAGTTTCCCGGTTTTATCATTGTTTTGTTTGTTTAAATGATAAAAAGAAACATTACAAGAGCGGCCGGGTCCGTACAATTATATTTATCAATAAGAGCGGCAAAAAAAAAATCTGTTGAATGGGAGCCCCTTTAAATATTTATTTTATTCTGTTTTTGGAAAATAAATACTTCTGTGAAAATTTTTATTGTCTTACCATCACGGTTCATGAGACACAGCATGGTGTCAGACAAACAGACAGACGGACGGACAGCGAAGTCTTAGTAATAGAGTACCGTTTTATCCTTTTGGTGTTCTATTATTGTGCCTCGGAACCTTAAAAATCGTTTATTGGATTTGTTAATCTAATAAACTATTTTCTTGTCAAGTTACAATCAATCAACTCGACCCTAAAAAAATTAAAACTTATTAATTTTCTTTTTAAAAATCATCAACAGTTTTTTAACAAATAAAAAGTTTCAGTTCAAAAAAGTTTCTATATGTTTCTTAACAAGACTTCCTTATTTATGTTTACAGGTCAAACCCCACGACGTTTCAGATAATACCACCAAATGACGTGAATGGGTTGCGTGCCACGTCGTTCGACTTCTCGAGCCCCACTGTCATATATCTGATGGGGTTCTCCGAGTCAACCGGAGGCGTTGGCACCACTACTGTTAGAGATGGTAAGGGAAATCATTCTATATACCCTCTTGGCCTTAATCTAGCCCAGAAGCAAAGCGATGAGTGAATTATACTCATACTAATTATCGTAAAATTAAAAATATAACTTAACCAATCAAAATGTAGCACTTTCATGGTAAATGTTGCGGATACCTGTCATAGGCTTACATAGTTATTTTTTTTTAAATAAATATTCCACAACTATCACACAACGTCATCTAGTCCCTAGCTAAGCAGAGCTTGTGTTATGGGTACTAGACAACTGCTAAACATACGTATATATTTCTAAATACATACATATTACAGATAAATTACACCCAGACACAGAACAAATGATCATGCTCATCACACAAACATTTGTCCTGGGTGGGAATCGAACCCACGACCCCCGGCATAGCAGTCAGGGTCACTAACCACTAGACCAAAAGGCCAGTCATACATACCAGCACATAAGTTTATATTTTGTTTTCAAATTACTGCATTGTATGTTTTACTGTTGGTGTACCTTTAAATAAATAATTAAATCATCACTCCCTAACACGACATAGGCTATACCTATTTAAACTGGATCGAGCAAAAAGTGCTTTTGGGTTTTTTCTAATCATTTTTCAGTAGCAACCCGGGGTTTGTAAGTTTATTTATTTATTTGATGAGCATGGAAGACTTACAGCTAAAATAAACAGAATACAAACAGCGTGAGAGACTGACAGCCAATTAGAAGTCTTCACTTCTAGGAGCAGATTAGAAGAGTGAGTGTGAACGCCACTAGACAATACAGCTACCAAGAGGCTGGACATCAGCAAAGTTTAACTTAAATTAGATTACAAACACAATTCGAGAATAAAAACTATAGTACGGACAGAAACTTAATGAAAAAAGTCAAGGCTCATGCACTTTCTGGCCGAGGACACACTGGTTAGGAAAGGATCAAAATCATGCTGTTTACACATGTTATTGAAATTGCTACTTGCACGCACTATAAATGAGTTTTGCCTGTAATTCGTTGCAGTAAATGGAACACGCAGGGGTGCGTTCCATCGTTTCGACCTTCCAGGAACGTTAAAGTTAAATTTAGATAAAATTTCAGAATCGTCAATAGAATTATTGAAAATTTTAAATAATGAAATGCAGTCGGAGATTGCTCTTCGATTAGTAAGGGGTAATATATGAAATTTCTTACAGAGAACGAGGTAATCTTCAGATCGGTAGGGCACCTTCTGATGATAACATAAATACTTGATAAACCTTTTCTGGATGCTCTCTATACGATCAATGTATTTATGGTAACATGGATTCCAGATTTCAGATGCGTACTCCAAGTGGCTTCTAACAAAAGTACAATAGAGGATTTTTAAGGTTTTAGCTTGACTGAAGCACTTGGAGAGCCGCATTATAAAACCTAGTGCTTATAAACCAAGTTGGCGGTATAATACCCTCGTGCTTCGGAAAGCACGTTAAGCCTTTGGTCCTGCGCCTGATCCCTGTCCTGTGTGTCGTTGCCGTATCGTCGTGCCTATCAGACTATGAGAGTAAAAGAACAGGGAGTGTACCTATACCTGCGCACACACGCGCTGCACTACAATGTGTCCCACATAGATGTCTAATCTCCGCTGAGACTGGCTGCCGTGGTCGAAATAGGACTGGAAGACTATATAGAAAAAACAGTACCATCCTACTAATAATAACGCAAAAACTACTAAATGGATTTGGAAGAAATTTGGTACACAGATAGTTTATAACCTGGATTAGCACATAGGATAGTTTTTATCCCGATTTTATGTTCCCGTGGGATAATTTTCGAGTTGTAGCGGGTGAAACCGCTGGCAGCAGCTAGTAACTGATAAATTATCACTTTTTAGCTTTAATATCAAGTCTATACTAGTAGGTACACAGAGTTGGTATTTCAATTTAGACTCTTTCGTAAACTGCATACCACTTGTCGTAGCCGGCGTAGGCTCGTAGACGGTTACGAGCGCTACGGCGTAGCACGTCTCAAATGAAGGGTTGTTAATACTTGCTACGATTTACACCATTAGTGAAAGTGGCTTGAGTAGTTTACAAGTTATTAATTATTATTTAGTGTTCGGTCTCATTTGGCTAGTCAAGAAACAAAAGTTTAACCATATGTAATACGGTCAACTTTGGTATTGGATATTATAAGTGTGATTTCGCTAAACAATACCTTAATTATTAAAAAAAAAAGTAAGCGGTGACTGTTTTTTTTACTCATGTCTTCCCTAGTAAAAATCTGGTGCCAGCTAGTGTTAAATTCGAAAATGATCCCACGGGATAATCAAGACTAATCTATCTCTGAATCTTTTATGAAGATCCGTTGACCTGTTTTGGCGTGATTGGTAACCAACATCGATCTATCCAAACATCATTTTGTACTTAAAATAATATTAGAGATGTTACCTCGGAAATAATTTTTGAAATTAATCCAGTTATTTTTTAGAGTTATTAGTTAGAGGAGCTCGTGGCTAAATAATTACAGCCGCACAGGCCGATCTTCCGGGTCAAGCCGCGCTTGCCTAGGTTGGTCTGTGGATGGGTGACCATCTTTCATAGCGAGTTTCCTCCGTGCCTCGGAAAGCACGTAAAGCCGTTGGTCCCGGCTGTCATTTGTAGATCTTTGACAGTCGTTATTGTCAGAAGCTCTAAAAGTCTGACAACCAGTCTTACCATGGGGTATGGTATTACCTTTACTGGGTTGTGGAGGTCCGACAGGCAGTCGCTCCATGTAAAATACTGATATCCAGCTGAATCTGGTTCGACTGGAAGCCGACCCCAATATAGTTGGGAAAAAACTAGGCAGATGATGAATCCAGTTATTTTTAAGTTTACGAGTATCGAGGTATTCCACTTAGGGCACCCGCTGACAAAGGCACCTGAACTACTGGTACCTTATCTATTCGACATAAGGCTCTTGTCATAATTTTTCGCAGGTGCCAGGTGCCTTATGTGGAATACCTCCCATTACAAACAAACAAAAGACTTCCCTATTTTAAAATATTAGTGTAGATTTACAAAATACTAAATGTGACTGCAGTAATATTTACTTATTATGACGATGACGTCAATATTGCATGTCCTTATCACGCAAACATAGACCATGTAGGTATCTATTTATAGACCAAATTGATATAATGCCGCAGTTATAATCGATTCCATATACGAATGCAGTGGTATCGGTAAAGTCAATTAGTGCTGTGTTGTGTTTATATCGATAGTGTGCTAATAGATTACATGGCGGACATTGGAAACGTGTCATGTCGATGATTTATAGGTATTTATGCGGAAATGGGAAATCAAGTATATGGAACTAAATATATAATATATAGAACTAACTAAATATTGAAAATGAGGAATGACAACGTACTCTCGTTGTTTTTGAGATAGTTTTACCTTTTATTTTTAAACTACCTCAGAAGCTTAATTTTTTATGTCTTTTTGGCGTTAGTATTAACACTGCTTAGTGTTTCAACATCCGGACAAAGCTATTGAGGTTTTTGTATTTTGTTTTTAAAAATAAAATATAAGATTTGATGTTTACGATTGAATTTTTTTGGACTGTCTTTGTCTGAAATAAACGAAGTTATAAACTATGTTTTTAAATGATACCTCTTATACCTTTTTATTGGGGGTAGTTAATTCCGATTTCTCGATACCTGTGATACAGGTTGTTCTAGTACAGGGATCGAGTCCACGTTGATGGAATTTTCACGTTGATTGCTAAAATCTAAGAAATAAAAATTATAATTATCATGAAATCATAAAAGAGTCCTCCATTCTCCTGGCTGGAAGAGAAGAGACTGTCAGACTTGACGGACTAAAAGCTAGAGTCTTCCTCCATTTGGTCATTGCGTTCCAGGGCCGCGGTAAACTCATAATCAATATCTGAATTTAAATATTTCTAACCGATAGAAACATTTAAACTCAGATACACCCATAGCCAGATCCGAAGGTGTTCTATGAAGGAATCGAACTCGCGACACGCTGCGCACCAGACAATCGTGTAATCACTGCGCGAACTATTTGGAAAGTGCGTAAGATAAAGTACTTGCTCCTTTTGGCAAGCATCAATAATATTCCCTATGAACAACCAGAGCAAAAAGCCAGTTGACTTATTGATTTTCAACTTACTACTGACATGGGGTCTGACATACCCCTATCTCCATAAACCCGGGACGCTGCTGTTTGTCACTGGCTTTGGATATGAGGCTGAGTTATTTATGTGTTGGTCGTCCCACCATATGTCCGTGGTCCGTTAGACCCTCGTTTGTCATAAGGGAACCTCTTTTGCACATGAGGTTGACGTATGAGATTAGGGTTCAAAATGTAGGTAAGATATGGAAGAGAGGTATTGTTTAAAAATCGCAAGTAATAAGCAATTTTAAAATAAATTCGTATTAAAAAAAAAACAAGCAAAGAAACCCGTTGCTGTAATTGTGTTAATCAAAGCTAATGGACAATACACATTGATGGCTGATCATTTAATATTTATGGAAAGCAAACATGGTAGCGATGTTGTAATAAAACGATTTTATCGCCATAGACAATCGTTATCTTTATGGTGTGGTCAGTGTTAAAATTGTTAGTGGTTGATCTGTAGAGTAATTGATATAGTAAATAAAGAAGAGTGGAACGAAGATATTTGTTTGTTATTGTTTTTAGAAAGGTAATAAGGCAGCTACAATAGTAGGACCATAAACTATGTGGGTACTGAATTAAATGGATACATTGGCCCTACAACGCAAAGGTCAACCGAAGCAACAGGATGAATTTTATTGTGATTTTACCACCCCAAAAAACCATAATTCTACATTAAAAAAAAAAATAATAACAAGGTAATCTCAGAAACCACTCAAATATTTCAATGAAGTTTTGTGTAACATTGGTTTTAGCTTGAAAGTTAGGTTAGATCCAAATCCAAAACCGTAATGTGGTGAAATCTATATATCTATATATATAAAAATGAAACCCGTTTTCCGTTGTCACGACATAACATGAAAACGGCTTGACCGATTCGGATAATTATTTTTTTGTTGTGTTTGTAACCATCGGGACCGGGTTTTAGACCGGGTCCTCCACCCGTGCGAAGCCGGGACGGGCCGCTAGTTATATATAAAAATGAAACCCGTTTTCCGTTGTCACGTCATAACATGAAAACGGCTTGACCGATTCGGATAATTATTTTTTTGTTGTGTTTGTAACTATCGGGATCGGGTTTTAGACCGGGTCCTCCACCCGTGCGAAGCCGGGACGGACCGCTAGTTAATTGATATTTATTTATGTAAGCAGGTAAGTATATAATCTTTAACACGTTTTTTTTTACAAACTAGATGAGGTCGGTGTTACAGATGGCCATCTGGCCATGACGGCGTACGAAGCAGGGGTAGATGCTTGTTCATATATCAGTTGCCTTGTACGACATTGGTGACTTGAAATAGGTGGTCCGCAGCCTTGAGGTCTAACTGGATAACATGAAATGGAATTGCATCTTAAGCTATGCAAGCAAGAGTTACTAATATGGCTTGTGTCCAACTTGAGCGTCTTACAAGACATATAAGGCAATGCTTAGCATACGCTACAAACACAGCTAAAAATCAGTCCTTAGGTCACAGGAATCGTAGTTGCTTTTTTTTACGTGGTAAAATCATCAAATGTCGTCCCACCCAGTGTAGAGGCACGGGAGGCATTGTCAGATTTGTACTGACTAAAATCCAAGATGGCCTTCGATAGCCCTTTACGTCCCGGAGCCACGGTTACCCGATAGACCCGCGACCCCGGCAGGCTTTGGCCCTCAAAGGGGGGCGCCGTCATTGTGCTGACACTCTTTGAGGGGTGTGTGGAACACAACGTGCCATCGAGCCGGGCATATTCCATGGCCGGACAGCGAGTCGCCCTTTAATACTCGCTGGCTCTCTGTCTGACAACCAGTCTTAACAAAGGGTCTTGGTAAGACTGGTTTTCAAACTTTCAGGAATATGAAACAAGAGTATGACAAACTTTTTCTTTGTTTTCAGCTCACTTAGCGGCACGCAACTATAATTTCATCGCCGTTGATTGGTCCCGTCTCATCGTGTTTCCTTGGTAAGGTTATGATCATCGTATGATTGCAACTGTTATCGTGATAGCGATGTAATGGTGATTGTTTTGATTGTACAATATTATTGTGATGATATGATTGTGTAGTGATTTTATCTTCAATCATTATTATGTCTGAATGCATCGACTGCACTAGGATTATTATCAAACTTTGAACGGGCTCAAAAGCAGTTCAAAGACAAACTGATGCAGTAATGTATTGCATGACCATTTCTTCCGTTTATTATTCTCGAATGTACATAATACGATCCTGCCAAGCAAATTAGGTTTCCATGAGAGACTCACGGCGAGCAGTCAAAGATAACTAGAAATGCAAAAGATACCTAGAGAAACCTCAGGAGTAGGCTTCACTACAATTAAGAAAAATAAGTCATGGGATGAAAAGAAAAGGATGATTGACTGGCCTGTTGGTCTAGTGGTTAGTGACCCTGACTGCTAGGCCGGGGGTCGTGGGTTCGATTCCCACCTGACTGGATGGCGTTGTGTGATAGTTGTGGAATATTATTTTTATTTAAAACCACGTATTCTACACAAATTCCACGCTATCTGCAACGATCCTTACAAAATTCCCATACTATTAAACCTAATAAAGACCCCGAAGTCATATAACAATAAATGCTGCAACAAGCAATAAGAAACAAATGACTAGTCGAATAAACCGCAAACGTAAGCGAAATCCAGTTGTTACAGCGTTTAACATGTTACTGAAACGTTATGATTCCGCATACGTGAGGGTGAATGCGACCCAATATTCGTCCCTGAGGAAAACGTTATAGCCTTAGGCGCGGTGTACACTAACGCGAAGATGGGTTAAGAGGAGAGGGAAAGTTTTGTTGATGGGTTGGCCTAACATTGTTCGCTTTTTCTATGTTGTCTTGTCACATTATACCTACTTAATCAGTCTATCAAAATCCACTGTTAAGGTTGACATGACCACAATGGCAGGACCACAATGTAGGACCAGCCATTCGTGTCAAAATTACCAAATAAGTATATGTAATAGACGTCGTCTTTGTTTCTTCTAACTTAGGTACTCATTAAATCTATGATAATATATTCCTTCTAAAAACTACGTCAATAGTGATTTCGTGAGAGGTAATAAGTTTCATCATAATTATCTCAGGGTTTAAAATGGCCACTTTAGTATAACCTTAATGATATTATTGTATGAATCATAGTGTGAAGAAATTCACATTAGAAAATTTGTATTATTAACTGCGTAGAATTATCACTCCCAAAAATATTATCCTAACATGATTCTGCTAAAGTAGCGTTACACCTCCTTCTCTCCTCTCTCTCTCCGCTCATCTTGGTTTAGTGTACACCAAGCCTTATAGGTCCCAAAATTTATTACGCTCGCAGTGGCTAGTAGCCAACAGCGTTTCACTAGATTTATGTTCGTTGCCACGTCCAGCCACGAAGGCCCGTTCTGTTTTTCTTTGCCTTTTCTATTGTGCCAGTAATTAATTTGAGGCATTTTCATTAATTATTGGTTCGATGCTTTGAGCCAAAATGGTAAGAAGAATAGAGGTTGTTTTAAAAATACGTAGGAAAAAGATGGAGTTAAGCTAAGTAAAGGTTTCTTGTTATTTATGTCGGGGCATTGCCAGGCGGTTTAGTTATTTGTATTAAATGTCAATAGAATTAAATGGATTCCTGCTGTGCGAAGGGTTTTCATTAGGGCTACACTAACGGGAATCGCCGTTGATTTTCGCGATAACAGAATTTCTATGTTCGTCTTAATGTCCATCATCGTTATATTAACGGTATTTCTCGTGTGGCTTCAGCATAAGAGAACACAAAACTGTACTAACTACCTCACAAATAATTGTATTACAAGCGTCCACGATGTCACAATATGACGTCAGCAAACCTTCCTTCCTAATCTAAGGGGGCCCCGTCATGCTAAGAGGCCTCTGATGCTAAGGCGGTCTCGTCATGCTAAGGGGACCCAAAGGGTACAGCATTCTAAGGGGTACGGCATGCTACGGGCCCGGCATTATTAGGGGGCACGACATGTTAAGGAGCCCGTCATGTTAAGGGGGCCCGGCATGCTAAGGGGCCGTCATGATAGTACGCATGTGTGTAGAGTATGATTGTCCAAGACTTTGACTTCTAATTCGATTATCCAGGTACATATCAGCAGTTCAGAACACACGCTACATGGGCAGAAAACTAGCAGACTTCGTCCAATTCCTGGACTCAGTTGGAGTACCAGCCTCGTCCATCCACGTGGTGGGCTTCTCCCTGGGCGCTGAAGCAGCTGGATTTGCTGGAAAGAACCTGCGCTCACGAGGACTGCTGCTCGGCAGGATAACTGGTGAGCTGAACTACTGAACTATTGAATTGTTTAGGAAATAAATTGCTGCATAATCAGCCACTAAAGGTCCCGCTGCTGGAACCTAGAGGGAAGGGGTAGGCCGAAATAAACCTAGAAATACGGGGCAATTCATTGATCTCTAGGTAATCTGATTTGTCAGAAACCAGATTACCTAGAGATCAAAACCTGCCGGGGTCGCGTGACTGTCTTATCAGGTAACCGTGACCCTGGAACGTAAAGGGCTATTCAATGATCACCGTAGATATAAGTAGCTTCAAGTCTGACTGAGAACTGAGTTCCTCCTGTCCTAGATGGTCCTTGATGGGAGGACTCATTTGAATAATTTTATCACGATAAAAAAATAGAAAATCTGGAATGTGCTTTACGGGGTCCCAATATTTGATGTGTGGTTATCCATCAACGGACCAACTTCGGAAAGCGTGACGTAACCTTCATTCGAATCGCACGGCTCTTATTTAGCCAAGCATCCCTCCATTAAACAACTCACTAGTGAATTATTTACAATCTTGATGGACGTAAACTGTGGATGGATTTAAAAATGTAGCAGCAGTAATGACGTTTGCTGCAATTAACGATACATTTTTAATAAAGGGAACTACAGGCTTACAGGCTGTTGGTAGCACAGACTTTATGAATAAGTTATGGTGTTGCATAAGACGGTTAATTCATACATAAATGAGTAGTGTAACCTTTTATATGAAAGGGATTGTGTCAGGGGCACCTGGCATCTGCCAAAAGTTTTGTCAGGAGCCTAAAGTCGAATCAACGACGATATATTACTAGACTCCGCATGCACGATGTAAGGAAAAAAAACTATTCTGTCAACTCGCTGAGTACTATTTAAGCGAGGTTGACGGGGTACTGCGTTGTCATTGGCTAACTCAAGGTCTGTTCTGTCTCAAGGTATATTTACGGCTCACATGAGTCGAAATAAGACGGATATAAGACATTTTTACCTAATGTGTTGACAAACATCGGTCGCCTGTTATTAGGAGTCCAGTAATATATCGTCGTTGAGTTGAATAGATAAGGTGCAAGTAGCTCAGGTGCCATTGTCAGCGGATGCCCTTCGTGGAATACCTCTTATTTTCACCATCTTTGATTCGACTCAGTTGTTCAAGGTACTACAAAGTAGTTCTTGATGTATTTATCAGGAGCGAAAATCCAGAGCCAAAGAAGATCACTAGTCATTGGACCTCTCTTCTGGCTTGCCTTCCGGATTAAAACGATTTCAGCATTTTAAACTTTCGTATTGAAAAGTAAATCTTTGATATAGTTTCTCTCTTTGAGTTGAATGAATTAGGATTTGATGCTTTTCATTTCTTACTTTTCAAGAAACTACTTCTCCTGTGTCCATATTCACCACCGTCCATATACTTTTCACAGAGGGAAGACTTGTATCAGTAGTGGGACAAAGTTCGCACTAAATACAGCCTTAGACATTAGTGTTTTAATTTACAGTAGAAGTTCACTTAGATCGCAGTAAATACAGCTTCATCATGTGTTCTATTATCTTCTACTAATAGACTTTTAGAAGTATAATTAATAAGAAGTATAATTATTATTAGTATTATATTTTTCTAGGTCTGGATCCCGCATATCCTGGCTACAGTCTATCAAATAACGACGGCCATCTCGCAAAAGGCGACGCCACCTTCGTGGATGTACTCCATACGAACCCCGGGGTCTTCGGGTTTCTTCGGCCGATCGGTGATGTGGACTTCTACGCGAATCCTGGCAGTTGGATCCAGCCGGGCTGCTGGGTTGACGAGCTGATTAAGAACCGCGAGTTTAGGTTTGTTTGTAAGTAATTTTATTTTGGTTTCCATTTCTGTATTCGTTATTTCATTGTTATTTCTGTATAATTTGACTGTTTTTTTTTGCACGATTATGATACAATCTGTACACCATTGAAGAATTATTTTCTATGTTTTAAAAAATTGCCATCTTATCGCCGTCAACTGTTTAAGCTTTCTACGTAGTGTAGTGTCAATTTGTCTTTCCTACAGTCGATACAAAACCCGTATCTGCGGTGACACGCTTGTGGGAAAAACTACATGTTAGCCAGACAAAACAACATTGGCAGCAGCCAAACTTATTTCTGAATCTCGAGGCTAAATGAAATAAAATAAAAATTAAAGTAAATTAGTAAAGATCAATGTTAAAATAGGTAGTATTGAGTATATAATATACGGCAAGACGCGTAAGACGAATCCGCTTTTTTTTTATGGTTTTTGCAACGGAATTCTAAAAATGAATGGTAGATCACTGGAGGCACGTGCGAAGCGGAAGGTTTTAGTGAATAAGTAAAGGACAGTGAGCTCGTAGACTCCCCTAAAAGAGAAAAACTGTTCCATTTTGCACTTCTTTTACTTTTTGACGGAATATGCAGTACTTACTTACTAGTAATAGTTATAAATGGTTGTGTACATAAGTGTAGTAAATAAAAACGAGCCAAGAAATTAATAAGTAAAATCAGTAAGTATTGAATGAGGCAAAGAACACTGTCCAAATTGGTATGTACTCGTAGGTATTACTATTAAGCATAAAAATCTATTAATATCAGAACCAACCAACAGTGTATGTCTTTCAGCAAACTGAAATGAAAGAAATTCAGCTGCATGATTAAATGTCAAAAAAATCATAGAACTTAATTTCCATCTGATTTTGAAATCCGTGTGAAAGTGAACAGTTGTAAATTCACTCAATCTACTTCATAACCCATTTTTTTATGCCGTCATTTGATCCCGTAAAGATCATGGCCGCTCTTTTCATGTTAAAATATCGCATCAATAAAAATGAAGGATCGTTGTGTCAATTTATGAAACGAGCGACGCAATTCAACTCGATAGTTTTCGATTCCCTCCTTGACACTCGATGGACTGATTGCATCTCGATTGCATAAATTATCTGTGGCAAAAAATACGATTCGAAATTTAAAATGAAAAGGCGCGTTCGCTTCATGAGCTTTCGATTCAAAGCCCGTTTGCTAAAGAAACAAGACCTTCGTTACGTAACCTTTTTACTTAGAAAGGGATTTTTCGACATTGACCTTTTACAGGGTTGATAAATGTTTTATATTTTGCAAATAACTGCCACCCACCAGGTTCGTACTACAAAATTCTATTAATGTACCAACTCAACTACAAAAAACATCTATTTAATTGACATTTAGCGTGCTAAAACGAACAATGTTGCATCAGATACCAATGATATAGATAGTTCGGTACTAAACGAAGCCGCAATAAACAATTTAGTCTGCGCTAAACCAATTTCCCGTCGAATTTGGCGCGTTAGCTGATCATAGTATGATGTTGCAACCCTAACAACCGCACATTTCGGCGGGAGGGTGACGATCGATGCTCTGACGTCACACTCGGATGCTGCGGGGAGGAGGCGACGAAGGACGAGGCACGGGGGGGGCACGTTCCTAGTACGCCAACCCCGATTATTTGCCTTTCAAAAAGCTATTATTAGCGTTCGTGTTTTTAGCTGAAATTAAATTACAAGGTATTTTTTGGAGAATTTTATCCGCCTGTCGCTTTGGCGTCCCCCTCTATAATGTTGGGTTATCAGGCTAAACGTCATCCCTGCTTTTGCTACGGTTCGAATTTATGAAGCTTTATAAACTTAATTTTTGGTGCTGCCTTGGTTATTTTCTTTTCGAAATGAGACTTATCTCACTTAAAAATGCATAAGAGTTGGCCATAGGCTAAAAAAGAAATAAATACTAAAGAAATCACTAGTATTTTTTTTCGCTAAAACAAAAAACAGCATAGTTTTTTCTCCTGATGTGTCTTATCAAGGTAAAACAGCTTTAAGACTGGAATACACAAGCTATAAAGAGTGAGTTGTACGAGCTCCACTCAAGAGGTTCTTGTACTCCGGGGTTTAGTCCTTGAGCTACTAGAATACGGTGTTTTAGTTCAATAAGATTTTATGGGGTTAAAATTGTGTCAATGCACCGTGAATGCATTGGTTATGTGACGGGATTTTAACTAGCTGAACAGAATGTACTAGTGTTATATTCGATTTTGAGGGATAAACTTGACTTTCAGCTTGTTTTCTTGTAGTTTTTTTTTCCTGTGAATGGCAGAAGCCTACTCAAGACCCAATCCCAAACTTAAGAACTTCTCCTTTTCATAAAATCTATTATAGAAAGACTGATTTGGGTAGGTTGATGGGCTGGCTTTATTTTGTTACTTCCACGGTTCAAACGATAAGTAATTGGAACCATTTAAAGTTAGAAGAATTCCTCCCAAATAAGAATGTTTCTAATGCCAACAGTATTTTTACCAAAATATCATATACTTAAAATAAGAGAAACCAATGGTACATTACTCGGATTGTTAATCTCTTTCCCCATTGCCCTTTGCACGTTTCACAATTACGTCCACACTCGTATACGATACGAGGCAAACCATCAAACCATGTTTACAGACAGTAACAAGTACCGTTCGTTAAAAAATCGAAATGCCAACGTACAATGAAATGCTTCATAAAAGCGACCGTACAAACGAATACCACCTTTATGTACCCTATAAAACAGGGTTTTTCAACCTTTTTCATGGCACGACCCCTTTAGTATGAAGAAATATTTCGCGACCACCCCACCTGTTGCTTTTTTCAAGCATTCAATTTTGACGGCACGGTTAGCCAAGTGGCCGAGTGATTGCACTGCTACACTGCGTGTTGTGGGTTCGATTCTTGGACTGAGCAAATATTTTTATGATCTACAAGCAGTGGTGTATTTAAAATTCAGCGCCCTGGACCTATACAGCTTGCCGCCCCAGAATTGAATAAAAAAACTGTCTAGTGCGAGTAACTGTGCACCGACATCTCCACACCGCCTTCTAGAAGAAACACTTAAAACCAGGCGTATACACTCATTTTGTTTGTAGTACAAAATGAGTGTATACTTTTTAATAAGTTTTTAATGGTTTGTAAACGGTGAGAGTACGCTCGCTGCGTAGCGAGCTTGCTGCGTAGTTCATTTTTCAATAGTAGTTTCCACAAAAGTATTATTGAAAAATGAACTATAAAAATCGAGTTCATTAGGTCATGGAAACCTAAAACATATTTACAAGAGCGAGCGCAGCGAGCTCGAAATTTTTTAGATTTCTGGACTACGAAAAGCCAAATCTACATAGGACAGTCAACCCAGTGAACTCTAAAAGTTAAACGATTCCTAAAAGCGAGATAAATAATTTTAAGACTTGAAGAGCGAGGGCGGCGTGCACAGTAAATCTACTATTTCCGCACCAACATAAGACAACTTTTTTTCATTGAAAAGTGACCTGAAAATGTTGTCGAATCTTCGCGACCCCCCTGAAGAGGCTTCGCGACCCCCCAGGGGGTCGCGACCCACAGGTTGAAAAACCCTGCTATAAAAGAACGTTAATTAAGGGTGATAATGCGAAATTATTTGGGCCACTCGTAAAGGTCTACTTTGACATGAAACGGCTCGTATAATGAGGTAAATTATGTGAAAGTGAGCCTCTTTGCGGAAGTATTGGACTTTTGAGTGAATCATAATTTGAATTATCTTATCATAGCTCGAAATAGGAAGGAATGGAAAAAAAAAAAAAAAAACTTGTCCTAAAGAATAATGAAATTTTGATTACTGCATATACATATTTTGCTCATTGAATAGGTACTGACAAAATAAAAATGTTGTTTGCTTTGTTCATCTTCCGTCAAAGGCCACACTTCACTTTATGTTACTTCTGGGATTCTGTGCCAGCCCTTTTTTGGGTACTCAACAAAAGTCTCCTATTACTCTGAGTGATGGACTGTCAGAAAAATACTGACTAAAACCCACCCTGTTTCTTAGATTACCGTTTGCGATCCTCAGTCGTAGAAAGCTCTTAAGAAATTCCTGCAAAGCAGACATCAAGCCCCGTCAACTTTTGTGTCAGCCTTATCCAGGTTTTACTCGCGCTGTTAACCACTAGCAAACACACCTTATATTTATTTCTGCTAAATCATGCCAAAAATATGTAGTTCCAGTTTTCCCCTACGGCTGTTCATAAAATTACAAAATATTTTTTATTTCCACTTTCACCATAAATATGTAAGTAAAGAAAACGGAACACAATTTCGTTGAGATTTGCCGGGTTATTCAGCATTCTGCATTTTAATAGGAGCTCAGTATTTTGTTGGCATAAGAATTTGAAAGAACACATATTTCCCAAGAATATTTATCATGTTTTCTGATATATTTTTGGCAACGGATATCATATCGTATGGTTTTCGGGAGTGAACGGTAATCTGTGAGTCACTGCCCCAAATTCGGGCAGGAGATTTTCAAAGGGATTAACAGTGGCTTCTTCCTGAATATTAATTAACCCGTAGTCGTGTGAACATCTGCTTCGCTGCAGTCGAGTTTAATGCAGAGTAGACCTTATGTCTTGAAGTCAGGGTTCCAATCGCACATCAGCACATCAGTCACCTATAAAAGCCGCTGTATGTATGCGGGGGTAGTACACCTTTCTGAAACCGAGCATATGCGCCAAAAACATATCCAATCTGCAATGGCACTTTGCTTCCAGTCGACTTTACTTCCAAGATGCTCTCTCGAAAATTTTAATCCAGCAGAGCGAAAAGTTTACATTACCAAAACGTTTATCAATTTAGTCCGTTCAACCCTAAAATGCGATAACCCCATATTTTATCTACCAGTCGTAGGTACGCCACCACTTGGCTTGCGGCCAAAGATTGATCGTTAGAGCAGAATGTCAATAGCAGATTAGTTATAGGCACTCAGTATGCCGACCTCTTAGGCCCCTAAGTATTAAATGTTACTAGGTTGTACGAAATGTAGGTTAATCCTCAAATATGTTAAGGTGGGTTAAATAACAATAATGGGGTTTGGTAGGCCTGTACAAAATATATGACCTTTTGCGGCTCATTGATCCGTTGGTTCGGGAGCTAGAGGGGCCTTTGAGGCTTAAACCCTGAGATTTGATCCCTAGGTTATAAGATTTTTTGTCAGAAAATTATAGGGTTTTAGCTCGAAAGAGATCTAGGCATCGTTAAGTCTGAAGGACAGGAGAACTGTATTTGTGGGAAGCCCCTTCAAATGTGACGTTCCAGTTCAAAAGCCGAAATTTTTTTGGCGTCGTTGTTTTTTATTTGGATAACTTGGCGGAGTAATTGAAATTTTGAAATTGAAATTGACTCTATGCTCCGTCAGTTTTGCTGATTATTCCTTGAGGTGCACGCGGAATCATGTGCCGTACCACGGCCTGGCTCTAATCGGACGCCAAGCTACTCATTTTACTCGCCGACCACGTGTCCGATGACTGCGTTTTCTTGTCAGGAATTAAGTTCCAAGCCATCAATCTACATCCGTCTAAACAATTTTGTAACGTAACAAAACAAAATCCCCTTTACCCCCGTTTTTAACAGGGTTTATATCTTAATCGGGGGATTACTTCGTCTAATCCTACAGAGAAAAGAGTATAAAACAATGCAGTATAATTTTCTTACTCTCTCTCGCTTCGGATCTTAGAAAGAAAAACAAAAGGATAAAAAATAAGTGTGTTTACATTTATTGTGTGTTGTTCTTCGTCTTGTCCTGTGGCATTTAAGAATTAACTGGTAGTGTGGGTGCTATGTTGGAAACCTTCTTTTGCTTAGGATACAAATTGTGTTGTAATAAAGCTGCTTTTAGATCTAGATTAGATGGACAGATTACAGCGTCAGGATATGCACTATTAGGCTTAAGAATACCAGTACCAATGAAATAAAAAACAAGCCATTATTCATAAGGATTGAATACTATGGTCAGTTCTTTCTAAGGGAGGGTTCATATCTGACGGAACATCCGTCGCGTTTTATCGGTCGCTGAACGCCAGAGCAGACAAATGTATAGAAAAACAATAGACCGTTCACACTCAACCGATGATCCGTTAGTGCGTCAAAGAAAATTTGATGATACGCTCGACGGATGTTCCGTCAGATATGAACCTGCCCTAAGCCGACGTAGACGTTATAGTAGGTTAGTACTATTCCCCAAACCTAAATCTTATTTAAAACTCCTCATACTTCAACTGAGAATGATTTAGAAACGAAACCACAAATAAATATTGCTGTAGATTTGCTCTTGGTCTTAATTTCGCCCAGAAACCAATTTAAGAAGACTAAAATGGAGTTCGAGCTTATCCAGAACCAACTAAAACTCTTTCATAGACAAAAATATGCCTATAGTAAAAAAAAACACACACATAAAAGAGGTTCCCTAGATAGTATACTACATCATGAGCCCATATTATTTGGCTTTCCAATCAACAAAAATATTTTACCCCCAGATGGTTGCAGCCACGTCCGAGCGTGGAGGCTGTACTCCGAGTCTTTGAGCAACCCTCAAGGGTTTCCATCAACACTGTGTCCCGATTGGACCTCTGCCACAAGACCCTGCAGTTTCCAGACCCATGGGTACATGGGCATAGCTGCTGCGCCACCGTAAGTTCTTTTTGAAGTCTTCATTACCATCTTTTCAGTGCCATAACTAGATTTGTGAGCCCAGTGCAAGCTTGTTCAATACCGTCTTTCTTTTTTAAATAGTGGTATAATTTTAAAAATTGTGGTATAATCACAAAATGAGTCCTACTATCCAGAGCGTTACGAGAGGAACTGTCAGACTTTTACTGACTAAGGGCCTATGCACACCACGTTTTTTAAACGCGCCGTCGACGAGTATTTTGGAAACGCGCGTCGACTCGAAACGGCTGTTTAATAACAAAAACCAGTCATTCGAAACGAAATAAGCTAAAAGGTCTGTTACGGGTCTTTGTAAAATGGATGTTCAGGCCTTAAAGTCAACTTGGAAAAGCTTTCTATGTGGTACTTATAATAGGAAACTATTTTGGATGCACCATAAGGATCGATTATCCAGTCTATACTTAGGTATAAAGAAAAAACATAGTTCCCCATGATTCACCCCCGCTGGTCGGGTCCTGTTGGTTGTAGCGTGATGTTATATAGCCTATATCCTTCTTCGATAAATAGGCTATCCAAGACAAAAATAATTTTCAATTCGAACCAGTAGTTCCTGAGATTAGCGCGTTCAACCAAACAAACAAATAATGAAATTGGAAATATCCTGTTTTAAGTTCTTTCAACACTTTACACTACTTTAGAAAGGAAAACAAAGCCCTACAATTAGCGGGTAAGCAAAATTGGTCACTAACGACACCCATAGACACCTCGTAAATGTCTATTGCTGAATATGGGACCTTCCAAACGTTCACAAAGACCACTTCTAGCTGAGTGCTGCTATAATCGTTTAAGTCTGAGCAAATAATATAATATTGCCATGGTGTTTTGGAAAACTGTTTATAACGCTAAAAACGAAGCATGGTCAACTTTTCTTGCAGCTGAACGGTCATCATCATCATCAGCCTATAACGTTCCCACTGCTGGGACACAGGCCTTCTCTCTTGTGAGAGGGAGTGGGCCATAATCCACCACGCGGGCCCAGTGCGGATTGGCAGATGTCACATGTCTTCGAATTTGATGGTTTTAGGACATGCCGGTTTCCTCACGATGTTTTCCTTCACCGTTTTGAGAGCAGTGGTGATGAAATAAATTACACAAAGTAATGCGCACCACGTTTTTTAAACGCGCCGTCGACGAGTATTTTGGAAACGCGCGTCGACGGCGCGTTTAAAAAACGTGGTGTGCATAGGCCCTAAAATTCATGGTGATCCTTCAATACCCCTTCTAGTTCTGGGGTCACGGTTAGACCATGGCCTTCGTCGATAAATGAAGTACCCAACACAAATACTTTTTCAATTTCGAACTAGATTTCTTGAGATTAGCGCGTTTAAGCAAAGAAATAAAATCTTTTCGTATCACAAAAACTTTTAAACGTCTGCTGAAAACTTGTCTAAAAAATGTCGGATTAGGACGTTGAAATAAGGTCCGTTTTGCAGTCACATTTATTTTTATACAAGTGTTCAATAGATGTTTAAGTTTTTGTAGTAAGGTTGCCAGGCTTTAAAATGTAATGTAATGTAATTAGTATAGATTACCGTTCAGCTGAGAGCAGTGGTGGCCCAGTGGTATCGGTCCCGACTTACGAGTTGTAGGTCGTGGGCTCGAACCCAGCTTGGCGCATTACTTTGTGTAATTTATTTCATCACCACTGCTCTCAAAACGGTGAAGGAAAACATCGTGAGGAAACCGGCATGTCCTAAAACCATCAAATTCGAAGACATGTGACATCTGCCAATCCGCACTGGGCCCGCGTGGTGGATTATGGCCCACTCCCTCTCACAAGAGGAGGTCTGTGTCCCAGCAGTGGGAACGTTATAGGCTGATGATGATGATGACCGTTCAGCTGCAAGAAAAGTTGACCATGCTTCGTTTTTAGCGTTATAAACAGTTTTCCAAAACACCATGGCAATATTATATTATTTGCTCAGACTTAAACGATTATAGCAGCACTCAGCTAGAAGTGGTCTTTGTGAACGTTTGGAAGGTCCCATATTCAGCAATAGACATTTACGAGGTGTCTATGGGTGTCGTTAGTGTCCAATTTTGCTTACACGCTAATAAATAAAAAACAAAGCCCCTTCGGCTTTGTTTTTGTTTCTTAAGTAGTGTAAAGTGCTGAAAGAACTTAAAATAGGATATTTTCAATTTCATTATTTGTTTGTTTGGTTGAGCACGCTAATCTCAGGAACTACTGGTTCGAATCGATAAATTATTTCTATGTTGTATAGCCTATTTATCGAAGAAGGCTATAAAACTTCACGCTACAACCAATAGGACTCGACCAGCGGGGGTGAATCATGGGGAACAATTTTTTTTTTTTTAATACTCAAGTATAGACTGGATAATCGATCCTTACCTATGAGCATTCGAAATAGTTTCGTCTTATAAGTATCACATAAAAAGGTTTTCCAAGCTGACCTTAAGGCCTGAACATCCATTTTACAAAGACCCGTAACAGACCTTTTAGCTCATTTCTTTACGAATGACTGCTTTTTATGATTGAATCAGCCAAGAGGTCTCTTAATACTGGCTAAGTCAATATTTGAAACCTTTTTACGATTACATTGTACCAAAGACGTCTGTCGCTTGAATGTAACTGTGTACTGGCGGGTTACTGTGTCCTCATAAAGCAGGTGACCTACCATGAACTCCTAAAGCGTGAGTCTTTTGGCTGTGGGATAGAGATGGCGCTAGACGACTTGTATAGCTCTGTCTCTTTCCCACAGCCTAAACTGTGTAAGGCTCCAGGAGTAATTTCAGTGTGGGAAAGAGACAGAGCTATGCAAATCGTCTTGCGTCATCTCATAAGAACACTGGAATAACTCTTCCTTTATGACGTCATGGTAGGCCACCTCACATGTTTTAAGCTCAAAAACAACATTTTTGTTTTCGTAGATATTTTGAATAAAGATCCGATCAACAGGATTAACATAGTATTGCGTTTATTGTGGCTTCCACCGGGAAATGCGTCTTCTTTTACTGGCCTTTGACTGACTTAATTTTATCATTATTTATTACAGTAGAAACGGGTTTTTTAAATATATTTTTTATTATTTTCAGAATGGCTGGAAAAATGTACTTCAAAACAAATGGAAGTCCACCGTTTGCAAGAAATGGACCTTAAATCTAGTTCTAAATATAAAATTAAAACAAATTATTTCAATCCATATTTTTTTATTATCATTTCACTTCAATTACTACATTGACTTTACTATTTTTATCGAATTTAATATTTCATTAAAAAAAAGTTGATTTAATTACAAATGTTCACAAAACAGCAACAAATACGTATATAAAAATCATTACATTTTCATTTTTGCGTTGAGTTTTCCGTTTCACACGTTACTGACACATTAAGGCCCTTCGTACAAAATACGTCGCAAGTGTCCGACGTGTTGAATACTTACGTCGCCGCGTCGCGAGACTAGAATTTTTCGACGTAAGTATTCATCATTATTCTTGGTACTATTGACTAATCGCTCCAGTCCGTGCAACGACAGACAGACAGTTGACTTGCATCATAAGAGACTTACGTCGTGTTATGTACGAAGGGCCTTACTTAACATTACGTTACTCAGAGTAATTCAGGCGTAGTGTCGAGTATAGTTTTCATTCATAGCGCAAAACTATTTTTCTTTCAATTATTGAGCTAAATTTTTCCTACAAGGCATAAACTTTTCCAGTGGCTTTGGTACGTTGAAATGTGTCATCATTTGGTGTTTGCCTGATTTAACTGTTTTCTCTAAGTATGCTTTGTGCCAGCACAGTGCCATATCGCAGCTCTTTGTCACTTTAAACATCGCCCAGTCCAGAGAGCACATTTCCAAATGGTTCAGGCTGCGAGGCAAAACAGACCTTTTGCAAATGCCTTTACAGTTTACAAACACGTCTGTTGCGGAGAATCTGCGGCGAGGAAATATTTTTATTTACAATTTTTAACTTCTACAATGAATGCTCATGAAATTCAATTGAAAGTTATTTTTTTTTACAACAATTACAGAAAAAAATACCACAAAAATAAATTAAGCAATTTATTGACCAAAACAGATTACAAACACTCAAACTCATTTTAAAACTTCGTTCAAAAACACCAAACGTAAACAAAAATTTAGAAACGTAAACAAAAATTTAGAAGACACCCACTAAATCACTGTAAAAATCACAAGCATGCGTATGCGCAGTCTTTCAGTTTGTCGTAGTACTTGGGGTGAAAGAATTCAAACTGGCAGGTGTCCAATCGGGTTGAGGAGCAATGGTATTTGGTATACCAGTCGTACACCATTGCTTGTTTGTCAAGAAGGTGGGTCAATGCCCTGTCCAATGTAGAAGTTTCCAATTCGTTCAGCTTCGGAAGTCCCACGTGCTTGCAGATGCCATGCTTGCTAACTTCCACAGTGCTTGCGATGAATCTGGAGGCAGAAGATCTTGGTGTATTCCTTTCCAATAAAAACTGTTCACGCAACACTGTACCGTGTTTTGAGAGCCACAGAGTGTATTTTGATATTGTTATAAATTGTATGGTGGATTATTGCGTAGAGGAGCTGAGATGTAAATTTTTATGGGTGAATACGATTTATTAAATGCGAGGTGAACATGCAACCGAGCGTAAGTAAAGGTATTGACAGTCTTTAAAACTACAAACATGATATTATTTTATTAATTAATGGTTTATTTTCCCGGTTTTATCAATATTTTAAGCCCGATCTGTCAAATTTTCCCAATCGAAAATGAAATTTTTATTTCTTTTTAAAAGTTGAAAATCTACTAAATAAAATTGACAGATTAGGGCAGGTTAATTCGCTGGCGTCTGTACATAGGGTGGACAACATAAAACCACTACACGAAATAGGTTTTTATCACCAAACCTTTTTGGTTTGGCGTTGATAAATGAGTCTCTATCAATCAAGTCGCCACTACCCTCTTTTAGGGTAAGTACGGGGTTCAGATAGTTATATAAGTTATGTTGCCAAATCATGAACGAAATTGTGGCAATTAGGGGTAAATGTATCTATATTAAAATGAAAAATATGTCTTCCCTAACCAACTGACAGAGAAAATTGGCTTTTTGAGAGGAAAACAATTATTTGCATAGATTTTAAATTAGTCATGTATAAAATAGTTATGTAACAATTTTGGTGTACAATAAAGTATATTCTATCTATCTATCTATAGTTGTGTTCGTCTCTTTCAAGTACATATGTGGAGTATGGAATTACTGTAATTTCTGTCAGAAAAATTCTGATGTTTGCCGGTCGCGCTCACGACGTTACTTTTTCTTTAACAGAACCTTACCATAAATAAAATCGTCTTATCTACACAGTGACGGCGATTAGGGGTCATTCAAGTATTACATAAGGAGAAAATAGTAATTTTTAACCCTCCCTACCTCCCTCGGTAACGCAAATCACATAAGTAACACCCTTCTTCTCTATGCTTCCATAAACATTGGTAGGGTTGCCACATTTCGAATTAAAACCCACCATGTAATACTTTGAATGGCCCTTAAAGAAACAGGTAGGTAGGCCTCCCACTAGGTGGACCGACGACATCGTGAGAGTCGCGGGCAACCGATGGATGCGTGTGGCGAATTGTCGTTCGGCGTGGCGGTCTAAGGGGGAGGCCTATGTTCAGCAGTGGACGTCTGCCGGCTGATGATGATGATGATGATAACGAAACAAAAGAATAGCAATAATAACCTGGCAGGGGAAATAACATGTCCAAGATCAGTTTCCACGAATCCCGTTACTCTTGGGATATCTTGACACAGGAGTCCATGGGCGACTGCGGTCACCAGACCAGCTAAGGCATGAGCTTCACTAAGGTCTCCAACCCTGGTGCAAGGGCCATCGTTCCTCGACACCGCTAGAGGAGCATTCCTTACTGCTTCTATCATCATTTTCGCATTATGCTGGAAATCGGGCAAGGAAAATGGCATGTAGACTCAATAAATTGCAAATCTTATTATGAGAATGAGTAGTTCCGTTGAGGGAACGAGATGGCGCTAGACGCCTTGTATAGCTCTGTCTCTTTACCTCAGCGGAACTACTCACGTTTTAAGACGTAATGGTAGGCCACCAGTCTGTTAGCTAGCTTTGAAACTAATGGACACGGTCGTATTTTTACTTTTGTTAAATAACACTTATTATTAGGCATCAAAATTCGAGAGTGGATTCTTCTAACATCAGGAGCAAGTTAAAACTGTATTTACTTGTGACGTATTGACAATTTTTAAAGTGTCGTATTCACTTCAATTTTGGTTTACGTAACAAAAGAAAAAAAATGACAAATATTTTTTGGTAATGGAACTGATGGACTAATTAGTCTTTTAATTGATCGGATTGTCTGTGAAGTAACGCCTTTAAGACAACGTCGATAGACTTAACGAAAAACGTAACCATGCAACACCATGAACCATTATCAAGAACAAGTGGTCTACTATGACGTCTTAAAGCCTGAGTAGTTCCACTGTGGGAACGAGATGACGCTAGACGACTTGTATAGCTCTGTCTCTTTCCCCCAGCGGAACTACTCACGCTGCAAGACGTCATGGTAGGCCACCATATTAATTATTTATAACCTAACAATAATGACACTCTAAACCTCCGTTTACATATGTAGGAACCTTATTACAATGTCTTAAAACCAGGCTTGTTCCAGTGAGTGAACGAGATGGCGCTAGACAACTTGGATAGCTCTGTCACTTTCACTCTCCGGAATGAGACTGGTTTTAAGACGTTGTAATGCGGCCGCTGATCGCGTTCACTTTCGATGGTGAAATACGCCCTTAGGATTAAACTGAGGATTAGGCGGATTTAATACTTTGGGATATAAGTTGTGTTGATCGATGCTATAGGGATTCGCGTTGACTTTAAATCGGATTTGGTATAACAGAAAGTAAATAAGTACATTCTATGGCGAAAGTGATTTTGTTTTTCCTGAAGTGGGTTAGTTTCTTGGTGAAATTGAAAATAGTTTTGAAACGGACACCGATTTCTGAGCTTTACATAAATATCTAACTACAGAGGGAATCCATTATGATTGGTACTCTGGTAGACAACGTTGTTAGAAAAGCTACAGGTTTGACCTTAAGTTAGACTATTGCTATTTGTTGTTTGATATTCGTTTTCAATAAAGTCAAACACCAAATGTTAAATACCTAATTAACATATACTAATAACATATACTGTTGCTACCAGCTTTCGCGACAGTTCGAAATATCCCACGAGAACATAAAATTGGGACAAAAACTATCCCATGTGTTAATCCAGTTTATCTGTGTAACCAAATTTCATCCAGTCTGTTCAGATGAGTTTGGCGTGAAAGTGTAAAAAAAATCGCGGGAATAGGGTAGTAGGATTTAGCCGCCGCATAATTAGTTTTCCTGATCGGGAATCCTGTCCGTTTTCTATCCGGTACACAGTGATTCATACAAATGTGTGTGCATGACATCCCACACTTTCGAAAAACGGATCAGGATTCCTGATCAGGAAAACTGATGTATGCGGCCGGCCTTAAAAATGTGTAGTCTGTCTGAATTTGAAATCTGTCTGATTTGAACGAGGCGAAACCACAGGGAAACGCTAGTCTACTATATACTGTAAGCTACCTCCGCAAAATCGAAGTACTCCCACAGCCTTAGAGAACAGAGGTACAAGCGATTCGCCCTCCGTGCCTCCGACACACGGCACGCGACAGTAGCGCGGCTCGAGGCAGAGCGCTCGCGCGGCAAGAGTGCTCGCGCGCATTTCTGGCACCGCCAACGAGCCCAGCAGCCTGTTCGGGTCGTACCAGCCTGTTTCTTTTAACGTCTGGAGGGAAAGGAAAATGTGATCATAGGGAGAGGTAATAAGGTTTCTTTTTGAGGGAGCTTTGAGATCCAGTCTCATTTCCACGTATGGTTGTGCATGTGCCACATATAAATATTGTAAATGTTTGTTTATATATGAATAACACAAGAAAATAACAGTCAATGAAGTTGGTGGAAAATGGAAATCACTGGAAATGTTCGTGCAACGCCATTGACTATTCATTCACGAAGGTAAATCATTTGGGATATTGCTAAGTGGCCGGTTAAGACACACTAAACGCCATATCGGGATTACAATAAAATACATTAAATTAATTTTCAAAAACATTTTTTAGGTATCTTGTCAATTTTATTTTGACGTGATTACTGTTTATATAAAATGACTGTTTATATGAAAAAAAAATCAAGTTACACAATATGGCGTCAACAAACTTGTATCTCCTTGTACATTTTGACGTATAAAATAGACGTAAGTAGAGCTTTAAAGAGGTAGCGGGTTGAAAACATAATATCTTAAAGTGATCAATCTTAAAAATGATGTATGCATAACTTTCCAAGCGGCCACCGCAATATTCCCAGTTCAGTAAATAGATTAAATTATATATTTTAGGTACAAAATTTCACTCTGTCGAGAGATTTAACATAATCAATGTTTGACCCAAAAACTGTTGGCAACCGACTAAAGATAAGCAAGAATTTAGATTAACGATAAAATATATAAAGTTGCGTGAGAGACCATGATTATTTGTTTAACTCCTTACAAAAGAACGCAATAATGAAACCACAAAACATGCTCAGATGTTGTTGGGAAACAAAAGTATAAGAATTCGTGAAGAAAGTACCAATTTCCCAAAGTTTTTCTTCTCGCTTCGAGAGCAAGCGGTGGTCGAAGATGACAAAAAAACATTGCTTTTTGTTGCAAGGAGGCTCAGTTACGTCATCTTTGAAAGAACAAAAACAACAGTTAGGCTGCGTTTCCACCAGAGATGTGCCGAGGAAATGTGTGTGATGTCTAGCTGTGCTGTGAAATTGTGTGGGCGTTTCCACCAAAGCTGTGCGATGAAAATGTGCCTACGAAGATGTGTAGTGGAACTGTGAAAATGCGGATTAATGTGTGATGCGAGATTGCGTCTATGGACTGGCTGGTACAGTATGCGCAAACCTCGCAACACATTTCACAACACACATTCCGCGCAACACATCCCTCGCACACATCCCTCGCACACATCCCTCGCGTGTTTTGTATGTGCAAAAATCAAGCTTCGCTGAGCCGTTTCCACCAGAGCTGTGCTGACCGAGGCGAGGTAAATGAAGCGATTCTATTGGTTCTATACAAACACATTCCTCGCTACACATCTCTGGTGGAAACGCAGCCTTAATTTCTTAGGAAGCTTCGCCCTTTCCATGAAACTTTATTGCCATGTAGACGTAAACAAAAAACCAATCTTCTAATATCGAAGTTTCAGTTATATTTGAGTCGAGTGTTTTGCTCAATCAAGTACAAATTGATCAAGAGAAGAGGGGAGTACGTCTGCCAAAAAGAAAATAACTTCAAACTTTCCACAAAATATGCTTTTAACAGGAACTTTAAATTAAATAAAGACAATGACAAGGCCGAGAGACCCAAAGCCTGCCGGTGACGGAAAGTAAAGGCCTATTGAAGACACCGTGAATTTTAGGGAGTACAAGTCTGACAGTCCCATCCTGCTCTGGATGGGAGAGCTCATTTGGTGATATTATCACGTTAAAAAAAAGCCTTATTTAAGAGGATGAGCATATAATCCAACAAATACAAACGGTGTTACTGTTATTATATTACATATGGATTATGGGAACACGAATTTGAAAGCTTTAGCCAGTAAAGCAACGCAAACAAACAACAACGTATTTGTCCAAACTGTTACTACGTCAATAAATATTTACTTGGCAAAATTACCGACAAAGATACACAGAAACATGGGAATGACGGTGAGGGAGAAACAATTTGGTTTATTACTACAATTGTAGCATTTATCGTCAAAGGACTGGACGGGAGATAAGACCCACATTAGTGGAAAGACGATTCCGTTTGAGTTGGCTTATCTTGCTGACGGACGGCGGAATTATCTTTAGAACTTGGTTATGAGCGGCCTTGATCTTCTCTGTTATATTGTTGGTGTTTTAGAAGGAGGAGGAATAAAAAAAACACTTAAGCAGAATCATAATATAAATTGCGAGAGAATAATAAAATTGTGGCATTTTAAACCCCCAATTGCAATTACACTGTCTTCAAAAACCGTGGTGTTGGTGATGGTGTCTTCAAAGTCCGTGGTGTTGATGTCTTCAAAAACCGTGGTGTTGGTGATGGTGTCTTCAAAAACCGTGATGTTGTGATGGTGTCTTCAAAAACAGTGGTGTTGATGTCTTCAAAAACCGTGGTGTTGTTGATGGTGTCTTCAAAAACCGTGGTGTTGGTGTCTTCAAAAACCGTGGTGTTGATAGTGTTTCCAATCGTGATTTTGATTTTCTGATTTATTTTCCAGTAACTGGGTTAAGTAGGGATTTTGTTGATTTTACCATAACCCCGGTATTCAGCTGCATCTTGAAAGATAGGAATCCTATCACTATACTAAATGCTATATATTTAATCTATTCCAAAAATCTCTCGACTTACGGTAAAGTGCAGATTACTTTTATAAAAAAAGTAATCAAACTTCAATAGAATACAATAGAGAACATCAGTCAACTTTTGACATATTTTCACCGCGGTTTAACAAGATCAGAGAACAACGGTTCCAATGTTCCTTTTGACAAATTCCTCTTCAGTTACAAGTGGGATTTGTGAGAACAACGCAATCCTACTCCAGATTGAGAACGTTTCCCCAGGGGAGGAACAATATTTATTTATCACTTGCTTTCTTTTGATTTTCCGAACTTGTTTTGAAGCTAAACGAACAAGCGTTAGCTTCCAAGGAATTATTATTATTATTCGATTTTATAATCGGCCTCGTTTATTTAACGTTCAAAGATGGCCAGTGAGTTTTGAAAATAGGTCAAGGTGTTTTTAAAACGGTTCTATTTTTAAATATTTGAATTTTTTTAACGGTTTTTTTAAATTGGATTGTTGCCTTTGAATTTTGTGTCCGTATTTTCAATTTGAGATAAAAATGAGCCATAAAATTAAAGCCATATTACTTAATTTTATACATATTTTACGACGCTGTAAGGAAGGCATATAATTGAATGAATACCTAAAATACCTTCACCAGGGAAGTATCTAGATACCGCACTTATCGAAAAGATCTTAATGGTTCGTGTAGCTAAAAACTTGTAAAAGGCAGTCATTATCCGTGGTACCACAAAAACTGTGTGACTGCAAAACGGACCTTATTTCAACGTCATAATCTGACATTTTTTTAGACACACTTGTATCAACAGACGTTTAGAAGTTTTTGTGGTACGACAGTAATAATCTACAGAACGTTAGATACTTTTCAAAAACTGCAACATGACACTACAGAAGGCAAAGACAAGCGGCAAACGACAAACGGAAACACTTCGTAGTGTTATATAGATTTTCAACTTTACGCTCTAAAGTACGATTTTTAATTGTAGTCAGTAAAATGACAAGTGCAACTGTCACTAATACAAAAAAGGGTGACCCGCTACAATAGTGATGTTCGGCAATCAATAGACTTAGACTTTATAGTCATGCTTTATTTTATTAGGTGTCGTTTTATATTATAAATATTTAATACATAACGTATTAAATAATATGATTTTAGAAATATGGACCTTATATACCAGTTTAATAAAATTTCTCACTACAAAATTATTACAAAAGCTGGGGCAAAAATGTATAGAGATTCAGAGGAATTAACACTAGAAAGTCGGGAATATACAAGTAACTTAAACGTTTTTATCCATTACGGTTGTCATTGATTCCGAGTTCCAAATCCAATTCTGAATCGGTATATTCAGAATCGGAATCGGAATCAGTTACATTTATATTGAATTAATCCACATATTCATCTATGATGTGGTCGAGTTGACACATTTTGTCTTCGACTTTTATGGCGTGGTAGATGCACTTTCTCCAATTTTCAGGCGTCACTTCTTTCAGGCCTTCTTCAAATAATTGCTTTACGACTTTTATTTTAAAAGTTTTATTGTTCCTGGCGAATTTTCTTTTCCCCTTTGCTTGAGCCCAAACTAACTCTATCTATTGGGTTCTGCCCAACTCTTCCACAGCATAGCGTATTTAGATTTCTGTAATTTTACTATTTCTATTAATTCAACCTTTATCATTGTAGGTTGATATTGAATTTGTGTTTCATCCAACCACTGAATAATATCAGCCTTCCGCCAGTTTGAAGTAGGGATACGCTCGACTTTTCTTGAATGGTACGGTGCGTTATCAAATCCAGCACCGCATTTGGCTTTAAATTTGGCAAAATGCTTTTAAGCCATTCCTCAAAACACTCCGAGTTCATTTCTTCACGATAGTCCATACTATTTTTCTTCGATTCAAACATAAGTAAACCGGCTTCTACAAAACCTTCATCACTGCCTATATGTGAAATCATTAGGCGATAAAAGGACATATGTCTTCTTCGATAAATGGACTATCCAACACAAAAAATTTTTTTCAATTCTAAACAGTAGTTCCTGAGATTAGCAACAAACAAAGAATCAAACTCTTCAGCTATATAATATTAGTGTAGATTTAATTACCTACCGATACAGGGGTTTCTTCTGTTTAATTAGCGTAAATTACATTTTTTTTATTATTTAAAGGCAATTTGATATTGAATTAAAAACTATGTAATCTCGATTAACTTATAATTTTAAATCTCAATTAACCACATCACTATTTATTTGGGACTAAAAACCTGCAACACTGGAAATGTCATTTTACTGACTACAATTAATAATCGTACTTTAGGCGGTAAAGTTAAGGGTGGGCTAAAATTGTATGGCTTTTAATGGGTGAAAGAATATATTTAATGATATTGGAGTAACGACGTTCTGGAGCACCAAAATTATCGCACCAAACGACCTAAGAATAGGAACACAGTCAATTCAAATTTATCTTTATTGTAACGTTAATAAGGATCACTTTGAAAAAGATGCATCATCAGAGGCTTTACTGAAAAAGGTATTTGAAACAAGACAATAGAGTAGTAGACAAAAAGAGAAAAAATAGATGAGATCAGAGTCAGATTTTTGTTTATTTAATGGTTCCAAATATACAAAAAACATTGCACTTTGCTATTTTGAGGGCGTTTCAAAAATTAAAAACCCATCCCCCTTATAATTATTTTAGGTAGATGCCCTAAGACTACACAAAAATAAAAACAAACCTTAATCAGTTTCAAAGAAATATTCAATGAAAGAGAAATACTTGTAAATATTTGAAAGTTGCCCGACTTGACATTTCAAAGTTGCCATGTAAAATAACCTACAAATTGGCGAAACGCTGACGAAAGGTCGACAGAGAAAGGGAATATTGATTTCTCATTTTGCTTGATAGGCAGCTATGTCCATTGCTAAAACATGCAAGATTAGTATCTATATTATTGATGCTATTCGTATTGGAATACGGTCTAATTTCACTTGTTTATTGCCCTCTAGTAGGTAACTTCCTAAGTAGAATATTTTTTTAGGATCCTTATATTACTTTGTCCTTATTTGGTCGTAGGGAAGTGTTTTCTCTTTCTCATACGTAAACAACTGAATAGCCTTGTAGTAGGTATCTATTTTTAGTTGTTCAGAATTAGGGACAAACATTTAATGAGTGGGTTTATCCATTTTCTTTGTATAGTAATTTATGAATGTTTCCGTCCAATTTATTGAAAATCGTTGAGGCTGACCTTTAAGTAAAAGTGTGACAAATGTTATAATGGAAATACAAGGTTTAGTTTGCTGTCGAAGAAGGGCAATAATAAAGGCGTTATTTTTTTAGTACATTATACAGGGTGATTTGTAATTGGTTGCATTTCTTGAAATGGGTGACACTAGACCTTATTTGCATCAATTTTAACCCGACAAGATGGGTCCAAACTGACTAGTGTAGATTTATCGAACTATTAAGATTTTTCGAAAAACTTTCACCTCTTCCTCATTAGGTAACCGCTTGTTGTTAGAAATTAACGACGGTCACCACTTTCAATTCATACTTTTCTTATAAAATATGAGCCACTCGATCTAGTGAATACAACTTTGCTACAAAACAAATCACAAAAAAAAATAAAAAACGCCAAAATTTTCAACATTAAAAAAGAGCTAAATGTTTCTAAGAAAGTTTTCCCTTATCTCTTATGGATAAGCATTTCTCCCTTTTGGCCCATTTAAAAGAAACACTCTGTATACTCTCTACTAAGTCTGTGGTCCCGACCTGCGCGCCATTCCGTAACGACTGACAGGTGTCATCCGTGACAGGTCCGAATACTTATGTGAGAGAGATGGTGTTTACATATCTATTAAATAACTAGCTGACCCGGCAAACTTCGTACCGCTATAAAAACACCCTTAAAACCTTCCCTGGACTTCCAAAAATAATTCAAAATCAAAATTAGGCAAATCGGTCCAGCCGTTTTCGAGTTTTAGCGAGACTAACGAATAGCAATTGATTTTTATGTCTATGATTAACAAATTTTAATAATGATTAAGGAGCTATCCCGGACAATTTCCAAGTAAGTGATTTCATACTTTTACTCTTGAGTTTATTATAGGTTTCTCTGCTATCCTGAAATTCTCACAGTTCTCTTCTTTCTAATACTTAAGAAACTAACCACTTGCTTCCATAATACCTAAAGATGCCACATATAGCAGAAGCATTAATCTTCGCAAGAAATAAACCATATTTTCGCAGCACTAAGTATAAGCTTAACGGCGAACAAGATGACGGCTTGGAGAATGTTCGATCTTTATCGTTGCATTTTCTTGATCTACCTACTTAAGAGTTTTGCTCGCTCTTCATTGAAAAGCTCTACTTTTAACTTAAGTTATTATAGCTGTTTATTTTTTTTTCTAAAAAGAATCTTAATCCATTGATCGCATTTGCGATTGCGAGTCATTTGGGATCTTGCTGTTTGTTTTTAAAATAATACAGGATCAAATAATCATTATTTCCCAAGTGGAAAAATCGTCGCGAACTCTTGTGATACCACTGAATAAAGATCTGACTGATTTTGATTTTCACTTTGATTACGAGTTTAAATGCTCCACAAAAAAAATTCAATATTTTAACTATCTTTAAAAAGGAAGAAGTTCGGTCGATTTATTGCTTTTGAATTTAAACCAGAAAGGTTTGATTTAGAATGATTATTTTTTTGTTCGATGCAGTATACTTGTCCTTAGGACCTTTATAATTTCATTCAGTTCAGCTTAGTACTCGTAGTTTTTATTTTATAACAATTTTTATTGTTTGTTGTACCAAATTTGATTGCTCTTGTTAGAAAAAATATTTATATGACAAGAATTTGGGTCTCTTTCTTTTAGGAACTCTTTCTTAAAGAATCTTAAAAAAACAAAACTTAACAGACTCAAAAAAGACGGGCTTTTTTCAGTATTTCAAATCGATTCCTTCATTCTAATACTAATAAAGATAAAAAAAATAAAATTAATTTACTTATCCCTCCATCATTAAAGGAACCATGCAATCAATAGGGTAGCGCCACCGATATGAAAGCCTCGGACACGTTGGCCGATGGCGTCCGCCATAGCTCTTCCACTATGGGAGCTGGTATTCGAACCTCTTCTCAAAGGGGCATGCTCACGTTAGATAGCCGCTTTCCAGCATTAGAACACTAGTCGCGTATCTGGAGGAAGGAGGCCTAGGATGTGATGATGATGGTGGTGGCAATGAAGTTCTGAGGCCGTATTATGACGTCTTAAAAGCAGATTAGCCAGCGAAAGTTCCAGTGAGTGAACAGATAGTGGTAGAAACTTATCAGCTCTCTGTCCCTTTCCTTCCCTGGAACTAGTCCGTGCCAACGACGATATATTATACTAGACTCCTAATTTTTCACATCATTGTCATTCTGTCATGTCCCATTATGCACAGCACTACCGCATTCCTAAGCTCTGCATTCAACTCGCGCGCTATCTGTACTTGGTATGTTGGTAGTTGGCAGCAGTATTGGCCGGCCAACCGAATGTTGTCGGTTTTTCGTGAACCAATCAAAGAATCTTGAATCTTTGTTCACACGCTGGCCCAATAGGTAAACCAGCGACATTCGGAATTCATTATTTTGGCGCAACATGCTGCGCTGGCCCAATGTACAGCGACCTTAAAACTGAGCGAGAGTAATTCCAGTGTGGAAAAGAGACAGAGCTATACCAGTTGTCTAGCTCCATTTCGTTCCTACACTGGAATAACTCTCGCTATAAGACATTATGGTAGGCCACCAGGTTAGAAAGGTGTAAAGTCTGGGAGTTGATATGTCAAGCAGGACCATTTGAGTCATCTTTGTCATCGTACCCCACGGGCGAGGACTCATTAAAGCGATTTTAAGTTCTACCAACATAAAGTAGGACTTAAATTTGATTGTCAATCCGTTCATCCATGTTTAAAGTTGGGAGTGACTTTCCATTTTTAAACGATTCGAAAAAGAATCACGGTTCTTCTTTGCCGATACTCTTTGTAATAAAACGTGTATTGCGACCTTTTTGCTAATCTACGCCTAAAAGTCGTTTAAAAATGGTACTGATCATTTTTCAATCGTTTTAACTGGCAGTAAGTTTATCTACCATACTTCTATTCGAACCAACAACTATTCTACATAATACTAGGAATGAAAATACGAAACTAGACTTTAATCTAGCTACTATCAAGCTAGATTACAAAGTTCATCTTTCTCAAATATCAAACATTCATTCCGTTCGGAAACGGGAGAAACTATTGTTTGACTATTTCTTCTTCACGGTGCAAATAATTCTAGCATTTTTTTTTTTAAATTTTGGATTAAGGACGGATTGTTTTTCTTGCTCCCTTTAATTAAAAATGTCTATGAAAAGCCTTACAGTTTTGTATAGAATTTGTTAATATTTATTATTCTTTATATTGTTAAAAAAAACACCAACTAGTTTTTAAATCAAATATTATTTTTAAAGTTAATAACCGTTGCTAAATAAAAAAAACCTACACAGTTCGTTGTTAATGTAACAATAATTTCATATCAAAATAAAAATGGCCGCAATTAAGATTAGAAAAAAAAACTTTAAAATACAAATACCGATTATCATGTGTCCATAGCCTTTTCAGAACTATACTTAGTGCTTTTGAGCTTTTGATTTAACGTTTCGACTATAAAAGATCTATAAATGACAGACGGAAGCAATGACTTAACTTTCCCAGACACGGAGGAAACTCGCTATGATAGATGAATTATCATGATGGACCCATTCGCAGACCATGCTCCTTTTCCTTGAGGATCGTGGCTTGACTATTTAGCCAAGATAAGAAAGTAATTATGTGTCCTTGAGACCCAGTCTATTTAATGATGAACTGGTTAATTTCCACACCTGCCCTTTACAATTTCCTAAACAAATCAATCGAACTAAAAGAACTTTGCTACGCTCTTTACATCCAGAGCGTGACATTTTACTCCCAGAATGTGATACTCATAATTCATGCGGCCATCTTGCATCCTTTTACGATAAAAAAACGCGCGTAAAGAACATGGAAAATATATTAACGTTGTTTATGGGGCGTCGTTTTAATATAAATCTTGTGAATATCATTGAGCTATTATTACTACGTATAGAGACGACTCCACGTATCACCACTGTGTCCCATCCAGGATGAGTGCGGGCGCACAAGTTCATTCAGTTGTTTGACAGCTCTGAGGCGTGTTCTAGGCGCGCGCACTCATTCTGGACGGGACACAGTAGTGAATATCAGTTTGCGATGCGTGTTCGCATTGTCATACGTGTTACAGCGTAGCCAATGAAATGACGGGCTTTTGTTTCAAAATCAGGATGATGATCGGATTGGTTGTTTCGGTTGAGTAATTATGGATTCGGGAAGCGTATGTAATGTAAAACGTTGTTTACATTTGAATTTTAAATAAAACATTGACATACTTTTTAAATTGAATGATTCATGTCTCTTCTGGTTGAACAAACAATTTTAGTTGATTGTTTATTTTTGCAGGGTTATGGAGGTCAGATAGACAGTCGGTCCACGTAAAATATTGATATTCAGCTGTACCCCGTTCGATTTGAAGCTGACTGCAAATAGTTGAGAAAAAGGCTAGGGAGATGACGATGACGACTTGATTTTAATAATTAAGGTAATGCAAAATCACTAAAACATTTTATTTATTAAAATATTTAGATGACCAAGTCATTAGATTGTGTTCGTAGTGCCATATAGCTTAAGAGCTTTTTTTTATCTTCGTAAAATCATAAAATGAGTCCTCCCACCCTAGGCAGGGCGGGAGGGTCTGTCAGACTTGTACTGACTAAAATTCACGGTGTCCTTCAATAAATAGCCCTTTATGTTCCGGGGTCACGGTAATGAAATAAATCCCGCGACCCCGGCAGGCTTTGGCCCTCTAGAGGGGGCGGGGGCGTCATATGTAGCCTAAGAGCTACTTGAAATTTTGGAAAAATGCTCGAGGCATGGTGAAAATTTGTCCAATACTTCTTAAATTTTCCCTAAACATTTTTATCGCATCTTTAAAAACGTATCTATGGCGAGGTTAAATCCCAGCCAGGTCAGCATTTCTGTGTTTTGTAATAATTATGTCTCTAAGTATTGAGAAAGTATACACCGCGCCTCAAGTAATTTCGTAAAAATGTAGGTAGCTTTCAGTATATTTTTCATGCAGAACAATTAAATGACCGATCGTCTTTTGTTTCGAAATCAGGACACTGATTGGATTGGTACGGTAGTTGGTTGATTCGGTTGAATAATTATGGATTCGTTAACCGTATGTAATGTGGAGAGCTGTTTTCATTCCAATTTTGAATGAAATGGCATGTATTCGATGATTTCAGTATGTTGATTAATAGTAGTTACGTCTGCCTGTGAATATAGTTGTTTTTACATGTGGATGCATATTGATATTTAACGTATAACGTAGTCATTTTCTTAAATAACGTGTGTTATTTAAGAAAATGACTTATTACATCGATATTAAGGTGAAATTTCGAAAAACAAAATTAAGGTTACTAAGGCAAAACAATTCCAAACGAAAACCTAGAGTTATTTCTAACAGAAACCTTTTCCTAAACGAAAAATATTCAGTCCTCGATTCCTATAAAAAAAGAACTACCTACGAACATTTCAAAGAATAACATAATCGGTACAGTGGGTCGAATGCTATTGATTAGCAAGGTGGGGTCAACGGCACCCAGGCCCACTCGCGAATACCATGCATGGCCGACGAAAGAAATAGAGTAAAAAAGTCCCCTTTCAACCATTGATTCAACCGCTATTACTGCTGCAGATTGCATCGTTTATTTTTACTCTGTGGCTTGGTTGGGAACTGGGATGGTTTTCTTTAATGGGTGGCGTTTTGTGTTGGTAGATTTTCTGTTTTTTGTTGTTTTTATTATAAAAGAGCTGGTGTGAAAAGATTGTCTCTGTAGCATTAGATTTTAAATGAGAAAATCTACTAGGTACGATGAAATGATACGTTTGAAATGTAGTAAACTGAATTTAATTGCTAATTCTTTAATTTTATTATTTTAACTTGAAGCTTATTTATCTTAGTTTGGACTGAGTTTATGGTATGAGACCCCATTCAATAATTCGCCGAAGATATTATTATTCATATAGTCGATAACAGACCGATGGCCGCAAAAAAAAACGCAACGGTTTTCATAAATTTTTGGCTTAAAAAAAAAAACACATACGCGGTGAAGTAAAAAAAGCCAATTTTTTTTACTTCACCGCGTATGTGTTTTTTTTTAAATAATCTTTACCGGTAATTATGTGATCGCGATGTACAGAATAAACACACCACAAATATAGGTATAATCAAAACAAACTTTTTATCATACCCTTTCGGGAACAACAGGCAGGACATTATATTACGCTCTTTACATTTTATTTCACTTCGAATCAAGTGCAAAAAGTCAGTTTCTTAACTTAGTAACTACGCCAAAAATAAATACGAAACGAAGGCAAAACTTTAAGAAATGAACACAAAAGTTTATTCGCTTCGTGGCAACTGAGACCGGAGGCTCTTTAGAGCAAGTCCCGTAGAACTTGTGCATAGTATCACTACGACAAACGGACTGTAATTAAAAGTTCAGTGTCCATACTTTTTAATTAGAGGCTGCTTGTATTTATTTTGTTGATTGAAAACTGTAAATGAAAGAAAAATATATTGGAATTAGGCTTCTGTTTTTAAAGAAGGCATATAATTATCGGGATCTTTCAATAAAGCTAGCCATACATGATCCATTTTATTATCAAGTACATCGTGCGGTAGAACCGGGGCGTGCGGGAAGTATGGCTATTGGCTACCAGTGTGCATGAAAATACAACTTTTGATAGCAATATACCTACCGTCAATTTTACTGTATGCCAATTTTAACACTACAAACTGGACAGTAAACTGGATCATTTATTTTCTTGTTGAGAATGGTGAAGAATGAAAGAAGGGAATGAATGCTGAGAATGGATGAAGAGAATGGATTTCGAGCTTGACAATACGAACACTAATTACACGATCCAGTTCATCGTCAAGTTTGCTGAGCGCTGGAACCGACATGCAGTCAGTACGATTATCAGTCTTCTTTTGAGGGCCATACAGGTAAAATCAATTTTACCAAACGCCGTTTCTAGAACCCATTCAACCTTAGCCAACTTTCGATCCGGAACTAAGAGGACTTTTAGTTACAAAAAAAGCTACCGTAGAAATACGTACACACAATTTTTCATGATAGTTTTAATTAGGCTTCACGGCCACAACGTGGTAGGCGCGGCTTTCCGCCAACACGAATCACTACGTCAAATTAAAACTTCTATACAGAGTGTTTCTTTTAAATTGGCCAAAAGGGAGAAAAAAATCGCGACGGCGGAAGTTGGTCAAAAGAAAAATATTTTCTCATACAAATTGTATGAACGAAAAAATATACCAATTTTTTATGATGTCATGTGATTTAATGTCTTGTAAAGACCATGTATGGGCAAAAAAATATCTGAACAGTAAAAGTTGGTCAAAAGTAGAGTAATGTTTCTTCTAACAGCATTAAGTCGTATTAATAGTGTATTTCATAAGATTTGACCCACTTCTGTTGCCCGGACATTTTCCTTCCCATACAATGAAATGGCAAAAAAATAAAAACGCCAGAATTAACAGTATCAAAAAAGAGCTAAAGGTTCCTAAGAAAGTTTTCCCGTATCTCTGGATGCAGATTTCTCCCACTTGACCAATTTATAAGAAACACCCTGCTATCATAGTGTTTTTAGTAGGAACTTTTTTAGAAACTTTTCGTCAACAAATTAATAAAAAAATTGGAAATGAAGCTTTCTACATTTGGAAAGTTATTGTAGAACAGTAAAGTTTCTACCCTGAACACTTTTTAACCGACTTATAAAAAAGAATAATAAAATTCTAAATATGTCGGAACTCTTTTCTGTGTCTTAAAACGTTATTCAATTAAACATTTCAAACTGTTTAACCGTAACAACAAAACTCAATCCAGCGAATTTTGAAATAGAAACTTAGCTAGTACCGGTAGCAAAACAAGCCAAGTTCCCACTGAGTTTGACATTACCGCTGAAGCTGTCTGCGCCGTCCGATATGCTAATGTCAGCAAACTGGTAGAACTAGTCGCCAACTGGATTATGTTACTCTGTGACCTATTGCACTCGTGTTTCTAGTGATGAATGGCGAATGTTTGGATAGAGTTTGCATATTGTACTATCGACCAATTTGAATCATGACGTGACCCACTTTGACGATAGTTTGAAATGAAAATAACGAAAAGAAAAAGGTAACGTTACCATGGAAATGTATGTTTATGCGAATGTCGACCTAATTGTATTTGAATGTCTGTAAAAAAAAAAGTTTATTATCATCATCATCACTGCTGAACATAAGCCAGCCCCTTAGACCACCACGCCTGACGACAATAGGGTATTTTACTACATAAATAAATTGATAATCTATTTAGTCCGTCAGTAACAATATTGAAAAATAATAGACACGTATTTTTTATTTTTTCAAATCAATGAATATTGACAAAGATAAAACGCTTTCAAATTCAGGAGTGGGGGCTTGTAACGTCATTGCGCTTGTAAAATTGTACCGACCGAGTGACGTTTTGTGATTTTTAGAAGCGTTGTATCTTCGTCAATTTTGGTTTACGCGACAAAAGAAAAAATACGGGTCTAATATTTTTTAATAATCTATATTTCGAACTAATAATTTTTTTTGAGGTAAATACCATATTCGACACTTGCATCCAAATAACCAAACGGTGGATCATAATTCAAATTTATTGATTCTACTTCACCTAACTTCATCTTTTGCTATTAGAATGAGAAAGTTCCCGGTATTACTTTCACACAAGCAAAGTCCCAGGAAGGAGTTAGAATATTCATAAACTTATGTCTTTTTCCCATGAGCATAAGCAAAAACTACAGACCTTAAGAGCCCTATTACAAAATGAAAGAACACAGTTTCTGTCAATTTGACATCGTGATGCCCCCCGCATAAAAACAAAACACAATCAACACAGCTACGCCTCGTATACCGGGATGAAAACAACATGAGCTTTTGCGACTTTTCTTTCGAATAAACAAAGTGAGATCCCGGGCTTCTAGACACTACTTATTTTCTTGGTAACGAATGGTTATAATATGATAAATATATGTATACCTATAAAAAAAAAATAAGGGTCACTCATTAAATTACACTTTAAACAAGTATAACCCATATACTGATCGTTCCTAGCGATAAGATCGCCGAGCGTCAGCATAATGACGAGGCCCCCTCTTAGACGGCTAAAGCCTGCCGGGGTCGCGGGACTTATACCATCATCGTGACCCCGGAACATAAAGGGCTATTGAAGGACACCGTGGATTTTAGTCAGTACAAGTCTGACAGCCCCTCTCGTCCTGCCCGGGGTCGGAGGACTCATAATAAAAAATAATAATAATCGATAAGATCGCCCTTTGTGTCACACTATTTAAGAGAAATTGCGAATTGGATATATTTGTAATTTACAAGGTGTGCAACTGTGCATAACAAAGATTTTTGAAATTATTTAGAATTCACGATTTGATGTTTAAAAATTTTCAAACGTTCTCTTCGGCTTATACATTAAACAGTCATTTACGCAATGTATTCAGAGACATATTGATAGAAGCACAACCAGACACTTGGGGTGATTAAGGTGACATAGATAAGGAGATATAGCCAGAAGAGGTGGGTTTAATCGTCTAACATTCCCAACCAGTGGTTCAATATATTTGTAACTGGTGTCAAGAGACGGGTAATATTACCAAACGGCGTGATCCAGGAAGAAACTGAGTAAGGCCCAAGAAGACCATCATATTCGTTAATACGCGGACCATATAAACTCCATTGCGACAAGCCACAAGCACCCCTATAATTGACAAGACTATTTCAAATCGACACCATGAATATTAAAAAGAATCTAGAAGATGCTTGGTTCGCCTGCCGTAAACTGTAGCGCATGGCGCAAATCGTTAAACATTTGCAAAGGAAAAAAAATATTGAACTGTTTTGACTGGGCTTCAGTGCTTCTTATATTGAGTTACTGCTGGGCTGGCTGAGTTTTTTTTAATAAAGACAGATCTATCAGAGTGTAGAGAAGATCTTAACAACAGGTTTCAGGTCCTTACACTCTTGAAACAGAATGTTTCGGTGAGCTCTAAATTATGCTCTGGGATGGTAATCTCTATCTCGCAAAACTGAGCTTTCACTTCCTAACGAAGGTACGTAACTGCTCAAAATTGCATTAAAATGTGGTACAACTCCACATTATTCCATAAGTCCGTAACGACAGCCTCCACCTAGACCTTAGAATTCCCACCATCCGTCAGTTCATGAAGCGCATTTCCAAGCGCTTCGTTGACTCGGCTATTATGCACGCCAATCCCCTGATCGCATCGGCCGCCCGATACGAACCATCGCGTATAAGCTCCATTCGCCGCCCTAGGCATACCCTTGTAGACCCCGATGACCCAGAACTCTTAAGAAACACAGACACAGACCTACTCCGTCATTCCGCCCTTGCCGCCGAAGACGCCCGTCGCGACGCCCAAGTCAATGCCCCCCCGACCCTTGCAAGAGTCAGCCCACGATGCTGAGCCTGTAGTTTTAAATTAGCCCCTAAATAAGATATCATTGTGATCCAGCCTGTCCCTTGCGCTGTCCTCCCTCAGTGACGCCCTAAGCCGAGGTCCGTACCCCACAGGGTGTGTGTCCTTAGCGAGTGGTCACTTAGTTTGTAGTTTTAAGGCCCTGGCTGGAGGCGTTAGAGTAATCTATGGCATCCACAGAAAAGTCCGGTTAAGCAGGACACAACCTCTTCTAGGTTGACAAAAAATTCCATTCACAAAAAAAAAAAACATAATTCCATTCGCACAGCATGTAGCTGAGTTCATCTTGGATCAATCGCGAATAACAGTGCATATATTCGGTGATGCTCGAATTACGATGTTACTGTTAGACACTCAGGCTTTTTACCTGATTTCTATTGAGAACATTTCACCTTCAATAAAATAACACAGGGTTTAAGAGAAATTGTAAAAAACTCTTTGGAACATTGAATACGATATTTTTTCGATATATTATGAAACTTGACACATTCCTGTAATTTTTCACTTTTCATTCAATTTTGTTTATTTTAACGATTTATTGGAATGCTAACTATTTTTTTATGTTTTGTTCTGAGTAGTACCTGCATTCATGAATGAAATTCACAAATATTAGGCGAAAGAACCATGGTCGGTCGAGTGCTTGAACTTCAACACTCAGTGTAATGTTCAAGTCTGGTACATGGAGTGGTACAGGTTTGCCAACTCGATGCACTTGCGTCAGTTTAAAAGCGCCCGGCATTGATCGAGGCCACGATCTGCGGGGCGAGACGGAATAGGAAGTAGTCACCTCCTTATGCAAAGCAGTCATGCTAGCGCAGTAGGAGGTGGAACACGTGAGGGAGAAGACAGCCGCGTGACCTACGACGCCGTGACGCGATTTCCTATCAGAGAGGTAAGCCTTGGAGGGCCGGGGCTTGCCGTGGTCACTGGACTGTCTCATCACTTACGGGTGACCCTGGAACGTAAAGGGCTACCGAAGGATCACCATGGATATTAGTCAGTACGAGTCTGGTAATAAATCCCGTCCCGCTCGAGATGACTATTTTGGTGATTATAGCACAAAAAAAAATACAATGCAGCAGCCAAAACGAAACACCGCATTTTTTCATACAAGAAACGCTATAAATACTGGAAAGACTCTGTAAAGTAAAATAGTGAAAACTCGTGCTAGGGGTTTACAGATTCCAAGCGAGCATCAACCACTACGCCGCTGCTCAAGATCTCTTGCTCCAGACCATGGCGCAGTGGTTGATTAATGTCGCCGTGGTCGCCGAGCCGTACTTCGTGCCCAGAGATGACTGGGTGGTGGACCTGAACGGCTCGGTGACCCTAATTTCGTCGACCGCCGACGAATCGTGCAATGATGAACCGGTCGTCGGTGAATCGTTGCAGAATCATCAGGTATCCATGCACCCGGATCGCAAGGGGTTATTGAAGGACACCGTAGTTTTTAGTCAGCACAAGTTTGAATGTCCCTCCCATCCTTCCCTGGGTGGAAGGGCTGATCTGATGATTTAACCACGTATTAAAAAGCCATACCACCAGGGGCATGGCCGGTGGTATGGTGGGTCCGCAGCGAGCTATATTATTCAACCGAACTGGAAAGTTGAGAAGTTGACAAGTCTGAAATTACATTTAATTACCAATTCAGAAAAGAAGCTATCAGAATTATTTACATTTATTATCTAGAATTATATTCACATTCGAATATAGTAGGAAACTACAATCAACACATTTTTAAGTATACATTGCAAACAGATCAGAATTAAATTAATTCAAAATATTAGCTAGTATCAAAAAAGGTTGGGTACGCTGTATTCTTGTCGATAGGGAAAATTCCTGGCCACTACTCATGACCTGCGGAAAATAAGAGGTACTACATTTTTCACATGGAATTTGATGTAATAGCAAAGACACTAGCGCCGCGTCTAAAGGTCATGAATGGTGGCGTGTATTTTAAATTTTAATGACTACGTGACTAATGTCAAAATGGTTGCGAGCGGTACGTCCTCCCTCTGAGAGCGCTCCGCGCTGTCTAAATCAAAGAACAAACCGTTCTTGGTTTTATATTGAATTTTGTCGTTGCATATTTTAATTATTTTATAGTATTAGTTACCTTTAAATGCGCTAATTATTTTTTCCATGCAAGCTAACATAGTAAACTTAGTTATTCAATACTTTTTGATTGAATATTCAGTAAATATTGATAGATAAAAAATATAATTTCGGACGAAAAAATGTCAAATTCTTGCTGTTTTCCAGAATTATTTTTGGAGTATTTCTGAATGAAAAATAAAAATGTGATTAATACACTCCAAATATAAACTTTCAGATATACCATGGACATTTTCAAATGTTATTTTACTATTATACATTCTCTGTAATTCAATACCAAAGTATGTCAAAAAGTAGAATTTTATGAAACATCCTTTGCAGAAACAAGGTTTTTACTCATGTATGTAAACAAATCTAAAAATGTTTTCAATACACTCCACGCAGAAATAATCAAACTTTCTCGAGTATATATCTTTTTTTAATTCGTGGCCATATCCTACCCAGAATCAGTTTAAAAACCTTGCGCAAAAACAAGGAAACGTGTGATAGCCCTCTTAAATACTCCTGCTACTATACTTAAATACTTTTTTTACGACTTTTGTATTAAAAATATTACCGTACAAGTTTCTAGCCTACCACTAAAAACCATAATCAACTTCAATCTAAAGATGCTGATAATCTTGAGCATTTACTTGTAATGAGCATTCTCTTGTGAATGTTAGATTACGGAAGACCACGAGAGCTTTTGCGAGTTTTTTACTGGACACCGTGGATTTTAATCAGTATAAGTCTGACAGTCCCTCCCGCCCTGCCCGGGGTGGGAGAACTCATTTGATGATTTTAGCACGATAAAAAGAAAAAAAGCAGACTGTCAAGTCTGATCCCGCTATCTTTATGACGAATATAATTATTTGACGACCATCGACCAAAACGTCTGCTAGAAAGATCGTGAAAAGTTCGTAGTGTTGTTTGGTTCTATACTTTCCTTTTTATCGTGGTAAAATCATCAAATAAGTCCTCTCACCCGGGGCAGGACGGGGGGGACTGTCAGACTTGTACTGTACTGAAATCATTCGGGTCACGGTTACGGCTTGATTTTCTATGCTTGGCATCTGGTTTTGTTTGTTGTTCCGATCGACAAAATGAAAAACGGTGACTACTCGATGTTCCGTTACAAGTGAACGCTCAAGTCTATCATTACCTCTAAACAAATAAAACACAAAATGGACCTGTAAGCATCTCTCGAGCTCATAACAAGCACAACTAAACGCCTGCACTCGACAGTTCGTATTGATATGCTGGAGATCTTGTACTACAGAACACAGGTCTCGGTTGCAGCCGTGGTTGTCCTTAGCTTCGTACAGGCGTAACCTGCAAGTCGATTAATTTCCCTCCTTTACTTTTCAAATCCATCCAAAGGTTGTCTTGAAAAGATCGTCTTTAGCGATAAGACCACCCATTGTGTCACCCTATTTATATCATGATCATCAGCCTATAACGTTCCCACTGCTGGGACACAGGCCTCCTCTCTTGTGAGAGGGAGTGGGCCATAATCCACCACGCGGGCCCAGTGCGGATTGGCAGATGTCACATGTCTTCGAATTTGATGGTTCTAGGACATACCGGTTTCCTCACGATGTTTTCCTTCACCGTTTTGAGAGCAGTGGTGATGAAATAAATTACACAAAGTAATGCGCCACGCTGGGTTCGAACCCACGACCTACAACTCGTAAGTCGGGACCGATACCACTGGGCCACCACTGCTCGCACTGCAACCTATTTATAAGATATTGTTAATTGGATTTATCCTGTAATTTGTATGGTGTACATTATAAAGATTATTCTATTCTATTCTAGAAGAAGTGCTAGAAGTTGGGGTTTAGATAGATAGAATACTCTGTATTATGCACACGATACAAATAACAGGTAGGTATTTCAGATCACAATATCTTAGAAATAATGGTGACAAGATAGGCGGTCAGATCGCTTAAAGGTCTATTCAAGATAACCATTGAATGGATTTGGAAAAGAATGAGAAACAGGACTGTATAAGTAGGTAGTCTTACGGTTTACAATTTACTTAAATATTATACAAAAGTCTACAGTCACATGATCAAAAGATTGGTAGTGGTTTTTAAGCAGGTTTTAAAAGGTATATCTATACTAATATTATAAAGAGGTAAAATTGTTTGTTTGTTTGTTTGTTTGTATGTAATGGGTAATCTCCGAAAGTAATGAACCGATTTTGAAAATTGTTTCACTGGTAGAAAGCTACATTATCCCTGAGTGCTATAGGCTATAAATTATAAAGATACCATGCATATTAGCTGAACTATCTCGAGTTTTGTTTAGCCGGGCGGAAAAAAATTGCTCTTCTAACAGAGTTATTAGCATGCGCTGCCTTAACAGTTGCTTAAAATTGAAAATAATGTACGGCAAAAATGTCCGCTTTGAATAGTTCTACAATAAAGTCCGCGACACCATATTTCTATCTTTTAAGTTTTAGTAGATATAGCAGCTTTTACGAGTTAAAAAAAGTATTTTTCGTCATACTTACCTTTGGACGGTTTTTTAATGAACTATATATTAAACCTTATCCAAAAAAATATTATTATGATCACAAGAACATCATAGAGATATGATTTGTCCCAAACAGTATGTAAATTGGTTAAATAATTTCGAAGATAACATAAAATTACTAAATCGCAAAATGCCGCCGTCCATTCGCGAACCGCATTAGAACATGTTTTGTACGGACGTTTTATTCATTGGATCATCGCAAACGATGGCCCACCTTCTCAATTGTACTCTTTTTAATTCCACCTGCACTCTAAGGGATCTATCCGAGGCCACCACCAACGCGGTCAACGTGGCAGAGTTTTGGTCGAAACATACAATATAAAGGAATCATCAACACGACAAAGAAAGATCCATTGGATGGCGTTGTGCAATAACGCGTTGGTCTTTTTTTAATGTGGTAAAATCATCAAATGAGTCCTGAGCCCTGGGTGAGGCGGACTGTCAGACTCTTACTGACTAAAATCCACCCATGTTCCTTTCGATGCCCTGTACGTTCCGGGGCCGCGGTATCCTGGGATAAGAAAAACCCCGCGACCCCAGCAGGCATTTGGCGCGAAACACGGCGCACCACCGACCCGGGCTTGGTCCTCGGTGGGACGGCGAGCCACACATTACTCCGCCCGCTCCGCCGCTGTGCCCCCCGCTGATCAGAGGGACACGCGTTGAAGCGTTCACACGACATGCTATTCACATAGGGGCAAAGAGACCCCTTAGGCACACAGTGCCTAAGCAAGAGTTTTTGACGGGCGCACGTGGAGGTTTCCTGTCTTAGCACCCCTACGTGTTGGTCTTTAAAATTGTTTTGATTGCTCGGTTTCTTAAAACACAAAACACGGTTTCTTTGAATTCGAAGCTGTGGTATTTATGTTTTTGGGATATCGGACAGTTTCAGCGGTTGTTTACCATGCCTAAAAGGAAATCACAACTTTACCGGCAGACATCCCAGACAAAGCAACTCGAGTACGCCGTATGGAAAAGTCTGCTCTTGAAAATCATCAGCGCCTCTAGAGGAATAGAGAAAATATTTCGCAAGCACGCGCTGGGGAATCTAGCTCCGAGCGTTCACAGCGTCTTGCCAACCAAAGCTGGAGAACATCGAGAACATCTAGCGCTGAGCGCTCGCAGATGCTTGGTCCCCTCTTTGAGGAGTGGCTGGATAGACCCTACGGCGTCCTCATCTACCGCTTGACACAGGTCCTCACCGGATATGGATGCTTCGAGAAGTAAGTGTGGCTGATAAAGAAGGAGGAAATACCCGAGTGTCACCACTAGGAGGACCGCCCGGAGGACAAGGTGGAGCATACGATGCAGGACTGTCCTGCTTGGGCGGAGCACCGCCGTGTCCTCACGCAGGCGATAGGCGGAGACCTCTTGCACCCGGCATTGGTCGCGGCCATGCTGCGGGGCGAGACGGAGTGGGAAGCGGTCTCCTCCTTCTGTGAAGCAGTCATGCTCGCGAAGGAGGAGGTGGAATAGGTGAGAGAGAGGACAGCATCCTCCCTCCACCCCAGCCTTAGTAGTAGACGCCCACGACGACGGATGTCGCGGGACGATCATCGGGCATGCGGGCTTCGAGTAAAGCGCAACTCACTGTCCGACCATGGACCATGCCCGGGTCGATGGCGCGTTGTGTTCCACACGCGCCTCAAAGAGTGTCAGGATAATGACGGGACCCTATCGAGGGCCATAGCCTAGCCAGGGTTGCGGGACATACGTATACCGCGACTCCGGTATTCAAAGGGCAACCGAAGAACACCGTGGATTTAAGTCAGTACAAGTCTGACAGACCCCCTCCCACTCTGCCCGGGTTGGGAGGACTTATTTGATGTCACGAAAAAAAAAAGCCAAAGTGCGAGAACATCGCAGGCCCGTGCTCGGGAATCTAGCGCTGAACGTGCGCAGCGTCTCAGTGATTTAAAGCAGCATATCTCAGCAACAGGGGATAGGGACACTCGCGCTGAGCGCTCACAGTGGCTCGCTAACCAAACAATGAGGACATCGCGTGCTCGAGAATCTAACGTTGAACATGAGCAACGCCTATCAACAGAAAGTCGGCTGGCGGTTACTGTCAGCATGCAATAAAAACATAATCCTCCTTCTGGCAGTCAGGAAATAAATCATAGCACTCGGCACTCAGTACTAACCGAACCACACTCATCATTTTATCACAAGTAAAAATTTTTACCGCCCAACGAAGTGGGCAAGGGTCAGCTAGTGTAAAATAAATCAGTTGATGTGATGACGCAGTAACTGTCATTCAATTGAAATGACACTAATGATTTATAAAAAGATAAAAGTTGAGGAAATGCAAATCCTCTGTGTATTTTCTTTAAAAATCATCGACCGAGTTCTCGTATCGGAAAAACCCTGTCCATGTTAGCTCTAGCTGGGAAAGTCGTAAAACTTCGACTTTGTGGTCAGTGCCGAAAGCCGGCAAACAACAAGTCGTGGTCGGTTTACTTTTCACAGTCTACACAAAACGAATGACCGGAATGTTCTCATCTCTTTAAAATTGCAGTCTGAAGTACACACTCGTGTAACTTAGTGAGGAATGTTACAATTTAGAGCTTGAAAAACATTCTTATGTTTCTTTAAAAAATATGGGGGTTAGAAATTACTTCTTTCAACTGTGCAGGCTAATTAATAGTGTCGTTGGTCGCAGGAAAAAAAAAAATCTTTTTATTTACTACCCAGTTATATTGTGATCTTGCCATCGAAACATAAAGATACATACATATTATCGTACTTTTTACGATTTAAAAGTAATAACAATTTCTATTTTTTTTTTTAATCATACACGTTTTTAAAACTTAAAAAAGAAATTTTATTACGTTATACAAAAAAGAAATTACAATTTCCTTTTTTATCTGTTCTGTTTTTGCACGAAAAACATAGACAATATTTAGTAGAAACAGCCTCACATTTATCATCAGTAATACAATACGATTTATGTATCGCTCGTATTATTCCTCGACATGATTGGATCAGAGACAAAATCTTTATTTTTTGTTTTCGCTAGAGATTAGGTTAGGTACACTACGCTTTTTGTTGGGAAAGGAAATCGACTTCTGTTTGATGAGAAAAAATATGATGATGAAAAGGTGTCTCGTTTTGAGAATTTCATTGTATTTTCTTGCTCTTAGCACATTGAGCTATTATTACTACGTATAGAGACAACACCACGTACCACCACTGTGTCCCACCCAGGATGAGACAACGCGCACAAGTTCATTCAGTTGTATGACAGCTCTGTGGCGTGCTCTAGGCGCGAGCACTCATCCTGGATGGGACACAGTGGTGTCTGATGCGTGCTGTCAATGTCTTAGTATTGAGACGTTTTTTTATTTAGCGTGGTGAAATCATGAGATGATTCCTCACAGGGCAGCGCAAGAGAGACTGTTAGACTTGTACTAACTAAAATCCACGGTGTCCTTCAATAGCCCTTTATGTTTCGGGGTCACGGTAATTCGTTTGTCCCGCGACCAAAGCATCGGGACTCGAAGTTTATTCAGGTATTCAACTAATAATTATTATTGTATCTAAATTACATTGCAAACGACTGCACCAAATTAGATTTAAAAAAATCTTAATATGTTCTTTGTGGTCGCGGGACTTGTTTCCATTACCGTGACCCCCGGAACATAAAAGGCTATTGAAGGACACCGTGGATTTTAGTCAGTACAAGTCTGACAGTCCCTCCCGCTCTGCCCGGGGTGGGAGGACTCATTTGATGATTTTACCACGATTAAAAAAAATGTTCTTTGTAAATAGGACAAGATTTGTATGTAAGATTATTTTTTAAAAATCCCCCGAGTATGTAATAAAATTTAATCTGTTTAAAGCCGGGGCAGGAACCTAGTTAATAAAATTTAAATTTGGTTCATTTATCAATTAACACAGGCTTATCAAATGCTATAAAGCTTTAATCAAAAAATACTAAACCCATTAAAACGAAGATGAAAGTTTACGAACACAGTTTCCTAGCAATAATAAAATCTGCAATAAAGATTGCTTACCACAGTAGTCACGGTTTCATCGTAAAATTTTTGCTCCCTATACCTCAGATCAAAGAAGTAGGCATATAGAACGCTCAGTACCGTCAGCACGAGTTTTCAGTATTCGAGACGTAAAGTAAACTGGAACTTTGACGACTTCAAATTGACAATTTTCAAGGAAAAAATTGGTTCCTTCTTCGCACACCAGAGGCGCTGTTCCATATTTTCATACAAGAAACGCTGTAAATACTGGAAAAACTCTGTAAAGTAAAATATGTGAAAACTCGTGCTAGGGGTACAGAACAAGCGAGTGTGTCCAACAAAGCAAATACAAAATCAAATCGATATTACATTTCATATTGTTTTCTTTGTTTTTGAGAACAACTTTTACAATGTTTAAAGACACGAGACGGCATATTTTGGCAAACAACAACAACGACGCGTAGCTTGGTACTGTCGCAAGTTGATATTCGCTTTTGATTTTGTATTTGCTTTGGTGGACACACTCGCGTGTTCTGAGCGTTCTATCTGCCTATTTCTTTGATCTGAGCTCTATACATTGAATGATACATAGAATATCTATGTTCTTAGTCAGACCACAGTCACCGTGGGTTAATAGGGCCCTTATTGCAAAGGCTTTATTTTTTGGGTGGTCTTGGGGTTTTATGGCCGGAGCTTATGTCTTGAACTTCTAAAGTATAGTCGAGACATAAGGAGTTATGAATGTATACAGACGAAAGCAGGTCAACTTTACCAATCGAATATTAACCTTCCACTTTTGTGATAAGGTAGAAAATCTGTTGAAAAAATTGACAACTTGAGGTGCCCCGGCACCTCAAGTCTATATAACGATCACTCTCAAAATGTTGTATGGAATTATGAAATGTCAATGTTAGACATACACAGTTTGACAAGAGAGCAGTGATGGCCCAGTGGTAATGGTCCCAAAGAGTTGTAGGTTGAACTAGCCAGGCGCATAACTTTGTGTAATTTATTTCTGCACCACTGCTCTGAAAAAGATGAAGGGAAACATCTTGAGGCATATCTTAGAAACAAAAATTGGAAGATATGTGACATTTGCCAATCCCCACTGGGCCCTCGTGGTAGATTTCACGGAAAAACAGAGCTGAGACCTTATCACGACTTTTCAGTATTTTTCTTTACAGTGACTTTCCAGTTTTTACAGAGTTTCTTGTAAGGAAAATGGGACAGCGCCTCTAGTGTGCGAAGAAGGAACTAATTTTTTTCCTTGTAATGAAATTAATGTTAAAATTACAGTTTACGTCACAATAACTGAAAAGGCCTCTGTAAATGTGTAGTGAGAATGTCATCTTGAGTAGCTGAGCATAATTATGTTCAAAAACGATCCTGTAAATACGTATGATCTGTGTGAACAATCCCTTTGATGTATACTTTCTGGTTGCCTCGCACATTCCCGAGCTATGGTCGGAATGTATGTTATGGCAGCACAATGAAACAGGATGAGTGCATATTTTATGGGTTTTCAGACTTATAGTAGTGTGGTTTATGGCGAATATTCGCCGTGTTCTGAGGTGAGATTTATTTTGTCACGTAAAATGTTTTTCGTCTACCTTTTCCTTATTTGGAAAAGTCTTTCTTGAAAAACTTTACAATATTGTCAGTCAAAATGGCCGGAAAATGAAGATATGATTTACATTTATTCATTTAAAATCCTGGTTAACTACATACTGACTAAAATAATAATAAAAAATAAATAATTTGCTCGATGGCTTAGTTTGTGTTGTTAGAAATTTAAAGTCATTCAGAGTCAGGTTACATAATAACTATATTATCTTGAATGGAACAATAAATAATTAAGGATAAAAAAATAACCTTGCATTCTATGAAAAAGATACAAAACAGCCAAAAACAAACCACAAAAATATTATATCCAGTTCCATCATCCGATTTATCAAAAACCAATAATTTATTCAAGTACCCTCATATATTTAGTGTCATCGAAGCTGTGGCTGAACCGTTTGGGCAATAAAATGGACGGCCAGACATCAAGAGACTCCCATAGGAGTGGATTCATGAGCCGTGCCTTATGGCCGGTGGCCGTTGTTCTTTATTTTACGAGCTCGGCTATTAAACGAGACAGAAGCGGAGTAAATTAAAAAACAATTACTTGCATAATTTTATGGTTCAATCGTTTTTTTTTCATTATTCAAGAAAATTAAAATTATGAATTCAAATAAGCTAATAAATTGAACATTATTTCAAAGCGATTTTTTATCAGTAACTACAATGCAAATATATGGAGTGGAAAGGTTTTCATTTCGATTCCGACTAGACAGACAATGGTCTACTCTTTTCGAGTTTAATATCGAGATATTATAGTCAAAAACAGTATAATTATGTCGCTGAGAAAGCCATGCGAGATGCAGGCCCTAGTATAGCCTAAGTTTTTATGCAGCATTCTTTATGCCATGCTACAGACTTATCTTTGGCATCTAATAACTTAACTTCCCGAATAACATCGGAAACACAGACCAGCTAAATCAAATCTGCATAGCGTACTAATCAGACAATTCAAACTTCGAGCAGCAAACTCGGTCACCAGTCAATCAAAACGCTTGTTATCTCAGAACAAAATTCAATGAAACCTCTAGAGTTAACAGCCAAAATGCCTTCGTCCGTTCCCTGCAGACACAAAACAGTTTATGGGTGATAGGCTGGCCAGCCAGCTATGACGTCAGTCACCCTCAAAACATTTGTCACTTGATAAATGGAAGGCAGAAGTCCTTCGGTATTTGGGACTGTCTAAACAGGTGATTGTGACGTGACACTGGAATGTGTATTTTAGTCAGACAAGTCTGTCGCTTAAGTCCTTTTCCTAGGTCTTTTCTAAAGTCCTTTCGCTCCACCCAGAACGGGAGGACTCATTTGATTTTACCACGACGCAAAAAAGGTTTTAGAAGTTGCCCTTCTAAGTAAATCCTGCTCGGTAATTCTACACGGCTCATGAAATCCCCGGCCCTGAGGGACCGTTCGTCTCGCCGATGTCACAACACGACTGTGTGCGCAACGGTTCACTTGCCAGCTACATTTTATCGTTCGACGTTCAGAACCGGGCTTTGACTTTAATGTGAGGGATGTGGATTGGTTCCCAAACCTGGCGTAACTAGGACTAGTATGTTTTGGATATCTGGCCACTAAGGGCTAAGTAACTTTTATTGGTTTTACTTTTACCGGTTTCCGAAAAGGTTTTAGCACCATAGACCACATACACACGCTCCGCCAGATTATACAGAAGACAGAGGAGTATAATCGGCCATTATGTTTAGCGTTGGTGGACTATGAAAAAGCCTTCGATTCAATCGAAACCTGGGCAGTATTGCAGTCCCTCCAACGATGTCATAACGACTATAGGTATATCGAAGTATTGAAGTGTTTGTATAGTAACGCCACCATGTCCATCCGACTTCAGGAAGAGAGCACGAAACCAATCCAATTGCAGAAAGGCGTGAGACAGGGAGACGTTATTTCTCCGAAACTGTTCACGAACGCGTTGGAGGACGTTTTCAAGCTCTTGGAATGGGACGGACTCGGCATCAACATCAATGGCGAATACATCACTCACCTTCGTTTTGCCGATGATATAGTCATCATGGCAGAATCGTTGGAGCACCTCAATGCTATGCTCAGCGACCTCAGTATCGTTTCCCAACGGGTCGGCCTTAAAATGAACATGGACAAGACGAAAGTCATGTCGAATGTCCATGTGGCGCCCGTACCGGTTGTTGTTGGGAATGATACTCTCGAAGTTGTAGACCATTATACTTACCTTGGACAGATTGTTCAGTTAGGTAGGTCCAACTTCGAGAAAGAGGTCGCCCGAAGAATCCAACTAGGATGGGCAGCGTTTGGGAAGCTACGTGATATCTTCTCATCGAAAATCCCGCAGTGTCTCAAAACAAGGGTGTTTAACCAGTGTGTGTTGCCAGTGATTACATATGGCTCTGAAACGTGGTCTTTGACTGCTGGCCTTTTAGAGAAACTAAGAGTCACTCAACGAGCAATGGAAAGAGCTATGCTCGGAGTTTCTTTGCGGGATAAAATCCGGAACACGGATATTCGGCGAAGAACCAGAGTCACCGACATAGCTCGTAAAATTTGCAAGTTGAAGTGGCAATGGGCAGGCCACATCGCTCGTAGAACTGACAACCGATGGGGAAGAAAGGTTCTCGAGTGGCGACCACGGACCGGAAAACGCAGCGTAGGTAGGCCTCCCACTAGGTGGACCGACGACATCGTGAGAGTCGCGGGCAACCGATGGATGCAAGTGGCGAATTGTCGTTCGGCGTGGCGGTCTAAGGGGGAGGCCTATGTTCAGCAGTGGACGTCTTCCGGCTGATGATGATGATGATGATGAACTTTTATTGAATTATCAAAATAAATACATTTGTATTGGATAATTAATAATGGATATGTATGGACCATTTGCAAGTTGAAGTAGGTCTGTAGGCCACATCACTCGTAGAACTGACAACCGACATTGTTCGAAAGTTCTCGAGTGGCGAGTACAAAATGGAAGACGCAGATAGAGACCTGCCTACGTTGCGTCTTCCATTCCATATCCATTATTAATTATCCAATACAAATGTATTTATTTTAATAATCCTATCACTGGGTGCACCAACGAAATCGCGAAAGTCACGAGCAACCAATAGATGAAGATGGCGGATTGACGTTCACCATGGTGGTTTAAAGGGGAGGTCTTTGTTCAGCAGTAAACATCTTTTGGGTCATGATGATGGTATCAAATTGAGTAAGAGTATGTTTTTCAACCTCAAGTCATAAAAGACGTGGCGTGTCAAATGAGTGCAATCGACTTACACTGAAAACGAACCAACATATATCTAGCTATACTTCAACCTAACCTTAACAGTAGGCAAAGCCATACAGACCGGCCTATTGTCGTTTCAAGGCCAAAACAGGCATTAAGTAGCCTAAAACACTTTTACTTTTACATAAAAATAAAATAGCGATAGCAAAACTAGGGCAACAATAACAGGGTTAGACAAGAAATGACCTAAAAAACTTAATTAGGTATTCCCTTTTTACAACATTAACAAAATAGAAGTAGAAAGGTCATCTGCCTGAGCAGGCCCATTTGTGGGGAGTGTACAATTAGGTCAAACGGAATAGGGAAGCAATAGAGTCTCCCGTTGTGGATTTTAAATTAGAGTGAATGGACTACACAGGTATAATTAACTTTCTTAAATGTAACCTAGTTTAAACTGAGGTAAAAACTATGTTGTAATTAGTTTGTAGGCTTGAAATTATGTCATAGCTTCTTTAGGCTCATTTCGATCTTGTTAGACAATGTAATGTCTTCACTAAACGTGATTGGCCTTTTTGTGTTCTCGGAGGCAAACCTTCAAACGGCTACCGATTTTTGGGATAAGACCGGGGAGTGTGGGATTTTTACCTCACTGAAACCACCCCAGTACATGGGAGAAGGAAGGGGCTGTTTCTTCTTAAAAGACCTGACCGTGGCCCCTTCTGTGCTGGAAACGAATACTTTTATGAAGAACCTTAAACGTTCACCGTTCAGTAACGGAGCAAGTCATATAGTACTTTTTTTAATGACTATAGCATAAAATATCTCAGGTCTATTGAGGTTGTCGTGAATTTAACCGGGCAATCTTGTACCGTGTGAGTACCTAATATTCGACCAAACGCATAAAACAATAGAACTCACTTTTTAATGCAAGAGCACTGCTTCAGAAGCAGGGCGACGTACTGTCCGATGGCAGTGTCCGCGCCAAGAACCGATACCTGGACTCCCGGCCGAGGCGGCGGCATTGGAGGCACTTTCTTCTTGGCCTCTGGTGCCGGCAAAGCAATAGGCTCTTTTTCGATGGGTGGGCACACTGGTGGCTTACATTCGATGCGACGAAATGGCGCTGTTTGTTAAGTTAAACCGTCATTAATAAGCGCCGAATTCGTGATGAATTAGTAGAAGTGTGGGTCAAAGCGTTGTTTGATTTTATTTTTATATGTCGCTGGCAGGATCCTGGGATGTTCTTTTTTTTAACCTTAAACTTCGCATCTGTTTTGTCACAGCTCAGCCGATAGATTTAAGGTTATAAGGTAGTATAAGATACTTTGTGTCACACCCTTCCCGCCCTGGATGACACCTACAAAACCCTCAGCCTGCTGCTATTCCATCTGATATAAGTCACAAACCCTACTTCCCATAATTTCCTATCGATTATTGATTAAAGGATGAAGTGGATATTTCTGAAAGAATCAAACTCATAGCTCCGTTGCGATTGCCATCGGCAAGCTTAGGAAAAGACGGTTTATTGCAGAGATCTGCTGGTGTGAGCAGGACCACGTTATGACCGTTTGTTCCGTGTTCGGACTTCCGAGTATACCTAATGCACAAGTTTACCAACCTATGCGAGAATGAATTGCAGGTAGACCTCTCCAGTAGACCGTCGTAAAGTAACAAGAAGCATCAATAACTTACTTCCAAAGTTTGATCCGCCCTCAAGTACCTTGAGTTTTATCTTGTGAAGGATCCCTCCCTTCTTTTTCTTCCTTCGAGGACAATCTACATCGCAGATTGGTTCAGGAGGGATGTCTACTAAAGCTCTTTTGCAGCCTTTTGGGTCTTCCTCCGAACCCGCATGTCTCCGAAGAATCCAATCCGTACGTTTATTCAAGTTCTTGGAAGAACTTACTAAAGATGAAAAGATTCCTCGAGTCCTGGACATCATTTTAGTGGATACGTTGTTTTTTTTTTTAATTTGGAAAGTATTTTATTAGCATTAGATGGGTGCCTTTGTTGCTGTTGTGAAGATTTTTAATTATTGATTGACGTTTTCAGCTTGCATTGGTTTATTATTCTTTTCTTGAAATCTGACAAAATTTTGTTTAAGGCCATGTGCTTTTTGTAAAAAAGTATGAGGTTGCAGTTTCTAGAAATAATTATAGTATCTCAATGAAAATCCATCTAAGCCGCTTCCAACTATAACTATTGGATTATTTTTTCAGCTGTTTCCGTCCATCGGCTGATATGAAGATGATGAATCCAAATCTTGATCACGTTCTTTGCCGGTGGCTTGTTATGACAAGGATTGGCAATGAGATTGATATACATGAATGATTTCTCTTGTCGTCTTATAACAATTTCCAACAAAAAAGAACTCGATCCCACAATATTAATGAACCATTCATCCGGGACATTCAATCAATAACTTCATTCATACTTATCTCATTTCATTTCGAAGCCACATCGTGCAAAATAAAGCCTGCCTCATATTTATAGTCCAGCTCGAGAGGGAAAGCGGGCGTCAACGGCTTGCCTTGACACTGCAGTATTTATAGTCTACTCTGCTGTTATTGGCCTATTTCCTCACTAGCGTTTCTAAAATAGTCTCTCATTCAATCAGTGGATCTTTGTTTACTTTCGTTTTGTTTTGGTCGAGATGAGACGGGTTTTTTCCATAAAGACGAGACTTGATGACTTTTTTTGTGACCTGTGAATGTTGGGTTCTTCTTGTTGAAATGTTTTGCTTTCAAGCTCCTAAAATTTACTAGATATAGTGATTCGCTTCTGACATTTACTATGGTGATTCTTAGGCAATCATCATTCCTTTTTTGGTTGGTTATCGTCGTCAAATGAGTTCTCCCGCCTTAGGTGGAGGGACGGAACGAAGGGACTGTCAGTCTCGTACTGTCTATAATCCATAGTGTTCCTTCAATAGCCCATTAGCCCGACAGGCGTTTGGCCCTCTATGTAGGCCGTCAGAAGTCGTAACATTTACTATAGTGAATATCGTCACCATTTTTTGGGTTCTTTAAATTCTACCAACCTCTGTGGAGCGGAAAAGGTTGTCAGACTCTTACTGACTAAAAACCACTCTTTTCTTTCAGTAGCATTTTGCGTTGCGTTTGGTTACAATCTTGGAAGGCTAATGATCATTCAGAAGTTTAGGTGTCTACTCCATTCTCGACGACATGTTAAATCGCCTTTCTAAAGTAAACTGTTATAAACTTGAATTTCTTACTTGGAATTGGTTACTTTGATTTACTTTACACAAACAAAACAACCCAAGAAATTGAGTTCCTAAGCCCTGTTTGAATTAGAAACAAAATCAAAAGATATAATTTATACCAAGCTTATTTTGTGAGAAATTTAATCAATATAATACGAAATTGGCACCGCCATATTTCAATTTATATCCAGTAACCAATAAATTAACTTCGAAACACCAACAAGGGTCAATTTTACAGCGAATTAAAAAGTTTGCCAGCTGAAAAAATACAGCTGACTAAGACGAAGTTTGTTCGGCGTAATGGAGGGAGCAATTATAGAATTTAGCTGAGCTGGTAACACTGAGCGAGTTCGAATAATCTGATAACGTGGAGTTTGTATTGCAGTTTGTAGTGGTGTCCTTTAATTGGGACTTTAAATTGTTGAGGTATGTACATTGTTAATTGAATTTAAAAGGGGCAATGGCTGGTTTTTTATTGTTTTCGGATCCACATGTTAACTGTTAATATAGTATAGAATAACTGGAGGACTAATAAAAACTAGCCCTCGAAAATTGTATGATATTGTTTGTTTTTCGTTTGAACGCGATAATTTCCCGGATTTCTTTTTTTTGCCCGTTGTATTCCAATTCTTAATTGACACGGATTAGGCTAGTAGGATGCTTTTTAACCCAGTAGTATATTTCCGTGGGAAAATTTCCGATTTCCACTATATAATTAGCTAGCTAGCATTGAATAAGCTAATCTATAGCGAAGTAAATCATAAATGCTCTTCACAATACATAGCATCAACCACTTACACACTACCAAAACACAAGAATATTAAATGAATGTAACTTTACTAAATCAATAACTGTGCTGAATCGATTGAAATTATTGGCAATTTTTATGCATTACTAGCAATCATCAGCGGCTTCGTTTGCATGTAACTCAAAAATATTCCATGGTAACGTACACACTTGTTTTTATTCCTGTATCGTGGCACAGGGTGCATTTACAAACAGTTAAAGTCACATACACATAATATCATACTGACTAAAATCCATTTTTTTCCCACTCCTCCACTATTCTTTTCTGATCAATTTCGTTGCAGGATCCAAGACAGGTAAATTCATTCTTCGGGACACGTCGAGCTTCGTATTGTCTCGGCGCTTTTCTGGTGGTTGCCGCTGTTGATTCTGGCTTTCAGGAGTTGCAGTGGTTTGGGAATAGTGTGGTGGGTTTGTCCCAAAAAATAAGACTAAAATCCGTGTTCCTTCAATAGCTCGTTATTCCCCAGATGCGTTTCACCCCGTCAAGCGTTTGACGTTAGATTGCTGACAGCTCTTTAAAGCGCGCGTATATAGAACATGAGGTGCCGTCGAACCGGGTATGGTCTATGATCGAGACTAGGCGATTTCTGGGTATGCGGACGACGAATAATGGGTGTCTCGCTGTTCGATCAAAGCCGGAAATCGCCTCGCAATCTCCATGGCCATGAGCGCCTCTCTTGTACCCTTTCTCACCATCTGTGCTGTGCTTATTTTCGGCAGAAAGCTAATATGACATTAGTAGCAAACGCTTTCAAGGAATACAGGCATTGTAGCGTTAGCGTTTTTTTAGCGTGGTAAAATCATCAAATGAGTCCTCCCTCCACCCAAGCCAGGCCAGGAGGGACTGTCAGACTTGTACTGACTAAAATCTACGGTGTCCTTCATATACAGCCGCTCTGCTACGTTATGTTAATCGACATGAATCGTCGGTGATCAGTCAAGGTGTCCAAGTCAGGAAATTGCGTGACAAAAATGAGCTAATGGTCACCGAACTGTGTTCGTGATATGAAGTATTAGAAGCAAACTGACCGACGGTTTAGTGGGCTCGTAAACTAGGCCTTTTTGAGGTTTTTGACCTTTTTAAAGGACATTTGTGAAATGTGGGTGGGGTACTTGTTGTTGTCCTTATTATTTGTGGAACCTCATACATAAACATGTAGTAGGTTATATTTGATTTATTGCTATTCTCTGTTATTGTTAATTTTGTCTGTGATTTGATCAAATATCTCGTGACTAAAGAATCTTATCTTTAAGTTAGTTTATCTATTTTCTTTAGCCATAAAAGATTATATATAAGTTTCAGTTTGTCTGTAAGATCTCCGACTTATACAACCTATGAGTTGCGGCGTCCGTTGTCGTTCGGTAAAACTACAAATTATAGAGTTTTTCCATACGACGGACGGCGACGCGGCAACGCAATGTTGTGATTCCTCTCTGAGTCTTAAGCGCCGTATTCACGTTCCATCTTGCTGTACGTCCCGCCAAGGTCATACACGATACACAAAGCAAAAACACCGTGATTATGACGTACTGGACGTACGTCAAGCCTATTCACGTTGTTTTTGCGTCGTGCATCGTGCATGACGTACAGCCGTGACAGATGGTGAATACGGCGCTTTATTAGTAAGGTCTAATCCTTGTTGATTTCTCCATAATAAAATAATACTCCTTTTACAATTCTCACTTAAAAAGAAATTGATTTGAAATGCGAACTACGACAAAAAATATCGTACATAGGTACTATTACATAAAGCTTTACATGTAACAACGAGGCATTCAAATGAAGCTAAAATAAAATACCAAAACACACACACAAGGCTACAACAATGCCTAAAAATAGACAGGCCCAGTTTTGTTAGCTGTTTCTGAATAAAATCCTGTATTTGTGGCTTTTATTTCGTTAACAGGTATTTTTTTTTTATTTGTCGCCGTTGGACATCCGCTACAGTGATTTTTTGTCCGCAGTGTGGTAAAAAGAGTTATTATTGTCCTGTGTTTTTTGTTTGTTATTTTACCGTAATACTTTACGTCGCGTCCTAACCGAAACGATCGTCTTACGAACACTTTTAATTCCTTCGCCTTCAATTTGTTCGAGAATGCGATAACACAGGACACTATCTGGTAGTCTACGAGACACACACTATTGTTTTAGGCTCAGACCAACAAAAAAAGAAAGACGGCGCGCCGCGAACATCATAAGTGAAGCCATGAAACCGTGCTCCTGCAAGTATACATACACGCTCACGCACACACCTACACTAAAACCATGCTCATCGCTCTTAGTACGTCACGAGTCGTCGTCAAGTAAATTTAGATTTAAAACATAGAATTATGCCTTCCTGTGTAGTGAAAAGTTGCAAAAACATCAGCAAATCACATAAAAAGTAAAAAAAAAAGAAAATTAAACAAAGAAAAAATGTAACAAATGGCAACCCTTCGATACACACATAGATAAAAAGGTGGCTTCACTTTTGATGTTCGCGGCGCGCCGTCTTTCTTTTTTTGTTGGTCTGAGTGTTTTAGGTTCGCTGGAAAATAATAATCTGTCCCAGTTGCTATTTTCGGTTGTATCTTTGTCTGTTAACAATCAACGATCGAATTTGTCAATTCGAGTCTTGATGTCCAATCAGAAGTATAGCAGTCAAAAACATAAGAACAGAATTTGGTTTGAGATTGAATACTAATTTCAGGTGTTAATCGTACTTCAGTTTAGTAAGGAGATAGACTTAGATAAGTATCCTGTATAGGTCGAAATGTTTTCTGCACTGAATTAATTCACACAAAATTAGTGTTTACGAGCTCTGGCGGCTTACCACGAGCTCTTAATGCGATCCAATTAAGGCTGTGGGAAAGAGATGGCGCTAGACGACTTTTATAGCTCTGGCTCTTTCCCACAGCCTAAACTGGATTGCGTTAAGAGCTCGTGGCAAGGCTCCTGAATTGACGAACAAATAAGTGACACATAAATGTGACGCACGCATTTGCGAATGCCCGATCGCTTCTATTAGGACACAGGGTTACGTTTGAATGAAAATCTATGTAAATACTATTATGTAATACGTTCAAGGCAATGATAGATATGCGGAAAGATATACTAATTAAAATTCTGAAAGCCTTGTTCTGTGTGTTTGGTGATGGGTCGATTAGATAGTGATGTATGACATCCTTTTAATTGTTTTCCATTTAAATTATAATTATGCTGCATGAAGATTATTTGTAGTAGATACTTACTTATTGTAATGAATGAAACTGGTGAAGTTAGTCATTGAATAAGGATAAAAATTGTAGGGATTAAAATGGTGTTTTGAGTACATTACTTGGAAAATTAATGTAAAATTACTTAAATATGTATTGTATAACCTCCTTTTTTATTAGACGACTTATTCCGTTTATCTACGAAGACTCATCCGAACTTGTGGATCAGTCAAACCTTACATTATTTGAAGGATGACATTTCATCCGCGGTTGAAATATTTTGCGAATAAGATGCCTAAAAAAAATGTGAGGAAATCGACATACTCGTATGATTCGTATCAACCCACACTGTGCCTGTGTGGTGAATAACAGCCTGTGTCCCAGCAGTGGGAACGTTAAAGGCTGACTAAGCTATTTAAATCCAAACAAATGACATAGAAGACATGTACGATACTGCAAAAAATCTATAAAACTATGATTCAGAGTCACTACTGCAAATTACTACCGTACACACAAATAATCGACGTTAATACTACGAAATTCTAGGGAATGGTTGAGTCATGGGAAAGCCATTGTGGTGGCTAACATTGCGTGCAGTAGGACCACACCCAGTCTGGTGTACAGTAGACCACACGTACTGGTCACAAGAACTGTACGTATTTTTCCTACTCCTCCAAAATATGTTTTAATAAATTTCGCTGCAGGATCCAAGACTGGAAAAATCGTTCTCCGGGACACGTCGAGCTTTATTGTTTCGTCGCTTTTCTGGTGGTTGCCACTGTTGATTCTGGCTTTCAGGAGTTGCAGTGGTTTGTGAATGGTGTTGTTGGTTTGTCCCTAAAAAAAGATGTGTACAACTTGGCTTCTTTTTAATCGACTAGAAAGAAGGAGGAGGTTCTCAATTCGTCGGAACGGTTTCTTTTTACCGAATTCTAAAACGAAAGTTTTCTTACAGAAAAGTCTTTGGAAAAAAGTCAAGAATATAACATAAACACACAGATAAGTTATTTTAGATTTTTTTCTGTGTTTTAAGAAGTCGACTTCATTTTTTTCAAAATCTTTTTTTATTCTATTGAACGTTGTAATAAGCTAGGTGAGTCTAAAGGGGAAATGTTACTACACATTGTGTCCGACTGTACGTTAACTAAACGTTTTGCTTTTTTTTGTACGACTGACCTTTTGTATAACGACTACATTTATAAGGTCTTGTAAGCCAAGTTGATGGACTTCGCTTGCTTGACAGGCGTATCACGGGCGTAGGTCAGGGCAAGTCGGTAGTTTCAGTAGTCGTATTAGCAATTTTAAACTTGTTGTATTCTCGTCAATTTTTGTTTACGTAACAATAGAAAAAAAACCTTTCAAATATATTATGATTATCTAACTGTTGGACTGGAAGGAAGACGTACGGGCTCGCGAGAAGTGGAAGGAGGCATATGCCCAGGAGTGGGACAGAGCAGGCTAATAAAAAAGAGGAGCGTCGGACTCATTATATTTTTTTAGTGAAATACCCCATTGATATAAAAAATACAATAAAATTGAATCAATAAGAACTTGTTTCCCATCAAAAGTATAATTCCGTTACGTAATCTGCTAAAGATTCACAGTTCCTTCTGCAAGAAGCCGTAACTCTTGGCGGCATCTTAAGAAGCTGCCGCTACTTAACAAAGTGCTTTAATCTTCAAACTTTTAACTGGTGTGTTTCTAAGAGAAGCGGCTCCCCTTAAAAGGTCTGGCGTGAAAGCGTTAAGTACCTTCTACCCACTACCTTACATTAACTTAAGCTACGTTTTCTTGCTCTTCATTTAATTTATTTCGATTAAATTGATTTGGTAGTTTTCCAGGAAGGTTCAAAGTAGCAATAGGTGTTTATCTAATGAATCTATTTAATAGAAATCAATAACGTACAATATATCTATTACCTTAGGGCGTGACACATCGCGGCTACATCAGTCGAAATAACGTAGCATTGTGATGTGTCATAAGGATGTTGAAAAATTTTGCAAGTGTATTCAACTAAACTTTCGGCGAGATGTGTCGTGACCCTCATAAATAAATATATTATATTATAGTATTATATGTAGTATATGCTTTCGTCTAGTGAGCAAGCCCTGAAAGTTTGCGGAGGGCTGTCCCTTACACCCTGTATTAGGTGTGGCGGATGAAAAAAGTTGAAACTTCAAAACACAACATATTTTGGTTAACAAAAACGTAGTTAAAAGACGTAATAAAAATAAATATACATAAATGTAGTAATACTAAATGATGTAGCTGTTACTGAAATGTCGCCACAAAAACTCCACAATATCACAATACAACAAAGTAGACTAAATAACTAGTACACTCGTTAACAAAACACTTTTAACCCAAAAAAGTAGGTACTTTTTATAAAAGTAAGTTGTCATTCAATAAAACGAGTGTTCTATTTTTAAATGACTCGGTAAATTAATTGTATGTATTAAACATGAGTTCTGTTTAGGTCAAAAGTTTTTACGCTGGAAAATAAATGTTGGTAGTTAACTTTTCTATTATTTTTGTAGCCTTCGTTTCGGTGTGCCCAAGTGCTGGGCAAGGGCCTCCATTTTATCTTTCTAAATCTTTCTAACTTGTGTGATGCCTTGTGCTCTTGTTATTTGTACTTGTTTTTAATTTAAATTGAGCACAATTCTCAGTAAGAAGATAGCGAGTAAGAAAAGAAGAGAGAGGATGACATGTAAACCTAACTAAAGGCTAGTAAATGAAATAAGTAGACTGTAAACACTTTATAATATAATGGTTCAAAAGACAGTAATAATGTTGGACTAGAGCTATGTACAACGAGAATTGTGCGCGCGCGTCGTCGACCGTGTCCAATGATGGAGTGAAAATGAAGCGGAAAATACTTCTAACCCAGAAAGTGATGCATTTTCTCACCTTATACGTTATCTTTCTTTTTTATTTTATGTTTTTATGAGAGTCTCGCCTCTTCACGGTCCAGTCATAAACATAAATCACACGCCGACGTTTGGCAAAGCATGGTTTTCATCATCTTCCAGTTGATTTAGTAAACGTGATTTATTTACAGCATCACTAATGGCCGCTGTTTATGATCAATTAGTGTTTAAATTTTGCTTGAATTGTATATTTTTATTGAGGAAACTTAGTTTTTGAAGAATACATCTACCGTCTTTCTCATGAGCACTCTTATCCCAGAAGTGGACTCTGATTTGATTTGAAGTTGACAACTCGTCAGCTTTTATGTTTTTTTTAAGAAGTTACCTTAAATAAGGATATAATTTACGTAGTATTTTCAATTTAAATATATACCGCCTGAAAAAAAAGTCTTTTTTTTGTTTTTGCAATTAAGTTTAATATGTCAAGTTTTTATTTAAAGTTTTTACATAATTTAGTTTAATAATAATTGAATAAATCTCATGGTATATGTCAAGTGCCTATTTTTTCCTTATTCCTTATTATTGATTAGTTATTTATTAACTTTGTAAATGTAAAAATTAATACATCTAAGTACTTACGATTTTGGTGTTGAGGTGCATAAGCTCGCGCTCGGTGACCCGGCGCCGCGCGGTCTCCATTTGCTGCTGCCTGTACTGATTGTACTTATACAGCAAATACATTCCGGGCAGGGCCAATACCACGAACGGTCGCATCAAGTTTGATGTAGAGGGCGCGCGCTGCGGCATTTTCTTTTTAACATTATTTTTTTAATCACAGATCTATGCACTTCTGCCCACGACTGTACGCTGCGAAGCGAGGCATGAAAACTCTTGTTGTAATTGAAACTTTATGGTTTTAGTATTAAAGATCATTTTGATTGTTGAATTAACAGTTACAGTCACGCCACATTTTTTTAATACTAAAGTTAGGTTAAAATATTTATGGAAGATTTAATTTTATTAATAACACTAGAACTATTGCTTATAAGCACTTTATATAGCGTCACTACGGGGTTTCTACGTTTTTTAAACGGATTATTGCTTTAGTAATAGACCTATTTATTTACACACTGCGATGTTTTCGGACGTTACCGGTATGGTATCTGAAACAAGACAAACAAACCTTAGTTAATATAAATAAAGGCTAGATTAGGCCTACCTTCTTTTTTACGTTAATCATCAAATGAGTCCTCCAATCCTGGGCAGGACGGAAGGGGCTGTCAGCCTTGTACTGACTAAAGTCCACGGTGTCCTTCAATAGCCTTTTATGTTCCGGGGTCACGGTAATGAGGTAAGTCCCGCGAACGGATAAGGTCTACCTATGCTAAGAATTTTGTAAAATCATTCAGTAATCAGAGGCCTTAGACATATGGATTTTAGAAGTTAATTTGAAGGAAAAAAATAGTTTCTAGTTCGTACTTTTCGAGACTTATTATTAGAAAACAGGCCTTGTTATTAGAAAAAAGCCTTTTTATTGTTCTTGTTTGAAAATCACTTACATTTTCTAATCAGCGAAATCAACTTCTTATTATTGCCTGTAAAGAACCAAAAAAATTACATACCTACTTCATTTTAATATGGAAATATCTTTGATGTAACCTTTGTTTAACGAAAACAATGTCAAACCAGGGTATTTAAAAAATATTTTTCTCTACAAAAAAGACACGCTTCACATGTTATGTAAACATTCCCGTTACATATTCCTGGGCACGTAAAAAGAGCGGCACAAACTTATGTGCATACATTAGAAACTCGGCCTTCCGCATGCCTGCATACTGTATCACTAATTAAAGCCTACAGCATGAAAACCTACATTTCGCTGGGTTTGTGCAAGAAAAAAAATTAAATTGGCTATAATAGGCTATTTGGCTCAAAAAATCCAATTAGTATTTCACTTATACCTTGCATCAGCGAAAAAGTTTTTTTTGCGTCGTAATATCATCAAATAAGTCCTGCCACGGCCTTTTTTTTTTTTTTTTAGTGTTAAAATCATCAAATGAGACCTCCAACCCTGGGCAGGGCGGGAGGTACTGTCAGACTTGTACTGACTAAAATCCACGGTGTCCTTCAGTAGCCCTTTATGTTCCGGGGTCACGGTAATAGAAATAAGTCCCGCGACCCCGGCAGGCTTTGGCCCTCTGAGAGGGGGCCCCGTCATTATGCTGACGCTCTTTGAGACGCGCGTGGAACACGACGCGCCATCGACCCGGGCATGGTCCATGGTCGGGCAGCGAGTTGCCCTTTACTCGCTGCCCGCATGCCCCTGACAGAAGCCTTATGTCGAAGAGATAAGGTACCAGTAGCGCAGGTGCCATTGTCAGCAGGTGTCCTAAGTGGAATACCTCCAACTAGTCTGTCAGTTAGATTGTCGAAAAATATTGTAATTTTTCTTTTAATTTGTTACTAACGCCAAAATTGTTGAAGATATGAAATTGAAAATTGCCAATACGTCTTTAAGCAAGTACACTACTCTCGAATTTTGTTGAGTTATGTCTTTTAAATACGCATTGATTGACAAATTAATGAAGAAGCTCGTGGCTAAATAATAACAGGCGCACAGGCCGATCTTCCGGGTTAAGCCGCGCTTGCCGAGGTTAGTCTGTGGATGGGTGACCATCTATCATAGCGAGTTTCCTCCGTGCCTCGGAAAGCATGTAAAGCCGTTGGTGCCGGCTGTCATTTGTAGATCTTCGACAGTCGTTACTGTTAGACAGAAGCTCTTAAGTCAGGCAACCAGTCTTACTATGGGGTCTCGTATTATCGAGTTACTGGGTTATGGAGGTCCAATAGGCAGTCGCTCTATGTAAAATACTGATATTCAGCTGCCTCTGGTTCGACTGGAAGCCGACCCCAATAGAGTTGGGAAAAGGCTAGGCAGATGATTGTTTTTCAAAAATCTAGTTTACGGACTATTTTTTTGCAATATATTAAAGGTTTACGTCCATTTCATGTCTGAAAATAAGTAACTTATAAACAGCTTAACTTCATAAATAAAGCTTAAAAACCGACCCATTAAATAGCAAACTCCTTCAAAATGATAAATTTCCGTCTGCAAAGTACCAGGCAATCATAAATTGGTGGAAGCATTCGATAATGTATCGAAAGCGATGCTGTCCCGAAACACTGCTAATAAGCGTGGGACGCCAATGAGCCGATTGATAGCTTTCTCTAGGGAGCAATGTGGCCAGTGTAATAGGTTATTTTCTTCGTATCGACAGCTATAAATGTTCGTATTACGGTATTTAATAGCATATCGGTTTAATCGGAGAAAAATGGCCGACATTATGGGGCGTTGATGGTGGTTGAACATGGAGGCGAAAAGGTTTACGTTTATTGATACTGACTTTTATTAGATTCTGTGTTTGAGAATTCTGTCCTGGGAGGGGGGGGGGGGGGGGGGTATTACAACGTCTTAAAACCAGGCTTATTCCAGCGAGTAAAAGTGACAAAGCTATACAAGTCGTCTAGCGCCATCTCGTTCACTCACTGGAACAAGCCTGGTTTTAAGACGTTGTAATACCCCCCTCAACTTCATATTGCAGTATTTGATGCTGTTAGTGGACTACGAGCATAGACTGAGCTGTCCCACTGCGTCGGGACAAAGTGAACCACTGCTTGTCCAGGTTATGCCGCCGCCATCTTCTACGAGATTTATGTCATCGCCATCTTCTACGACTCCTTTTGATTTCTTAGAGCTCCAGATTAGTCATGTTGGTCTACAGCTCCATCAAAAACATATTCTACGAAAATATGCTGTTTCTTTGTTTTTAATTCTTTCAAAATAAGTGTGCAATAACTTAGATATCTATCTTTATTTTATTTATTGATTGTAACCAGCCACCTACGATATATTACTAGACTCCGCATGCACGATCTAAGGAACAAAAACTATTCTGTCAACTTGCTGAGGTACTACGTAAGCGAGGGGGACGGGGTACTTCGTTGTGATTGGCAAACTCAAGGTCTGTTCTGTCTCAAGGTATGTTTACGGCTCAAAGGAGTGGTCGAAATAAGACGGATACAAGACTTTTTTGCCTAATGTGTTGACAGACATCGGTCGCCTGTTACTAGGAGTCTAGTTATATATCGTCGTTGTAACCAGCCTATAATTTTCCCACTGCTGGGACACAGGCGTCCTAAGAAAGTAGACCGTAAACCACCACGCGGTCCCAGAGCCGTTTAGTAGATATCACAATTAACGTGCCAGTTTTTTCTTCACCGTTTTGAGAGCAGCGGTGATGAAATAAATTACAGAAAGTAATGCGCCATGGTGTGTTCAACCATGTTGTGTCAAATAAGCTGCAGCTAACATAAAAGCAGACAAAGTTATTTACCTGTCTTTACTTATATATTATTCTAGTCACAAACATTGTTCAAACTATTGTGCTGTGTTCAGAAGTTTCGGGCCACAAAGTCGTATCAACAAGATTCAACAGGGTGTCAAACTGCTAACATTATGAGTCGGAACTGAGGAAAATGGAGGACTAATAATATATTGCGAGGCTGTTTAATTTAGATTATTATTTTAAATATAGGTTAATGATTACTGTTTTGGTTACCCTCCTGGGAAAAGGCGTGAGTTTTTGATTGGTTATTGTAATTACTTAGGTCAAGAATGAAATAATGCTTGGCGTTATATGAATGAATGGCTCTGAATTGAACCCTCAATTATTTTAAATAAAATGAAATACAATACTTTTTAAAAGAAAATAAGTAAACTGAACTTTATTTATGTATATCAAAATTATTATGAGTATCCATACTTTTATGTCCGTGCAAAATGTTAAGGATTTTTTTTTATGAAGGTACAATCCTTGTTGCAAGATCAGATTCAGGTCATAAAGAGAAATATATAATCACTTAAACCCACGTCTGCCAAATTAAGGGGAACTAGATTGAAATTTAATCGAAAGATTTGACCCATGCATACATACAAACAATGCAAGCAGAAATATATAAAAGATAAGGACATGGTTACGAAATAATATAATGATCCACATTATTAAGAAAAATGTTTGTACGATTTCATAACTAATGTAACAAAGACAATATTGAAATACAGGTTTTATTTTTCCGGCGGATTCCCGCGACCTACAGTCACGAACGAAAACGCGGGAAAACCTGGTGAAACGCATGTATTGTTTTTGTACAAAAACTCAGTCATTTATTTCTATCTTCTGTGTCAATATTTAAAAGGTTCCGTATACATAGTGGCTGTGTGCAGCATCGCATAGGGGTGTATTCAAATAGAGGTGCTACACTTTGTTTACGTTGCTTACTTTTCAAACAGAATATAAAAATGCAAAAAACAATTTTTGAATTGTATTTTTCTGCAGTTGTCCAATACATAGCGGGTTTTTATTACCCTTTCGTGGCAGCGTAGGTAATGCATATGTAGAAAAGTAGAAGTTGTATAGTTAATATTCTTTAGCGGAGGAGTTTAATTTCGTCAGTTAACAAAATTGGCATAAAACCTAATAAAATAGTCATTACTGATTCCTTTTACACTTTATTGTACAAAAAATAAGTAGAAAGATTGAAAGATACCTACTTCATTTTCCACGAACGTAGTGTGAAAATGAAAAGATACAGGAACCGTTATTTTTGTCGTTTTTAATCATTGACCTATTACTACTACGTAAGTACGTATAGAGACGACACCACGTAGCACCCCTATGTCCCATCCAGGTGTAGGTGTATGAAAAATTTCACATTGTCTATTGTTGTTTTTTTTTTTTTATTTAAAAGGGGTAACCCATGGGAAAACCTGACAAAGACAAGTATCTACAATAATATTGTCGTAGTTCCAGATTTATTTGAAAGTTTGCGGCCTTTCATTGAACATCGAGGAAGATTCCAGACGATATTCAGACATCTTTCGAAGTTCATGATTGAATGGCACGAATACGCACGAACATTCCCGATCTCATTGTTGAGTCTGTCTCTCTTTCAGGGTGACCTTAGTGATTGTGTTGAAGAAGTACAAAAAAGTATCAAGGGCATTTGGGTACATTGTATATCTTTTCGTTTCTCCACAGTGAGGTATGGGGAAAATGGTGTGAAAAAAATACTCTTAAAAAATGGGTATCAGATACACCCTGTTAAGATAAAACCTTTAAATATTTCTATAGTTTGTAAATAAAGCAATCTGACAAAGATACAGAGAAAGATGGATGCAATTAAAAGAATACATGGGTGATAATTATATCACTTAGTGCAACATCTCTGGTGCCTTTTTTGATCTATGAAAGCCGCTGAGATCAATTTTCAAGCTCAAGCTGCGCTCGCTGAGGTTGATCTGTGGATGGGTGAATATATATCATTATCAAATTTCCTCTATTCCTCGAAAAACACGTAGATTATTCCTATCGATTGTCATTTGTAGCTCAGAACTTTCAAAGTCTGACTTCCAGTCTTCCCAAGCGGGTTAAACCCAGCTGGTGAGATGGCAAAGTCAGATGGGCAGTTGTTTCATGGAACACAATGACATTCAGCTGCATTCGGCTAGAATGGAGGCCGATACCAACATAGTCATCATCATCATCATCATCATCAGCCTATAATGTTCCCACTGCTGGGACACAGGCCTCCTCTCTGAGAGAGGGATTGGGCCATAATCCTATGCCTAGTGCGTATTGGTAGATGTCACATATCTTCGAATTTTTGGTTCTAGGACATGCCAGTTTCCTCACGATGTTTTCCTTCACCGTTTTGAGAGCAATGGTGATGAAATAAATTACACAAAGTAATGCGCATGGCGGGGTTCGAACCCACGACCTACTCGTAAGTCGGGACCGATACCACTGGGCCACCACTGCTCTCCCAACCACTGCTCTACCAACATAGTAGAGCTTGGCAAATGATGAAAAACACCCAGTCATTGAAATTCAATCACCAAAAAAGCTCTCACAAAAATTTGGCAAGTTACAACACCCTTTTCTCCTTGCGAAATAAAATGGCGATACCCTTTTGTCCCAGCATTGATCAGTTACGTCACAACACAATTGAAAGTATCGACCGGGCCTTAAGATTCATAGTATCGGTATAAGTCGGTACCAGTCCGCGGTATCGACGGGTTACTGAACGAACCACGGCACGAATGACTTTGATCGACAGCCAGGGCATTTTGGTGCCGTTTGGTTGGTACTCAATGGATGTATATAGGTGGTTTTATAGAGGTGTTTACTTTAAGTTGGTCGCGGGAATGTCTTGAGCTTGGGCTACCTTGGTTTTTGGGTGGTTTAAGGTCGGCACGAGTCTGACAGTCCCTATTTGCTTCAGCCACGGCAGGAGGAGTCATTCGATGATTTTCGAACCAAAAAAAGCAAGAGCTATAGAATACCGTTTGTAGAACTTGCTATTTATTGGTGAAATAACTTGTATGCTAATACTAAACGGTAAAAAAAACAAAGTACTTTTAGCATAAATGATAAACAAAAAACAAGATAGTCATCAACGAACGGCACGGTTGGTGCAGTGGCTGAGAGATAGATTGATACGCTGTCGCTGGTTCGATTCCTGCACGGAACAAATAGGTATTTGTATGATCTACAAGTCGTAAGGGTGTTTGTGAATGATTGTTTTAATGTTTTTAAATGCATCCACGATACAGGAGAGATATAGAAGATACTAGTGTGAGTTTAAAAATAGAACAGATGGAATGTTTGAAAACCAAGCCAAACAATTTCAGGAGAATCATGATCACCATGATAATGTGTTAATGATTGGCCATAGTCTTATATTGATAGCTAAGTTAACTTAGTTAAACTATATCGGCTTTATTAAAAAAACTAAATAAACCTTGGTTTAAACCTGTACTAACGAGTTCAGGCTTATCTTCAGAACCATGGCTTAAATTTCTCCGTATTACAAAACTTAGATAAACGTAGACTTTAGTACCGTCATTTGAACCATTGTCTTAACATTTAAATACGCCATGTGTACTAACAATTAAATCTAGCACGTTTTAATCCATTTTGGGTGAAAATAACACAAAAACAACAACACAATGAAAAAGTAGCTTTGAGAAATTTTGACACACCTTTGACAGCTACCACTGTTAGACCATGGTTTATCGCAAAACCAAGATTTGTAATAACGTTTGTGTAAACCGTAGTTTTTGCTGATATAAACCTGTTTTTAGTTAAACCCCATTTTGTAATAAGGCGGTCTAAGACTTCCAAACATAAAAGTCACAGTATATAGCCAATACAGTAGGTACTATCGATCAAGCAGCCGTAAAATCTCCGTCCATATATTTGACATTTCGCCAAAACGTCCTTGAGCAAACAATCAAGTAATTTGTATTCCGGGAAAGCATTACCTGCTAAAGTTGACGTCATTACAATAAATTCGCCAATCGGATAGTATGATACGTGATTGGTTGTTACCATGCATTTTAAATGAGCTTGAAATGTACAGACGAAAATTAACCTTCTTCTATTGTGTAAAAGGTTGAAAATCTATAAATAAAATCTGACTGATTGTGGTAACTTGATGTGCTGGCGTCTGTACTGTTAGTTTCCTTTATTGATGCTTATACATACATATATTGACGGACTAGTATCTATCTGCGATTTTGCTCGCGTTAGTTTTTAGCAATCAAACTCTGCTTATAATTACTGTTGTTCTGTCCTTTGTGATAAATAAATCTTTATAATTTTTTTTCTTTCTTTTCATATAATACAATTCATAATAAGTTATCTATGGAATCAGGTGTTACTTTACGGAAATTAATTATTATGAAAAATATTTGTTTTCATTTGCTGCTTCCTTTAATTTAAATTAAATATTTGCTGTCATCATCATCATCAGCCTATAATGTTCCCACTGCTGGGACACAGGCCTCTCTGTGAGAGGAATCTTTGCTGTGCAAATGATGTATCTAGTAAATTATCTAAAACAATGATGTGTAAAAAACCTTTGAACTGTGGTAGTAACTGTATTAAAATGAGATTGGAATATTCTATGAGCTTCTCCCAATTCTAAGTTCTTTTCAACTTCGACGCGTCTGCCAGTCGGCAGTCTTCCGACTTTGGCCGAATATTAATTTGAAATTCTCTATGGAATAGTTTCTCTTTGCACGCTCAGACGTAGAACTCTTGAAGTCGCTGCGTGCATTCAGTTTGAAGTGTTTGCTAATGCATTAGAAATTACATCTGCTGCCAACTTTCTAAGTATATCTTGATCGGATATGTGTGAAACTGGCTATACAGTGATTACAGTTCTTTCACAGTTTATTGACGGCTTGCTTTTTGTTATTATGTTGGCTATATTGAAGTTTGATGTAATAGGATGTAATATATTTCGTTCCATTAAGAACATTTTTGGGCATGACCTTCTAGCTAGCTAACTTAACTGCTTATACTCGTCTCCTACCCCTTTTTTTATGTGGTAATATCGTCAAATGAGTCCTCCCGCCCTGGGTGAGGCGGAAGGGACTGTCAGACTCTTACTGACTAAAATCCACCCGTGTTCCTTCGGATGCCCTTTACGTTCCGGAAAATAATCGTAAATCGTAAAGAATACGTATAATCGTAAAGAATAATCGAAAAATGTTAGTTTTAGGGTTAAAATTACAGAACCAAACTCAATTATTCTTTTTTAAGAAACAAAAGAATCACGCTCATTGGGCCAGAAACCAAAGTAATCGGTGGTTCCATAGAAAAAAATCAACCAACTTCTCGACACCTCTTCACAGATCTGTGAGCCTAGTACTGATTAAACAGCTGGAATGGTTCTAGTGTGAGTGTCAAACGATCCGGGGCGATGCCGGGAAGGCTTTCGGCTGATTGAGCCCTGAGATAACAGGCGTGTAACAAGCTTAGCTTCTGAACATCACCGGTGACTGTTTTATCAAGAGTCTACTGTGTAATCGGCCTTATTTCCTCGTTAAAGATGACTTATTTTAGGTTTTGGAATTCATGTGTTTAGAGATAATTTGTGTCAGATTTTTGAAAGAAAGAAAAGAAAGAAAGATAAAACGTTTATTGACACATGCCATAAGTACACAACATAAAAAAGGAACAAATATTTACATGAAACTTATAACTAAACCTTTTTTTTTTTTTAGCTTGGTAAAATCATCAAATGAGTCCTCCAAGCCCGGGCAGGGCGGGAGGGACTGTCAGACTTGTACTGACTAAAATCCACGGTGTCCTTCAATAGCCCTTTATTTTCCGGGGTCACGGTAATAGAAATAAGTCCCGCGACCCCGGCAGGCTTTGGCCCTCTGAGAGGGGGCCCCGTCATATAACTAAACCTTAAATACTGTGCGACTCACACTTTCACTCGCTTTTCTCTCTTTTGCTTTTAGCTTGAAAACTCTATCGTTGTAAAATCAATGTTGTTTGCCCTTTTTTCTTGGGTTCTAAACGAAATGTTACAGCCGAAATCACTGCGCCCTATAAAAAGAAGGTGGTTTATAAAAAAAAAAAAAAAATTTTCGAAATTTGTTACGGGCTGAGCGAGGTTGCGTGAATTTCTTAAAGGGTTACCGCGGCTCTGAAACGCAAAGGGTAATTGAAAAAACATGTTAGATTTTAGTACGAGTCTGACCCTTTCTGTTTCACCAAAGTAGTAGGCCTCCTCCTCCCCCCAAAAAGGGGAAAACACCTCACATGATTAACATCGTTCATTAATCCATAAATACTACGTAAATGAGATTTTTACACAAACAACTGCCAATTAATATGTAAATTCGATTGTTAATCACGGAAACAATATTTCATACAAATGTAGGTCTTTAGGTTAAACGGTTCGGTTTGTTACCAATAATTATAATTAGAACGTTAATAAACGGTTAATTAATCTTTGTTTTGATTTAATGTAAACAGTATTTGCAGCTATTAGATTTCGGTTCATTAAAGTTAAAGTTATTGATGCGATAATTCAACTGTCGCGGTTAATTAATTGTGTTAATTTCGATTAATTTAACCCTTAATTTGGCAAGACCAAAAAAGTTGAAGTAGAAAGTTGACGTTAATATATTGCGTTAATATGCATTCAAACTTTACGGGAAAAATAATAAAAAAAATATTTCATGAAGGGTTTCCTGAAAACAGAACGTAAAGTATACTTAACAAAATCCTATGGCTAAAGAATTAAAATGTATATAATATTATATAATATGTATATAAAATAATGTTTACATGCAGTATTTCTATGTAGTAAACAATTTTCACTTAGTTAACACCATAAGTAACCATTAGTTTTGGCACAAATTTCATCAAACAGATTGTCAGAACTGAAATCGATGAAATAATTGTATTCTTTCTTTCTATCGGGACCCTAGAGCCTTCGCACTTTTCTGGATCTACTTCCGCACAATGAAGGAAACTTCTTTGAGACCATTTAAACTTGATTACATTGTCGTTTTGGGTACAGGGGCTATCTGGATCAGGTTAAGTGAAGTGAAGTGGAGACAGAACAAGCCTTTCTGTCTCCGACGATTTGCTAGTAGCTGTAGTACATGTTGGTAGTGGCACTAGTGGCGCAAAAGCCAAAATTTGTGTAAATTGTAGAGGGGAATCAATTACCTGACTGAGAATGCATCATTTCATTAGAAAAAGTGTTAAAACTGCTATTTCAATAAGTCTCACCATGCAGATTTGTTGAGTATACTTTACAGAACAAGATTACTCACCATCGAATTTTGTTGAGTATACTTAACAATCAAATTCACTGACTCCTCGTGTTCATATCCAGGTGAAGAATGGATTTCTTATATTTTTAACCTATTGATTACACAATAAATAAATAGAAATAAGCAAAATATGTATCAAAACTAGACCAAAACCCAACAAAAATAAATATTTACATTTATGGGTCACAGATGACATTGTCTCATTGTCCTTTCTGGTTCGCTACTGTCAAGGAAAATATTGACAGGCCAGTAGAAACTTTTTCCTACTAAAATTAACTATCATTGAAATATTCCTAGCCCATAAAATTTGAAATCACGGAAGAAAATTTGACATCTAGATTTTTTCAAAAGTTATGTTAAGTATACTTTACGGTGCCAAATTAAGGGTTAACAATTGTTTAATATAGGTACACAAACTTTGTATACCACCAGATATAAATGACTAATTATGTAATACTTATAAGATTGAACATTAGAATTTGGAAAAGAAAGATTATTGACACCATTAAGCTATTATTTCTACGTATAGAGATGACACCACGTATCACCTCTATGTCCCATCCAGGATGGTTGCGCGCGCACAAGTTCATTCAGTTGTTTGAAAGCTCTGTGGCGCGCTCTAGGCGCGCTCGCTCATCCTGGATGTGACATAGTGGTGATACGTGGTGTCGTCTCTATACGTGGTAATAGTACACACAACATAAACAAAGAAAGCAAATATTTAACCATTTTTATACGTTAAAAAACCCCTTAGCCTTCCCGATACCGTCACTAATAGAAGTCTGTCCGCTCAGGGGCCTTAGTCAGACAGCAGACGACAGCAGACGACAATCGTTATCGTTCATCCGTCACTAATACATTTTCAACTTTTTAAACCAGCGCGTAAAGTTGAAAATCTATTAAAAACTGCTGATCGATAACGAACGAAACAAACGAAAACATTCTGTGAACTTCAATAGATTTTCAACTTTACACGCCGGGGTATAAAGTTGAAAATGTATTGGTGACTGATGAACGATAACGATTGTCGTCTACTATCGTCTGCTGTTTGACTAAGGCCCCAGGGAACGAAATGGCACTAGACGAATTGTATTGCTCTGTCTCTTTCCCGCAGCCTAAACTGGATCACTTTAAGAGCTCGTGGTAAGGCCTCAGATCGGAAAATACACCCAAAGTTTGAAGAAAAGAAAAGGAAGAAGGAGAATTTTGTTTCAATCGGAAAGAAGACAATAGGAATTTAACAAGATTAAAGAAAATTAAGCAGTTTCAATAAGGAAAAAATACTGAGATTCCTTTTCCGAAAGCAAGTATTAGTAGATACGTACGGCAAAGCAAACTATCCGGAACGATTCTGAACGTATGAACGTAAAATGTATTTCATCATCTGCCTGCCTTTTCTCAACTACATTGGGGTCGGCTTATAGTCAAACCAGATTCAGCTGGATATCAGTATTTTACATGGAGCCTGTCGGACCTCCACAATCCAGTAACTGGGAAATACCATACCTCATGATACGACTGGTTGTCAGACTTAAGAGCTTCTGACTAATAGTAACGATTGTCAAAGATCTACAAATGACAGCTGGGACCAACGGCTTTACGTACTTTCCGAGGCACGGAGGAAACTCGCTATAACAGATGGTCACCCATCCACATACCAACCTCGGCAAGCGCGGCATAACCCGGAAGATCGGCCTATGCGGCTGTAATTATTTAGCCACGAGCTCCTATCATATAACGTAACGTACGTATATCATAGAACGTAAAATATATCTGTGAAAAGAAAATGACAGACGGAACTATGCAGCAAAATTCATGTAGCCAAATCTTCGGGGTTGCCATGTCGATAGTCCATAACTTATTGCCATACTTAATATTCAAGGGAGGTCCCACGTATTTGACTTACCTTACTCAGAGTTAGGAAAATGCTTTAATTCTGAACTGAGATACAAATTTGAGAACTTGCAGGTAAATATGTTATGAATTATATGTAAACGTGTGTATCTTTCTATTTATTTACTTAAATTATGTGAACCGCAGAAATGATTTTAAGATAGCTCTAAAGATATTTCAAAATGTTAAGAAGAAATAAAACATACAGGAGTTGAGTAAAACTAAGGAATAATACCCGTTGTTGATGTTTTGCAGATATATAAAAACAAACCTAAACCACATTGAGCTATTATTACTACGTATAGAGACGACACCACGCATCACCACTGTGTACCATCCAGGATGACTGCGCGCGCCTAAAGCACGCCACAGAGCTGTCAAAAAATTGAATGAACTTGTGCGCTCTCATTTATCCTGGATGGAACATAGTGGTGATGCGTGGTGTCGTCTCTATACGTATCTAACGACACCACGCATCACCACTGTGTCCAGCTGTGTCCCATCCAGGATGAGTGCGCGCGCCTAGAGCACGCCACAGAGCTGTCAAATAACTGAATGAACTTGTGCGCGCTCACCTTATCCTGGATGGGACTCAGTGGTGATGCGTGGTGTCGTCTCTATACGTAGTAATAATACCTCAATGCTAAACCATAGTTTTTTGTAGCAGCCCAGACATTGTATTTGTGTTGGGCTGACGGCTTTTTTCTCGACGTTATGCGATAAGGGGCTGTTTTCCGTACCTAATTTAGATTCTGATTGGACACATTTAAGACTCGGACAAATAAATTCAGTACTTCATTGATTACAGTGCAAAAATGGCGATCAGGATTGCAACCGAGAGTGATAATTAATTTCCAGCGTCAGAGGCCACAGATAGAATAATCGGCTTCTTTGAAAATTTACAATCTTAGTAAGCAACTAAAACGGATCTATGTGGGCAACTTCACGAGGTATCCAATAATGTTATATACTAAAAACTTTATATATATTCTTTATTGTGCACAATATTTACAATAAAAACCAAACTTAAAATTACGTTCACAAAGGCGAGCTTATCTCTTTAAAGAGATCTCTTCCAGCCAACCCGTAAAACTGATTAGAGATGATAATACACGGGGACAAGATAGTACACAAACTTCCCCAAAATATAACAAATACTTTTCTAAAAATCGGTTCAGCCAAACGCGAGATAATCGCGGACAAACATACATACAGGTCGAACTGAGAACCTCCTTTTTTTCATCATCATCATCATCTCAGCCATAGGACGTCCACTGCTGAACATACACCTCCCCTTTTGATTTCCACATGTACCGGTTGGAAGCGACCTTTTTTTGAAGTCGGTTAAAAATAAATAATTGAATTCATTTCAAATAAACAGGAAAATGTAGATGTACAGAGAAAACATGACACAAATAACATATCAGAATCTTCAAAGACTTACATGATGAAAGGGTTGCGGTTTCATCCAAAAAAATTCGAGATTTCTTTCAAAAGGCCAATCAGCTTAAAAGCAGCTCCAGCCTTTGACAGCGAAGCAGAATGGGAGCCAAATGACATTAGAGTAAGTCCGTACTTGTTTGTGTAAGCCCAAAGTAGTTCCGAAGGAAATACTGGGTTGTGACGTAATTGTAGCAGATAAAGTGCTACAAAGATCTTTTGGCAGTTCAATGATGTTAAGAAACTTTGTGTACCATAATTTTTGTAGTGGTTTAATATTATTTTATTTGTCTTTGACCATTCAAAAGTGCATAACTGGCTCAAAAATCTATTGCTGTTCGTTAGTCTCGCTAAAACTCGAGAACGGCTGGACCGATTTGGCTGATTTTGGTTTTGAATTATTTGTGGAAGTCCAGGGAAGGTTTAAAGGTGAGAAAAAAGGGCGGTACGAAGTTTGCCGGGGCAGCTAGTTTGAAAAAAATGTTTTGATTTGATTTTTGATGTGTAACATTAAGAACTATTCTGGGGATAACTGACCAAGTAATCCCAATAATAGTCTCAATATTACTGTGCAAAATTAGGGGATTTTTTTGTGTAAAATATCACTTTTCATCAAAGATAATTATGTAAACGTATCGTATCTACTCAGAATTTTTTTTTTGGGTACATTGACTGGTATTAGATGGAGGATAAAAAGTTAAAATATTTATAAACAGTATCATAAAAAATTTGTGAATCATTCACAATCATAAAATTTCACAAAATTAATTTAAAACAATACAGTCCCCTTTTAATACTCGTATCAGGCAACCTTCAAAACATCTCTGTAGTAAATAATAAAGAAAATAATTGTATTAAAAAAAAAGAAAAAACAAGATGGCGGGTTTCGTTCCAATGTTGGCAACGCGCCAAGAAATCATTGTACAACTAGGTATGTATTTTGCAAATGGAACGTAGTACAAACAAAGTTGAGTGGAGGGAAAAACAAAGATCTAGTGATTATCTGGACAAACATTGGTAAACAAATCCGTGGTCTGGATGTGGCCTACTTCTCTATTTTTGTATTCTAAGTAGTTTTCACAAGTTATGATTTGTTCATTGTGTACGTGGATTGCAGGGTGATTGGTAATTGAGAACATTTCTTAAAATGGGTACGTACACTCTAGATCTAATTTGCAACAATTTCAACCCCGATATAACTGCATTATTTTGGAGGCATCGAACTTTAAAATTTTCGCCTCTGCCCCATTGCAGGCTTTTTGTGAAATAAATTTTTAGTAGCGTGGTAAAATCATCAAATGAGTCCGCCCCGGGCAGGGCGGGAGGGGCTGTCAAAATTGTACTGACTAAAATCCACGGTGTCCTTCAATAGCCCTTTATGTTCCGGGGTTACGGTGATGGAAATAAGTCCCGCGACCCCGGCAGGCTTTGGCCCTCTGTGATGGGGCCCCGTCATTTTGCTGACGCACTTTGAGGCGCGCGTGGAACACGACGCGCCGTCGACCCGGGCATGGTCCATAGTCGGACAGTGAGTTGCCCTTTTTGTGAGATATTAACGACATTTATCATTTCGAAGTGATAGTTTGAGAACAGTAACAGTTTGACATCTGAAAAACTATCCAATTTGAACATCATATTATTTATGTTAAAATTGATGCAAATATTTAAGTAATTTCAAGGAATACACCAAATTACCAGACACCCTGTAAATTTTGAATTTGATAGCTTTTATTTCGAATGTATGACGCTTCATAAATATGTTGTGAAATAAATTAACTGATGTTACCTTTCATATAAAAAGATTGACGCTAAATATAAAAAAAAATTCGTTCAATATAAAACATTCAGAGATCATCGATCGATCGTCCTTTGTACAGGATATAAATAATACTTCCTTTCTGGATCTCATAAATAAGAAAAATATAAACGACAGTCTTATCGCTAAAAGCAATTTCTCTCAGACGATCAATGGGGCAAGCTTTTAGTTCTTCTTGGCAGCGAATATCGCTATAACGCTTTTCAAATTGTACGGATAGTCTTCACTCTTCCGATTGACGTAGTCTCGTAAATCAGAAATCGTAATTTTAACCCCTTTTTTTCTGACGCATTGTGCACATGTCATTATGCTGGGGTTCCTTAACTCGCGCGTGGTACACGACGCGCCGTCGAACCGGGCATGGTCCATGGTCGGACAGCGAGTTGCTCTTTACTCGCCGCCGCGTGGCCGGAGATCGTCCCTGCGACGTCTGACGTCGTGAGCGTCCACCACCGCGGGTGGACATTGTCCTCTATCTCGCGCGGCCCGCGTAGCGTCTGCATTTCTTCCTTTTCTAAAATTCTGCATTATCATACAACATAAACTGCATATAATTTTCCCATTGCTGGGACAAAAACCTCTCTTTTATAAGGAGTGGCCTGTAATCTACCAAGTTTTGAATTGTTTTGAATGCGTTACCCAATTATAAACTAGAAATTGTAGTGTACGACTGGTTAAGTCGTACACTACAATTTCACTTCCTCATCGAAAAAAATATTGCGATAACGTTTTTACAAACATCAACCCCATTTTCGACCTAAACTACATACTCAATGACTACTCTAGTAGGTACTACATCTTTTCTTTCCATTTATTTTCTGGACCGTTCCGACATTCATAGCTCTAACGTGGAATGGGCTTCACAAAGGAACGTGACGTGGTTTCCTTAAAGTACGAGAGCCAGTGGCGCCCTCATGCGGGAAATGACTGGCAGTCTGCAAGCCCGCCTTCCATCGCACCGTCAGCTTTTAATATTCTACTTTCCTTTCAGAATATTTCAGCTTTCTTTTGTTATTTCAAACGGGCTTAGCTTTTTTAGGTGCGAACGATCGTTTTTTGTTTTTGTTTATGGTTTTATGGTTCTGTATAGGGTGCTGTACAAGCTATACACGTTAGGATTTGAATGGCGGTTTTAACCGTGCATGCATAACTCACCGCACGAATCCGAGATATGCACCGATAAATGTACACTTACAGTTTTAACATATACACGGTAGGGCTTGCCTGTCGGTTAAATGCATGCAAGGATAAAACCATCAGGCATATCCTAGCGTGTTTAGCCAAACAAAGGCCCTTTAACAGATTAAAGGGCCTCATTACTGAGGCTACGTTGTCTGTTTGTCTTACTTCCAATTATCTTAGCATAGCTCCTTGGCTCTTTTATTTTGACTATATTCTAAAGTGCCTGTAATTGGCCTATTTGACATAAATGCTTTGTTTTTATCGCAGCACTGTCTTTTATGTACCTTTATAGATATAAACAGAGTGTGTATAACTATGGCGACTGTAACAGCTAGAATCAATCAAAACCTGTTTAATTTCGGCATTTTTAAGATACGAAAACCAACTTTGACTCGAACTTGACCGATACTTTATTTTGTTCGTCTGTATAGTCAACAGACTGTAGAATATTATTATACTTGAATCTACGGTTGTTTTCAGGTCTGCTTTTAATGTTTTCTAAGTAAAAGTAACAATGCTTTAATCTATCGGGAGCATCGTCACGGTAGCTGTCCCGAGAGGATTCCATCAAACTATCACCGCATTGCTATTGCTGTGAGATATAAAGAAGGTTCTTTGTAAGAAGAAAATCTTTATTATGTACGTCTTTGTACGCTACGAGTAATTATTTTAAAATTTAGTTTGTTTTGTGTCTCAATAAAGAAAGAAAATGTAGGAAAAAAACATCTTTTTCATTTAATATCATATTATTTCATATCATATCATTTCATATTATTTCACATCTTTTCATATCATGTCACATAATTTCCTGTCATTTAAATTCACTTTTTTTACGTGTTAAAATCATCATATAAGTCCTCCCACCCGGAGTGGGACTGTCAGACTCCATATCATTTCATAACATTGGCTGTGATCAGAAGACTTGACTTTAAGCGACTTGATTTCCTTGATTGCTGGCCACAAGTGAGTCAAGCGACGTCAAATCGCTAGTAACACGATTAGCCTGGGGTGCTAAGACAGGAAACCTACACGTGCGCCCGTGGACTGGAGTTCTCTCCCGGATACGTCCGGGGGGAAGACCAGTTTTTCGGGCCGGTGCACCCTGGGATGCGGGCAAAAGCTCTTCCTTAGACACTGTGTGCCTATGGGGTCTCTTTGCCCGTATGTGAATAGCCTGTCGTGTGGATGCTCAAACGCGTGTCCCTCTGATCAGCAGAGGGCACAGCGGCGGAGCGGGCTTGCGGACAGTGAGTAATGGGTAGCTCGCCGTCCGACCAAGGACCAAGCCCGGGTCGGTGGCGCGTCGTGTTTCGCGCCAAATGCCTGCTGGGGTCGCGGGTTTTTCTCAACCCAGGTTACCGAGGGCCCGGAACGTAAAGGGCATCCGAAGGAACACGGGTGGATTTTAGTCAGTAAGATTCTGACAGTCCACGATTAGCCTCCTTATACATATACATGCCACTTACATGATACATAAGTAACTACACACCTATATAAGTACTTCCAAACTACACATGTATACCGGCCTACTGGTCCATTATCCCGTAATGTTATCCCCATTATTGGTACACAACATATTGAAAGGGAAAACTGATACGGTTATGTTGGTAAGTAAACATGTTATCGTGTGAGGTGGGATAATACTGGATGTTGGAAACAAATAATATCGTTGGCATAAGCAGACAAGGCAAGCCTATATTCAAAATTAGGACGCGTTTGGAGCATGGATGTCGGTTTTATCAAGACATGGAGTAAGGTAGATAACCTCATTTGGTATCTAGCTGTTTATATTACCCGCGGTGGTGGACGCCCACGGCGTCGGACGTCGCAAGACGATCTGCGACCACCGTAGGCGCGGGCATGCGGGCGGCGAGTAAAGGGCAACTCGCTGTCCGACCATGGACTATGCCCGGGTCGACGGCGCGTCGTGTTCCACGCGCGCCTCAAAGTGCGTCAGCATAATGACGAGGCCCCCTCTCAGAGGGCTAAAGCCTGCCGGGGTTTCGGGACTTATACCAGCACCGTGACCCCGAAACATAAAGGGCTATTGAAGGACACCGTGGATTTTAGTCAGTACAAGTCAGACAATCCCTCCTGCCCTGCCCGGGGTAGGAGGACTCATTTGATGATCTTACCACGATAAAAAAAAAGCCGTTTATATTAATACTAGCTGTTGTCAATGGTTTCACTCGAAAATTATACCGCTGTAACCTTATATATAAACGGAGGCCTGATCATGAATTGTGACATAAAGTGTACTGGAACTTTCACACTAATTTCAAGGAACAAATAATTACCTTCTTCGCACACCAGAGGCGCTGTTTCAATTTGAAGTCGTCAAAGTTCCAGTTTACTTTACGTCTCAAATACTGAAAATTCGTCCTGACGGTACTGAAATCTTGTGATAAGGCCCGCCATTTTTTTTTTTTTTTTTTACGGAAATGCATATGTAAGCCGAAAATTAAACATTCGCCTTCAAAATTTATACCACGTCATACTGGGATAAAAAGTATCTTATTCTGTCCTGTATTATACTGTGATAATACTGTGTAGATATCCATTTAGTAGATTTTATGCGAAACTGGAGGAGGCATTGGCATGGAGGCATCTACGGTACTTTCACAGTTTTTATGTCGTGTGACTGGGACTCTAGCAACAGTGACGGATCCAGGGGGGGGGTCATGACCCCCATAGAATCCTGAGCGGTCGTAGCGAAGTTTTCAAAGGTACGAGACGCAAAATAAGGACAGCGTTCTCCCTCCACCCCAGCTGTAGTGGTAGACGCCCATGGCGATGGACGTCGGCAGACGGTGTCTGGCCAACGTAGGCACGGGCGTGCGGGTGGCAAGGAGGTAACGAGCTACTCGCTGACCGACCATGAACCATGACCATGGTCGACGGCATGTTGTGTCCCACGCGCCCCCCAAAGAGTGTCAGTATGATGACGGGCCCCCCCTTCAGAGGGTCGAAGTCTGCCAGGGTCGCGGGACTTATATCATTACCGTGACCCCGGAACATAAAGGGCTTTTAGTCAGTACAAGTCTGACAGTCCCTCCCGCTCTACCCTGGGTTCGAGGACTCATTTGATGATTTTACCACGATAAAAAAAAAGTATAGCTAGCTACAGAGACAAGCTGTCTGCGTCATGGTGACCCCCCTCCCTGATGTAAAAGCTGGATCCGCCCTTGTCTAGCAACATAACTATTTTTGAACTGTTTTTATCTTTTGACATTTCAAAAGTGCTATAACTGGCCTACTTGAAATAAATGCTTTGATATGACTGTAATAAATATTCATCCATTTATTCTCATAAACTTCCGTATTTATTATAAAGTTATTTTTAATAAGTTATTACAATTAAGATTTCATTATTTAGAATGTTTACAAAATTTTTGGCATGTAGGTGTAGGTATACGAGTACTCTCAGTACGAGTACAAACTCCTATCATTTTGTCTTTCCTCCATTTTGAACACGTTTAATATAACTCGAACTCAACGAAATGGCAATTTCATAAAATGCCACGTTCAAGAAAATATGAAACATCTTTGAAATGTGTGCAGTTACGTGTATCAAATTGACGTGTACGAATTTCTTTGGTACAAAGACTTTCAAATAACAAGGTAGACTTTCAAAGACATTTTGTTTCAGTAATCGAGTTTGAAAGTTTGAATTTTCTATGGTGTCTATTTATAAATTTACTTTAAGAACCCTTTAAATGTATTTACATGTTTTGAAACCAATTCTTGAATGCAGTAAGTATGTTACGTTTGATTGTTTTTAGGATATGTACGTTGAAGGCAATAGTTCTTTCTGCTCATGCGGCTTCCCTGGTTCCTCAACAGTTTTATTAGAAATTAGGGATATTGTCTATTAACTGCTCTGAATCACGGTACTACCTTTTATTTTATGACTTGTGTACATTTTTTTTTCTATGTTTTGTGTTATTTGTCTCTTTTTACCATTTTAGATTTTTATTTTATTATACAATGTTTTTATGTAATTGTACATTTTTTTTATTTACAGTCATTACCTACCGAACTCAAAAGTTATTTTTAATTAAGTAGGTACCATTGGCTATTATAGCTTTTTTTTTGTATAGCTTCCGTTTAGTGCTGAATTGTGAATGCGAGAACATTGTTGGTTGTGTACATTCCTAAATGCCCATTATCGTCTAGTCTATTACGTATATATAATTATATTTTCTTTTATTTTATTTTTATATATTTTTTTTGTTTAGTTTTGGTAAGAAGGTCCCTCTTCTTATCGTGCTTACGATGTTCTCTCATGTCTAAATACAACTGTAAGAAAAACATTGTAAAATAAATTATTATTTTAAAAGAGTAACCATGGAGTTTCTGGCCGGTTCTTCTCCATGGAAAAGACCAACCCGAATCGTGCCATTTTTTTTTTCTTGACGTTTTATAAGTGCCCATTGAGGCCTATGTAAAATAAAATATTTTGATTTTACCCTTAGCACGAGTTTTCAGTAAATGAGACGTAAAATAAACTGGAACTTTGACACAACTTTCAAAGTGTCAATTTTCAAGGAAAAAAATAATTCCTTCTTCGCACACCAGAGGCGCTGTTCCATTTTTTCCTTGAAAATTGTCAATTTGAAAGTGTAATGAACCCAAAGAGTAAAACGGGACTATATTACAATGGTACGGACAGTTACCAGGCTGAATCTCATGAATACCATAGTTAGACAGTTCAAATTTTCACATAAGGTGAACAATATACCTACACATGTTGCTGCTATAACAACAAATGCTAATAATAAGTATATAAATAAGGGGCTCAATGATTTTCTACGTAATTTTCTACATAAAAGTGAAAAATTAAATTAAAATTATTTAATTAAAATAATTCCCATAGAAAAAAACGTATTTCTTCTTGCCGTTTATACAGATCAGATAATAATTCGTGTTCGGAACCCTTTGTGCCCTAGCCCGTCTCGCACTTGGCCGGTTCCGATTGTGACAGATGCTTATTTACTTTGCTAACTTTTCGCTTACCACTTATGTTACCTTTTGTTCTAACCAATGATCTATTATTCCACTCTGATCCCCAAACCGATCCCCTGTCAAATATTTTTACTTTCTAGGGGATCAGTTTTTGGGGATCAGAACGGAATAACTCATATTTTTTTGAAAACAGTTTTATTTTGTTTAACCCAGGCGCATTACTGTATGTGATATATTTTATGCGCACTGATTTCAAAATAGTTTACAAAAAAAAAGTGGAACAATTGGTACAGCTTGTATATTGTAGTTTAGAAGTGCGATTAATAAATACATAGCCTTTTCATTAGGTACTATTCGCAGCAAGTGGTCCCTCATTACCATGCAAGATCACCCACAAAAGATAAAACATATTTGTCTCTGTCACACATATTATTTATTGTTTTACGCAATAAGAGACAATGCGGTTGACCCCACCTCCCCGCTACCCTAGTGTTTAGGCTGTTAGTACCGGCCAAGGGAAGGGAAGTCGTGACGTCACGTCCGCACCGCGCCAAAGCCGCGGCCATTCCCACTGTCCACCACAAATTATTGTATCGTTAGACCCTGAACAACTGTGCTTTATAGAGTGACCATCTGTCTGGATTTGTGCGGACATGTGCGTCCATTTAGCATTCTGGCCAACGACGATATATTACTAGACTCCTAATAACAGGCAACCGATGTCTGTCAACACGTTAGGCAAAATAGTCTTATATCCGTCTTATTTCGACCACTCCTGTGAGCCGTAAACATACCACACAGAACAGGCCTTGAGTTAGCCAATCACAACGCAGTACCCCGTCCCCCTCGCTTTCGTAGTACCTCAGCGAGTTGACAGAATATTTTTTGTACCTTAAGTCGTTGATTCTGGCGGAACCGAATGTTTTAACTCAATTGTATTTTCCAAATATCCCAACCGTAAACTACAGGCTCCGAGTATGATTTCTTCTTCTCCTGAAAAGCTTTCTAAAAGTAATCCCCATCAAGCTCAAATATTTTTTTTGTTTTGAAAACGTTCAAAAACATAAAAAAAAAAAATGAATTGAGGACCTACAACCATGAATGCTATCTTGCACGTCGAATTTCTACGTATAAAGTGGATCACTTTTATTTATTTCTTTGATAAATCATATATCTGAGATCTATCGCTAAAAATAGTTTTTAAATAATAAAAAAAAAACTGTATTGAAATCGGTTTGAGCTATGGTGATAGAGTACATGTCTGACAGTCCCTCCCTTCCTGCCCTGAGTGGGAGGACTCATTTGATAATTTAACGTAAAAAATGGTGCCAGAGACGGATAAAATAAAATACGTCGGAGCATAAAAAATACAGAAAAATACCCAATACAGAAGCACAAAAAAGTAAAATAATGTTTAGACATTAAAGCAAAAATGCAGTCTTCTTGTCCGGACGTGAAATTCGTAATGGTAACTCTAGTGTAATACGACCTTTTGAAACGAGCTGTACAATGCGCTGTTATAGTGTTAGATGACCTTTTAGAATGGGACGATCCATTTGTCGCTATTTGTCTAGCAGGCTCACTGAAATGGGTTCGGGTTGTTGTGTTTTTATTTTAGCAATTTATTTAGAGACTCTTATGAACTTTTTAAATATTAAATTACATACAGTAAGCGCGCGAGTTGAATGCAGAGCTTAGGAATGCGGTAGTGCTGTTGACAAGGATGGCAAAGTACGACACTGCAGGCGCGTGAGGTGGGGCGTGCGGGTAGCGGGGGGCCCCTCACCTCAGACCCCGACTGCATTCAACTCGCGCGCTATCTGTAGGTACCGTTGCATAGGTACATACTTATGGGGTGACTCGGATCGGACTGCAGACTACGGAGTAGCGGACTCGAATATAACTCGAACTACATCATTATCATCGGTCTCGCCTTTTCCCAACTTTATTGGGGTCGGCTTACAGTCGAACTAGATGCAGCTGAATATCAGTATTTTACATGGAGCGACTGCCTATCGGAGTAACTGGGTAATACGATACCCCATAGTATGACTGGTTGTCAGACTTCTAAAGCTTCTGAATAATAGTAACGACTGTCAAAGCTCTACAAATGACAGCCGGGACCAACAGCTTTACGTGCTTTCCGAGGCACGGAGGAAATTCGCTATGACAGACCAACCTCGGCAAGCGTGGCGTGTATAAGAAAGAAAAATTAAATTAAAAAAGTTATTTAATTTAATACAATTTATACATCCGATGTTTTTATTATTATTATTTATTTGTAATACTGTTTTCCAAATTAGAAATCCCGGGAATATCCATATTAATATCAGCATTTCGATGCGAGTACATAAATAAGTCTACCAAATTCTAATACCTCTGGACGCTAGTATTAGGTATCAGAATTTGGTAGAATTATTATACCTATATTATCTGTGCCTCTGGTTATAAAGAACATGGGCAGGATGATGAAGTATCTTTTAGTCTGTGGACCTAGTAAATGCACTTTAGTAATAAGATCTCGGGTAAATTGCGGTGATGGAATAAGGTCGTCGGTGCAATTCATTGAGCGAGATGAGAAGCCTTGGGCTGAATTAAAATTTATATGAAGAAACCTATAAATCTGCCCAGTTTCAACCTGCGATATCATGAATCTATTTCTTCTTCACCAGCCAGTACCGATTATATTACAATTTGAGTACTTTAAGCGGCCTACCCACAGTGCCGGTTTTAGCACTACCGGCGCCCTTGGGCGAGAATTTCTATGGCGCCCCAACTACAATACAAACCAATTTTTCGGGAGAGACTGTCAGACTTGTACTAACTAAAATCCGTGGATGTATTATTGTGTCCTTCAATAGCCCTTTATGTTCCGGGGTCACGGTAATGATATAAGTCCCGCGACCCCGGCAGGCTCTGGCCCTCTAGAGGGAGCCCCGTCATCGTGCTGACGCTGTTTGAGGTGCGTGTGGAACACAGCGCGCTGTTGACCCGGGCATGGTCCGATCGGCGAACTCTTGTTAAATTATCAAAATCGAGGTTTTCTGCAATTTCAATGCAAGTTGTGAGTCTAGAGTGCGATATGTCGATTCTAGATAAGTTTTTATTAGCTTACGCTTTCCTTTCCCCACTAGCAATAATATTCGCAGAGCTATCCGTACATATTTGGATAAAGGATGATGCAATTTTTGGTCCCACCCTCCAATAGCAAAATGTCATATGTCATTGGATAGGTATTTTTAAGCTGAGCAAAACATATTATGGCACCAAGTCTGAAATATTAGTCCGTTCTGAGATATGTTTGATTGAATATGGCAGTTTAAGATATAACCAAATAATGTTTTTTTCGTAACATATTACATTTTGGTGCAGAGGATGAAGAGGAGAAGCTTGTTTTTACATAATGACAGCCGCACAGGTCGATCTTCCATGTCAAGCCGCGCTTGCCGAGGTCGGTTTATGGATGGGTGGCCATCTATCCGAGATTTCTTCGTGCCTCAGAAAGCACATAAAAGCCGTTGATTACGACTGTCATTTGTAGATCTTTAACAGTCGTTACCTTCTGTAGAAGCTCGCTTTGCCGTTAACCACCTCCACTACGGAGATGGATAACGGCAAGTTGAAGACGAGAGACGAAAGAAGTAACTGGGGTGTGGACAGTGACGGATTAACCCTTAATCAAATTAAGCAATTGCTTAGGGCATCACGTCTAGGGGGGCACCAGAAGAAACACAAGAAAATCTATGGACGGATTTTTTTGTGCTTCTTTTGGTGCCCCCCACGGGCATCACCTATCACTCTCACGTCACCTTAAAAACTTAGTGAAACTGCATAAATTTTCTAGCTCGCTTCGCTCGCTAATCCAATACGCGTATTTATTTATTTATTTAAAGGTACACCAACAGCAAAACATACAATGCAGTAATTGAAAACAAAAATATAAACTTATGTGCTGGTATGTAAGCCTATGACAGGTATCGGTACGCAACATTTACCAAAATACGCGTAGACTTGGTTGCCTTATTTATTGCATATAGAAGGTGCAAAAAAACAAAAATCGAGCTCGCTTCGCTCGCACTTGCATTTCTCTAGGGCTCGAAAGGACTCTGTTTGACCTACTAAACGAACTGCTTCCCTTCATAATACCTTTTTTATCACCAAGGAATACGTTAAACAATAAAGGCAGACACTACCGTGGATAGTAGAAGACGGCAACAGACGTCGTCGCGAGGCGATTTCCGGCCACCGTAGGGCATGTTGATGGCGAGTAGTAGGTGACTCGCCGTCCGTTCACGGACCGATCCCGGGTCAGCTGACCGCAAACTGACGGTGCCCCCCTTTAGAGGGCCAAAGACTGCCGGGTGCGCCGGACTATCAAGTAACCGTTATCATAGAACGTATAGGGCTATTGAAGGATCAAGGTGGATTTTAGTCAGTACAAGTCTGAAAGTCTCTCCCGTCCCGCCCTGGGTGGGAGGGCCCATTTATAGGTATTTAACCATGAAAAAAAACCCGTGGACAGGGGGCACCAAAGGCTTCAATTGCTTAGGGCATCAAGTAGTCTTAATCCGTCACTGGGTGTGGAGCGAAGGCACAATGGCGAGGCGTATCTCCGCTACCTCTGACAAGTCGATTTGCTACGGGAAGACGACTTCGACGTAATCTCATGGATATGGAGGGTACGCTGTCGTAGCCGAGGTTTGGCAACGCCGCAACCGTGGTGGTAAAACCCTTCTTTGAGGTGTGACGCAGGTCCACACCAGATGTTTTGGGAGGTTCCTGTGTCGAATTGTGTGGTAAAAAACAGGTATGCCTGGGTCTCACTGGGACCATTGCGAAAATCGCCCAGAGGTGCACACGACCGACCATACTGTGAAGGTATGCATAGCTTGGGCCGCACCACTGTGGAGCTAGACGCAACCGTTTATTAAGAAGTAGTCACCTCCTCTTGCTCCTTCTAAGCAGTGATGCTAGCGAAGGAGGAGGCGGAATACGTGAAGGCGAGTACAGCCTCCATCTCACGACACAATCGCTGCGAGAGACGCCTAACGGTATTGCACGTCGCGAGGCGATTTTTGAACCAAAGCATTCGAGGGCATGAGGACGGCGAGTAAAGGATGACCCGCCGTCATGTACCATGCTCAGGTCAACTGCGCGTCGTGCTCCACGCGAGCCTTAAAGAGTTGTCAGCAATCTGACGCGAATCAAACGCCTGCCAAAGTCGCGAGACTGTCTTAACAGCTAACTGTGACCCTAGAACAGCAGTTCCTTCTGCTCCACACTGGACAGGAGGACTCATTTGTAAATGTAAAAAATGCCCCCCTTAGACGGCCAAAGCCTGCCGGGGTCGCGAGACTAACGAGTAACCGGGGCCTCGGAACACCTCCCGCCAAACCCCAGGAGGACATTTCATTTTGATGATTTTACCATGTAAAAAAAATCTTCTAGCTCTTATGTGTAGTGATTGAATGTGACAAGACATTGACGCATTTTCAAATATCTTTGGCGTAAAAGCTTAAAATCGCTCTTCAACCTTTAAAGCTTAAAAAAAGCGAGTTTGTTTTTTTTTACGACTGTCAAAGATCAACAAAATGACAATTGTAATCAAAGGCTTTTATGTGCTTTCTGAGGCACGGAGAAATCTCGGATAGATGGTCACCCATCCATAAACCGACCTCGGCAAGCGCGGCTTGACATGGAAGATCGACCTGTGCGGCTGTCATTATGTAGAAACGAGCTTCTCCTCTTCCTCCTCTGCACCAAAATGTAATATGTTACGAAAAAAACATTATTTGGTTATATCTTAAACTGCCATATTCAATCAAACATATCTCAGAACGGACTAATATTTCAGACTTGGTGCCATAATATGTTTTGCTCAGCTTAAAAATACCTATCCAATGACGTATGACATATTGCTATTGGAGGGTGGGACCAGATTTCAAAGAAGCCCTGGCATCATCCTTTCTTGTGCGTCGCGAGCTTTTATAAAATTCAAAAAAACCAGGGGTAGCCACATTCTGATCCGGCAAAAAAGATTTCAGGCTTATAAGCTCATCACATAACATACACCCATCTTCGGATTTAAAGTCTATAGTTAATTTTTATTGGAGATCTCCACAGAGTTTTAGAAGGTCTGGTTTTTCCGGAATCTTTTTCATATTGTACAAAAAAGACAAATATTCTGAATACTCGTTGAGCTGTGCATCTTTCATGGACGGAAATTATAGTAGTGTCCAAAAGACAGTTGTAAAATTCAGACTCAATTTTTTTTCCGGATAAATTATAGGTTCATCAGAAAGTAGGCCTGCGGCGCCCCTTCGTATTTGGCGCCCTGGGCGGTCGCCTAACCGCGCCTTACCCTAACGCCGGTACTGCCTACCCAAATGTCCTTTCTTTGGTATTGTTCGTAATGTCCTTTCTTACACGATCACCGACAAATGCTTGCACTGACTGGACAGGTCCACTCAAATCTGTGTGGTTCTTTCTTCAAAAGACCGTCTCAGACACCTGCATGGTCCTCGTATGACCTGAACAATATCTGGACTTTAAAAGAGACAGTGACCTCTGAGTTTGTTTCGGCTGTTTCTTCTCAGAGTAGTCAGGTACGAAACACCGGCCTCATCTAGCTTTAAAAATATTGATTATGACGTGTAATAGTGTTTTTATAACTAACTTACAAAATAAATATCATTTATAAAGATCTATCAGTACCGAAACCCTTCTTCTTTGTAAAAGCACTTTTTTTTCTCTTTGGTTTGGTAATAATCCTCCTGCCCGAACTCTCAGACTCGTACTGACTAAAATGTACTGTTCCTGTTTCCTTCCGAGGTCGCGGAAGTAACGAGCTACCGTTACCCTGGATGCGGATTGCCCAGGATCAGGGTTACGGCTCTTGGCACATTCTTTTACAATAAGTTTTTGCGGGTCTGGTTGTTTGTGTATATGAGTTTAAATGTTTTTAAACACTCGCACGGTACTACTACTTAAAAATAAAGTTTATGGATTTCAAATATAACACAATAAACTCAAAACATATTAGTTATATATATAAGTGTGCTTGATTTTTTATTATACTGAGCATGAATGACTGGCCTGTTGGTCTAGTGGTTAGTGACTTTGACTGCTATGCCGGAGGTCGTGGGTTCGATTACCACCCAGGACAAATGTTTGTGCGATGACCATGATCATTTGTTCTGTGACTAGGTGTAATTTATGTATAATATGTATGTATTTACAAATATATAAGTATGTTTATCAGTTGTCTAGTACCCATAACACAAGCTCTGATTAGCTTGGGACTAGATGGCGTTGTGTGATAGTTGTGGAATATTATTATTCCTTTATTCATATTCATGAAAAGTTAAGATAATCCTGTTGTTTTCACTTCTATATTGCTTGCTTTACCTTGCAGCCGCATTGTTGCAGAGATAACTAAAGTAATACAGAAACACATAAATTACACGTCAGTTTGTCTCGTCAGTCGTCTGTACAAACAACGTCACATGTTTGTTTGTCACGTTTGCTCTGTCTGACGTGACGTGACGAGCAAATGCTCTGTCTCTTTGTAGAGACAGCGAAATATATCTAGATAGAGAATGTCATTTTTGTTATATTAGATAGGGTTCAGTGCTAATTAACTAATAATTACATAATAATAACAACGTATTTTTTTTCTAATTAAGACAAAAAGATCTGGAATAATGGAAATACATTTATGACTTTAGTTCTCGGGACTATCTTTAAAGCCCACCCCGGCCTGGTAAGCAAATGTCATTGGTTTTTGGTCAGTAAGAGTCTGACAGTTCCTTCCAATCCACGCAGGGTGAGAGGAGGACTCAATTGATGGTTTTTGTATCCAAAAAACAGGATTGCTTCTATGGAAACCAAACTTTTACTTATTAAAACACAAAAGTCAAATTACATAAAACAGCTGATCAACACCAAAAACACCTGCCGCGACGTCAACAAAATTAATGACGTGACGTCACGTTACCCCTTTTTTATACCTTGACGTCAGACGTCAGGTCATAGCGTTGACACAGTTACTGCAGGGTGCTGAATATTTCATCTATGGTGCCGGTCGACGTCATTTTTCCTTCACCTATAAGCCTACAATTGTTGTTGATGCTATACCTAATACCTACACATATTTTATGGTCTTCAGTTTGTTTCTATGTATATTTGTGTGTATATAAACACCAATCTAACGCCTGAAATTAATATTTAATCTCAATAAAAATCCCGTTCTTTTAGGGCAACTCGCTGTCCGACCATGGACCATGCCCGGGTCGACGGCGCGTCGTGTTCCACACGCGCCTCAAAGAGCGTCAGCATAATGACGAGGCCCCCTCTTAGAGGGCTAAAGCCTGCCGTGGTCGCGGGACTTATACCATCACCGTGACTCCGGAACATAAAGGGCTATTGAAGGACACCGTGGATTTTAGTCAGTACAAGTCTGACAGTCTCTCTCGCCCTACCCGGGGTGAGAGGACTCATTTAATGATTTTAGCACGATAAAAAAACACGTTCTTTTAATTTTGGCGGCTGCTTCTGTTTGGACATCTTGAAGAGTCCGACAGACAAATTCGGTGATTGATTGGTTACAGAAAAAAATCAACCCAAGATAGTACTACCGGGACCGCGGGATTGTTTTATCAAGTATCAGTGATCTTGGAACGTAAGAATTATTTAGGGACACCGAGAATTTTAATCAGTACGGGTCTGACAGTCCCTCACGACCCTCCCTAGGTGGGAAAACTCGTTTGACGATTTTACCAGGATAAAAAAAATCCGAAGATAGTAACAGAAGATAGTTTCAGCGTTTAAACAGTTATAATATTTTTAGGACCTTCAAAAACGTGGGTTTTTAGATTTTTTAAAATCTAATAATTATATTTTATTATTTTTATCTTTGTTTACCTGGTTTGGACGTCCGCCATATTGGATTTTTATGACGTTTTTTTTTAGTCATGTATTGTCATCAGAACTCAGAGCGTGTGCAAAATTTCAGCCTGCTAGCTTATCGGGAAGTGCCTCAAAATTGAGTTGCAAAAGTTCAACCTGAACGACAAACAAATAAACAAACAAGAAGTGAGTTTATAAAAACGTGGGAAAAATGAATCAACCAATGTTTTTTATAATAGTTTTTCAAGGCTATTCTGGGAAATATATAGTATCGACTTGCTTTCCTGTTATTCAATATACTAGCACTAGTATATTTTTTTCCTAGAACCTGATTCGATATTAAAACTGTTAATCAATATTTGCATGGATGAGAAACTTGATTACTTAACATTTTTGAAACAGTGTTTGATCATTCTTGCTTGGTAAAATTCGCGTACTAGTACTTATAATAAAGAAAACATTTTTTTATTTATTTATTTGATGGGTTTGCTCTTGACCTTAGTCTAGGTCAGGAATGACTAAGAAAAGGTCGACGATGGAGCGAGCTTACCCAGAAGAAGCCTGTTCACTCTAACTTTGAAGAAATTAGGGTTGTTTGAATGCAGAGTAAATAAAGAGTTTCTAATCTCCGGAACTCATATGCCAATTCCACAATTTTTGCCTAGCATGCAAAGAAAAAGAAAAAAAGTAGCACAAGAGAGTCAAAACTTTCACGTGAATGAAGTTTCGGCCAAAGACTATTGTAATTTATAAAAATATGACAAAGTCATCCCTCTACAATTTTACAGAAATAAAGCAAGGAATATTTTTCCTAGATCAAAAACTAGCCAATACTTTTTCACATTCGGTTAGAACTTTGTCCAACCAACTGTAACATTTCCAACTTTAAATTGTATTTACAACTTGCCCCATAAAACCTCGGATCAAACTCCACTAGAACTTACAACTAAAACTAAAAAAAAAACCACTAGCAACAGTTGAATCTAAACCAACTTTGAGCTTTGATTAAACCAACTTTTGTACATCGCGTTCAAAAGGCTAGTTTTGTACACGCAATTCTAACCTTTATCTTCAAACGTTAAAGGTCATAATTGCGTGTACACAAGTTGCAGCCAGGTGGAAACTGTTAGGCGTATACCAACTTGTGAATAGATTTTCAAATATATGTAGCTCAGTGTATGGAGTCGAGAACTGGTTAACCTTTGGCTGAGTGTAATTAACTGTGGTCGGTATATCTATGTGTTACATAGTTTGGTTAATTTCCGGTGAAAAATGTGGAACATGTTATATGTTAGTTAGGATAAAGTGACAAATATGGAACATGTTATATGATAGTTAGGATAAGGTGACAAATATGGAACAATAGCCTGTATTGTTGGGAGATTTAGTTAGATAGACTGTGTTGTTAGAGGGGTATGAATTCTGGTGAAAATTAACGTGAGAATCAAGGTTTTCAGTGCGTCATGTTTTACTCGAGAACTGTGATGGAATTGTAATTGTTTTGCGCTTAAATAACACTGACAGTTGGGCACTGTTAGTATGTAAAATTTTCTATGGAGATCATTGAGCTATTACTACCACATATAGAGACGACACCACGCATAACCACTGTGTCCCACCCAGGATGAGTGCGCGCGCCTAGAGCACGCCACAGAGCTGTCAAACAACTGAATGAACCTGTGCGCGCGCACTCATCCTGGATGGGACACAGTGGTGATACGTGGTGTCGTCTCTATACGTACATAGTAAGAATAGCTCAATGATGGAGATGAACAAAAATGGCGGTGTTAATTGCGCAACCAGACAGTGGATTATCACAAGAAAATATGCATGTCCTTTGGTGTTAAAGAGACTTCATGGTTTTGATAAATAGATATCATTGCAATTATTGCCCAAAACTGTGAAAATTCCAATTAATTAGTAAATACACCCTGTACATGGAAAGAGAGAAAGAATTTGAAACCTTAAATTATTAAAATTAAGGTTTTGACCCAGTTCTTAGGTAGGTATTGACATAGAAATCTAGACACGTAAACAGAGGTTGTTAACCTTTATTGAAGGGAGGTAATTGACTTCCGTAACATGCATTGCAAATGTTACATAACGACCGACGTTCAAGGAAAAACGTACCCTAATCTCGCTTATGGAACCTACCTTGTTATACAGAAACAATAAATAAATGAAAGATTCTTTATTCAGTAAAAAAGGTATGAACGGAATTTAAAAAAAAACATTTTTTTTTTACACCAAATTAAGTAACTGCGCAGAAATTTGATGCATTTAAAGTAAATAAAATCTAAACCAAAATACATTTAAAAAAAACGAAAAACGTGTATAATATCCTATCCTATTATATCCTTCGAAATTACTGTGAGAAGAACAATTTTAGGCATAGGCAGAAAAATGATAGAATCAAAATGCTTCTCGACTTCTTTGAGGGTGTTTATTACACCCTTTATTAATACATGCATCACAGTATTGATAAAACGAATTGTTTTTTTTTTTATAAATTGTATCTGGCCTTTTGCAAACGTCACAACAATCATACATAATTATCTCCTTAATCCACTCCAGCAATACATTCCAAATATAATATAACAACAAAAAATACCGGCCATTCATTCGTTTCATGACTGGACAAAGGGTAGCAAAGCCCTGTCAGTCCACTTTCTCATTAATCATTCTCTTTCGAGCAGGGTTACCAGTGCGAAATTTGGAAAGTCCTGACAACATTTCCGAACGTTTGCTTTTACTGGACGTTTTGAAAAAAATAAACTTAATAACACAAGCATCATGTAAACCTTTGAGCTACCAATAAAAGAGGCCTTATCACGAGTTTTCAGGTCTTTCCAGTATTTACAGCGAGTCTTATATAAAAAAATGGAACAATGTCTTTAGTGTGCGAAGAAGAAACTAACTTTTTCACTGTTTTTTTTTTAAATAGTCAGGAATATGACAAAAAGGATGGACACGGTCAAGTCCAGATAGATATAAAGGGATGTTAACCCTACTTTGCCAAATCTTTTTGGTTGAGGTTTTGGCCTTTCACAATTGCAGGTATAAGCGACTTAAAGACAAAGGGGCTTGTGTATTCTGTATTTCTGAGCCTGATATTTTATTTCCCATTCCAGTCAAGTCTGGATACTGTCTGCTGCAATCTTCAGACATAACTGGAATTTTTGACTTGATTTGATTGCATGCACAGTATATTTACAAATATGACCTACAAGTAGAGTGTTACCAGAAACGGTAGGTGAAACCAAAGAGCCTAGCTACCAGTAAATAAATCATAATAGAACATAGAAATAGGTTTTACTTGATGATAAGTTGCTAGATATTTTTAGGCTATCAAAATGAGTGTGTTTAGGTGAGGTCAGTCATTGAACTTTATTTAGTTTTGTTTGGAACGTGTCAATGGATTTGTAGGTCGAATCGATAGCCTGTTCATAATTAAGAACACTTTTATTAAGAACGTAGTTATGAAACAAACAACAGAATTCTTACTGTATCTTTATATTCTTTTTGAAAGCATTGCTCTAACTTTCTCCTGTTTTGTGGATGCCTTTTTTTTTAAATGAGTCCTCTCACCCCCTGGGGGAGGGACTGTTAGACTTGTACTGACTGAAATCCACGGTGTCCTTCAATAGCCCTTTATTTTCCGGGGTCACGGTAATGAAATAAGTCCCGCGACCTCGCCGCCGCGGTGGCCGGAGATCGCCTTGCGACGTCCGACGCCGTGGACGTCCACCACTGCGGCTGGGTTGTGGAAAAATAGCATGAGTTTATGTATGTACCTATGTGTAGATTTTTCATTCATCATAAACGTAATGGGAGTCATTTAGCTACTACAAGTAACTCTTGTTATGTTTGTATACAACACGGTGATTATATTGCAATTACAAGTGCGACTGTGCGCGGAAGTTTTGATGTAATGGCCTTTTGTTCGGCCATATGACCTTTGCAGTGGTTTTGTGTTGACATTTTCACAAATGGCCAAGGCTAATGAAATTCCAACTTTATATTCAGTTGTCAAAGAAGACGTTTTTCGATGGCACGGTTAATCGAATCCTAAATGGAACAAATATTTGACCTACAAGTGATATAACTAGTTGTTCTGGATCTGGGTGTTTGTGTGAGTTTAAATGTTTGTAAACGCACCTAGAATGCAGGAGAAATTCCTAGTGTGGAAAACATACTAAAAATAAATTAGATTTCAGGATTTTACTGCCGGATGCCCAATGAACTCTGTGGGCCAAAATGAACACTATGTGGAGCCCTGACACAGTCAGAAGGCGTCGCGGCAGACCTCGCAGAAGATGGCGGGATGAGCTGGATAACATTAACAACCAGTGGCTCACACTAGCCTTAGATCGAAATAGCTGAAAGTCATGTGGAGAGGCCTTTGCCTATGCAGTGGGATGATACAGGCTGACAGTAACAGTAACAGAAAGTAACAGTAATAGGATTTTACATGCTAATTGACTTCTCTTACTGAAATTAGGCAAATAATTAAACAATCACGTGATGGTGATGTAATAAAGAAGAATGGTCTATCTATCTGTTGTCCATCTTACGTTACTTAGAAGATCAGGAGCATGGAGTTGACTCTGATGAACGTGAAAGAGTACTGATCCGAGGACAACAGCAAATATTCCTTTTCGTTTTTCACAGCTATCACACAACGCCATCTAGTCCCAAGCTAAGCAAAGCTTGTGTTATGGGTACAAGACAACTGATAAACATACTTATATATTTCTAAATACATACATATTATAGATAAATTACACCCAAACACTGAACAATGATCATGCTCATCACACAAACATTTGTCCTGGGTGGGATTCGAACTCACGACCCTCGGCATAGCAGACAGGGACACTAGCCACTAGACCAACAGGCCGGTCAATTTCCTTTGCAATTGTCGTTGAATTTTAATTAGAATCCACAGACGAAGCCATGGAGGTTACAATCTACAAAGAATGTTAGCAGCGGGCTCTAGAATTTTTAATAGAAATGGTCATACAAAAAATAAAGATTTCAAATAAATAAAAAAAAGTACATCAAGTTGCAACAACGTGGCAATGCCCAAAAGTTCCAGAAAGATTTATTTTTAAAAATAAAAAGAAATAAAATCTGTGGCTTTCTGCACTTGAAACGAGGTTTCGCATCAAATATTGAAAGAACTCCTTGAATAGTTAATAAGAATCTGAACCACAGAACCAAGGGAGAACATCTGCATGTGTTTTTGTTATCTACATAAATTTGGATTTTTATTTCAGTTAAATACAGTTTATATTCGAGTGTCTACTATCATCTTGGTATAATTTTTCGCCTCCGTAAACCCCCATCAGAAATCCTTACATCCTTTTCCGTGATCGTAGAAATTTATTAAACAAATATTACTCGTTTATAATAGTATAGGATAATAATTCTAAGCCAAAGCAAAATGATGTAACAAAGGTTTTGTAGTATATTAATTTTAGCGATCTAAAAAGAATGTCCATGGAGATTCTTGCCCGTTCTTCTCCGTAGAGATCCACTCCTTGAAATGGTACTTTCACAGTTATTAAGTCGTCACCGTCACCATAATATTGTAGTAGATAATGAATTATGTTTTTTATGTCTTTGACAATCCAAAAGTGTCTCTCACTGGTCTAATTAAAATAAATAATTTGATTTGATTTAATTAAGCATAACACATGCATGAGACTAGTAAGGCGATGTGGTTGCATAACTTGCAAATGTAAAGCACCCGTTAGATTGTGTGCTTTGCAAGTTATCAAGTTGCATTGAACACTATTTGCGGTTGTTCTGCGGTTGTGATGCAGGAAATTTGACTAAGCTCGCTTATTCTGACCATAACGAGATATTGACACAAATATGAGTACAATCATCTTCATCTAGCCTAGCCTTTTCCCAACTATATTGGGTTCGACTTCTAGTTGAACCAGATGCAGCTGGATATCAGTATTTTACATGGAGCGACTGCTTATCGGATCTCGAAAATACGACTACAATTAAAAGTACCTTTTTTTTTGGGTGGTTCAATCATTAAAATGAATCCTACAGCCCTGTTCTGCCTGTGTCCTGCGTGGAGTGGAAAGGACTATTAGACTGTTTGACTAAAAGTCCACTCTGTTCCTCTAATTGACATATGCGTTTCAGTAACCTTTAAAGGCGGTCTCTTGAATCGCATAAATATTGCCATTAGTACCTTAAAACAGTGTTTCCCAACCTGGGGTCCGCGGACCCCCGGGGGTCCGCGAATTTATGTATGGGGGTCCGCACTATTCTCTCGTAACACTGCGAACGTGCGCCAACGTGCCGTAAGCGAGACTGAAATAATGATGTGAGTGAAATAAGTCATAATCCTCATAGATTTAACGACTGCAGTCGTTACCACTGGGTAACAGGTCTAAGGTAAATCTAGTCTAGTCTTGGAAATTGTAACAATCAGTTTGTAAAATAATACCAAATTTTAAAAGAGTCACCATGGAGTTTCTTGCCGGTTCTTCTCCATGGAATCGACCAACCCGAACCAAGCACATTTTGTCGACGTTTTCTATGTGCCTTCATGGGCCTATGTGAAATATTTGATTCGATTTTAATCTCTCAGAAGAAGCGTTATTGGTGGTTAGAATTCTCTTTAATTCGCTATAATTGGTGAAAGATGTCTTTAGCGTGGTAAAATCATCAAATGAGTCTTCCCGCACAGGCCAGGACAGGAGTGACTGTCAAACTTGTACTGACTAAAATCCACGGTGTCCTTCAATAGCCCTTTACGTACCAGAGCCCCGGTTACCTGGTGAGCAATCCCGCGACCCTAGCAGGCTTTGGCCCTCTTAGGGTCCCCGTTAGATTGCTGACAGCTCTGAAAGATGAGCTTGAAAGAAAGATTCATGTGTGTCATGAGATTCTTATCTTTTTAGAAAAATGAAATGGAGCACTTTGGGAATAACTTGGTATTTTAACCCTCTTAAACCTAACCCTTTTTAAGTTAAATGTGTCCGTCTTTTTTTTTTTTTTACGTGGTAAATCATCAAATGAGTCCTCCCGCCCCGGGCATGGCGGGAGGAACTGTCAAACTTGACTGACTAAAATCCACGGTGTCCTTCAGTAGCCTTTTGTATACCGGAGTCGCGGTGTACGTATGTCCCGTAACCCCGGCAAGACTATGGCCCTCTATAGGGGGGCCTCGTCAAATGTGTCCGTCTTTGGTATCTGTGTATCTCCTTATTCAACCCATCAAGAATCCGATAAATACGTTAGGTGTAATCGGATGCCTGACGAATTCATATCATGTTGCCTTAATAATAGCGATTGTTAAAAATAGACCAATCTAATACAGTACAGGTGACTTTGATTCGAATCCAAAACATTGACCTAGTGGTAAGAATAGATGATCTAGCTCTCTTTGTTGGCTGATGTTTGTGACTAGATATCGTTATATAATCATCATCTGCGGAAAGGCGGCAGATGGAGCAAACATGTGCTAGAGTGGGAACCGCGAATGGGCAAACGTAGTGTAGGACGTCCTGCTGCAAGATGGGTCGATGATCTAAGGAAGGTGGCTGGCAGTGGATGGATGCGGGCTGCCCAGGACCGGGATGGTTGCCGCTATTTGGGGGAGGCTTACGTTCAGCAGTGGACGGCAATAGGCTGATGATATAATCATCATCTGCCTAGCGTTTACTAAACTTTGTCTATGGTACGGTAAAACGTTTCTTCCTTCTTTGTTCACGCCCTCAAAAAGGGCGTGAAAAAGTTGCAAGGTCGGCAACTCGCAAGCCATACCCTCTGGTATTGCAGGCGTTCTTAGAGTACGCCACTTTTCATCAGGCGGGCTGCATGCTTGCTGGTCACTTTTTGGTTACTTTCCCGCGTTATTATGCTGAAGCTTTCTTAGATACGTAAAGATTGGCAATATCAATCAGGAAGCGTTAGTTGGTCTAACATTACCTTTTTATAAATGGAAAATCATAAAACCAGTCCTCCTGCCCTGGGTAGAGCGGAAGGGACTATCAGACTTGTTCTGACTAAAATCTACAGTGCTCCTTCAATAGCACTTTACACGTTCCAGGGTCACAGTTTACCTACTGTTTGGTCAGTTCTGCAACCCAGTATAATATTACTTGGCTCTAACCTAACCTCATTAATAATGTTACTACATGTTAACTAAGAACAAATTCGTCGTTTCTGGCCGGGCGGAAAAACAAATGCATTCTTTTTTTTACCGAAGCTTGACAGTATAATCAGTTAAGTCAGAGTACAGTAATACCCCAGAAAATTTTAATTAAAATATCAAGTTGAAGCTTACCCGGTTTTCTTACACCGACAACGTAAAAGCTAGACCTGGACGTTGTGGGAGACCCCCAAAAAGGTTGAGACAACCGGGATAAAATAAAAGATCAATGATTGAGACCGGGACCAGACGGAAAATTCTAGGAATATTAAAAAGAAAGGGCCTTTTCGCAGCAATTCTGACAATAACATTGACTTGACCTAACCTTTTCAGAGTTTTATTATAGGAAAATCAATTTAATTTAAAAGACACAGGTGTAATTGTCGAAACTATGTAGATATCGAAACTAAAATATTTGAACAATTTTGAACCGCCATGATTTTTTTTTTGTTTGTAATTTTTCTTGTTCAGGGTCATATAAAACCCCGGCTAAAACAGTGAAAGAATTTACTTCCATAAAATTAGACCTTATTTCAATATGTATATTTTCGTTAAATGAGATCTTATTTCATCTTCGGTTACTTACCTAGTTTATGATTTATAAACCTCTATACTTAACCCTCAGAATACCAAGAGGCTGACAGAAATGACTGTTATGTCAAGTTGTTACTTTTTACATAACCGCCCTTTGTCCTTTACCTGAGTCATCGTTTATTTTCGAATTTTTTCATTAAATTCCTGAAAAGCAGCAGTGTAATAGCATGTTTGGACAACAACACCGTCGCGCGTCGATGCGATATTACAGATTTCATAAACTGTTTACGAGTGTTTGATTGCCATGCTGTTATGAGTCATAACTTTATTCTTGTATACGAGCACAATCTGCAACATTATTACAACCAGTAGCAGACCCATTATTCAACCAATTTATAGCTTGACATCCCCACAATTTCATTGTTAATACCGCTCCAACGTTTATCGTATCAAATCTCTGCAGGCATGAAAAAACCTTCAGTGGAATGTGGCAGCAATTTTCTGAATGATTTCACCTCAACTGAGTCACGCGAACATTTCGCCACAATATGTGGTACATACATACGTGTGTACTTGCCATTACCAAGGGCAAGCTCCGACCTTAAACCAAGAACTCACCTTATCAAAACAACGACATTTTTAACAGTCAATCACGTCTATACTAGAGGAAGACACTACGGGCAGCTAACATTACCGCGACACTCACAGTAACAGCTAAATTGACAGATTAAGACAACACACACGATTTTAACACTTCAGGACATTATTTTTATTGATGAAAATGGTATTCGGCGTCCGCTGAGGGTCCGTGGCCGACCGGCAGGCGAGCGCGCTAGCCGGCGCGCCGCCTTACTTTAACTGAAATACGCGCTCGCCAACTGTTTTTTGCGCAGGCGTACTACAACGCAGGATCGGCCGAAATTCACCCTTACACACCTCCATGAAACGGTTAAACAACCTATTTTCTACCAAGCAGAAACTCACTTTATATTTGTAGTACAAAGTTGGAATTTGAATGGTCAGAAATTCGCTGTTGTACCGTTTTGTAAAGGTCGTTGCGTGTGCCGCACTGCACACGATGGTAATTAAATATGTGTTTGACAATAGTATCGAGGCTCCGGCGGCTGTGCTCTCGTGATGACGTCAATGGTCCAAACGCTCATTGGAGAGCGTTCACGTAGAAACCGTTTTGCGAAGTTTGTGAGCGATTCTCGCAAAGCGACCGAGCGAAAAAAATGACGGTGATTTGCATTCGGAATTGGAATAAGCTTTTTCAATTTAAATGTTCCGTTTTAATTTCTTTTGACGTTCCCGGTTTATATGAAATTGGGTGAATCAGTAATTTGTTTGGGTGTAAAAATTCAACTGCCTTTGAAGGGTTAAGAATTTATTAGGCTATTCGTTATCGATGGGGCGCAGTGGTTTAAATTTTAATTAATGAGAATCAGTTAAGCTTCTACCTAAATTATTTGTAACAGGTAACGTTAAAGCTATTAATAAAGGTTCTTGAACTCGTTAGCTACTGCTAATTGTAATAAAAAAAAATACTTTATAAGAACATTCGTCGGGTAAACTTGCGTGATATAATATGTTATTTCGTACCCAGTTTTATCAGAAATAAAGAGAGCCTATATACCTGTCTCCCTCCTAGAAGTTGCTTACGTCACAAAAATACTTCGTATGTATAGTCCAGCCAATTTTGCAGCGTTACTCAGCGGACTACAGTCACACTACAGCTGCCAGTGTAAACAAAGAGATACATACACGATGTAGGCTTAGAGATGTCAGGACTATTCGGTATCTACCAATTCAGTCCCAGTTTTACTTTTCGAACTATTCGGCCAATATTGCGAACTGTTCGGAAGGGGACCGAATACCAAATTAAAACACATAATGCACAGTATTCATAACATAGCACCTGAAATCCCCGAAAAAAATTGACTGAGGAGTTCTAAGAGTAAGTACGTAAAAGAGGATGAGCGTATAATGAGTGTCAGTCTATTGCTTTATGAAATTGTCAATGAATTTACGAACCTGTCAATTTCAGTCCAAATATTTTTGTTTTTGTGGACATTTTTTCCAAGGAGTAATTTCCTTCTTGGAAAAAATTGTCAAAGTTGAATGGTCTGACTCATCTCTTCAGAGTTATTATGCTTATAATGAGTTTAGAGAGAGTATTTTGAATTAATCAATGTTTACAAAGATATTATAATGCATCAAAATACGAGAGAGCGGGAAAATCATGACGTCAGAAGGAAATAAAAACTGACCTACTTGCTTGTGACGTATTGGCAAATTGTAGAAAATACGTGTCAAATATTTTTGTTGAGGAGCTCGTGGCTAAATAATTACAGCCGCACAGGTCGATCTTCCGGGTTAAGCGCTTGCCGAGGTTGGTCTGTGGATGGGTGACCATCTGTCATAGCGATTTTCCTCCGTTCCTCGGAAAGCATGTATGCCGTTGGTCCCGGCTGTCATTTGTAGATCTTTGACAGTCGTTATTGTTAGTCAGAAGCTCTAAAGTCTGACAACCAGTCTTACTATGGGGTATGGTATTACGTTACTGTGTTGTGAAGGCCCGCCCGACAGGCAGTCGCTCCATGAAAAATACTGATATCCAGCTGAATCTGGTTTGACGGGAAGCCGACCACAATATATTTGGGAAAGGGCTAGGCAGAAGATGATGAAATGACAAATATTTTGTGTTAATCTAACTGATGGACTAATACCTACCTTATTCTGATTGTGCGGCTGTAACGTTTGCTTTGACTAACAGGCTTGTTAGTCTGTTTGTTGACTGTGGCACTAGTGTTGTAAATTGCAACTGCGTTTGTTGGTTTTCGCTCGGTTATAATGTAGCCAGCAAAGCCTCAGGCTTTACTTTTAAAATTCTTCGCTTGTATAGTAGAAGACAGGTGAAGTAGATAAAAAAAAAACTAGGAAGTGAAATTTTTATGTAGGAGACCCAAAGATATTGGGTCTGGGTTGATAACGTGGTAAAATTATCAAATGAGTCCTCGCACCCGGGATGGGAGGGATTCTCAGACTCGTACTGACTAAAATCCAAGATGTCCTTCAATATTCGGGGTGACGGTTACCTGATAAGAGACAGTCAGCGACCCCATCAAGACTTTTGACTCAACTCCGGCCACCGTAGACGCTGGCATGCGGACAGCGAGTAAAGGGCAACTCGCTGTCCGACCATGCCCGGCCGGTGCGTCGTGTTCCATGCGCGCCTCAAAGAGCTGTCAGCAAGCTGACGCCCCCCCCCCCTCACAGAGGGCCAAAGCCTGCCGGGGTCGCGGGACTTATTTCCATCACCGTGACCCCGGAACATAAAGGGCTATTGGAGGACACCGTGGATTTTAGTCAGTACAAGTCTGACAGTCCCTCCCCGCCCTGCCCGGGGTGGGAGGATTCATTTGATGATTTTACCACGCAAAAAAAAAGCTTTAACTCAAGTATAAAACGGTTGTAGATGAATTTGTCACCAATTAGATAATTGACTAAATGCATTGTTGATTTGGTTGGTTGATAAAGTAAGTAACTAGCTGAAACATTGCGTAACACCTACGTCTTCCACTCAGTCGTTTTGTAAAGTTTATATATCATCAGTTTGTTACCTGAACACTAATCACGCGTAGGCAGCAGGCGTAGGTATTCAGTAGATCAGGTAGCCCCTACACGCGCGTGCGGTGTGAATTTAGCCGTAATACAAGCGATTTTAAAACAGGCATGAAAAAAATATAAAAATTAATCCATCAGCTATGATTTAGAACAATGGACACGTATTTTTTTTTAATCAAATTATATTAAAAAAGACTTAACGTGTCAATAACAATAGCAAAGTCAGGGTACATCATTACTTCCCAGAATTTGATCCTTAAAGCAATATTATCGAATTGTGTAATACAGACCGCCATTTTTTCCCAAAATTTGATTCGATTCGGTTCGATTCCTGGCCAGGGTTAGTGAATTCTATAAAATTCGTGTAACTCGACTCATAACTCAAGGAACTCAACGCTATGACGAACCATATTACATGACATCTACACAGCTCGCTCGTGGTAGCGCCTCTGGTTTTTCACCGCTGCCCTATGAATCATCGACACCCACTTGAACTTCTCTGACATTTACCTACAAATGAAGATACCGTTATTTGCAAGTGCTGCCCACGTTCTTTTAACAATTATGGAAGTTCGTTTCTCAGCGGAATGTGGCGCTGTTAGTGGCAATAATTGGGTACTGTAGGCAATGCAGGCTATAATATGGGCTCTAGTGTTAGGTCATTTTGTGTTCCACGTGTAATATGAAAGGTTAAAGTTGAGTTAGTAAAAGATATACGTATGTAACAGCGGTTTTCCAATGTTATTTTGTAAGATTTCAATGTGTAAGTAGATACGAATTTCTTTGGCTGTATGAAGCAAACAAAAAAAAATTACATTACTAGCGTGGGTAACGTTTTTTTTAAGGAAAAAAAAACAACGTGTGAATAGTAGATTGTATAACAAGGGAGCAAAATAATATTTTCATCCCCCCATCTCGGAAAGGGTACTTTTGCTCTTCGATATCTGAGCGTAAAAGCCGTTTTTATCCTCTAGTGAATAAAGTAAAGAAGACGGATCACGACCCATACAAAATTACCCCACGTCCTATTACAAAGTGACGTATGTTAAAAAAAAGATAAAAATGTATAAAAAAATATGGCATACTGCCTAACTTTATTTTTTTACACCTTCATGTGGAAAAATGGTTTTAAAAGTAGTTCAGGCGCTGTTATGAAAAATTCGTTCGTACGAGTATTTATGGACCGATTTTAAAAATTCTTTTTCTGTTTGAAAGGGTACCCCCAAGGTAGTCACACTGACATAAAGGCAGGTATCTGGTGTCCACGGTCCTGGCGAAATGAAATGAAATTCTCAAAAATAAGCTTATTTTTTGTCTATAAAGGTATTTTTTATATAATACATTTATTTTGTTCAACAAAAGATCAACTGACGATGCCTGCCGGGGTCGCGGGGCTGTCTCACCTGGTAACCGCGGCCCTGGTACATAAAAAGCTATTGAAGGGTCGCCGTGGATTTTAGTCAGTACAAGTCAGACAGACTCATAGGATGATTATACCACGCAAAAAAAAAAAAAAACAACTGACGATTACCTATATCTTTATTCATCTTATAATGAAAACGTGAGAATAATTCAAAAATAACTTCATTTTTAGGATTCCGTAGACAAATGGCAAAAAACGTAACCCCAGATTCGTCATATCTGTCCGTATGTCACAGCCACTTTTTGTGTAAAAGCTATCCCGTTGAAACTTGGAAAGTAGATGTTAAATGTGTGTCTTCCACCCTGTAACTTCTAAAATAAGAGAAAGATAAAACAAAAAAAATATGTTATTATAGTATTCAAAGTAATATACTTTGATTACCACTGATATCATTATTAATATAATAACACTGATATTATTTATGTATAAAAGAGGCGATTTTGGTGATATGGATTAAAAAAATGAGTGGACTGGGAATTTAAGGATACTACAAAAAAAAAACATTTTTCTATTGTTTATAATCACAATACACACGATAAGATGAATTTGGACAGGACATTTGTGCAACAAATAGCGAGCATACCCCAAAGTTCGTTACGTCATTTTCTCAGCATTCATTTATTATTCCCTAAATCCTTTAAAACATGGTTCAAAAAACCTGCCTTTCCTTTCTTCGGGCTGGTTCCACATCCAGCCCAAATAAAATATTACACTCATAACATGTGAACATACCCCCATTATCTTACGCCCATGTATACAAGAACAACTGTGTTCAACCGCGGCATTTCCTCCTTCATTTCGTCTAATATAAGCTTCGCTTGCCGCGTCGCTATCGTTATTCGTCTCTCTCGTTTGTGATAATGTAAGTGAAACGATCTCTGTCGACCACTGTATCTCGTTTCCTTTTTCTGATCAAAATGCAATAAATCAAAAGAAACAACAAGAGAGTGAAAAACAAGTAATGTGAAGTACAAAAATGAGCTTATTTTTGAGATTTTACTTTCATTTCTTTAGCATCCTGGAGATCGGAGACCTGAATATAATTATGACAATGGGACTAGCTTGGCGCTTTCAAACAAAAAAAGAATTTTTAAAATCGGGCCATAAATACTCGTAAGAACGAATTTTTCATAACAGCGCCTGAACTATTTTTGAAGCAATTTTTTCATATGAAATTGTAAAAAATTTAACTTAGAAAATATGCCATCTTTTTTAATACATTTTTATCTTTTTTTTGAGATATGTCACATTGTTATAGGACGTGGGGCAATTTTGATCCATCTTCTTTGAATTTAGAACATCGTGTGCACTAAAGAGTTGTAGCAGTAATGGCGGCTGGTGACCGCAACAGCTGATCGCTTGTGGTGCCCACTTGACCTTCGAAGGTTGTCGTACCACATCAAATTTCAAAAATAGAATTTGTTTCCTCGCATTAGATTTGACAAGCAGAGTACGCTTCTCACCCCTCGTTTACACCAAGAAACAAGTTAAATACTAGTTTCATACAAAACTTATGGAATACTTGTCAGAACATAATTTGTTTGTTAACATGTATTGAGAGTGTCTCAAACCATAATCTCAAATCATTTTTTCGTTCACACTGTGTAGCCAAAAAGTATTTAAACAAGTATAAAACACATTTGCGTTTACACTGAAGTCTAATGACAGATCAAAACTTGTCAAAATATACATGTATTATACCTTGGTGTAAACAAAGGGTTAGGAGTAAAGCTGCGTTGTCTTGGGCTAACTTGAATCCCTCGCTACACTAAGGATTTTTAACTTTATTCCCTCGTTTCTTTAGGGAATTAACATTTGAACCTCCTCGCTGCGCTACGGACGGACATTCACCCCCAGAATCCTTAGTATCGTTTCGGAATTCAATACGCCTTCCCTTGTCCCCTAGTCATTTCCTCGCTGAGGTGGGATGAAAAGTTACGTGTTGCACTCGAGTGCAAAGATTTTTTACCTTGTGCTCTTTTGATTCCCTCGCTATCGCTCATGATTCTAATTTTTGAATCACTCGTTGCACTCGTGATTCAATTTTAGAATCATTCGCTTGCTCGGTCATCAAAATTGAGCACGCGGTTAAAAATCAACTTTGCACTCTTGTATAACAAATAACTATTACAGCGAGGGATTCAACGAAGTCGCCCGAGCCAAAAATATATTTTGTCCCGAGTGATACACTCTGCTTTTCATCACCCACTATGAGAAAATTAAAACTCCACTCCACTCCACTCTTCCCACTCCACCCGCTCTACCCACTCCACCCACTCTACCCACTCCACCCACTCAACCCACTCCACCCACTCCACCCACTCCACCCACTCCTCCCACTCCACCCACTCCTACCCCTCCACCCACTCCACCCACTCCACCCAGTCCTCCCAATCCACCCAGTCCTCCCAATCCACCCACTCCTCCCAATCCTCCTACTCCTCCCAATCCACCAACTCCTCCCACTCCACCCACTCCTCCCACTCCACCCACTCCTTCCACTCCACCCACTCATCCCACTCCACCCACTCATCCCACTCCTCCCACTCCACCTACTCCACCCACTCCACCCACTCCACCCACTCCACTCACTCATTTTACGTGATGTTCGGACATATAAACATACAAACAGACCACAATTCTAAAAATGCTGGAAATGGTTTCTATTTGTTGTCCTTTAACAATGCGTTCGATTTCTTTGTCTCTGAACAGTAAGATGTTCCAAATTCAAAAAGTGCGCCGCAAATTACTTTTTCAACACATTTGGTCGTAAAATGCATTTACAAAGCTTGTATACTGCCAGGTGAAATTTAGTTAACAAAAGCAGTTACAGTCAATTATGTTCAGCTGTCATTTACACCTGTATAAAGTGTTCGAAAGTTAAAAATTACGGACCGTACAACGCAGCGTGCGGTAAAATAGGTACTCTCACCTAAGTACCTATTTTACTGCACGCCCCCTTGTATAGCAGCGTGCGTTTTCTTTACGTTTTTTTTTTTAATTCCAAAGAAAAAAAGAATTCCACCAAAGAGTTTCACATTATGAGAATAAACAACCTGACTGATCGAACCTCCTTGGAAGCTTTTGCTCAATACGTTGTCTCACTTTAATACTAAAGAGTAAATGAGATGAAAGATGTAGTTCTAATTTTCACCACGTGCATGTGACGCCATTTTCAAAGTCGCGCCATTTTCATATTAGGAACTTCAAAAATTGTTGCGACTAAATCTGAGTTCAAGCGAGGAATCTGACATTAATACGGATAAATGTGTTGAAAAACATTGTATGACACACGTGCAGAAATTGGTATTTACAAACTCGTGACTACGGTACGCCCTCGGCCGTGCCTCGGGCGTACGTTCGTCTACTCGTTTGTGAAAACCTACTTACCGCACTAGTATCATAAATAACTATTACGCTCACTTCATCAATAAGTGGGCGTAAAAGTAAAGTAAGTTCGATGACGATTAATAATATTAATACATTTTTTATTCTACTGGCCAAACTCCCATCAATTTTTTACCCGGGCTCTTGGAGTTGGCTATCAGACTTTTCAGATCTTCGATTTTGCCGACCCCATTGTCGCTGGCATAAGCAACAAGATCTGCGTACGAAGTCGCGGGCAGAAGCTCGTTATATGAATAAAAGTGACAGCTGACAACCACTTCCGCTCGTGCGAGCTATTCAGTTCACACGCGCACGAGGTAGCAGTGATTTAATTTGCTTCTATTTATTATTATCTCCTAATTACGATTACCGTGTTCCGTAATCAATTCCTGGTTCGTGAACAGCTTTCAATTGTGTGTGATCGTGTTATTAAATGTGTTTACATGAGTTTTTTTCATTTTGATTATTTAATTTCTTCTGCTACCGGTGAGTAGTTTTTATTTTTTGATTTGGGGGTACATGGTTATTACATTGAGTTTCGTAAAATAAGGACCCATCAGTGTAGTGTTATTTTGTAACGTTCATGAGCTCGCTTCATGTTAGTGAGCACACAATCGAACTTTTTTTTTAAAGTAAATCGTCATCATCTGTTCGAATTTCAAACGTGATGTTTAGAGAATTTTATGATTGTCTAAAATAAAAAGTTCCAGGTCGTCACCGACTTGGATAAAATGTACCTACACCTTCATAATAATTATTACGTCCGATGAGGGTAGATTGATATTAGAACGAACAAAGTGAGCCCATAGATAACTCTTGCCTAATTCGAACTTTTATGTCAGTTTGAAACGTTCAAATGACATTGAAAGTTGTCAAATCTTTGGACATTATAGTGATCTAACAAGATGCTAAAGTGATTCAGTCTTGATTAGCGATGGGTCGTTGACGGTTTTTCCGTCAACGAAACGTTAACGTTGATTCACGTTTGTCAACTAGTTAATCAACTAGTTGAATTCGTCAACGAGTTGACCGAGTTAACGGGTTCATCTCGTTGAAGAATTTAACTGTCAACTTGCAACGTAAACCGTTGATTCATTAAACGGTTTTTATTCAACGATTGCGCGTTGAATTTTAGAAACAATTTGATTCAATTTATGCATTGAAAAACGTTTGAAAGAAAATTTTAATTTTATGTTCAAATTAACATTTATAATTGTGTGAAATCAAAGATATTATTTCTATTTTTCATAGAGGGGCTGTTCGCTATACCTTTGCGTCTCAAAAAGTAATACATTTAAAATAATACATTGGGATTAGGTATCAGACTACCAGTATCTGTGGTAAACGTAAGTAAACAAACTCCACAAATATAATAGTACTATTCCTAAAAAAAAACATTTCGAAAATCAAGTCTTTCAACCGCCCGCAATCTATGACGTTAAAAATATCGAACCAAAACCAAAACCAACGTAAGTTTTGTAAATTGCTCAGTTCGTTGCGTTTACGTCCTCGTTAATTCAACGAGACGAACGAGTTAAACTCATAAACGTCGTTGACGAATTCAACTAGTTGATTCATATACAGTTAACGTTAATACGTTGACAGGAGATCAACGGTTGATTCAACTAGTTCGTTGATTCAACGCTCATCCCTAGTCTTGATGGAGGCACCGGAACGACAAGTTGTGAGGTTAGTAAAATACTGTACTGAATTATGTTTTACCTACTTATTAAAAATATTGTTATTGCGTTTATATGTTGATAGATTAGGTTAGAAGGGGATGGTGGCGTCTGAAGACTATTTTTTAAATTATTACTAGATTGGCTACTTTTAGGTTTTTTTTTTAAATACCCCGGTATAGGAGTTTCGCGAAGCGCTTTTTCTTGCAGGCGGTGTACCCTCAAAAATAAAAGTTGCCAATTAATGAGCTCGCGGTTCGTTTTGATTCTGATTGTGAATTGTAATACTCTGATCTGTAATTGCTTTACTACCCTCCGAATTTAATCAAAATAACACTTGCCACGTCATATTACTGCGACTTGTGCTGGGATCTTTTGACCCGTGATCGTAGTTACCAACGCCATAATTTATTTACCATCCGTTTTTTTAATAAATAAATTATTTCTGTAGTGTCAAAATAACCGCATTAATTGAGAATAGACGCGTGATTATAACAAATACTTAATTGAATTAACTCTTTCGTACGAAGATAAGCCTTGGACTTGCAATTTTATTGTATAATCAAGAAGGATCTGCCTTCGCCATTGCTACTACGTCGGAAACAAAAACGCTGTTAAACAACTCGCTGAAACGAACACGTTGGCAGCAATACGTGGGAAAACAAAGCGACCGTCCCTACGTGTTACAAGTGTACATCATCTGGATCGTAAGATCATGTCTCTTGGTACGTAGGGCGGCGACTGGGAACAAACGTTGCCCGAAAACGTGGGATACGTAAGCGATGGAAACGTAGCGATGGGAACGCAAGACGTGAGTAGCAAACATGGCGGCGGAGTCTTCAAGATTTTTGGAGATTATAAAGCTCTTAATTTGCTGTCATTCAACTGTCATGGTAGTGTCTAGGACAGTAAAGTTGTAAAATATTATGTACGAACCCGTTACGCGTATAACTTAACGTTAACAATATCCATTCATTCAGATTAATTCTTAAGGTGGTAAAGCAATTACAAGGTAATGTTGTTGCAATTAATTCTTGAAAATACGAAATAAATGTGAACCATAGAATAATGACGAGAATCACGAAGAGTCAGTTAAAATGGAGAGCAATAGTGATCCTCAAATATGTTTGGTTTATGCACTCAAATGTTAAGTATAGACGCGTGTATTTTTTGTATCAATTGAATTAACTCTCTCATAGGAAGATTAATATTAGACTTGTAACATCATGTTTGTATAATCAAGAAGGATCTGCCTTCGCCATTTCTACCACGTCGGAAACATAAACGCTGTTAAGCAACTCGCCGAAACGAACACGTTGGCAGCAATAGGTGGGAAAACAAAGCGACCGCCCTACGTGTTACAAGTGTAAATCATCTGCATCGTAAGATCATGTCTCTTGGTACATAGGGCGGCGACTGGGAACAAACGTTGCCCGAAAACGTGGGATACGTAAGCGATGGAAACGTAGCGATGGGAACGAAGACGTGAGTAGCAAACATGGCGGCGGACTCTTCAAGATTTCTGGAGGTTATGATGTTCTTTATTTGTCTCTTATGATGAGATTAATAGGAAATTAAAGTACCACATAATTCTAGCAAAAGATATGTGTGTTTATGTATAGGTTCTTTTTTATGATTATGTTTAGTTTTTATTTCGATTAGCGTGGTGCATCTTTAGATTAGGTAAGCGAAAGGTTAGGCGAAAGTAGGATTCTCCCGAGAGACTTGGGAGCGCAGGTGGTTGGAGATGTCTACGGCAGATTTTCAGGCGGAGACGTGCAGGTGACGTGCGACGTGCAGCCTGTAACAGTGGAGGAAGAGATCACCCCGTGCCGGTCACTGGACTATGGGGGTTATATAGTATATAAGCCACACTGGAAAAACGGGTGTGGAGGTGACACGGGGACACAGGACTACTGTGCAGGTTTCCATGGCCAAAACAACTATTTGGCAAACACCTGCACGAAGTGGCTAGGTTGCAGGCGACTCCCGTATGTTACCAGTGCGGCTACAGCGAAGACACGGCCCTTCACACTTTTCGCAGTATTGTCGTGTCTGGGTAAGTGCGTTGTAGACGCGCAGCAAGAATTGGGGTTGACCTGGCTCTTTGCCAGCCGTGATAAAGGCCATGGTTGACGCAGTGAGGTGTAGGAAGCAGTTCCATCCTTCTACGAGGATGTCATCTCGCAGAAGGAGGTGACGAAGCGCGTCAGGGAAGAAGACTCTTTCGCTGTCGCGATTGGTCGCAATAGGGTGGACGCTGAAGCAGGCGCCACGGCTACCCTAGGAGGTGCCAGCGGCATTGCACGGCCGTCATAGACGTAGGCCATGTCAGGTAAGCCTGGACCGGGCACGCTACAATCGCGGCGGTAAGACCCCTCTTTGAAGAGCGCCTGAAGAGGCGCCAAGGCGTCCTCACTTCCGCTTGACGCAGGTCCTCACTGGACACGGAAGTTTCGGGAGGTACCTGTGTCTGATAGGGATGGGAAGAAACGCCTGGGTGTCACCACTGCGAGTATCGCCCGGAGGACACGGTGGTGTATATGGTGTAGGCCTGTCTCGCTTGGGCAGAGCACCGCCATGTCCTCATGGAAGCGATAGGCGGCGACCTCTCGCGCCCGTCATTGGTAGAGGCCATGCTGCGGGGCCAGACGTTATGGGAAGCGATCGCCTCCTTCTGCTAAAAAGTCATATTAACAAAGGAGGAGGCGGGCGCCGTGAGGAAGAGGACAGCCTCTACCTCATAACCCAGTTGCCGCTCTTTCTTTCGTTTACAACAAGTTTTATCAGGAAGGCTTGGACCGAATTCCATACTATTTTAAGCATTCTCCAAGAACATCAACAATTTCCATTCATTCAGAGTACCTACATATAGATCCTACTATCCTACTAATATTATAAACGTGAAAGTTTGTAGGTGTGGATGGATGTTTGTTACTCTTTCACGCAAAAGCTACTGAATGGATTTGGATGATATTTGGGAACACAGATAGTTTATAACCTGGATTACCACATAGGATAGTTTTTATCCCGATTTTATGTTCCCGTGGGATAATTTTCGAGTTGTAGCGGGTGAAACCGCTGGCAGCAGCTAGTAAGAAGTAAAGAATCTTTTCGAAGATTTGACGAGCTGGACTCCTTTTTTGAAAGACAGAAGACAACACTAAAAAACTATTGGAAGGATATGGGATAAGCAATTGCCCAGCAGTGGGACAAAACAGGCTTCTAAAAAAGAAGGTGGCTTGCTCGGTAACTACAGATCAACAACTTTAACCCTTCTACAAAGGCTTGCTCTTGAAGTCTATTTCAGTTTGTTTATTTGCATACAGACATGCGGTCAGTGCTCTTGAACCGAGCCGGATGCGACTCGGATACGGCGGATATAGCGATATGGAAATAGATTGTATTGATTGTTAACGTGGTAGACTGGTAGGTAGTTGTTTAAGTTCACTGATCGGCAGGTAGTATTTTAAGGGTTCATTTTTGTATGCGCTGCTGCATGTGGCGCACACAACTCTAGATTTCAATAAATGATATTTATTTTGTGAATAGGTGTTCGCAAATACTTTTCATTTAAAACTAGATGAGGCCGGTGTTTAGTACCTGACTACTCGGAGAAGAAACAGCCGAAACAAACTCGAAGGTCATCGTATCATCATGCGAGGACCCTGCAGGTTTGTGTCTGAGATGGTGTTTTGAAGAAAGAACCATACTTTGAGTGGACCTTTCGATCAGATTGGAAGAAATTTCTGATAGTCTGTAGGGTACCTAGACCAGAAGGGGCCCCCTATCAAAACTTGTTTTGGGGCCCTTCTAATCTAAGTCTATAGTTTAACAGAATAAAGACAATAGCATCCAAGCTCGTGTAACTGATGCTATTACTGAGGGAGCTAGAAAACTGAGAATGCCGATCGACTCATCAGAATCATCATCATAAGACGTCCACGGCTGAACATAGGCCTTTAGGCCCCTTAAGACTTCCAATAGGACCGGTTGGAAGCGGCTTGTCCAGCGTGATCCTGTGGCCTTCATAAGATCGTCTGCCCAGCTTGTGGGTGAACGTCCTACGGGCTACGCTACGCTTGCCGGTGCGTGGTATCCATTCGAGAACCTTACGGCCCCAACGGCCATCAGTTCTACTTACTATATGGCCTGCCCACTGCCATTTCAACTTGGTAATTCGTTGGGCTATGTCGGTAATTTTGGTTCGTCTACGAAACCATTTCTGAGTCGATCGCGAAGAGACACTCCAAGCATAGCCCTCTCCATAGCTCGTTGGACTATACTGAGTTTACTAATGAGGCCTAAGATAGTAAAAGCCCACGTTTTGGTGCCGATCATCTGATCGTAGCTATTTTATGACAACTCTAATTGTTGTAATAAAATTATGATATGATTACCTATATCCTTTTTGAAAAATGAGTTAATTAAATACTACAAATATTTGTACTATTAGTCGTACTATTTATTTATGTTATATACGTTAAAAGCGGGCAGTAAAATTACTACTAGGTACCATCATACCATGTAGTAAGCGAACTAACAAATATAAAACAAAAATATTTAGTAGTTTTAAGCGCCTGACAAAATACTAAGAGCAAAAACTTAGAATACCAACTTATTGCATCTAAAACGCAAACTTTACCATCTATCTAACTTTAGTTTATCTAAAAGCTATGAACTCTTTATTTACCTCCACATATTTTACATAAAGTATTAGGTATTTTAAACTAAAGAGTGTATAAACTGGGAAACTGAGCAGTCGATACGATGAAATATTATTATGCAGGAAATGGCACAGTTCGTACAAAGTTAGTGCAATGTTTTGCTATCTGATAGTAACTTATTGAGTAGCAACGTTTAACTGTTTGAATAAATACTTCATATGAGGCAACTTATATTTTGTGTAAAAATAGTTTTAGTAACGTATTTACCCATTATGTACCATTAATAAATTCACCTTTAATAAAAAAAAAACAGAATGAAGACATAAAAAAAATGCAATAGATATAGTTTATCTTCTAATTTATAAAATTCTCGTGTCACAGTTTTCGTTGCCACACTCCTCCGAAACGGCTTGACCGAATTTGATGATTTTTTTGTGCTTATCCAGTATCTATGAGAATCGGCCAACATCTATTTTTCATCCCCCTAAATGTTAGGGGTAGTCCACCCCTATTTTTTTTTTTTTTTTATAATTTGGCAGTAGAAATAATTTATATGGCAAAACAACGTTTGCCGGGTCAGCTAGTTTTAGTTTAAATTCTGATCTGCTGCATGAGGACAAACTGCCCTGTAATAATAGGTTAAGTTGATGGATAAATAAATAATAATAATAATAAACAATAAAAGAAAAAAAAAACTAAATTATAAACATTTTTTTTGTTGAATTCTAAAAGTAAACATAAAAAATAATTACTAAAACAATTTCTTTTTCGTTGTCAAAAAGTTCAATTTGCGGTAGCATTCATTGTTAACATGCACAAAACTGGTTTTAGTAGTCATACAAATAAAAATTCCGGGTGGGAATCGAACTCAGTCAATTGCTCAACTGTGTCTTCAAAATAGCAGACTGACGTCACATTATTATGCATTAAACTGATTGTACCCTTCTATTTCGTCCCATCTTTCAAGCCTTCGATAGCTCAGTTGGTAGAGCGGTGGACTGTAGAGTACAAATCATTGATATCCATAGGTCGCTGGTTCAAATCCGGCTCGAAGGAATCTTTTTGTGAAAATAATGTTTTAAAATTGTAGTAACTTTTTTTATCATAGTTTTATTTATTTTTGATATTATTTTATTGAAAATTCCTTAAATTATGCAGTTTATAAAAAATGTAAGAAACTTTGTTTTCACTAATGTTCCAGTCGCAAATCATTAGCGAAATTGTTATCAATGACAGAAAGTGATAATTGTTTTTGAATTGTTATCGCCACCAAAAGAATACGCTGCGGACAGGATTCGAACCTGTGCGGGTAGAACCCAATGGATTTCAAGTCCATCTCCTTAACCACTCGGACACCGCAGCTCATAGAAAGAAGGTCGAAATAAGTGATCCTATTAATGGCATGTTTTGGGACCACATTGAATTAAAATTATGCTTTTTAATTTATGCTGGAATAAAATGAAAGAAATAATTACATCCCGTTGTAAATACGAGCCCTAACGACATTCACAGAGTTTGTATTGAACTTACTATTACTGAGAATAAAATTATCAGGTAATAAAAGTTTTAAGAAATGATATTTTGTCAATTAAAATAAACGGGATAATTATGTTAAATATCATTCGTAATATACCGTTCATTTACGATGGTAGTCATCACTGAAATATATTGGGAATAAAAACAAAATACGCGTGGATTTAATTTATTTGTTCATTGCACGGTTCATGAATAGTTATTATCTCAAGAAATAATTTATTAGTATTTTAAAAGACTAACACATAACGCCATCTACCTTCAAAACATATCAACTGCAAAAACAAACTTGACATTGTAGTTTTACTATTCGACAGTAGATGGCGCTAACTGAGAAGTAGGTTTCACCTTACTTAATTTTGCTATTCCACAACAGATGTCACTAGTTGTTCTCAATTCAATGTGATTTTTTTTTGTTAGTTACCTACACGATCTACGACGGCAACTTTTACCACGGTAGAATTATTTAATTATTCGTATTCAATAAACTGTACGACTTCCTACTTTAGTAATATCAGATATTTCTATGAAACAATAATAAAAATTAATAAAATTGTAAACAAAATTCACCTCTCACTTTTAGAAACCGCACAGTGGTCATTATGCTCAAAGCTGGACAAAAAGTCATTTTATGGAAGCTTGTAGGAAAGTAGAAGCAGTTGTCTATGGACACGCGCCGTAATTAACACTTCTATTAACTGCTAAATATAGGTTCTTGCTGTCTAGGGCTATCGAAACACCTGCCTTGTACTGCTAGCAAGAGACTGCCGCTAAAGTAAAAGGGCCGCCGTTATTATTTGACTGAACAAGCAACTGATAGTAATTATTTAAATTAAAGAAATAAATAAAAATAAAGCTTTCTCAAGAAAAAAAATCTAACGTAGTCAACATAATTTTACCTATTATTGCTAATGTTTAGTTCATTTTACCAATACGTCAAATGACCAAGGAGTTACCTATTTGGTCAAACGGTGCTTTCTGTATTATGTACAATCAACAAATTTGAGTTATGACCCAACATAAGCTTATTTTCTTAAAGACATTCAAATACAATTGGGTCCACATTCGCGTAAACATACGTCATATCCTTGGTAATGACCTTGATATTTGTTATTTTGCTGCATTCAAACAATAATGTTTGGTCAAAATGGGTCATGATTCAAAGTCGATTGTACCTACCTTTTTCTAAAAGGAGCCTGATCCTGATCTTGTCCTTACCCATCTTTATTTAGAGTAGATGCAACATGGTCTTCTGATTCCATACTTTCTAATTTTATCATAATAACAATCACCTTTTACTATCTAGCCACTGTTTTACTATTCGGATTTTATTACCCCGATGACTCGACAACCCTATTTCTGATCCAGTCAGGTGCACTTTCATAACGTTTTTAGATCGAACACCGATACTACCGTAGTAAACTACGACACTACGCGTAGATACGACACGATACGCCATAAAAGGAGTGTCGTATTATTATAGCTCAGTAGGTTTGTTTAGTTGTTTTTCTTTGCTTGTTTACTGCAATTTGCCGGCTGCCAACGATAAATTGAATCAATTGCTCTGAGGTAATTGTTGTTTTATTTTAGATCTAGTTCTAATAAAAATACAAAAAGGGGTTCTGTATTTTTACTTCCAAGATCTAGTTCTTATAAAAATACAAAGACGGGGGTTCTGTATCGTTATTATATTCGAAATTAGTCCGAGGTATGATTAACTTGTAGTAGTCGTCTTCTGCTACCCTTAACGCGATTTTTTAGATATCTGAAAAAATAAAAAGCTGCACCTGGCAACTCCATATGTCAATGTCATTCGTTCTTTTCGCGCCCGCAAGACGCGTTGGGAAAAAGTTTTGTGTTCTTATAATTAGTTTATTTTAAGTATTAAACACAAACCAAAGATGCCCAAACACAATAGAAATAGTGAGATTAAAGATGAGGAGCCATCTGGCAATAATAATTTTCTACTTAAAGCGTGCTAACCGCATTTAAAAGTGATTATGTGTTGTGAATGTTTACAAAAGAATCCTAATGGACTGTCTAGTAAAGGAGCAGACTTTCATAAACCGGCACTTGTATAAAGTAATGCTATAATATTAGATGCATGCAATATATGGCACGCTTGGAGACAGTTCCCGTTGTTTATTCAACCTACACTGGCAATATATACCTATTAATAGAAGAGACTAATCTTACTGATCCTCGATAAGATATATCCGACTTACTAAAAGGCAACAAGTGAATTGAAATCTTAGTACTTTGTCAAGAATAAAAATAAATAGTGTAGACTACCGCCATGAAGGAAGAGACCCATAGACTTAATTCAATTATTAGTAAGTACTGGAAATGCAAATAAGTCAATTCCAAGAAACTACCAGCAGTTCAAACAGCCCTGCCCACCTCCGAAAAACAGAGGGATCTATCTATATAAATCGAGAAAGAAGCCAACAACAAAAACATGAGATATACCTATGACAGTAGTCATTTTCCAGCCGACCCCAGGCCAAGCACCAGTAACAGTTAGTGGTAATGTTTGCTGCTCACTTTTTATATTTTTATTTATGCTGGGAATCTATAACCAAAGATTCTGTTATATAAGACTGAATAAGATGATACTCTATCCCCTTTTCTCAGTCAACTTGTGAAAGATAAGATTTCATATAATAACTCTTTTAATGAAACTGAGTGACTTGTCTTATCCAAGAAATAAATGAACTTTCATAGCTAGGTCCTGTTAAACAGCTGATCAATTTAATCCATGATTTTCTTTATACTCACAGATTTATACTAAATCTTTAACTGTTGGATAATTTCATTGTAATCAAGCATTTCAAACTAGAAAATACAAAGGCTATATGTAAATTAAATCTTAAAGGCATACTGTTTATATAGTAGCAATTAAAGAAAATGGTTAGAAATTTTTGCCGTTCACCTCTAACAAAAAACTGTACAAGAGGTCTTACACTGACCCCTGTGTATTTAAACAGTCTGCTAAACAGATGATGATATCTGTAGTAGAACATCTCAAAAATCAAGGTATAACATTAGTTAATAACCTAGATGACTAATCTGTCCTGGGTTAACATATGTAATTATGAAAATGCTTTTGTAGAAAACAGTTCAGATGTCCCTTCAGGTTGTGAATGATCAGGACTGGTGATCAATTCTAAATGCATGACTCTAAGCCCTGGTATATTTTGATGAATAATCAAAATCAAGTTTGTTCTCAATTAGCAACATATTAGTAGGTATCAATCTGCATGGCTGCCTATCTCATAATAAGATTTTGTTCACATAAAGATTTTATAAAGAAAACATTTTCCATCCCTAGACTAGAGGTTAAAAGTAAATAAAAATAAGAACTACTTTGTTTAAAGACGAACATTATTAATAGTTTTAAACATATTAAACAATGTATCTTAATTTTTAGAAACATTTTCAGATACATTACTAAGTGGTTGGAATGCACATTACCAGGGGTAAAGCACTAGGGGCAGTTGGTCAGTATGAGAATAACATGTAGACTATTTAAAAGTTGACATTGAGTTATTGTGTTATGTTGAGTTATATTAATTTGAGATGCATACTTTGCCTTATAGTATTTTGTGATTAAAAAACTGTGCGTAAATCTGACAATACTGCAACAGCACATAATTATAAACTGTGTACAAGAGTACAATACTCTTCTATAAACCATATCAATTTCTGCTTAATAAAGAGGCTGACCTTGAGCCTCGTAATCCCAATGTAGATAAAGAATGGAGACTGTCTAAGCTTTCAATTTTATAATAAATAATTTTGGCCACCCAGAGAGTTCTTTTTGCAGATTGGTTAAGATCATAAAGGTCCAAAGTACCTACCTACATAATTACCTTGGGACAGGGGGTCCCTATGCCTGGAACATTGATGCATTCAAATGGAATAATCTCTTTTTCTATGGTTTTTTATCATACTGCTTAAAACCCTAATAGTATTTAAATAAATAAGATTACAACAGATAAGGATAAAGAATTGGTAGTTTTACCAATTTTGATTTCTCTACTAATTTCTGAGATCATAACAATGAGACCTTCTGATTTTATTTATATGTCTTCATTTAGAACTTGTAATCCTCTATACCTAAAGCTGGGGGTCTTATATATTATCAGGCACACCATCAAGAAGAGAATGATACTAGGAGAGTAATGGATTTTGATAGGTTGATTATCGCAATTCATCTGAACAATATATTATTATACTGTGAAGAGATAAGGACAATAAGAAAAAGAATAAATTGGCTCGAAAGATTAAAAGTTACAAAGCTAAAATGAAAGAGCTTAATAATTGTAAGTGTTTTTCACTGAAAAGATTATAATGACTGAAAGATATTATGATCATGTTGTTACACTCTACATATTTCTCGTTGAGAAATTCATATTCACATTGTTTTAAAGGTTTAACAATCTCTCATTTACCTGAGTTTTAAATTGTCAAAGTCGGAAATTATTAACATAATATATTTTACATTTTGATTCTTTCTTGTTGAGAAAACTATGCTATGGATCAATTAAACATACAGTACGTCTAACTGGTGGACAGAGATTATAGCATTAGGTATACATACATGTTGCCTCCTTCTCGTTGAGAGGGCTATGCTTTGGATCAATTTAACCCTTAATTTGGCACCGTAAAGTATACTTAACATAACTTTTGAAAAAATCTAGATGTCAAATTTTCTTCCGTGATTTCAAATTTTATGGGCTAGGAATATTTCAATGATAGTTAATTTTAGTAGGAAAAAGTTTCTACCGGCCTGTCAATATTTTCCTTGACAGTAGCGAACCAGAAAGGACAATGAGACAATGTCATCTGTGACCCATAAATGTAAATATTTATTTTTGTTGGGTTTTGGTCTAGTTTTGATACATATTTTGCTTATTTCTATTTATTTATTGTGTAATCAATAGGTTAAAAATATAAGAAATCCATTCTTCACCTGGATATGAACACGAGGAGTCAGTGAATTTGATTGTTAAGTATACTCAACAAAATTCGATGGTGAGTAATCTTGTTCTGTAAAGTATACTCAACAAATCTGCATGGTGAGACTTATTGAAATAGCAGTTTTAACACTTTTTCCAATGAAATGATGCATTCTCAGTCAGGTAATTGATTCCCCTCTACAATTTACACAAATTTTGGCTTTTGCGCCACTAGTGCCACTACCAACATGTACTACAGCTACTAGCAAATCGTCGGAGACAGAAAGGCTTGTTCTGTCTCCACTTCACTTCACTTAACCTGATCCAGATAGCCCCTGTACCCAAAACGACAATGTAATCAAGTTTAAATGGTCTCAAAGAAGTTTCCTTCATTGTGCGGAAGTAGATCCAGAAAAGTGCGAAGGCTCTAGGGTCGCGATAGAAAGAAAGAATACAATTATTTCATCGATTTCAGTTCTGACAATCTGTTTGATGAAATTTGTGCCAAAACTAATGGTTACTTATGGTGTTAACTAAGTGAAAATTGTTTACTACATAGAAATACTGCATGTAAACATTATTTTATATACATATTATATAATATTATATACATTTTAATTCTTTAGCCATAGGATTTTGTTAAGTATACTTTACGTTCTGTTTTCAGGAAACCCTTCATGAAATATTTTTTTTATTATTTTTCCCGTAAAGTTTGAATGCATATTAACGCAATATATTAACGCCAACTTTCTACTTCAACTTTTTTGGTCTTGCCAAATTAAGGGTTAACATACAATGGATCAATATGACATACAATATTTTCTACAACAATTTATGTCCTGGTGGACAGAAAATTAAGGTATTAGGTATACATGTGTTACATGTTGCCTCCTTCTCGTTGAGAGGGCTATGCTTTGGATCAATTTAACATACAATGGATCAATATGACATACAATATTTTCTACAACAATTTATGTCCTGGTGGACAGAAAATTAAGGTATTAGGTATACATGTGTTACATGTTGCCTCCTTCTCGTTGAGAGGGCTATGCTTTGGATCAATTTAACATACAATGGATCATTATGACATACAATATTTTCTTCAACAATTTATGTCCTGGTGGACAGAAAATGAAGGTATTAAATATACATGTGTTACATGTTGCCTCCTTCTCGTTGAGAGGACTATCCTTTGGATCAATTTAACATAGTAGTACTTCCAACAACAATGTATGTCCTGATGGACAGAAGATTAAGACATAATGTGATACATTTTGTCCCTTTCTCGTTGAGAAGGATATACTCTGGATCAATTTAAATCACAGTACTTCAAACAATGTTTTACAAGTTCATAGATAAGAAAAATATGATTTGTGAATTTGTGTTATATGTACCTAACCTTTCATTGAGAAGGTTTTTACTCAAGTTTAAGTACCTATGTACCTTCATGCTACATGTTAGCTCTCTAAGAAGAAATCGGGGCACTTAACAAGAAAAGATCCTATAGCATCAAACATGAGTTGCCTCTTACACAAAGTGATGAACTACTTATGATAAAAGTATACTTTTACTTGAGTTATGGACTGGCAAGATATATTGCCATATTTTAAATATGATTATAGTAATGGTCATGATCTGATTACTGAAGCAATCAAATGTATAGTCTACTGTAGACTACATACATATACCTAATTACTCTGAACGGTTGGGTTGTCAGATGGGTACCTAAGTAGGTACCATGAGTTATTACGGTCAGTCATGAAAACAATTCCACTATTTTTGCTCTAGAACAGCAACTAGAAGAAGACAGTAGTGATATAATATAAAGAATATAAAATAGATTTATCAATTATTTAAAAACATATCGACTCTGATATGGATAGTCATGTAGATCCAGATGATAGAATGAAACATTTATTTTAAGGTTTTTTCAAACTATGGCCAACTAACGCAAGGTAAAATAGTTTCTAGGATCCCAGCAGTGTTACTACATTTAAAGTCTTTGTACTGTCTTAATAGCTTCAGTTAAGAAAATCTAATAAAGAAGCTTGTTAGGTTGATTGTGTTTGCACTATGTGTCCAAACTTTGTTGTGTCAAAGTATCAATTATTATAAAAGATTAATAACAAAGGTGCTATTAAATTAATTGATGACAGTCTGCAAAAGTAGAAAGCCCATCAGACTAGATAGTGTTACCATCCTTAAGTAGTACTAAGCCTAAAATATGTCAAGCATAGTGTCAAAAAAAAAAAAAAAAAAAAAAAAAAGTTCAGAGGCATTAACATCTTTGTCCTCTGTGCATTCTACCAGACATGTACCTATCTAGAGCTATCGCCAAGTTCTGGCGTGCTTATTCTTCAAACGTACATAGACTATGCCTAACCAACCGTGGCCTCTATACTGCAGGTAGTGCAATACTTACTGCAATAATTACAATATAGATATTGTTCAAAATAAAATTTGCTGGGACAGTTCTGATTAAACTTCATCAAGTTTTAATACCTTTAGTGAATTAACTTTAATTTCAATGGTATTTTAATACATAATAATTATTTAATGATAAATCAATCCCAAGGGAATATTTGAACTTAAAAACTGTTTTTTATTTCACTGGCATTCATAGTATTAGGAATTAAAAAAGATTTTGGTTAAGCACTATAGTATGCAGATGAATTGTGACCAGATGTTTAGTCTTAAATATAAATATTTGGAGTTTGAAAGATAGGATTTTTTCATTGTAGTCAATGCAATGATTGCCTGCCTATGTATATAAGCAGGCTTCTATCAAGATATATTTCCATTTGAAAAAGCAATATTGGATATTGAAACATTGTTTTAAACATAAATTTATTATTTTATGTTCTCTAAACATCTACAAGTTAATCATACCTCGGACTAATTTCGAATATAATATAAGGATTAAACGAACTTACCTAGTGAAGTTCTATCCTTATTATATGAAGAAATTAGTCCGAGGTATGAGATTCCCACCCTCCCAAAATTAACTTTCAATTAATTCTTCCCATATGAAGGTACCTGGTACCATTGCTCTAAACTGAATGACATTGACATATGGAGTTGCCAGGTGCAGCTTTTTATTTTTTCAGATATCTAAAAAATCGCGTTAAGGGTAGCAGAAGACGACTACTACAAGTTAATCATACCTCGGACTAATTTCTTCATATAATAAGGATAGAACTTCACTAGGTAAGTTCGTTTAATCCTTATATTATTTTATTCTCATGGATAAATACGTGAGTAACGAAAGGTAGATCTTTAGCAAGGAAGAAATCAGATACTCACGGCCCTGGAATGAAAAGGGCATTTGAAGGAACAGCGCGGATTTTTAGCCAATAAGAGTCTACACCCCAAAAAAAGGGAGCGAAGAAATACAATAAAATGAATGAAACGAATTATTGATTTATTGTGTAATAAATTCAGTGAATTACACATTGAGAAACAGAAAGAAGATTTGTACCTTCGCTAATAGTAGATTATTAACCAAGGGGATAAAGCAGGGTCTTCTGTCGCGGGTGGCGAATTAAATCGCGAGCGTAACGAAGGACTCGAGGTTTACTCCCGAGCGTAGCGAGGGTGTTAAAAACTTAAATCACGAGCGAAGCGAGGGATTTAAGACGAGTCCTGAGTGTAGCGAGGGATTTAAGTTCACCCAAGACTAAGACAGCTTTATCACCGAGGAAAATACTCTACTTTTCGTACCATTTGCGAAAAAAATAACACAGTAATAATATGAGATACGCATTTTAAACATTAATATTTAACATTAACTTATTTATAAAAATAAGTAAAAATAAACTCAACATTTATGTATTTGAAGAATACAAAAACCCGGCAAATTAAAAAAGCAAAGGCATCAAGCTCATACGGCCTCGTCGGTTTTTGTAATTTTATTTAACTAGATGAAAATCCGGCTTCGCTCGGGTGAAACGTGTGTCCCAAATACTACACATCAAGGTACTAAATGTAGGTGTCACGGTAAGTCATAGGCCGAAAATAAAGAAAGAAAAAAAAACTCAACATGATAACCGATGTCAATAATGGCGGCTGCGATCTGTCTGGTAAGAAAATCATTAGAAATTTACAAAATACTCGACAATCCGAATTTTGCGGATATATGTTGTCGACTCGAAATCTTAATTTTTTAATGTTTTATTATTCTGGTTAGCTTTCGATCGAGTCTACCGTAATCTAAGTATTCCAAATTTAAATCACATTCTCTCCCTAGAGAGAGAATGAAATTCAGTACAACATTCTTTCCCTGTTTTTCACAGATTAAAAATGACTATTGTTATGTTCGCTTTTTGTGGCATAGAATGTCACTTTTTTGAGCAAGTGGTACGAAAAATATTTTAGTGCGTCAATTTTGCCAGTCTTTAGTAACTTACAGTGACGGATTAACCCTTAATCAAATTAAGCAATTGCCTAGGGCATCACATCTGGGGGGGCACCAGAAGAAGCACAAAAAAATCCTAAGGATGGATTTAATTGTGCTTCTTCTGGTGCCCCCATCGGCATCACGTCTCACTCTCACGTCACCAAAAACTTACTGAAACAACTTAGATTTTCTAGCTCGCTTCGCTCGCTATTTCATCGTACGTAGCCCTGGTTACCTACATTATTTATTGCATATAAAAGAAAGGTGCAAAAAAAAATCGAGCTCGCTTCGCTCGCTCTTGCAGATCCCTAGATTTAGATGAGTGTTCCACGCGCACCTCAAAGAGCTGGCAGCAAACTGACTTTAGAGGGAAAAGACTGCCAGGGTCGCGGGACTATCTCATCAAATAGCCGTAACCCTGGAACGTAAAGGGCTATTGCAGGATCACCGTTAGTCAGTACAAGTCTGACAGTACCTTCCGTCCCGGCCTGGGCGGGACGACCTATTTGATGTAATTAATCACGAAAAAAAACCTGTGGATAGAGGGGCACCAAAGGCTTTAATTGCTTAGGGCATCAAGTAGTCTTAATCCGTCACTGGTAACTTAGGATCAGTCACAATGAAAAATTAAGTTGTAGGTAACAACATCAAACAACAAAAAGGGATACTTACTACCATGCCACACTAATACAAAAGATTTGGTCCTGCACAGCCAAATGGTATAATTTTTTAATCACAAAATAAAACAAAGGAGATCTTTATCAAAACGTTTTACGTGTTGCCAGTTGAGATACCACAACAAAAAAAAATAATGATTCATATAAAATTAAAACTACGAATTAAATAAATTATACCTTAATGTCTAAACAATACGAGTTATTTATAAACAAACAAATACCCCCATGCATCCGTACAATTATAGGACTTCCTAATTTAAACAAAAGAATTCGCCATCTTGTTTTTTTCCCCGCTATAATTCAAAGTACTATCGAATGTTTATTTCCTCGTTAGATTGGCATCACTGGAGTGCAATGTGTTATTAACAATTATATATTAAGTAACAAAAAATACTTCAGATCTAAATCACATAAGATGGAATTCGCGTGGGCTTGTTATTGTTATTATGATTATGATTCATAATGCTTAGCGGTATTATTGTGCGTATTGTAATAATAAAGTATCTCATATGACTTCTTATTATTATGCAATGAACCGAGATATCTCTCAGACTATGGAAGTTCTCTTAATGGATTATCATCATCAACTATCACCGGCCTACGTCAGTCCACTGATGTACAAACGGCTACACATCAAGCTATGCAAAACCAGTGTTAGCTGGCCGTTCATTGTGTGTAAAAATCGTATGAAGCGAGACCAAGCCAAACTGGTTTGTATTAGCTTGATGTGTAACCGTGGTGTACTAAGGCCTCTTCAATCCACTCAGTTTCCGATCGTTTTTGGTATTAGGTCAGTTTAGTTGTTACCTGCTTGCTGTTTGTCACCTTTATGATATAAAAACTACAATGTCAAGAAAGCCAGGCATGCAGGGTCAACTTTCAACCATGATACGGTCTTGAATCCTGACTTCTTAGTTGGCGCTCAAATTAATGGCATCTCTCGATTAGAATTATAGAAGATAGATAGGAAGATCTTATGAATAGGGTGACACAATAGACGGGCCTATCGCTAAAAGCGATCTTTTCAAGACAACCTTTCCCTAGTTCAACGGCTTATCCCAAGTTCTTATAAACACCAGTTAGGATTTGTATCAATTAATTATTTTTATACGCATTAACGCATGCGATGCGCATCGTAAAGATGATTTTTAAGGAAAGAAAAATTTAAGATTGCAAGTGGGATTCGAACCCGCGTCTTCTGGATAGGTACTCATCCCACTTGCAATCTTAAATTTTTCTTTCCTTAAAAATCATCTTTAGGATTTGTATCAGCCTGTCGCCAGCAAGATCATGCAGAAACCAACGACTATCCAAATTCAATAACTAACTTGAACATGTTACACAATCTCTTTCGTGTTTCTGTCTATGAGACATCGACCTGCCCAACTAGTTTTTCCAGTTTTTTACCAGAAAACGCGTAAACAACGTAAGTATTGCGTATGAGTGATCGAAGAATGTAAAAGTAGTTACAGTTCCATGGAAGATGCGCCTCATTGAGTATTGATTGCGTTTCTTTTCTGCGCAATGTGCGTATGCGATGGTTGTTTAACAACAGAAAATGTGTAACGTTATACCTCTTTTATGACTCTGGCATAAATAATTGAACATTAGTTTTCCAGCATTGGGCACACACACAATAGCACATTTAATTTTCAGCTTTGAACACTAAGGGCCGTGTTCACGGACTTTAACCGACGTTTAACCATCTATTTGACATTTGATGTGAGTTGTCATACAACAATTTACGATTTTTAAGATACGATGTTTAAGAATTCATCGGCCGATTACTCAAACATTGGTTAAACGAGAGTCGGTAAACTCGGGTCTTACTGTCGTACCACAAAAACTTTTAAACGTCTGTTGAACACCTTGTATAAAAAAATGTCAGATTATGACGTTGAAATAAGGTCCGTTTTGCAGTCACACTTTTTTTTGACAAGTGTTCAACAGATGTTTATGTTTTTGTAGTAAGGCTGTTAGTCGTTTAAAATCGAACAGTTAGTAAAACTTTCACAGGGGTCTTAATTGTAGTCAGGTAGTCCATCTGAGTTTTGTCACCAAAGTTTTGCTGCTGGGCAAAAGGGATGGGGAAAAAAGGTTCTCGAGTGGCGACCACGGACCGGAAGACGCAGCGTAGGTAGGTGGACCGACGACATCGTGAGAGTCGCGGGCAACCGATGGATGCAAGTGGCGAATTGTCGTTCGGCGTGGCGGTCTAAGGGGGAAAACCAAACTTCTCCTTTCGTACTGATATACATAATTATCCCACCTATTTCTTCAACTGCTCTTTGCCTTCTTCTTCTTCGGTAACTTGATTTACGGTCTAAGTACCTTAACGAAGTTTTACTCCCTTTGCGTATTATATCTCGAATCTGAAACGAAAGGTAATTTCACTACTCTTTACCCCTAACATAGTACCTTATTAATGTTGTTATTGCAACAATTAACAGTATCCTATAAATTACACGAATAAACGATAAAATAAATCATAGATACAACTACAGAAGACAGGCTAACAACTTGTCCTACTGCACTATAGTAATTCTAATTTATTGCCTTTCTTGAAATACTGGTTCGTAGTCCCCGTAGTAATAATCTTAAGGTGTTAACACGCCAAGTTTGAGCAAAACTTGAAGGACACCAGTGAACGAACGTGCTTAAAGTCCATAAAGTCAAGGTCTGAGACGAATAAGAACTTTTTTGGTGAATTTTGTTAACTCAAACTTTTGCTCAATCAGAGAGTCTTTGTAGAATCTTAAAACTTTTCGTGCTCTGAAATCACGACTTCAGAGTTTAGAAAAAGATACTTTTAAAGAAAGTTAGTCTCGTAAGAAAGTTTATAAGAAAGATAGTCGAAATCACAAATATAGTTTAATTTAGTAGTCGATTTTGTACTTTTTATATCATTCAGTAGCAACCAGACATCGCTCTTCACACATCAAATGTTTTCTTTTCAGTTATCTGAGAACTTAAACACCAGAATTCAATGATGATCCTCTTTTTGCAAATTACGCAATGTACTGAGTGCCGGAGCACACGGCGCGTAGCGACGCCCACCGCAAAGATTTCGCCAAATTATTTTCACGTGTGCCTGCCAGTAGGCCGTTTATGAGGTTTTCACTGAGGTTTGCTGTAAGAAAACCCATTTCCGAGTTTAGAATAATCTACAGATAGCGCGCGAGTTGAATGCAGTCGGGGTCTGAGGTAAAGAGCGGGAGCACCTCCCCCCGCTACCCGCACGCCCCACCTCACGCGCCTGCAGTGTAGTACTGTGCCATCCTTGTCTGTTGACAAGGATGGCACAGTCCTACCGCATTCCTAAGCTCTGCATTTAACTCGCGCGCTATCTGTACGTAATTTTATAGTTGTTTTTATTTTCGTTACCTCTTCCATCTTGTCTTCTAACTTTTAGCTAAATGATGGGTGTGGGTATACCTATTCAATTTTTTCCACTTTTGGTGGTTTTTGTTTGGTAAAACTCGCTCATCTCAAGAGCTTCTGTTTGGTTTTTTTTTATCGTTTTGAAATCATCAAATGAGTCCTCCCATTCTGGCAGGGCGGGAGGAACTGTCAGACTTGTACTGACAAAAATCCACGGTGTCCTTCAATAGCCCTTTATGGAAATAAGTCCCGCGACCCCGGTAGGCTTTGGCCCTCTGTGGCCCCGTCATTTTGCTGACGCTCTTTGAGGCGCGCGTGGAACACGACGCGCCGTCGACCCGGGCATGGTCCATGGACGGACAGCGAGTTGCCCTACTGTTTGGATTTGGAAAAAAATGTGTTTAAGTATCCATTTATCGAGGAGGGCTAGGCTATATCTATAACATCTCGCTACAACCAAAAGGAGCCTAGCAGCGGATGTTAACCCGTGGCAACAGCTAGTAGAGAATATTATCCTTCCAACAAAGCGTTTTCCTCACTATCCAACATTCCAAGTTCAAATACTACCACGTCGCATCCAACGTGAGTGCGGTTGCCACGGTATCTCTTGTAACGATAAGTGATACTGCGCGGGCGCTGCTTGACCGCAATACCTCGCGATACCTCACGGGGAGCCACATGTGCGTGCAGGTGTACTAGTGTCATTGGCTTACTGAAGTTGTTGGTGAAGCCTTATAATATAGAGATTAAATGTTATGTTGGGTCCATGATTATATGGGAGCAATGATTCCAGGAAGCAGATCGGTTCCCATGTAATAATAACACTCCGTTAGAATAGTGCACGGTTTATTATTCACAAACACGGTTTCACAATAGCTAGGCGTCACAGTTCTTAAAGCACAGAAATATTATAGTTAACAGGTTAACAGAGTTGTAGTTTGACAGTCTATCTCTTCTCCAAGAACATGGCGGCAGTGTTGCCATCTCTAGTCGGTCGTTCGGAAATCAAACGCCGCCACACCACCCCCCTAGGGAGTGGGAAAGATCATAGGTCAAAAGGTTTTGCGAAGCGAACACTTCTACCTGAACGCGTAGTATAAGGTAAAGTACGTTGAGTATTGTGTGTTGTATCTTCTGTTTGGGATTTGTGAGTGCTTGAATGAGGTGTTTCAGAGGATGTCTGACTGTTGCGAGTAGGAAGAATGGGTGTGTCAGCTGTGTGAGCGAGAGATTGTGTGGGAGTGAAAGGTTGCGCAAGAGTGTCCACGTATGCAGGTTTAACGCGGTCTACACTCACGATTACTTTCTTGTTCCCGACCATGATGGTCATTGTCTTTTCAGAACGACTAACGACAGGATGAGGGCCAGAATAAGGTGGTTGCAATGGTGGCTTCACGTGATCGTATCGTAAGAACACATGTGTAGCCGTGGCAAGGTCTTTGAATAGAAAAACGTTCTTTTGGTCATGTCGTGACGCGGGAACAGGTCTCAACTCGGACATGGTTCTCCTAAGTTGCGTGACAAAATCGGCTGGGTCAGCGGTAGATTGCGCTGGCTGGAGAACAACCATCTCGCAAGGTAGGTGTAGTGGTTCTCCGTAAACTAATTCGGCTACCGAGGTACCGAGATCGTCCTTCAGCGCGGCTCGCATGCCGAGTAAGACGATGGGCAAGGCTTTGATCCATGATTCGCCACGACACATTAACGATGCCTTTAATTGGCGGTGGAGCCTTTCAACCATTCCGTTGGCACAAGGATGGTAACTGGTAGTCCGAACTTTCTTAGTGCCTAGGTGTGCCATAAGGCGATGGAATAGGTCAGATTCAAACTGCCTTCCCTGGTCAGTCGTGACGCGGGAAGGTACTCCAAATCTTGAAATCCAACCGGAGAGCAGCGTGTCGGCAGTTTCCTCGGCGGTAATGGTTCGCATGGGCCATGCTTCAGGCCAGCGTGAAAATCGGTCTACGGCCGTCAAAAGATAGCGATAGCCTTCGCAGACGGGCAAGGGACCCACGATATCGATATGGATGTGCCTGAAACGGCCAGATGGTGAAACGAAAGTACCAAGCGGGGAAACTGTATGCCTTGTGACTTTATTTCGTTGGCAAGAAAGACACGTTTTTGTCCATTCGCGGATGTCTTTTCGGATGGAAGGCCACACGAATCTGTTAGCCATTAGATTAGTAGTCGCGCGAATGCCAGGATGACTCAAACTATGCAGTTTCTCAAAGTACTTTCGTCGGAAGGGAACGGTGAGAAACGGACGCGGTTTGCCGGTGGATGTGTCACAGATTATAGTGACGTCCGTACCAGGTAAGGTTACTTTTTCAAGTTTTAAAGAAGTGTCAGCATTCCGTAAGAAACTCTGTAGTTCCTCGTCATTTCTTTGCGATTCAGCCAATGCTGAGAAGTCGGTGTCTAGAGAAACCGCCTCAATCCTCGACATCGTATCGGCAACAACGTTGTCTACACCTTTGATGTAGACAACGTCGGTCGTGTATTGCGAAATGAAAGAGAGTTGATTTAGCTGCACAGGGGGCAACTTTTCTCGGCGCTGAGTAAAAGCGTGCAACAGAGGCTTGTGGTCTGTAAATATTGTACAGTGTTGCGCTTCTAGAATGTGTCGGAAATGTTGTACAGCCTCATATACAGCCAAGAGTTCTCTATAATAGGCCGGCCAGGAGGATTGGCGAGGATTCAGTTTCTTGCTGAAGAATGCAAGTGGTTGCCATTCAGTACCCGAACGTTGTTGCAAGCACGCACCGACATGCGTACCAGAAGCGTCCGTGAAGAGACCCAATTGTGCATTGAAAAGCGGATGTGCCAAAAGAGTCGCTTGTGTAAGGCTTTCCTTGCAAGCATGAAAGGCACTCTCAAGTTCTGGAGTCCAAGGTACTGGCTTTGCACCCTTGAGTTTTGAATCGGCCAAGACATTTACCAACGGCGTCTGCATCAGAGCCGCTCGTGGCAAGAAACGCCTGTAGTAATTTATCATGCCCAGAAACCTACGGAGGCCCTGAACAGTTTTAGGCAGGGGGAATTCCTGCAAGGTAGCGATTCTCTCTGCTGGTGGACTTATGCCTTCCCTAGATACGCGGTACCCTAGAAAGTTAACCTCTTTAGCTCCCAAAATGCATTTTACTGGATTTACGACAACGCCGTAGTCAGCCAGTTTTTGAAAGAGAGAGCGTAAATGGTGCGCGTGTTCTTCTTTGCTGTGGGAGAAAATTAGAATATCGTCGAGATATGGAAAGCAGAAGTCGAAATCCCTTAAAAGTTCGTCCATAAATCTTTGGAACGTTTGTCCCGCGTTGCGCAATCCGAAAGTCATATACGGAAATTCATATAAGCCAAAAGGCGTTATGATCGCGGTCTTGCATATGTCTTCATCGTGCACAGGTATCTGCTGGTAAGCTTTCACCAAGTCGATGGTACTAAATATAGTGGAACCTGCGATATTATGCCCGAAATCTCCGATATGACGCAACGGGTACCGGTCGGGGATGGTGCGTGAATTTAAAGTGCGGTAGTCGCCGCATGGGCGCCAGGAAAGATCTTTCTTTGGTACAAGCTGCAAAGGCGAGGCCCACGGACTCTTGGAAGGTCGTGCGGTACCGTTTTTAAGCATCTCGTCGAATTCCCGCTTAGCAACTGCTAATTTATGAGGCGCAAGACGACGAGGGCGACATGACACAGGTGGACCTTCAGTAGTTTTTATGAAGTGAACGGTCGTGTGTTTAATGTCCCTGTGAAGTCCTGGAGGCCTAGTAATAGCAGGAAATTCGGCGAGAATATTACTGAATTCAGATCCTGAGGCAACCGAGATAGTTTTGATACTTGCCTGATCGGTAGACGCAACAATGGTGGAAACGGAAAGTCCAGTGATGCCGTCCAGAAGGCGTTTGTTTCGGCAGTCAGGCAGCAAATGGTAGTGGGCTAAAAAATCAGAACCTATTATGGGACTGCTGACGTCAGCTACGACGAATTGCCAGCGGAATTCACGTCGCAATTTAAAATTGAGGTTAAGCGATACCATACCGTAGGTCTTTATCGAGCTGCCATTGGCTGCGCTGAGCTCATAATCGGAAACACGAGTCTTGCCTATCATCAACCTCCGAGGATAGCAGCAAAGGTCAGACCCTGTATCAATAAGGAATCTGACCTTTGAAGTTTTGTCTGTGACAAAAAGACGACGGCCTGGGGAAGTGGCACAGTCAGTTGCCGCCGTTACTGACTGGCTTCCTTGTTTTCCAAATTCCACGAACAAGGAGTAATACATTTGGTAGCTTTAGCTTTAAATTTCTGGTGGTACCAGCAAAGCTTCACGTCAGATCCCTGGGAATGGCTCCTAGACCTGCTTTGACTTCGATTGCGGTTATGGGTGCGACTGCGCTCGCGAGTGAGTGTTGCAACAGTCGCAGTCAAATTCTGCATTTGTGCAGCAATGGCATGTAAGCCATAGGGGTCAGGAACAACGGGCGCTCCTCCAGATGCTGCAGCAGCGTGAACAAAAGAAGATGTTGCGATGCCGGGTGCGACTTCCAGAATTTTGTCGGCGCGGGCTGCGATGTCATCAAGCGGATCCGCGCTGGCGGCCAATATCGCTTGAAGATGTTGCGGCAAACGACGCATAAAAAGTTGTCGCAAGATACTGTCGTCATTGTCTATCAGTTTGACGCCGGCTAGGGAACGTAAATGTCGTAAAAATTGGGAAGGTTTTCTATCCCCAAGCTCTTCCTCAGTGAGCAGTTGTCTTACCCGTTCCTCTTCAGACTGTGATAAGCGGCGTGTCAGTTCCTTTTTAAGGTGTTCGTATTTACCAGAGGTTGGAGGACTGGTTACTATATCCTCGATATCAGCCATAATTTTAAAATCTAGTTGGCTAATCACGTGATCAAACTTAGTCTGGTCACTTGTAATGCCAGCAATACGAAACTGCGTTTCGACGTGCGCGAACCATATTTCAGGTCGTTGCTGCCAGAAGGGAGGTAATTTTGGCGATACTTTGCATACTTAATTCCCTGAGTCATCCATTTTAGGCTCCTGTTTAGGTTCACCTTGGGTAAATTTCTGGGCTTGCATTTCAGTGCGAAGTTGGGCATTCTCCTTTATAGTTGCTTGCAACTGCAAAGACAATGATTCAAGCTCACGTCTGAGACCTTCCAGCTTCGCTGCGGATTCGTCTGTATCAGACATGGCGAGAGAGGGTAAGTAGTTAAAGCGTGTGCGTGAAAAACAAAAGGTAGTAGGTAGTGTAAATGCGGTGAGTCTGTGAGCCTTATACTAGTTGTTAAGGCAGAATATCAGCAATCACTGGTTAATAAACCCTAAGTGCAAACGGCATGTTCGTGGATGGAGAAAACAATACACATGCAAATGAACAAGGGCCTTAAGATTAAAAATGCAAATGTTAGGTTAAAACTTATGGCTAAATTCAAACAAATATGATTAATAAGTTGGCATTCCGTGCAACACAATGCAAAAGGAATATCAAGTATCAATTAGAAAATAAATAACCATTTATACCCGATAATTCAGTTAGCACAAACACACATAAACGAGCTATATCAGTAAAATGATAGAAAATAAGCAGTTTAGTATAAATATACCAAGAAAAAAAAATTAATACAGCAAAAATATTTCCTTAAAACTAAAAGATACCATAACCAATAATGTAGTAATGTCTCTTAATCTTTGTTAAAAAATCAGTCTATTTTTAAGCACGTGGAAACAAAAACACATTAAACGTTGTCTTGCAAAACATGCGATGAATTTTTAAGTAGTGGAGCAGCAATGAACATCAAACCGTGTCAGCAATGAATGTCGAAATGTACTAGCCAGCCATGGACTGGACTTCAACTTGCAGTGGCAATGTACTTCGAACTCGCAGCAGCAATGTACGGCGAAGTTGATGCGGGTCAAAATAGTCGACCAATCAGATCGACAGCTTCAAATGTGCTAAAAATAGCTTCGACGCTTGCGAACTTTGACCTCGGAAGAATTTTTCTTGTAGGCATACGCTCGATGATTGTGAAACAATTGTGATAAAACTCTGTCACCGGCCCTCTCAGCCCGTGAAAACAGAGGTACCTTGCACGAGAATATCCTTTTTCAGCAGATTCTTCGGGAAACGTGCTCGACTCGGGGTCACCAATATGGGAGCAATGATTCCAGGAAGCAGATCGGTTCCCATGTAATAATAACACTCCGTTAGAATAGTGCACGGTTTATTATTCACAAACACGGTTTCACAATAGCTAGGCGTCACAGTTCTTAAAGCACAGAAATATTATAGTTAACAGGTTAACAGAGTTGTAGTTTGACAGTCTATCTCTTCTCCAAGAACATGGCGGCAGTGTTGCCATCTCTAGTCGGTCGTTCGGAAATCAAACGCCGCCACAATTATTTTGTTATGTTTTCCAAGGGGTCCATGTTAAGTTTTAATATTGGTTTTGAATTCCCAACGGGTCCACGAGATTTTTTAAAAGTGCAGTCAACAAAAATGAATCCATCTAAGAGATATAAGAATATTTGGAGCTGAATTTTTGACAGCTTAAAATGTTTGTGTTACTATAAACTAATATGAATGGCTACATACCTAAAAACAACAGCTTGCGGTTTCTATATTACCTGAATTTTTAGAGTTCCGTAGTAAACAGTATCCGTCCGTCTGATCCTTAAAAGTTGGCAGTTAATTTTGAGCATTATATAGTTCCATCGATATAGCGTCGTTTATAGGTTAAAAGGTGTGCAATCCCGGTGTTTGACAGAAATTTTTGAATAGTTGTTAATTAGTTGCTTTTTGTATGTTCAAATTTGTTTGGTAATACACGATCAAAGGGTATCAGAGTCCGTTTCTTCACTCCTGTGCTAGAGTTGTGGAAGTGCAATAACTTTACTGGAATTATTAACTAACCAGTCACATTCCTATAAAGGCCTCAAATATCTTTAGTAACCGCAAATTCTTCTTAGAAAAAACATTAATTATAATTCTAGGCCAATTTGATCGTTTTTGTTACAAAATCTATCAAAATTTCTCTACTTAGGAAGATCCGTTCTTAATCATCGCTTATAGCGACAATCAAGATAGATATTCTATCGATATTCGATCTACTCGTAAATCTAATTATTTAATAACACCGATAAAACCTAATCCCTTTTCTCCAGGGCATTAGGTGAACCGATAACCCATTACTCCAACAACCAATTAATCGATTCTTAATCGATTACCGTTATCGATGATCTCGAACTCGATTCCATTCATTCGATAGTGAGCTGTAATTTGATACGAGCCATGCGTTTTGATGTTTCTTCGAAGACGCATTGCGTACGTGATCGCGTTTGCGTCGAAACTTGCGCACGCGCTGATTAGTAAACAAACGATAATGTTGGAAGGGTTGAAAGGTATTTTGTAAATATAGATATTGTTTCCTTAGTTATTCCATTATGATTTCGGAGCCATGAATTTTACTTACGAAAGTCTCGGTATTTTTTTATTTCGTAATAAAATCATCCAACGAGGCCCAGGACAGGACGTGGGGGACTGTCAGACTCGTACTGACTAAAATCCACGGAGTCCTTAAATAATATCCCTTTACGTTCCGGGGCCACAGCTACCAAATAAGACAGTCCCGCGACCCCGGCAGGCTTTGGCCCTTTTAGGGTAACCCCGTCAGATGTCTCGAGATGGTATGGTACCGAAATGGGATTAAGCCATGATGTAGTCTAATTTGTGAATCTCACTTGTTGGATATGAGTTGAAATTCTCGTGTCACAGTTTTCGTTGCCATACTCCTCCGAAACGGCTTGACCGATTTTGATGAAATTTTTTGTGCTTATCCGGTATCTATGAGAATCGGCCAACATCTATTTTTCATACCCCTAAGTGTAAAAATAATTTATATGGAAAACAACGTTTGCCGGGTCAGCTAGTATGATTATATAACTTGTTTCATATCTTACTTCTTGTTATGCCCTCTATCCCAGACACTATCATAAAGAAAAGGACGAATGTTTCACAAGAAATCCGTTTCAATTTTTCGTTGGTGACACATAAGTAGTACCCCATTTTTTCTACGTCTAGACATACACTTTCTGTGTTTAGGTAGCATTGTACCCGCCCATTACACATAACTCAAGTTTCCTATCTCATATTTAAAACATACAATACCAAAAACTAAAGTTTGTTATCTCAAAAATTTTACTAACACACTTTAACATTGTAAAGTAAAAATATTTTGCGTAAAAAATCACTTAGGCACGTGGTATTGAACAATTACTTAAAATGTACAAATTATTATTCATAATCCGACTCAAAAAGGTAAAACATTCCTCAAAGGCGCCAAGAGCTTTTTATCTATGCCTTTGGTATTTACTTACTTTAAAAATATAATCTCTTTGCAAACAAACAAAAAAAAAGGCTTCCCAAAACCGATAATGGAACAAAAATTCAAACAAACTTTTAATCTTTTTTCGAATTCTGTTTACTTTTTAAGAATGTTTTTAAATATTTTATGGCTGAACGTTAAAGGACAATAGAGTTTCAATAACTATAAAGTTCCTGAAGCATAGAGGTTGCATCTTTAAAGTGTTTCTTTACAGACATGCACTTGAGTCTGTAGTCTTTGGTATTGAATAAAAGTATAGTTGCTGTCAGAAGTGTTCGAGCACATGCTGCAATGCAGGTATGAGTTTTTTTACCAGTCTCTTGAAATACTTTTGTACAAAAGTAATAATAAAATTGGTTTACGGGAGACAGAGCTTTTGTAGAGTACCTACTATTATGATTTTATTTATGTTTTTTAAACGAGAATTTTGAAAGGAGATCTACCAAGGATATTTTTTATCCTGTCAGGAGTCTCTGTGGGGAAATCTCCGACCTACGCCTAGACGAAGCAATATGCAAAATCTAGTACTTAACTAAATAAATAAGGTAATTTCCATGCCAGCAATTCGAAATTATATGCCATTGAATTTCTGAGCCAAGAAGTAATTATTATAAATGATAGTTGCAGTCAATACAGTTGCTAATGAACATGGCACTAGATCCAGATTTAGCATTATTATGTAAATAGAACATGATTATAACAACTCAATCAGTGTTACATTTTGAAGGTGAAAACTTGGCATGCCGCAAGAGACATGGACCGTCTCAAAAGATTTGCATCTTTAAGCTCACCACCTAAAGTTCATAATACAACAGCACATCTATTGTCATGTTGATTTATGAACACCAGTTCCTTCTTAATGTCCTACCTTGTAATTAATAATCTGTTCCTAAATTACTTTGAAAATCATTGTAATTACAATACAGGTGCTCTACATGTTTGGTTAATTAATAGCTACCGATTTTGAGATGAAAAGGTTCAATCCACAATTACCGACACATTCCAATTCAAGTAGGTAGGTTTTGCATAATGGCATTAATTAGATAGGTACTACTGGTTGTCAATTGATACGAGGAACAGCAGTGGAAATTCAGTGGTGACCGAGTTGCGAGTCGTATATCGTAAGTTTGAGCTTTTCCTTATATACGAGAGTTCGAACTTAGTACTGGGACAGATATATTCTTCGTGAATTTCATTAAAACTATTCTCAAATAGGAAGATATGTGGCATCCCTAACTGAACCGTTTAAACTATAGCCCAATCTTTGCCATAGGAAGAATTCCTTTGACCCAAGTTGGCAGAAGACACGACAAGCTGATTATACATGATGAAACTAAAACGGAGATTCAAAGGTCAGTCTTATTATTTTCCTTAACACTTGTGTACTCGTCTATACTGTTTACGTTCAGTAATCACTTTCTAATGCAAATTTTACGACCCGCTATAGTGTATGCTTTTGTTTTTATGCCCATTCGTCTGTTCTACCCAAGTTGAGGCGCTAAACTAAAAGTCCACCATTTTTATGACTGTCGCGACTTATACGACTGAACTTAAAAGGATTTTAATCTAAAAGTTTTATTTATAGTTGAATTGAGTTTTAGATGAGAAGGATTTTTATGTTTGTTTTGGTACACATTCGACATAACATCTTAACTAAGTTAGGCAGAGTTCCGGGGTCGCGGTTCTTATACCATCACCGTGACCCCGGAACATAAAGGGCTATTGAAGGACACCGTGGATTTTAGTCAGTACAAGTCTGACAGTCACTCCCGGGGTGGGAGGCCTCATTTGACCACGATAAAAAAAAAAGTTAGGCAGAGTTGTCCTTCCCTTTATATTGGGAGTCAATATTATTATTGTTTTTTGTTTTAAATATATATCGTTGCCCCACACTAAGAATTTCTCCTGTGTTGTGGGCGCGTTTGCAAACATAGAAACTTACATACACAAACACCCAGACCCGAAACAACTAATTGTAGAACATACAAATATTTGTTCCGTGCGGGTATCGAACCCGCGACACGCTGCGCAGCAGTCCAATCGCTCAGCCACTGCGCTAACCGTGCCGTCCTTTATATGTGTCATAGATATGGGTCATATTTAATGAGTCATCAGCCCTGGATGGAACGGAAGAGACTGTAAGTGACTCTTACTGACTAAATGTCTATCCTGTTGTGTTAGCTGCTCTTTGCTTTCCGGGACCATGGTTTCCTTTACTGACAGTGTTGCCACTCCGGTAGACACTTGGCCCTATCGCCCTGTCAGTTTATTGATAGCTCCTTGAGGCACGTGTCCTAGTCCTTGATTGGACGGCGAGCTAAGTATCACCCTGTAGATACAATACTTCCATGAATATGAAGTTTCGAGTTCCGTCGTGATGTCATATTGTTTAAGCTATGTTCAGGTTTACTATTACCGCATGTTTGTGTCTATTCAATACGATGCTGTACCGTTGACGTCATCATGTTGTTCAGTCGAAGCCAATTTGCGTGGGCAATACGGGGCTGCGAGGCATCCTTACCATAATTATCTATTATCCTGTTTTTATTCCGGATGTTATTATTTGTAGATCCAATTAAGCGGATATTCTAATCCTGTATCCTGATGGATTATGAACTTCGGACATTGCGTTTAAATGTTAGTCTTTTTTTGTTGTCAATATTTGACTTAAATCAAGGGTTATCGTACTACTCAGTTACTGTGGAGGTCTAACTGGCCACTAGAAGGGCATTTATAGCTTGAAGAAGTCAGCGGTCAGTATCGACTGCTTCATGCTGGGACTGTATAGAAAACTGTCTGTTCACGCACACATGAACACCAGGCGACGGCGGCGGCAGCGGCGGGGTAGTGGGAGCGGCGGGCCGCGCGACCGCGGCCCGTGCGCGCAAGCCGGTACGGGCGGCTCTCAACTAGCAGAGCATTCGAAACCATTGTCGCGCAAACACCTCATTTTGTATTTTTTATTCACATTATAACTTATCGTAAAAAGTCCGCTATTTCACTCTCCCTGGCCTCTCCATGGTCCTTCGATCTTCGAACATTAAGTCAAGAATCAGCGCAGAAGAAATCCTCATCATCGCCAGGAATTCAGCTGGCCGTTAACTACCAGCAGTCGGCGATCAACGTCAACAGCAGTCAGCGGTCGGCGAACTCAGCATCCAGCAGCGACAACGGACAACATTAAGGGTTTGGTAGCAGCAGTCGTGAGTTCGAACCAATTTCATTCTCGTCTGACCCAGTCCCTTACATTCAAAATTCTTTTCTCAATTTTTCACAAATCCTGCTTACCCACATTTTTTTCTGTTTTTTTTCGATCATATTTTGCAATCTCATTCTCATATTTTCAAGTAATTTTATTACCTTCTATCAATTTTGTGCCCAATGCTTGCAGCTTTAATTGCTTAGCCTTGCTCTGAGCGCGGCGGGAGACAGCTGCATAGTATCAGTGGACTACCTGCTTAATCAAATAATTTCATAATTATGGACAAAAAACTTTTATCAAACGCACCCGAAGATGATGACGCTCAGCTTAATACCTTCAAAAAGAGGAGATCTGGGCATAAAGGCAAGGTCACAATCTTCAAAAATTACATTGAGTCCTTAAAATCCAAAAAGAAAATAGCTTTGACTGAGCTAGAAATTCTGCAACTTAAAAATCGTTTGGAGTCATTCAAAACCCTTGAACATGATTTTGATGTCAACCAGACTTTAATAGAAGATATTGTCGGTGTTTCAGACGAGCAGCTAAAGGAGCGGGAGCAATTTGACTCCGAATACCAGAATCAACTTGCTCTTGCCATGCAGCTAATGCGGGACAGTGAATCAGCTGGAATCGTCGACGGGTCTGTACAAACTCCAAATGCAGGTGGGACAAAAGCCTTTATTAAATTACCAACTATTGACCTTCCACACTTTTCGGGTGAATATCATAATTGGCTTGAGTTCAGAGACACATTCCAATCGCTTATTCATAAAAACACTCTTTTAGATAATATACAAAAATTCCATTATTTGCGTGCGTCTTTGCAGGGTGAGGCTACCCACATTATAAAATCATTAGAAATGTCATCGGAAAATTACAGGGTAGCCTGGGATTTAATAAACGAACGGTACAATAACACGCGTCAACTAATTAATAACCATGTTCATGCACTATTCACAATTAGTATTATTCAAAAAGAATCTTCTGCAGCGCTGAGGCAGCTAATTGACACGGTTAGCAAAAATTTACGAGCACTTGATAGCTTAGGTGAAAAAACACAGTTCTGGGACACGTTAATCATTTATCTCGTGGCAAGTAAATTAGACTCAGTGACGCTTAGATATTGGGAGGAACACAGAAACACACTCAACGCTATGCCCGTTCTTAAAAATTTAAAAACTTATCTTAAGGATCGCGCAGATCTATTACAAACTCTTGAAGAAAATAAACAAAATCACGTTGATATCAAGTCGAACAAACCAGCACAAAACCAAACAAGTACATCACGATCACCTAGCTGTCCATTATGCAAAGGCCAACATTATTTGTTTTCATGTCAGGAATTTAAGCAGATGCCAGTGGAAAAAAGAATTGAAAAAGTTTCTAAATTGAATGTGTGCTCCAACTGTTTGTATCCCGGTCATGAGAAGAAAACATGTCGTGGTAGTACATGCAAATATTGTTCTCTAAAACATAATACCATGCTACACATAGAAAAGCCCAAGTCGTCTTCAATCACATGCACTAGCACACAACATACATCAGTGTTGTTATCGACGACACTGGTGCACGTGCGTGGCAGCGACGGTAAATTTCATACAGCGAGATGTTTATTGGATAATGGTAGTACCTCAAGTTATATAACTAATAATCTATGTACTCGGCTTAATCTTCCATTGGAATCAATTAACGGATCAGTTACAGGTATAAATGGTCATAAAACAAACATTATTTATCGAACTAACATTCAAATAAAATCATTACATAATTCATTCACGATCAACTCGTCATGCTTAGTGCTAGATGAAATATCAAATCTAATACCCAACATTCGTATACAGACAGAAGCGATCACACTTCCTAATCATATAAAATTAGCAGACCCTCTGTTTTATGAACCAGCTCCAGTCGATATACTACTTGGAGCTGACGTTTTTTGGAAACTCATGGGTTCTGGAAGGATTCAGTTAGGCAAACAACTGCCAACCTTACAGGAAACTGAATTCGGATGGCTAATTTCCGGGTGCATACCTGACACAGACAAACATACACAAGACACATGTTATTTCACACAAAATAAAAATTATGATCAATTATCACGGTTCTGGGAATTAGACAGCTTATCCGATTCACAGAATACGGAACCCTGTGACGCTGATGCGTGCGAGGTCATTTTTAAACAAACTACTACAAGACAAAATGATGGTAGATTTGTTGTTACAATTCCATTCAAAATGTCACCTGATTGCTTAGGCAATTCTTACTATCAAGCAAAAAGGCGTTTTCTTAGCTTAGAAAATCGTATGAATAGCGATAATCATTACAAACAATTGTATTGTAATTTCATTACAGAGTACATCAATCTCGGTCATATGACTTTAAATAAAATCCTGAATCCACAGGAGAACATTCAATCAAAAAAACACATGCATCCAGATAATAATGCAAACACATACATACAACCTTACAATATTAACTCTCATGCTTATTATTTACCACACCATGGCATAGTACGTGAATCCAGTACTACAACCAAATTTAGATCCGTGTTTGATGGTTCCGCAAAGACTTCAACAAAACTATCACTTAACGACATACAACTCATCGGGCCAGTTGTTCAAGACGATCTCATTTCAATAATGTTACGATTCCGTCAGCATAAGTACATCATATCAGCTGACATAGAAAAAATGTTTCGACAAATTGCTGTTGTTGATCATCAAAGGCCCCTGCAACAAATAATATGGCGAAAAAATTCGACGGAACCATTACAAACTTACACACTCAATACCGTCACATACGGCACGGCATCAGCACCATTCCTTGCAACTCGATGCATAAGGCAAATAGGTTTGGATTGTTTGAATAACTCAGATAACACATACAATCATAAATTAATTTCCGAGGTTATTTTACATGACTTTTACTGTGATGATTTTTTGTCGGGAACAGATGATGAGTCAACGTTATTGGTAATTGCCATAGGTGTCAATACCGAACTTAAAAAATATCAATTTCCATTAAGAAAATGGAAAACTAATTGTCTTTCTGTCTTAAGAAAACTAGGATTTGACACAGACTCTAAAGATGGTACAATTAATTTAGGTTCAAATGACCCATCAAAAACTTTAGGCATATATTGGAATATTCACAAAGATACTATATCTTATTCAGTCCATATGGATAATATCACACATGATCGGATTACAAAACGAACTATTTTGTCCACAATAGGTCAAATTTTCGATCCACTAGGTTTAATCGGCCCTTGCATACTTGAAGCAAAAATAATTATGCAACAAATGTGGTTACATAACATAACTTGGGATAGCGTAATACCGGTTTCTTTACAAAGTCGTTGGAAAAAATTCATTCAATCGTTATCTAGTATTAACCAGCTGACCATTCCTCGGCGAGCTATATATGACTCACCGCGTGGAATCGAAGTACACATTTTTTGTGACGCCTCGCAACACGCTTACGGTGCATGCGTATACATTCGTAGCTATGGCTATGACGGCGTTATTAACGTACAGCTGTTAATAGCTAAAGGAAGGATCGCACCTATTAAGAAATTAACGATTCCGCGACTCGAATTATGTGCAGCATTCACCGGTATTCAATTGTGTCAAAAGGTTTTATCTTCACTTCGTAATTTGGGTAAAACCTACAAATGTTTTTATTGGAGTGATTCAATTATTGTTCTATCATGGATAAATACTCCTATTCATAAGTTAAAACCATATATCAATCACAGGGTCACAGACATACTGAAACACAGTAAGCCACAATCATGGTACTATGTACCAACAAAACAAAACCCAGCAGACATCATAACAAAATGTACCAATGCACAGCAACTAAGTAATTCCGATTTATGGTTTTCAGGACCGGGTTTTCTTAGGAATGATGATACTAAATGTTGGCCTGAACAACCCAGGCATATCAGCGTGTCTGACCTTCCAGAAATCCGGTCCCATACACTCTTAACTCAAACAGATGAAAATTCATTCATTCATAATTATTCTAATTTCAATAAACTCACGCGTATTGTTGCTTACATACTACGTTTTGTTAATTACTGTCGAGAAAAACAAAATATTTCAAATACTAACAAAAAGTTGTGCATGGGATCAATAAAGCCTTTAAACACTGTTGAGCTTAATAATGCAAGATATCAGTTAGCGAAAATAATTCAACAAAATTCATTTCCTGATGAGTATTCATTACTTTTAAGTGGTAAAAAGCTACCCGTCGGGCATAAATTAAATTTACTTAACCCTTTCCTAGATGAATTTCAGCTCATTCGTGTGGGGGGAAGGTTAGCCAACTCACCATACAATTATGATAGAAAATTCCCAATTTTATTACATTCAAATCATTATTTAACTAAGATCATGTTTCGTACATATCACATAACACTTTTACACGCCGGTCCTCAATTATTACTAGCACATATTCGTCAAATGTTTTGGCCAATATCAGGTCGTAACTTAGCCAGAAAAACTACTCAATCATGTCTTAGGTGCAAGAGATATCAAGGTAAGATAGTGACACCTATAATGGGGCAGCTGCCTGAAGAAAGACTGCACGCAAATTTTATATTTAGTAATGTGGGCGTAGACTACGCTGGTCCGATTATGATTAGTAACCGGAAGGGTCGTGGAAGTGTTCTAACTAAATCCTACATCTGCATTTTCGTGTGCTTCGCAGTGAAGGCAGTGCATTTGGAGTTGGTCACAGACCTGACAACCGTATCTTACTTAGCAGCACTAAATCGATTTATTTCTCGCAGGGGAAAACCCAATAATATATACTCGGATAATGGTACAAATTTTGTAGGAGCGGCGCGTGTCATTACTAATTTTCTCAAACTACATAGCGAATCTATATATAGTTGTGCTGCAGAGCAAGGCATTTCATTTCATTTTATTCCCCCATACACACCTCACTTCGGAGGCTTATGGGAAAGTACAGTCAAATCAGTTAAATTTCACCTCAAAAGAGTGTTAGGCTTAGCACATCTCACTTACGAAGAGATGTATACTTTACTTGTACAAATAGAAGGACTACTTAATTCAAGGCCTTTAACGTCCTTATCTTCTGATCCATCAGATCTCTCTGCCCTAACTCCTTTTCACTTCTTGATTGGTCGAACTCTCACTGTTTTACCTCACCCACAGATGTCCGCCTGCGACCCTGCTCGGCTGCCGCGGCATCAGAGAGTCGAACTGCTGCGTCAACACTTTTGGAAGCGATTTAATAGAGAATATATTTCTCAGTTACACCAGCGAACGAGATGGCAACGTTCAAAGGGAGAGATAGCGGAAGGCACCCTGGTCATCGTGAAGGACGAAGCCTTACCTGCAGCGGAGTGGCCCCTTGGACGTGTTTTGAAAATCTATCCTGGAGCAGACGGAGTGGCGCGCGTAGCAGATATAAAAATCAACAAAGGAACGATAAGAAGAGGCTTCAACAAAATATGCCCTTTACTCAAAGAAGACGTATCATAAACAATCATAATCATCAATATCATCATACATCATCTTCCCAATGCGGCCCCGGGAGTATGTTCACGCACACATGAACACCAGGCGACGGCGGCGGCAGCGGCGGGGTAGTGGGAGCGGCGGGCCGCGCGACCGCGGCCCGTGCGCGCAAGCCGGTACGGGCGGCTCTCAACTAGCAGAGCATTCGAAACCATTGTCGCGCAAACACCTCATTTTGTATTTTTTATTCACATTATAACTTATCGTAAAAAGTCCGCTATTTCACTCTCCCTGGCCTCTCCACTGTCTGATCTTTAACATACACGAAACCACTTCTTTTTTAAGTGGAATAATCATCGAATGAGTCCTCACACCCAGGGCAGGGCAGGAGGGATTGTCAGACTAGTACTGATTAAAATCCGCAATGTCCTTGAATAGCCCTTTACATTCCGGAGGCACGCTTACTCGTTATACCCGCGACTCCAGAAGGACACGGAACCGCTGGAACATGTGAAATGCCTCGAAGCAGTTGATAGCGAATGCTGAAGCAGTTAGCCATAGCAGCTTCAAGTTGAGATTGAATCGAGCAATCTTTGTTTGTTGATTTTTGGCTACTTGCTCGAACAGTCTATTTGTGGGCTAGATTATTAGATTATGACAAAAGGAATATACTTAATACCTTAAAAACACTTAACATAATATAAGTACTTACTACATTAATGAAAAAAAAATAACGGCAATCTCACCAACAAAAGAAAAATGGCCGCCGTGTAATTTGCAATCCTATTGAATTTGTTTGTCCAGAAAAAGTAGCGGTAAACAAGTTATTGATGTTTTAACAATTGGAGCAAACACCGTGAAGGCTACACCGTGCTTCCTGGCTAGTTTAAAATGTCTAAAGTAATAAAAAGTTTGAGGTTAGCACTTAGTCGAACTATAGAAAAAATAGTTAGAACGTTTGTGGGTGACAGTCCTTTGTTACGAAATTAACTTTTTATAAGGTTACTTATTTAGATAGTTGCTGTTAGCATTACAAATATCTAACGGAATTTGGGATTTACTCGCTTGAGGCCTAGATAATAGATATTTTGATTTACGTTTACTTTTAATTCATCCTATAACATGCTGTGGTGGTAAAAACATTTTTTTATAATTATTTAAAAAAATATGCAACAAAAATGGTACAAAAACTGGACTTAGGGCTTGCAATTCGGTCGCGGGTCTCATACCATCACCGTGACCCCGGATCATAAAGGGCTTTTGAAGGACACCGTAGATTTTAGTCAGTACAAGTCTGTCAGGCCCTCCCGCCCTGCCCGGGGTGGGAGGCCTCATTTGATGATTTTACCACGATAAAGAAAAGGACTTGCAATTCAAATATTCGAATACTTCGAATTTTTAAACTGTTTTTTTTTTATTTTATCCGACTTCTTCATCCATCGTTTGATTTTAGACTTGATCGAACAGAGTTAGAGACTACTCTTATTCTCGCGGAGCCCCCACAAAGGCTTTGCGGAGCGCTGGGGCTCCGCGGAGCACACTTTGAGTATGGCTGCTATACCTTTCTCGAAAAATAAATAATACAACACAAAAAAAAAAAACAAAAATAATTCGGGCCTGAGATTAGGGTGTTCAAACAAACAAAATCTTCAGCTGTATTAGCTAGTATAGATAACGGCACAGAATAATCTAGATCATGCAGTTTTTTAGTTTTATTTCGAGTCATTAATTATATGTATTGGAATCTACCTGACTACTTTCCTTTCGTTTTCCTCATTTCACTATATTGTTTAATTATTTAGATATGTTATCGTTTCGGGATCAGTTTGATTGACAGATCAATTAAAAGTATAATAAACATCGAAAATTATTGTATTTTTGCACATAAATGTACAATAAAACACATACATACGCAGTTTACTTTTATAATATAATTAAGTTTTTATACATAATAACTTTCCTGCGAAAGTTACGTCCTTTTCACAATAATTTATTGATATATTTACATATTTTTTATATTTATTTGTTACAGTAGTATGAGTCTTGATTATTTGCCCTTGTGTACCTCTATCGTCCCCTCATTAGGCGAATATAAAGGCATGTATACGTGTAGTATGTACATACATACACACATATAAGTACCTATGTATGTATTTAAAATTTGTGTGACAGCTCCTAGGGAGATGTCAATGTCAAATTGTCAATCATGTCGTGATAGTGATGTCATTGATATCTGATGAGTGGGTGATAAGATTAATATGTCATTGCACTTTATGGAAAATGTTATCAAATAAACATGAGTGAAAATAGTCTATTATTTTTTCTTTTCTAAATATGTCAGCGTGGTTATAAATTCAGAACAGTACTTCTAAACATTGAAATGCATCATCATCTGCCTAGCCTTTACTCAACTATATTAGGGTTGACTTCCAGTAAAACCAAATACTGCTGAATATCAGTGTTTTACGATCATGATTCACACTTTTACGAACACGGTCTTTCAATATCGGCCTCATCTCAAAGCTCAAAGTCGCTCAGCGAGCTATGGAGAGGGCTATGCTCGGTGTTTCTTTACGTGATCGAATCCGAAATGAGGAGATCTGTAGACGAACTAAAGTCACCGACTTAGCCCACCGGATTAGCAAGCTGAAGTGGCAATGAGCAGGCCATATTGCTCGCAGAACAGATGGCCGATAGGATCGAAAAGCACTAGAGTGAGACCACAGAATAGCAAGCGCACCAACAACATGATCAGACGACCTTATAAAAGTCGCCGGAAGACGCTGAATGTAGGTCGCTTCCAACCGATATAATATGTGAAAATCTAAAGGGAAGGCCTATGTTCAGCAGTGGACGTCCTATGGCTGATATGATGACGGCCACGATTAAACCAAATCAAAATACCATAGAGTACTCAAGTATTTGGTAACCCTCACGGTACAAGTAGTACTCGTAGTATTGCATAGCCTCTCAATGTCACGAAAGTGCCGTGTCATTGACACCGGCCATTCACTGACATTATCACGAAGCTTTCTAAGACAATGACTAATTACTGACATTCTGTCTTTTACGAACATCTAATGGAGTATTGGAGGATATATTTAATTTTGGTAAGTAACTGGTAGTAAGTGATATTTTTTCGTGGGAGGAAAGTTAATACCAATTGTATAAAATCGTATAACAATGTTTAAGAATCTGTTAAAAATGGATAGCATTTAAACTCATACTGCCCTAACTGTGACAAACAGACTTTTTGCTTTAATTACATTTGAATGTAAAAGTATAGAAATTTGTCGATTTATGTTTTTCCTATGCAAATGTTTTAATGGGTTTTGTCCTATGTATCACCTAACGGATATACCTAAATGATTTCGGCTTTATTAATTCGTGAATAAAAATATTTCTGAAAGTCTGAGCAATCTTCAATTATCTGATTCTCTCCCAAGTCATCTAGATTATTTAACATTTCTTTGATTGGATTGATTTGAATGGCAGAATTAATTGAAGGATAAAAGTTTCAAATCCAATTATTCTTTTCAGCTTTTACAAAACTAAGAAGGGTTGATTGAGCATTTTTGCGGAATAATAATTGCCAACTCAGAATTTTAAGTAAAAATGCTGAATCGCACTGATCCACCAATTTCCTTTATAGTACATTTTCTCTGTCTCATCATGATGTTTTTCTACAGCCACATGCAAAAACATAATTGTTTCCATATGCAATGTCATGCTGACAACCGTATTTGCAACCATGCATGCAAATAAAACAAACATTGTCATGTCGCTGTCACTATGTCATAGAGAACGAAATTAAACTGTACAGTCAACGGTACATCGGTTTTTAAAATTCCATATTGACAGGACCTTTACTGCGTAGCAAGGCATAATGTAGACCAGGGCTTTAATGCTTTTAATGTTACGGAACACCCGTCAAATACATATACTACTTTTTTTTACCTTATGAAAGCCCATTTCAAAATATTACATTACTCTGGTTGCATACGCTATGATAGAGGCGGAGGTGAATTCTCGGTTACTACCTGCGTTCTTCTCTTCATATATTCACCATTTCAAAATAATATTTAATTTTGATAATTAATTATTTTCGTTGAGCCCTGATATCTTATTTACGGATAGTTTAGTTTCTGTGGAACCCACTTTAGGAATCACAAGTGTAGACCATGCAGATGTTCACAGACTCATTGATCAGACCAAATCAAGAGAAAGACTCTTTGTTACCACTGGTCTCAGAAAATCGATGACAGAGAAACCACTGTCAGTAAAGGAGAAACGAAAGAGACGAAAGTACTGCTCGTGTTCGCTCGAAATACCAATGGCTACTTCTGTGTACTATTGACTGTACAAATTGTTTCGCCTTTCTACAATACTATTGTTCAACTTTTGTAGGTATAAGGTACTCCTACTTTGTCATTGTGAGCCATTTTTTTATGTCAACAGTGGGACAGTAGCTGTCGCGACTTATGACAGTACAATTCGGATTGTAAATGGTTTTGCGGTAGAGTCAATGAACTCTTGTTGTCTGACGCTAATCCAGTTCAAGATAGGCGACACTATAAACGAATCGATTTTGGTTGTCATATCCGTCGACTGCGGCCCGCGAAAGTATCCTAGTGATACATTATTAAGTAATGGACGTGTTGGTACTGATGTACCTACCTATATAATATTTTCTTCAAAAAATGAGGTCTTAAATAGATTCTCCATACAAGGCACCCATACAGCCTACAGGTGACAGAAACCAGCTTGATGTTGTACCTATTTTTACAACATTTTTTTTACAAATTCGTAATAATTATCCTCATCTTAATCAGTTCTTTACTTTAAAAATAGCAGTGAGAGTCGAACCGACCGCAACACGAATAATTCAATAAGAATTTGATTTGGTCATGCTAATGAAACCCTAAAAACACACATATGTATAGGTACCTATTGCCTTCTATAGCATCACTTAGCTACCACTATACTCAAGCCTAACCCTTGGCACAGCAGTACACTCCTTAAGTGCTGTAGACTTGGAAGTCTGCCAGACATTTAGGCGAGCTGGCACGATCCGACCACTTTGTATCGAGTAGCCGATGGGGGGTTGACACGAAGTCATAGTTCAAGCACGTGCTTCTAGACAGTCTCTAGGGATCTTTAGTTTTCAGAATAGCAGCAGTTTTATGTGGAAATTTTGTAGTGGATTAGTTAGGTATTTTGTGAAAGGAATAAGGGGTTGTGAAAAGTTTGAATGCTTTTTTATCAGCTTAATCAATACTATTACTATAAAGCAGAAGATTTTGATTGTTTGGTTGAACGCGCTAATCTCAGGAATTACTGGTACGAATTGGAAAATTCTTTTTGTGTTAGATAGTTAATTTATTGAGACAGGCTATAAGCTATATAACATCAAGCTACGACCAATAGGAACTGAGCAGCAGGGTTAAAACCCAGTGAAACAGTTTTAGAATAGATTTATGGCTTAACTGTAGTAGATTCACAATTTTTCAAGACGATAATTTAAATTGAAGTTTCTCCTATATGCGATAGCATACAAAGAGATTTTAAACAGTCTGCTTACAATGTTCCTATTGTTGGGACACAGGCCTCTCTATTAGAGGGAGTGGACTGCGAGTGACCACGCTAGCCCACTGTGGATTTGTTAAGAAAAGCTTTTTTTAAATTTTTTGCTTGGATCTATTAATAAATATAACAAATAAAATTCTTCACAACCTTTTCATTCATAATTTATTTCCGACTCACCGGTCCGATCAATGAAATCAATTTGTTAATCAGAGAAATCATTGAAGCGATGAAATAAGAATTAATGATTCTGTCCCAGCAATGATGATGATACAAAAACTCATGCTAATCATTGTACCGACAGATTATCAATCATCTATTATCTATGGTACACAGCTACTTAATTATGTAAGCATACGTTAATTAATTTAGAGTCATAACGGTAAGTGGCAATGTACATACGGCCACACATCAAGCTATACACAACCAGTTTGTCTTGATCTCCCTTCGTACGATTTTTACACACAATAAACGGTCAGCTAATCCTGGTTTTGCATAGCTTGATGTGCAGCCCTGTGTACATGATGTCATTTAGATAGAAGAGATAAAAAAAACTTTTTTTTTTGTATTATTTTATCGTAGTAAGGTACTGTCTGCTGTGGTCATGTCTGTCGCAAAACCGACGATAAGTGGAGCAGGAAGGTTCTCGAATGGAGACCGCGTGCAGGTAAGCGTAGGAAGGGACGTCCCCTGGCAAGATGAACCGGTGACCTGAGAAGGTGGCTGGCAATGGCTGGATGAAAAAAGCAGTACCTCTACCATGAGTTGTCATCGAAAACTTACTCGCTAGCGTCGAAATCGCTAGCGTGCTAACTCGGATCAAATAGATTTCGATATTGCTGGTACCATGAGTTTATTTGAATCTTACGCAGGCGATAATGTAAGCTCGATAGGTGGTGTCGTGTTGCTAACTTCACACCTTATGTTTTGTTTCTTTCTTTCCCACAAATAAGAAGAGAGAACGACTTCTAATACGTCACTGTCGCCCATTGTTCGTTGACCTTGCCCTTGTATCACAGTATCACTGACACTGCGTTGTGGTTTGAAAGTTTATAACAATAGATTATTTGGATTATTTACTACAAAGTGCCTCACTGTTATAATTATTGGTGGTCTTCATGAAAAGAAATGTTTCTACTTGGTATTCATGTATTTAAAAAGTAGATAAAGTTATAAAATAGTTCCACCTAAACGAAATTTAATGTGTAACATAAAAAATGTGAAAATGTGGTAGTGTAAGTGTGTAAGTTCAAGTGTTTAAAGACGTGAGAATCGCAAGAAATAAACCATCATGTGTCCAAATCGTCAAACGCTGCTTTTAAGGGTCTGTAAATTTTAAGATTTTTTTTTCACTTAAATTGTAACTTGAAATTCACGTTGTAGTTCCCAAATTAAGCGGCCGCTAACAGATTCCATGCTAAAAAGCTCTTGCAAGCATTATTTTGACTTTTTATACTCAAAAAAGTTCATAACGTTAATGTAAATACATGTTTCACACGCCAAAAAGCTAGTGAGCTACGTAACTACTATAGCAAGCGTATTGTTCGCTAGCGCCTGTAGTATTAAAAACTCATGGTACCGTTTTGTATGGTGACAGCTGAAAAACGTTAGTGACCATCGTATAGATTACGTTAGGTTTTTAACCAATCGTAATCTACAGTGCTCATGGTATGAATTTTAATTCTCACTGTGACCGCTAGGGGCGTTGTACAATATTTCATACAAATAATTTACGGAGACGCTAGCGAGTTTTAGCTGTGCAAACTCATGGTAGATGTACAGGAGATCGTGAGCTGTGCGCTCCGTGCGAGAGGACTATGTCCAGCAGTGAACTGCAATAGCCTGAAATGATGAGGGTACTTTCATAATTTCAGACTACATAACATACCCAATTTTAATAGCTCATAAGCTATTGCGATGACAGAAACCTTGAGGGTTTTATCTTATTTATGTTTATTACACTAGCTACAGTAATAATATAATATTCCACAACTATCACACAACGCCATCTAGTCCCAAGCTAAGCAGAGCTTGTGTTATGAGTACTAGACAACTGATAGACATACTTATATATTTCTAAATACATACATATTATAGATAAGTTACATCCAGACACAGAACAAATGATCGTGCTCATCACACAAACATTTGTCCTGGGTGGGAATCGAACCCACGACCTCCGGCATTAGCAGTCAGGGTCACTACTCATCAGACCAAGAGGCCTGTCTTATTATTAGCTAATATTGATTTAAGTCTCATTCAATAACTGTCGCGGAACCATCGTGTCGAATCCCGCATGACATTAGATCCCCTCGGCAACAGGATACATGAATTAAGAGCGGAGAGCGTCACAATTTGTCGAGGGGTTACATCTGACGGCTATGTGAATCGGATATTATATCGTGACCTATCATTATGATGATGACGAAGGTTGCTAGGATGTTCGCACACCTACTTGTGGAGAGGAAGTTAACCCTGTATTGTCTTTCTATTTTTAAAGATTTCATTTCATTTATTCATAAACAATTTCCATTGTGTTGAGCATAATTACCACATAAAACTTATCATTTAAATATCAATTAAAAAAATATAGGTACAAACAAAATTCAAGACAAACTATAGTTTCGAGTAATTTTAGGGTTGAAACTCTAGTTTCGTGGTGTCTGAGTGCCTGCTAATGTTGCTATTCTATTTCTAAACGAAAATTTCGAGCCGTTTTTGAAAGGTCTGAGTGCTCAGCTAGTTCAGTTCATCTCTCTTCAAAGAAAGTTCGAAATGATTCACAATTAAATTATTTAGTTGGTGCAGTGGCTGAGCAGTCGACTGCTGCGCAGCGTGTTATGAGTTCGATCTCAGCACGGAAAAAAAATTTGTATGACCTACAAATAGTTGTTCGGGGTCTGGGTGTTTGTGTGTTTTTATGTAAGTAAACGCACCCACGACATAAGAGAAATTACTAGTGTAAAACCCTTTATTCACGCGAATTGTTTAAAGCATTGCCCGACGCTTCAAAAAAATTGCATGACTAATGGGTTGATGTTTACCTTTGCCAGTGGTTAATGAAAATGCAAAGTATCTGAACACAAAATCCATAAAGTGAATGTATTACTAAAAAGCTCATCAGTACTCCTAGCATGAATTTTCACTATTTTACTTTCCAGTTACAGATTACAGCGTTTCTTGTATGAAAAAATGGAACAGCGTCTCTGGTGTGCGAAGGAGGAACTAATTTTTTCCTTGCAAATTGTGAATTTGAAATTGTCAAAGTTCCAGTTTACTTTACGTCTCAAATACTGAAATCTCGTGCTAAGGGTACTGATTGCAGTTTTTAACTTTCTTTCTACTACTGCTGCATCATAATTTCTAACCCAACTGTCAGACAATGGAACGTGAAATATCTATTAAAAGTTGTTCTCAAATGCATACTATTAATAACATCCAATTCTTCCTTTGTTCCAACTTTAGAACATAAACAAGCACTTGAAAGTTCAAAGCACTGTAATTAATTAATCCACTCGATTTAAAAGCTTGCACTCAAACAACACATAAAGAAAGGATGATTAATCGCACTTTACATGTATATTTTAAACATAATAATTATATACTTCAACTAGCTCTGTTGTGCCTCGCGGTTTCATCCAACACTTTTTTGGCTCAGTTTTTAAGGAGCTTTTATTAAGTAAGTAATTGGTAAAATCGAATCCGAAATGAGGAGATCCGTAGACGAACTAAAGTCACCGATATAGCCCACCGGATTAGCAAGCTGAAGTGGCTATGGGCAGGCCATATTGCTCGTAGAGCGGATGGCCGATGGGGTCGAAAAGTGCTAAAGTGGAGACCACGGACTAGCAAGCGCAGCGTAGGACGTCCACAAACAAGGTGGACAGACGACCTTATGAAGGTCGCCGGAAGACGCTGGATGCAGGTCGCTTTCAACCGGTACATGTGGCGATCAAAAGGGGAGGCCTATGTTCAGCAGTGGACGTCCTATGGCTGAGATGATGATGAATTGGTAAAATCATCAAATGAACCCTCCTGCCCTGAAGGAAGCGTAGGGGATATCAGACTCGTACTGAGTAAAATCCACCTTGTACACACGGCTACACACCAAGCTATACAAAACCAGTATTAGCTGACCGTTCATTGTATGTAAAAATAGTACGAAGCGAGACCAAGACAAACTGGTTTTGGATAGCTTGATGTGTAGCCGTGTGTGCCTTTAATTGCCCTTTACGTTCCGCGACCCATGTGAAGTTGCATTGAATAATAAACATACATAAACTCACACTTTTTCATTGGTAAAAAAATGATTTCTGCAAAACTGGGCTGAAAAATGAAAAAAATAAATTTGCAAAGGTGGTTTTGTGACGGTCTGAATGGCCGGTGTGCTGCGTAGTCGCTAGTATAATGCCCTCACAGAACAAACATTTGTACGTCTTACAGTACTCACGATACAGGAGAAATTTGTAGTATGTGGCATGGCCAGGCTTTGTGCCAGCAAACCATCCAGAAATTAGCAAGTTTTTTTAATTTTTTTTTATGTGAGATTGGTTTACTCTTGACCTTAGTCTAGGTCAGGAATGACTAAGAAAAGGTCGACGATGTAGCGAGCTTACCCAGAAGAAGCCCGTTCACTCTAACTTTGAAGAGATTAGGGTTGTATGCGTTCGGAAACACAGACGCAGGCAGAGAGTTCCTCTCCTTCACGAAGAAGAAGAAGTCGAAACAAACAACATCTTCAGATCATTATGACTGTTTCGGTAGATATATTATGATGTATACAGCCCACGTGGTGGTTGGTACTTCTTTGTATCATACTCGTATTGCCTGCAATTAGTAGTGTCGTCCCACGGAGAGCGATGACCTTAGACATCTGATGAAATAAGAGATAATTATGTTATGTCAAGTAAGACGTTTGAGTATACATATAAGTAAACGTATATGATCAAAATGGTCATAAATGATAATTGTAGCTTGATTTTATTGTGGAAACGTGAGGTCGGATGATCACAACGTTTCTTACCGTATAGTAAGTACAGATAGCGCGCGAGTTGAATGCAGTCGGGGTCTGAGGTGAAGAGCCCCCCGCTACCCGCACGCCCCACCTCACGCGCCTGCAGTGTAGTACTGTGCCATCCTTGTCAGCAGCACTACCGCATTCCTAAGCTCTGCATTCAACTCGCGCGCTATCTGTAATATTGTTGGATGGCTGAGCGATCGAACGTGTCGCGTTCTAAGTCTGGGTGTTTGTGCATGTGAGTTTCTATGCTCGTAAAAGCACCGTCTACGATTGTCCTATCGTGGGGTGCATTTTTACGACTCGTAGAATCTCACGTAATATCGATAGTCTGGCAGAAAATGAATACATTTATGGAAATCATCATCACCAGCCTATAACGTTCCCACTGCTGGGACACAGGTCTCCTCTCTTGTGAGAGGGAGTGGGCCATAATCTACCACGCGGGCCCAGTGCGGATTGGCAGATGTCACATGTCTTCGAATTTGATGGTTCTAGGACATGCCGGTTTCCTCACGATGTTTTCCTTCACCGTTTTGAGAGCAGTGGTGATGAAATAAATTACACAAAGTAATACGCCAAGCTGGGTTCGAACCCACGACCTACAACTCGTAAGTCGGGACCGATACCATTGGGCCATCACTGCTCCACCTCATTTATGGAAATATATGGTCTAAATGTGGTACTTTATCCTGGTTAAGGTTAAGTATTTGTACATAATATGAGTAAGTACCTTTTTTTGCGTGGTGAAATCATCAAATGAGTCCTCTCACCCCGGGCAGGGCGGGAGGGACTGTCAGACTTGAAGTGACTAAAATCCACGGTGTCCTTCAATAGCCCTTTATGTTCCGAGGTCACGGTGATGGAATAAGTCCCGAGACCAATATGAGTAAGTACCTGTAATATATTTAGTGAGAAAATACTTTTTTGATGTAATCTGTAGAGGAAATACCATTTTGCCTTTTCACTGCTTTGTTTACAGTAATAATAACCATATCATTGAAGTAAATACAGCCTTGTTAAACTCAACGATGTTTGCAGTTAAAATGGCGACCGAAAAGATGGTTTGTTGAACCATAAACCCATTATTTGGCGAGGTCAAGCACTTGTGGCATGTCATTGCCACCATGACAACATAATGAACCTCATTTTTTCCTCTAAACTCTATGGTTAAAAACAAATATTTTAATTATATGGTTTTTGAAATTCGAAGCTACTGTAATTGATAAGTAGGAACTCGTTAGATTGGAATAATTAACTGGCTGATGATAGCTTTTGCAAGAAAATAAGAACCTAGTATTTATGAGTAATGAAGATGAAGACTTAAGTCTCAGTTTGATCAGTGGTTAAGCAAAGTATTTGTTAAAATCGTATAATTTTATTTCATCATCAGCCTATAATGTTCCCACTGCTGGGACACAGGCCTCCTCTGCGAGAGAGGGAGTGGAATAATTCACCACGCGGGCCCAGTGCGGATTGGCAGATGTCACATATCTTCGAATTTTTGGTTCTAGGACATGCCGGCTTCCTCACGATGTTTTCCGTTCACCGTTTTGAGAGCAGTGATGATGAAATAAATTACACGAAGTTATGCGCCTGGCGGGGTTTGAACCCACGACCTACAACTCGTAAGTCCGGACCGATACCACTGGGCCACCACTGCTCCTAATTTTGTGTAACCATTTGTTAATTAAGTACATCAGTTTAACTAATACGTTACTTTACCTACTGATCCGATAACTGCATAACTGAATAACTGAACTGAACTGAAGGGCTCCGTCGCAGAATGTCCATTTCTCAAAATGTCCACTGGTCGCAAAATGTCTCTTTTGCAGAATGTCCACTTCGCAAAATGTCTCTTTCGCAGACTGTCCACTTCGCAAAATGTCCCTTTCGCAGAATATCTACTTCGCAAAATGTCCCCTTGAAGAAGTCCTAATGCAGAACTACAGAGGAAGAAGATATGGGTAAATTAAAGGAAGAAGATGGATTTTTAGTCACTAAGACTGACAGTCCCTTCAGCTCAACCCGGGTCGAGAGGACTCATTTGATGATTTTAAAATCCCAATAAAATTATGAGCCCAAACCAAACAAATTGAGATGAGACAGTGGCAAAAAGGAAGAAAAAAAATTAATGATTATTGCCTTCTTTATTTTTTCAACGCTGACATCGGGTTAAAGTTATAAATTGACCGACAAAAAGAGTTTATGAACTCTAAACTTTAACGACTTTGGGTTACGATAGTGTCAAGTTTAAATTCCGAAGATTGCTTACTTAATGCTTGTGTGACAATTTCGAATGTTTACAAAATAAAGTTTGGTTACAAAACAAAGCTTTGGACTCACCGATCTGTCGGCTGCCGACAAACAAGGGGCAGGGTATTGTAATATGATGCAATCATAAACTAAATGAAATATTTGCTATGGTATACCTTACGCGTGTTTTGTGTACTGGTAACTTTTATCTTTGCTGACCATAGAGATTTGACATTGACAGCTTTATATTATAAACTATTAGCGGCCCGCCCCGGCTTCGCACGGGTGGATATGATGATTTTCGTCCTTTATAACCTGGTCCTGATGGTTACAAACACAACAAAAAAAGAATTATCCGAATCGGTCCAGCCGTTCGCAAGTTAGCTTAGCAACACATTTGGCGATCCATTTTTATAATATAGATAGAAGATCAACAGATCACTCAAACATGCAGGCAGAACTAGATTTAATTTACTTAAGAATTATAATAGGAAATAACTTTAAGGAATTTGAAGGTATCCATAATAATAATAAAAAAACGTTTTAAATTCAAGTTAAATTATCAGAAAGAACAGTTACAATTACAACAAAAACATGATAGTTACGTAAATTTTGTTCCAACAACAGCCCTGGGAAAATAAGGAGGAAGTGCCAAATCAAAAAATTGAGAACAAAGAATAAGTGGTCGCAAATCTGTAGAACTGCAGAAAATTACTTGGACGTTGAACTCGCAAAAACAGTCAAATATTGTAAGAAAAGTACATTTTTACGTAACGAGTCAGCTGACTTTACTCATTAAAATGCATAATATGTGTTTATTGCAACAATTCCCAAATGAAATAGACTTTTTAATTATACTTTAGCATCAAGATGGCTCATTTGTTATGACTTCACCGTTTTGCTTTTGACAGATGTCATTTATATTTTTTTAAATGAAATAGGTAAGTAAGCAAAGGAAATCATCACTTAGTGCCTCAGTTTCACCAGCCAGTCATTACCTTGAGTGTTCCAAACATTTTCAAAATTCGAATTGCAAAAATGGCGTGTCGGTGTCATTTTGCAACAGTTCCAAAAAGTTTACTGTTACCGCAATTGGGGTGTTTATTCATATGTAAAAGCTAAGTTGTAAGAAATTATAGCAATTTTAAAGAAAGCAGTGGTAATGCATCTCACTTTACCTAAAGTAATTATTTTGATAACCATCTTTTAGTAGTTGTTCTTACAGTAATTTGATACTTTCGGTCGTCGTAAACACATTATGAAGATTGACAGATAAACGACTAGAAAAATTTGAGAGGTCAAGGGTGTCAAAAAGAAATTAGAATAAAAACTTTTTCGACTATTTCTCGCTACACTGCCGTTCGACTATGATTAATTAGGGCCATCAATTACAAAAAAGGAGCAATGTTTTTGAAAGTAATCCGATTCTTTGTTTCTTTTTCGAATAGTTCCTAGAAATGGGTGCTAATCTTTTAAGTTATTATACGGGTGGGTTCTCCTTTTGTTTTAAGGACGGCCCATCTGCTGACAAGTCGGTGTCGACTGAAACTTAACCTCGTCCAAATGCCAGTAAATTATTTGGACAAAATAAACAAATGTGTGTGGTCGGGTGCTAGACAGCTTTTTTTGTTTTAATTTTTGTCCCACGCTGAAATACCATGCGGAGTAATTAAGCTAAATGTTATTCTTTCGGGCGTTTCAGTTTCAGGTTCGTTTAACATGGAAGCTTAACTAACAGTGTTAATTTTATGAAAACAAAGCACCTACTCAGTGGTTTTGTTGTTATATAAAATTAGATGACTAAACCTTCGTATGTTTTTGACTGGCCTGTTGGTCTAGTGGTAAGTGACCCTGACTGCTATGCCGGAGGTCGTGGGTTCGATTCCCACCCAGGACAAATGTTTGTGTGATGAGCACGATCATTTGTTCTGTGTCTGGGTGTAATTTATCTATAATATGTATTTAGAAATATATAAGTATGTTTATCAGTTGTCTAGTACCCATAACACAAGCTCTGCTTAGCTTGGGACTAGATGGCGTTGTGTGATAGTTGTGAAATATTATTATATATTATTATTTGTAATTACCTGGCGAAGGCACTTTCCTAGCTTATTAGGAAGCATTAATTTGAAGTACCTTTCAACCTACTTACTTATAATTTGACGACACGGTTAGCGTAGTGGCTGAGCGATTGGACTGTTGCGCAGCGTGTTGGGGGTTCGATTCCCGCACGGAACAAATATTTGTATGACGTACATGTAGTTCTATCGGGTCTGGGTGGTTGTGTACGTGTTTCTATGTTTGTAAACGCACCCACTACACAGAAGAAATTCCATAGAGAGAGGCAACGTTTAAAAAAAAAATAGCCACCGCGACAATAATATTACTTTTCAGTGTTATTGTACAGTTAAGTGTAACCCAAACCTGAAATAGCTTCATCAGTATATTTCCTGGGTAAAATGTAATAAGTGTAAGTTAAGATAATTTCAAGTAATTTTGTACATTTCCGAAAGTCATTTTATTTGATGAAATTATGGAAAGTTTTTAAAGAAAAAATGTAGCAAAATTATGTACTGGACTGTCATTAACTTTCTTTGTAATGTCAATAATCATAACACACACGGAATTACTAAGACGGTTGAAGTATATAATAATAAAATTGTTCGAATTTACAGGCCATATAATGTAATACCTACATATAGTAAAAGAGGGGATCTCCGTCCGATCATGGACCATGCCCAGGTCGACGGCGCGTTGTGTTCCGCGCTCGCCTCAAAGAGCTGTCAGCAATCTGACGGGGCTAAGAGGGCCAAAGCCTGCCGGGGTCGCGGGACTGTCTCACCTGGTAACCGTGGCCCTGATACGTAAATGGCTGTTGAAGGATCACCGTGGATTTTAGTCAGGACAGTCTGAGAGTCACTCCCGCCGTACCCGGGGAGGTAGGACTCTTTTGATGACTTTACTACGCTAAAAAAAGTTGTAGGAAGATAAATACCATTGAGATCAATAATCTACGACCATCTGATTCAGTTCCTCAGAAGCTCTTACCAACCAGGCCACGGCAATCCTTCCGCAGTTCCGAATTCGAAAATACAAGGTAAAAGTGGGTTTAAAATCCGATAAAATTTCAACAACCATGCCGAATATTCCTATTACAACGGTTGTTTTAAATATTCCACTGACAGCCACTTTATTAATGACGGTTACAATTAATCAATCAGTAAACGGGACTTCATCACTCGTGTTTAGAGGACCCATTTATCATTTTGATGTCTTTAGTTTACTTAATTCAGTGCAATGGTAACACATGCCTGCTAGTATCACGGGGCTGTCTAATCAAGTAACAGTTAAAGGCTATTAAAGGAACACCATGGATTTTAGTCAGTACGAGTCTGACAGTCCCTCCCGTCCCGGCTTAGGTGGGAGTACTTAAATTAACACGTAAATAAAAGGCTGCACAGTACCTATACCAGGAGTTGTCATTATGATACTCCTTCATCGATATCGATCGCGTTTGGCGCTCCCATTGGCTCGCTCTAAGGTTATGTAAACTCTCAACCTAACGACGATGTATTTCTAGACTCCTAAAAACAGGCGACAGATGTCTGTCCACACATTAGGCAAAAAAGTCTTATATCCGTCTTATTTCGACCACTCCTGTGAGCCGTAAACATACCTTGAGACAGAACAGACCTTGAGTTAGCCAATCACAACGCAGTACCCCGACCCCTCGCTTACGTAGTACCTCAGTGAGTTGACAGAATAGTTTTTGTTCCCATAAACCGTGCATGCGGAGTCTAGTAATAAATCGTCGTTGTCTCAACCGCTGAGCTCCTTGTGTTATGAGTTGAGCTACACGGTAACTGACACATGCTTGCACTGACTGGACAGGTCCACTCAAATCTGTGTGGTTCTTTCTTCAAAAGACCACCTCAGACCCCTGCATGGTTCTCATATAACTTTACTAATACAAAATTGAGAGTAGTCAGGTACGAAACACCGGTCTCATCTAGTTTTAAAAATAGTGTCTTTTTGAAGTGTTAAAGAGTTTGCCAAAACCAATTTATTAAATAAACATCATATTTTATCATTATCATTTAACCAATGTGAGCGCCAAACGCGGTCGATGTGTATGATCGAGTATCGTAATGAGAACTCATGGTAGAGGCTCTTGTCTATCTTTGCCACTTATTTCCTTACACAATGCATTTTGCTATTCAAAGGTAACAATAACTCAAACATACATGGAAGTAATCCACATAACCATACAAATTGTAACTTCAGCAAGGTTAATGTCAGTATCAAAACCTTGACACTTCGTACCAACCTTCAAATGTTAGATAATAGTCATAGAGGATAGAGTACTTTATGTAGTACGAATCAATTATTTCACCGTCACGTTTGTTTCCGTTGTAGCGGTTTGAATTGTGTAGTCTATGGAAACCTTGGCCATTATTAATTAGTTAAGTATGTGGTTTTTTTTTGTCGTGGTAAAATTATAAATAGACGTTCGATCTGGAATACATAAAAGCGATAAAAAATAAATAAAAGCAATTGACTCATCTCAGGCTGGAGTTGCGAAAACAGACGAGGCGCGGACATTTGTCTCTACAGCGTCCCGGGATTTCATACAAAATGTATAGAAGCGTCGCGACGCAAAACATACAGAAGAGTCGAGTCGCGGGCGCAACGCTCACATATGTTTGCGCCTGCCTGTCGGCGACGCATCCTCGTCTTACGTCTCTTCTGTCTGGCCTGCGCTTAAGGTGACTGTCTTTCGATAGCTATGTTATTTTAGTCAGATTTAAGATCACTATAATTTTGACGTGTCGCGGGACTTTCTGAGTAGGTAACTGTGACCCTGGAACGTAAAGGGCTATTGAAAGCGTACCGTGGATTTAGTCAGTACAAGTCTGACAATCCCTCAGTGAGCCTTGTTGGAATCATTTAATGATTATACCACGATAAAAAGGCACTCCTCTAGGGCAGTTTTATACAGTCGGAAACGGGGACTCATTTATTGATTTTACAACGATGAGAAAAACCTGTAATTTTGACAGACTTGTTTGTGGCTGGAACCCAAAAGCAACCGTATTACAATAAGAACAAAGACGTGATTTTGACAGAGCACGAGCCCTGTCACTCCACTATCAAACGTGATCATTTAGTAACAGCTAATGATCGTGTAAGTTCGGCAGCAGTCGGGTGCCATCGCACGTGGTTAGGAAGCGTTTATCTCCGGCCTTCACGGCGCCCGCGTACTAATCTCTCAGCTTCCTGCCCCGGTTGTTACTCTTAATGAATACAACACTTTTTGCTGAAATCAGCGGGAACTATTCATCTTTGATAGCGAAGAAAATGTTTGAAGTTATTCCAATTAATTTGCCAATTACGGCTTTTATTGTGGTTGGCTTGTTAGGGTTCCGCGGCTTGGGGTTTGATATTGTTTTTTTTCATTTTACGGGCTGACCTAATAAGATAAAGGATTCTAGACGAAACAAAGCTAATCTAGTTTCATAAAAAAAACAGAACCTTAACAAAAGCATTCTTACATAGTGAAGAACCTATTTTTCGTTCTATTCTACGAAAGGTTTTTGAACAAAAAATCCGATGGCGTCTACTTTAGAAGACCAAGGTGACACTTATTAGAATTTATTGATATTATGATAGAATTTTCCAGTTATCTGACAACCAATCTCACCAAGGACATCGTATTATAACGGCTTAACTGGATTCTAGAGGCAGAATCAAGGCTTCTCGTTTAGAAACCGACCCAACATCCCTTTTTATACGTGTTTAAATCATCAATTTTAATGCTCACACACTAATATTTGGTAAAATGTGAACACCATGTACCTTTTTGCTATTTTTTTTATTTCTTATTATTTTATCATATTTAGTCTAGATTTTCAAGGTAGGTACATTGCATTATTATTTCATTAGTATTTACATTATTATTTCAAATGATGTAAAGAATTATTATAAAACATTTTTAAAAAGAGTAAGTATGGAGTTTCTTGCCCATTCTTCTTCATACAACCTACCTTTGCGAATGGGTGTAGAATCATTACCACCCCATCCCATTTCCTTAATTTTAATTTATGCGACGTTTAAAAGTGCCTCTTTGATGGCCTTATTGAATAAATGATTTGACTTTGACTTCAAATGAGTAATCCCACGCAGGGCGGGACGGAAGGGAAGACTGTCAGAGCCTCTACCATGAGTTATCATTACGATACTCGATCATACGCATCGACCGCGTTTGTCGGTCTCATTGGTTGACAGTTAGGGCCTTATCACACTAGCGGTTTGGAAGCGGTTGCGGGGCGGAGCGGCCGCACAGCGAATGCGTTGCGAACACGCCGCGGTTGCGCAGCGAATTCGTTGCGGACGCGCAACGGGATCGCCGCGAACAGCAAAGTGGACGCCATTTTGTACTGCCTCGAACAAACGCCAAAACGTCCGCCCCACTTCAGATCAACGAGGAATTTTTTGTATGAAGACTTTCGAAAAATTCCTCCAGCGCTGAAATTTGGCATAATATGATAAGAGTAGGTTATACAGATTATAGATGCATAATCATCCAAATTTTTTTTTAGCCGAGAAGTTTTTTTTTACCAAAACATGAATATTGCTTATAACTCTCGGCGAAAAATTCCTCAGCCTAATCTAATAATGGATCTTCCCAAATTCGTCGATGCTTTCGTTTTCGTTTTCGACGTTTTCGAAGTAATAACGTCAACAGCAATGTTTCCTCGTCGGAATCCATTTTGTTACTGAGTGTACAAACACGCGACGAAAACGTAACGCATTTGCCACGCGTCCGCGACGTGTTCGCGACGGATGCGCGGCGTGTTCGCGACGGATGCGCTGCGCGTCCGCTCCGCCCCGCAGCCGCTTCCAAACCGCTAGTATGATAACGGCCTTATACAACCTTGGAGCGGGCCAATGAGAGCGCCAAACGCGGTCGATATCGATGATCGAGTATCGTAATGACAATTCATTGTATGGGTACAGACTCGTACTGACTAAAATCTACGGTGTTCTTCAATTGCCATTTACGTTCCGGGCTGACAACTCTTTGAGAAGCGCGTGAAACACGTGCAAAGGCATGGCCAACGACGATATATTACTAGACTCCGCATGCACGATGTAAGGAACAAAAACTGTTCTGTCAACTCGCTGAGGTACTACGTAAGCGAGGAGGACGGGGTACTGCGTTGTGATTGGCTAATACAAGGTCTGTTCTGTCTCAAGGTACTTTTACGGCTCACAGGATTGGTCGAAATAAGACGGATATCAGACATTTTTGCCTAATGTGTTGACAGACATCGGTCGCCTGTTATTAGGAGTCTAGTAATATACCGTCGGTGGGCATGGCTGATGAGGAAACGTTTGGCATTGACGAACAAGATACGGGACCCTAACAACCAAGTTTGTAAAACACTGTTACCATACTTTTTATACTCATATCACTCAAAGATTACCCGAAGCGTTAACACAGATCTATGGATATTACGATACCGTAAGCTTTAGCCGACTTATGAAATTAGTCGTGAACTCGTGATAGTGCTCCGTATATAGATTATCTTAGTTTGCTGCCAACGAAAGATACAGTAATGTCTAGTTGCCTGTTGGTCTAGTGGTTGACAGCTATGCTATGCCGGATGTCGTGGGTTCGATTCCCACCCAGGACAAATTTTTATGTGATGAGTAAAATCATTTGTTCTGTGTCTGGGTGTAAAAGGGATGTTGTGGAATATTATTACTTATTATTAATGGTGCAAGAAATTGTGTCAATTAAAGTTATAAACAAACGGTGTAGCTTTGGCAATAGACTGGCTGTGTTTGTCAAAGGACCGCTAGATTGGTGTAGCAAAAGAGGCTTGGAACTTACAAGCGTAGTGTAGGAGATCCGACAAATTGGACTGACGACCTAAAACAAGAAGTTTCGGCAATCTTTTTGAAGAAGGTAAAGTGTTTCACAACATATTTGAAGAGCCTTGATGGTAAGGGTGAGTTGTTTGTTAAGTTAAAGCATAAAGTATGCCTGTCGGTAATGTCTTAACAGCTTACCTCGACCTTGGAACGTAAAGGACAACTGAAAGAGAAAGGTGGTTTTTAATCAGTCATATCTGACAGTTCCGCTACTTGCAAAGCAAGAGGATTTTTATAAGTAAAACTTGATTTAAGATCTGTTTTGGTGGGTGTAAAATGGCTATAGAAGCCTCAGTTTTTCAAATTAGTCACACATTTAATATCTTGCTGTAATTCTGATTTCAAGATAATGAAACTAGATAACAGGAAGTTTTGCATATAACGATGACGCAAAACGTTCCTTTTCAGTATAATTTGAAGTGGGTGACAAACCTCCCATGGGGTTTGCGTGGGCGCAAAGATAACAACATATTGCTAAAACTAATCAAAGCTGAAAGCTGATGACGCAAATGCTTCAAATTAACTGCATATTACCTCTTTTATCAGAAGGTTATAACCTTCCGTGGAATTTTACTGGCTGTTATGAAATATCGAGAAAGTTTATTAATGCCGACAGAAAAGAAGAAATTAAAATAAAACATATTTAAAAAATGTCCTTAGAGCATTCGCGTTAAGTCGTTAAAAAGCGCCGAGTTTTAACAAAAAGGTGTAACCGCCCAGTACTAAAAAAAAAACAGTTCGAAAAGAACGCCGCGATTTAAAAGCGTTGACGTGTATGTAAGTTATATGGGAATGCATTTATTCTATTTCGGCGTTTTTTTAACGCCGGGTGCTTATTGGCGCTAGAGTATGCGCCATGAAAGAAGGCCCAGGAAAATAGGTGGTACTACATGTTTTAAACTCAATATTTTGATGTGTTATGACATTCACACTAGGCCCACGTCAAAAGGATTCGGTTGCGGGGCAGACTCTATAAACATGGTTGGAACTTTGACACTGGAATGACGTTGATAGACACTAATTATAGCCCCGTGGGGGCACCAGATTAATCCAAATTAATTTTAAACATGATACATTTTGCTCACACGCCATAATACCCTTGAAAACATTATGTACATAGTGTCAGCAAAAAGAAGTGTGATGAAAACAAATCTTCACCGATGTCATGAAAAAGGTATGTCCAGGAACATTTCTACAAAAAATCCCCATCATTGTTACAGTTTTCTTTTTACAAGTGTAATCAAGGCAAAGGGTACCCACTAATTACGAAAACCGTAGTTCCTTGAATTCGATTACGGAAGCCCGCATGTCATTCATTTCTGGGTACGTACCATCATCAGGAACTCCCAAAAGCCATAATTTCCATGTGATTGTTCCGTAAATGTTTGTTCTCCGAAGTGGGCATCGTTTCTTTCAAGGTGCTTATTTGCTTTTAAAAATTCAAGTCTGAATCAAAGCTAATGTTTGACGTTTAAGGTCAGTAGCCTAATATTACGGCAAATCTTTGTGTCAGCATTTTAAATCGCGTGGTTATGATTTGGCAAGAACAAAAGACGACCGCTAATTCGTTAGGAAGTGGTTGGAAATTGGTACATGGAATAATCTACTTTTTATTTCATCATCATCAAATGAGTACTCCCTCCTAGAGGAGAGCGGGAGGGACTGTCAGACTAGTACTGACTAAAATCCACGATGTCCTTTCTTAGCCTTTTACGTTCCGGGGTCACGGTAATGAGATGAGTCCCGCGACCCCGGCGGGCTTTGGCACTCTAATCCGACACAGGTATCTTCCAAAACTTCTGTGTCCGGTGAGGACCTGTGTCATGCGGTAGGTCAGGACGCCGTGACACCTATCTAGCCACTTCTCAAAGAGAGGTCTTACCGCCGCGATAGCGTGCCCATGATATAATCGACTTGAGCAAGGTTTGAAATGAGACAGCGCTGAGTCGTAACTGACTGGCGTCTGAGGACTGAAAATTTCAATGGTGATCATCGCACTGATAATTATGGAGCGATGATAGGCTGCCATGGAGAACAAAAATCTAGATGATGGCATGGGACCATTAGAATTAAGACGAGGCCCAAATGCAAGATGTAAGCGGGCTGACACTAGTCTTGGGCAATGGAAGTCGCTTAAAATTCGGTTACCATCGAATGTAATTTTATTGTGCTATAGAAACTCAGAGTGATTTTAATCAGCACACATTTGACAGACCGGATGATTTAGGACATCACCCGAAAAGATGTTCATTCATGGATTTCGGGAGTTGATATTCCAGTAGATTGCTATTTTTGTTTAGCAGTCATAACAACGACGATATATTACTAGACTCCGCATGCACGATCTAAGGAACAAAAACTATTCTGTCAACTCGCTGAGGTACTACGTAAGCGAGGAGGACGGAGTACTGCGTTGTGATTGGCTAACTTAAGGTCTGTTCTGTCTCAGTCTCAAGGTATGTTTACGGCTCACAGGAGTGGTTGAAATAAGACCGATATAAGACTTTTTTTGCCAAATGTGTTGACAGACATCGGTAATATATCGTTGATGAGTATTACTGAAAATGAAACCATTCTTAACCTTCGTCTTAAGACTCTGTAGATTTAATCGTAACCCTACCAAAGACAACCATAAACAGGTTTTCATAAACCTCGGTTGCTCAACCGGCTATGCGGGTGTCGCCACTCTTATCACCACTTTCACTGATATGAGCTGAAATTGCGACATTTTCATGTCACTGTGTCGTAATATACGTAGGTATGTAGGTGTACATCATAGTTCCGATATACCTACATTGATTTATGCAGTAACTTGGAATATTTTATCTTCACGGGAGATTCCTGTTTCGAGCGCTTTGTTATCCTTATAATATTGCGAAGTTATTTTTGTAGGATCCTTTTATTGTATTTAATTATCATATTTAATTGCTTCATAATTTAATGTCTACATTGCGATACTTTTATTTTAGAACGACATTACAAAAATGATAATACAGTTAAATATACAATGATAAAGTGACCAAGTGCGATTCGATCACATTGTTTTCAAAGGCTGTAAAAGCATCCTGAAGATATCGCTTCGGAAAATTACATGGCAATTCGACAAATTATTAGTTCAACGAATTCTATTGTAACAGGAATCATGTTATCATCAAAAACAGTTAAACTGGATACTACTAGTAGGTACTTTTTTTTCAGCACATTTCATGATTATTTGATTAACTTTACAGCTTCTGTAAAGTAATCAAATAATCACGTTATAGCAACTAAATTCATTTTAAATGGACTAGCCATGACATAATTCATTCCAATCAGATTCCATGTGTACGAATCAGCAAAATATTATGAATTTCATCTAAATATCTATGAAAAACGCACTTAAAATGTCATCAGTTTATAATACTTAGTCTGAACTACGATTTACAAATGGTTTTTTTTGGCTACTGCAATCAGTGTTTGAAATCTCATCATAAGTTAAAATAGTTATAATTTTGTAGTTTATTTTTAATCAGATCCCAGCCAGTTTTTTTCACTTCACTTATAAACAACATAATAATATTATAACATTTGTGTATATGCAATCAGGGAGCCCCCAATCTGGGAGCAACCTCGTAAGGGAGACCCCAATAGAGGCTCAGATTCTGATTCAGATCCGGCGTCCAGGTGCTGTCTTATCGGGTAACCATGACCCTGGAACGTAAAGGGCCATTGAAGAAACACCGTAGATTTCAGTCAGTACGACTCTGACAGTCCCATCCTCTCCACCCAGGGCAGGAGGACTCATTTGGTGTTATTTTCTTAACAAGGATAGCACGGGGTCGGTCCATGTTGACTATAGGTTTTTAATCGTTCTAATATTTTCTATGATTTGTAATCACCAGAACGATGACTACATATTTCACATACGTTTACTAAGAAACTTTTTATCTATAATTTATTTGCAGATGAAAGGAAGGAGCCATTACAACATTACATTACACTAACATGCAGTCATATTTCATAATTCACTAAACTTATGAAGTTATGAAATATTACAGGTTAATGAACCGCGCTCTGAGCATTAAAAACCATTTAAGTATGCATATGGCGCAAATTAGCTAATAGCTTTTAAAAAGAAGAAAAAACGTAATTCAAATCGCAAGGGTATAATTTATAGTCCATCAATTGCACGCTCCTATGCTTCGTTTGAACGACTTACACCTTTCACCTGTGGTCAAGCGTAGTAGGCAAGTGGCATTGTACTAAATTGCCGTTTGCCTGTCTCATTAGTAACGGCATACTTTCTCAAAGCACTTCCTTTTGTACCTATCGTTTGTTTTGATATTTGCTTGCCGATGCCAGTTGCCTACTTGCTAATATTATTATCAAAGCTCGGAGTACGTAGATTGATCTTATGTACTTGTTTCACGAACTGTCATAGAAATCATAACATGGATAAGCCTTATTCCCAGGATTTCATTTTAGTCCTTTTTTTTTACGTGGTAATATCATCAGATGAGTCCTCCCACCCCGGGCAGGGCGGGAGGGACTGTCAGACTTGTACTGACTAAAATCCACGGTGTTCTTCAATAGCCCTTTATGTTCCGGGATCACGGTGATGGTATAAGTCCCGCGACCCCGGCGAGCTTTCATTTTAGTACTTACGGGTTTTTTAACCGATTCGGCTGAAATTTGAAATAAAGATGGCTTATCCCTGGATTTACACATAAATTACATTGTATCCTGAAAAAGTTTCCACGGGAATAACTAATACTCTACCCGGAATCCCAGAGGCATGTCCATGTTAATATATAAGTTACAGGTTATTGAGTCCCAATCATTCTACCTACTATATTATTATGCTAAAGGTTTTTTTTCTTGTTTATGTTCAATTTATGTTTTATGGCTTAACTTAAATGTAAGTTTCGAAATGTTAATGGTAAAAGGAGAGCGTTACTTTCTTTCAATATCGTACTTTATTTAGAACCAAGGATTTTTTGTACGAGTTTTTTAATTAATTTGGACACTGCTTATCTTGTGTATATTGTGTAATTAAATTCAAAGCTAACTTTCAAAAGTTTTTATCCATGTTTGAACTGTGTTAGCGTAATGGGACCGAAAGAGCTTTTACATAATTTGGTTTCAAAACATTTTATTTTACATGGGCCTCAATAGGCACTTATAACAAGTCAAGGAAAAAAAATTGGTACTGTTCGGGTTGGTCGTTTTCTTGGAGAAGAACCAAGAAGAAAATCCATGGTTACTCTTTTAAAACGATTTGCTTTTAAAATGTCATCAAAAGTGTAACAGAAGGGACTATCTCAGTAATCACCCTATTCTTTCGCTTGCCCTTTACGTTCCAGGGCTGTGACATCCTGTTTAAACAGTCCCCGCGTACCAAATGAGTACGAAAGTAAGTATGCTAAAGCTGTCTGTTGAAAAGAAAATTAATACATGCCTTATCAAACCTATTTTTTTAAAGAATTTTGTAACCAAACCAAGTTTCTTGTTCACACACGAGAAAACAAAAGCAGTACTTTATATAATTACTTTTATTTTGATGTAACTGTCGATGTTACACGTAGATGTTACAAGATTGTACGCAAGTTAGCCGGGTATTATGGAAACCAGAGCAAAAAGTTCACAGATTACTCCATGTAACTACTGTATATTATTTGAATTGCAAATATGTTATTATGTGTGCTATCGTAACTAGAACCGGCAATTAGGGATGTGTTATAAAATGCTTTGTTGGTAGGTAGTAGTAGGTACATTATTGTTTGACAGAAAAATTATACGGTAGTAGATAGTGAAATCTTTGCATTGAAATTCGAAATAGTGTCATGTCATTTACCATGCCGGTCGACGCGACGGCGCGTCGTGTTCCACGCGCGCCTCAAAGAGCTTCCGCAAGATGATGGGGCCGCCCTGTAGAGGGCCAAAGCTTGCCGGGGTGGCGGGACTTATTTCATTACCGTGACTCTTAACATAAAGGGCTATTTAAGGACACTGTGGATTTTGATTTTACCACGATAAAAAAATCTAGTGTCGCTTTTTATTCGTCAAAGGTTTCTTGTTTTTTACCCATAAAACTTTGTGGAACCATTTCCTGCCTACCACTACATCTCTCAAGGAATAAAACAATGGTAAAGTTAATTACTTTTAAACGCATTAACGCATGCGTTGCTCACCTTAAAGATGATAATTGAGGAAAGAAAAATTTTCCGATTGCAAGTGGGATTCGAACCCGCGTTTTCTGGATAGGTACTCCAGACGCCTTAACCAACCAGGCCATTGCAATTCACACTTGCAAGCCAAAATTCTCTATTCCTCGTTTGATACTTACGCTTTGCGGTAGCGTGGCGCCATCTCTTGGATTAGTGTTTAACTAACTTCCAATGGTAAAGTTGCCATTGTTTTATTATTATACCAATAAATGAATGTAACGAAGTTGTTTAATAACAGTCATTTCTATTTTTCATTTGGTATAATTTATTTGACGCATTGCATCATCATCTGCCTCTAGCCTTTACCCAACTATATTGAGGTCTCGGCTTCCATTCGAACTGAATGCAGCTGGATATCAGTATTTTACATAGAGCAACTGTCTATCATACCTTCACAACCCAGTAACTGAGCAATACGATAACCCGGTAAGACTGGTTGTCAGACTTATGAGTTTCTGACTAACAATAACGACTGTCAACGTCAAATCTACAAATGACTGCCGGGACCAACGGCATTACGTGCTTTGCGATGCACGGAGGAAATTCGCTATGACCGATGGTCACCCATCCACAGACCAACCTCGGCAAGCGCGGCTTAACCCGGAAGATCGGCCTGACCGGCTGTAATTATATGTATAGCCACGAGATTTGGCGCAATGCATATGGTTGTAGTGGAGACCACGGACTAGCAAGCGCAGCGTAGGACGTCCACCAACAAGGTGGACAGACGACCTTATGAAGGTCGCCTAAAGACGCTGGATGCAGGTCGCTTCCAACCGGTATATGTGGAGATCAAAAGGGCAGGCCTATGTGCAGCATGATGATGATATTATGGTTGTAAAATGGGCACACCTTTCAGTTTGTAGACGAGATGTTAAATTATGTCTTCATATAAGATCACGAACAAAACCATAGTATAATGTAGGTAGTTGATATAAGTTCAGTAAATACATAAGAGGACACGCAACGTATTACATGCTGCAATTTGTAGGTCTCTACTAATTTGTTATCTAAGCTTTTTGTGCTCCGCCAATTTTGATGGAAAGTAGCACGGTCGAGTAACGCAAGCTAGTGGACTTGCTCAACTAAAAAAACATTGCTGTGCTAGTAAAATTAAATTAGTCTTTCTAGAACAGTGTTAAAGGAAGGAATATTAATTAGTTTTTTTTTGTCTGTATTTTTTGAATTTGGAGATCGTGAGCTAGAATTCTAGTTAAGAGATTAAGGTTGAGCAAATTGTGTACTTATTTGTGTTTGTAATTAGAATTCTTTGATGTCAGTTTGCTCTGCAAATGATGATAGATTCTTCTGTCCTCCTACACTAACATTGAGGACTAACTAGATGCTTTATTGAGGCTAATCTAACTACGTACTAATAAAATACGTCCTACTTAGATAATTATTTATTTTTAGAAATGAAATATTTCTTTTAAGTCTGACAAACAGTTTTACCAAGATTTATCCTATTGCTCAGTACTTATTAGATTGTAAAGGTCAGATAGGTAGTCGCTCTATATAAAATAAAAGTCTTCAAATATAGGTAAGTATTCGAAGACTGGAAACAAACCCCAGAGCGGAAAAAAGATATACAGATGTCGAATAAAATAGTATTTTATTATTTCCTTCTTTTATTAAGAACAATCTTCTTAATAAAATTAATTACGATCTAGCCTAAAAGACTAATAAGTACTTTATTTAACTCTAACTTAATATGCTAGGTTATTAATTATTTTAAAACTAAGAATAGTGTCCATTAGTACTTTAACACAAGCATAGCACTTTCTTAGAGTCTCTATCACTTTATAAAAACACTTTTTTCGTGTGTTATATGTAGGTATAGCACAACATTTTTACTATAATTCACTCACTTTACACTCTACACTAATTCAAAAGGTTTAGTTCTTTTTAGCCTACGTAGTTTTTTCTGATTATAAATACCCAAGTATTTTAAAACGTTTGCTTACATTCAAAGGATACCTACTGCTCAAATGCCAGCGGTTCATTCATAAACTAACGAACAGAAGTTGCTTTTATTAGTTAGTTACCCAACTCTAACTTCGAAAGTTAACAAAAGGTCAATAAACAAGCCACATCCAACTTTGTACTACCAACAATAAAGTTGCATTTATCAAATGCCAATCCATTAATAACTTTATAACTGCCATAATGTCACAAACTGTCGGAAATAAAAGGTGCACGCCAAACGTACAGCACGTTCGTTAACAATCAAGTGATTCTGGGAATCTTCTTTGTCAACAGTGTGTCCGGGGCCTTACGTCCGGTATTTGGGTATTTGCATCGTCCTGTGTGTGGTCACGAACTGCATAGGATAGTAGAAAGACTGTCTGTAAGGTATTTAGCTGGTTATATGTAGGTGATTAATTATTTATAGATTTTTATTGAGTACTTTATGCGGTCTACTCCAATACGTCCTCTTTGGTTTTATTAATTCGTGTCGTCGTGACACTCCTTGGATTATGAACTTTATGATAACTGACAAATGCTTGCACTGTTTGAAAAAGTCTACTCTTTTAGTGCTTCTTTCTCCAAAAGACCATCTCGGACACCTACATGGTCTTCATACGATTTGGCAAAGATATATATATTTTTTTTTTTACGTGGTAAAATCATCAAATGAGACCTCCCACCCCGGGCAGGGCGAGAGGTACTGTCAGACTTGTACTGACTAAAATCCACGGTGTCCTTCAATAGCCCTTTATGTTCCGCAGTCACGGTGATGGTATAAGACCCGCGACCCCGGCAGGCTTTAGCCCTCTGAGAGGGGGCCTCGTCATTATGCTGACGCTCTTTGAGGCGCGCGTGGAACACGACACGCCGTCGACCCGGGCATGGTCCATGGTCGGGCGGCGAGTTGCCCTTTACTCGCCGCCCGCATGCCCGCGCCTACGGTGGCCGGAGATCGTCTTGCGACGTCCGACGCCGTGGGCGTCCACCACCGCGGGTGGGGCGGAGGGAGGACCTGGTCCTCTCTCTCACGCGGCCCGCCTCCTCCTTCGCGAGCATGACTGCTTCGCAGAAGGAGGCGACCGCTTCTCACTCCGTCTCGCCCCGCAGCATGGCCGCGACCAGTGCTGGGCGCGAGAGGTCTCCGCCTAAGCGGGGCAATCCTGCACCGTATGCTCGACTGTGTCCTCCGGGCGATCTACGCAGTGGTGACACCCAGGCGTTTCTTCCTTTCTCATAAGACACAGGTACCTTCCGAAACATCCGTGTCCGGTGAGGACCTGCGTTAAGCGGAAGGTTAGGACGTGACGTCTCTCCAGCCACTCCTCAAAGAGGGGTCTTATCGCCGCTATTGCGGCGTGCCCGGCCGTCGGTCGCGACAGTCGTGCCCTCCATACTGCCCTGAGATCGCGCCGGAGCTCTTCCCGCCGCGCCTCGACTTCTCGAGGCAGCGGGGTCACGCCCCGGCGCTGCGCCTCCACGCGCCATTCATAGACGCGCTGGAGGGCAGTCGCCTCCAAGATATTTGGACTTGGAATGATAATTATGGCTGCCGAGTATGTTTCAGTTATTTTTTCTCAAAGTATACAGGTAAGTAAGCACATAGACCCGTGGAATGTCAAAAAGTTTGTGAAGATCGATTAAAGAACCATGAAAAATAAAGCGTCATCATCGTACCAGAAATGTAAAAGTGGTTTGTCTTCTTTCTTCTTCTTTTAAGTAGCTACATACAAAGCGTTTGACGCATTTTTTTTCTTTTTTATAAGCTTGGTTATTGATGAAATATCTAGATAACTAGGATATGAAGAAAAAAGTTGTTTGTACAGAGAAGACTTTTATTGAAGTGATTGACACAAGTCAATATAAAAAACACATGTTCGAATATTTGAAATAGTGTTTGAACCAAAAAGTTTCCACACTTCCCCTCAAACAACATCCATCATCAGATATCCTCACATCACACCACACCAGACAAACTCAGATTCAGATCGCGCACACATTTACTAAATGCCACACGACCTAATGGTTTAGTCAGCATATCTGCTGGGTTATCTTCCGTACATACATAGTCCAGTCGTACAACATTCTTAGCAATACAATCTCTGACATAGTGCGCCCTGATGTCTATATGTTTCGTCCTTCTATGCGCTACAGGATTGTACGCAAGTTTAATAGCACTCTGATTATCTACGAAAATGCAAATAGCCCCAAGATATTCACCTCTTATAAATGCGTTCAGCTGCCGCAAGTGAACTGCCTCCTTGGTTGCCTCCGAAAGTGCAATATATTCGGCTTCCGTTGACGACAGTGCCACACAAGTTTGTTTCCGGCATTCCCAGTTAATCAGCGAGTTTCCGCATCTAAAAATAAATCCAGAATACGATTTCCTATCTTTGATGTTCCCTCCCCAGTCAGCATCCACAAATCCCGTGATGTCCTGCACCGGCGACTTGGGAAATATCAAACATAGATCCCTTGTACCCTTAAGGTATCTCAAGATATGTTTAGCAGCTTTGCAATGACGTTCCTCACAACATGAGTTGTACTGTGCCAAAAAATTTACCGCAGCCGCAATATCCGGGCGTGTGTTACAGGCCAAATAGTTCAGCGACCCTATGAGCGCCTGATAAATACGAGAGTCTTGGCAGGATAAGAACTTACCTCCTTCCCCTTCCGCCAAGGCTTTATGGAAATCCATTTCCGTCGGAGTTTTTACAGGTTTGCAGTCAGAAATACCATATTCATCCAAGATCTTCGAAATAAGCCTCGATTGATTCAAATATATCCCAGTATCAGTCTTAGACAAATGCATACCTAAAACTTGTCTCGCTTCCCCTAAATCCTTTATCTTGAAATGTTTACAAAGATTGTCTAATAAAACTTCCTTCTGCTGTTTGTCTTTGTAAAATAATAAAAAATCATCTACGTACAGAGCAATATAAAAATCATTATTTTTGTAAAGACAGCTATCAAAGTCACAGCGCTTGAAGTTCAAAGACAATAAGACTTCATTTACTTTTTCATTCCAGGAACGTGAAGCTTGTTTGAGGCCGTATATCGCTTTTTCTAGTAAAGCGCCGTATTCACCATCTGTCACGGCTGTACGTCATGCACGATGCACGACGCAAAAACAACGTGAATAGGCTTGACGTACGTCAAAATCACGGTGTTTTTGCTTCGTGCATCGTGTACGACCTTGGCGGGACGTACAGCAAGATGGAACGTGAATACGGCGCTTAAGCAAACTTTTTCCTTCGAGTTTTTATCTATGCAACCCTCCGGCTGTTGCATATATACTCTTTCGTGTAAATTACCGTTGAGAAAAGCAGTGTTCACATCAAAGTGACTGATGAACAAGTCCTTTTCTACAGCCAACGATAGCAGCAATCTAACTGTCGATCTTCTTACGACCGGTGAATATGTTTCGAAGTAGTCAACCCCGTAGGACTGAGTGAAACCCTTCGCTCCAAGTCGAGCTTTATAGGTCTTGTTACTATCTGCATCAAACTTGTACTTGAAGATCCACTTACTTCCCACGACTTTAGCTTCAGGTGGCTTATTGACGAGCTTCCAGACCTTGTTCTCGTACATCGAATCCATCTCTTTTTTCATGGCTTCCTTCCAGTTATCCTTATCTTCCCGACATAAGGCTTCCTTAACTGTCAAAGGCTCCTGGTCTTCTGTACAGCATGCAAGTCCATGAAGATTTCCTTTTCTGATTCTACTACGTAGAGGATAACGACATTCACCTTCGTTTGCCTCTTCTCTGTTAATAGAATATATATTATATATATTATATTATTATCCCTTCTTATTTCCTTTAATTTTAATAAACGACGTTCAAAAGTGCCTCTTTGATGGCCTAATTGGAATAAATGATTTGACTTTGACTTTGAGTACTTATTTAAGCCTATTTAAAAAAATACACTTTATTTCGTGGCAAATAGGTTTCCAAATTAAAATTCAATTCACAGTGCTCCATTTTTAGCGGTAAATGTTACCACGACACAAAGAAGAACTATCTAGATATACTCCGTACTGACAAACTAAGTAATTACTCTATCCATTATCCGTGCATCGCCACACAGGATCAGTTAATGTTTAAATATAAATGTAAATATCGCAATCCATCACCCCAGGTGCGGCACGTCTGCTTACTAAGTAGTTTGTAATGTAACATGTTGTACAACTACATTACAGTACATTACACCTGCTTTACACGCTCGTGGCTCTTACTATACGGCTGATGTTTGTAGAGTACTCGTGTTTTGTTATTATAATGTAGCTAAACGTGAGAACTGGAATTTGTATACCTGATCGAAATCTTATCATTACTTTTCCTGGTTTTATGACATAAAGTGGAACAATTACTTCCTTCACAGATTGGTGTGACATCCTTCTCCCCCTGTCACCTTTCTAAAAATCTGAAAAAAAAGCAATTACAGCTTGATACATGGTTTCTGTTTAGGTTAATCAAAACCCAAAATCTAAATAATATCATAACGCCGCTTTCACATTAGAGCGTTAGCAGCGCGAGAGAAGCGCGGCAAAAGCACATTTCTTCACATTTTATATGATCAGCTTCTTATTTTGTTGTGTTTGTAACCATAGGGACCGGGTTTTACAGGACTTTTACCCTTGCGAAGCCGGGACGGGCCGCTAGCTTTTAATAAAACTGAATTGTAATATTTTTATCCTTCCTCAAACATAACATCCTGATGCAGGATAAAAACATTTTCCTCTAGAGTTACTAAACATGAAGATTTTACACATTTTACCTCGTATTTCTAGTAAATAAATTAAGATTCTGTGCTCGTGCATTGCGACAATGTTTCGCGTCCCATTTATGTACAGTCGCGTACAGATTTATGTAACACATTTATTATTTATAGCTTTGTTTATTTGTATTCTGTCCTTTAGAACTACCTTTTAAGGAAGTTTAAGGATTTAGTATGTATGTGTCGCAGATTGTGAAAGTTAGAATCTGTCTAAGGATTGCATTGTGAAATTGCGAGCGTTTACTAAGTTTCAACGCATTTTTTTTTGAAATTATGCAAATCGGTTTTTTTTTAAGTTGCATAAATACGATGACTAGCTCTTACTCTGATTACATAAATTGAGGTTATTTTTGTAACGTTTCGCTTTAAATATTAAATCAATTAATTATTTAATTAATTAAACAGCATCATTTAGGTCTTCAAATAAAATCTATTAGCATCAATGCTAAAGTGGCGTTTTTAGATCAACTGATGATCATTTCTATAATAACTAGCTGAACCGGCAAACGTTGTTTTGCCATATAAATATAAAAAATAAGGGTTGATCGTAGATGGGTGAAAATTGAGGATTGTATGTATTTTTGTATGTTGTATCATAAAAAAAAGAAATTAAATTTTTTGTCTAAAAATAAAAAGTAAAATTTTGGTGTGGACTACCCCTAACATTTAGGGGGATGAAAAATAGATGTTGGCCGACTCTCATAGATACCGGATAAGCACAAAAAAAAAATCATCAAAATCGGTCAAGCCGTTTCGGAGGAGTATGGCAACGAAAACTGTGACACGAGAATTTTATATATTAGATTTTCAAAATAAGAACATTTCGCAATATCATAAAGGCACATTCACACGCAACCGTCTTGCAAAACGCGATAAACGACTAGAACCGGTAACACGGTACGACGATACAACAATGGCGTCTGCCACGTCTCGCGGTCATCGTAAGGGCCGCGTGTGTTTATTTACGAGCTGCACGTGGCTCGACGACCTTCAAGGACGCCCGGTTCTGTCCAACTGGACACTTGACAACTTATTTCTAGGAAAAATACAAGCCAATGGATTTTTTTGCATTTTTTATCGCAAAAACTGTTGTTTTGAAGAATAAAAACTTACATGGATTGGATTGAAAGAAAAGTTATATGCTAATTAAATGACAGTTTTGGAATGATGTTTATTTGTTCATGTAGGTTATGTCAACACTTTTGCAAGTCTTTTCACAACCGGGGTCGCGGGACTTATTTACATCACCGTGACCCCGGAACATAAAGGACTATCGAAGGACACCGTTGATATTAGTCAGTACAAGTCTGACAGTCCCTCCCGTCCTGCCCGGGGTGGGAGGACTCATTTGATGATTTTACAACGATAAAACAAAAAAAAAAGTCTTTTCACAAACAAGAAGAGGCTGGTGTTTCGTACCTTACTACTGTAAGAAGAAACATCCTAAACAAATTCAGTGGCTCAGTGGTCTGTTAATGTCTCAAATTTTATTGATTAACAGGAACGTATATAATTCAGTAATTATTATTTTAGCATAAACATACAACACAACGTGACAGCTTTATCTGAATTTATCACTTACTCCATTTATCAGTTCGCGCACCTTCCTACTAAAAGCTCTATCAACTGCGCAATAATAGCCCATGCAAAAGTTTGCTCAATGGAAACTACAATCAAAGTTTTAACCCACGACTTACGTCATGCGGATGGTGAGTAATGGGTGACTTGCAGTCCGATCATGGACCATGCTCGAGGTCGAAAGCGCATCGTCTTCTACGCGCGCCTCCTAGAACTGTCAGCAATCTGCCGGCCCCTTAGAGTCCCATCTGGTAACAGTGACCCTGCCACATTAAGGGCTATCGATGGACACAGTATGATGGATCATTGTGGATTTTAGTCAATAGAAGTCTGACAGTCCTTCCCGTCCCAGCCTGGGAGGTAGAACTCAATTAATGAGTTTACCATGTAAAAAAAATATAACAAGTCATATCAAGTCCACATTATGGAATGATCATTTAAGTAAGGTCGAGGTGTACCGAGTTCCCTAATGTAAGTACATCCCTTAATTCAATAGCATTCTGTCGATTTAAAGGAGGTGAATCTGCTTCTGAATCAATAGCACTTCGCTCGACCTGAGAATTGATCCCACAACTTCGTGCGTGGTAGACACTTGCGTCACTAGACAAATGAAGCAGTCCTCATAAATCTTGAGATAACCATAAAATATAATATTAATATTACAAGATACAAAGATGGGCGTGGCTCTTATCTGTACATAGCAGTTTAGTCTAATGGACATGGAGCCAAACGCCAGTGGCCATAAATTAATCGTAATAAACAAATCAAAATAGTGTCGCCTGAATTTATTGGCGGATAGCGCAGTGTTATTTTAATCATTAAGCATTAGTTACACTTGTACGAGTGATTGCATTCGGGGGTTAAATCTTTATCTTTTTAAAATGTGTACGTCAAAGTCCAAAACAAAGTATAAGTTCACGTAGGTAGTACGAATGTTTTTGTGGTTTTATTCGAAGGCTACCGCGGCACTGGAATGCCCTTTGTAATTGATGGAATAGGGTGGGTTTTAGCCAGTATAAGTCTAACACTACGTTCAACTCTACAAAGAGCGGGAGAAGTAATTTGATGATTTGCCACTCACCCAAAGAAGAGTTACATTTGTCTGCTGTAGTCGTAGTGGATGAATTAACAGAGGCTTGTAGTTCTCTTACTGATAATTTATCCTATTAATATATGAAACAGTCAAAACTAGCCGTTTTCCTAAAAAACAGCCTAAAACTATAAATGTCATTATTGTGATAATATGAAAAATAATTATAAGACATTATAATAATACCTACTTAAATTCATTATGTTTATGCGAATTCAATCTACAGTTTTACACTAAAATGTCAGTTGTCTCACTACTGATAAACAAAACTGGCTTCACAATGACAAATATATTGCCCGGGCAAGTATATATAACCCTTAAACAACTGTCAAGAAATATGAATATTAAAGTAACCTTGGTATAATTATTTATATTGTTTCTAACCACATTCTTCAGTTTGACATTATATTAAATCATAATCTGACAGAAGATAAACCTATCAAAAATATATATTAATATATATTTGTTTTGTCCTTGTTATTTAAAAACCACTCTGAATATGATATGTTAATATTTCATTATAGATCATTGAGATTGTCAAACAGTGTCAAATTCCATTGTTTTGTAACAGTAGTTATAGTAATAATACAAACTAATTTAAACATTTGGCATCTATGTTTGACAGCTCAATTATCATAATTTAGGTAAGAATTTATTATAATTATTGCTTAAGCTTACAATATGAATTTCTAAACAAAAATTCACACAACATTATAGAAATATGGCTTTTTTATACTTGTTTCTATTATTAGATGAAATGATCTGATATTAATAGCTTATGTATCTGAGAAATTGAGAATGCAATATAATTCATTAACATTGAAAAAGAAACAGCAGAATCAGTTTACTAATGGAACAGTTTACAGTAATTTTAGGTATTTAAATAAAAAAATAATGTTGCCATACGATAAGATTATTTTGAAAGATCTTTGTGAACTATAGCTGATAATCAACTGATCAGGCAGTTGTAGGGTTTTTCAAGGCTCTTTCCTAAAACCTAATCTGTGTTATAATAATGGAAATAGAACCCACAGAAACAAGAATGGCCTTAGTAACTACTACAACTATATACAGGGTGAATTTTTCAACTGGGCGTGGATGGCTACTTTCGAAACTATGAGGAATATCGAAAAACGTTGAAAGGAGTCTCGAGGCCGATTTTGACGAAAACTAAAACTGCATCGTTGGATTTTAGAAAAATCTAAAATCCTGGTCAGGAATCGAACCCGCTGAATTTGGAAAAAAAATCACACCCTGTATTATTACAGCGTTCGATAGTGTTGCTAATAAGGATCAAATTCTGGGAAGTAATCATATACGGAAAACTTAAGGAAATGGCTGATTTTTATGAAATTGCTATTTTTCCATGTTACTTTACATCTACTGAGCCATAATTTATTCGAAATTATAAAATTTCATTGTTTTCAATGCCTCACTGGATTTGACGTTTCAACAATCCCACTGTACTTAGCAATACGACATTATTGAGTTGAACCAAAAATACCATTATTTTAAAGAAGAAAAGGTAACTTATGTTTCAAATTCAGTCTTTGCCTTGAAGATAAATCAGTTTTTTTGTAATTGTACATTTTCCTTAAGTTTGCCGTATATAATTACTTCCCAGAATTTGATCCTTATTAGCAACACTATCGAACGCTGTAATAATACAGGGTGTGATTTTTTTTCCAAATTCAGCGGGTTCGATTCCTGACCAGGATTTATGATTTTTCGAAAATCCAATGATGCAGTTTTAGTTTTCGTCAAAATCAGCCTCGAGACTCCTTTCAACGTTTCTCGATATTCCTCATAGTTTCGAAAGTAGCCATCCACGCCCAGTTGAAAAATTCACCCTGTATATAGCTGTAAGACTGTAATATTAGGTACAAGTAATAACAATCTTACACTGTCATACTTGGCCAGATCGCTGCCGCTGCCCTAATTTCAATGAACACGGCCTAACAACCTAACCGCGCCCGATATACCAAGAATTCCACTCAACTTATGTATTATGAAAACCACAATAATGATTTTCAAGACCCAGTTTTGAACGGGCAAGTGTAACGGGGCCTTAATGACATAATAACAGTGGACGCGCCGTCGCGTGTGTAATTGCCCTAAGTCGGGTGTTGGGGGCAGACGATTCTTGGATTGATAGAAATTGGATAAGAAGGCTGTTTACTTTGGAAGTATGAACTTAATGTAGAGGATGTATCTTCTTGTTATAAATTTGGTTTTTTTTTTTTGTTTTGGTTAGGTTTTGGTATAAATCTCCTAATATAAAGGTATCTGCTGATGTCTAAAAACTAGTATATCAATGCTAAGAACATATTCACATGCGGGGCGAGATGGAGTGGGAAGCGGTCGCCTCCTTCTGCGAAGCAGTCATGCTCACGAAGGAGGGGCGGGCCGCGTGAGAGAGAGGACAATGTCCTCCCTCCGCCCCACCTGCGGTGGTGGACGCCCACGGCGTCGGACGTCGCAAGACGATCTCCGGCCACCGTAGGCGCGGGCATGCGGGCGGCAAGTAAAGGGCAACTCGCCGTCCGTCCGACCAAAGACCATGCCCGGGTCGACGGCGCGTCGTGTTCCACGCGCGCCTCAAAGAGCGTCAGCATAATGACGAGGCCCCCTCTCAGAGGGCTTAAGCCTGCCGGGGTTGCGGGACTTATACCATCACCGTGACTCTGGAACATAAAGGGCTATTGAAGGACACCGTGGATTTTAGTCAGTACGAGTCTGACAGTCTCTCCCGCCCTGCCCGGGGTGGGAGGACTCATCTGATGATTTTACCACGTAACAAAAAAAAAATCACATAATACATAACGTTTTTTTGTCTTTGTAGTTCATTGGTTTGATTGTTTTTTAGGTTTTTTGTTGTGGTTTTCATTAGTTAATTATTTTACATGATAATTAAGTAAATCCCAAAATATAATAAAACTTGACTAAGTAGACGTTTACTTTGGTCAGCATTTAGCAGTTGCAGCAGTTTCTAGCATGACCCTTCCATGTTTCTTTAATCCAAGTCGGAGCATTTTGCGTGATGATTTTGGGAGCGACACCGGTCGCGAGTCAAGGCAGTAATTCTATGTAATTGTACCGCCGATTAGTACCATACAACCAAAGGTAATAAAGCCCAACGTATCTTGACACGCGGTGAAATAAGGAACTATTTTCAAATGTACCGAGTTTGACGTATCATTGACAGTTTTCTTTGGAAGTGGCGCCTCACTGGAGTGTCAAGTTAAGATGGTTGTCTTATATGTATCTAGTATTGTATTGTGTGAACTAGGAACTATGTAACCGTGTCTCAAATCTAGGTAATGTTACATGTAATATCTTTTTACGACCTTTTCTTTGGTAATAAGCAGGCATCTTGTACGTGCCTTTTATTTCCTTACTTTCGTTCCTTGCAATTGCAAAACTATTTTCTAGGACACTTGAATTGAGTTTCAGTTGTGACATCTTATTTAGTACCTACTTCATAGAATAATTTATTCGTTCAATAAGAAATCAATTCCTTTTTACAAGAAGCGTTGGCGTGAGCCAGAATGACTAACGCGGTCACCGCCTAAACTGTATGTAATTAATAAAGCTCAACATTTTTTTTGTTTCTTTATAACTTGTTAACTGTTGCTGTTAAATATGACGTATATGCTTATATACGTCATATTTACTGCGTTTGTATTTAAAGTATTAAAACACCTGTAGTACCTATACGAATGAAGTGCTATTTTTTCCCATGAAATTAACATAAAACTTCCCGTTTACTTTAGTTTTTATTTTTATTACGTCACAAAAACTTGAAAAGTTATGCTAGGGCCACATATAATGCTGCCATTTTGACATGCCTGAGTAAGCAAGGAACTTCCATTCATCAAAACTTTTGCATTTCAGGCAAAAACAGTTTTCACGGAAATCTAGTTTGCCTTTACAGTTGTGTATACCTCCCATAGGATATTAGGTTATCACAAGGTTTCTGTTTTATCTATGCAGCGTACTTCAAGTATTTACTGCGGTTATTGTATGGGAAATTCCAGTTTATTTTCACGTCACTGATTAAGTTTTTAAGCCTGTTAATGGAAAAACTTTGGAGAAAGTAACACTATGATGTTGATTTTTTTTTAAATGGAAAGTAAGGAAGAATATCTTCACATCCACAAAGAGGTGACAGTCGAACTCTCTACAGACGTTCTCAAGGCTTAAACTATGTGAGACTGTGTATCGAAAGTATGGATATCCGGCGATCTTGAGCTCGACCAACCGTCATTTCCCGAGGTTATTAATATGGTAAAAGACTACTCAGGAATTGGCTATTTGACTACAAAAATCGAAATCCGTCAATTAAATTATCAAAAAATATTCGAACCATATTTTTTCTTATTGTAACCTCAACTAAAATTGAAGGAGATAGGTACGACGGTTTATTCCGCGTTCAACCCCCAAGATTTTCTACCCTCTTCTGCGTTCGACCCCTAAACGTTTCCACATTCGACCCCCAAGGTTTGAAAGTGGAATTTTATTTTATAAATGACTCTTTTAAAATTGGCAATACCTCATAATTTTTATTGAATTCTGACATTACGATCGCTCTCTAATGCATGGATTAATAAAGTCCATTATCTTTCAAAACTCTAACTCTAAAAGACAGGACTATTTTCAGGTTAAACGTAATTTAATTGTCCGTAACTTGTCTTAACATTTAAATGCCAATTAATCGTGAATAAATTTCATTGTAATGCTTTTAGTTAGACCTTTTATGCTTTAATAATTGTGACATATTTTTTCCTGTTTTAGTATTTGTGTAAATGACGGTCATTTGTAATTTATTGATACTGTCAAATGCCAATTAAACGGAAAGGTGATGAATGTGCAATCGTGGAATTAGAGGTTAATGCACTTTTAGTTAAAGTTTTAGTGCTTAGAATGACTAGTTTACCTGGACTACGCAATACATGTCAGGTGTAAACATTATTCGAAAAGATGACAAATTGCGGTAGTGCTGGCTTCTAGTCAAACCGGATGCAGGTGAATACCAGTATTCTACATAGAGCGACTGCCAATCTGACCTCCACAATCAAGTAAGTAAAGGGTAATATATTAGGTCTTCTAGTCTTGTTAAGGTAACTTTTGGTTTGCTTAAGCAAGGCAAGGTAAAATCGGACAACTAGTCTTGATTAGTTGTCCGATTTTTGGGCCACTGACTGCCTCTAAAGACGAGAATGGGTATTATCTACGCAATTATTTTAATGAATGTTGATTACTGGAATATTTGATTGCATTTTCCATCCATATTAGTTTAAGGAAGGCGAATTAACGCTTATCGGTCATCTTTTTACTCATAAACTACCTAATCGTTAATGACTCTGACAGCAGTAAAAACCCAAGATAAAATAAATCGTACTAATATATCTAAATATGCTTTCCGCTTTCAACACAACCAAAGCCTTACAATTCGTATTCGTATCACTTTCCCACTTCTTCACAAGCCAAGTTCTAAAGCCTAGTTCTCATTGATCACGGATTAAAACCCAGACATAAGTCGCGAGAGAAAGTCCACTAACTTACACTTTCATGTTACCTTTTTCGTAATACCATTTATCGTAAGCTTAGTGTAATCTCTTTTTAAAAATGTATAGACCATAGAGTATTCTGAGGCGAAAGTGTTGGGCATAGAGTCCAAAGACTTGTCACCGGTGTTTATGGAAATATTAAAAAAGGAAACTTTATGGTAATGCAATGGCTGTGTAGTGTGTTGTAATGTGAAGCTGGTTGTAATAATCATAGTGAAATATGCCTCATATGATTATCATTTACCTATGAAGTGGAATATCAACTTCAATTCGCCTTTTAAAGCTTGAGATTATGAATACTTCAAGAATGATATTATCTTCTATGTTATCTACTGCGTTAATAATGTCCCAACCCCAAGATCTCCCTCTTGGGAGTTTATTAAGCGTAGTTCATCTGGATGTGTCCACCTAATTTATGGCCATAGACTTCAAGAGAGAATAAGAGGGAGAGAGTAAGACAGTACAATCCGCATGTTTGACAAAGATACAGTGGATGGACAGAACCCTTTAAAAAGGGTGATGGATCAGACTGGATGTGGAAGGCAGAGCACATGGCTTTGTGTCCTTAACGCAACTTTCCAACAGTGGACTACGATCCGTTAACATGATAAGTAATTTCTTTATTTTCTTTATGAGAAATTGTTTTAGGAAGTATATTCGTAGATGGCCTACTTAATTTTCGCACAAAATTTTGCTCTGCTTTCCTGACGACGTTAGGTTTTGTACAGTTAAAAAAATATTTTGTTATAACAAAATGTATGACATGACCGCATTTTGATAATAGCTGTACCAAACAATTAATGAGGGCATTTATTTTTAGAATACCTAACAATACAATTATTTTACACAGAAAGGCGATTATTTCAGTCATCATAAAGAATGAGTCACAGGTCACTCTGGTTCAGAGAAGTTTTGTGATAACGAAAATTAAATAAACCCTCGTTATTGAAATGCTTGTAGCCTGTTGTAGCTTATAAGTATGGGTAATACTTATAAGCTACAACAGGCTAAAGCAGTGTTACTGTAGAAATAACTTAAATATTAATAAATTAAATTAAAGATGAACTAGGTATTATATTTTGGTATTGTTCTTGTAGGTCGTGGGTTCGAACCCAACCTGGCACATTACTTTGTGTAATTTATTTCATCACCACTGCTCTCAAAACTTTTTATATTACACCCATTTTATGAGGAAACAACCGGCATGTCCTAGACACCATCAACTTCGAAGACATTGTCGACATCTGCCAACCTGCACTGGCTCCCGCGTGGTGGATTCTGGCCACTCCCTCTCAAAAAGAGAGGAGGCCTGTGTCCCAACAGTGGGAACGTTAAAGGCTGATGATGATAGTACAGTATAAAATTAAACTGCGCGGGCAATAGGCTGGCGTTTGAAGGTTTAACCACAAAATGGTAACATACCTATACTTTCGTAAAATTCAGAACACGATTTTGAAATCTAAAATTACTTGACAGTAACAAAAAAATGTGTAAGTAATGCCACATAAGTTGCTGTAAGTCAGTAGGCAAACATGACACTTCTGGGTACAAAAAACAAACAAGAATGTTCAAGGACGCACGTACGACCGTTGGCAGTGGAATACTTAAATACGAAACAATCAAATCATCAATCTTCAATGTGTCCACCATGGATAATTCATTATTACCTTTTGGAGCCTCTATGATTGAAAGATAATTCAACAGTGTCTCTTTAGTCTTGAGTAATAAATCGTTATTCTAGATTAAAAGACGTTTACATTTGCACTTGTAAAACATTTGCACTTGAAGGAGCTCGTGGCTAAATAATTACAGCCGCACAGGCCGATCTTCCGCGTTAAGCCGCGCTTGCCGAGTTTCCCCTGTGCCTCGAAAAGCAGGATAAGCCGTTGGTCCCGGCTGAATCTGGTTTGACTGGAAGCCGACCCCAGTATAGTTGGGAAAAGGCTACGCAGATGATGATGACAGTCGTTACTGTAAGTCAGAAGCTCTAAAAGTCTGACAACCAGTATTACCGAGTATCGTATTACCCAGTCACAGGGTTGTGGAGTCCGCTAGGCAGTCGCTCCACGTAAAATATATTTAGCTGCATTTGGTTCGACTGGAAGTCGACCCCAAAATGGTTGGGAAAACGCTAGGCTGATGATGTTTCCATTTGCACGTGTTCATCGTCATCATAATCAGCCGCAAGATGTTCACTGCTGAACATTAATAAGCCTTCCCTATAGACATCCAATAGGACCAGTTGGAAACGGCTTGCTTCCAGCGCGAACCTCTTGCCAGTGCGTGGTCTCCATTCGAAAACCATCGGCCACATCGGCCATCAGTTCTGCGTGCTATGTAGTCTGCCCACTGCCAAGTTAACTTGCCAACTTCTTGGGTTATGTCGGCAACTTTGATTCGTCTACGAATCTCCTCAAATCTGCACGTAATAGAAAATTAGTAAAGCTATTGGAAAACTCACCTTTTTCTATGAAACTACAGAACGCCACACACGTGCAAATATTTCCGGCACGCTAGCACACTATTTTAGTCTTTATCAAAGTTCCTTATAGTTATTATGTCTTACTAAAATCAAACTCTTGACTATTCAAAACATTGAACAACAAAAATCAAACAACTGTAAACAAAAGACAATCACTGTCATTAAGAACATTCAAAAATTTAAATTGCGAACACCATGGACCATGTGCTCGAATCGAACCAAAGAGTACGGACCACGTGTGGCTGTTTTTGCCGATGTTTTTGTCCCGCATTCCATTACCAACCGTTTTGAAAAAAAAAAGAACGATTGTCTCTTTGACTCTTTGTAATAGAGATCACGTATGTACCCAAGGACAATTTCAACGTGTGTTCCTCTGTTTATTAAGTATTATAATTTTAACTTTTTATTGCAGACTTGTGTGTTACATGGTAACGAGTTTGGCGTTTATTTTTAGTTTTGTTTTTCTACTACAGACAGACTCCATGACTGTTTTTGTTGGCAGTAAGCTCCTCGTATCTTTAAAGCCAATTTCGTACTAATATTTTCTTAGAAACATGTGGCCTGCATCAATGTGTTTAGGAAAATGTTCATCTTAAAATTGTTTATTGTAATATTTCAATTTTTAAGCATGTGCTTCAACACATCAACCCGGTATTTTTGGCTTTGTAACAGACCAGAACTTTATTAAAATGGTGTTTTTCAAAAGTCGCTTGCATCTCAAATCCAGGTGTATGAAATTATGGATATACATGGTCAGGTGTGTGAGATCTATGCCCAAACATAGCCTTCTCTTAAAAAAACATAACGGTCTGCTCTATTTTAAGGCTGAGAACACACTTCCACACTTCCCCACACCTGGTATCGGTACACCTGTATTAAGGACGATTTTTTCAAGAGTTCGTTGCATTTTGTTGCATCAGCAAGACTTTTGCGTAATATAATTATGCAAAATCCCACTCATAAGTAAAACATCCATGTTATTTTGAATGATAATAAACTGGGAAAGAGTTAAATACATAATCCAATGAAAGCCAACCCCTTCGGGTCAACTAACAATGTGAATTATCTAAATGAACATTGTTAAAAGGGTTCATTGTTGATCTGTCCCTTGGCTACTGTGAGACTAAATAAACACTACAAAAGCCCATCCAATTAGGAAGTTAAACAACACAAATACAGGAACAAAGTCCTGTATAATTTAAATGATAATGAACCGCTGGTGAATTAAACAATTTAATCCGATTAAAGACCGTCCATGTAACCGTTTCAACACAAAAAAAAAACAACAATACTTTTTGAACGACGAATTGCCGAAAGGCGTAATTAAAAACAAATCCATATTCTTTTTTCGAAACTGCTTTAAAAACTTCTTTATTGATTTAATCCCTATGGCCGCAAAGAAAGTTGCCTTTGCCTGTTTAAAAACACACTTTGACGTTGACAGAACGGTTGACAGTAGTCGAAGAACATTCTGTTACTAACAAAAGCAAGATTAGAGACAGTTCCTAATTAACAAGTCAACAGGGCTTGGTTTAACTTGACATTTTAAAGGGGTTAACAGTCATGTCTGCAGGGCAATTGGTGTGACAGACAAACATACATGCCAGACAGAATAAGAGTAAAAGTTTGTTGCGTTTGATTAATTACTGATGGGGGAGCTGATCTTTCTATTTATAAAACGGCAGTATTCTAGAGTTTGCGGATTATGTTACTGTTTTTTTTTAAAAGAAGATTTAACTAATGCTCAAATACAATCGACTTTTAACTTTAAGTTCCTAAACACTAGTTTCGTTAACGTTTGAAGATGACAGGAGATAAGGAGATACATAATTTCATGGTGTTTAGCGTCGTAAGTCAGTTGTGATAATTATGTTCGAACGACAATTCTTTCACGAGCCTTAGACCCAAATCTTAAGAGGCCATACTACCTTAAATGGCTTAGCAGAATCCTCTGATACCCCGAAAATACTGCAGCATTAATTTCGAAATAAATATATGGTAAAGTTGAGGATTAATGTTAGGTCTTATGTTTGACGAAAACACGATTCCATAAAATTTTCTCGATGGAAAAAATGCCCAAAGTTTGAACAATAAACCGCTGGCAATCATAAAATACTTAAAATTGGATTATGAAACTTTTTATTATAACTGAACTAACTATAAGGCAGGGCTTATATGTTATTTATTTTTCGAATTTCCTTTTTCTCGCCTTAAAATTAATAGATTTTCGCGTAGACAACTAAAAGAAAGCGCAAGCAATAGTGCGTGGTACGTGCAAGTGTGAACGAGTAAGATTAGACTAAGCTTAAGCTCAATTCAATTGCGGTTATTCCAAAAAGTATTCTTATAATTATTTTCATAAAATAAATTAATCTTCATATATTTAACTTTTATAATTACTACCTACCAGGTATTTTAGTTTAATTAGTACTCGGTAATTTAATTAATTAATACCATGATTAACAAACATAGACAGGGCAATTCCAATTTTCATTTTATGGTGGATTTTCCCTATGAACACGCATTATAAATAAAACATTTGCTTGCAATGGCCGTTTAAAAATAAATATGCTTGTACGGATTTTCCTGTTAATTGAAATGTTGATAACTTGGGTAGTTTTGTACCATTTCAAGAAATGTTTAAGTTGAACCGATAAAACTTGCTTCGATCATAATTGAGCTATTATTACTACGTATAGGGACGACACCACGTATCACCACTGTGTCCCATCCAGGATGAGTGCGCGCGCACAAGTTCATTCAGTTGTTTGACAGCTCTGTGGCACTCTGTGGCGTGCTCTAGGCGCGCGCACTCACTCAATAATAGCTCAATGGTTTCGATACATATTTTCTGAACGAAAAACAATTTTGTTTGACAGCATTGTTATGAAATCCAGATTGATTTATGATAAAAAAAACTAATAACCAACCCACAGATTTGCAGCATTGCAGTCTTGAAAATCTTTCTAGAAAATACTGATTGGTGAAGAAAACCAGATAAAATTTCAAACAACACATTTATCAGAAACTGTTTAGCAGTTTCTAGATTTAGAAATCTATTCTTAAAAACTAAAATCATAAAAGCTCGTGCATTTGTTTCACAGCAATCTCTTATGAAAGTTTTTAACTGTCAATGTTTTGTTTGTTTTTGAATTAAGACTTTCATTTATAAATAGAACCGTTTATTTTTTTTAATTTTTTTCAAGATCAAAGAAACAGTGTTTCTAGCTAGTATGGTATACACGGTTATACATCAAGGTATACTATACCAGTCTATCTTGGGCCCGTTTTATATAATCTTTCTGCAGATTGTACATACGGTCAGCTTATTTTTGTTTTGCTTAGCTTGATGTGTAACCGTATGTTGTACAAGATTTTAGGTTTAGAGTATCATTTTGTCAGAGAACGCAATATTTTTGAACGTCAAGTTTTTTTACACTACTCCTAGTGTAAAGTTTAAATCGTATTTTGTGAGGATAACGACATTATCCCGTTGCGCCATCTTGGAAAAAGAGGTGCATGGGTTACAGTTTGCCAGATAACATTCGCACAGATTTTTTTAGTTCATTTTTTTTTATAATAATAGTATATAAGTTATAGAGAATTTAGGCTTATTATCTTTAGTTGATAAACTAAAATAAAAAAGTTGTAGATAATATTGGTATTACTCGACGAAATTGCAAACTTTAGAGGAATCTGCTCATTGAAACAATGTGATCAAACGCATTACTTATCGATACTTTCAGTAACACTCTAATTCCTGACTCACGCCCACTTGTCACTTGCAACTAAATAAATAGACAAAATTGATTAAAACATAACCAAGTGGTGTTGTGCAGAATAATGACTAACATAAGATACGCAGTCTAAAAATATGTCTACCCGTGGACCGTCCCAGTCTGTCCTCCCCAGCGTTGAGTGAACTTTGAATTCAGGGATAATGCTAGCAAAGTTTAATTTTACTATCCATTGCTGGCTCAATACATCTTCATCTAAGTCCTTGTAAAGTAGAACCAGTATTGGATATGGAACAATTTGTTTCGAACGTCTTTATTCATTTGTTTTTCGGTATTGGTTCATATCAGACTGGCCTAAATGTGTCATTCTGTGACTCAAAGCGACTGTCGAGTTGTTTGGTACGGTTTTCACAACGCAGATTTACAAATATCTATGGTATTTCTGCGCCTGCACATGGCATGTGTGTCACACACGATGTTTTCTCTTGGACAATATTTTGGTGTGATTTACGGCCCTATTTTGCAGAAACAGCCGAAAATAACACGGTATAATGAATGCTTCGATTTTCAATATCCTCCACTATTGATAAAACTTAGAAATAGGAGTGAACACAAGCATTAGCAGAAAAGCAACCAAATTGATTTTAAAACTGTTCTTATTGGGAAAAGAAAGAGAAGAAAGGATAGTATACTAAAATAAGTAGTATCTTGAATTAGGCCAATAAAAATGCTACCGCTATCGATGATTGCAAAATTGTATACCCGTATGAATGTACCTATTCAGCATCAGTACCGGCGATAGGGTAAGGCGCGATTAGGCGACCGCCTAGGGCGCCAAGTATACGAAGGGGCGCCGCAGGCCTACTTTATGATGAACCTATATCTCCGGAAAAAAAATGAGTTTGAATTTTTCAACTGTCTTTTGGACACTACTGTAATTACATTTGACGATGTTAGCACGCTAAAAAAATGGGTTTGTATTGCAGTTAGGGGGCGCCGTAGAAACTCTCGCCCAAGGGCGCTGGTAATGTTAAAACCGGCACTGTTCAGCATGAGTGGACAAATTAGAAGGAGTGCCCTAGAAGGAACATGAACTGACTATTGTTATATTTTTCACAAAGATTAAAGATAAATAAAATAAATAACGACGTACGTGTACGTATTTCCTGAAGGATAAGTATACAGGCTGAATTTTTCAACTGGGCGTGGATGGCTACTTTCGAAACTATGAGGAATATCGAAAAACGTTGAAAGGAGTCTCGAGGCCGATTTTGACGAAAACTAAAACTGCATCATTGAATTTTAGAAAAATCAAAAATCCTGGCCAGGAATCGAACCCGCTGATTTTGGAAAAAAATCACACTCTGTATTATTACACCGTTCGATAGTGTTACTAATAAGGATCAAATGCTGGGAAGTAACCATATACGGCAAACTTAAGGAAATGGCAGATTTTTATGAAATTGCTATTTTTCCATGTTACTTTACATCTACTGAGCCATACTTAATTTATTCGAAATATAAAATTTCATTGTTTTCAATGTCTCACTGGATTTGACGTTTCAACTATCCCACTTTACTTAGCAATACGACATTATGGAGTTGAACTAAAAATTGCATTATTTTAAAGAAGAAACGGTAAATTATGTTTCAAATACAGTCTTTGCCTTGAAGATTAATAATTTTTCTTGTAATTATACGTTTTCCTTAAGTTTGCCGTATATGATTACTTCCCAGAATTTGATCCTTATTAGCAACACTATCGAACGGTATAATAATACAGGGTGTGATTTTTTTTCCAAAATCAGCGGGTTCGATTCCTGACTAGGATTTTTGATTTTTCTAAAATCCAATGATGCATTTTTAGTTTTCGTCAAAATCGGCCTCGAGACTCCTTTCAACGTTTTTCGATATTCCTCATAGTTTCGAAAGTAGCCATCCACGCCCAGTTGAAAAATTCACCCTGTATATGGGTCATACCATGTTGCATTCTGTACTTTTCGTCAACTCCTATTAGATGAACATAAAAAAGTCTCAAGTCTATGCACTGTATTTATATTTGTTAACTATTGTTAGTTGTTGTTTTTATTACAATTAAATACATAAGTGTGAGATAACTGAAGACAGACCTACAATATAATTTATACTGATAATCACAATAACAAACTTCATATCTCACGTCCCAATATCATAAATCCCGCTTACAGTTAGCACATAATTCAGACAGCCATAGGTGAGGTAGTTAATGAATTCACGTCTCACGATATGCCAGTGTTCAGTACATCTACCATGAGTTTGCACAGCCAAAACTCGCTAGCGTCTCCGTAAATTATTTGTATGAAATATTGTACAGCGCCCCTAGCGGTCACAGTGAGAATTAAAATTCATACCATGAACACTTTAGATTACGATTGGTTAAAAACCTAACGTAATCTATACGATGGTCACTAACGTTTTTCAGCTGTCACCATACAAAACGGTACCATGAGGTTCTAATACTACAGGCGCTAGCGAACAATACGCTTGCTATAGTAGTTACGTAGCTCACTAGCTTTTTGGCGTGTGAAACATGTATTTACATTAACGTTATAAACTTTTTTGAGTATAAAAAGTCAAAATAATGCTTGCAAGAGCTTTTTAGCATGGAATCTGTTAGTGGCCGCTTAATTTGGGAACTACAACGTGAATTTCAAGTTACAATATAAATGAAAAAAATATCTTAAAATTTACAGACCCATAAAAGCAGCGTTTGACGATTTGGACACATTATGGTTTATTTCTTGCGATTCTCACGTCTTTAAACACTTGAACTTACACACTTACACTACCACATTTTCACATTTTTTATGTTACACATTAAATTTCGTTTAGGTGGAACTATTTTATAATTTTATCTACTTTTTAAATAAATGAATACCAAGTAGAAACATTTCTTTTCATGAAAACCACCAATAATTATAACAGTGAGGCACTTTGTAGTAAATAATCCAAATAATCTATTGTTATAAACTTTCAAACCACAAACGCAGTGTCAGTGATACTGTGATACAAGGGCAAGGTCAACAAACAATGGGCGACAGTCACGTATTAGAAGTCGTTCTCTCTTCTTATTTGTGGGAAAGAAAGAAACAAAACATAAGGAGTGAAGTTAGCAACACGACACTACCTATCGAGCTTACATTATCGCCTGCGTAAGATTCAAATAAACTCATGGTACCAGCAATATCGAAATCTATTTGATCCGAGTTAGCACGTTAGCGATTTCCACGCTAGCGAGTAAGTTTTCGATGACAACTCATGGTAGAGGTACAGATGGCAATCATGTGCTAAGTAGCCGACAGGTTTGCGAACCTTTATGTACTGTGATCAATCATAATGTCTTATTGGAGATAAATAATAATATCATGCATAATATTGATGGAGTAATTCTATTTAGATGTCAAATCGGTATTGTTATATTAGCATGCCATTTCTGAAGCCGGTTGTGATGCCAGAGACCTGGCTTAATTATCTCTAACACCAGAGGGTGGCAACACAACCACGCGAGAAAAAAAAAAATTATAAACCTTTATTAATTTTTTCGTATACATTTTTAAATATTAAAAAAAAAAAGAAAATGTGGCCTACCAGCATCGGGAACAGGGTCAAAATTAACTTTGATTAGCTTATTACTTATACCTATTTTTGGGACTCGGGAGAATCTAAACATCATATTCAACATTTTCTATACAATTCTCCGTTGCATATACCAGGGAAACATGGCACTGAGAGAGGCTTCACTAAGGTTCAATAGATGTAGCGAAACTATCAATAATGATAATGACATTTCTGATACAACAAAAACATGAGAATTTTTTAAAGATAAGTTGATATCTTTGGAACATTAATATCAGTGAAATTAAATATTTGGAGGGAAATTCTCAGTCTTTTTCTTTCATCAAATATTCAATAACGAATATCCTGTATTATTAAAACATAGACAAAACATACCATACCACAAATCGCCAAATAAAACCGTTATCCATTCACACCAAGAACAAAAACTTTCAAAAAAGGAACAAAAAAAAACCGTTAAGCATTATCGATTATTTTCTAATCTTAAATCTGATCGAAGATTCATGAATACTCTTTAGTGTACAACCTTATTATAATTTTAAAACATCACATTGTACTGATCCCCACGCATTTAATTCAAGATTTATGTATACGAGATTATAATCTTTACTAATTATACTTTGTAAGTAATAAAATTTAATCAACCGGGAAAAAGCTTTTTTTTTCTGATCCTGTCGATGGGATGTCCTGATAACAAGGATTTTAATTTTCTTTATTGAATTTGTTTGGGATTAAAGGACGCGTTAATGTGTTTTTTTTTTAATTGAATAGACGGAAGATTATTTATAAATTTTTAAAAGTCAAAACTTTTTAATAGGATCTAGTAAGAAAATAATTAATTATCTAATTTATGCTAGTGGCTTTGTCCACTCGTCTTGTAGTTCGGTAATTTCCCACGGAAACATACTACTAGGATTAAAAGAGTATCCTTTGTGTTAATCCAGGTTATTAATTAATAGTAAGGCCTCTAAATCCGTTTCGCAGTTTTTGAGTTACAACAATAAAAATAAAGACGAAGGGCGCCATTTGGGGGACTGTCATGTAAAATTTACCTCCAAAAAAGGTGCTGATTTTATGAGCCTATTTTCAAATAAATATTTTTCAATTTAGACATCCATTTATCCTCGTAAAGTTTCGCATTTATTTTGGAAAGATTTGTTTCTTTATCTCAATGTTTTAACTCTGCTCATTGACTAGTTATTTTTTTTCTGATTCCGTTATTCTTATACACACCCAACTAACATACTTTTATGGAAGGTTTCTGTAGAATGCAATATGCTTTCTTTACCAAAAATATCGATTATTTATTAACAGAATCGCACAAAGCATGATTCAACTGATTTATTTCAGACAGTTTTATATTACCATTGAACGAATTGGAAACTGTTACGGACAAAAGTAATAAATCAATCATTTGTGTTATTTGTTTTAAAGAGCTTTTATACGATACAGAAGTTGTTTTGAGTACTGAGATTAATCAGTATTTATTGAGGGCATTTTTTTTTAATCATAATAAAATTCGATATCACATTTCATTTGTTTCATTTCAAATAGGTACGATAAGCAACAGGATTTTATATAATATAACTAGCGGCCCACCCCAGCTTCGCAAGGGTGGAAGTCCTCTAAAACCCGGTCCCAGTGGTTGCAAACACAACAAAAAATGATCCGAATCGGTCCAGCCGTTTTTGAGTTATGAGCTTGGCAACACATTTTGCGATCCATTTTTATATTATATATATAATCGTAGATATGTAGTAATCCTAACTATCCTTAGCTGATTTAATAAATTGCGAAAGTTAGTTCGCGCATGCCGCAGTCGAAATGATTCTAATTATATTTTGATGAATTTTGGTTTATGGGATGTTGCGAGAAAATGCTAGTAGGTTTATAAATATTCAGCTCTGCTATCCAACAGGTCACCTTATTTTTAATCTCAATTTAGTATCATAATTATTAGTCTCAAAAAAAGTAATAATTTTCTTTGGCTGAAGATTAAAATTGTCTGACCAACATTGATAAAAGGTAAATATTATTATAATAAACATTTTCGAATCTAAATAAATCTTATATCGTATCTGACATTAAACGACAACGAATTTCTTTTCAATCTCCCATGAAATATAATAATTCAAATTGCCACTTGACATTTTCAGCGCCGCCAAGATTGAATAATAAAAATTTCCTTCGCCTGCTTCCATAAAAATCACATTGATAAAAGTGACATTTATTTATATCGAATATCCTTTCATTTCTTACTTTCTTTTGCGATTTATCAGAGCAATATTACAATGTCGAAAGTATGAATTGACAATTGTGAATTCTGGAGAACGCATCAACCTGTGACTTTTTTCCAAAGACAATAGAATCCATTTCATCTTGGCGCTTTATAAATAAAGGAACGAAATTCAAAATTGTTTGACGTTTCTTTGACAGTTTGGCGCGTAAAGAAGATCTGTCATAATTTTTACAAATTGCTTTTGGTTTTGGAGCTTAGAAAACTGACCGGTAGCCGGTGGCATTGTTGGTTGGTTATAAACGTAACAAAATGGATTCTAGAAGATATATTAAAATAAAAACAGGTGTTTTATTTTGACCATGACGCTACAAGATTCTTGTACACATACAGAATGTTTCGTAGCAGAACAAAATAGGTACAATACGACAGCTTCAACAAAATCAGGCTCAGATTTGTTAATAGACCAGCGATCATCAAATCAAATGAAGCACACACATTAATGGAGACAATAATCACAATTGCTGAATTTGCATGACGATTATCGCAGAACAAAGTGTTGCCACACTAAATTTTATTAACGAAACGTTAGTTAAGAGGGAAAGTGAGGAGCTGTTAAATTTTATGCTTCTTACGTACAAAACAAATGTGTATGAGTCGTAACAAATTGAATAGGACTATGTAAGACACGAATAGGTACTACACGATGGCTTTAAGTTCGAAATGTCCATTTCGAAACATGGAGAACCTTTTAAGTTTCCACTTAATAGCCTAAGGTTCTGCTGCGGAAACTTGTACCTTATGGAAAAGTCTTGTGTACTTAGAAGGTTCCTGAGTGTCTCTTTTAGGTCCAAAGAGATGAAAGCTCCATCGTTTACTAATACTTTTACTAGATGTAAAAGATAAATGAATAGTCCTTTTGCAAAGTAGGTGTCAATTAATTTTTTATAATAATAAAAAAAACGTTGCCGCACACTAGGGAATTTCTCCTATATCGTGGGTACGTTTACAAACATAGAAACTCACATACACAAACACCCAGACCCGGAACAGCTATTTGAAGGTCGTAAATTTGTTCCGTGCGGGGATCGAACCCGCGGCTCGCTGCACAGCAGTCCAATCGCTTAGCCAATGCACTAACCGTACCGTAAATCAAACTAGGCTGTTACATAGAGCCTTATGAGATGAAAACTCCGTCCTTATTATTTTTTCTTAATGCATGTCTTTCAGCAAGGTAGGCACCAATTTAAAAATCTGATTCCTTACTTAACTTAATCTAAACCATACGCATATCTAGTGTGTGATATACGCAAAGATTTCAAAATATGTCGCCCAGCCTTAAGTTGTGCTCCAAAAAGTGAATTCTATTCACTATTCTGATTTCTAATCAGAAACAACAATAATAGAAAGCGACGATACCAACATAGCAAAACAAAAACAAGAGCTCATTGTTTTCTTTCTAACTTTCAAGAAAAGGTATCAATAACATTTCTTATGATTGATCTAAAGATCTCTAAACGAAAGTGATATTAAGCAGCCATTGTCGGGCCGAGCGCGTGCCAAAAAAATCCCAAAAATATATATCAATGGAATTTCTAAGGCTTTATTAATGGAAGGATATTAATAGTAAAAGCCTTAAGCCCGATGTTTCTAATAAATAATGGTTACAATGTAACGCTAACCTAGTTAAGCCACACCTACAATTTCAGGCCATTATTTGGGGCGCAGTACAAAATAATTACTGATCTAGTTTATTGACCTTTGCGGTCGATTGGAAGTTAGAATGTCAGTGTAACAGATAAAGGACTGATTGGAGAGGTAAAAGTGGAAATAACCACTTCACAGTTCACAAAAAAGAAGAGATAGTCAAGAATTGGTGCAGGGCTTATTCGTGATTAGATGGGTAAATATTATGTTCTTCGACGGACCCATTCCCGATGGAATGAATGAGTGAAATAGAAACTGAGCGTCAGCATCTAGTTTATTGAGATGCTCCTATCAATCTGGTGACCCACCATGACATCTTAAAGCAAGAGTAGTTGCACTGCGGGTAAGAGACATAGCTTTGAAAGTCATCTAGCACCATCTCGGACGACCTAAACTATTAAAGGTCCAAATAAATGGCCAGATCAATGCCTTGCCGCAGCAAGCGGCGACTTAGAGCGGGGCAGTGAGCGGTAAAATAAAATGTATAGAAATGTTTGAAACACGCCACGAGGCGTTGGTTAATCCGCGTATTTACAAAGTAATTAATGAATTATTCGCGCCGCCCGTCATCACCGCTTAGACCAAAGTTGTGAACGGGCCGATAGCATTTCCCCTGGCGACGGTCACATCACATGGAAGCGCGGGCGCAATTATTTCTTTTTCCGGCAAAATTTACGCTATGAAATATAACTTTTAGATTCATTTTGGGTTTGTATATTATCTGCCATCGCCACACATTCTCGCCACGACTTTTCTATATAAACCACGTCTAACTCACGCGACTCAACAGTTATCAGGGATTTTCATAAACAACATTAGCTCATAGACTTTTACCCAGAGACAAGGGACTGGTAATTAAAGACATTGTAAGTGACTGGTAATGGGTAGAAAGTGATGTGTGGTTAACCACACTGTTGTCACTTTCAACACTTTGTCTCTGTAAAATGTTCTTAACAGCCTAAGTATTTCGTAATATGTGAAATACGTGTTAAGGCTCACACGCTTTTAAGATTTTTACAACTTTCTTGTTCCTTGAAAAAATGTTATGTTTATTTTTGCAACTTGGTCTTCTTACCGCAGTGGTGTACGCCCACGGCGTCGGACGTCGCAAGACGATCTCCGGCTACCGTAGGCGCGGGAATGCGGACAGCGAGTAAAGGGCAACTCGCTGTCCGACCATGGACCATGCCCGGGTCCACGGCGCGTCGTGTTCCACGCGCGCCTCAAAGAGCTGTCAGCAAAATGACGGGGCCCCCTCTCAGAGGGCCAAAGCCTGCCGGGGTCGCGGGACTTATTTCTATTACCGTGACCCCGGAACATAAAAGGCTACTGAAGGACACCGTGGATTTTAGTCAGTACAAGTCTGACAGTACCTCCCGCCCTGCCCGAGGCTGGAGGTCTCATTTGATGATTTTACCACGTAAAAAAAAAAAAAAGCTTGTTCTTCAGTGTATAGTGTTTTTTTACTGCCTTACAAGCAATTGTAAGCTTATATTATTGAATTTTTCACATTTCATGTACATGATAATTTTTCTAACATGTTGTAGTTTATCGCTGAAACAGCGCCAGACACAAGGTTGTATCCTAAGAGAATAGCACTACTAATCAAGCTGTAATTGAGTTGCGTTAAAATAATGAACAAAGTGAATGTTTTATAAGTATGAGAAAATGAGCTTAAAAGCTTAATAGATAACTTGGATTCTAAATCTAATTCATTTTTTTTATTCTTTCTTTGAGTTCTGCGTCCATTTTTCCTAAACTTGCATAACAAGTAAATAAGCTCATTCCAAAATCTCTCTTGTACTTAAATGATTTTGATGACCTTACATTGCGTAAGCTTGGGTAACATAATTTCGGGTTCTCTACAGTATTAAATAATAACCATATCTCACACTTAGTATAACAAATACCTCCATGGCTTTCAGAGCTTACGCTTTAATCTACCATAATCTTAATTTATTGACTGAGGGGACACATCTGAATAAGCAACTGGTATTATTAAACTGAAGGACAATTCTTACAACTTTAAAAACGACAGTCCCGAAATTAATTTTCATGGGATTCCAAACTCTATATCCTTGACTTAACAGTCTGGTATCCTGGCCTTAATAGCAGAGTTCTTTGGTGAAGTATTTTTGAATGGGACAAAGTTATTCGTCAGTGTTGAAATAAGATGCCGCGGTTTTTAGTAACCCTTTAGCTTTGGATGCTTCTCGCATAATGATTAATACGTCCCGGAGACATCAACAATATAAATGTATGAATATTTTTGGACTGAGTAACTTGCGTTCAATGTCTTTAAGACCTTCGGTTGCCTTATGGGGTGGTACTTATGGTTACACATCAAGTTATGCTTAACCAGTATAAGCTGACCCGTTATTGTGTGGAAATACCGTATGAAGCAAGGTCAAGATAAACTGGTTTGAGTAAGTAGGTAGAAATTGATGATGAATTTTGTTTCTCTGTATTTGTCTTTTGGAAGGTCCTGGTGCTTCTGACTGAAAAGATGTCATGGTCTTTAAATGGATAATATGAAAGTGAATGAAGGAGAAAACTATGAGTTTGTCACGTTTTGTGACGTAAAGTTAACTGGGATTATGACGTTAATTCGATGAATAAAATTAATTCCTCGTTATTAACTAAAACCACTTTTTCATTTTCCATACAACTTACGTCGTAATACTTCAAGGACGCCAGACGACTAAAGACGTAGAATTCAGGCTGGACCTATGATCTGTTTCCTCCTACCATGGAGGTGTCAGTTTGAGCGTTATTGTTTGTAACCTGATAGTCCCCCGACCGCGGCAGGCTTTGGCCCTCTATAAGATTTGATGGAGTGCTTTTGCTTTCGTATAATTGGTCAACGTTTGTCAATTATATACCTAACTGAAATAAACTACACGTGTATCATAACAGGTTACAGTGAAAGACAAACTTAAGGCCTTATGCAATTACTTTACTTTGTTTATTCTTTTTTTCTAGCTACATCATATTTCTCTATATCTATCCTATCAACTCAGTAATGTAAGAGTCATAAAAGTGCAACAGTTATTTCAAAAAGTTACGTGTAATTCACACAGGGTCACCACACATTTCCTATAATAAACACAAACAACCGCTCTCCTTTATAAACTAGAGCATTACGTCATAACTTAAGATCAGACTTTTATTTCCCAAAACTAAACACATTGTAAAGGTCACAAATTAACATCCCTAAGTAATAAAATGTAACAAATCCAAACGGTCTACAAAAGGGGATGAAAACTTTATGACCCACGAAAAAACCACATTCTGACGATTTTTAAAACATGTTTATTGTGTTAACTTCAGTAAAAGGGGACTCAATTCCCAAGGACATAACTTTTATATTTGGACGCCCCTTTATAATCTTTGGATCACGTACGCAGAATGCACCTTAAAATTCTCCTGCTTTTCTAAATTCAACTTTGTGGAAACAAAGACAGGGTGTAATTTCAATTGAAATGTTTCAGATATGAAACTGTCACTTGTGATAGAGGGCGAATTTTAAAAAAATCTTTCTTAGAATCAAAATCAGAAGGTTATTTGTTTAAAAGCAAGATTAATTGTTGTTAAGGTGTGAAGTTAACAAGTGCCCCTGTTCTAAGAACTTCTTAATGATTATTTAAATGAACATTTTTCACAGTTTGTACATTGTTTCAATAAACATGTGCTTGTAACTTGAACCGTTGTGTTTGTGCTTGAAATTGAATGCAGCTGTGCTGAGCTGCTAAACGATAACAAGCTTTAATTAGAGCCTTTAATTATAGTACTGGCAATACTTTCTGGAATATTACTTATGTGAGCTTTGGCCAAAGAGTATAGATTGCAAACAGAGACAGCATAATTGTTTAAAATATGTATGCATGTCATCAAACGACATTAATTGAAAACTTTTTGAACAAAGATTAATTTAAATTCACAGTTTACAGCTACTATAACAAGCTGTCTTTTAAAAGAAGGTTTGAAAAAAACCTTCCAAAAAGACGATTGTCTATGGTGGTTGAAACCTTTTTTAAGTGTAGACAAAAAAAAACAGATATTAATTTAATTATATTTCTATTATCATCAATACCAAATTCCTTAAATCAACAGAAACATAGTTATTTTTCATAGTTTTTTTTTAAATTTTTAAACGGCTGTTAGGTATTCTTAGAGCAAATACTAAAAACTAAGCAGATTTCAAAAGGACTAGAATAAAACTTTTAAGAGCTTCTATTCTAACGCAAATGTCAACCTTGTGATGGCCACAAACGGTGCCTAACATGGTTGTATCAAACCAATTCGACATTTTACTTTTTTAGAGTAAACAAACTTCAGAGAAGCGGGTTCCTTGTAAGACGAAACATAATACTCAGTCACATAAACTAGATCATCTAGCTTTGCTTTGACTCGTCCATAATCTGGTCATCCTCAACTTATCCGGAATCCGGATCTTCAAAGTGGATCATCTTTCTCGTTTAGGATTGCTAATTATAGTGTCCCCTAATGCTGAGACCGGTGACATATTTTAAAATTATCTGAAACAACGCCGTAAATAGAACATAAAATAGTTGAAAAACAAACAAAGTAAATCATAAACCTAATTAATTAATTATTTCTATTATCATCACTACCAAATTCTTGATCAACGCTTATTCAATAACAATAAACATTAATTTTAAAATCGACTATTTCAAAAGGATGAACCTTTTTCTAAAAAAGTGATAGAAAACAGGTAGCCAAAGAAACCCAGCCAAACGATTAGCATCGACGGAGTTTTTATTGACATTTTTTATAATCTATGGATGATTTATGGTTCTTTTTTTTTCTTTTTGGAGGACTCGCGTTGGTAGCCAGTCTCGTATGTCAACACAGATTATTATCAAAAACATTATCTGGTGTCAAAAAGATGGATTCCTTTCGTGATATGTTATGGACAAAGTGCAGATGACAGAGTGGTACTTATTTTAGGATACTTTGCTGTCCCTTCTCAAGATATTTATTTTAGTTTTATTTTTGGTATAAAACTCGGATCCAGACTGCGAATTTATAGCTGTTACTAACGTTGGGTCAAGTTTGAAGGCTATATTTAAATATAATATGTATAAACAAACATATTGTATCTTTTTATATTTATCTCCATTCATTGAGAAATAACTCCACACCCCACAAACACATTAAAATTCTAAACCCGTATCGCTCAGAATAAATTATAATATAAAATAAGCGATTTATATTATTCCATTGTCATTTATCCCGTCCGTTAAAATTTGATTACATAACATAATCAACTTAACTTTTATTCTTCGGTAAATAAATTATGTCCAAAACATTATCATCATAATAGGATAATATATAGTTAACCATAAAAATCATACTGTGAGCCGTTAAGAGTTTTACGACTTAAAATTTAAGGACTGGCGTTAAAATGTAATAAAATGTTGCCACCCGCTAAACAGATTAAATGTTGCCCTAACAAAAATAAAGGACAGATGCGCAAAATAAGGATAAAACATCGTAAAGTTTTATATTTATATGAGAACTGAAATGGAAATCCGGGTTTTGCTTATTTTATTGTGGGACGCTGTTGATATGAGTGATATCCGTTTATTTATTATTAGATTATTTTATGTAATTAAATGTATATCTGCTCGTATTTATATTAAAGTTGTAAAGCATATAACTTCAAATGTAAATTATGTCAGTGACTTATCATGGCGCAGTGGTTGAGCCATGAAATATTGCGCATCGCAAATTCGCGGCACGATTTTGATTCCGGCTGCTATTTATACAACGTGTAACGTTAAAAGCGCAAACCTCACCCCCCCACCATCGTGGGGTAACTCAGCCCATGTTAATGAACAATATTTTGTTCCAAGTTTTTGGAATTAGCAAGTTAAAAAAAAAAAGATTTTTTCATACTGGAATGGCTCGATCAATTTCTCCATTTTTGTATGAAAAACCAATTTTTTTTTTACGAATTTCCCAAAGTCTTAGAACAACGTTGTTCAGTAATATGTGCTGAGTTTACCACACGAGAGGTTTGCGCTTTTACTTACACGTTGTTGTATGTTTAAAAAATACTGAGGATGCGTTTTTTCAGTATTTTTTAAACTTTCTACAAAGTTATTTCTCAATTCATTTTGTTACAGCATTTCATCAAAAATTTACAAAGTCAACCAGAAAACCATTTACAAAATCTCCCCAAACGACCAAAATGTTCAAAACAACTTTGTACCTGACTCAGCAGCTCATTCAGCTTCAAAACAATCATTATCAAAGGTCCATTCAAAAGGCTGTTTACCTCGCCATTTTATTTCACACTTCATTGATATTTTTGTTAATGAAAAAGCCGTCGGAAGGACGAATCGTCAATGACCCTTCCGTTCCACGAAGCCACCGATAAATTACTTCATAAAACCATGATTATACTGCAGGATTAGATAATTTATTTGCGTGATTCTGCAAATAAGATTGATTGATGATTTATCTGGACGAGCATGAAACTGAAAATCTTTAATGATCTCACGCACTGATGCTTGTGAATCAGAATCCATATTAAATACAGATCAGCGGATCTAAAACGGTCACTTATCAATATGTGTATTCCTAATGATTCACTTCGTGAATTTCCAGCAAACGTCATTGGCTTTCATTCTACTATTCATTCAGGAATAATTAGGAATATTGCTAAGTGGCCGGTAGAAAATAAATAAATAAATAAATATTCCACAACTGGCGTTGTGTGATCACAACGCCATCTAGTCCCAAGCTAAGCAGAGCTTGTGTTATGGGTACTAGACAACTGATAAACATACTTATATATTTCTAAATACATACATATTATAGATATATTACACCCAGACACAGAACAAATGATCATGCTCATCACACAAACATTTGTCCTGGGTGGGAATCGAACCCACGACCCCCGGCATAGCAGTCAGGGTCACTAACCACTAGACCAACAGGCCAGTCAAAAATGTCCAGCAGTTATCTCAATAAAAAACTAAATACATAAATAATAATAATGAAGCCAATTTTACGCGTGCTTGTAAGGCATTATGCACAAACAACCATAAAATAAATAAACGCGAAAATGCAAATGCGAGTAAACATTCTTTTTTCAAATCCAAAAACTACGCTTAAATGCATTGGCAAATACTCTCTTTATTTACTCAACCATTTCGCACTTTCAATAAATAATAGCTAAAACATTATTTGCACATTTAATTTACAAAAACCCGGTGGCCAACGGAAACTCTATTGACCTCCAGCATAGTGATAATTCACCGACAAATATGTCGGGTATCCTACTGGCGCCAACTGGCAACGACCAGATAAAAACCCTTTTGTTTTAAATGGACTGAAACACGATAATGTTCAGCCTGACTGATAGATTGTGCAAAAAAGAGAAATATTTGTACACTTGCACAAGCAGACTGACGCCTTTCACGTTTGGCGCCATTTTTTTTTTCTTCGTGAACACATGGGCCATGATTGTACTAACAATGCATACACAAAGATCATAGACAATAGTTTGCCGCTTTCTTTTGTCATTTGTGAAGATCGAACGTGTTAAAATTGACACTGAGATTTTTAGTCTATTGTTTTGTATTGATGAATGGTATGAGGAAGTTTATTTATCGAAATCTAGAAGCGACGGGAAGCGGTTTTTTTTAGAGTCACTTTTTTAACCCAGAGTCTTTCTATCCGTTTCATTTAATATACGGTTTCATTCAGTTTGACTTCAAAACTTCTTGCAAACAGTCACGATGGTTGCGTCATTCATAATTGAAAAGAATTTCTATTATTACAAAAGCATCAATATCGAACTACTTATTATATTTCAGAAATTCTATCAATTTTTCGATTTATTGTTATAAAAAGTTTTTGCAACGAACCTTGAAAATGCAATGCATATCGAAATGCCGGAAGCGAGCAAGTGAAAATCGGAACCAAGGATTTGATATGAACAGGAAAAAAACATCCGACCTTGTGTTTTATCAGATGTTCGTTTAAAAAAGATGTTATTTCATATTCCGGGAAATTGGAATCACCATCTCAATGCGTCACATATGTAGTTTCAACAAAACGAAGCACTGTAGGCTTAAGTTATTCCATTGAAAACCTCGTCTGCTAATTTGATGTTTTTGAACATTCTTTTTTAATTTTGATAGGCCACGAATTTTTATAAAAAATTTGAAAAATTGGGCGCATTTAATGGAGCCTCCAAAATTGCTAATAATGTACCTATAAAAATTTCAGTAATGAACGCGAAACATTTGCTCATTTCAATGGGTTCTTTAATAAAACCGATAGAAACAGGAAGGAAATTTATATTAGACATAATTGTGTGTAAGAATCTTGAATGCTAATACATATTATTTGATAATTGACATTAAATGTACCTACTCAATTCAATTTTTTTCAATCATAATCATTCAATTTAATTAAATTATTATGTTATTTTTTGCGCATAATGTAGTGCATGCTGTGCTTTTCTGTAAGTGATGAGACGCTTAGACATCAGTCTGCAATGTTATTATAATTATAAAGTAATAGTGTACTCATTGTTGAGAAGCCTAATAAATAAATAAGAAAATACAATGAAGTAAGACTAAGTTTGAATTACCCATATTAACTTTAAAAAACAATAGAAGAGCAAAATATAAGGTAAGTGACACATATTATACGTACCGTAAACATCGTCATATATAATTTAAATAAGAGGAAAGAAAAATAAATTGGTTTTTTTAAGTAGTCTCTTCTTTGCACTTGTTGACGTAAATGAAGAAACCCATTGATATGAAGAATAATTAAAACAAAACAAAAATTGGAAAATTCATTGATTTACAGTTTACTTCGTGGAACATCGGAAGTGGTTAGAATGTAGGTACTCTACGTAGATGTGACCTATGTAAAAACCCCGTCTGTTTATGGTTGATGGATTCGAAGGCCTTTGATCCGACTTCTATTCTGATCCTCTTAGCCAAAAAAATATTCAAACGCAGTGATCTTTAGGCTGCCACCGAACACACCGGAAAGGTGGCAGTTTTGGGCTAACCTCATCTTGCGATGTCCACATCTAGTAGTATTTTGGATCTTTCAACTTCTAACTTTGCCCAGTCCTGCCGTTCTCTGTTAGGTGAACAATCATGATTATGGTGCATTTATATAAATAATTATATAATGAGGTCCAGGATCTGACAAATTTGTTTTGGCTTTACATTTCATTATTACTTGTAGCAGCTCATAATCTGTATTTGTGCAACCCTTTTCCATAACATACAATATAACGGAAGTCCTATAAACAATGCACCTCAAGCACCCTCAAGGCTCTTCAAGGATTCCATCATCAACCTATATTGTTCGCACTGCTGGGACACAGGCCTCCTCTCTGTGTGATCGTGATCGCGTGGTGGATTATGGCCCATACCCGGCCATAATCCACCAAGCGGGCCCAGTGCAGATTGGTACATGTCACATATCTTCGAATTTTTGGTTCTAGGACATGCCGGTTTCCTCACGATGTTTTCCTTCACCGTTTTGAGAGAAGCGGTGATGAAATAAATTACACAAAGTAATGCGTATGGCGGGGTTCGAACCCACGACCTACAACTCGTTAATATTGAAAAATAAAGTCAACTCACAAAGTCGAGCTGTACATAAACATTGTCCACTAGCGGATACTAATGATATTGCGTGTTCTTCCGGGTGAACAACAATAGTGTTTTTGTATGATTTCCCATGCGAATAACACACACATTTACTTGTAAACATCAGCACGTTTGGATTCACGTGATATTTTTATCAGTTGCTACTGTTGGTTAAAACAAAGAGGAACTGGAGTCCAATGACCTAACTTTATAAAAACCTATAAATACGGGCAGAAAACTGAATGTGATTCCTCCCCTAGGTACGGGCACGCCGCAATCGCAGCGGTAAGACCCTTCTTTGAGGAGTGGCTGGATAGCCGTCACGGCGTCCTGACCTACCGCCTACCGTAAAATCATCAAATGAGTCCTTTCACACAGGGTAGAGCAGGATGGACTGTAAGACTCGTACTGACTAAAATCCACGGTGTCCTTCAATAGCCCTTTACTTTCCGGGGATACGGTAATCCGTGAGTCCCGCGACCCTGGCAGGCTTTGGCCCTCTTAAGGGGGGACGGTATGCTCCACCATGTCCTCTGGGCGATCCTGGCAGTGGTGAAACCCTGGCATTTCTTCCCTCTTTATCCGATACAGGTACCTCCCGAGACTTCCGTGTCCGATGAGGATCTGCGTCAGGCGGTAGGTCAGGATGCCGTGACGCCTATCCAGCCACTCCTTAAAAAGTAATCTTACCGCCGCGATTGCGGCTTGCCCGAACAGCTAGCTACTAAGTTATATTTACAAGTTATAGATATTATACAGTGATACCTAAGTGTCTGGTTACGCTAACCTTGTGCTAAGGCTACTCGGATGTCGCTCGACCGTGACAAATCGCAAAATGATCGTCTTTTGTTATGTTGTGCTTACATGTCTAGCTGTATGAATAGTAATATATACTCGTCAAAACAAAATAGGGGCCACTTATTAAATTGCACTTTAATCAAGTATCACTCTTATTCTGTGTACATAATAGATGGTAAATACCTAGTTATGGTTTCTTTCAAGTATTAATATTGTTTCTACTGCATAATTGGAAAGTCATAACTTTTTTTAAATTATTTATTTGAGATTTCTTCGAATGTACGGTTTGGTGATTTTTATTTTTCAAACTTTTAACGGAGTTTTCTTCGACTTATACAGCAAGTAGGCTATAACGATTGTTTAAATTCATAATGTCATTTATTTGGAGACATATGGATGCGAAAACAGCCACTTGGGGTGTTACCTTAATCCAGGGGGGGCATAGCCAGAATAGGTAGGTCTTATGGTGGAATATTCCCAACCAGTGGTTCAGAAAGTTTGAAACTGGTCTCAAAAGACGGGTAATAAATATTGACGGGTAATATATAAATCACCAGACGCCGTGATCCAGGAAGAAAGTAAGTGAGTAAAGCCTAAGAAGACCAATAAGTTTGATTAACCGCGCAAATAGAGCAAAAATCTACCGCGCGGACCGTACAAACTCCATTGCGTTGAGCTACAGGCACCCCTATAATTGACTAGACTATTCCGAATCGACTTCATGAAGACTAACAATACTCAAGAAGATGCTTGGTTCTCCTCCAGTTAACTGGAGCGTATGGTGCTAATCGTGAAACATTTGCAAAGAGAAAAATTATTTAACTATTTTGAATGGGCTTCATTGCTTTTTATTTATGACTGCAGGCTTATTTTTTTTTAATAAAGACTGATTCATTAGAGTGTAGAGAAGATCTAAACAACAGGTTTCAGATCCTTGCACTCTTGAAACAGACTGTTCCAATGAGATCTGAATTATGCTCTGGGGCGGTTGTCCCTATCACGCAAAACTGAGCTCGCACTTCGTAATAACGTTGCTGTGACTGCTCGAAATTGCGTAGCGAATGTGGTGCAACTCCACATTATCCCATTCGCACAGCAACGAGTACCTGAGTTCATCTTCAAGCAGGATAATGTTCGAGCGAACACGACGCGACTAACAGTGCATACATTCGATGACGTTCGAATTACAATGTTACAGTGGGTACTCAGGATTTTACCTCAGTTTTATTTAGCATTTAAGAGATGAGTTAAAGAGGAGTGCAAAAGAAAGTAAAATTCCCATCAACACCCAGCTGGATCTCATAAATTGTCTGAAAACTTGCTGGTAGAGAATCCCAAAGAAAATGTTTGGTATTTAACCCTGAACATTCCACCTCCATTAAAATGAGTAGCACAGAGAGAACAGAGTTAAAGGAGAAGCTTTAAAGAACACTTTGGGACATTAAGGACGTTATTTTTTTTGAGTTTTTTGATGTTTTGTGTAAGTTGATACATTCCTGCAATTCCTCACTTTTCATTCAATTTCGTTTAATTAAAGATTGATTGGAATACAAACTTAATTTTTGTGTATTTCCAAGTAAAATCGTTAATATTAATCAGATTCAGTCATTATAACCAGTAACATTTAAATATTATTTAATAAATCTACAAAAATCAGTTGGCCCTTATTTTCTTTTGAGTAGTATATTTAGTAATTAGAGATAAGTTGACGAGATGTTATAAATCGTTATATTTTATAGTGGAAAGTGCCAAAGAAGTGAGCGAATTATTATCTAAGGCCCAATAGAAAGGGAAATGATACAGGTGATCATTTGGTGCACATGATACTTTTTATCCGTTATTTATTACCTATGATATTTTTATATACACAGGGTATACTAAGACAGGGTTATCATTCTATTTGGCCAATCTTTGGAAGAGACAAAATGTTGGATAAAATTGTCTTAGGAAGCCATGTGTCCCCCTGTCCCTTGTTTTTACCTTTCCGAAGTCCGCTACATGAACACATGCCTTTCCTAAGCTGCCGCAAAACCTCCTGTCTTCTACCTTTCGTACCCTCTTCAAGTTCGGTGGTCTATCTTGTAATTACATCATCATCTTTCACCATCAGTTTTTTCTCAACTATGTTCAGGTCGGCTTCCAGACGAACTAGATGCAGCTGAATATCTGTAATTTATAATATGACCTCCACAACCCAGTTACTGGGTAGTACGATATCCCTTGGTAAAATAGGTTGTCAATTTATGTACCTAGGTTTTCCATAGTATCTATATCAAATAACTGAAATAACAATGAACACATTTTCCGTACGTCTTCAACCTAATGTTAGTATTACATCAGGCATGAATCAATAGAAAAGTTTGATTTGTTAATACATATTTGTAAACATACTTTCAAAAACAATCGGCCGATTGCGCGTGCACATCAAATTTTTCTATCACTGAGAAATATGCGGAACTATTGTTAAATTTTATTTTGTTTTTAGTCCACTATGTAAAAATAAACAAAGACATAAAAAAATATTGTTAACATTTATACAAATGGCCGTTAAACAAGCAAATGACTTCTGAATTGTTACTTTACATGTTAAATTGTTGTAAGTTATGTAAACAATATACAAAGTTAGTTCTTTTATGGTAATTTGCTATGAAGATTAGTTTTGATCACTATTTCAGCCAAAGAGAAATATAAAAACCTCACGTAGCTAGCATCAACATGGTTAATTTGCTTAACTAGTGTGTTTTTGCTATTCTGTACCCCTAGCACGAGATTTCACTGTATTTGCAGCGTTTCTTGTATGAAAAAATGGAACAGCACCCCTTGGTGTGCGAAGAAGGAACTAATTTTTTCCTTGAAAATTGACAATTTGAAATTGTTAAAGTTCCAGTTTACTTTACGTCTCAAATACTGAAAACTCATGCTAAGGGTACTGATACCTGTTTTTACTTATAATATCATTGCCGGTCGCAGCAGAAAACATAAGTTTAATGTATTTCTGTCTAATTATGTTGTTATTAAGCTATATTTTCCAATTATATATACCTAAAGGGATGGTGAAGAGGTGGGGAAAAAAAACGGAGAACTCTCAGGGCTAATTGTTTGATCAGTAGTTGAACTTTGAAAATATGTTTGTAATTGTAAAAATATTAAATAGGGTTTAACAACAGTTAAAATCATACATTTTTTTCTAATACCTAAATGATTTCAAAGCTGGATAGAGATTCTTGTTTTTTATGCTCTAAAACATTAACCAATTAACCATTGTTGGTGGGATTTAAACTATAGTCAGTTAAACTATTTATCACACGATCGGACCTTATGCCTTGAAAAGGAACAGAATATACAAAGAAATACACATTCGTACATAATACTGCGTGTCCATGAATCTCTTTAAAATAATGCCACGCACTTTAGTACTAGTAGGATTGATGGCAAACAATTGATTTGATTCACGCAACCTTGTGCACGTGTGCTTCGTTCTCACGACACCGGCGCACGCGCATCCTAGCTATATCTATATGCACAAGTATGTACGTACATACTTGTTTGTAGTGTGAATTGGGGAAACTGTTTGGATTAAAAATCACTTTGATAAGTTATTGGGTTTTGAAGAGCAAGTTTGAGTAGTAAATAAACATACATAGTACTAAAATAAAATAATATAGCAATCGTAATATTGTGTAATATGTATGTATAAAAACATGGTATTTTTTTTTTGTTTAGTGCGAATGTTTTGATATCCGTAGATTTCGTGATAAAACCTGCATAATGTCCACTGAAGAAACGAACGAAAAATTAACAGTAGCAACAAAAATAATGAAAATATTTATGTCAGTTAGAGACTTGATCATAGAATATAAGTCATGGTGATATATATTTTTAAATACATCTCCACATACTCTGTTCGCTTCATCCAGATTCATACATCTGGTCATACTACTAAGATCTTGAATGCGCAATCGGCGTATATATACAAGTACGACGATTGCGCGATCAAGATCTAACTGAAGTTGAACAAATATCCTTCGGAGGACTGCGTACTTAATACTTACAGTAACCAATCGATTTGATCCAGTATAACCTTGTACAAGTAACACAGAACTCGTGAGGATCATTCTCAGTTCTCACGACTGCTGCACGCACACTTTACGAGATCCGATTAGTATCGGAACTGTGAATAAATTGGTACTACATTCGAAGTTGTGTAAAGAAACCATCAAGGTTTATGTTTTAGAATTTATTGAGCAATGAGAACACAGTCAAGGTGTTTCAAATTTCATATTAATGTCATCATTTCAGCCTTTTGCAGTCCACTGATGGACATAAGCCTTTCCTAGGGAGCGCCACAGCGCACGATCTCCAGCTTTTTTCATCCAGCCACTGCCAGTCACCTTCTTTAGGTCATCGGTCCATCTTGCCGGGGGCGACACGCGGACTCCATTCGAGAACCTTCCTACTCCACCTATCGTTGTTTCTCCAGCAGACATGACCAGCCTACTGCCACTTCAGCTTGCTACAGATTTGGACAAATCTGTAACTTTGGTTTTTACATTAATGTACCAATTGAAAATACAAATCCTGTCAGCTAGGAGAGCTGCTCGGTATCACGCAATTTATTGTTTTGGCCCACGGTATTAGACCCCATTTTTTTTCTTTTCGTTCCTGTTCCTAATCTTTCAGTTTTATGACGTCATTAATGAAGAATCTTTAAATACAATCTACACAAAGAAGTCGGGATTAACAGCTATAAGTGGCTTCCGAGACATGCTGGAAATTCGCTATCTTTAATGGCTACTCACAGGCCAACGTCGCCGAGCTTAACAAGTCTTTGCGATGTATTTAGCAACGAGCTCCTCTGTATGTTCCTCATTCATCTGTTTCATGACGTCACTAATACAGAATCTTTAAATCCTACCCACACTGGTATAAAAACTGCAATCAACACCCAACATCAATCAAATTGATAGCAGCATTTAATTGAATCCACTTGTTTACTCGACGAGGCTAAATACGGAATTTCAATTGCTTTGTACAGTCGCAAACAAAAGGTTAATTGTTTTCTTATCCATCATTGTAGCATCTTTGCTAGTTCCGATCAATGAAGGTTTGGTATGTAATTGTTCGTCGGATTTCCGGCCTATCATATAACATTCATGGTTCTTCAGTTCATGGTTTTCTTGAGTATGCCTAATAGGAATTCATGAATAAATCAAATAGATTCTTTAAAAAAAATTGTCGTTATAGTATCTTCATTTTACTTTATGTAATGTTAACTAATTTAAAGTTAACAATTAGTAGATATATAACATTTCTTTATTTTGGTCCATGAAGGTTCAGTGGTTTGTCTACGTTCTATTTAACCTCATTTTGGAAATTGAAAAAAATACTGCCAGATTCATCTCATTTCTGGAACAAAATATCCCCATAGTTTCCACTTTCCACAATTTCCGACCAATCAATCAAAACGAAGTAAGTAAGGTCATCACAGTTTTTTTCTCCTATAAAAATGTAGTAACAAAGTCATTAGTGCATTGTGACTGCTAGTGGAAGTACCATGAAGCAAATCATTGGCTTGTGCCAGGACTAATTGGGATCTGATAAATAACGTCACTTTATTTCCTAGACTTTTTTGTAGGTCTAGTTTTACAAGATAGGATCCGATTTCGAATTTCTTAGAAGCAGCTACAGAGCTTTAAAAGAATTATCCAATTTAGAGTACGATCAAACGCACAGATATTAAATATGATATTCCCAAACCAAACAATATACAAAAGGCATCCTACTAAGCACCCATTAGAATAAATAAAGCCATTTATCATTAAACTAAACAGTCCTAATGATCGAACACCTTGGCCTGAGTCATTGGCTTCCAAATACATCGCCCACTCCATTCCTTCTTCATTCTAACTCCTTAGTTGAGTGGCTAAAGGCACGCCATATTTGATCAGTTTTTCCTTCAGTTTCACTTGTCTTCGCCAAAATTTTAGCATGACCTCAATATCTCTAGACCTATAGACACAGGTCTAGAAATAAAGAGGTCATATTGCGGGTGTCTGGACTCTCTCACTTTTTATCTTTTTCAACTTGAAGGTCATTTACATCGCACACTACCCGGCATTGTGATTTGCTCCCACATCCAACTCTTCCCTGCCACTTACTCGTGGCCTGCCTACGGCTAGTCATCATCATCAAAAGTCGGAAGACGTCCACTCTTGAACGAAGGCCTCCCTCTTAGATTATCACTTCAAAAGAAAATCCACCACATCGCGCATTCTGGTTCGAGGTCACCACTCTAGAACTTTTGTTCCCGTACGGTTATCAGTTCTACGAAGGATATCACTAAACATTGCCACTTCAACTTGCTTTGCTAGACCACTAGAAAACAGTCTAGCAAAATTTCAAGTTGCAGGAGCAAGTCATCACCCTGTTTCGATGTTTACTCTCTTTTACTCCTTTGTACGTATCGATCCCTCAGTCACATAATGATCAACAGGGTTAGCAGTGACTTCATATGTCTGTAATAGTGCACTTGTTACGTCGTTCTGCCAAGTAGGTATAGATCTCGATGCTTCCGAAAATGACTCAATAGGACATTCAAATTTTCCTTGCAGTAGCCCACCTGATTGCATAGTTTCAAAGAAGACTCACCATTCCATGTCAGGCGAAACTGACGCAAACTTTGCCTGATCAGTTCGGCCTGTCCATGTATGGTGAGCCTCCTTAGTCGGCTGTTAAGGCCAGTGCATCGCGTTTATTATCAAAATGCAAGTCTTTGTAGGCGTGCCGATGGAATGCGTCACTGATTGCCTGATTAGCTGTATCGAGGAATAGGATGAGTTCGCTGATTGTTTGTCTGTTATAGAAATAGAATAGAATAGTCGTAGGATTTAGAAACAATAAAACTCTATCGTTAATGTATTTATTCCATGTAAATGTCAATCGTCACAATATTACCTGAATTCTTTCTTAATGAAGTTGAAGTATGCATGTCTTTTCCTTCCATCAGTCTCTATTGGCCGTCATTTCAGTTATAAAGTAGCATACCCTCGTATTCTACATCTTTTATCCATTCATCTTAGGACTGCCTCTGTTGTAAAATCCATTCATAATTAACACTTTTCTTGTCGCTTGCTTGTTATTTTTGTATAATGGGTGATAAATGTGTATGACTTTAAAATCTGGATTCCAAACCTTATTTCAACTTTAGGTAATACCTCAAAAGTCCCACATCCCGAATTCCACACATTCACAACCTAGCAACCATAAGATTTAAATCTACTAAACAATTCAAAGTATTCTCGCCACTCATTGCCAGTAACAAGCCTGCTCTCCCGACGTATCTTCATATCATTGACGCTCCACAAGTATTGGCGATACTTCATTATATTGATTGGCAATTAAATCGATCAGACATTTGTGCCGATCACGGTCAATGAACTTGCGTACATTCCTTGATGTTATATTATTATTATCTGTTTTGTTTTATTTGATACCGAAACATGTTGCCAATGCTTAATAATGTTGTAATGTTTGATTATCTCATAATGTAATTATGCAGTTGTTTTCGTTCGTTCTTCTGTTTTTACATCTGAATTTCTCAATGTTTTATTAATTGCGCTGAGATTACTAAACCACATAAGAATATTAAAGATAGATTTATTATGAAGATACGAACCGTGTTATTGCAAAACATGGTTCTATAAGTGTCTTTATCAATAATTATGCACAGAAAACGCAATACGTTGCAAGGTCAGTGCTTATCTTCGGCTATTCAAATGCAATGCCAATATTTATCAACAGTCATATATTGGGAACGGTTATCCAGTTTAGTCAAATGACGGAAACCGAAACCACCGGATCTAAAAATGAAACGAATCAAATTTCGATTGATAACGATAATTCGAGGTCGAATATATCCACAACTACATGAACTAAATCTTGTCTTGTCATCTATAAAATGTGCGTCTTATACGTTAAACTGCCCCATTGGCGTCGTGGTCGCAAGCGTCATCATAGAGTTTGACGTCACGGTCGGGCAAAAAGTGCTATTAGGTTTTTCATTACTAACTAAGTAGCTTTCCGGAGTTTGGATGTTGGCGTCATGATACCCATGTGCTTCGGATGATACGTAAACATCTGATCTCGCTTCGATGGTTGCGGATATGACGTCCTAACAGACTATGAGAATTAGGGAAGAGAGTGCAAGAGTTAACAGTGCCTGCGCACATTTGTGCTTATAATATCTTCCACGAGCCACTGGCGTGTGAGCCACCAATGTCCATCGTCTAATAATACATTTGCATCTTTAACTATATAATTTAATACGAGATAAATTTTACACATCTGTTTACAATATCCAACGACAGAATCTCAACTAACATTTAAAACGGAATTTGCATTTATTACTCAATTCCCTTTAACAGCTGCCATACACCGCAGTGGAAACTTACGCAATGGAAGAGGATAGAATTGATACACGCTTGTTAGTTATGTTCCCCTAGTACTTTATAGCTAGATAAGTAACTAGGATGTAGCAATAACAGGAAGGCTAGCAGGGGAATTATTGATCCTAGGTAATTTTCCGTAGTTAATTGATTTGTTGTTGTTCTCTAAACTCGATCTATGCAATGGTGTAAAGGTGACCGTGACCTTGGAACGCAAAGAGTAACTGAAGAAAATAGGAGGATTTGCAGTAAAAGTCTGACAGTTTCCTATAAGAGTGTAAGGAATTTTGGTAATTTTACCATCCTAATAAATACCATCCCAATAAAAAAACTCAGAATGGTATTTTTTTTAGCTATCTACCTCTACCGACCGACCACATCGTGAAAGTCGCGGGCAACCAATGGTCGCAAGTGGCGGATTGTCGTTCGGCGTGATGGTGCTATGCGAGGCCTTTGTTCAGCATTGGACGTTTGATGATGATGATTTGATTGGCTGGGGAATACTCAGCGAATGGGGGTTACAGTCTGGTAAGATAAAGGTAGTTATTATTATCTTTCTTTAAATCTTACATCACCCTGATTAAGATATTGGGTAAACAGCGGTAATAAAATCTTGTTTGGTTTATCTTCCATGTTGCATATGCTGTCGCAGGCCTATCTCAGGTATTTTCAAATACACCCCTTTAAAAATGAATATATGTACCGTTGTGTTTGTTTGTTTTACACATCTATTGATATACAATATCGGCCGTTTTATCAATTTATTTTAATACGTGCATTTAAAACAACAAGTACCATAACCTGCCACCTACACATCAATTGTTAGTTCCACAACCTTGAGTAATTGCCTATTGTTGCACTTGTTGAATGTGGCAACACAGACAATACTGGCAACACACATAATTGAGTAGGATCTTCATATCCTTCGTAATGACGTGGCGTAGGCTTTCAATAGACATTGAAAGATGCGTGCGTTGATTTGATTGTAATTAAAACTTAAGGATCGGTACTAGCAAAAAGTGTTATGGCATTTCCATAAGTTTATGTATAAAAGTTAAAACAATAGCCACGAAAAAAAAGGTCTGGGTAGCTTAAGAGTTCCCCCAGGGTCTACAAATATCGGATTGAGGATAAACCCGGCTGGAATTGTTAAAAAAAATATTGAAAATCACTAAAAACGCGTAAAAAGCACTGCCGTATTTCCATAACTTTGGCGTAAATAAGCAGAAAACTAATTAATATTATACATAAATAAAGAGAACAAAGACCGGTGTACTGTCTACATGTGTCTGTTTTTCAAAACATTGTATATTTTTCGCGTAAAAAATTCGTAAAGTAACTGAATTTTGAGGCCGAAAATCTCCATACATTTTACTATGGCGGAATATTTTATCCGGCATTGGTTCGAGATCGAATCTCAGAGCTCAGTCGTCCGCAGGATTTCAAGGTGAGAGCACGTCGCTTTTTACCAAAAAATTACGCGGCTAAGTGGCATGTACATACACAAGACTAATGTGCGAGGTGCGCACAGTGGTTGGAAATCAAAAATTGAAAATAAAACAAAATTGTACATTGTAAAAATTTGTAGTTGCATGTTTGTACAGGTAGTTGGAATTGAATTTTTTTTTTTTGTGATGGATGATACTTTTTGCTAACGGCAAGTTAAAAAAAACAGGTTCAAGCGATATCGACGTTATTGACGTTTAGAATTTAGTTTGTTTTTCTCACATTCTCGTTAAGTAACATTGATCCTCATTAAAATCCGGTGTTTGCGTAAATGTCAATAAGGTCGAAAATTGCTTGAACCTGTTTTTTAAACTTACTCAACGAAAGGAAGTAAAAAAAAAGGTTCACGCGATTTTCGACTTTATTGACATTTAAAATTTAGTTTGTTTTCCTCATATTCTCGTTAGCTAACATTGCTCCTTTATTAAAATCCGGTGTTTGCATTAATGTCCATAAAGTCGAAAATTGCTTGCACCTGTTTTTTTTTTTTAAATTGCATGATAGCAAAAAATATCACCCATCGCAAAAAGAATTTTTGAATTCCAACTAGCTCCTTAGATTAGCCGTCAACCAAACAAAACAAGTTTAGATAAATATATATTTCAACTAGATGAAAACCCGGCTTCGCTCGGGTGAAACGTGTGTCATACATAATACACATCTAAATGTAGGTGTCACGGTAACTCATAAGTCCCACAACCGCGGCAGGCTTTGGCCTACAAAGGTGGGCCCCGTCATTGTGCTGACAGTCTTTGAGGCGCGCGTGGAACATAACGGGCCGTCGACCCGGGCATGTTCCATGATCAGAGAGCGAGTTGCCCATTAGTCGCCGCCCGCACGCCCGCGCCTGTTGGCCGGACTGCGGCTGGGTCGTGAGGTGCAATCCTGCACCGTATACTCCACTGTGTCCGCCTCCGGGCGATCCACACAGTGGTGACACCCAGGTGTTTCTTCAGGTACCTCCACACCCGGAACTTCCGTGTCCGGTGAGGATCTGCGTCAGGTGGTAAGTCAAGACGCGATGCCTATCTAGGCACTCCTCCAACCTTACCGGGGGTCTTAACGCCGCCATCGCGGCGTGCCCGGACCTCTGTTGCGACAGTCGCTCCCTCCATATTATCGCCCTGAGATCGCCGGAGCTCTTCCCGCCGCACTAAACTTGTCGAGGCAGGGGGGTTTTAGTTTATAGGTTTTTCTAAGGAGGTTTAGTAACTACATAATACACCACATGACACTGGCCGAAAATAAAGAGAAAAAATAAAAACTTCTCAACATGATAACCGATGTCAAAAATGGCGGCTGCGATCTGTCTTATAAGAAAACCATTACAATTTTACAAAATACTCGACAATCCGAATTTTGCGGATATATGTTGTCGACTCGAAATCTCTATATTATCGCCCTGAGATCGCGCCGGAGCTCTTCCTGCCGCACTAAACGTGTCGAGGCAGGGGGTTACATTTTATAAGTTTTTCTAAGGAGGTTTAGAACTACATAATACACCACATGACACTGGCCGAAAATAAAGAGAAAAAATAAAAACTTCTCAACATGGTAATCGATGTCAAAAATGGCGGCTGCGATCTGTCTTGTAAGAAAATCATTACAATTTTACAAAATACTCGACAATCCGAATTTTGCGTATATATGTTGTCGACTCGAAATCTCTATTTTTTAATGTTTTATTATTCAGGCTAGCTTTCGATCGAGTCTACCGTAGCCCTGCACGAAATTATTATAGAAGATAGAAATATTAATTTGTTGGGTACGCGCTTACTGCTACTTGAACACTCTATGCGTTCAAAGATGTGTGTGTGAGTGGGTCGACCGCGTCTATCGCTGTGTGAGTAGCGCTTCAATACCTATTTTTCCCTCGCGCCCGCCGAATAGAAGGGCCTTAAGGCTTTTGACTTCTTCGACTCTGGAAAGTTGAAATGATGTTAGGGATTGGTAGTGGTGTTGTATTTTCAGCTTTCAATGTTGAGCTGAAAGTTCATTTTATTGTCTTAATCCTCAGATAGACGATGCAAGCGCACGCGAGTTGCGTTACATTGCGGATTTTATAGGTACAACGAATCCAGTTGATCAAACAAATACCGCAATGTAGTTGAAACTCGCTTGCGAGTTCTTGCTCCCTCCAAATGAGGCTTTATCGAGTTAGTATATCTATTTTGAATGGACAATAGGATAATGGATAGGCAAAGTCATTCGGAACTTCTTGTTATCTCTAAAATGAACGGATTTAGATAGACTTATTTCCTGGCAAAGATTATTAGGGAAATTATAAAAATTGATTGTAGTAATTCTTAGTTACGGAAAGGAAAGAAACCAATAATTTACTTACGTAAGGAAATACAAAATTAATTGATTAGAAATTAATTTCCTGTTCAAATTAACTCAAACTAGTAGTAAAGATAATTTGCAATATTTCTTTAGAAACTAAAAATAACATAATGACGTAACTAAAATCAATCATCCATTGCCTTACACAAGAATCAGTAATCAATATTATGCAAAAATCAATGAAAAATTCATTAAAAAACACTAACGTAGTAATTTACATAAATAAAAGTAAGATTGCATTAACCATCAACCCGTCCGTTGAGTAGACAGCACGGCGCCGCACCTGCGCGTGCGCATGTACCACAACTGGTTCCTATTGGCCAATCAGATGACAGTGATGACATTACCGAGGAAGGGTCAGAAGGTTTGATTTGTTATTTGATTAAGGAACTTGCAGCTTTGTGATAAGGTGCAGCTAGATTAACGTCAAAATTCCAGTTTACGTCACAAAAACGGGAAAAGTCATGGTAGGGCCTAGGGTCATCACTGACCATGCGCATAAACTTTCAAGGAAAACAAGCTTCATGACAAATAAACGTATTAAAGGACTAACTCTAAATAACACCTTCTGGGTATGATTTGGCTCAAAAAATATGTCACAACAGCAAGTAAAACTGTATGCTTTCATGGTCAATGCATTATTAAAAAAAAAAGAAACACGAATCGGTAGGTCGATGTTATGTGGACAAACAAAACCAGAACAAAGAAAGTCTGTAGGTATAACATAAAGGGCTACTGAGGACACACCGTGATTTTAGGCAGTACAAGTCGGCAGTACCTCCCGCCCTGCCCGGGGCTGGAGGTCTCTTTGAATGATTTTACCACGAGAAAAAAAAAAAGGTATAACCTATTCAAATATCGTTTTTTTTTTTACGTGGTATAATCATCGAATGAGTCCTCCCACCCGGCAGGGCGGGAGGGATGGTCCGAACTTGTACTGACTAAAAGCACGTGTCTTCATAGCCCTTTACGTTCCGGAGTCACGGTGATGGGTTAGACCCGCGACCATTCAAATAATCGATACTGCGGGTTTAAAAGGCTCAAAGTTTTAAATTAGACATGGATAAAATAAAATAGAATATTCTATTCTATCGCAAAAGTAATAAGTGAGATAAATAGATGGATATTTTTGCCTTATTTACCATGCTGGTCGTCATGCAAGTTATCATTAGACTCACGATTATAAATAATCCAAGCCACACCCGTACGGCGGTCGTTACTTCTAATGGTCAATGGTCACACCCGGACAGTTGTCAAGACCGCATTGGAATCTCTCCTCCGAGAATAAACCGATCCGCACAGAACGAAAGGAATGCACAATACCGATGCTGCAGAGCCGAAAAGGTTGCATGGCTAGGGACCACCACCTGGATAAAACATGGAATTAAATCTCGATCGCAAACACGCAATGAGTAGTAATAGATAAAATTTAAATGGCTTTCAGTCCTGACTCAAAGAACTGAAATAATATAGTACTGAACTTCTGTGACTACCTGCATTGTGTAGATGACCGGTTTCCCGCAGGTATTTTCCCTTTATGTAGTACAAATGTAAATAGAGCAAGTGACTAATGTTAAGTGCTTTCTACGTGTTAGTGCAATGCGTAAGAGTTTGAAGGAAATTGTTCCTGTTTTTTTTTTTTTGTAGGCCTATTGTTTTCCGAACCCTGTTCATAAATTGAAATATTATCTACCACTATTATACTTTAAATCTAAATTTACAGCTCCATCATCATCATCATATTTTGTTTACTTTTTTCCTACTTTTCGGTTTGCTTAAGGTCTATCTGGATTTTTTGCATAGCTCAGATACTCGGTTAGTTTAGGATACCCCTTGATAAAACTAAGGTTAGACTTTCGGGTTTGGGTCGCGGCACTGTCTCACCTGGTGACCGTGGCCTTGATACGTAAAGGGCTATTGAAGGATCACCATTGATTTTAGTCAGTACAAGTCTGACAGGCCCTTCCATCCCGCCCTGGGCAGGAGGACTCATAGAATGATTTTACCAAAAAGAAAGTTTTGACTTTCGGGCTTATAACTACACGTTTTCTGGGACAAAGAAGGTTCTCGATTACTAATTAAATGGATGTTCACTGATCCAGAATCGTGCTTCGAACACCTCATCGGTAGTTTTATTCCTGTCTCTTTAAAATCTTAGTAAAGCCAAAACTTTATTTTATTACAAATTGCTAGTGACATTGGTGTCATTACTTTCAAGTTAAATACATCATGTTCCATTTTGTTCACATTGATTGATGACTTGATATCTTCATGATTGATTTCAAGAACATCTTGTATAAGTCACGAGGAGGAACTACTATCCTCATTGATATATCTAATTCATGACTTGCATTGATAAAAGTGACGACAATTTATTATTGGGTACTACGGATTTCATTTTATGCATTTAATAGCGTTCATTTTAAATTCTTTCATACAAAACTGGTACTAGCGTAATAGACACCTTATACTTATCTGTAATGATCAACATAATCTTCTTGCGCTTATCCCATTCATCTTGAAGTCTGTTCAACTCATTTTCTTCTTTCATTTCCCTTTGACAGACGCGTCGGTCTTTGACTTCTTTTTTTCCCTCTCATCTATGGAAATTCCATCCATCACTAAAATAATAATTTAGTCACAATATTTATGAATAATATTAAAGTATAAATATGTATCTGGCTGTCATGTTGTCAGTCTTGCAAAATGGATTTTTTTAATATTTAATTCACTCATAAATTCAAAAATAACGCAATTTACGTTTTTTGAGGAAGATATTTTTAGAAATATAAATATTATGTATTTATAATGACTTGTTTACAACTTAAATTCACGAATATGTTATGTTACCCTTAGATTTGTTCCCAATTAGCTTCCGTGAGCTTTCACTTTTTCATATTGTTTTGTTTGTTACCTCTTTGTTAACAAACTCTTTGATTGATGTTCTTCATCAACTGAAAATAGGTAATCATCCTGATATACAGCCTCTTTAGTAAAGGAACTTGTAAGAGTTCAATATAGGCCGACAACATTGTTTAAAAAAAAGAAAAAGAGTGGGAATGGGAACTGTATGGAGTCTCGATTTCGATCGTCGAGTTCTTAATTTAAAAATATGGGGTCATTTGAGGATCATTAATGGATTTATTCGTCCTTGTGTAAATCTATAGAATCGTTAAAGCAAGAAACTTGAAATTTTCACAGGTTCCTTGTGTTTTATACAAAATATATAAAGTTAATAAAATAAAGTAAATTCCCTTAAATAAGGAAAATGTTTTCAACGTTACACATTTCTCACAGCTATCTTTCATTCATGGCTAGTTTTTAACCCTTTTGTTGTGTACAATCGCGCAGAAAATTCCTGCGTATATTTTATTAGAAGATAGTAACCACAACAGGCCAGGGTCGGTTTACCCGCGTCGTGTCACTTGTGGTACTACAGTGACTAATGTGTTTACTCAAGCACGCGATACATACCTAACAGAAAGTGTCATAATGTTCAATACATAAGTATTAGGTACCTATCTCGGGTGCAATATAATAATGTATTCCTTAATAAACAGACTATCTAGACTTCTAGACAATGTGACTTCTGCTCTCATTAATGCTCGGTTATTGATAATAATTAAATTGAGAATGCTTTAAGTTCAGGTTGGAAAGTTATACATTTTTGCAGATATTTAAATAAAAATTCAAAACAGAAACATTTTTTTTATTGTAGCCATTATTGCTGCTCGATCTTCGGACTAAGAGAGTGATGGGTATGAATGTTGCTGGCGGGAGAGGAAGAGGAAGTTCAAAGAAAAAATGGATTGATTGTCTAATCACTAATGAATGATATGAAAGAAAAAGGAGTAAATGATACTGTGACGTCTGATAGGTGGGAATCGAAGAAGAAAACGTATTGCGCCGTCTCCAAGTAAAATGAGATAAGGGCAGTTAGATGGTGATATTGTTATGGGTTCTTGATATGCCATAGACGATCGCTGGGTTTAAAAAAAACTAAAGACGATACCGTGAAAGATCCAACTGAGGATGACGAGATGAACTGGACACTTTCATGAATGATTGGACCACTACAGCCCTGAGAAATGGAACTAGTGGAGACAAACTTTTTTTGGCGTTGTAAAATTGTCAGATTGCAGGGCAGGCGGGACTGTCAGACTTGTACCACAGCTTGTACTGACGATCCATGGTGTCCTTCAATAGCCCTTTACGTTCCGGGGTCACGGTAGCTCGTAAGTCCCGCGACTCCGGCAGGCTATTGCCCTCTAAGGGGGCCCCGAATGTGGGAAGCTAAGAGATATAAGTTTTTTGATTACACGAGTAGCTATTTCATTGTTAATGTCTCATAATAAAGATGGTTGGCAGATTCAGATGTTATTATTTTCATGGTCTTTGCTATAAAATATCATGAACAAAAAAATCTATTGAATCATATTAGATTGTCCGTAGTTTTTCGTACGGTGGCCGGAGATCGTCTTGCGACGTCCGACGCCGTGGGTGTCCACACCACCGCGGGTGGGGCGGAGGGAGGACCTTGTCCTCTCTCTCACTCGGCCCGCCTCCTCCTCCGCGAGCATGACTGCTTCGCAGAAGGAGGCGACCGCTTCCCACTCCGTCTCGCCCCGCAGCATGGCCGCGACCAGTGCCGGGCGCGAGAGGTCTCCGCCTATCGCCGCCGTGAGGACACGTCGGTGCTCCGCCCAAGCGGGGCAATCCTGCACCGTATGCTCGACTGTGTCCTCCGGGCAATCTACGCAGTGGTGACACCCAGACGTTTCTTCCTTTCTCATAAGACACAGTGTACCTCCCGAAACATCCGTGTCCGGTGAGGACCTGCGTCACCCGGAAGGTTAGGACGCCGTGACGTCTCTCCAGCCACTCCTCAAAGAGGGGTCTTATCGCCACTATTGCGGCGTGCCCGGCCGTCGGTCGCGACAGTCGTGCCCTCCATACTGCCCTGAGATCGCGCTGGAGCTCTTCCCGCCGCGCCTCGACTTCTCGAGGCAGCGGGGTTACGCCCCGGCGCTAGATGAAACTAATGGCATGTAATTCCGAAAAAGTATATTATTCTCGTGGTAATCATTGGAAACCCTTATATTAAAAAAATATAATTATATTTTAGGTGGCTCAAACCGTTTTGCAGTTTCAAAATGAGAAATATTCTGAAGTCAAAAACTGTTTTTTTTTTGTCATATTTTAATGTTTGCAGCATTTACCATTTAAAAAAATCCTAGTCCAAATCAGCCTCTAAAACAAAAACAGTTTCAAGCAACAAGGACTCTTTATTCACTTATCCATAGTGTACCAGGCTATCAAAGCAATTAAGAGGCTTACTAAACAAGCCTGACAAGCGTACCTGTTGGAAGAATCCCACATTGATCCACGAAGATCGATCGATCATTCTCGAAGGTCACGGCCATTTTGACAACGTAACACCGAGACCGCATCCATCTTGTTTTATATCTTTACAGAAATGCCGCCGAACGTCAGATGAAGATAATGTTAAGAACTTTAAATGTTTTGTGAGAATTTTTATTCTTTTTTTTTTCCTGTTATGTTACTTGTTAATGTTTGTTGTTAGTAGTAATAGTTTGGTATAAGGTAAAAAAAGGTTTGTACCGTAGTTGTATTTTTTTATTTTTAATGTTCCTGTATCCTTATTTCTTTTTCCTTTTTTTGATAGGTAGGTACCTACTTACCTCTGTGTCTGGAGATCATGTTATTTTTCTTTATATTTTTGTTGTACTTAGCTGTCATTTATAGATTTTTGACCTACCTTCAACAAAGGTGACACAATAGTTTCCAACCAATTTTGTCAAGTCTACTATTTGGGTTGTGGCAGTCCGATATCCAGATGCACCACATAAAGTCCTGCAACTATATCCCTTCCAATATTACTTATATCTCGGTTTAATATTACTTATGGTTAACATAACTCTAACTAAAATTAAGCTGTCTTAAGCTTTCACGGTTAGTCCGCTGGTGCAGAGGTAGATGAGCCCCCTGGAAAAGGGTGCTGCAGGAATGAGCTTTTTTTTATTAGTCTACTCTGTCCCACTCCTGGGTAAAGTCCTCCTTCCACTTCTCGCGAGCACGTGTGTCCTCCTTCCAAATTGAAGAGAACCTGTCCAGTTCGTCACGCCATCTCGTTTGCGGCCTACCGCGGAATGAGCTAGTAAATTATTAATAATGCGTGCGGCCTGTCACATTTTGGTAATTATTCATGATATTACAAATTATTTATTAAGCATAATTTATTTGTCCTTATTTTTTATTCAAATGTCAAGACTCCTGACTCTTGCTTATGTAAGTACTTTCAGAAGGTGTTAAAAAGCTGAGTTAAGTTTGTAGTTCGAGGAAATGTGATAATTTTTAATGTCACTGACATGTCTTGAGGTCAAGAAATAATAATATTGCGTACTCATATCCTTGCTCATAAGCTTGCCGAGGTTGGTCTGTGGATGGATGACTATCTGTCATAGCGAGTTTCCTCCGTGCCTCGGAAAGCACGTAAAGCCGTTGGTCCCGGCTGTCATTTGTAGATCTTTGACAGTCGTTACTGTTAGTCAGAAGCTCTAAAGTCTGACAACCAATCTCACCATGGGGTATCGTATTACCCAGTTACTGGGTTGTGGAGGTCCGACAGGCAGTCGCTCCATGTAAAATACTGACATCCAGCTGAATCCGGTTGGACTGGAAGCCGACCTCAATATAGTTGGGAAAAGGCTAGGAAGATGATGATTCATAATTCCATTAGTCTCCAAACTACCATTTTTCGGTATTAATGCCCGTATGTATGGTAGCGCTTACTACCAAAAGGTGAGATGAAATTCTTGGTTTCTATCGAATCTACGGCGAATCTATCACTTATTTTTGCATACGTTCAAGATTACTGGTCAAATTCAACATTAATTATTTATTAATTTCGAGTCCCCGGCAAATGAATATTGATTTAAAAAAAATAAGTGTCCCACTCTAATTGTAAAGTGGATGCCTTGACAAACATTGTACACTGGTTTTGGCATAGGTGAATCTTATAGCATAGCCATAATAATATTTCACCAGATTTTAAGTTCTATTTAATAAGAGACGACCTCATAAACATCAACCGCGCAAATATAAACGCGCAAAATAACTGCAAATACATTTTTATCTTTGATAGCAAAAGTCAATAACACTTTGGCTGAACTGGGTATCGATTCCGCGACCTTCTAGCTCGACCATATTTATATAAACTTTAGCTCAAAGTTAACAAAAAGTTTCGCAAAAATCAGGGCCCCTCAGACAATCACGCCATCAGTCATTTGATGACACCGCTCCTTACTGAAACAATAGCCAAGATTGGTTCCAGTCCTATACTTCAATATGGATACAGTAGCTGTTCCCTGATCCGTGAAGAAGCTCTCAACTATCGATACAACAACTAGGGATCCACGCTCCGATCCGATAGTTAACAGTATCGATATAACGTGTTGCGATACTCTGACATTTTGTATCGATACGAAAAAGTAAAATGTGTGACTCTACTATATAAACAGTAAGTACAGTAAATCACTACTGGTCACTGATGATTGGGATCAGTCAATCTCAATTTAAAAGATAATACACACTTGTACCATAATGTACTGTGGTAGAAGTGTGTAATGTTGGTGATTACCGCTGAGGCGCCATTGAGACCCGAGCTGTCAGGTGAGGGTCTTAAGAGAGCCGAGGACGGTAATCATCAATACACACGTGTATCATACGACGTTTTTCAACACACTTGTGAAGAAAATAATACTAAAAAGCCATTTTATTTAGTGAGTAAAAAGTTTATTTGGAGAAACAATTAGTAAATGTGCAGTTGGTAAAATTTATTTGTACTATTGAATACGATATTTTTTATTTCGAAACTTTTTTAAAAACAAAGCAACTCAACCAATTTAAAGAAAAAACCTATAACTCACTTGTGAATAATAGTAAAGAAAAAGTCACAGTTTGATTACAGGTGTGATGTGCCTAATTGCAGTGAAATTAGAGCCATTTTATGAGCAAATGTGTTGAAAAATTTGTTTGTACCTACTATGGAACACGATCCTTTTTGTTTCGAAACTTTTTTAAAAACAAAGCAACTTAACCTATTTCAAAAAAAAGCCTATAACTCACTTGTGAATAATAGTAAAGAAAAAGTCACAGTTTGATAACAGGTGTCATTATGTGCCTAATTGTGGTGAAATTAGAGCCTATTTATGAGCAAGTGTGTTGAAAAATATTGAATTTCAAACTGAATTTCAACTGAAAACCTTCAAAACATGATCATGATAGAAATGAAATCTAGACAATGATATCGATATTTGCAGGTTCTGATCGAAGTCATTCGGTACCATCGTTCCAAAAATTTAATCAAATTGTATCGATTTGATACGATCCAATATCGATCACAAAACCAAGGTATTGATACAATTCCAAGTACCTATGTTCCTATATTTTATGGATACGTTCAACCAACGTCTTCACCGTACAACAATCTGAAGTTCGGATCGATTCGGGAAAATTCCGAAACAAAAGAGTTTTGCTTGCGATGATACTTCATTTTCATTACAATGTTGGTGTTGGTGCTGACTGAAGAATAGTTGATTTGCTTCGGAACCAATCTGTTGGCGGTATTTGATTTTCCGTTTTCCTCATCGAGTTGTAAATTATTATTTAAACATGTCTTTTAGTTACAGATTTAATAGGTACTTGTCTGAAGAATAATAATGGCAATTTCAAATCAAATCAAAGCATTTATTTCAAGTAGCCCATTTATAGCACTTTTGAAATGTCAAAAAACAAAAACAGTTCAAAAATAGTTATGTTGCTAAAGTCCCAGTCACACGATTAAGTGGTGACATTTGAGATTATGAGTTTTACCAAAGGTAAAGAAGTATGGTAGAATTATGGCAAATTAATTGGAATAAGTACAAGAGAATTTTAATGATGATGATAGCTTTCTTACTTTATAGGTGACCCCCCAACGCATTTTCAAGGATTTGGTATGGTAACTTTTCAAACTCTTCATTTTTAACTCTGTTGTTCCTGTTAGCTAATGCACAAACTAGAGTCAGAAAGAGAGATCAAGTATAAGTAAGTAAGTTTTAAGTATATTCATTTTTTTTGTGTTTACGTACGGTAACGCAACCGTTTACGTACAGTAATTGGCTAAGCGCAACATTTTATCAAAATCATCCGACTCATGTATGGTGTCTACCAAGTATATTTAGGAACAGTCAGCATCAGAAGTTGCTGACCACATTCAGATTTTCAAAATTGCTGTACACCATAATATGGTGTACAGTGATTTTGAAAATCTGAATGTGGTCAGCAACTTTTGATACTGACTGTACTTACTTACTTTTTATTCCAATTTCGTAAGAACGAAATGTCAACAGTTTATTTAATTTATTATAAGACATAATTTAAATTTAATAAAACCTTTAACTTTCTCTTGACATAGCGGCAGCAATCATTCACATAATGAACAGTACATTACTCCGTCGCAATTATTTATGGGAAGTCGATTTTCCAATAATAAGAGCAATTTGTCCGACGTTTCCATAAACTAACATTAGGATTATAATAGTGAATAATTTAGATGGTCTAATGGCCATCTTGATTGTTAACTATGATAGTGTAATTTCTGAAGTTCGATGTACGATGTAAAGGTTGATATACATTTGACGGGAACGCATTTACTAAACTTTACTTGTTTGTTTAACTGACCCGTAGATAGTATGCATACAAAAACGTGATAACATGGTGTTCTTTAATTTGTAAGAACTTTGAAAACAATTTCAGTAATATATGAAAGCTAAAAATTGTAGCACTCCTACAATATTTTGATATCAGCGAGCCTAGTGCTCGATTAGTGATAAAGAAGATAGAAAACACGCAGTTGGAAAAACTTGCATGAACATGGTATTAAAAGAACAAAAGTTTTCATCATATTTATAAAGAATGGGGCTCAAAAAAAACCCAGGCTCCGGCATAAAATAATAAACGGGTTTGGTTTTCAAAATCGGTAAAGGCGTCTGAGAAATAGGGGAACGAACTAGTTCTATGAAGTACTTTTTCTATGGTAGACTGAATAATAAAACTGTCAATTTTTATATGTTTGCCAGTAAGGATCATATCCGGTTATTATTTTATTTCACTACACTATTGTTAATTTGAGATACAACTCGTTTCTGCCGGAGCCTGGGTTTTTTTTTTTCTACGAAGCCTGAGTATTCTCCTTTATTGCATTCGGCATTATCACTTGACACACAAAAGTCATTGATGAGTGACTGGTGGATTTGTTACTGTTTTCGTTGCATATTTACATTGCAAACATTGCACCAACTCTCGCTGTCATGTTCTAACGTTTACGCAAAATTCTTCATTCCTAAGCTTCTTCAATTTAAATCGAAATTGCTTTATCTAATGACATGAGTTTTCAGTTTTTTGCATATCTATGACATCAAAATGTTGAAAATTATTCGCAATTTTTTTACAATGAAAATGATTCTTGAAATTAAAAAAACGAATGCTAATTTGGTAAAGGTAGTCTTGAAAATATCACTTTTAGCGATAAGACCGCCCATTGTGTCACCCTATTTATAAGATATTGCTAATTTGATATAATTATCTGTAATTTGTATGGTGTCAATAATAAATTCTAATTCGAGTTTTCAATAGCATTAAATGTGGGTCGCGGGACTTACTTCATTACCGCGACCCCGGAACATAAAGGGCTATTGAAGGACACCGTGGATTTTAGTCAGTACAAGTCTGACAGTTCCTCCCGCCCTGCCCGGGGTGGAAGGACTCATTTGATGATTTTACCACGATAAAAGAAAAAGCATTATATGTTATCAACTCATCCCGCGTGATCGAAGTATGTTGGAACCCCGATACCTTTGTTGACAGCTGTTTCATAATAGCTCAAAAATTTAATCATATGCGGGTCACTTAAATTAATACCCGGATAACCCCTATGAGATCGCGAATCAAATTTATTTTTATAATTCCACGTTCGTACCTCCGATTCGTCTAAAGTAAATGCTACCAGCATGCAACATTAAAAGATGCATAAACAAATCCCGAAACAAAGAGTAGATAGACTCCAGAAGTAGCAACGTAACTAATCTAAATAAAGAAAAGTATAGATGTTTAGAATGTCTTTTGCCCATGCCTTTGCTCGAATGGAAATCCAAAATGATCCCACGATCAAACCGGTTTTGGTCTCCTGTGTGCCAAAATTCGTAAAACCATTAAATTATTATAGTAATAAAGTTATTATAGGTAAATTATTATATTATGAACTATAAGTTAATCTTATAAGACAGAGATTTATCTAAGCTTTAGTTATTATCTTATTGTTCTACATAAAATCGATTACGAAAATGGATTAAAACACGTTCACTGAGTACTCTGATTACGTACAGAATACAATGGATGCAGTAATTATGAAGCGTGTTACAAGGATTTGTGCAACAATGATATTACGACACCCCAGTTGAGATGTTTACACACTCTGGCTAACGCTTGTGTCATGGAGTAGTGAATAAATGAAGGAATATGGATAATATATAAGTTTATATGTATTAGAATAATGAGGTATGCTGAGAAAATTTTCGGTAAGACAGTTAAGTAGGTATTGATAATGAATATGAAGATGAAAAGTTGAATACCATTTAACCACAAAATTCTTCATTTACTGTTGAATGATTCGATGAAAAAGCCCTTGTCTCGTGGCACTTTTTGGTACTGCCCTATTGCGCTCTGAGATTTCGTCTTTACCTAGGTACCGCAATATGTATGTAAATAATAAATAATATTCTACAACTATCACACAACGCCATCTAGTCCCAAGCTGCAGAGCTTGTGTTATGGGTACTAGACAACTGATAAACATACATATATTTCTAAATACATACATATTATAGATAAATTACACCCAGACACAGAACAAATGATCATGCTCATCACACAAACATTTGTCCTGGGTGGGAATCGAACCCACAACCTTCGGCATAGCAGTCAGGGTCACTAACCACTAGACCAACAGGCTGGTCAAAAATGAATGATACTCACCTTAGTATCATTTCTCAACATTTCCATTGTTTTGTGTTGTATTCGTATTCCATTTATTCACTACTCCGTTACTTTTACTTCAAGATGCAGGTTTAGCCGACTTAATATTTATTTTCCTGTGGCTGTTATGTCGAAAGTTTCTTAACCCTTAACTTGACAGCGTACATCACACTGTACATACATTTAAAAAAAATATCTCTCATTCGTTTTGGAAAAAATAATAATTTTGTTTTTCATCAATATATTGTCAAAAACAGTAGAATTCAAGCATCTGATAAAAGAATTGAATGTACATTGCACTGCACGCTGCCAAAGACACGCTGAAGTACTCACCGTAAACTATGGTAACCACACTGTACATTGCCAGGTTTACGAAGCATTTGGATTTTGATTGTTTTGGGGTATTTGCTTGTTATTTTTGTAATGTTTTGACAGAAGGTGTTGGTTTTGACTTTTGTTTTTTTTATTTTGCCTGCAGAATTTAAAACTAACTCGTTTGCACAAAATCTTGGCTTTGGTTCCTGAAAAAATGCTTGTTCTGAGGGTAGTTCTTTGTCCGATGAAAAAACCAACGTGTATATACCACCTTCTCCAGATACCTCTTATCCACCTTCGCTAGCATCTTCGCTTGAAGGCCTCAATTTACTAGTTAGCTCGACTGTATCCAATAAAGAGCAGATTGATATCTCTGTAGATGCACCTCTAACGCCAATATTCAACGAAGTTTATCCATAACCGACTACAAGCACCTACAACATTTTACCTACACTGAACTCCATACAGTCTTTACCAACCCCAACCGTTGAACAATCATCTCCTCAGCCCGGCAATAGCCGACAACAGCTGCCACTTACCATTTTTAAGCGTAAGAAGACAACAAAGAATGCAGTGACCAAAAAAGTTGCGGTCAAGAAATTTGTTCTAGATTATCATTGGTCCTAATCAGTATTCCGTCATACTGCTTGTCTCGAAGAAAACCTATACGAACTCCATCAAACAGATATTGATACAGCCCTGGATTATTTTTACTACTTTTTTTCACCTGATATAATTACCGACATTGTTCATAACACATTTATACTCAGTGCAACAACTAGGGCGATCTATACAGTTGACTGAAGATGTCTACAGTTGATATGTCTTATATAGAACCCCCTTTAAAAGTCATCGTTGGTACCTAGGAATATTTTCACAACTTATTGATATGTGTATCAATAAAGCTTGGGTTTTGCATAAACGAGATGGGAAAAATATTATGTTAAAGGATTTTAGATTTCAATAGTTCGAAGGATTGAATAAATCGAATAAAATAGTAAAAAGTATAAACGCCACAGAAGACATAGGCGAGGATCTAAAAATCCATAAACCAGTCTCTGTTCGTCCAACAGATAGCGTCCGATTCGATGACAAGGGTCATCTTCCAGAAGCAGGGGATGAAACAATGCGTTGCAAGTACTGCAAAAGTGGTAGGACAACTGTCTTCTGTATAAAATGTAACGTGCATTTATGTTTTGTTGTGGGAAAACAAAAACGTAATTGCTTCCGTAATTTTCACACAAAATAATTAAGAATTATTAATATTTCACCCTTTTCATTCAAATAAATATACAATTTAAATTAAAAATGTATTTTATTATCAACCTGGCAATGTCCATCACAATGTACAAACAATATAATATCGACATTTGGGCATAATTGGCAGTGTGCATTGTGATGTACATAGGTTTTCTCGAAACCTAGGATATCTAGATTTTTTTATTTATTTTTTTCGTATCTTTTAATCATAATTAACGCCAAATATATCAAAAAAGTACATATTTTAAAGTTTTTTACTTCCTGCCAAGTTAAGGGTTAAAATGTATCCTTGTTTGTTAACTTTACAGTTTTCGTGTGTTTGTCTTTTACTGACCACATAGTGACCCACCACACTCTATTGTTTACAATAATTATCTCGACTGACAGAGTGGCCATATGCTAAGTAAACCACAATTAAAAGACAAAGACTGAAGAAAAAAAAAACAAGGAGAGGAAAATAAACTCCAATTCAAAGCATTTCTTTCAATAATAACCATTCGATTTACCTTTTTTTTTTTCTTGGTAAAATCATCAAATGAGTCCTCCCACCCCGGGCAGGGCGGGAGGGACTGTCAGACTTGTACTGACTAAAATCTACGGTGTCCTTCAATAGCCCTTTAGGTTCCGGGGTAACGGTGATGGAAATAAGTCCCGCGACCCCGACAGGCTTTCGCCCTCTGTATTTTGATTTACCTACAAGCACTTATTGTCAAAGAATCATTCAGTTTGTAAATAAGAAGAAATCGAAGTGGTAGCTTGTACGAAACATAGATCTGTATGGAGAAGAACCGACAAAAAACTCCATAGTCAATTTACCAAGTTAATTTTTGCATACTGTATTATTTATATTATTTTTAAATTAAAACGCGTATCTTACATGCTTAACACAAATCTAATTCCATGACAATCGAAGCATCTTTAAATTTTACATTTTTTTTTTCACGTAACGTCAATAAAAATTAATGTTCACATACGCGTTTTGTTTAGAATAGAGTCTTAAAAATCGAACTCAACAGACAATACTTGTTTCAGATTTTCAAATGATTATCTTACACATTTCATCAACATCACATTTATATTAGAAAACACAACAAACGTCTATACGTCAATACACGACATTTTTATCGTGACTCTATGTTTATCTGTCAGACGCCAACTACTAAACATAACGGATAACGCGCAAATCACGCCTTGATATTTGTAGACCTTGTTTCAATATAAAAAAAAAAGAAAAGAGATTTATTGGACACACAGGACAAAATAACAAAATTACAAGAATAAAAACAACAGAGAAAAACAAAAAGTATTAAAAGAAAAACAAAGGTAAAACATAATAAAAAAAAAACATAAAACAATAAGTCCTGTGTGAGGCCAAAAGGCTCCTACCTCAGCATGTGCTGTGACATTTAACTGTCACAGCGCTGGTTTTCTGGTAGGGCCCAAATTGAAGTCACGGTCAGATACGTACATAAATAATATAATATCACGACTCTTTAGTTGTTAGGTAACGTTATGTGGTCCATTTTGTATATAAAATGTGTAGTTATTTTAATCTGTTTGCAGCATCACAAGGAAATAAAAAAAAAATATGAAGGTAGTTTTTTCCCGGAGCAAAGTGAAAGCATGTTTTCTTCTAAGTTTCCTAATGTCAAATCTTTCAATTTGTGTTTGTCATACAATAAGCCAAGGATTCGGAGAGAATCCTGATTTATTTATATTTGTAACTCGGCGTTCATCATCATCATCATTATCATCATCGGCCCTTAGACCGCGACGCCAAACGACATAGTCACCACTCGAGAACATCTTCCCCATCAAAGATTTTTCTTTGAAAAGAAAAATTCGAACCGCGTGCAGGATTCGAACCTGCGACCTTCGGATTCAGTACATCCAACGCTAATTTCCAACCGAGCTTCCGGGGTTCTTACCTACCGCGGCGAATTCTTCATTCCATTTCTAACGTCTGCAGGTGACGTTTTTTCTGCCCCATCAGTTATTAATTCTATGAGCGAAACTCAACTCTAAACTCGGAAACTTGGTCTTGCTTTAGGGTTTATTTTAGTTAGCGTATTAATGTTTTTCAACTCAAAATATATTGAAAAGTGAACATCGTAAACCATTCTACAATTTCACCAAACACGCATGCTAACAATTTCTGGAAAAACCTTCACTCGTTCAAGAAACCCCACGTTATTGAGTGAAGTACAAACGAAAGTAACACTTTCTAAGAACAATTCGAATACAATGAACGTATCAGTTGAATGAATGACGTCGACCAGCGCCAACTGCGTCATTGATAGTACTTAGACGTTCATGAAATCTAATATGGCGGTGGAGAGAGAAAACAATCGTTCTAATTCTAGAGTGATCTTTGACCAAATCAAAAAGAAGCAATGCTCCCAGACTTTTGGGCACTTTCTCTGTTTTAAACGATCTGACCGATATTATTGAAGCTCTGTTTTTTTTTATACTCTCTATTATCAGCCTATTGCCGTCCACAGCTGCACGCGTAGCATGGCGCTGTAGAAACGGGTTTTGTCGACGGGAGAATAGACAAAAATGACAGAACGTAAAAGATTTTTATCCATTTAAGCATAGCAATGTTTAAAATATAGAAAAGATGTATTTCTATTCTTTAATGTTGTAAGAATCTTGTCATATTTGTGCAAAAAAACAGTCGATTTGTATAGAAATAACGATGAAATAACTTTGTCTTTTCTTGGTAGAATAGAGATAGAATCGCCATTCTACGCGTGCTGCTGTCCGTAAGCCTCTCCCCGAAAGAGCGCCAACCCTCCCAGTCCGCATTCATCCGCTGCCAACGACAAGCTTCAAATCATCAACCCATCTTGCCGCAGAGCATCCTATTCCTATACCGTTTGCCCATTCGCGGTCTCCATTCTAGCTCTATCGACCGTCTGTCCGTCGGGAGACATGGCTGGCACACTTCCACTTCAGCATACTGTACTGATTCAACGGGCAATGTCGGTTACTTTGGTTCTTTAGCAGATGATTTCGTTCCGAATTCTATCATCATCACATCATCAGCCTGTATTTGTTCTCTGCTGGACATAGGCCTCCGAATTCTATCCACCACCATTATACTCAATTACCTACTGCTTAGGGTCTATATAAATAATATCAATGTTCTTATGAAAATATCTTATGTCAACTTTCTTCCGCGGTCCCCGCAAAGCCTGCCATTTTGGTCACCTTTCTGGGAATAAAAGCAAAATTGATACATCATTTACATAGACGAGTATGAAAACTTACATTTTAGAATCTAAATATGAGCCATAGTCAATAGTATGTAGTTTTAAACATATGTGTAGAACGTTTTAAGCAGGTTTAACACATCTGTAATTAAATCGTTATTTAATCATAATAATTCCACCTCAAGCACGCGTCGGCATCGTTAAAATTATATCCGTTGACTAACTGGTTTAACGGACATTTTTTAAGTGAAAATCTAGTCAATAAATCGATTAGATTCCTGTCGATCAAATCAGGTAGGTACACCAATCACCCACATTACATACCAATACTAGATTTTTGCCCAGAATTCTAGATAGGTTAAATATGAGATGCTTATCAAAATCAAAATCGTTTATTCGGGTAATCATTAACAGCTTTTGTGTCTGGTAAGAAAAAGTGGGAAAACAAACTTCCTAGTAACAAATCTGTCTGTGAGGATAGAACAAACGAAATGCTAAGTTTTAAAACTGCGATCACCGTTATATCGTATTATAGTCAAATGATGGAAAAAAAACCATCAAACTTCAAACAAAAAGCATATAAACACTTTAACCACTTTGTGGAGCCCTGACACAGCCAGAAGGCGTCGCGGCAGACCTCGTAGAAGATGGCGGGACGAGCTTGACAAAACCAATGACCTGCAGTGGTCCACTTTGGCCCTGGATCGTGAAAACGGGAGGTCATGGAGAGAGGCCTTTGCCTAGCAGTGGGATGATGCAGGCTAGCAGTATCAGTACTCAATACTTAATTTCTTTAACGCATCCATCTTGTTTAAAAACAAGGACGTCATCATTTTGGACCCTATGAAGAGGCACATAGACTTTGGATTGAGGCGACAGAGCACTGAGCAACATCTGTTACACATTATTATCATGCTAAGCTAGGAAATAAATATCAACAAGTTTATCAAACAAAGCTATTGCTCTATGATTCTACCTATCTCTCAATGTAGTCAACACACGCTGAGTGATACCCCTTATCTGTTCTGATAACGATTGTAATCTAATCTAAACCCGTCAATAAAACTCCAATGAAGTGCCAAAATAGATTGATATTACTTTTTCCTTATCGGACCCTCTCTGGCTTTTCCATGATGAAGTTAATGTATAACATCATGCCTGAAGTACCCAAAGGGAAATGCAGTATGTTGTACACGACATGTTGTAAAGGTAACCGTGACCTTGAAACTCAAAGGGCTATACTCAAGGAACAGGGTGGATTTTTACACAATAAGCGTATGACATTCTCTCCCTCTCCATAAAGGAGGATTTGATGATATTACCATCCAAAACAACAATCATAACAAAACGAAGGAAGTTACTGTTTAGTACATCCATGTTTCGTCATTTATATTTAGTTTCCATGTATTAGGAGACGAGACTGCTATCATCAAATTCAGTCTCCATCACTGTTTCTGGAAAATGCAGTAACACTTTTCCTGACCAGGGATTTGAGTCTTGGACCCCATGTCCAATAATAAATTACACTTGCTAAGTAGTATACGCAAAGGGTAAGTTAACGATAATTTCATCAAAGGCATAATTTAAAACCTAAAACTTTCATTGTGGAATCTAGAATTCTATGGCAAGCAGACATTTTAACTTGTTTCTAAATTAAATCAACACTCTGAGTTATTATTATTAGTTATTACACTCTGATGTACTAATTAGATTGAATTTAGAAACAGCTTTTTACAACCGAAGCAGCGCAACCCATGCTCAAATTAATGCGCATGCGCTTTCAAATTCTGGATTCCATGATTGACAAAAATAGTTTTTTTTTTTTTAAACTGTTAAACACAGTAATTATAATAGTATTTTGTAAAAGTTTGAACTAAAAAGGATCGACTGCGACACAAGTTCCAATGACGAATAAGGATGGATTCTTGACGTAAGACTCAATTAAGTATGACAATTTCCTTGTAAAAATGTTCTGATTTTTGTTACAAGTGTCCTGACGCCATTCATTTCCTTCTAACGTAACGACATTGGCAAAGGAGGATGACACAATGAACTGCATTTCTTAGTACTTAATTAATTAGTGCAAATGAACGCAAACGTTTTTCGAACTACGGTAGGGTTGATGAATCCTGCCGTAATGGGTCATCGGAATTCCCTTTGATGAGGAATGAGGAATGCTCTTACTTCCGAATGTGAGTCATTTTATTTTAATGTTGAAGTACTAATTACAACGCCACAATTCTGATTTTGAGAAAGTAGAATCGGTTACAAGTGCTCCTATCGACACATCTCCCTTAAAAAATATTTTTGTAATTGCTCATTTGTTTTAAAAAAATATTTTTTATTACATTTTAAAATGATAAACTGGCCTGTTAAGACCCCTTTCTAACCAGGGACATGTAGAACACTGATTGTTATCTATTCCAGCTCGACATCTTCAACAAGGTCTGCCGATGCGCAATTGCGCATTCAGATTGTATCAAAATGTGGAGTGCTAAGACAGGAAACCTCCACGTGCGCCCGTGGACTGGAGTTCCCTCTCAGATACGTCCGAGGGGAAGACCAGTTTTTCGGGCCGGTGCAACCCAGGTTACCGTGGCCCCGGAACGTAAAGGGCATCCGAAGGAACACGGATGGATTTTAGTAACTAAAAGTCTGACAGTCCCTTCCGCCCCACCCAGGCCGGGGGACTCATTTGATGATTTTACCACCAAAAAAAAAAGGTTATCATGCATTTCAATATTTTTTTATATCACTAGCTGCATCCCAGCCTTTGCCCTTCCATTAAAAAAAAACAGCACAAACTCTTGCGCAATAAAAACAGCTGATAAAACAATTGCAGCGCGCAATTTGTGCCGCTACTAAAGGTCGGTTCACACCGATAATGAAGACATGACATATTGAGGACCAACACCGATAAATACTTGATAATGAAAAGTTATGTTGGTATTGTCTGCGCATGCCTTACGATTCAGACTCGCTGGCTGTCAACTAAAGTTTCGTAAGTAATTCGACTGGCCTTATTTGTCGATTTATATTTTTTTTATTTTATTATGTGTATTTATTTATTATGTTTTTTTATTTAATTTTTTTTATTTTACGTTAAATTTCAGATTGTTTGTTTTGTAGAGTGTTTTACTTTGTTTCAAACTGTCAATAATATAGTATTTATTTTATTGTGCTAAGATCATGTGTCCTCCCACACCAAGTGCGACCCCCTTTCGAACGGAGTCCCGCCAAAGGAGGAGCGCGTTAAAAAAATCATAGGCAATTTATCCTTCACCGATTTAAGAGCAGTGTTGATGAAATAAATTACATCAAGTTATGTGTCTGAGCTGGTTTCGAAACCACGACATAGAACTCGTAAGTCGGGGCCGATACCACGGGGTCATCAAAGTTCTCGAACGACCTCTATAGAAATACTTTTATTAAACTAAAACGGGAAAATGGGTTTTAGCAATTCGGTTGAATTTCTAGCTTTTATCTTTCATATACATAGTTAACACATAATAATTTCGTAGATAAGAAAGTCACATTTCTCCAAAAGGTTAACCGTTTATGTAAACAACAAAAAGGGCCAAGTCCTTTGACCTTAAGTCTTTGACCCGACTACTGATGTATATAACCCTTATTTACGGCAAACAAACATAAGTATTATATAAACTGACTTGGTAAATAAAAGTCTTCTGGAATCGTTTTGTTAAGAGAAAATCTTTCAGAGGTGAATGAACTTGTGCCGATAGCTGTAAACAACTTAGTTTTGCTACTACAAATTTATTCTTTTACGACTTTCAGAATGACCAATCTTCTTTAATAGTTTCCGTTAGAACAAAAACAAAAAAGTACTTTCTTACAAAGTTTCGTGTAAATCTTCTATCTATAAAGATTGATATATACTAGACTAGCGACCCGCCCCGGCTCCGCACGGTGCAATCTCTACTATAGTATGCCATAGGACGTCCACTGCTGAACATAGGCCTCCCCTTTTGATCTCCACATGTAACGGTTGGAAGCGACCTGCATCCAGCGTCTTCCGGCGACCTTCATAAGGTCGTCTGTCCACCTTGTTGGTGAACGTCCTACACTGCGCTTGCTAGTCCGTGCTCTCATACATGTTTTGTAAGTACATAAAAACCTTTCTCTTGAATCACTCTATCTATTAAAAAAAAAACCATATCAAAATCTATGTTGTGAATTTACAATACTTATCCACAGCCCGTTTGTCACTGTTAAGAATTAGTAGACAAGCAATGGGTGGATATCGGGAATCATCAAAATGCCATACCTATCTTTTTTTCTTCTTCTAATTTTAAATGCCATACATACCTACTTCCAATTTCAAATCAGCTCAGAAGACACAAATCCATCTACGATATGAGTTGTGTTCTTCAAGGAAGACATATGGGGAGCTCGTGGCTAAATAATTACAGCCGTACAGACCGATCTTCCGGGTTAAGCCGCGCTTGCCGAGGTTGGTCTGTGGATGGCTGACCATCTGTCATAGCGAGTTTCATCCGTGCCTCGGAAAGCACGTAAAGCCGTTGGTCCCGGATGTCATTTGTAGATCTTTGACAGTCGTTACTGTTAGTCAAAGGCTCTAAATGTCTGGCAATCAGTCGTGGGGGTTCGACAGGCAGTCGCTCCATGTAAAATCTGATATCCAGCTGCACCTGGTTTGACTGGAAGCTGACCCTAATATAGTTGGGAAAAGGATAGGCGGATGATGATGTTCTTCAAGGCATACACATAATAGATAGTATATCAAACCACCCGTTGCATAAAATATAGCTGAAAAAATGGGTTACATTCACAAAGATTTGAACCAACCTGAAATTACCAGGAACCTACGTAACATACATAACGATACTTTTTTTTTACGTGTTAAGATCATCAAAGGAGTCCTCCCACCCCGGGTTGGGCGGGAGGGACTGTCAGACTTATACTGACTAAAATCCACGGTGTCCTTCAATAGCCCTTTATGTTCCGGGGTCACGGTAATAGAAATAAGTCCCGCGACCCCGGCAGGCTTTGGCCCTCTGAGAGGGGGCCCCGTCATTTTGCTGACAGCTCTTTGAGGCGCGCGTGGAACACGACGCGCCGTCGACCCGGGCATGGTCCATGGTCGGACAGCGAGTTGCCCTTTACTCGCTGTCCGCATGCCCGCGCCTACGGTGGCCGGAGATCGTCTTGCGACGTACGGCGCCGTGGGCGTACACCACTGCGGTTGGGGCGGAGGGAGGACGCTGTCCTCTCTCTCTCGCGGCCCGCCGCCTCCTTCACGAGCATTACTGCCTCGCAGAAGGCGGCGACCGCTTCCCACTCCGTCTCGCTCCGCAGCATGGCCGAAACCAATGCCGGGCGCGAGAGGTCTCCGCGACATAACGATACTTACTGTACAATGTGAATCCAATGCAACATTATCAATGTCCGACCTCATACAAAGTATCAATTAATTGCTTAAAGAAAGTCAATTATCTATTCGCGCACAGGATGTTTACCCAAGATATGTGTATATTGGTCCACGATCTTATTTCCGTTGTTATCCATGTTAAGGTCCTTTCAATGTCAATTTACGTACAGTCAGAAGCATATTTATGAACGTATTTTTCTAACAGAATTCAAAATTCGATTCGAATGAAGTTATCTAGTCTTCGAACTATACATATTTTAACACGATAAAAAAGGTAAGTCTAACAACCAGTCTTATCACGGAGTATCGTAATGCCCAGTTACTGGTTTGTGGAGGTCCTTTAGGATACTGATATTCAGCTGCATCTGGTTCGACTGGAAGCCGACCCATACATGGTTGGACAAAGGCTAGGCAGGTACTGATTGTGCTCGGCGGCGCGTTGTGTTCCACGCGCGCCTCAAAGAGCGTTAGCAAGATGACGGGGCCCTCCTCTAGAGAGCCAAAGCCTGCCGTGATCCTGGGACTTGGGACTTATCTCATTACCGAAACCGTGAATTTTAGTCACTACGAGTATGACAGTCCTTCCCGCTCTGCCCTGGGCTAGGGCTCATTTGATGTTTTCACCAAACTAAAAAAATAAATAAAACTATACACATATCTATTACTGACCGCGAGAGTACATTCGTCAGCTCTAATTAATTTATGAACAATTAGTATTGAGGTCGATTCACTGAGTTTATTACATACTGAATTGGGTTAATGTACTGTTATGTACTGCAGTTACTTTATCATTCGATTCGTTTGGCCTTGGTGTGATAATGTTGTTTGTATTCGCTAAAATGATTATGCAAGGAATTTAAAAGAAGCAAGAAAGTTTAGTACTGAGCAGTGGTTGCCCAGTGGTATCGGCCCCGACTTACAAGTTGTAGATCGTGGGTTCGAACCCAGCCAGGTGCATTACTTTGTATAATTTCTTTTATCACCACTGCTCTCAAAACGCTGAAGGAAAATATGATGGAAACCGTCATGCACTTCAACCAAAAATTCGAAGACATGTACCTACATACAGCCACCAGCAATGGGCCCACGTGGTGGATTATGGCCCACTCCCTCTCACAGAGAGGAGCCCTGTGCCCCAGCAGTGGGAATATTTATAAGCTAATGATGAAGAAAGTATAAAGGTGCTTATAAAATTAAGTATTCACTTGTAATGAGGATTCTTGCGAATGTTACATAACAGAAAAATAAACGAGGCGACTGTCAAGTCTGACACGTTTTCAAGAAGAAAAACTTTTTGAGGACTGACTTAATTAATGTTCCTGCCCTGTCATATGTCAGGCCAACATTGGCCACCATCGTGTGCGGTTCCCAACAGTAAGTTTGAGTGCTAAAATAATGGGGCGTTTTGTCAAGTATTACCTACCTAGTTTTACTACCCTAATGTTATTTTTTCTTGCTGTACGTATAGAAAATGGCCATGTTTTGTTCTGCTTCCTGCTTGACATGGAGGGTAGTGAAAACGTAGCTTTTCGTACTCCTCCACTATTCTTTTCTGATTAAATTCGTTGCAGGATCCAAGATAGGCAAATTCACTCTCCGGGGCACGTCGAGCTTATTGTCTCGCCGCTATTCTGGTAGTTACGACTATAGATTCTGGGATTCAGGAGTTGCAGTGGTTTAGAAATAGTGTGATGGGTGGTGATGATAACCCAAAAAAAATGTGTAGAAAATGAATAAGTACTCAAACTAAATACATAATACAGGCGGTTTCATTGTTTCAGTTCATTGCATTTGTGTGCAGCAGACAAGGAAGGAAAAATTGATATTTGATCAAGAATATTTATATAGTTATAAAATTAACTTATTTTACCTGTTAGTTTTAATTATACGAACTTAATATCTACGCACGTACTCACCTCACATAGTAACATGATTAAAATTACCCTTAAAATTAATTGTATACCAATATTCACTGTTTTATAGACGTGACAGAAAACAGGAACGTATAGAACATAACAATTTTTATTTCATATTGTCCCTCCCTTATCAGAGTGGAAGGGACTGCCGGACTCGTAGGTATTGGCTAAAATCCAATTCCTTTAATAGCCCTTTAAGCTCCACAGTACTATTGGTCATTCGAAACTACCGAAATTTGATATATTCTGAATGAACCTACCATGAAGCGTTACATACCCTTGAAGATCAGCACGATATTATTAAGCAACATGTACGCGTACCAACGTACGCAACAGGAAAATAATTTAAATACCCCATGCCCTTGACTTTGACACCATCATCCTTAGCGGGCTTACTCAATACGTAAAGGCGGTCGATCATCTTTGACCATACAAACACATGGCCATATTTGATGACAAAGACATATGGCCAAAATAATAGCTATTGACAATATTATGAATATTTTTTTGTCAATTACATACGGATGTATCGTTTTATGTTAACGGCATTTAGTTTATTCTTATTACATAATGAACATGAGTTTGGTTTTTTTGTTGTGTTACGCCTAGAAAGAAGGAGTGTTACTTTTATAACCAGATTTAAAGCATAAATATTATTATATTTCCGACTACCCCGAAACCCCGGAAAGAGCCTCTGGGTGGGAGGAATCACTGGATGATTGTAGTAAAACAAGGACCAATTTGGCTTCAAGGATGTGAAGCGACTAGCCTGGAAATATGTATCATTTCGTGTAGTACCTAAATAAAGTTACTTTTATATTTCGCGTGCAGCGTCGCGTCTCAGTATGAATTGACTCAAATTATACGTGCTAGGGTTAACGTAGTTCATTGTATTTACACTATTTACCTATTTAATCAGCAATGGCTAATGAGGAACCACAAGAACCGTTTTAGTTATGGTTTTATCCTATACACCTACCTTATTTAATGTGTCGTGTGTTATTGTTTAGTTACTAAGAAAACTTTAGTAGGTATATACTCACCCATACATACTCGTACCTATTGAATTTGTATTGAATTTGTATCATACAAGTATGTAAGGTGCATAAAGCACACACATAAGGTACATACAATGTGTATATTTAAATCACCACGATACAGGATAAATTTTCAAACTGATATCTACACACACTTAAACATAGGTTTAGGTTTTTCCTAAAGATTTGTGAATAGTGTAATACTTAAGTTTATATTTTGCTACGAGTTTCTCAACACGTATGCAAACGCCCACTACTCACTTTTACCTTTCCTTATATCTTCAGGGAAAACCATAAACATTATCCTTTGTAATTAAAGAGTCGCCATTATAGTACGTATGTACCTATGTAAATACTATCCCTATGAGTAAGATAGGTATAGGTATTCACGCGGCTTTTCCACTTGTTTAACATTTAATATTTTTATTCGGATACCTGTAATATCCTCATATCTTTAGGGAAAGCAAACAATAGTAGCCCATCCTTTAACGTTCATTCCTTCTGACGTGTCCCGTTGTGCAAACTGTACAGAAAAGCGACGCGACGGGATAAAACCAACCGTTGAACCCACTACAACCACACTTTCCCCTGACACACGCCAGTTCCACAGGAAAAGCAATCCTTCAGTGATCAAACAGCACGTTTAGATACATCGCCTTTCGCGACGGGGTTTTAATACCAACGTTCTATAGCGCTCTTACCACTGGCGTTCATTCCGTAAGGATTGTAGATTCTGGCCGGAATGAACGTTAGTGGATAGCGGCCCATCCACATATTCATATTGTATGTTAAGAGTAGCCATTAATGTAGGTAAACTTAATTAAAAATACTATCGTGATCTGTAAGAGAAGGTCGCGGGACTGTCTAAACTTCAATCTTAGTCGTGACCCTATTTTATCTTGGTAATATTAAATAAGTCCTCCTTAAGTGGAGCGGAAATACTGTCAGATTCGTATTGACTAAAAATCCACGGTGTTCGTTCAATAGCTTTTTCTTTTCCAGGATCTCGGATACCTGTTTCGGCAGGCCCGCGACACCGGCATTCTATGCCCCCATCAGATTGCTGACAACTCTTTGAAGAAAGCCTGGAATACTACGAGCTGCCGAACCGAGCATGGTCCATGATCGGACGACGAGCCACCCAATACTATTGTAGTCCGCATGCATACGCGTACGCCTCGCGATGTCTGATGCAGTGTGTGTTCAGAAATTGCCTCGCGATTACAATACGGTGGCACCTCTATGGCTATTGATTCGACTAATATTACGGTGAACAATAAACATACATGACACTTCCCAGACAACCACGGAATGGATTGGTGAAACAAACGAAACATTTTTGTGTGAATAATAAAGAGATCATAACAAAATACGTAAGCTATTAACCTATTAAGATGACGAAACAATAACTAAGTTTATTTCCTGCATACCAAACATTAACATCAAGTGAATAACAATTAGTTTACTTCATTTATATGTAAAGGTATTAGCGTAGACATAGATCATGGACATAGCAATATCTGCTTTAAATTATCATAGTCTCAGCAAAGATAGATAAACAATTTTAGGTCATTACGTCTTTTTCTTTTGAATAACCTACACATTATCTTTGTTATCTTTATGTCTTACAGGGAAGAGATCTACACAATATGGCTCAAAAATTGTTATTTTTGTCTCTTTTCACAGAGTACGGTAATTTTATTTCATATTTGACTAGGGAAGGTTCAGTCCATGCTGTAAGGCTAAGAAATAAATTTACAGTTTAATTTAAAGTTAAAAGTGAAAATCAACTTTAGAATCCAAAACACAAAGTTCAGTTTGAATCACAATGTCAAATATTCCATGAAGCTTTCAATTGTACTGTCATTCTGAAACCAACTCAATTTCCACAATCATTCAGTTCATATTCATTTGCCAATGAATTGGAAGTAAGGATTTGAATAGACTTAACATTATGTATGGTCACAATAAACAATCAAGATGTGATGGCAAATAGCCCACGACGACGTATGTAGGTACTGTCAACATGATAATTGTATGGGCGACGGTCAACGAATAGTCTCGGAGACAGGTTATCAAGAAAAAGTTTCCCAGCAGTGGGAACATTAGATAGGATGATGATGTTATTATTTACACATTTTATCACTAAATAATACTTAAGAACATTCCAAGACATAAGTCTTGGGCCAAAAGAAACTTGTACTATCGGAACGCTTGGCGCAAAGGTCCAGCAAGTCGACTGCTGCGTAGATTTGAATTCCTTCACAGTGAAAGGTATGGGTAAAAAAAACAGACGAATAAAGTCAGTAGCAGACTAGAAATATCTCAAAATTTGACAACAAAGGACAAAAGCTTAAGCAGTTTATAATTATTTCTTTTTAGAATAGAAAAGTAACGGTTTGAAAATTGATACGAAGGTATTCTAGAACTTATTATTTTTTCCATGACTTGACATTTTCTTTCTAAACAAAATTACGTATGACTGACTAATACAAAACGTCCTTACTGCCGTCAATCATATTTTTTTAACACACTTATAATACAGTAATCTAAGTCAACTCGCTGAATGATTTATTGTCATTCAAGTCTTTACGTTGATGAAATAAAGATGGCGTTTTCATGACGTTTCTCTCCTACTGTCTGTCTCTTCGACTATACCATAGAGCATAAAATGAGTTCTACATTCCTTTGCGTTCTGCACACATGAATTAACCATAGAGTTACGTAAGGAGGCCTTGGTTGACCGCGGCTGGATTGAGTGCTAGCAAGGACTTTGATTAAATGGGATTTATGGTCAGAAGCGTCTTGAAGTGATGTAATGACAATTTGGTTGGTAGAAACTGTAGGTTCTACTCCCGATTAAGGCCGTGCCGGGATCCAAAACATTTAGGTAAAGAATAAGAATAAGCATTGCCATCCAACGTGGCAATGCTGCCAGTCTTCTGGGCACGTTTCCGGATGATAGCGATAGTGATGCTGAGGAGTACTTTGACGCCTAAGTGTCTCTGCCTTTTTATGTTTTTTTGTTTTTGTTAAAATAGGTTTTTTATTTTTTTTTATTTTAGTTTAAGTTTAGTTGTAAATGTATAGTTTAATTTATTTTATTTTTAATTTCTAGCTTTAGTTTGTATACAGAGTGTTTCTTTTAAATGGGTCAAAAGGGAGAAATCCTTATCCCTAAGAGATACGGTAAAAATTTCTTAGGAAACTTTAGCTCTTTTTTAATGTTGACAATTTTGGTGTTTTTATTTTTTTGGTCAAGTGCGAGTTGTCCATAAAAATTAGTGAAATTGACCAAATTTTTTTTTTAATGCCGTTCGACTCTGTTTCATGTAAGGATCATTCCATTGTATCGGAAGAATAAAATCGGGACGGCGGAAGTTGGTCAAATTCAGCAAAATATTTTTTCATACAAATTGTATGAACGAAAAAAATTACATTTTTTTTTATAAGACATTTAGGTTAATTCCTTGGGATTTCTTCCAATTATTTGTCACTTGGTCAAGCTCTACATTGCTTCGCAGCTATTGTGTGCCACTGATGATTCTGGCTTTGTAATTTGGAAATGACGGTTGGAAACCTGGAATTGCTTAACCAATATAAGTTAGAGCCACGTCAGAGGCCAATGGAGTTCCAATTAAATAGGCGTAATACTCTGACACCAGAGAGCGACATCATTTTAACACAAAAAATCAGATTCATGATTATAATATCATTTCAATACCAACATTATATTAAAATTTTCAATTTAATAATTTCTCTCAAAGTATACTGAAACATGCAGTTTCTGGGTAAGCCTACACTCCATCGTTGACTTTGACTCTTTCACCTATGATTGGAGTCAAGAGCCTACATTATCTTAAGTTTTTTGTTCTAAACCAAAGTTTCTTGTTCTAAACACGACGTAATTCCCAATATTTTTTTCAATAGGTAATGTCAAAGAACTAGATTCCTTCACAATGATCAATCAATGACTGGCCATCCAGCGCAAAAAATATATAAATAATTACTTAATACGTCAGTACATTAACCTCTGAAGTAATTAGTTAAACATTAGTGTAGACTTTGTGTCGGAACTAATTGATAGATCGCTAAACCTGAATTGATTAGTTTGTAATGAGTTCAGACATAAAAACATTGGCTTCCTTCTACTTAGGCAGTTCTTGTTACAAAATCTTATTTCTGCGTTGAATTACAGGTTAAAAATGTTGAGGTGGATGTGTATTTGATTATTATAATATTCTATCTCTGAAATGACCATCTTGTGTAAAAATTCACAATCTGAAATATTCTTAAAAAGATTTTAAAGTCTAAAAACATAATCTAATAGCCTTTATTATTACTAATTATAATATTTCACCCTTTAATTTGTTTTGTTATCTATAGTAAGAGCACATTTCCCGAAACTACTTATAATGCTATCTCTGATGAGGAATTCACGTCAATATCGCTAAGAGCTCCAGTCAAAAAAAAAATTTAATTTTGTGTCAAAATTATTAAATCCACTAAGTTTCAGAATTTAGTTATTATTCATTAAGTCCTTGCACCCGTATTACACTTTTTTATTTTGTTTTAGTTTCAGTCAGTATTTATATTCGTTTTCATTTTTTATTAAAAACTTTTCAGAAATATTGTTCAACAAATCGACAACCAGAATTGATTGACAACGTCTATACTTAAGCGAAGCCACGAGCAAAAGCTAGTTAAAGATAAAAGGCCAACTCACAAAGCTTACAACACTTTCTTTTCACATCTCATACAAATGTTCCTTTGTGTATGTAGTTGCAAGCTCATTGCAAAAGTTCTACTTTGTATAGTTAAATGATTATAGTGTAGCACAGGGGTTCCCAAACTGTGCGTCGCGGCGCCCTGGTGCATCGTAGAGAGTACAGAGGGGCACTGTGAGTGCGAGGGTTGACCATTCTCCGGATTGATATTGCGTGGAACCAAGATTATCTATGTATAAAATATCCACCAGAAAGAAGAGGATAGACTCAAAGAAATTTTAACTGTAACTGTGCATAAAGTTTAAATAAATATTGTTTTATTATTCACCTGGTATCGACTAGCTAGGGGGCCGAGAAAAAGTTTGGCAACCCCTGGTATAGCACATTATCTGAATGAATGGGTGCAGTCGAGTGCGGGACTAATTATAGCAATGCTCTGACCTGACGATAACCTTTGGTAGGAGAGTGGCAAGCTTGCGAACACGGCTGGCGTTTGTACAGCGTGGTCACAGATTACTATGTGGCGTGGTGGTAATATGTGGCGTGGTGTGATTTGATTATCCGTAGTTACTACTGTTAATGCTAACCTGGGGGAGTATTGCAACGTCTTAAAACCAGGCTTATTCCGGCGAGTGAAAGTGACAGAGCTATATACATGTCATTTAGCGCCATCTTGTTCACTCACTGGAACAAGCCTGGTTTTAGGACGTTGTAATACCCCTCCTGATTCATCATCTCCTGGTTGTGCAAAGGACTCTCCATGACTTCTAATTCCCACTGCTGTACAATGAAAGGCCTTTCCACTTTGAATTCCCTCGATCCAGATCTAATATCCACCATTTTGGTTTTGTCCAACTCGTCCCGCCATTTCTCTGCATTTCTTAGGCATAGAAAAAAGGTATCTACTTCGAATATTCGAATTTAGAAGGCATTTTTTTAAGTTTTGTTGTTTTATGACCATTTCTTTACCAATTAAAATAACTTCAGCTTATAATTTACTTTTATATCTACCCTGATAGTATTGCCGCCATTTTGATCTTATAGAGCGTGTTAGTTTGGACATTGTTGTTTAGGATATTATGAAAGCATTAAATACCATATGCTTTGTTATACCCCCTTCAACAAATTGAAACATCCTGTATGTTAACTGGCGTCATGACAACACGTGAACGTATTTATGTAATGCAGATTTAATTTAATGATCAATTAATATTAAGTTAATACTCAATCAGCACATTATTGTACCCATAGTCATAATAAACTATTAATACAATTTCTATTAATGATTTCATGGTACTGCTGTGATTATATGAGGAAAAATAGAGAAAATAACAACTGGCGCTGATTTTATTGGATTATAGAGGTTAGTCATAATAAGATAAGTCTGATTTTGGACTTTGATAGAGTTCTGATTATAGACTGTAGTCAGTGAGTAGCATTGCACTTACTTCTATGCATGATGAATCTCATGTATTTGCTATATACGGGCACGCCGCAATCACGGTAAGACCCCTCTTTGAGGAGTGGCTGGAGAGACTCCACGGCGTTCTCACTTCTCACCCTCCGCCTGACGCAGGTCCTCACCGGACACCAATGTTTCGAGAGGTTTCTGTATCTGATTAAGAAGGAAATAACACCTTGGTGTCACCATCGTGCGGATCGCTTGAAGGTCAGGGTGGAGCAAACAACCAATCCTGCAGGGGTCGCGGGACTGCCTGTTCAGAAAATGTTGGCGTAAAAGTGCTATTGAACGAAACCGTGGATTTTAGTGAGTACGAGTGTGACAGTCCCTCCCTTCCCGCTGTAGACAGGAGGACTCATCTGTATTCAGATCATACGGGAGGGTTAATGAAGTCCTCTCTCGGCTTCTTACAAAATATTTTCCGTAAGTAATAGGAGCTCCATAAGTTCCAATTGTGATCTAGGTTAAATTAAAGGCACTATATGGTGACGCATCACGCAACTCGCCCCTGTAAAGGTCAAGTCGTGAGACGTCAGTGATGGCCGATAACCTATGGTGGACAGCTTATGAATGAGTCTCCTCATCGATACTTTAAAAAAAATATTATTGCAGTTTCTTTTCTTAATCAGCATGAGTCATCCTTATCGACTTTTTAAAGGGATGATTAAAAAAATGAGTTCCATTAGACATTTTTGAGACTTACTTCAGCAGCGTTTGAAACGATTTCGTAAAATTCAACTTTTTTAAGTCTTTGTAAAATCATCAAATTAAGTCGTCCTGCCCTGGATGGAGCAGAAAGGACTGTCAGACTCGTAATGACTGAAATTCACAGTGGTCATTCAACAGTCTTTTACGTTCCAGGGCCACGACTAGGCAGGCTTTCTATAAGTCCTTCGTTAGTCAATTACCTCTTCAAATCGAAGTTTCAACCTTATATTAAATCTTCCTACATAACCGTAAGTTCTAATTCCAATCGCCAGGTCAAATTAATGGCACTTTAAGGTGACGCATCACGCAATTCGCCCCTGTAGGGTCAAGTCGTGAGACGCCAGTGATGGCAGATAACCTATGAATGATATACAATTGCACATGAATGAGTGTTCCGATCGATACTTTGTAAATATTGATGCAGTTTCTGATTTAAAATGTGAGTCATGTTTAGGGGTAGCAGGAACAAAGTGGAAAGTTCCTCGATACCCCGGTGAAAAGGAAGGTAACTTCCAACAGCGCGATGTAGAACACTATTCCGCCGTCGCTGCATACATGGTGCTAGTGTATTTTTTGCTGACGATTTTGTCCGCTATTCATAGGGTTGCCATCTCTAAAATTTGGAAACCAGGACAAGACGTGTGAAAAACCTGATTTTAGATTCCAGAACCCGGACATGAGTCGAAGCGAGCACCTTGGCAGCGGTAGGGGTGGCGGATCAGTGAAGTGTGGGTGTGCCCCGGACGCTCCCCCAATGCCCTTAAAATTAGGACAAATCCGGGGAAACCCGGACGGATGGCAACCCTAGCTACACATGACTGTGATCTATGAAAGAAGTGTTAAAGGGTTGATTTAAGAAACACCAGTAAAATAAATCATTACTTCGGTTATGTTGACAAAGGGTCGTTGCACAGCGGCAGGTTAACTATCGAACCATTTTGAACGTTATCCCCGTTAGTAAAAGCATAAAATTAATGGAAAATCATTGAAAGAATCAAGCATCGCCGACGGCTGTATGTTCATCCGTATCTTTACTGACAAATAATATAATAGCATTAAGTCTTATACATATAGATTGCTGAAGCATAAATTCAAATTTTTAAACTATGATTAAGCATGATGGAGTACAATTTTTATTAATAAAAAACATTAGCAGTATGTATATTCAACACAAAAGCTTGAATTTTTCCTTATTTGTAAATATATATTTACTTAAGTAATGTAGATAAATTATGTATGTCAATAACTGTCAATACTTACAAAACGCTATTTATTTTTAAATAAATATTTGCTGTGCTCCACCAAGCCAAATAAAGAGAAGCCTTTTGGAAACTTAAGTGTAATGATAAAACTGGATATCCTTCTAGTGCAAAAAAAAACTTGCTTAATGAAAATAAATATTTTCGTTAAGCATTTAGAGATAACACCTCGTCGGAGGAGCTCGTGGCTAAATAATTACAGCCGCACGGGCCGATCTTCCGGGTTAAGCCGCGCTTGCCTAGGTTGGTCTGTGGATGGGTGACCATATTTCATAGCGAGTTTCATTCGTGCCTCGGAAAGCACGTAAAGCCGTTGGTCCCGGCTGTCATTTGTAGATCTTTGACAGGCGTTACTGTTAGTCAGAAGCTCTAAAGTCTAACAACCAGTCTTACCATGGGGTATGGTATTACCCAGTTACTGGGTTGTGGAGGTCCGACAGGCAGTCGCTCCATGTAAAATACTAATATCCAGCTGCATCTGGTGCGACTGGAAGCTGACCCCAATATAGTTGGGAAAAGGCTAGGCAGATGATGATTTAGAGATAAAACCTATTTTCCAATACCTAGTATTACTGTTTCGGGTATCGGTCGAATGGTTTCCGAGATATAAGCGAAAAACCAAAAAATGGTACCTTCAAACCTCCTCTTCCACAGCTCAAGGGCTTTTCTCCTGCTAACTATGTATAGTCCAAACAAAGTTACGAAGTGAAAAATAGTGTTCCATGAATTTACCTCCATAACTTTTCGTTGACTGGGTCAAGTACACTATCTATGAAAAAGTTGTCCACCAATGCCTTAAAGGGTAAAGACCTTAAAATAAAGAGAAAAAAAAGGTCTCAAATATTATAATAAATTCTAACTTGAATAGCAGTTCGGAAATTCCATGTTTATGTTTCTTTACTTATTATGTCAAACAGTCATTAATTCACATAGACATTTAGCATACATAAATTATTGAGGTAGGTATTTTTAATGGTGATAAACAATCGTTTTGTATGAACTTCGCACCATTTTGAGCGCTTAAAAGATAATGCCAGTATTTCACTTAGCAGCAACAAGACTTTTGGTGTACTTTATTCCTCCTCAAATTACGGCACGATTTAAGCCATGGATCGAAAAACAACAGTCGTAAAAGCTCGTCTTTCGCCACTTTGTATTGTTTTGGCCAGAACTCATCATCTGCATAGCCTTTTTCCAACAATGTTGGGGCACCTCATAAAATACTTGAAGCAACTGCCTATCTGACCTACACAACCAAATGGTTGTCAATGTTTGACCTCCACAACCCAGTGGTTGTTGAGGTCAAACATTGTCAATCATTTGGTTGTGGAGGTCAGATAGGCAGTTTCTTACCACGGGGTGTCATATTACCCAGTTACTGAACTGGATAATACGATAAGCCCGTGGTAAGACTGGTTGTCAGACTTTGAAGCTTGTGACAAACAGCAACGACTGACAAAGATCTACTTAACTGTCCATTGTATTCTCGATGTGCACCTGCACATCTCCTAACTACTGATAAAGGCAAGGACCTCAAGACCATCATCATTTAATATCAATATACCATCATCAAACAGTCGTGATTCTCTGGACATCGAACTTTGAACCTTAATTAGTTTTTTCAGAGATGCAACTCACGATTGACCTCGGGATGCAACTTGTATGAACAAATGTTTCGTACATGATTCTTATATAATTGCATTTACGGTTTGATCAATAATTAAGATAAATGCTTTGTTTGTGCATTTTGTTTTAATAAAGGCCATAAAGGGCTATTGAAGGACACCGTGGAATTTAGTCAGTACAAGTCTGATAGTCTCTCCCGCCCTGCCCGGGGTGGGAGGACTCATTTGATGATTTTACCAAGCAAAAAAAAAAAAGGTGCGTTTAGACACATAACGTCTAACACGGGATAGTGCAGTAAGCAAGTTACCAACCAGCGTTCTTGTCTCTTAGGGCTGATTTCTTAATAGTCAGATAACTTTTATCTGAGGAATAAAAATCAATGTCGGTTTGACACCTTATCTATAGAAAATATGTCAAATCGCTATTTTTATTCCTCATCGTCTACTTATTCTTTTTTGTTTTTTTCATGTTGGCAGAATCAAATCGTCTTGGACCAAAACGTAACTAACGTTCTGGTCGAATACAATATGAGTCCGTCTTGAACATAACTGTTCTGTCGTGAACATAATTCAAATCCAAAAAGGTGCAAGGGGTTGGGTAGGATGGCAGGAAAGGAGTTGGGAAATATCCTACAAACGGGCTCTATACTGGCATTGTATTCGAGATTGGTCTAGAATTTCCCATTTCGCCACATTATTTTTACAGCCCACCAAGTGATTGGCTAAAATTGGCTAAAATCAATTGCCGTGCCACTAGCACCCGGCTAAGAATCGGTGAAATAATAACTCCTTTCTCTCCACTTTTCGCCATGTACACAAAATGTTCGCGGTGTTCAAAAAATGCGTGCGAAAAGGGGCCGGATCGATTACTTCTGAATCCGATATTTAAGTCATAATGGTCTTTAACAAAATAAGCAACTGCTTAAATCAGAATAGTTTAATACGACTTCGGGCAGCTTTATTACTAAGTTTAATAATATACTATTGCACTTGCAAGTCAATCTAAACGCACCTTAAGACAAGCTATGGGCAAAAATCACGTTTATTCTAAGTTTTTGAATTTGTATGGTGTAACAACATATTATCATGGGTTTCACAATTCAATCACTAGCTACCAGTACTTTGGTGGGAACCGTATTGAAGTTAGCAACCTTCAATCAACCGGTTGGTTATTTCAATTGGTTACCATAATAATTTGTGGTCACGAGGTGTTTTGGCGCAACGCGGGTGGCCCAACGTGGCCCATCTAGGCCAATGTAGGCCATGTCCGGACATGGACTAAGTTATGCTAGTAATTGAATGATAACCTTTCTATTAGGTCGGCTTATTAATTTCTATCTATATGAGTAGGAAACCGGAGAAAGGGGCATTTAATTGCGTGATTGTGTTTTATTAATGTTGGCTGATGAAAACCTGGGTGTTTACATTCTAAGTCAGTCAACGAAAATATAGGGAACGGATACAAATTTACAAACGTTACTAATATCAAAAACCGGACGGATAATACCGACCGAATTCAATTTGACACGGTGGTAGTGTATATGTAATGACATCAAATTGAAAATTCGTAGTACTACATTTCTTTAATGCAAGTAGTACCACGAATTTTCGAACGAAGTTTTTGCGCTTAATGAAAATAAAATTGAACTTACAAAATGTGCAATATGTGTTTAGATTTTAACCAGGATACAGAACTTTTTTCATGGCATTTTTTTTGGCACTCCACTATCCCGGTTATAATTACCCTTTTTGAGGAGTAGCTGGAGAGACAATAGGGGAGCAAGCCTGCCGAGGTCGCGGGACAATCTTAACAAATAACCCTGACCCTGGAACGTAAAGGGCTATTGAAGGAACACCGAGGATTTAGGGCAGTACAGGTTAACAGATAACCGTGACCCAGTAACATATTGGGCTATTGAAGTTACACTGCGTTTTACTCAGCGAGTCTGACAGTCCCTCTCGTCCCACCTTGAAAGGAAGGACTCATTTAATGTTTGTACCGTGAAAAAAAAGCATATCTGAGCCTTTGATAGATGAAACAAAGTAGTCTACTAATGAGTCACAGACCGTCTCTGCAACAGGTCCTTGACTTTATCTTTAAAAGCCACCAATTAGCTTGTAGACATGGCTGTTTCGACTGTCTCTTACCTTGGAACGTTGTAAGGTAACTGTTCTAATGACTCATCTATGTTTTGATTGTCTAGGTTTTTTATTTGGGTAGTTACTATGTTTATATTTAAAATGACGGGGCCTCCTAATAAGAGAGCCAAAGCCTGTCGTGGTCACGGGACTAATGAGCTACCGTGACCCCGGAACGTAAAGGGCTATTGAATAACAATGTGGATTTTAGTCAGTACAAGTCTGACAGTCTTTCCTGCCCTACCCGTAGTGGGAGGACTCATTTGATAATTTAACCACGCTATAAAAATGTATGTTATAAAGGTTTAGGTTTTTTGACCTTTTATATCGTGGTATAATCATCATCAAAGAAGTCCTTCCACTAATACTGTCAAACTTGTACTGACTAAAATCCACGATGATGATGATGAAGCCCTTTACGTTCTAGGCTCACGATTATCTGATCAGACAGTCCAATGACTCCGGCATATGACCGGACCTTTAGTATAATAAGTTGAAGCAATTTAGCTAACCCTTCTTAAGCTTCTTTGCTTTAAAATTAATGATTAGAGCAAAGTAAAGCATTATGACTTTGACATGTTAAAAAATGTTGATGTTAATTGCTATAACTTACCGCCATAGAACCATTGAATTCAAGTACATTTGATGTCTACCAAACCTCCCTGATCGATTACAACCCACTCCCTCTCACATAAATTTCGCCTGTGTCCCAGCAGTGGGATCATCATATAGGTTGATTTCGGTTTTAGCTAGTCTTACTTTACCCTCACATGCTATGTGACAATCACGATAGCTCAAGAATTTATCTTAACGATCATAAAACGCACTCTGAACTCAGATAATCTAAATATAGAACTAATCAATAACATAATTGATAAATCTATCCATCACTAGCTCTCATAGTGATCAATCAAAACACACACACATAGATACAAAATCATTCATAGATTTACAATATAAACATCCGCAAGTAGGGATCTTCCCATCCTCCCCATGATGCGATGCGACCGATTTCAACTACAAGTGAAAATCATCCTTGTTACTACGACTTATGACATAACACGTGCGGTTTTCCACTGGTAGCTGAAAAACAAAACACGCTCGCCACGACAACGTTAAGTCAATCGAATTACGTCATTATATCGTGGTAGCAAGGACGATTTTCATTTTTGGTAAGACATTGCAAACCGCACAAGTCGCGTCATGTGCAAGCTCCCTAAGACATTACACTGCTTGCCACTTTATTATGTAAATGTCAGGTGTGCACGTTAACACCCAGAGGTCAGTGTGACTCACCCATGTTGATGCACGCCACTGTAATAAGGTAAAGCATGACAGTTGACATAATGCACGCCAGTGTACAGTCCTTTCACATTTCTACTTATCGTCTGACAGCAACAAGTCAACGGCAAAGTTATTGAAAATTATTCGCTGTACCTTTTACCTGATGATTCGATTTTCAAATATCAATGTTACAATACAAATAGACGCACTCAGTAAGAGCATTTGCCTGTAACATAATTAGCCAAGATTCAATTTTATATTGAAACAGGTGAGAGTATCCCTGCCAGTTTACAAACAGTGTACGAACTAATTATTTCTGTGCCTAATTTTGTTTTTTAAACTTAGCCTCAAACTAGAAACTCCAGAGTCCTGGTTGAGTTTACAAACATAGGACATTACAAGCACCCAGACTTGAAACAACTACTTGTAGATCATTCAAATATTTACTCTGTGCGGGAATCGAACCCCAGAAACGCAGCACAGAAATCTGATCACCCATTGCAGCCACCGCGACAACCGTGTTGGTACCGACGTGACCGACTTGCCGATAGATCGTAGCAACATAGATAGTGATGTAAAGTAAGATGTAAAATAGGTATGAATAGACTGTACCAAGGTGCATAGTGTAATGATAGTTGACATGATTAAATAAGGGATGTTTCCATTAGTCAGTTGTTTGTGTTCAGTTGTTTTTCAGTGCATTACTTACATGTCACTGCTACGATGTGTGCTTGGGGCGTGATGTCGTTATGAGCTTGAAGATGACATGTTGGGCAGTTTTAATGAAGTTTTTATAAAAAAATAATAGGTAATATGTTTAATTGATTATAACTTTAACCTTTCGGGTTTGATGAAATATTAAAAGTTTTATTAATTTAAAAAACATAAACACGACAACTTTGAAACTCCACGCGTGAATCTCAGAAAAAAAATCTGTTATCGTAACTAGAACCACAATAAGGCAATACCGAGAGACCTTTTCTTCATAGAAGCGACCATTTTATAACGACAGATCATTTATCTCTTAGGGGTAATTTGTAGTACTTACTTTTTTTTTTATTGTCTATTCAAGATGACTCGCCATAATTGTTGCCTTCAGCCTTGTTTCTCCCAACCTTTTGGAGTCAGCTTCCTATTTAACCAGTTACTGTTGAATACCAGTACTTTACATGGAGCTTCTGCCTATCTGACCTCTACATCATACTGAGTTATACGCAAAACCTTTCTCACTCAATAAACTGTAGCATTTAAAAATTCAAATATAGAACTGTAGAGCCGCCCATGCATTGCGCAGACGCACACAACATGGCGTCAACACAAACTTGTCAGCTGTTTAATACTCACTTCGAGAAAGTGTTACGTCACGTGTGACCTTTTATATTTCGTCGCCCACTGGTCTAATGTAAACTGAATACGGGATCCCACTTTTGAAGAAGATCTTTGTTAGTCAAAATTAAACTTTCTACTGAAACGAATATGGTTTATTTTTCAGTGACGGTTGGGGGTAAAGCTGGCAAATTTTAAGCTAGCATCTACATGTACAAATTTAAACTTTCTTTTTTATGTGTTAAGGTTGGAATTTCTCTAACAGCTGATAATGTATTGAGCGGAACTTATGTAAGCCTTATTTGATCGGCTTAATGCAATGTGTGAACTTTTCAATTCGCTTGTTTGCTATCGGTTTGCATGTCAACAGTCAATTATGATGTTTTGGGTTTTTTAACCGTTGTCCATGTAATATTGTATTAGCTACTACTAAGGTGCGGTAATACCTTCAACTTTTTATGTCAGCGGATATGACTAAATGCAGACAAAGTGTGTAATAGTTTGTATGTAATGTAGTAAATGTAAAAATATGTTATAATATTACATTTACTACATCACATACATAATTGACTAACAACTATTACATATATTACATTTAAATACATTTATAATGCTCTAACGCACTGTTTAGCACTATAGCATGTTATAGCCTAAATTGAATATTGTTTTATAATGGTAGGCTATAGTGCACCTTAAAGACTAAGCTTCTGAGATTTTCAGATAATATTATCCCTTCCAAAACTAAAAGAAAATCTACGTCTTCATCTACCTATGTTCTTCTTCTTCTATCTATCTTCTATAATATAAAAATGTGTAAATGAAACGGCTGGACCGATTTGGATAATTCTTTTTTTGTTGTGTTTGTAACCATCGGGACCGGGTTTTAGAGAACTTCCACCCGTGCGAAGCCGGGATGGGCCGCTAGTTATATTATAATATATTAGTATAGATGTGATGTCTATAAACTGACTTGATTTTCATTGAAAACTTAACTATAGGTTCCAGGCCAGTTCCAGAATTTCAGTCAGAATTGGAAGGAGGACGTAGGGATTCACAAAAAGTAGAAGGAGTAAAGGCCGCTTTGCCCAGGACTGGGGAAGAAGACTAGAAAAAATCCTGTTGTCCAGTAAAACAACAAAAACTTCTTTCTTTGGGCTAAGCTCAAAACTCTCCTTTGTTCCACCTTTCCTACTACTAGCTCCCGTTTGCAACACCCATAATAACAGGCGACCGATGTCTGACAACACATTAGGCAAAAAAGTCTTATATCCGTCTTATTTCGACCACTCCTGTGAGCCGTAAACATACCTTGAGACAGAACAGACCTTGAGTTAGCCAATCACAACGCAGTACCCCGTCCCCCTCGCTTACGTAGTACCTCAGCGAGTTGACAGAATAGTTTTTGTTCCTTAGATCGTGCATGCGTAGTCTAGTAATATATCGTCGTTGACCCAGGCGTATTCCATAAACACATTCAAAAAAAGAATTCACTACTAAAAATCATTAACGTCCCTTCAAATCAAAAGTCTTCATGCATAAACACCCCCTTTGACAAAAGCCAGGAGCCCTAAAACTTAATCAAATAGGTCGAATCCACTTATAAGAAGTACTTACTAAGACCACCCGCTGACTGAATATTAGTCACGTCACTAGCATTGAATGACGTGGGAACGTCACTATTTCACGAACCCTTCAGTGAACAATGTGTGAACGTACTGTAGAGGTTTTACTATGAGTGTTGACCTTAAATGTGCTTTGTAGGCACTGGCTGAATCAAGCCGCTCAATATATTTGAAATATATTAAAAATAAGGTGTAGAACTGTCTAGCGAGTAAAAAAGAAACAATTATAATAAGTGCGCGTTCCCGATAATACATATTTAAAACTATAAATATATCTTTTATTATAAAGATCCCATTACATTTTGGTGGAGGCGCCCTGGTTTTCTTATATATTAAAGCGTTTGGAGAGCTGATACTCCAAAGTACAAAATTTTTTTACGTCCTCTCGCAGCAAGCAAGCCCAATTTGTATTATGAAATGAACTGCAGGCGAAAAGAGTCGCCTGGAATTTAAAGCTAAGTGGTTTTAATATTATTTTATAGATTATGATGGATCTGAATATTGATCATTTTGCTGGTTTCAAAAGGAACGAATGCCTTGAAAAGTTTATCGTGGATTTCAAACGTATAGCCATTAAAAATCAATGGAGAGAAAGTGACCATGCGTTGATTTTAAGAGCATTTTTGCAGAGCCCTGCTAATCTTTTTTATAGTTACACATATTACGATGAAATGTCATTTACGTCGGCTTGCGACGAACTAAGGGCAGAGTTCGGGTGTAAATGCCACCCAGAGATACGACAAAGCGCACGTGCTAAAAGAGATGCACAAGTTAGAGAATGTAAAAGTGTTGAGCAGGTTGCTGATGCAACAATAAATGTAGTAGAAAATGTGCAACAGACACAGGAAATCGTGTCACTTGTGAAGGAGCCCGCACAGGATCATTTAGTAGTGGACGAGCCACAAAATATTGTAAATATCGATAATAATACCATTTTAAATTCCAGCTCAAGCCTAATTGAGCAAATAGATGAGCAAAGCTGCCAAGCAGGCAGTTCATGTGATGATAACATGAATTATGACGCTGATCATGTTGTTGATGAGCCAAGCTGCCCCGAAAGCAGCAGCTTTGATGTTCAGGAGCTAGGCTGTCCAGAGGCCAGCTCTATTGATGTTGAGGAACCAATCGGTCGGGTCGATTCCCCTTATTTTGTAGATAGAGATTCATCCACATTACACATCAGCTCGGATATTGAACAAAATGGTGATCACGAACGAGATACAACAAAAAACGTGGAAGATCCCATTCAATTATTATTATTGTCCGAAGGAAATTACGATCACGAACGAAATATCATGAATAACGTGGATGATCCAATATTATTTTTGGCAGATAGTGAGTTTGACTCAATGATTGAGGAGTTGGCGAACGTCATCCCAGACGATATGCTCAGTTTTAAAACAGCCAACAACATCAACACTCAACAATTAAAAATAAATAAAAGTGTTGTATTGTATAAGGGCATAAGCAGGAATAGACATATCAAGAAAATGTTTTCACGTGCTGAGAATCATATGAAACATGCACAGATGAAGACAACGCTATCTGCTAGAAAGTCTGGAATATCTAAACATAGTGTGTATTTCAAGAAAAAGTCTTTTATATTCAATTTAAACAAAAAAGACATTTCTATTTTTAAATATTTGCCAAAGAGTGGAAAGAAATGTAGGGACATTTTTCATTATATTTATTTTTGGCGAATTTTTCTTTTACGAATAATATAATTGTCAGTGTCAGTTATTTTCATTATTTGTCATGTCACTGCAGCATAAAAAATAAATTAGCAGGACATGTCAATAAGGCCAAATACACAATGGCACAATTTTTGTTAATGTATGGAAGTAATAAGTCCATGATTGTAATATATCCTTTTTTCTTTGTCATTGTTAGGTTCTGTCATACGCTAAGTATGGATGAAATTATTGTATGATGTGTATACTAAAATTATTTTTATTTTTCATGTATTGTTGCTGAGCGGAGGAAATGGAAATTATGATGTCCACAACATGGACGTCCAAGGGAAATAATATGATGTGTATTTTATAATGGTTAGCATGAGCATGCTCCGGATTTTTTTTATGATAGAAGAAAGAGTTAATTAATGGGGTTTGTAATTTGATATTTTATTAACTGTGGTTCTGCTTAAAAGGGGGGGAGTGACTCAAAGGTTACAACCAACTTTACTGATAAGGCATAGCCTTAGTAAAGTGTGTTGATTTGACACAACTGGTTTAACTTTAGAGTGCACGACTTTACTGATATGGCATAGCCAAAGTAAAGTGTGTCGATTTGACACAATTATTTAGATGTTCTTGACCCACAGTTAAGTCTTAATGGACTTGAATAATTTTCTAATGCGCTTAGCTAATTGAAGGGTTTATTGAAGATTTGATCTGGAGTTTGAGCATGATTTAGGTTACAACTTTTGATCTTTGTTTTTTCCCTTCCTCCGACTCAATTGCGTCCGAAGAAGTAAATGAATGATTATATAAGAGTTGTTTCTTCTTCAACCCCATCTGGGTGATATGAATTTTCATATGTTTGATTAGCCGGTATGTTTCGCATATTTTTTGTGCAGTTTTTGATGCGATAAGGCTATTGCATGATGACGTCAGCGTAATTGTAAATAAGTTGTAACTTTTATAATTTAGCTGTTAGTTTACCAGTCATTATGACTTTAGTCTCCTTTCAAAAGGCGTACCGCATGTAAATACCTGCACATAGGGTAGGGACCCCTGGTTATAGGTATAGGTAGGCATTTGAGCGGCCGGATTTAAGAAATAAAAGACTTGTTCTTGTAAGAACTACGTCTGTCCTTTTATTTCTAAGGGTGGGCGTAGCTCATGTAGAGGTTTTACTATGAGTGTTGACCTTAAATGTGCTTTGTAGGCACTGGCTGAATCAAGCCGCTCAATATATTTGAAATATATTAAAAATAAGGTGTAGAACTGTCTAGCGAGTAAAAAAGAAACAATTATAATAAGTGCGCGTTCCCGATAATACATATTTAAAACTATAAATATATCTTTTATTATAAAGATCCCATTACATTTATGAGTTAATGGAGGACGGGTGCAAGGCGCGAATAATTTTTACATGACTTATTCGGCGATGATGGTAGGGAAATGACTTGACACTATGCTTCAGATATTAAATTACTGAGACAGTGTGTAAATTAAACTAGTAATAACTAATGTATCTGTAAAAATTAAGGCCAAATCTTGTACATCTCTCTCTGCATGCGACCGCTTATGTCTGAGGATCTTGATTAGATTCGGAATAGCATCTGAAGCGTTTAATCCAGAGCGAAGTGAAGGATTCTAGAGTTGAATCTCGAACGTAGCGAGGGCACATCGACAATTTATTTGCTGTTTTATTTTCATCAGCTGCCAGTGGTAAAAAAATATTTAAGATCTCCCCAAATCCACATTACTTTTCAATAAGATATGAATTGTATGGATATTAAAAAGTTTTTACAGGCAAGTGACAAAGTTCAAACTTACAATTGATGGGACTTATATTGAAGATCAATCGCTCGGAAGTGAATTCTTTGTGTAACTGACAATTTTAGGGGAAAGTATACCGAAAATATACGTCGCATTAGAACTAATGAAGCGTAATGCGATATTTCTGGATGATCCTGTACACAAAGGAAGGTGCATAAAAAAGTTAAAAAAACTGATCTTGCAAAGCCACTCAATCTAAAATACCCACCCACATTTTGCATTTAAGCACTTTATTTAATTCCAATGAAAAACAAGCTGAGAATTTTTACCAAAAAATCAGTCGGCAGTCCAAGGCTCCCAATAATAAGTAATTATGGTCACTTAGAAGCGCTATCATAGGCTACAAAGCATAAAGCAAATCAATTTTTCAAAATATGGTAAAATCATCAAATGAGTCCTCGCAGCCAGGACAGGGTAGTAGGGACTAAATTCCACGGTGTCCTTCAATAGCCCTTTAAGTTCGATGGTGACGGTAGCTCGTCAATCCCACGACTCCGGCAAAAAGCCTATATTCACAAAGATTATAGCCTCTCCGTAGAAACAAACGACAAATGTAACATTTCGGTAACTTTAGGGGACAAGTATGAGTTTACAGTAGCGCACCTCAGCCATAACACGGGCTAAGGTGCGGCCATGTCATGCAATGTTTGTCCTAAATATAATTATGATGCCAACCTACTTTCAACGGATATTATGAATAATTTTAATTAAAAATGTAACGTGTTGGTTGGCTGGTAGGGCTCATATCAGTTGCTACATATCAATAATTAAGTTATGCTGTTGGGAAATTCAAACTTAACTTAGTTGACGGTTGTTAGGTTAACTCACTTTGATTATTCTCATATTTTTTCCTGTAACATTTTATATTTTTTTATTTCATTTCGTAATTTGATATTTTTTCTTTATTAATTGTTTTCTTGTTTATTCATTTTTGTATGTATGATTGTACTAACATATTATTTTTAGCACTCTTTATTTATCAACTCAAATAAAAATTTAAAACATTGTAGTAACTTTTTTTGTTTATTTAAGTTTAACTTTCTTTTGTTTGTGATTCTTTTCACTGTCACTAGGCGAAGCCTAGCTATTCGTAAATAAAACCACACTGTTGACTTTTCACTTCAATTGTTGTAGTGAAAATAGCATTTTCTTAGATATGGCCGCATCCAATCAAAACCAATTTAATTCTTCTAAAACTTTTATATTTTTTATCAATATTTTTATAATATATTGATAAAGATTAAGAAAATAAAAAAATTGTTTGTGACTTTGTTTGTAGGAACTAATCTCCGGAATTAGTGAACCGATTTAGAAATTTCTTTCACCAGCAGAAAGCTACATAATTCTTGAGTGTAAAAAGTCATATTATATTTCAAAATTGCACCTGTGCGAAGCCAGGGCACAATTTTAGTATTTTATAAGTATCACGGTCTCGGCAACTTTAAATTCAACGTATGTTAGCAAGCAATGCCAGTTACAACATTAAGATAACCTCTAATATTACATTAAATTAAACATAAAATAAAGCCGTTAATGTTTCCCGTAACTTGTTCTTGAATTAGACCAAGTTAAACGGTAACTTAATATAATATATAATATAACCTTATGTATAAAACTTAACTACCATACTTAAACGATTTTACTGCACACTAACTTAAATTAGAAAACTCGCTATTTCATTAAAGTTGTCTGCAGAACATTTAATTTGTTAATAAAACGTGAAATTTTAGGAATTGTCATTGAATTATTTTTTATTATACTTGCAAGCATGCAGGAAGGTAATAAAAATATTTCATTAGATTATTTTTTTTGTAAATAATGCAGAATAAACCTTGAGGATTCGTGTGTGTTTCATAAATAAATGAGCTTAATCTCAAATTATTCATAATATTTTTTTTTAGTACAGGAAAATCTTCTCGGACGGAATCTCAAGCGGAAATAAATAAAATAACAACTTTTTTATTTCTTATTTTCCGCATTATCAGAGTAATCTCTCGAATGGAAAGAAACGTCATGAAGGACTACAATGTAAATGTTTAGTTAGACAAAAATAAAGGCTATTATGGCATCACGCTACGCCCAACAGGAGCTGAGTAGCGGGGTTAAATCTGCGGAGAACAACTGATCTATTCTGAAACTTAAAACTTAGTTTAAAGCCAGTGGCTTGTGCGCGCATGCGGGCGGCGAGTAATGGGCAACTCGCCGCCTGACCATGGACCATGCCCGGGTCGACGGTTGCCTCACAGAGCGTCAGCTAGTTGACGTGGCCTCTAGAGGGCCATATCCTGCCATGGATTTTAGTCAGTACGAGTCTGACAGACCCTCCTGCTCTGCCCTGGGTAGGAGGACTCATTTGATGATTTTATCACGCAAAAAAAACACTGGCTTTTTTTTTGCGTGCTTTGGACAATACCACATGTAAAGGCAGACATAAATATCTTCCGTCAGCATCTGGACAAGTTCTCCGGTCCTATGCTGAGCACGAAACGTCTTTATCTAGCTAATCTCCTAGCGAATTTTGTGATAACATCGACGCAAGCGCAGGTTGTGCAATACGCCCACAGAGTATGGAAACACTGGCAGTACCTAGACATGGCACACAGCAGCTATACAATTGATGGTGACGAAAGTGCGTTTTGCCCACAATATCTGTAACTGACCTAAAGCCACCAACTGACAGCTTAAAATTTCTGCAGGCAGGCTGTCACTCCTTGTAAAAAAGAACTGGTTACATGCTGTTCATTCTTCGCGGGACTGTTTCAATAGGTAACCATGACCCTGGAACGTGAAAGGCTATTGAAGGATCACCGTGGATTTCAGACAGTACAGTATCTTCCATCCTGCCTTCGGTGGGAGGACTCATTGTATGATTTAACCACAATAAAAGAAGCTGTTGATTCTTGAAAGAACGTGGAACAAAAGGGGAATGACAATGATATCACTGCATTTAGACTGGAATCGAATCACAACATTTGATAATTATTTCTGTCACAGCATAAAACGTGTGTTAATGATGCCGTTGACCGCTGGATGAAGGCCACCACACAGTACGTGCCTGGAGATGGACGGCGCCGCCCAGGCCGGCCCAGAAAGAGTTGGCGAGACGAGCTAGACTCATACCGTGAAGGCTGATACGAAGTGGCGCTGGACAAGAAAACTTTTCTTTTTTTATCGTGGTAAAATCATCAAATGAGTACTCATTTCACCCACCGGCAGGGCCTGAGGGACTGTCAGACTTGTAGGTACTGACTAAAATCCACGGTGTCCTTCATTAGCCCTTTATGTTCCGGGGTCACGGTGATGGAAATAAGTCCCGCGACCGGACAAGAAAACTTGGAAAAACTTGGGAGATCTTTGCCCAGCAGTGGGAAAGTGTATGCTAAAAAAAATATGCCACTTCTATCTATAAGATGTCTCTTCACTCTGTGAACGTGATATACACTGAACTAGAGAGCATTGTACTGTTCCACCCTTGCGAAATGTTGCCATTATATTTGTTGGACCTAATTATTGTGTTCTTAATGTTTTTAATGTTAAATCGTCATTTTATCAACCAGAAATTCCGAAATATTTAAACTATTATAAAATCGGCTGTAACCGTATCTGAATCGAAAAAAAAATCTTTTTTCTTCAAAAAATGCAGCCTAGTGCCTATTAATGTATTCACAAGATAAAGGTTTAGTCTATATGTAGTTCAGATTTATGACTTTCTTAAAAGCCCAAAGCTATATTTGTTCACGGGATGCGTCAACAAATAGTTTTTTCAACACATTTGCTCGTAAAATGCATTTACAAAGCCTGTATACAGTGTTCGAAAGTTAAAAATTACGGACCATACAACGCAGCGTGCGGTAAAATAGGTACTCTCACCTAAGTACCTATTTTACCGCACGCCCCCTTGTAGAGCAGCGCGCGTTTTCTTTACGGTTTTTTTTTTAATTTCCAAAAAAAAAAAAAAGAATTCCACCAAAGAGTGTCACATTATGAAAATAAGCAACCTGACTGATCGAACCTCCTTGGAAGAGCTTTTGCTCATTTCGTTGTCTCACTTTAATACTAAAGAGTAAATGAGATGAAAGATGTAGTTCTAATTTTCACCACGTGCATGTGGCGCCATTTTCAAAGTCGCGCCATTTTCATATTAGGAACTTCAAAAATTGTTGCGACTAATCTGAGTTCAAGGGAGGAATCTGATATTAATATGGATAAATGTGTTGAAAAACATTGTATGACACACGTGCAGAAATTGATATTTACAAACGTGACTACGGTACGCCCTCGGGCGCCTTCGGCGCCTCGGGCGTACGTTGTCTACTCGTTTGTAAAAACCAACTTTCCGCACTAGTATCATAAATAACTATAATATATCTCAAAAAAAAAACGTAATTCAATACATTTTATACAATCGGATTTCTACTTAAAACGTACGAACATAAATTAATAGTTATTTATGATACTAGTGCGGAAAGTTGGTTTTCACAAACGAGTAGACAACGTACGCCCGAGGCGCCGAAGGCGCCCGAGGGCGTACCGTAGTCACGAGTTTGTAAATACCAATTTCTGCACGTGTGTCATACAATGTTTTTCAACACATTTATCCATATTAATATCAGATTCCTCCCTTGAACTCAGATTAGTCGCAACAATTTTTGAAGTTCCTAATATGAAAATGGCGCGACTTTGAAAATGGCGCCACATGCACGTGGTGAAAATTAGAACTACATCTTTCATCTCATTTACTCTTTAGTATTAAAGTGAGACAACGTATTGAGCAAAAGCTCTTCCAAGGAGGTTCGATCAGTCAAGTTGTTTATTTTCATAATGTGAAACTCTTTGGTGGAATTCTTTTTTTTTTTGGAAATTAAAAAAAAAAACCGTAAAGAAAACGTGCGGGCGTGCGGTAAAATAGGTACTTAGGTGAGAGTACCTATTTTACCGCACGCTGCGTTGTATGGTCCGTAATTTTTAACTTTCGAACACTGTATACAGGCTTTGTAAATGCATTTTACGAGCAAATGTGTTGAAAAATTAATTAAATTACTAACACTTAATTTTTCTTTTATTTTCTTGTGTGCTACTAACCCTAATAACACTATCGAACGTAAAAAAATGTATGGACTTATGTCTGAAATAAAGCTTATTATTATTATTATAAAGCCACTAAAATGTAACTTGTTTATTAGATTTATTTGTAGTATAAAAAGAAAAAAGAAAAATGAATGAAAGCAACGTCCGTAACTACCTATTCATCTTTACTAACAAATTAATACTCTCCCGTAGGATATCCTGCTGAGCACAAAATGATGGATGCATTATGTTTATTTGAATTGTAAAATATTAGTTGTAGGGTGAGTCACGTATTTCTAAATAGCGTATAATGATTTTGAAGATTTTGGTGTGACTGACAAATATAAATTGAGTGGAAAAAATATTTGAATTTATTTCTCTTATCGTCTCACGTCTTGATATATATGTATACTTAAGTACATTATCTAGGTATTTTTGAATATGATATATAATATCCGAGTTCTTTATGAGAAATAAATAATCAATAGCCTTTTCCCAACTATATTGGGGTCGGCTTCCAGTCCAACCAGATTCAGCTGGATATCTGTATTTTACATAGAGCGACTGCCTGTCGGACCTCTACAGCCCAGTAACTGGGTAATACCATACCCCATGGTAAGACTGGTGAAATAAATAATCATTAAACCTATAAAAAAATATCTTTATATTTTGTTGACTGTTTCTGAAAGCTCTCTCGATAGCAACAATTATACCTTACTCAATCATTTTAACTAATGCCAAAACTATATTATAACTAACTTAATTTTGAATCCAATTAACCTTTCAATCATTCCCTTTGCAAACCTTTCAGAACTTTCTAAGTACCGAATTCAAAAAGCTAAAAATACTTTCAAGTCACTTTCATTTAAGAGTTCCCAATTCACAAAACCCATTGAAGAAAAAAAAACACCTACGGGAAGCCGCCTCCCGCTGCTCTAAGCACCCAGTCGCAAAACAGTAGCATTTTAGCGGCCCTTCATGTCGTAAGAACTAAAGTAATAGTCTACTACCAATACATGACAGTATCACATTGTTAAGAGCATGCTAGTTAGTAGTAGGTAGCAGTGTATGTACACACGGCTACACATCAAGCTATGCAAAACCAGTATTAGCTGACCGTTCATTGTGTGTAAAATCGTAGGAAGCGAGACCGAGACAAGCTGGTTTTGTATAGCTTGATAGTAGAATGACTTTCGTATGGGCTACTGCACATTTTTTTTCTTTTTATGCCCCACTCTAGGAATTTCTCCCGTGTTGTGAGTGCGTTATGACTGTAAACCGCGGCCATTTTAGAGCTCTTACACACGAGCGGCAGGTTCCTAACGGCAGAGGTAACTGCAGCCGTCGACGGGCGAAGGCGGACGCGTCAACGGAAGCCGTCGACGCGTCGACGGCAGCAGTCGACTTATAACGACACTTGCAGTTGTAGAGACGGCTGCCGTCGACGCGTCGACGGCTTCCGTTGACGCGTCGACGGCAGCCGTCGACATGCCGCCGACGCCCGTCGACGGCTGCAATTACCTCTGCCGTTAGGAACATGCCGCTCGTGTGTAAGAGCTCTTAGTTGTTAAACAATTACTTACTCATTTTTTTTTTGTTTCTGGCTTCCTTCTCGTTTCAACTCTGGGGTACTAGTGTAGTTGTACCTACACTAACACTTTACTATATTTATATTACTTTTATATTTATACTACATTTATATTGTATACAAATAACAATTAACACCGTAATTCATGTTTTAAAGCTATTTTACATCCGTAACATCAACATTCAGGTCCAGTTGAAAACCAGCGTCGAGCACTAGCTGCTCGACATTTTGCTGAACTGGGCCTTTTTGGCGCAGCCGTGAGACACACAATAACAATTCTTTTGTTTTTTATTGTGTTTAACATAGGTTTTTTTTATACTTACTTTTTTGTTTTTTCTGTACTTATTTTTTTATTTACTTTTTTTTAATGTGTGTGTCTATAGTGGTCCCCTTGCGCCAAATAAATGTTTTTTCTTTCTTTTCTTTCTTTCTTTTCTTTTTATTATCATTATATTATTACCATCACACATTAAACATCACCGTGACCCCGGAACATAAAAGGCTATTGAAGGACACCATGGATTTTAGTCAGTACAAGTCCTCCCACCCTACCCGGGGTGGGAGGACTCATTTGATGATTTTACCACATAAAAAAGTGGTAACAGCTCCGACTTCCGAGTTGTAGGATGTGGGTTCGAACTCGGTCAAGCGCATTACTTTGAAAACTAATTAATCACCACTCTCAAAGCGGTGAAGGATACCGGAAATGTGTTCGAACCAAAAATTCGAAGATTTGTGACATCTACCAAACCGCACTGCCACACACACAGGGAAGAGGTCTGTGTTCCAGTAGTGGAAATATTAAAGGCTAATTAATAAAAAGCCTTTTCTTTTTAAGCCCAGACGTCTCAAGCTAGGTCACATTATGTAAGGGCAATGCAGAAACGGTATAACAATTAGAAGACTGAATCGGCAATCGTTAGGTAACGAGCCCTCAGGCTAGTTGGAGCAACGTTCTTCGCAGTACTGGCAGCTGTTATATGAGATATTTCAAGAACCGGGTTGAAGGGCGTACAATTGAAGAGGCCTTTATTCTTGGATTATTATATGATCTTCAAGATGTTGTCATATTATGATATTATTATGAGTGTTGATTTATGGGGTTGTGGAAAATATATTTCAACAAAAGACAAACGTATGCGCAGATACGTAACGCTAATCTTGAATGACGTCTGACAATGATTGGTGAAAGAAGTTGAGATAAAATTGTAAGCCGATAAACAATCGATAAGTATTATCATTCAAATTCTTTCTCAGAAATACAGATTAGGTATTTTTCAAACATACCTACTTCTATTTTCCTTGTTCAATAAAAACTGTGGAAATGCTATCAATTTCCTTCCTAATTAAAAACTTGACGGACTGTATATCTAATGAATATTGCATCAATCTTGAACGTGGAACGTTTTCATTTTAATAATACACAGTTGCTATTTCCTACACAATTAAAATTGTTGATAAAAAAGGGAAGTTTCAAGGAAGGAATTGTTCTGTAAAATTTTCTGTATACAGCGTGTATTGTACACACACAGTTATGTTCATATTAAGGAAAGCAAAACATATTTCTCTGTATAGGATACCACTGATTTCGCAGTGGCCGAGCGACAGATTGATTTCCGCACGAAACTTATGTAGGTATGCGGTAGGTAGTAGTTGTAACGTTTATGCAGTGTTCAAAAAAACACTTTGTGCTTTATATATAACAAAGATTGGAGTCAAAAGTGCGCATCACGAAAACTATGCGTACGGCTGTGCTCGACTTGGCGGGGGCACTGCCATGCCCGCAGAAAGGGTATCTATTGAAAATTTTATCAATATTCAATTATGATAATTGTTGAAAAGTCCGTTATTGAAAGAATCGTCCTGTCGGCGAAAAGTCCCTAGGTGAAAGAGTCTATCGGTGAAGCGGCCATAAGTGAATCGTCCTGTCGACGAAACGTCCAATGATGAACCGGTCGTCGGTGAATCGTTGCAGAATCGGACTTGACAACTTAGGTGCTGGTTTGACAAAATCGAAATCATTGTAGACGTCTGGCACAGCAAAAGTATTAAATTATTTTTTTAAGGGACGATGGGAAGGGAAAGATTTCGATGTTGAACTCACATAGACTCAACTCATTTATTTTAATGGTATCTATCCTTTTGACTACAACTTTCTGATACATGCTGTATGCTTATTAAGCACATTAGTCGCCATTCAAACGTGGAGACTGTCGTGGTCGTGGTTTCTAATATTAGACACGAAACAATAGGTATGCATGGTAATTAGCAGATCACACCTTCACTAGCTCTTTCCTTGTTTTGTATCTCTGTCATGTATCTCAAACATGCATGGCTAAGAATTCCTATTGTGATTGAGTTATTTTGTATTAATGTTAATCGAAGTATGGATATTCTCTATTCGTGACTGATGGTCATGCTTGAAATTCAATTCAATATAATTAGTAGGCCAATGGGATAGCTTGCGTCTCCGCTATACTTTCTTAATTTCGCTGCAGAATCAAAAGAAATCAAATTAATTCTTCCAGAGTTTGTCGAGCTTCTTTGCATCGAAACTACTGTTTATTCTAGTTGAAATTTACAAAATAAAAAAACAATGACATCATCTCTTTCGATGCTCACGTTGAGATTAAACTTTTCGAAGATTATATTGTCGGTCTACATCAAGATATTCTATTTTCGTCTCACAATTCAAAAACATTGCATTTCTTTCAAAGTCTAAGATCCGTATCATCAGGTAAAGCAACAAAACTAAAGATAAAACTGACGCAATCAATCCATAGCTTATCGTTATGATATGACGTCACAAAAATCAATCATTTGAGCAGATACCCACTGACACAAAAATCACTGATAACACAGAATCATTCGATAGTGCAAGGGCTGATGACGAGGAGAAGAATGTTGACAGCAGTGATAACAATTCTATGAAGAAATGATAAGCACATTGGAATGCATTGATTCATAAAAACAAAAATGAGGATAAGGACAATGCATGTCTAAACTTGGCAATCTTGACATATGTGACTTATGAAAAAATATTTATAAAATTTAAAATTTAATAAGTAGAAGCAGTACATCACGGGCAGGAGATCTAATTAAATTACACTCAGTATTGAGACTCTGAACAGTCGTTATTACAGGTTAATCCCTGATACAATAATTAAATAATTAAACAACATGCAAAGCAGTGGACACAGCACAATCGTGACCATTGCAATGAACGGAGAGAAGCTTTTGCCCTGCAGAGACACAACAGAGGGGTTTTTGGGGTAGGCAACAGTAACACAGGCTCGTAACAGTAACACACTTCCAGAGCGACAGCTCGGAAGGCATCTGCGATGTCTTCCGAGCTGTCGCACTGGAAGTGTTGCCACACTAGGGCCATCTGCCTTGCGATCTCTCAGAGTCTATAGCGCCTTAGAGTTTTAACTGTTCTGTCTCTGTCATCTTTTCTTTTGGGCTAGTTAAAAGCCAAGACACAACCGATGTTAAAAAAGATGGCATAAGCACAAAATGAATCAGTGACATATGGACGCAGGAGCAGACAAAAACATTGGGACATAATAGTCAAGACAGTTGGAGAAACAAAGACAAGTCAACAGCTAATGATAATTCAATACATGTCATTGTCGATGACATTTCAATCAAAAGTTGCCATCTTATCGAAGGATCGTTTCTTGTGGCAGAACTTGGACAGATTGTTAATTAATTAGCAGATACTACTGTTTTGCATGGTTGAGCGCACGCGCAAGTACGGAAGGTAAATGTTAATTCATTATGCATTAATTAATTAATTTGAAAGTGATTTGTTTGTCAGGCCTTCACTAAATAACGACTAAGCCGATTCTGATTTTGATCAACACACAGCTATAGACTATGAACTGGATAAAGACATCGAATACTTTAGGGTTGTACGTTGTCTTACGATAACTTCTCATTTCGATGCAGGCAAAATTGCGAGCAAAGACAGCGTAGATGATAAATAAATGGCGAAAAACTACTCATAAGATATACCTAGTCATTGAAAGATGTTCACGTTATTTGATACACCAAAGTGAATTAACATTATTTTCATATCACATCGTGTAGAAAGCGGCAGTGTCTTAAATTATGGGAAAATATTTGATACATTGACTATAGTCATGCTCACGCGATTACTTGATGTAAGCCTCCGTTCACGACCTCAGACAATGAGACTTGCGGCAAGAGAGTGCTCGCATGTCTGTTATTTACTTCGTGTTCGTACCGTCTCTGGTAAAACGCATCGTGTGGCAAACTCTCATTATTTTCTTGACAGCCAGAAATGTGTCGCTTGATCGTGTGTGTTGTGGCTGAGCGTCAAGTTTAGTGTTGCGTCCGCGCCGTTCGGGAATTTGGTCACAGATCATTAGAGTTATGATTAAACTGTCTGACACGGTTTTCATTTTAAAGAAATTGTTGAATTTCCTCTTTTTCGTTTCCCAAACATTTGGAGCGTGAAGGATTCTTTGCATTTGGCAAGACTGTAATACTAGTTTTTGTTTTTTTTTTATAGTGTAACTACACGATACATACTTCATAGGTCCTGCTTGCCTCATCATTTTTTTTATAAAAAGTATTTTAGTTTTTTAGTTTTTGCAGTATGCTTCCAAGGGATGCGTATAACTTTAAAATGGGCTTCCTTCAAGTTACAAAACAAACCCTTTTTACATATTTCCAAACAACCTCACCCACCAAAACTCTCAAAATGTCAACCAATATTATTTTAACTAATCTACGAAAGCCATTAGACATCGCTGTAGGTCTTAAAGCGTCAACTGATTTCACGGTGATCGCTCCAAGGATTGACAGCTGAGGTGCATCGGGACCTCGACACACAATAGAAGGCTATTATACGAATGTCCTATTATCTCATAATACGGGTCGGGTTACGCCAGGTTACTTCATAATAGTACCGTCTTTAAGATGAATTGATTCGGATTAGGAATGCAGGCAAGGCGGGACTTGAATTGTGACACAGGACTTTTGGGGACATTGGCTGTCTCCGAATTTGGGAACGTCAGTTCCCGGATACTACAAAGGTGTAATTACTAAGGAACTGTAACCATTGCTTGTACTTGAAGACAAACAGACTATCAAAATAACTAGTAATGAATCAATGGACGTCTATCATTGATAAAGGCCCGCAGTCAATGATGTGGTTGAGGTAGGACACGAATTGTGAAGCTACAATACAATTACAATTGATACAGTACTTTGATTAATCGAATTGTTATCCAAACAAGACTGATAGCTGTCTTGTAATACAAGAAACAAGTATGTCAGTAAGTCTTTCTTCACAGTAGTAACAGTTGCAAAGGAAATTGGTAACTCGAACGCTCAAAGAGGGTTAGCTAACATCCTGCCAGATCTTGCACATGTTGATATTTTATTGTTAGTAGCTTACGTAACGACTGAAGCTCGGGGTAATGTCACAAGTACCAGTCTATTGATAGACTTTGACATTTGGTTTAAAAGGACGAGCTCACGAGATGCAACACTGTTGGTAGGTTGAGTCACTACAAACTAGATTAGCACATCGGCTTTGCCTTATTCGGTGATCCTTGATTTGATAGGGAGAGCACGTAAACAAGTGGTTTTCGTTTTAAAAGCGTTTATGTTTCATCATGATTCACTTCAACTTTTTTTTTTTTTAGGTGGTGAAATCATCAAATGAGTCCTCCCGCCCTGGGTGGGACGGAAGGGACTGTCAGACTCTTACTGACTAAAATCCACCCGTGTTCCTTCGGATGCCCTTTACGTTCCAGGGCCGCGGTATCCTGGGTTAAGAAAAAACCCGCGACCCCAGCAGGCATTTCCGGGCTTGGTCCTCGGTCGGACGGCGAGCTACCCATTACTCACCGTCCGCAAGCCCGCTCCGCCGCTGTGCCCTCTGCTGATCAGAGGGACACGCGTTGGAGCGTCCACACGACAGGCTATTCGCATACGGGCAAAGAGACCCCTTAGGCACACAGTGCCTAAGGAAGAGTTTTTGCCCGCATCCCAGGGTGCACCGGCCCGAAAAACTGGTCTTCCCCCTGGACATAACCGAGAGGGAACTCCAGTCCACGGGCGCACGTGGAGGTTTCCTGTCTTAGCACCCCACGATTCACTTCAACTTTGGAGTAGTTTATAAAAATCAACATATATTTCTCATCAAAGTAATCTATTTGTGTAAAAAAAGTTGCTGATAAAAACTTCACTTTCGTAGATCTGTTCTCTTCAAGACTTCTCTTAGTGGTATTTTGGGAGGTTACTACGCTATCATGTAGTCGTTTCAAATCCTGTCCGGAATTTATCTTGTTCCATGTGACATTCCTGTTACCACAAAATCCCATTTATCCAAAATTAGTTCCATGCATTGTCATTGTCGTGCATTCCAATGTTGGACATGCAGCGGATAATACTTCAAATAGTTCTACGGACTGTTCCAAAATTGGAGCTTCATTGGAATGGCGCCGAATGAATAGACAACTATAAAATGTTGGCGACCAAGACTTTTAAGTCTTGTCAAAGCATGAACCGACCGCATTGAACTTTTTTGTCCCAGTAAAAAAGTGTATGACCAACATTGGTATGCGCTGGCGCCAATATTTTATTGATAGTCTCCTCACTAACCGTTACTGGCTCCAAAATTGAAATCAAAAGGAGCAACTTTCTTTCTTTGTAATTAGTCATAACAAAATACCAATTCAGGTATTTTTTATTGCTATCTACACATGTATCGATACATACAGTCTGGAGAAAGTCGTGTAATTAGAAAACGCTTAGATGAATAAGATGCAAACTTACATAATTAAACGTTAAGTTGTTGGCAAATTAATTATTACTAGTCACCTGTCAGGTTAGGAATCAAACGGCTTTGGAGTTTCTTGTTGATCAGAAATAACACTTAACTCATTAAGTGGCAATCAATGTTAAAACGAAAAAAAAACTGGCCTCTAGAAATCAAGTTTTACTCAATTAAAAGTCATTACATTCATTTAGAGATATTTAAATTAAAGGAACGTAATAGCAGATTGAACAGAAGTAATTTAGTACAAAATGCACTATCCAACAGAATCCTAGGAAGCAAGAAACATTATATTTTGTATTAACGATGAAAGGAACCGTCTGATGGACACATGTTGGAATACTGATGGAGGCTGCCTGATAAACAGTACTTAACACGAACTGAATCAATGGCCTGGTTCATACAAGTTTATATCTCTTGTCGAGCTTGCATACATAGTAGTGGACATTACTGGGAAATGTCAAACAGTATCCGATAGTGGACTTGAAATCTTTACGATTTCAAAAGGCTGTGTAAAATATTGCAGCAATATCATCAACAAATCGTTAAATCTCAGCGTTAAACGTTGCATACGCGTGAAGGATAATTTTGCATTGTGAACAACAATGAAAAATTCAGATAATAAAGTGATTGTTGTAGCTTTTCATGATTAATGGAGGATCAAAATAACAATCGCCGGACAATAGTCATCTCCCAAAAAAGTATGTAAAACAAATTATTCAACCATTGTTCCCAACACATCTCAATAAGCATCAAGCGGCCGTTAAAGAAGCATCCGAATTTGAACTATAAATTTAAAAAGTAGAAAAAAGAACCAAAAAACTATTATTCATCTCTTGTCCAAAGACACCACCCCAAAAATGTACAATGACATAGATAAAAGTGCAAAAGTAAACAAGAAAGTAAAGGCGTCATTAAAGCGACACGGTGACGATAAAAAATTGAATCGTAGTAGGGGACTTCTGACGAAGGTCGGTAGAGCACCCGTGGGAATGATCACACGATCGCAAGCCATAGGGAATTTGCATCGGCTAGATCCCGTACTACGAGTGCATTTGACGATGAATAAAATAACCATTGTTGTTCCTTAGAAGATGGTAATGAAACGGAAATATTTGCTATTGTTGTTATTGTTAGAAGTTATTTAGCGGTTGACGGAACCGGTTTTTAAATAACTCGCTTTTTGATTAGATCAAAAGGTTGGATCATTTTCACTTTTATCGTTTAGCCGTGGTAATTACAGATATGGTTGCTTTATGCATTTAAAAGGTCTCAAGATTTCGCAAATATGCATGCATAGTGCTTAGATACTTTATAAAGTCAATGAAATATTTCTATTTCCAAAAGCAATTGATTAAAATTCTTTAGTGTTGTGTAATCTTTAATGGTCATTGTCTAAACAATAACAGCGTAATTTTTTAAGCGTGTCACACGCTTGTTTAATGAATTTCTAAATATTCAGACTGTTACTAAAACTTGTTGTGGTAGTACCACAAAATGTTTGAGGTAACCTTGAAAGATATAGTTTGTAGGTTGCATTTAAACATTGTCATTCGTTTGTGATATTATCTTTATGCAGATAAATAGACATTTCTTTTGTGATATGCTGCTGAATAGACTCTCACATTTTTTATCATGTCTGTTTTATGCATTCTCTTCTTTTAAGTCATGGGACAACACATCACAAATGCTTCTCTTAAATGACTTTCGTCATTAATTTCTTCATTTTGATTATCATTGCTTTCTATGACTTTACCATTATTGTAATTTTTGTTATTTTGTAGAACTTTATCGTTTTTTCGACCTCTCATCAAATTAGCCAAACCAAATATTTGTCCGTCATTAAAAACGTTACCAGCTAGTTAGTAATAATTGCAAACAGCGTTAATGAGTGATTGCCAAACAATACAACAACTCCACCGTGTCTAAATGGTACCGATGCAGTGTTAGGCAAATATGAGCCGTTTTGTAACTATGAGGCGTACGCATAGGTAAACTAGCTTCCATCTTGATGCTTCGCTCGTTATCTTTTTTCTTAGAAGACAGGGAAGATGAATAAAGATGCTGATGATGCCTCTCTTGGCTTTGCGACCACGTAGTTACGGCATTGGTGAAATTCCAGTTCATAGCATTTCAGAAAACATGGATTCTACGCGGTTGTATTTTTGGACTCATCTTTTTAAATTATAGCCAGTGTGTAAGCATTCTGTTACATGCATAAGCTACTGTAAACAAGAAAAGCTGTTCAGTACTTTTTACGTGTAAGAGGAACATACATCCACACAAGCATTCTTGTTTGTATCTCTATTTAGTAAATGCCCGAGGTTTTGAAACGAGGCGTTAATCGGTATGCACTTCATTAGCTTAAATTATTCCGAATAATGTGGCAATTATACTCTATGGTGGTGATAAATATTTGTTCCTTTTGTTAATTTTGTTAGCGCTTTACCGCAGACTGCGTGGGTAGTTAATAATTTTGTCGTAAATATTTTGTAACGTAACTTAATCATTGTAAGTTGGGACTGTCATATAATTATGCTGTTTGAATGAGCGATTTAAGAACCTTCATATATATTGTTCGATCTATGATCAGTCTCTTGACCTTAATCCAATTCATTTAATATCGACGCTGCATTCTTCATGCACATCTCTGTATTACTCGTAATGTCAGAAATCATCTTCTTTTCTGACCATTGGTTACCGGTGTTACCCGTTTAAAACTCCTTTCTTATATACTTACCTATACTTTTTGTATTCTCTAAGGTATTATGTTTGGACGAGGGAGGAATGGCACAGAAAGATGTAAGTTTATTAGTATTAGCCATTGATAATAATGAAAACAATTTAGCTAAAGACAGACAATTAGACTTTGAGACAAATATTTCTATCTCAAAAATCAACCCAAGACAGATGTGACTCCATAAGCGTTAACAAATGAGGTTATGGGAAATGCTAATGTGCAAACATTCCAAGCAGATGGATTACTTTAGGCAGCACATGAACAGTTCGCGCTACATCAACTACGTCCCACGCAAATTGTTGTAGTCTTGTTGGAGTCAACTGAGACAAATTAATTAATTTGTATTCGTAATTGTTGGTCTAGTGTACTGACCTATGCGTTCGTGTATTAATTGATGTAATCGTTGATGATACGTGTGTCTTTGAGTGTATACTGGTTTAGTATCATGGTCAATTTGTTACTGTTTTAGATTATTAATATTTTTGTCTATAAAACCAATTATATTTTGCTTCGAGTAATATTAGTTTCGTCGAATAAAATTTCTTACAACGGCGTCGTCTTTCGAAACTATTCCTGATAGAAACATGATGGCTTGACAGTCAGAAATTTTCTTCATGTAGTATGCCACCAGAATGATTTCAATGTTTGTCCAGTCAGTCAAAAGAACTTCACTGTAGTGTGTCCAGAATAGAACTCACTGAAGTATTATAACAGTCCTTAAGAAATAATAATTATTATCATCAGAATAAAATCTACCAGTCGCCAAGGAATTACTTGGCGATCAAAATTATAAAGTTAAGGAAGTATTGAAGCTTAGAGTCAAAGAATAGTTTGCAGTACTTCCCCGTCTAGATTTCCCAAGTGACATGCAAGTCATAACTGGGAAATCGAACAAGGAAGATCTGAGATCTTAGCCAATCATCTAGCTAGATTCTAGGTCCTTGGAGTCATACCTACTGAATGATAACTACCGCTACCGACAGCCTCTTACGTAAGTAGTATTAAATTGATATAATAATCAATCTTTAATTATTGAATTATTATCAAGTTTGCTTCTAATCAGATTATTGTCAATGAAATTATGAAAGTCCAAGCATTCTCTATGAGTTTACTTGCGAAGAGCTCGTGATGCTAGTACTGCATCAGCTACAAAAATCGTCTATGAGCCTTGTTTGGATGTAAAAGAATATACAAAGTTAAGATATTTCCACAGGGCCTCAAACTTCTGGAATGAAACGAATTATATCGAACGGGTCATAAATTCAAAGAATCTTTCTTTCCATCGACTGCTGAATACGGTTGTCACTACCTCGAAGAGTCTTGTGCCTTACGGACTTCGGACTCCATAAATATGTATAAGATAAATCGTCACTATTACATCGATCCCAAGCGTGATTATGGAAGAACTGGACGGAATAATGAAGATGTGAAAACTTAGCATTTAACCACAACGATGAAAGATATCAATATCGAATTCGCTTTTTCTCTAAAATTTTATACATTCCATCACAATAGCTTGATAATTAAAATAAAGATTAAAGATAGATATGGGAGATAGTCTAGAGATAACATATAACGATATCATACTTCCCCATTACGTAACAATTCTATTAGAAGTTCTTTATTATGAACGGATATCGCAGTTTAGGGTTCCGCTAGTTCAAGTAATTAAATGACTCCATATACCATTTCTTTATGAACAAAGATATTTAGCAACAGTAATTAAAACTTCACGATTTTATACAAAAGATCGTTTATCAGCAATATAATAATTGACGGCGGAAGTTATTTCCTTTTTATATGAGTTTTATGTACGTTTTACGTTGGTATTGTTCTTTTTATTTCCGAGTTCACGAGAAATAACGTAATGGGTTTGGCCATAGTGACTTATGGTTATCGTAGAATGTGATATAACAATGTTGCAATGTTATTTTATCTTCATTCTATAGTCTTGTTCCATTAACTTTTGAGTCTATTAGATCCTGTCTGTTCATCTGATAACAATTCTTCAGCCTTCAGTCTCTCGAAATTCACTCCCCAATCCATCAAGCCATGAAGTCTCCTGATCTGGTATCATTACGTGTAATATAACTATTGCAATCGTGTTGCGATTAACTCGATGTCAGAGGTGTACCCCTGGATTACCATCCTTTTAGTTTTCTTTACCTCATATTTGCGGGCGGTACTGTCAGACTCTGACTGATTAAAACCTGTTTCTTCAAATGCCCTTTACGGTCAGGGGTGGTATCTTGCTTAGATAGTCACACGATAATTTTTTTCCCACCTCAGAAATTGTAGGCCTACAAAAAGGAAAGCCTGGCCGTGGTTAAGGTCCTCCTTAACCACTGCCAGGCTTTTTAAAGTTGTTTTCCAATTTACTCCGAAACAACACTACAAGAGCAGTTAACCTATTCCAATCACGACAAATTTTACCACCTTAATCTATCCGATCAGCAGTGAGAATGTAACAGAGGGTTCGTTTACCGGGAAGTACAAAATAATCGTGTCAACCATTACCAAACCTTCAGCTTTGCGCCTGACTCATGCCATAAATCATCCGTTGTTACTTTGTTACCCAACCACCTCTGTTTATTCACCCCTATGATATTATCAGCTATCAATATGTTATCTCAAATCTCGGATTCTGTGTACAACTGTCAGATGTCAATTTTGGAGTGTGGGGCTGGTTTACAGCGCTCGGAGGAAACTGTACACTAAACAATTGTAAAATTGAAAAGAGGATGATGATGCGATGGTAAATTATACACCGTGTAATGCCAAAAGCGCAAAACCACTCGTGGGGTAAAAAAAAAATGGTTTTCCATGCAAAATGCGAAATTGGTCGGGCACATCTGTATGAAAAACCAATTTTTTTTTTGCGAATTTTCATAACATAGGCTGAATTTTTTTAACATAGGCTGAGTTACCCCACGAGAGGTTTTGCGCTTTTGGCGTTACACGTTGTATATTGACAAAATTCAGTAATACAGCACTCAATAAGTTGTTGTTGAATTATTTATGTCAAAACATAAAAGGGTGCTTTTTATTCAGCAGTGGACATCCTACGACTGCAATGATGATGATTCTCAAAGGTTTTAAAGGTCTTGAATCTGCCAAAGTTGACATCAAAATCTATGTTATTTGTTTTAAGTCTATTTTGTTTCTACTGAAGGACAAACATTAAGTAACCGTATCTTAAAATTAAGTGTAGTTAATCCTTAATATGTGCTTGTTTTCTATTGCAATGTAGGTACTTCATTATCAAGCTCATCAAGTATTTTATTTCCTGACCTTCTTTAAATACCAGTCGAGCAATTTAACTTTGTCTATGACAGCAAATATCTAGGCTATTAAACGATGACATTCAGATAGTTCTTTGTAGTAGATATGAAAATAAATTGTGCTATCTTGAAAAAGTAGTATTTGCTCGCCCACTTTTTTTTCTATCTGCTCGCTTACTTTGTTATTGGTGCAGTCAATACTTTGGTTGATAGCACTATACTGTACAACGCTACTGAAAGATCTTAACCTGTATGTCAGTTCATAGTCTGCTTTGTCTTCAATACAGAAGTAGCAGACTTGACTGACATTCTCTGGAGAAGACTTTTGACATTTGATGGCACTTGTCTGACATGAATGATAATTTAGATAGCCGGCAATATGCCAAGAAAAAGGTCGGGATCATTTAGGGATCAGACTAACGTAGCTTTAAAGATAATGGTCTGTCAATCTACATCAAATGAACAAAATATATCGTAGCACAAAAATTAAGTTAATTTCATATATTGCACAAAACTTTTCTCGCGACTATAAAATTAACACTATCATCCCCCAAAACGGTAATTTTATAACCCCTAACAGATGCAATATATCAGTAACTTGCACTAACAAGGCAGCGACATGTAAACCGTCCCATGCAAGTGAAAGTTCCAGCTGGCATACAATCATTCATCACATAGTAACAACCGTGTAGGAGTGTGGTACGACCACGTGGAATGTGACCACAGAAGGCAAGTGACGATCGCTTTAAAAGAGCTATCAATGGGATTGACGAAAGCATTCTGTTGGTTTCCATAATTTTGTATTTATTCATTGTATTTTTAACAACATTCATCATCATCATCATCATCATCTCAGCCATGGGACGTCCACTGCTGAACCTAGGCCTCCCCTTTTGATATCTTCATATACCGGTTGGAAGCAACCTGCATCCAGCGTCTTCCAGCGATCTTCATAAGTTCGTCTGTCCACCTTGTTGGTGGACGTGCTTCACTGCGCATGCTAGTCCGTGATCTCCACTCTAGCACTTTTCGACCCCATCGGCCATCTGCTCTGCGAGCAATATGGCCTGCCCATTGCCACTTCAGCTTGTAAGTAACATTTTATCAACATTGCCGCTGATAAAATGTTACTTTTCTAAGTTCTCTGAACTTTCTTACAAATAAGAGGGGGGGGGGGGGAAGTCATGTAGTACAGGATACTCGAGTTCTATGGCAGATTTTTATTGAGGAAACAAATTTCAATCGTTGCGTTGACACTACAGTTTGATCTTTTCCTTCCTCTTTGTTTTCCTTCTTGTTCATGTTTTTGACGTAATACGTCTAATCCGGCTCGAAGGACCGACATTACATCTCACAATTCAGTTTGAATGACGTACGCGTGCAGAGATAATTGGCATTAATTTAATTGAGGAAAATTATAGTTCAATATTATAAGCTAAAATCTTTTCCAACTTTATTCATTGAATCGTTAATGCCCAGTAATTTCTCAATCACATATAAATACTAGTATTTGGTATAATATATTTGCTTAGGTATTAATATTGTTATATAATACGAATTTAGGTTAAATTATTCAAATAATCATTTTTCTTCTTTTTCTTACACACTATTGTCTACATTCCTTTTTCATTTCTCCTTTAGAGGGTCTGCAGGCAGAAATTTCTAATGAAATTAGCAGTGCCTTTGTACATCAGTATTAAACATGTATTTTCCTTTACTTTACTTGTGTGTACATAAATAGTTAAATAAATAAATACTTGCAATCGTAACTATCCCTTAGTTGTATAGACTTGTCCTTCTGTATCTCGTATCAATGGGACCCAAAATGTCCATTAAGCCGTCCATCTGTCCATCTATAGCATTAGATTCCATTATTCTGTAAACGGGTGCGTTGCAATACGGAACCGTTACAATTGAGTTTCGGATACATTTATGATGATTGGGTAATTTTAGCGCTTTATTACGTAAACGGATGATTTTAATGCGTTTGCGCAGCGGCCGTTACTGTCTTCGGAACATTAAAAATGTTTGAATAACGTTGTAGGAAGCGGAAACTGGCGTGTATTTTTTTTGAATTGGTTGATGTCCAAAATTAATTGCTGATACTTTGTATTGTGTATGTCGTGGTGATGGTATGTAATTTAGTGGATTTGTTTCGCCAACCTGAAATTCATAATATACATATAGATATTCATTACACACATCAAAAAATTGTTTGCGAAATCAAAATCTTCTTTGTTACGGTAGATTGTATTGTAATTTCGTCTTCTTTTTAACCGACTTCAAAATAAGGAAGAGGTTCTTAATTCGGTCATTTTTTTTTATGTATGTACATCGATTACTCCGAGGTTTCTAGTCCGATTAGTGTGATTCTAGTCGATGGCAAAAAAGACAAGGAAATAATAAAAAAAAGCCACCGACATCCGAAAGAAAAGTTATTTTGTAGGTTATTTTACCCTTTTTCGTGGTTGTTTATGCAGGCGGTTAATTTATTTTTAGATTCTTCATTTTAAAAAGTTATCAACTTATTTATGCTTATGATCACAAACTGTTTTTGATGTGAGAGTATGTCCAAAAAAATTTTAATTGACGTCGTATAAAAATGCGTTGTATGATTTATTTTGTCTAATTGTTGAAGTGTAATTACACTATTTGCATAAAAATATTAAATAATATGACTTTTATTATATAAAAAATTAGTTAAGGTCGTTCCTAACTAGACTAGATACATAAAAAAATAATAGAGCGTGCAATAAATTATATTTTTTCCAACCGCTTGGCTGCGTCAAGAGTAAATTCATGAAGAATGTTATGAAATTACTCTGTTTTAAATTGCACTAAGGAATGTAATTTGCTTTGTTAATAATTACGAGTTATGTTTACTTAATTGTTGCGTCAAAGAGTACATTGAATGGCACAATGTACAGATTGCTTCGATTTGTTCACGCAGATGTGACTTTTTGTTAGATAGGTGAATTAGATCTGCAATTTGACTTTCAAGTATTGTCTTACGAAATTATACTATGATTACATGTGTGTCTTACAGTTGTATTCAGCTTTTCTTTAAATCGGGGATCAAAAACGCTGCCAGCAATTGCGAGTTACGATTTACGAAAGCCGATTAAATAGTGACTTCTGTATAAGTGTATAACAGTCTAGGGTTGTTGGGTCCGCAACAGTTGTTGGTCTCCTTTTTCTTGACCTCCGAGACGTCTGTAATAATTTACCTAAATCAAAGATTTTCTATGGGAAAAAAGTCGAATCGCGAGCAGGATTTCAACGCCCCTCCAGATACAGACCTACAAAAATCAAATTTTTGTAGGTCAAGTATCACGTCAAATTTTTCAAACCATTTCGAACGTCTTACAGTGACAGACCAGCTGTAAAGCTGCGTTTCTACTGAGGCAGAGCGGAGAGCGATTCACCAACCGCATGGCTTGAAATCCACATCTCTTCTCTACTTAAGCCATGTTATTGTTGAATCGCTCTCCGCTCTGCTCCGCTCCGCCTCAGTGGACATGCAGCCTAATCCCCAAAGGGTAAGGCAAAGGTGAGCCAAAATAGTTCACCCATATTTTGCCAGTTAAGTTAATAAAAGTCCAGCAACATCCAGGCACAATGTTGAAAACCCCATAACACGTTACCCGACCTGAAAATCTAACCCAGGGCCCCAACCCAACTCTTGCTGGTCGCGGGACTGTCTCATCAGGTAACCGTGAATTTTAGTCACGGTCCCACAACTGACAGTCCCTTCGTCCCGTCATGGGTTGGAAGGGAGGACTCAATTGATGATTTCACCACGACAAAAAAGGGTCTTTTGCTCAGCAGTCGCAGCAGACACCTTCTAGCTGCTCAATAAAAGTTAAGTCCAACCGAGCTAGTTATGGTCCGTATGAAAGCAAAGACTCGTCAAGCAAGGCCTGCCTAAGCATAATAAAATGAACTCGTATTTGAAAGTAAAAGCATGTGAGTTGACCCGCCATGCGCCACCGGCAAGTCGTCATGTTAACCGTTTGTAATTATCGACGCCATTCATGACACAAACGATGCGCCCGCGCATCCCATCACTCTCACTTTCTGCATTGTAGATGCAAGAAGGTTTAGAAGGGATTTTGGTTATTCCATGACAATGTTTCATTCGATTTTGGTGATAAAATTCAATTCAAATGTAATGAAATATATTGTTATGTTTCGTCTTGGTAGAAAGATAATGGTTATCCATTGCTCTCACAGAGAGGAGGCCTGTGTCCCAGAAGTGGGATCATTATAGGCTGATGATGATGACATAGATAGATAATAATTCGCTTATTATTATTAGTTTATTAAGTGCCTCTTTACATTTTTAGACTCACGTCACTATAAAATCGTGAAAAAGTGATGCTACGGTCTCAGATACCATTTTTACTAAAGTCACACAAACCCATCATCATCTTCTGCCTGCCTTTTCTTTACTTTATTGGGGTCGGTCAAGTTCCGGCCAAACCAGATTCAGCTGGAAATCTGTATTTTACATGGCGCGACTGCCTGTCGGACCTCCACAACCCAGTAACTGGGTAATACCATAAAACTAACTCAAAAAAACTAAACTCAGACAAACCCGCGGGCAATTTATTAAATAAAAACAAGACAAGACAAGACACCAATAAGTTGAAAGTCAGTAACTACATAAATATCATTCACATCGCAAAAAAACCCATAACAAATGTGACAGATGAGGTGCGCTCCCCTAATGGGCTTATCAATCAAGATCACAGTTACAGACATTATTCAATTGAATCTGAGTTAGCTATTTTAGGAATTGACAGTTTCTACACAATTTATCAATTGAATTGCAACGGTGAAGGAAACCCACACGGATAATAAGGAGGACGGTAATGATGCGTGGCTGTAGTTGCAGACACAAAAATGAAAGATTGGATTTTATAGATATGGTGTTTTGAAGTATGCGGTGTAAAGGACATTGACTTGTTAACTTAGAACATTATTTTTTATCCTTTCATTTTAATAATCGGCGTTTAAAGTGCCTCTTTGATATAAATGGGCCTAATTATAATAAATGATTTGACTTTTACTTTGAATTATTTCCAATGAAAATTCAGTCATTCTATAATTCAAATTCGTACATCCGTTTAAGAAAAAAAGGTCAGCTTTTCCATACATTTTAACCATGTAGTTAAAGAATGTTGTATGACAGGTTTTTCAATGACCGTTTTTATAATCTGCATGGTAAATAATTTCAGATAATCCAGTCTGATATTATTTACTATCTAAATTCATAGTATAACTTTGAATTCTAATTTTATTATTCTTAATGTATCAGTTTAACCAAGAGCCAAAGGACCAAAGTTCCATACAACATTAATAATTACAATTTTAAAATACCATTCAAACAAAAGAAGATTGGCCAATATCATCCCAAACTTCAAGACACAGATTGAGGTTCGCGAAAAAGAAGAAATTATGTCGCCTTCCTTTTCAATAGGCTCGATATCAAAATTACCTTCTTTGAAGAAGTGAGTCTAAACAATCTGTGGTCTATGCAGGCCTACCACGATTGTTTGCGGTGTGCTTTGTTTGGCTCCACTCCGCGTCGTGACGGGCTGGCTCGTGAAAAAGCTGCACTTTCACGAATTGCGGTAGGGCTGCGAATTTTGTAGTAGTTTGTAATCGATTAAACCACTTTTAATGAGAGCTGTCAAAAACATCAATAAGGAATTTTGACACTGACATTTCATAGACTTAAAGGATGAACTGCGCAATAACTGCTTCAAATTGAAAATAATCTTCGAAAAAAAAGAACAAATTATTTAGTCCATTTATTGTTTTCCTCTCTTCTTTAGGTGCCAATGTTTTCTGTCAGTTCGCTAAGGAAGGCGCAGTCCAACGACGATATATTACTAGACTCCGCATGCACGATCTAAGGAACAAAAACTATACTGTCAACTCGCTTAGGTACTACGTAAGCGAGGGGGACTGGGTACTGCATTGTGATTGGCTAACTCAAGGTCTGTTCTGTCTCAAGGTATGTTTACGGCTCACAGGACTGGTCGAATTATGACGGATATAAGACTTTTATGCCTAATGTGTTGACAGACATCAATCGCCTGTTATTAGGAGTCTAGTAATATATCGTCGTTGGCGCAATCCACCCTTTAAAATGTATGCAACAGACGAGTACGTCTAAGAAACTAGTCCTAAAGTAATTACTATTAATGTATGCGTACATAAAAAAAACTTAATCCCCTACTTATAAACGACCTTCAAAGGCATACCGGTGTTACTTTCCTGATTTATATATTGTTAATGAATTACTGTCTGTTGTGATCCTATTTAATGCGTCGGCAGCTTTAATCTTTTAATTCGATTATAGCCCCAATAATTAAATTAAACTAATTCCGATTACGATTTACTACTGTTGAGAATCGATTCTCAAATCGATTATTCAATTGATTCGATTCGGGATACTAGAGCAGCCCTATTCCATAACTAATTGCTACCTCAGCTGGTATTGTTCTTGTTATTATTTCGTTTTTACGCAACTACGATTACAATCGCGACTGTTAACGTGGTTACACAATGATAGTCGCAAGTCGCCGCGCTACTTTCTTGGGTTCCGCACTCAAAGAGTAAAACGGGACCAAAACTTCGCTTTGCGTCTGTCACTAGGTGTCGGGGCCGTCCAACCTCCACGGTAATGACAAACCGACTGGCAGACTATAAAAATAGCATGACTGATGACAAGTGCGAAAAAGAGAAGACTTGAAAGACAGGAGACAAAAGAACTATAAAAATATATTGAATTTAATAAAAATAATTAGTTTCTTTAAAAATACACGACGACAAGACCGTTCACTAGGCTATATCTCATAATCGTGGTAGTTAAACAGTTGACATTTTCACAGATGATGACGTAATTAAACATTAGGCTGCAACAACAACAAATACTAAAAACAGAATAAAAACAAATATTTAAGAGGCGTCCCATACCAACAAGCGAGATTAATTTTGCTCATTTTTGCTCTATATTGATAACGACAACAGTGAGTCGCTTGAAGTATTCACAGAATATTTAATTAGATATTCACTTTTAATTCTCTTGGGCACATTACCGGCTGACAGCGGTGAGGAGGAATTTTTCGATGCCTTGTATTATTTTAATATAGTTTTTGGTTTCTGTACAGTGTATTTTCTTTTTGTTTGTTAAATATTTAGGTGTAATTAATTTATTTTTGTAGTTTAGAATCAACTTGAATAAAATTTATTTAAAAGTAATGAATAAAATATAGATTTAAAGAAGGCTCGCATAACAAACGTGATTATTTGCCTTTTTTATACATACGTATAACGGAACCCTTCATGCGCGTGTCAGACTCGCACTTGGCCGGTTTATTTTTTCTAAGCCATGTGAATGAGTTTTCATTGATTCTCTTATTACATCTAACAACGTACATTGTTCAATGGCGCTCATTATGTTTTTGATGTGTTGAGTACGTTTCAAAATTTTCTCTTGTGTGAATTTTCTTGAGTAATTACGTGGTAATTACTTAGCTTAATGTGATGAATGACTTTCGTTTTTAACGTAAAAAGTACGGATGAGAAATCTTGGATAAGGAAAAACTTCATTGATTTTCGTTTAAAGTTGATTGAGATTAAGTTAAAGTTTAGAGGGCATAGACAAAGAGCCAGTGAACTTCATTAAAATATTAAAAATAATATATTTACTTCTCAAGCATCTACCACAAATTATGCAGTATACAGCCCAGAGTCGCGGGATTGTCTAATCCAGAAATCCTGGAACGTAAAAGGTTGTTGAAGGATCACCGTGGATTTTAGTCAGTACAAGTTTGATAGTATGGTTTGTCACCGAGACAATTGATGACTTTATAACGATAAAAAATGAGCAGGAGGACTATTTGATGATTTCCAAAAAGAGTTACAAAATTTTAAAATAGATTTAAAATTTCCTCAATTTTATGCTAAACAAGAAAAGAAACCCAGTAGGTAGATAAAGCCAGATACATTACAACCCTTCAATTTCCCTGGAACACAATTAAAGTAAGGTGAAGCAAGAGCAGTGGTGGCCCAGTGGTATCGGTCCCGACTTACGAGTTGTCGGTCGTGGGTTCGAACCCAGCTTGGCGCATTACTTTGTGTAATTTATTTCATCACCACTGCTCTCAAAACGGTGAAGGAAAACATCGTGAGGAAACCGGCATGTCCTAGAACCATCAAATTCGAAGACATGTGACATCTGCCAATCCGCACTGGGCCCGCGTGGTGGATTATGGCCCACTCCCTCTCACAAGAGAGGAGGCCTGTGTCCCAGCAGTGGGAACGTTATAGGCTGATGATGATGAAGCAAGCGAAGATCGGGTTTAATTCAACACGAGTGTGACAGTGCCGTCCGAAAAACAGAAACAACTGGCCTTCCTTAACGTCTAAGGGCGTTAGTAGTTCCACTATAGGAATGAGATGGCGCTATAGTTTGAGCCAGATAAGTGTGGAATAAAATACGTTGACCCCCGTGTACGAATGTATTCCAATATTTCAACCATTCGAAAAAATGTAAAGAAAGTGTCGTAACACGGTCAAAATAAACGTATCGTGGTAAGAGGCGACCGTGACCTTACATTTTGTTTTGAAATTCGAACGATGGTATGATGGAATTCTAACGATGCGTTATTAGGATCAATGACCTTTATTCCACACTTATCTGGCGGGCACTATAGACGACTTGTATAGTTCTGTCTCTTTCCCCACAGTGGAACTACTCACGCCTTAAGACGTCGCCAATTCCTTCACTGAAAAGGTCTGTGAATCTACCAGCTGCTATTTAAGCAGATCTAAATAAATTGTGACTCAACAACTATTATCTCAAAACCACAATAAGTAGACCTTAATCCTAATGCCATTGTAAGGCACCGGAATTATATGCGTAAGCGCAGCCGTGCAAGTGCCATTTAGTTTCCTTAAGTTAATTTACAACAATCAAGAATGTTGCCAGGTTTTTGTAGCTAGTAAAAGATGTCAGTGATTTAAATTGTGGTGAAAAATTTTTTACTTGTCAGATCACTAATGCTGATCAATTTTCTGTATCCAGTTCAGATTGGTATTCATAATGCATTTATTAATTCTTCAACTAAGTTCTAAATTAACCGGGCACGCCGCAATAGCGGCGGTAAGACCCCTCTTTGAGGAGTGGCTGGTTAGGTCCCACGGCGTCCTGACCTTCCGCGTGACGCAGGTCCTCACCGGACACGGATGTTTCGGGAGGTACCTGTGTCTTATGAGAAAGGAGAGGAGAAGATTGGGAGGACTCATTTGATGACTTTACCAAGTAAAAATAAAAAAGGAACTAAATTAATAAATTGATGAACCGCCTATTTTCACATTAAATTAATGTTACTCGTCGATAAAGGAAACAAAAAGATCTAGTAGATTTGCTTGCAAAATTTTCTAATTTATTTTTAGCACACTCTTAAAAAAAATGGGATTGTGTGTGCGTAAAAGTAAAAGAGCTATCTTGAATAAATACAAATCGGCCTTAAAAAAAAGGAGAATGGTAGAAATACCATGATTCCCAACAACAACACTGCCTTCTCAATAATTATGTCTTTAGTATAAATAGTCCTTTGTCTCGTGTGCAGTCGTAGCATAAATGTAATCACTCCGCATTACCCCATTACCCCTTACTGTGCCATTGTTGTGACGAAATTAAAATAAATCTGATCTTGGATAACGAGAGTAGTATATGCAAAATATGTTTACTTTACCTATACTATTTTATGTAATGCAAATTATAGTCCCTTTGTAATTGTCGAAGTTTGTTTTTATTTCTCAAACGTATTGCCACTATTATTATTAACTCGGAACCAGTTTCTAGATTTATATTTATTTATTTCATTAGCAAGGGTATTTTTTTGTTGTAGGTACTACGTTATAATTATTCCCTTGTTTGCCAAAAAGTGGTTCAATTCCTTTAGCTTTATTTTTAACCGACTTCAAAAAAGGAGGACGGAGTGTTTGTTACGCGATTTCTCCGGCGATTGTGGACCGATTTTCAAAATTCTTTTTTTGTTCGAAAGGAGATGCTTTCAGAGTGGTCCTATATTCACCAAGTCAAGATCTGATGATTGGATCCTGGAAAAATCGAGGGCAACCCTCAAATTTTATAGGCCCACATATAGTTTTTCGTAAGTAATTTAAGTATTTGCGTATGGTAATCATCATCTTATGTAGCTGAGCTGATGATGGAAGGTACAGCTCCTTAACAGTAAGGAGTAGGCATCGAGTTTGTGTTCGCTTATCTCCGGAACTACAAGTCCGATTTAAGTCATTATTTTTTTGTTATACTAGGCATCGTTCAACTGAGGGAATACTGCAAGTTTCATCAAAATCGGTTTAGTAGTTTTTGAGATAGGGAATTTTATTAGCTAATTGTGGACATGAGCGATCTTATTATCGGTGCTACGGAATCTACGGATTACAAAATTCTAGTGCACATGTAAGGAAATGATGTACCTATTTGACAAGTATTTGGGATGAAATATTGACAAAAAAACAGAAAGGTAGTGTAATGCTAATGACCTAAATTTTTTAGTAAAACAATAAAATAGATATCAATTCGTTGTTTTATACCTGTACAAAGTTTAATAGCAACAATAGTTGAAGGCTTATTTTCTAACGAATCCAGAGTATAATTACTTTTTAAACTACTTTTAAACAGATACATTGGACCTATTTCCGAACGAACCATTTCTATCGTTATCAACCCAAAACTGGTTCACAAGACAACCAACCCTGCTGGCCTACAAACAAAAATTATCACTATTTACCTCTAAAACAAATACAAAATTAACTAGATAAACCTTTTTAAATGCCGCCATTATCTAACAATGTTGTATCAGTTAGTTCATTTACTCGTATTTGTATGTTAAGTGCCATCATTTCATGGTTGTTAAGATTTGTAATTAGTTGTCTTACTGTGTATAATTACGAGGTATTTGTACATTTATCTTGTATATGACCCGATTTGTTATTGTTCGTAGGGTTACCATTTCAAAATTCGGACAGTTCTGACAGCTGTCAAAATATTTTTATTGTTTTTTTTTAAGTTCAGTCTTTTTATTTTCCACTCAAAATAATGTTAATGATTTATAGTGCTATTCTGTAGCGTTGACGAGCATTACTTCACCCATATGGGTTACACATGTAAAGAGACTAGCTCTCTTTATTTTAAAACTTTTTACTGCGTTTTGTCTATTGACAGCTGAAGGCTTGTCAAGGCTGACAGATAGAAGACGTTGTGTCTGTATTTGTGAAAATTAATAGAAATTGGAAAAAATAATCTTTAATGTCGTTTCTTTGTTTACAGGTGATTTTAATTAGTAAATAATATGTAAAAACTGTTATCTGTATGGTTTTTGGTTTGTACATTTTAATAATAAAATGAAACTTTGTTTACAGAGCAACACGTTATTGATTTAATTTCTTTATAAAGAAGTATATAATATCGTTATTATAAAACGTAAATATCGTTATTATACACATTACGTTCGAAATTCAAACGGTGTCTCGTTAAGTCCGTGATGATTCTGTAAACCAAATGAATTCGATAGTTCACATTTTTTTTTACTACTGGTTTCATCTGATGCAGGCCAAAAGAAAATATCTTTAACAATAGCAAACGGCAAACAAGCAGATAAACTGGACTCTTTCCTCAAAGACTGGACAAAAATAGCAAAGATAAGGGTAAGGGTAAAAAAAGAATGAGGCCTTCATCGTACAGTGGGACTAAAATTAATTATAAATAAAAAAGTTACATCAGAGAGAAAACTTGATTATAAATGGCATTTGTAATCAAGTTTTCTTATTTCCCGAAATGATTGATTTTTTGACCTCCTAGACATAATCTGATAATTTCCTAAGAATTGGTTACCCTAACTGTAGCAGACTTTCCCTTGGGTTTGACGCTTCATTGGTTCCCGCTACGCTTGGTATGACTCCTTGAGCGTGTAATAGATGACTGATTTACATTAAATACATGGTAATGTGTCTTTATGTAGTACATGCAGATAGGCAATTGATATAAGTCATGTTTAGCATCTATTTGATTTTTTTTTCTTGTTAATTATTTGCTTCGTTGCGTCTCTAGGTCATTATTATGCGCTAAGAAACAGTGAATGTAACATTGTAACACCCATTAGAAATAGTAAAAGTAGTTTTATTTTTATAGACGTCAGTAAATGAATCTTTCTGCTCAAATGAAATTATAGTGATCCTGTATAGGTGCTCCCTCACCGCGAGCATTTACCAGTAATGTAACGTTACAGAGTCGGGCATTTCATCGATACGGGAGAATTACCGAGCTTCGCAATGTGTACCTTGTATCAAATCTATACTAAATGTACGCGAATGCTCGTCAGTCAGGGAGGTAGTATTGTAATGTAATGCTCAAAGTCAACGTCGAATCTATAATTGTTACATTACACGCTGATACTCCCGGTGAGGGAGCGCCTCAAATCCTTAAAACAATATTGACTACGATCAAATCAATCAAAAATCATTACAGTGACTTTTGAATTGTCAAATAATTTTGATCTATGTAACGCCTTACACATCACTCGCATTTTGAATCGTCCTGTCGACGAAACGTCGAATGATGAACCGGTCGTCGGTGAATCGTTGCAGAACCTTTTTTTATCGTGGTTAAAGCGTCAAAAGAGTCCTCCCGCCCATCAGGGTGAAACGGAAGGGACTGTCAGACTCGTACTGACTAAAATCCACTTTACGTTATAAAAAGGAAAGGAAAGACATAGTACACTGTCCACACCATACGCAAATATTTACGCACTTCGTCATTCATAATAATTTTAATTGATCCTTTAATAGTATGCTTGCCAGACTTCCGTTCCAAGTCCCGCCAAAATCCAAACAATTACATCACTTAAAACGAATAAAAATCGCATGACGCATAAAATCTCCTTATTCAACTCCTGGACTATAAATGGACTTGTACTCATTTAAGCAGCTAAGGGTTACTTCTCACTGAGACGCGACGCTCCGTGCATATTTCAAAAGAGCGACTCAAAATCTAACTTTATGATAATACAAAAAATATGCACATTACACCGATGACGCGATGCACACTAAGCGTTTCCAAACGTCTTTTATAATGCGAACAGCGAAGGAGTGGCACTCTCTGTCTGCGTCTGTGTTTCCGAACGCATACAACCCTAATCTCTTCAAATTTAGAGTGAACAGGGGGCCGATTCTCGGTTTTAGAGATGGTGTCGAACTCGACAAAAATTTCTAATGACATCATTTTTTCGACATATTTTACTGAACTCTAACGTTAGCCTTCGACAAATGGCGTATTTGACATAGCAACTTTTAAAATTTGTCGAAAAAATGACGTCATAAGAAATTTTTGTCGAGTTCGACACCATCTCTAAAACCGAGAATCGGCCCCCTGGCTTCTTCTGGGTAAGCTCGCTCCATCGTCGACCTTGTCTTAGTCATTCCTGATCTAGTGTAAGGTCAAGAGCAAAACCATCTCACATAAAAAAAAAGCATCATGCCGCGCGCAGTATTTAATTGCTACTCAAAATGTAACTTTATTAACTGCACATAAAGGTATACATTTCCATTAACGTCGTGTCACTCACGTCGCTTCGCGTCGCGTCTCGGTATGAACTTACCCTAAGATGCACCTACACCAAGGATTGATAAATGGCAAATACGTTTCCGCATCCAAAACTTTGCATGCTAGACATTTTTTGAAACCTACACAATTCTTTTTAAATCTAAACCATCTTCTTTATAAAATATATTTCATAGTTGGATTAACCTTACAGATTTTAAGTAGGAGTTTAAAATACCAAAATTTAAATAGTTGAAGGAGCGCCTTTATATGGCACTGTAGCTGTTAAGACCAAAAAGGCTGATTGATCATTAGGCTAGCACAGTCCACTGCTGTAAAGAGGACTCCTCCAAGTGTAATTCTTTTTCTTCTGTTACTTGTATAGACAGTCCCTTGAACCAGGTCGTCACAAGTAGCCTCGTTTTTCTTATATCCAGCATATTTAGGCAGTCCCATTCCTCAGCATTCTAAAGGTTAAAAAAGAAGAGAAGATTCCACTTGGCGTAGGAATCAATTCTCTCAATCTACTTAGGGTTCAGTCAGTACAACACGTTTGCTTCCTTCATTCTCTCCTGTCAGACGTCACGTCATCATTTGCTCCTTTTTCACATAATCTATACATATAATAAAACTGTAGAAAAGTTATTTTTGCACATTAAATAAAAACTCAAAAAATATAGTCAGGGTATTAAAGGACAACCAATAGAACCCATTTCTAGCATTTTTTGAATTTTTGTCTGTTTATCTGTTTGTCTGTGTATTTGTCCAGGTATCACGTAAAATGTACGGAACTAATGTAGATAACTTTTATACACAACGATGAAGCGTAACTTGAAGAGGAATTTAGTTTTTGTTTCATTGGAATCGGTTCAGTCTATCCAAAGATATTTGAATTTAAAGTGTTTCACAAGTAAAATTACGGGTGCACTTTGGTCTCACACATTGATTACGTACGTCAGTCGCGCGATCTAACTTCTACTTTTTGGACTGGAATGGACTGGAATGGACTGGAATGGACTGTAGCGGACGGGAGTGGAGCGTAGGGGAGTGCAGTGGAGTGGAGTGCATAGAGCGGGCATTAGGAAAACAGTCCTACATAAACCTGGAATAGAAGTGTCAAATATTCTTGATAAATCTACGAAAATTCTAAATACAGGGTTTATATGAAAAACGTGGCCTCAATTAAGCGCTTAGAACTAAAAAATACATTGTTCAATTCTGACATCCACGCGAACGAAGTCGCGGGCACAGCTAGTTCCTCATACAATCCATCCCTCTTTTTTTACCATCCTCTCCCTCTTCATTCACAACTACAAAGTCTTCACAACCGTAATTTAAATCGTTCATTAAAACACAAAATTTTACCGTCCTTCTTTATTACCCAATCTTGCATGCTACCAACTGTTGCTAAGAGATCAACGAGCAACTAGTACACATTCCAAGAAGTCTTAATTACAGATTTTCCTTGAAAACAAATTAATGTAACTCTTAATAGACCGTTCTCTTTCCCAAAAAACTCATCATCAGTTCCTGTCACTATGTATTCCTAACTTCCTGACGTAAATAATGAGTAATCTGAAGGCGCCTGTATGCCCATTGACTGTCGCACAGATTAATTTACGTCTGTCCGACCCCTTGAGTCATTACCTTGAACATATTGTTTCTTAAATTGGGCTGGTTTGAGCCGTGACTCAAATTATAAGTCAGTGTTTGTTCCGTCTCAGTGACTTTCATGCGTGATGCAGTTGGATCAACGGGAATGTCTATTTTTAGCGTTTACTGAAGTTGGTTTTAGTTGATAATTATTTCGTTTAAAATCTTTTGTTACTGTAGGTACGTTGTACAGTAAAGTATTGCAAACGAACAAACTATACCTATATTCTGTTTGCTAAACACTTTTTGGTTAATGCACCGTCAGATCTAAGGGGATCTGACGTGCCTTTGAGGATCAAAGCCTGCCGGAGTTGCCTGTCTCATCAGGTAATCGTAACGCTGGGATGTGAATAGCTATTGAGGGACACCGTGGATTTTAGTTAGTAAGAGTCTGACTGTCCTTCTCGTCCCGCTCAGGGTCGGAGGACTCTTTTAATCAATAACCAGGACAAAAAAAGACTAAAGTAGCTTTAAAATTTCTTCATATTTTAAATTTTGTCGCATTTCTTGTAACTGAACGAAAATTTAATTCACGAACGGTATGTTTTGGCACGGACCAAGAATCAAGAACGTTCACCTAATAAATCGTAGACGATTTTTTGCAATAAATCGCAGCTATTTGAAGACAATTAAAATAGCTACCGTTTACGTCTGGTTGCATCAGTAGTTAGTACATAATTTTACGGTATTTGTGTGCAAGTGTGTTACTTGATTTTAGTGGAATGAGGTTTATAGGAATGTATTCAGAAATAGATTGTTGTTACGGTTATTTTTTTAATTGCAAGGGTATATTTTTTATACATATATAAAAAACTTATAATTGCATAAATACAGAAGGAGAGTAAGTGTGTAAATGTGTGTGGAAAAGGAGAGTAAAAATTATAAAAAAGAAATGATTCAGAGGCGGTACGAAGTTTGGCTTGACAGGTAGTTTGTAATATTATTAAGATTTAACAAGTGCTTTTACTAATAGTAATAATAGTGAGCAGTGGTGGCCCAGTGGTATCGGTCCCGACTTACGAGTTTTAGGTCGTGGGTTCCAACCCCGCCAGGCGCATTACTTGGTGTTATTTATTTCATCACCACTGCTCTCAAAACGGTGAAGGAAAACATCGTAAAGAAACCGGCATGTACTAGAACCAGACATTCGAAGATATGTGACATTTACCATACCAATCCGCACTGGGCGCGCGTGGTGGATTATGGCCCACTCCTCTCAGAGAGGAGGCCTGTGTCTCAGCAGTGAGAACATTATAGGCTGATGATGATGAATAGTAAGAAAATATGTAACAAAGTACTATGTACACATAACAATGTTAGAAAGAAATGAAAATTATGTTAGTAATAAATCCTCAATGAATACCTTGTATTCTTGTATCACATCTTACAATATCCTTGAATTCTCATAGCCCATCCCTTTACAAGGCGTTGTCTATTCTCGTCATTTTATGAAGACCACACATCAACTTTAATATCGTTCTTCCATTAGGCAGCTGTCCCATTGCTGGCGATTAACAGACGACACAACAGTTATCTTAGATTGCAAAAATGACGAATCACATGAGTCTACAATAAATAACACCTTAAATAGAATAATAACATGGTTAGATACAAACGCTTTAAAAATTAATGTTGAGAAAACCAAATTAATAAACTTTAAAACGCAGAAAAGCAAAAATATCCAATTTAACATAGCCCACAAAGATCAAGCAGTTGAACAAATTAATAAAACAAAATTCCTAGGTATTACAATTGATGAACATTTCACCTGGAAGGATCACGTCGATGAACTTTGTACAAAAATAAATAGATTCGTTTTCGCCCTTAAAAAAGTTAAAAACGAGACTACCAGACAAACTGCTTTAATGGTATACCATGCTTATATTTGCTCCATCATCAGATATGGTATCATTATCTGGGGGAACTCTACCGAGGTAGCAATAGCACAAAAAAAAATGCATAAGCTCCATTTACAATATGGATTGGACAGATTCTTGAAGACCAGTATTTAAATCGCGCAACCTTCTCACAGTTCCTTGTATGTATATTTATGAAATTGCAAAATTTGTCAAAACTAATTTTTTCTTTTTTGAACCCAAAAACAATAATAAAAAACGTACAGTTGCACAGTTCTTATTAAAAATGACGGTTCCTAGGATTGAACTTTTCAGACGAAATTGTGTTTATATGGCTCCTCTTATTTTTAACTCTTTACCAAATGATATAACTGAACTTCCTTATAAAATTTTTTGCATAGTTCTAAAGAAATGGCTCATTACACACAGTTTTTATTCCGTAGCTGAGTTTCTCAAAAAATCCAATTTTATATCCTATCACTATCGTAATGCATTATAAGTTATAACTAATTCGATTCTCGTAAGTTCTATTTTGATGTTATGTTTTTACACTTTTTTATATTTTATTTTAAGTTATGTAATTGTCGAACTTTAATTTGTATGTTGCTAAAAATACTTATTATTTCGTGTAGATTTATTAAAACGTAGACTAAGTTAATTTTATGTAGTTACCAAATAATGTGTAGGTAACCTATATGTAATAATGTTTGCATGCCATTTTTATGGCGAAATGTGCTTGATCTTATATTTTACCATCTTTGTACTTGTACCACATTTAAAGCAAATAAATAAATTTGATTTGATTTGATTTAGCGAGCAGCGGGAGAGTGAGGGATTGAAAACGAGTGACATCGAAAGCATGACTGTGTAGGTACCTACACAGTCGTGTTTTCGATGTACATTTCTGATTGATTTATCGCTGGGTTTAAGCTGGTCTCTGAGCGCGATGGGCGATTACTCGCTCGACTGCGCAACACTGTTTTGGTTGCTTCTTGTCGCGGCGGCGTGAGTTCTGACTAACTAAGTCTTCGTCGGTAGTATGAACAGCCGGCAAGCGCAGCGTAGGACGTCCACCCACTAGGTGGGCAGACAATCTTATGAAGACCACAGGATTACGCTGGATGCAGGCCGCTTACAACCGGTCCTACTGGAAGTCTAAAGAGGAGGCCTATGTTCAGCAGTGGACGTCTTACGGCTGATATGATGATGATTATGAATCTAATTAGTTATTATCTAAGTTTCTTGAGCGGATAAAACCACGGTAATATTTTAAAACTCCGATAGTTGGTCGCCTCCTCACCAGTGAGCGGTGGGACCTCAGCCCTAACTTGCCTTCTTTTAAAATGAAAGATAAAATTATCAATAACTATAAAGGAAATCATAATACCTCCAGAAAGCTTTCTCCCATCAATGTGTTCGAAAATAATATCAATAAATATATAACACGTCATAATATATCATTTTATGTTGAGTGTATGTACTCGGAAACGGATGTTTGATTCTTTTATTTACTTTCATTCTTATCGCGAGTGATAGGTCGACGACATATTAATTGGTTCTGTTGCACTTTGAAGATGGAACTGGGAGTTTAAATTGGTTGAATTTGGAGATAAGAAATTGAGGGAAAGGAATAATTAACAAAATTGGTGTTGACAGGTTTTCTGTCTTTTTTCTTTGTTATATACCTAAGTTAGACGTTATACTCAGTACGTACCTATCATAATATCTTTCTTTATTTTTTGTGAAGTGCCCAAAAATAATTAAAACAAGAGAGAATATTTATAGATGCATAGAACAACCCTTTTTTTCTACTTATCTACGACAGTAATTTGCTGCCAGTGACAGGCTGGCCATATAGTCTTACGTCTACGTGGTCCTACCAATCCGACCATAGATACAAAGAAAAGCGACCCTGCTTACTGCAAATTGTTGCCGTAAGCAGTCAAATAAATGCTCTATTAGCATAAGCATTTCTTTTAACAACATTTAGCAGTCATTATCAAAATAATGTAAAACGTTTGACAGATTATTTTATATATTTCATAGATAAGGACTGGAGGCAATATTATTATACATTATATCTACTTCTACTTAACAAATTGTTAAGTAAGGTTATGGTAGAGCAGCTTTCACACCGTATCAAACTCATTATAGATTAAGGTCCGATCAAACTTTAATGGTTTAATACGTATAACGGCAGTTTAAGTAGAGTTTAGTTAATGCTTGACTTGTTTTGGAATTTATTAGCTTTAATATATGAGTCAAGGTTAGCAGGGTTTCAACATGGGTGTTCAATGAACTGTGTGCAACGGGCCTTGTTGGGGTAGGCTTCCGATTAGAAGCTTCTTATAATATTTTAAGCCCCGTATTCATGGTAAACATTTGTTTAGTAACAAAGTTGAATCAACGAGTTGCGGAGTTGCTGTCAAAATGTTGCTGGGAACACTGTGTGTTGCAGAGTTGATAACAGCATGTTGACAAGCTTTCGCACGATGAGCGTCAACATCAGTTTAGGAACAAATCAACTGGGGCTTTCGGCTTTGAATTTTTGTTACGATGTCGGTCGCGCAAGTCGGACGGTCACGTACGTCTGTCGCGTACCAACAAACATTGTGTTCTTTACTGCGACGCTGACGTTAGCAGTGTGTACTACGTTGCCTTTTCTTACCAAAATACGCGACCGACTGTACGCGATCGACTGTACGCGACCGACTGTACGTGACCGAACGTACGCAACTTACTGTAAGCGACCGACATCAGGGTAACTGAAATTCAGGCCTTAGGATTCTAGAGTCGCACGGTTGATGTAGAGGTTGAGGTGGCCTAATGCTGCTGTGTCTCGATGTCGTGGGTTCCTGCACATAACCAATATCTGTATGCCCTAGAAATAGTTGTTCCGGGCTTTGGGAAACCTAAAATAATAACTTGGCCCTTGTGTGTCTCTAGAAACAGAATGTATTTTTTTCTAACGTTGCCCCACACAAGATATTCACATCGGGGGTACTAATATTTGTTCCTTGCGGGAATCAAACATACGCAGCGCAACAGTCAATCACAATATGAGGCCTTTGACCAGCAATGGGAAACTTTCTGACTGAGAAATAAGAGGAAGTCAGAAGTAACAGACATAAGCAATACTTACGGCAGATAATTATTTCCAAATTCACGTATAATTAAAAAGATATTTAAGCAATGCTTTTTTAAAGTTACGCGCGATAAATGTAAGAATCTTATACTTTTGTCTTTTTAAAAACAATGGGCCAATGCAATAAATTATGTAACTATGTAAATTGGGTATCGTTACTCAAGTTTACGTAGTTATTTTATGGAGAATATTTTTATTTTGAAACTTATGCCGCTTTTATAAGAGCTTAGCTGTTGAATTTTGTAACAGTAATTTAAACTTCGGTCGATGTAAGAGGTTTAATGATATAACGATTTCAAATAAAGGTTGTAAACAGAATGTTTCTAATACAATTTTTCAACCCTAAATCACCCACTGCATTTTCTTTCTTCTTTAGCCCAAAACGACAAGCCAACGTTGATTGGTCCAGGGTCTCTATCCTGTTTATCTGTCTTTAGGCACCTACTATACTACTACGTTTCTGGGGTACTACCTACTTCTTAAGCACGAAACCCGTAGTTTCCTTTTTTAGATTCGGGGCTTTCTAATCCATATCAGTCACGGACACAACTTAGCTAAAAACACGAACTAAAAAGGTGGGAGAAAAATTTACAGTGATGCTTACTCCCGATGTGTTGTCAAAACTGATGAAAGATATTGGGTTCACTCAAAAGCTTCGAGTTAGTTTTAGACGGGCCCGTATTTTCGTTAACGGAGTTAGAGAGTAAACCCCTAGCACTTTGGTTACCCCTAGCCAATATTTAGTAAGAACGGTGTGGGCACATAATTATAACTACGAGTATCTAGCACATATTTAGTCTATTCTTGTTCTTACACACTTTTTTAAACTATTACGGTTTGCTTCATAACTTAAAATGTAAAGTGTTGACTGCAGTCAACCCGCGATCATGGTGCTTGCAACAGCGTCGAAACATCGGGAACTCAAACAAATAAATAATGACGGAAGATATCCCGTAAGTGACATTTTAAGTTATTCTTGTTCTTGACCTGTAATAGCTAAATTACCTCCTAATATAAACCTCCTTAGGTCATCTTCTATTGTGTTATATTCATAACATAGCCTGGGAAACATAACTGTTCTATCTTGACACGTTACCAACTTGATGAAAGGCACAACGGTCGACCGACTTGCAAAATAAAAAAAAACCTAGCTCACATTGTCAAAATTGATGTCATTTGATATCTGTTTGTATAACTGTTATGGACTTGTGGACTCTTTTATAGACCATACGGTACAAGTAGGAAATATCCATAATCAATATTGTAGATAAAGACAATATTTTTCTTTTTTTGAAATGTTTATTTTTCTATCAATTTTGGGAGATTTTTGAGACTTTGGTTACGGAGTTAGGAGTCATCCTAGGAACAAAAATACGTTATGTAAGTAATATTTTATTGTAGTCAAGTAATATGTATTTGTCATAGAACGTCTGGCTTGAGTCGTAAGGACGATATGCGTGCCATGGGCTCAGGCAGCGAGATGCAAGACGGGCGAAGTGGAGGCGTTAGGTAGAGGCGGACCCAGGGCACGAGGTGGAAGCAAGGGAAAGCAAACCGGAAGAAATGCCCGAGACTGATGATGATGATGATTATTTGTATACAACTAAATACCACATACTTATATTTTACTCTAAGAACTATGAACGGGGGATATTTACCAAGATTTTATGTGTTTTCAGTGACACATAATCTGGCCACTCAAAACATTACACAAAACTCGATGTCACTCCCCTCCAACTCGACTCACACCATCCTGTGTCCCATATGCGATCATAAGATATACGAAATAAAGATCACAATTCAATGCTCCTCCTTTATCAAAAATGACATAAAACATTGAACCTTTACTAATTTGCCAGAACCATATTAACTTATCTCTTCTTCAATTTGATATACTATTTATTACTCATTATGAAATTACTGCCCTAATTATTTCTAAAAATAAACGGCAATACTGATAAAGGCATTCTTTTTTATGTATTATATCAATAAGATAAAACATTTTCCTCATTCTAAATCGTAGATTGTCAAAACATGAAAGCAATACAATAATCTTTAATATTAATTCCATGTTAAGATATTATATTTTACCCTATAGATTACATAGATAAAAGTACTTACCTACGTAAACATTACGCTGGGTAATCCCCGAAAATCAGAAGCGATTGAAGATAGTTTCATTTCTCAATGTTTTACTTAACTTTTACTTAAGGAAGGCAAGCATAAGCAGAGAAAAACTGAAGTCAATGGTTTTTTATGGTGAAAAATTTATTTAATGATCGCTACATAATCGCTTGTCAGTAGACACTATCTCAAGACTAGGCTCTGTCTGGACGAACTATAGATATGTGCCCCACAGTCTTTACATAGGCATGGCATGGTAGAAACAGATGTCGACGTTAGAAAAGCGAAATGACAGAACGTAGAAAGATTTTTACTGCGGGGCAATGTTTAAGTATATGTAGAAACAATTACTATTAAATAGTTACTATTCCGCAATGGTGTATGATTGTGCCTTTGTGAAAAAAAAAACAGTAGAATTCTGTAGAAATAATTCTGGTCTATTCTTTGGTAGAATAGAGATAGAATTGGTAATGCTACGCATACAGGAGTAGATGACAAATAACAAAAAACTGCAAAATGTTGGAAACAAATAGTGGCATATTTTATCTTCGTATATCTACAAGTGTAAAGGTAATTCAAGCAGTGACTCAGTCCAATTAGATTAGATGGAAGCAGATAACTAATTATATGGAAAATTAGTCAACATCAGTGCACGTGTCGGTTCGAATTATATTATGCAAACAGATCATTTAGCTGTGGGGCAGATATGGATCATAGTTAAACTGGTCAACTCAGACTTAAGTTCATTTGAAATAACAAGCTTAGTTGAAGATTGTGTGAAAATCACAAAGGATGATGATGATTTGAGCACCACGTCAGCTTTATAAGGGTTAAAAGCTAATAAAAAGCATAAAGGCGGTGATCACCGCGAGCATTCACCTGTAATGTAACGTAACAGATTCGAACATTTCATCAGTGACGGAAGACAATCGAGCATCACAATGCGCTCTTTGATGTTACATTACACGCGAATGCTCGCGGGAAAAAGCGGCTTAAATAAGCGATAAATATACTTAGTTAGTGAAACTGATTACGATAAACTGATAAATAAAATTAGTGATATCTAGCCGTAAATAAGTTACAAAAAAAAAAACATCTTTTATTTTTATATCTGTGGGGAGTTAAAGAATCATGTTAGTGACATTGATTTGCTACACAACTGAACATATATTTTGCTAGTAAAAGTATACGGAACACTCGACTCGATATAATCATAACATCGCTTGCACTTATGATGACTAATCAAAGATTTGTTTAGGGAAAGAACACTTGGAACAATCATTATAACAATTAGATTGTTACTTGATAACCATTATCGACGGATATAGATAACATTACATAAGATAACGCTTGTTAAACCCAAAAGGTTAGGCAGATATAATGTGCACATTTGCACAATTTAAGTCCAAGGAAATAGTAGGCGAGCGAATTGTCATTAACCGAGCATAGATCTGAATTCCTTGGCTCCTGCCGCCAAATCTAAAAGAAAAAAAACTATAACATATTGCTATACTTAGTTGAACCGAAGACTTTATTTCCAGCAATTCCATGCGACCTCTACTCCAATACAGCGGACATTCTTTGCATAGTTTAAGTTAAGTCTGTCTGTATGTACGCGCATTACTTCCGAACAACTGAACCAAATAGTATTTTTTTGTTGTATTCTTTATTGTCAGGACATGATTTACCTATATGTGTTTTTTTATCGTGGTAAAATTATCAGAAAATTTTCGGAAATCCATTGGGAATGTTGAAGATTTTTTAACGTCAACGACGCCGGAGCGGCTAAGTTAATTATTTAAGTAATGTATCTACAATCAAATAAAACCAATTAATGAGATACCAATTAATAAGATACCAAATAGACAATAATGCGCACATTATCAAACCATAGACTCGTAAACCAGTTGTGTTCAGTCCATTAATTGTAGGTAAGTACGCCCCCTGACACAATCGTCACGACTCCAAATATTTGAACGCTAAAGCTATTGAACTACTTACAATTAAATTGATTGATGTTAAGGGGGTATAGTGTTGAAATTGTTTATTGTTCCCTGTCAATAATTTGGCTGGAAATTTTCTGGTAGTAATAGTTCCCATCGTCACCCCTTGGGTACTGCTAATGGGTGTCACGCCCAGTCGAGGGTGGACTATGAACAAAATCACACATTATGTAGATATGTCATTCTCATCTATCCCTCATAATCCATAATTATTTCGTGGGAAAGTAAGAGATGCACGGGATTCACGGGTTCACTCTGTGTCAATCCATTGTAAGACAGGTTCACGGGTAAAATTACTTAGGTACCTTCTCAATAATTTTGTAGATTGTCAAACATTCCGTTGATGACGCAGAGCAGTCAAGGCCCTCTTTTTCTAGCTTCAAAATCGTCACATGAGTCCTCCCGTTCGAGCGAAGCAGAAGGGACTGGACTGTTAGTCTTGACTGACTAAACCCTAACCGGTTCCATCAGTCCTCTTATGTGTTCCACATTGCCGTGGTGTTTTAATAGACAATACCGCGACCCTGGTAATCGTTTGGCCCTAAAGGGACGGCTCAACTCGGCTTTGGTTCTTGCTCAGACGGCGACTAACACAAATTACCTTCAAAAGCAAGTGCACCTATGGTGCGTGTGCGTGGCAGGAAATCAACTCGCGTTTCTCGACGCCCGAATTGCTGATATTGTAATACTGGTACTACATAATATCTTTCTGAATAAAATTAACGGATACCGTTACAATTATCATCATCAGCAGACCGTTAATGACCACACAGTAACACACACGTTCCCCTTTTGTCACACAAAGGCACATGGGCGTATAGCCGTGAGCCGTAGTCATCACGCTTGGGAGAGGAATTGTTCATCACAGTATACACGTTCGCCTGATATAACCCTTTGTGGTGTGAAGTACGTATATTTATAGTATTAATATTAAATTGACATTTTATACGTTGCCAAGGCTTGTTACTATGTTATATTTTTTTTATACGCAATAACGCCTGCGTCGCGTCTTCTCTTGTTACTATGTAGCAAAATAAAATTTAATTTATATTTTTTATGTTTCGCCATTCTTCATGGACGAAGGTCGAACTAAGTAGAACTAGCGATCAAAGATCGACATTAGACCTAAATCGAAAGAAATAGAAGTCATGAGGAGAAGCTTTGCCCAGCAGTGGGTAAAGCTTCCTCATTACTATACTACTTCGCACTATTAATACCCATATACTATGGGTATGTATAGTGCATTATACTAATTAGCTGTCCTACTTTGCATAAATGGTTTAGATAACCCACTGCTGTATTTAGCTTTTAAGTAGTTTATAATGTCAGTCACTTACCTTGAAAAGTCAAAAATATAATGAACAAAAATTTAATCGTTGTTATTATATCCCTCTGTATTCTCCTGTTAGCATTACTGTTTGGAATATCAATGAAAGTAATTTTCATTTGATTTACAGTATCTTCTTCTTTCTTGTCTTGAAGCCGGATTGTTTTATGTGTTAAACAATTCAAAATCTAAACAATTTTAAATAAATTCTCACTAATTGACTTACCAACTGAAATAATTTTATCACGAAGACAAATTAAACTATCAATCTATCATACCGATCATCATTAGTCTATCTAGATTAGCAACACGTCTTCCATAAATAAATGAAAAGTGGCATAAAATGATTGAAATAAAGGTGTTGATAAACTGGAGTATACACTTGTAATGAGCATTGTTGCGAATGTTACATTAAGGAGCGGTCACCGCGAGCATTCACCAGTAATGTAACGTAACAGTTTCGAGCATTTCATCAGTGAGGGTGGGAAATCGAACATCACAATGCGCACCTTATGTAAAAACGAGTTTACATCAGTGGAGAAGGAAAACCGAGCATTACAATACGCACCTTGTATTAAAGTCAAACTAAATGTACGCGAACGCTCGTCAGTCAGGGAGTTAGTACTGTAATGTCGCACCCTTCCTGGAAAAAAGCGGTAAGTGAAATCGGACAACTTTTCAGGAGCTTAAAAAAACGTGTTCAACATTGTAAAAAAAATCCCAGGAAAACCTTTTATAGATCAAAAGATGGCATTTAGCAGCGGCCAAATGATAGAGTTTCCGATTTTTCATTGTATTATGTATACTACGAGATAAGGTTGAATTATACGGTTACTCAAATAATCACCGAAACTGTTACAAAAGATGCCGGTGTAACAATGGATATCGCTTTGTTATCATCTTTGGTGTACCGCATTGGCTGCGTTAAGTGTAGTTATTCCATTATGCATGCTCCAATTTTAGGCTAGTCTGAAAGTGTAAGTATCACTTACGTAGTTTTTACACGAAGAATTCGTTTAAGTAAACATAAATACATACTTTATGCATGCGAAAGTATCTACGTTTTGCTAGAGTATCTGAATAAACTTGATTTTTATTGGAAAAAATATTCAAATAATGAAGTGTATCATCGTAAACATCTATTTTACTGGGCAAGGTTTGTCATGTATAAAAATTGTATGTCAATACTATGTAGATCTATAATAATTAAAGAAAAGGTTTAGTTGCTGCGTTTTAATCTTATTAATCGATTTATATTATGTATAAATGTGTGCGAAGAAAAAATGTGCTGTAGAAGCCTATGGTATGTAAAATAAAGTGCCTAAAAGCTAAATAAACGGAAATCTTCTATCAATTACTAAAACACAGAAAAAATACCTTTTGTCTCTATCTGTTAACGAACTTTAATGAAGTAACAGTATTTCTTGGCTTCTTGACTTCCAAGCTTTTTTCAAAATCGACACCAGGTTACTACGGCGTAGGTGAGTATTGGTAAAACTAAAGCCTTATAAACTCATATTTTTCCTGAGCAGTTTTCAGGTCATGAGAGGTCCACACACGCTTGTGAAGCTTCCCAATGGCGGCTGCTGCTTTAGCAATCCGTGCTGGAATTGCAGACGCCAGTCGATTGTCGTTGGAGATTTGAATTCCGAGATATTTAAAATGCGGTACCTCTCCCAATAATACAAAATTTAACTTAAACGTTGAGCTGACATCGTCACGTCCCCTTGGTGGTTGTTTTAGAACTTGGGTTTCCTTTACGCTTAACAGGAAGCCTGAAGGTTATTAAGATAGTCTCGGAGAGTTTCCAAACGGTCAACTGACAGGCATACATCATCAGCATAGATAGATAGATAGAATATAATTATTTTATTGTACACCAAAATTACAAACAACAACTATTATAAACATTACTAATTCTATGGTTGCAATGGCGGTCTTATCGCTAATAACTTCCCGACAACCAGAGTGCGTCAAGCACGGGAACCCTAATGGTCTTAGTCTTCGCCAGTTCGCACTGAAGCGTAATATTTCGAAGACATTTATCATATTATGCTGTTAATTCCTCGTCTCAGAGGCTAAAAAGTGCATAATTTAGCAGAACCGAGAAATAGAGTGAAAATAACGTGGGGACCATGACACAGCCTCGCTTCATATCGCTTGTTATATTAATTAGGTCTGAGAAATCGTTTTAATGTTGAACACGCGCCGTCTTACCTTCGTGAAACTAACGAATCATGTTGACAAATTACTCAGGACATCCAGGCTTTTTCAACACTACCTAAAGAGGAGCGCGCGGCACGTGGTTAACGAAACACATGTACAGAGGACGGGCATTCAAGGCTTCATTCTAGGCTTTTCTCTTGAATTTGTTTCACTATGAAAATTCCGTTACAGTTCCTCTGCTAGGTCTAAAACCGCACTACGTCTCTGGAAGTATCTGTTCCACAAGGTTTGATAGGCGGCTATCGATGATATGAGCCAGTACCTTCCCAGTAGAAGACAGGAGATAGATGCCTCTGTAAGAAACACGGTCCAATAATTCAACTTTACCCTCGTACATTTTGCAAATGGAGGCATTCTTCCAGTCTTGGGGTACAATTTCGGCTTCCCATACCTTGAGCACTAAGTTGAAGAGCCTACTTTGTATTTGTGGACCAGCATATTTGTAAACCTCTGATGGTAGACAGTCGGCTCCTGATGTTTTACGTTCTTCAATCTTTTGACATGCGTCATGACATGAATTCACCAAAGGTTGGTGGATCAGCTAAGTCCTCTTTGTTCCTTCTTGTCCATACATCGGAAATCAGGTCAAATCAAATCAAATCAATCAATGAATCATCAATGTTCAGCCCACCTATCCAGGATTTGCTTATGATCTGTCAGTTCAAAGTCCCTGTCACAAGTATATATTTATATTGATGCCGTTTTTCTCGATTTGTGTCGGGAAATTGTTTTCAAGCCGTCGAAAAATCTGCCCGTATGGTTTGTGTCAGCACAAAGTTCATGTCTTTTGCTCTACCCAGCCATCATTGATTTTTTAAGTCACGGATCTTGATTTTAAGTTCGCGTTTAATGGTTTTTTGTCTATCGGTATTTGATAGAGATCTCAGTTCTAGTCTGTGGCTTTCAAGAAATGCTCTGATTTCCTTGTCTATGTAAGTCATCGAACCAGTTCTGGTTTTTCTTTAGTGGTTTTGGTATGTACATGATACGCTATCATGAAGATGTTTGGCACATAAACGCCACGCCACCTTTTATTTACACACGCATCTTCGATCGAATAAGTCGATGGTCAGACCAGCACTCCACCTAGCTCTTGTTATCAAGACGTGGCTCAGGTCTTTTTACATACAATAATCCATAAAATGCCATTGCTTGGATGTAGGGTGCATCGACGAGGTCTTATATTTTTGTGCTAGGGGAAAGAAGGTTAATTATTGGTCAGGCACAGGTCAAACTCTGTGCACAGAGTGAGAAGCATTGCAGTTCCCAACGCCATGCCGACCAAGGACACCACGCAATGCTTCGTAATCAGTACCAACACGTGCATTGAAGTCACCCAGCAGGGCAATTTAGTCTTGAGGTGGAATTCCCGTAAGAACGCAGGGCAGGTTCCGATAGAATTTTGCTTTATATCATCATTAGCTGTGAAGGTTGGTGCGTTGATACTGATGAAGTGGATATATTAACTGGCAAGCGCATGGTCATTATGCGATCACTAATTCCTTTCGGAAGTTGTATTAAGAATACCGTAATTGTGTTACGCACGCCAATACCGCTAGTTGTTTGCTCTTCTGCTTGTTTTCCAATCCAATAAAATGTACCCATCTGCTCGCAAAGATTTCCGCTACCACTAAGAAGGGTTCCACTTATAGCTGCGACATCCATGTTGTATCTTGAGAGTTCCCTTGCCACGATGGCAGTCTTCCTCTCGGGACACAGGTTAGAGTCATCATCCAAGAGTGTACGTACATTCCATGGTCCTATTATATAGTTTTTTGTGGTATTCTTATTATGTCTCTTACGAGCTTAAGGAAGTAATTGCATCTACGTGTCAGGTATTTATAACAACTCCTTGGAGAAAACTACGTAACGATTTATAACGCAAAACAGTCCCACAACAAGTTTCGTGCAATAAATAAGTAAGTGGACTTGCAAGACACGCCTTCACAATAGTATCCAAAAACAAATGCCTATGTTTATTTACTTTTATAAAGTTATTTTAATTCTTCGTGTTAGTTATGGGTATGTGTGTTTATGGCTTTATACCCAGGGAAATTTGTAAAATAAATAAATGTATAAATAAATACATCTTTATAAGCATGGAAAACTATTTTATTTTTTGTTGCAAAAATACACATTTTTTGTGACAGTACCCTCATTTTTGGCGCTAGCTTCATGAAAATTTGTGAGAAGGTGTATTAGAGAACGCTCGATTTTTTGCATTAATAAAAAATATTTGACGCAAGTTGAGTTACGCGTTTCTTCCAGGAGGGTTGCGATGTAATGCTTAAAGTCGAATCTGTAAATTTACATTACATGCGAATGCTCCCGGTGAAGGAACGCCTTTATAAAACAAACAAGAAAGGTTTGGCGAGCTTTTTGCCGAGCCGACTATCAAGTATAACATTTTCATGAAGAAATTGACTAATACCATCGACTAGAACGTTCGCTAGAAAGATCTTGAAAATGTTCATAGCGATTTTTGAGCGTTGTTGACTGAGCAAGCAGCCTCGCGAGGAAACTGCCTCGCGAGGCTGCTTGCTCAATGTGGAAGTGCCTTTTGTTTCTCGACCGAGGCACGAAATAATAAACGCGAGTAAAACAAAAGCCGACAATGGCTGGGGCGCTCGGGCGTACGCACGCGGCACCGCGCGCGCTTGCCTCGGCCGAGATGTGTCCTCACCAAGCGAACTGCTTCGCGCGAAAAATGCCTCGCGAGGCTGCGCGCTCTGTGTGGACGCACTTAATAGCGAATTCTCGATGTCGTGTTACACGTGAATGCTCTAATCTATCAGCACCTTATAGCAACACGATTGATTTATGTACATCCGACAATTACTTACTTACTCGCCTGTTGGACAGAGAAACCGACTGACTTATATATTTTTTGTAAGAATCAATCACTTTGATACATTATGTATTACATTACTTTGTAATTGTAGCGGTTGGCCAAGGAAATTCTACGTGAGTTGGTAAAAGTACAGACGATAGCACATCAAGCTACCAGAATCTGTCAAATTACTTTAATTGATTTTCAACCTTACACAATAGCGGAAGGTTAATTTTCGAATGGTACAATTTTACAGATTTAGGTTGACCTGCTGGAGTCTGTACCTGGGTGCTAGTGGCCGAAAATCGAGACGAATGACATGCGATCGAAGATTGAAAGAGGAATGTCTATAAGTAGACTGTGTCAGTTCAAAAGTGCCTGTCAGCGGTTCAATTAATAAATACTTGTAGCGAGTTTGCAAAAATAAAGGACATTCGAAAAGAAAACAGATTTTATAATATTTCTAAGCCATACTGTCGGTACTACGTAGCGGCTAAGGACATGCTTCTAAGCATTTTCTGTTTTTTGTTCTTTAAAAAAAGTAATAAGCTAAACGAATATTATCTTGATATTATGTTTGTTGCCAAGTTTCCTACAACTTGTTATCCTGTCATTTAAACTTTTTTACCTAAGAATGATAAGCATTAAATTAGTAGTTACTCTCGTTACTCTCCATTGTGTACAACCAGAGTACTTGTATTTAATTGAATGTACAATAAATAACAATTTTATCTTACACACCCACTATGGAACCACAAGTAACAACAGTAGTAGGCGAAAATAATAAAGAAACAAGTACCAAAATAGCTGTCTCATTGAAATACCGCAAGTATCAAAAATGTGCTCCACAATGTCGTTACAGATTTCATTGTAACTGTACCTACCTACTTACTACGATTTGATATGAGAACACACGTCATGCAGGTAGATCATTTTAGAAATAAGAACGTCAGGGGAATTCGCTTACTTATATGATAATACCTCATCTATGACGTTATCTCAACTAATTAGTGAGATACCAGACTGATATCAAATCGAACAATCAACTCTAAAATAATATAATTATTATGAATTAGCCTGTAGGTACTGTCCCATGACGGGGCCCCCTCACAGAGGGCCAAAGCCTGCCGGGGTCGCGGGATTTATTTCTATTACCGTGACCCCGGAACATAAAGGGCTACTGAAGGACACCGTGGATTTTAGTCAGTACAAGTCTGACAGTACCTCCCGCCCTGCCCGGGGTTGGAGGTCTCATTTGATGATTTTACCACGCTAAAAAAAAAAAAAAAAAGGTACTGTCCCACTTCTGGGCAAAAGCAATTGGTGCCAGATAGACTCGTACAGGAAGGCCTAGGAAAAGATGGGATGATGATTTGCATGCATTTGTTGGGTTCAGACAAAAGAAACAAAACATAAAGAAGAGTAAAACCACATTTGCCCATTACTAAGATTCTTCAAAACAATTAAAAACGAGTTATATGATGTTCGTTCCATATGTGAATAATGTGATCCCTTTTAAGGTCTTTTAAACACTGATGAAAGCATAAAATGGCTTCATACTCTTCCTTTTTACTGCCACTTAAAATCTCATAAACCTCGCACACACTTCATGAACCTTTGAAGCTTTCCGCCTATTCAAACAGAAGCTGTTTAAAAGTATCGCTGCTAACGATGATTGAATCTAATTTGCCAACAGTCATAAAAGAAACATGGAACCAACCAACAGCTGGCACAGAATGTTTACGAGCAGTGGCGTAGTTAGGCGGGGGCGAAGCGGACCCTAGCTCGGGGCCTCGCATCTGAAGGGGCCTTGCATCCAGAGATAAGATTTAAAAAAAATTGACTATGGCGATCACAACATTTCTAAGTGCCGGAGCACACGGCGCGTTGCGGCGCCGCACCGTATAAATTTCGCCCTACTGGCAGTCACACGTGACAATCTTTTGTGAGGCGAAATCTTTGCGGTGCGGCGCCGCGTCGCGCCGTGTACTCCGGCACTTACTACAAAAAATGGTCGTAGATGCGTCTTGCCCCGTCCTAGATTCGTTCTCGCTACGCCAATGTTTACGAGCAGACATTCCGAAATTAATGACATAACAATTTGATAGAGGATTACGACTCCTGACCTAAATATTTATTGATTGCCTGAAAGCGTAACAGGCGGCTTTTCACAAAGATATTGATTTGGATAAATAGGCCATTGTTTTTGTTCGTCGTAGCGTTCTTGATTGACGTGTTATGGCAATCTAAAAATACGCCTTGTAGTCAACGCACAACTGTTCGTACTTACTTAAAATTACAGGGTGTAACAGAACGTAACACCTCTAACCCCGTTAGGTGATTCACAATTGAGGTCGCACAACGACGATATATTACTAGACTCCACATGCACGATCTAAGGAACAAAAACTATTCTATAAACTCGCTGAGGTACTACTTAAGCGAGGGGGACGGGGTACTGCGTTGTGATTGACTAACTCAAAATCTGTTCTGTCTCAAGGTATGTTTACGGATCACAGGAGTGGTCGAAATAATAATTAATAATAATATAATAATAATTTTATTTCAGTTACTATCAAATTCTACAATGTTTGATCTTACATAGAGGTCTCCTTTTAAGTATAAGAAACACCTGTGCTAGGAGTGGTCGAAATAAGACGGATACAAGACTTTTTTGCCTAATGTGTTGACCGACATCGGTCGCCTGTTATTAGGAGTCTAGTAATATATCGTCGTTGGGGTCGCAGGACTGTCTAAACGAGCTACGGTGACATTAAAACGTAAAGGGAAATTTAAGGAACACAGTGGATTTTAGTCAGTACGAGTCTTACAGTCCCTCCCGTCCAAGTTCCACCCAAGGCCGGGACTTATTTGATGATTTTACCACATAGTTAAAACAAACGTGATTTGGAATCAAATCATTAAGCTGGACAACTATCTGTTAGGAACATAAGGCAAGAAAAAATCCATACCCCCATCCATTATGAGTGGTATGTTGACAATTAGGTGTATAACTAGGTAACAACTAAAGGTACGAATATGCACCGCTTCAACAAGAGCTGAGATTTTTCAGACAATAATGACGAGTTTGACGACAATAATGACGAGTTTGACAACAATAATGACGAGTTTGATGACAATAATGACGAGTCAGACGGCACGGTTGGCGCAATGGCTGAGAAATTGACTACTGCGCTGGGTTCGTCACTACCGCTCTCAAAACGGTGAAGGAAAACATCGTGAGGAAACCAGCATGTCCTAGAACCAAAAATTCGAAGATGTGTGACATCTACCAACCCGCACTGGGCTCGCGTGGTGGATTATGGCCCATTCCCTCACACAGAGGGAGACCTATGTCCCTGCAGTGGGAACATTATAGGCTGATGATGATGATGATGATACGCACCAACGAAATAGAAGGAATTACTAGTGTATGACAACTGATTAAATAATGAACATTGCTTCCGGGGTGTAAGAAGTGCTTTTACTGTGCGTCAACCTTAAATCAATCGATGGCAAGGTCGTTTATTTTCATTAAATGTTGTTTGTACAATCGCAGTTGGGGGGTTGTCATTGACGCAATAGTTTGTTTACTACTTCCTACACAAAACAATAGTTATATACAACACAGATCTTACTTTACTTCGATCATAAGTGTATCACTGAATTCGACATAATGACAGAAAATAGAATTTGGTTAAACTCCGTCACTTTCGTGGCCTCCTGTGGCCGTATTACAACGTCTTAGAACAAGGTTTGTTCCGGCGAGTGAAAGTAACAGAGCTATACAAGTCGTCTAGCGCCATCTCGTTCAGTCACTGGAACAAGCCTGGTTTTAAGACTTTGTAATACGGCCCTTGTTTGATTGCGCCGAGGTCTCAAAATGTTTTGGGATACTGATGACAAAATCATTAATTTAAATGAACGAGCAATTCAGGCGTGATATCTTGAATTTGAATCTATCATCGTCATCATCATCTCAGCCATAGGACATCCACTGCTGAACATAGGCCTCCCCTTTTGATCTCCACATATACCGGTTGGAAGCGACCTGCATCCAGCGTCTTCCGACGAACTTTATAAGGTCGTCTATCCACCTTGTTGGTGGACGTCCAACGCTGCGCTTGCTAGGCCATAGTCTCCACTCTAGCACTTTTCGACCCCATCAGCCATCTGCTCTGCGAGCAATATGGCCTGCCCAATCTTGAATTTGAATCTATATCAGCACTAATTCCAACAGGACTAAAATTCACCTTAAAACCGACGAGGCAATGAATGATTCAACTGTCTTGTGTTGCACAAAGAAATTAATAGTGGAGGAGTAGGAATAGGTAAACATAATTTCTACTTTTCTCCAAATCAAGCAGGAGACAGAACAAACCAAGGCACAATTTGCAAACAGTTATGGAGAATGATCCATCATAAACTTTGAAGTTATAAATATCTCCTTACGGACTAAACGGCCGGTTTATCACAGACCTCAACGGTTTAGGGGCAAGATTGGCCCCTAAACCGTTGAGGTCGCAAATCGTCACTCCACCTGGCTTGGGGGCGTTGCACAAAGTTGATTACGGTCCCCATTCAAGGCCTTCAATTATATCGGCTCTTCGACAGATGTGACTGCCCATTGGCCTCTCAGCTGGCTAAATTAAAATCTTGTACTTAACTACGTAATTTTAGCCGTTTGATATTCGACTCCTACTTGGCAAAATTGAAGGATAAAGGTTAAAAAAACTGTGGAGTTTTATATACCCAAAATTGAAAGAAGGTTAATAAAAATCTGTGGAATTTTATATAATGATCGCCAAGCAAGAATCTGGTTTCGAAATTCAAATTCTCTTAAATTTTTAGTGTGATAGAGCATAGTTCCAGAGAATAATAACGAAAAGAATTGTTAACTGCAACTGGCCAGCAATAGCTGCCAAACAAAAAAAACATTCCATTCCAAGCGGGTCACCTAATTAAGAACAATAAGAATTGGAACAAGATTAATTGTATCGTCCCCTAAACCACTGACCGACCGAAAGACGGACGACCCAAAAAAAAAAAATCAACAAAGTGACGAAAGAATAATTCAATTATTCTTCCCTTTTCAACCCTTTTTACTTGCCCCTTTACGGTTGTGGTGTCTTGTACTTGGTTTAATCCAACAACTAGATACTTTTCTCATAGACACAATATCCCTTTCTCTAGTTTTTTGGTTTGTGAAGACGTATTTTGATTCCCACAGATATAACTGGTTTTGAAAGAAGGATTTAATTGGATTCATAGATCTTCTTGCTGAGAACGGTTCGACTACTGGTCACTATTTACTGTAGCCATTCGACTATTATGATTGAAGAATAGATCCGTCACTTCTGACAAAATGTTTCTCAAGATACAGGTTAGCTTTTTACTCTTTGTAATGTTCCCAGTAGCTCTTTGAATGCAGCTATCTTCTCGCGAAGTATAAGCCAGCATTCCTACTTTCACAATTTAAAAGGAATGTCCTGTCTTAGAAGGAAATTTGCCGTAGAAGGCAATTTAATTCCACAGGATGCAAACCGTAGACATTCTAATCCTCCAAACCGTTTAACTATTGAAGCATTAAACATCGTTTAATCGTGACTTAATCGTTGCCAACAAAACTGCAGCTCGATTAACTCGCCATAAATCTATACTTGATTGAAAAATCTTAATCGTGTACATGTAAACGCGAATAAGCACACTAAACCCTTCTAAACAGTGAGTTCATGGTCTTGTCTTTCTACATTATTCACAACAGCTTTATAACTGACATTTAAGTCTGCTAAGGGATTTTGGGCTTTAAGGTCTGTGGTGTGGTATGAGCGTGCATCAAGCGAATCGATTGTATCGATCACGACGTTACAAACCTTATTTGATTCTACTAACCTTGCACCTGCTGCTGTCAGCCGAAACATTCTAATCTATATCACTTTTTTGTCAATATTGCTTCGTTTCGCTCGTGTACTTTAAGTAGAGCAACGGAAAGTGACTTTGAAAAGCCAATTTGATATCATGTAGGTATATTTTCTTTGTGTTCTGAGGTCACAAGTATTAGCATTTATAAGGAAGGTAATATAGAATCGAGTGTTCGTTAGTTTGAATGTTTGGGAAGACATCCACGACACAGGAGAAATTCTCAATCAATTTGAAAACAAAAGGAAGAAAAACCTCATCCCGCTCTAAACCTTCCCACAAAGAATTGACCTTTTTCCCAACACTGGTAACATTATTAGTTCCTTTTAATTGACCATTAATGTCTCACTTCTGTGTTTTGGCCTCTCCTATATCTTAATTAGCTGATTTGTATCTAATATCACCTAACATGTGGATATCGTGTCAAGCAGTTAGCACAATACACATAGGTCCAAACATATATGCAAAAGACATAAAACCAGGTACGGTCGTAAACAATTCTCTCAATTTAGGTCATTAGGCACTTGTTTAGGTAAACTAACACATTAAGCATGTCTATTTCGAGGTAATTCAATGTCGACCAGCTATCTAATTCCGTCGGTGCCAATGCCATAGGCATATTAGTCTTGAAAGTAATTAAAATTGTTAATTTATTCATCATCTTAGCCTTCATTTTAACTTTGTTTGGCGTCGTTCGACGTTTCTATTTTCGGCTACATTATTATGTTAATGGTTTATTAGGCTACTAGAAAGGAAATGACGAGTTATAGAGAATTGTGGAGGAAGCAGGCTGATAATTTATGCCGTCATCATCATCATCATCTCAGCCATAGGACGTCCACTGCTGAACATAGGCCTCCGCCTCCCTTTAGATCTCCACACATACCGGTTGAATTTATGCCGGAGCGAACCCTAAATAAATTGGTATAAGGGCGGAGACGAGGTAAGAATGGGGACGAAGACTAACTTATGTCTCTTGGTGTTATTCTAAGATCCTTTTGTTCTCAAAGAATGTCCAATTTAGTTGATTTAGGGCTAATTTCGATATCACCATTGAGGAATGTTTTATGCTGTTAGAAATAGACTACAAGAGAAAGATCTTTCTATTATCACCAGTTTAGTGATCAGTGCGTTGGTTTCTAACAAATATTTCTGTCCATTTTTCCTTAATCCTCCGACAGCGAAAGCAGTTGGTATTAAAATACCTACTTTTTGCTATCTGTATCAAGCTCTCGTAACCTAGTGCCCAAAAAAATGGATTCTCAACACTCCAAAATCCAAACCAAACATTTCGATCTATTGAGGTCACCTTCTATTTTTAATCGGACCGAATACTAAGGAACAGCTAAATATCTGAATTTCACGGAACAGCTGCCATCCGACCTTCACGTTCCGTCTTCACTAGATAACTAGGTTTCCTCCTCCGATTCGTCATCTTGCTTTAGACCAGTTACCAAAAGCCGTAACAGTTGATTTCGTTCCAAAAAACGGTATCGCCAGTCACGTTCAAGGTCACAGCATTCACTGACCGAGTTATCGTAGCTATTGATAATGTAATGGCTGTTTGGTAAATACTACAATGGCCTGTTATATAAAATGGTAAATTGAAAATGTTAGCCATATGGACAGCCATGAGATTAAATTGAATTTGGTAAAAAAGTGATTGCGTTGTGTTGAATGCAGATTCATGAAGACCATAAGGTCAGAAATGAATGCAAAAAGACTTGTAGTGTAAAAATTGAAAAGCTTCGGCTTAAACTGTTCCGATAATTAGGCATTCTATCTGCTGATTGAGGCCATGACAATGACTACAAATTTTGAAGTTGAAATATGATTAGTGATTCTGCAGAAATTGTAGCAATTTGCTACAATTTCCAAGGAATAGAGGTTGAATATCTTTACATTGATAATTTTTAACGTGGTAAACGCTAGTTTCCTCAGTCATTGTCATATTCTTCTACAAATCGATACTGGTATCTACAGTCCGAATCACCCTTACTTTTACGACATGTCCGTTAAAACCTTTATAACCTTACAAGTTCATATTATTCCTTCTAATCCGCTACCTGTGTCATCCCCCGGCACCCTTTGAGCTTTTTCTATTCCTCCACTATCTATTGTTACTTTTTTATAGATCAAATTACGGGTTTGTGAGGTTGCAGCCAACATTCGACACGGCCGCATTCCGGCTGCTAATTTGGTAGTATTAAGAGGGCTATCACACGTTTCCTTGTTTTTGTGCAAGGTTTTGAACCTGATTCTGGGTAGGAAATGGCCACAAATTAAAAAAAAATATATACACGAGAAAGTTTGATTATTTCTGCGTGGAGTGTATTGAAAACATTTTTAGATTTGTTTACATACATGACTAAAAACCTTGTCTCTGCAAAGGATGTTTCATAAAATTCTACTTTTTGTCATACTTTTGTATTGAATTACATAGAATGTATAATAGTAAAATAACATTTAAAAATGTCCATGGTACATCTGAAAGTTTTTAAATGGAGTGTATTAATCAGATTTTTATTTTTCATTCAGAAATACGCCAAAAATAATTCTGGAAAACAGGAAGAATTTGACATTTTTTCGTCCGAAATTATATTTTTTATCTATCAATATTTACTGAATATTCAATCAAAAAGTATTGAATAAATAAGGTTACTATGTTAGCTTGCATTAAAAAAATAATTAGCGCATTTAAAAGTAAAATAATAGTATAAAATAATTAAAATATGCAATGACAAAATTCAATATAAAACCAAGAACGGTTTGTTCTTTGATTTAGACAGCGCGGGGCGCTTTCAGAGGGAGGACGTATCGCTCCCGACCATTTTGACATTAGTCACGTAATGATTAAAATTTAAAATACACGCCACCATTCATGACCTTTAGACGCGGCGCTAGTATCTTTGTTATAACATCAAATTCCATATGAAACATATAGAACCTCGAATTTTCCGCAGGTCATGAGTGGTGGCCAGTAATTTTCCCAATCGCCAAGGATGCAGCGTGACCAACCTTTTTTGATACAAGCTAATATTTTGAATTTATTTCATTCTGATCTGTTTGCAATGTAAACATACTTAAAAATGTTGATTGTATTTTCCCTTTATTCGAATGTGGATATGATTATAGATAATGAATGTAAATAATTCTGATGGCTTTTTTTTCTGAATTGGTAATAAATGTAATTTCAGACTTGTCAACTTCCCAAACTTCCAGTTCGGTTGAATAATATAGTTCGCTGCGGGCCCACCATACCACCGGCCATGCCCCTAGTGATATGGCTTTATAATACGTGGTAAAACCATCAGATCAGCTCTTCCATCCTGGGAAGGACGGGAGGGACATTTAAACTTGTACTGACTAAAAACTACGGTGTTTTTCAATAACCCCTTGCGATCCGGGTGTATGGATACCTGATAAGACAGTCCCGCGACGCCGGCAGGATTTGGCTCTCTAACGTGCGCCCCGAAAATCTGTGAAAAATTGATCCGTACTCCTAGCACGAGTTTTCACAATTTTACTTTACAGAGTCTTTCCAGTTATTACAGCGTTTCTTGTATGAAAAAATGCGGTATTTCGTTTTGGCAGCTGCATTGTATTTTTTTTTTTTGTGGTATAATCATCAAATGTGTCATCTCGAGACTCGTACTGACTAATATCCATGGTGGTCCTTCAGTAGCCATTTACGTTCCAGGGTCACCCGCAAGTGATGAGACAATCCAGTGACCACGGCAAGCCTCAGCTCTCCAAGGCTTACCTCTCTGATTGGAAATCACTTCACGGCGTCGTAGGTCACGCGACTGTCCTCTCCCTCACGTGTTCCACCTGCTACTTCGCTAGCATGACGGCTTTGCATAAGGAGGTGACTACTTCCCATTCCGTCTCGCCCCGCAGATCGTGGCCTCGATCAATGCCGGGCACTTTTAAACTGACTCATGTGCATCGAGTTAGATTTGGCAAACCTGTACCACTCCATGTACCAGACTTGAACATTATACAAGTTCATCAACTGTTCAGGCATGAAGTACCGCTTGACAAGGATCCTAACTTTTCTGCAGCCAACTATTGAGTTGGCTGCAAATGCCACTTATTGAAGTGGACTAATATTGAGGGTCGATGTCAACGGTACCCCAAAAAGTCAAGATTTGTCATTTTTACGGTTATACCTCAGAAAGATAGAACAGGGTCGGATTGGCTCCTTATTGCGAAAAAAATCACGTCTTAGCAGTATTGTTAGCAGTATTGAAGTTCGACCATGGTTCTTTCGCCTGATATTTGTGAATTTCATTTATGAATATAAGGTACTACTCAGAAATAAGTAAGCATTCCAATAAACGAAATTGAATGAAAAGTGAGAAATTACTTAAACTTGACACATTCCTATGTGTCAAGTTTCATAATAAAATCTTCAATGCTCCAAAGAGTTTTTTTACAATTTCTCTTAAACCCTGTGTCATTTTATTGAAGGTGAAATGTTCTCAATAGAAATCAGGTAAAAAGCCTGAGTGACCAACAGTAACATCGTAATTCGAGCATCATCAAATCTATGCACTGTTAGTCGTGTTTGATCCAAAATGAACTCAGGTACTACTTGCTGTGCGAATGGAATAATGTTTTTTTTTTTTGTGAATGGCATCTCGCAGATCGACCTAGATAGTGCAGGCCGCAGAAGGAATTTCGTTTGCAAAATATGAGGACCGCAATCTGTTTTATGAAGTATGAAAATAGGTTCTAGGACTATTTATAAATGCATGTTGCCAGTGTCTGGAGTGGTCCAGAATTTTTTAAAACACTACCGCACTACTCGTAGTAAAATCCTTCCCTTAAAACTTAATCACCCCTTTTCACCACTTTAGGGGGCGATTTTTGTAAAACCCAAAAACACGTGTTTGATGATTTTGGATCTTATTTCCATAGGGCTTCAAATTCATCTGTTAGCACGTTATGATTTTCCTATACAAACTTTAACGTCGTCTAGAGTATCATTGGAGGGTAGTTTAAAAAAACTAATAATGCCCATTGCCACCCCCTTCAAGGTGAAATCCTTTCTTAGTCATCACCTACATGGTAAATTGCAACTACTATCCAAAATTCAGGTTATACGTTTAGCACTTTAAAATCCTTCCCTTTAAACTTTAATACCCCTTTTCACTAACCTTGGGGGTGATTTTCGAAAAATCCAGAAACACGTGTTTGATAAATTCTGTTTTCGTATATAAATACTGATTTTCAAAGTAATCGGATCACGCGTTATGATTTTTCCATACAAACTTTAACATCGATTAGATCACTAATGGAGGGTAGTTTTAAAAAATTAAAAGTGCCAATATAGATAATTATGTATTTATATGTTTTTCTACTATATTTTGCAATCATTTTATCAAGGTCTCGTCATAATAAAGTATAATCAGTATGTAATGCCATATCATATGAAATTTATTCAGATCAAAACCCACAAATATCAACGTTTTGTTGATATGAGACCAAAGTGCAGTTTTTTTTTTTAGACCACGATAATTGCTGGCAACATCGAAAATATATATCTTGACCATCCTAAAAATATATTAAGAAACTCAAAACTCGGTCCTCATATTTTGCATACGGATGTCTTCTGGGCCGCCTGGTCTAAGAAGAGGTTGTGTGCTGCTTAACCGGACTTTTCTGTGGATGCCATAGATTACTATAAGGCCTCCAGCCAGGCGCTTAAAACTAAAAACTACAAACTAAGTGACCACTCGCTAAGGGGCACACCCTGTGGGTTACGGACCTCGGCTTAGGGTGTCACTGAGAGAGGACAGTGCAAGGGACAGGCTGGATCACAATGATATCTTATTTAGGGGTTAATTTAAAACTACAGGCTCGGCAGCGCGGGCTGGCTCTTGCAAGGGTCGGGATGGCATTGACTTGGGCGTCGCGACGGGCGTCCTCGGCGGCGAGGGCGGAATCTGTGTTTCCGAAGAGTACTGGTTTCCCTACTGCTCCCTTGGAGGAGGGTGATGGGGTCATCCGGGTCTACAAGGGTATGCCTAGGGCGGCGAATGGAGATGGATGATACGTGATGGTTCGTATCGGGCGGCCGATGCGATCAGGGGATTGGGGTGCCTAATAGCCGAGTCAAAGAAGCGCTTGGAAATTCGCTTCATGAACTGAAGGATGGTGGGTTTTCTAGGTGGAGGCTGTCGTTACGGACATATGGAATAATGTGGAGTTGTACCACATTTTAACGCAATTTTGAGCAGTTACCTTCGTTAAAAAGTGAAAGCTCAGTTTTACGAGATAGAGATAACCATCCCAGAGCATAATTTAGAGCTCACCGAAACATTCTGTTTCAAGAGTGAAAGGATCTGTAACCTGTTGTTAAGATCTTCTCTACACTATAATAGATCTGTCTTTATTAAAAAAAAAATAACCCAGCAGTAACCCAGTATAAGAAGCACTGAAGCCCAGTCAAAACAGTTCAATAAATTTCCTTTGCAAATGTTTAACGATTTGCGCCATGCGCTACAGTTAACTGCAGGCGGACCAAGCATCTTCTTGCGGGCACGCCGCAATCAGTACCGGCGTTAGGGTAAGGCGCGGTTAGGCGACCGCCCAGGGCGCCAAATACGAAGGGGCGCCGCAAACCTACTTTCTGATGAACCTATAATTTCTTCGGAAAAAAAAATCAGTTTGAATTTTTCAACTGTCTTTTGGACACTACTTTTATTTCAGTCCATGAAAGATGCACAGCTGAGCGAGTATTCAGAATATTGGTCTTGTTTTTAAAATATGAAAAAGATTCCGGAACAACCTGACCTAAAATTCTGTGGAGATCTCCAATTAAAATTAAGTATACTGTAAATCCGATGTAGTTGGGTGTATGTTATATGATGAGCTTATAAGCCTGAAATCTTTTTGCCAGATCAGAATGTGGCTACCAATGGTTTTTTAATTTTATAAAAGCTCGCGACGCACAAGAAAGTTATCCAAATGTACGGATAGCTCTGCGAATATTATTGTAACGGTTGCTAGTGGAGAGAGGAAAGCGTAAGAAGCTAATAAAACCTTATCTACGATCGACAATGTCGCAATCTAGACTCACAAACTTGCATTGAAATTCGGGCACGCCGCTATCGCGGCGCTAAGACCCTTCTTTGAGGAGTGGCTGGATAGGTCGCCTGCTTCTGTGACGCAGTCATGCTCGCGAAAGAGGAGGGCCGCGTGAGGGAGACGATAGCGTCCTCCCTCCACCCCAGCGTACCCAGCCGCAGTGGTAGACGCCCACGGTGTCGGACGTCGGCAGACGATCTCCGGCCACCGTAGGCGCGGGCTTGCGGGCAGCGAGTAAAGGGCAACTCGCTGTTGACGATGACGGGCCCCTCCTCTAGAGGGCCAGAGCCTGCCGGGGTCGCGGTACTTATCACATTACCGTGACCCCGGAACATAAAGGGCTTTTGAAGGATACCTGGATTTTAGTCAGTACAAGTCTGACAGTCCCTCACGCCCTGCCCGAGGTGGGAGGACTCATTTGATGATGTGACCACGCTGAAAAAATAAGGGTTTGTATTGCAGTTAGGGGGGGCGCCATAGAAAATCCCGCCTAAGGGCGCTGGTAGTGCTAAATCCGGCACTGGCCGCAATAGCGGCGGTAAGACCCCTATTTGAGGAGTAGCTGGATAGACGCACGTCCTCACCGGACACGGATGTTTCGGGAGGTACCTGTGTCTAATGACAAAGGAGGAAACGCCTGGGTGTCACCACTGCGAAGATCGCCCGGAGGACACAGTCAATCATACGGTACAGGATTGCCCCGCTTGGGCGGAGCAACGACGTGTCCTCACGGCGGCGATAGGCGAAGACCTCTCGCGCCCGGCATTGGTTGCGGCCATGCTGCGGGGCAAGACGGGGTGGGAAGCGGTCGCCTCCTTCTGCGAAGCAGTCATTCTCGCGAAGGAGTAGGCGCGCCGTGCGAGAAGGAGGACAATGTCCCTCCTCCGCCCCACCCGCGGTGGTGGACGCCCACTGCGTCAGACGTCTCAGGAAGATCTCCGGCCACCGTAGGCGCGGGCATGCGAGCAGCGAGTAAAGGGCAACTCGCTGTCCGACCATGGACCATGCCCGGGTCGACGGCGCGTCGTGTTCCACGCGCGCCTCAAAGAGCGTCAGCATAATGACGGGGCCCCCTCTCAGAGGGCCAAAGCCTGCCGGGGTCGCGAGACTTATTCCATCACCGTGACCCCAGAACATAAAGGACTATTGAAGGACACCGTGGATTTTAGTCAGTACAATTCTGACAGTCCACCCCACCCTGCCCGTGGTGGGAGGACTCATTTGATGATTTTACCGCGTAAAAAAAAAAAAACATCGTCGTTAATTTTTTTTAATCTTCATGGTGTCGATTAAAAATAGTCTTGTCTATTATAGGGGTGCTTGTGGCTTGTCGCAATGAGTTTATATGGTCCGCGGAGTAGTTTTATCGCTCTCTTTGTGCGGTTGGGCCTTACACAGTTTCTTCTCAGTTTCTTGGATCACGGCGTTTGGTAATATGACCCGTCTCTTGACACCAGTTTCAAATATTTTAAACCACTGGTTGGGAATATTAGACGATTAAACCGACCTCTTCTGGCTATCCTTATCTATGTCACCTTAATCACCCCAAGTGTCTGGGGCCTTAGTCAAACAGCATTCGACAGTAAACGACAATCGTTATCGTTCATCAGTCACCAATACATTTTCAACTTTATACCCCAGCACGTAAAGTTGAAAATCTATTAAAAACTGCTAATCGATAACGAACGAAACAAACGAAAACGATCTGTGAACTTCAATAGATTTTCAACTTTAGGCGCTGGGGAATAAAGTTGAAAATTTATTGGTGACTGATGAACGATAACGATTGTCGTTTACTGTCGAATGCTGTTTGACTAAGGCCCCTGGTTTTGCTTCTAAAATTATGTCTCTGAATACATTGCGTAATTGTTTGTTTAATGTAAAACTTGACTGGCCTGTTGGTCTAGTGGTTAGTGACCCTGACTGCTATGCCGGCCGGAGGGCGTGGGTTCGATTCCCACCCAGGACAAATGTTTGTGTGATGAGCACGATCATTTGTTCTGTGTCTGGGTGTAATTTATCTATAATATGTATGTATTTAGAAATATATAAGTATGTTTATCAGTTGTACTAGATGGCGTTGTGTGATACTTGTGGAATATTATATTATTATTATAAGCCGAAGAAAACGTTTGAAAAAGTTAGAAGTTTAAAGAGACATCAAATCGTAAATTCTAAATAATTTCAAAAATGTAATTTAAAAAAAAAATATGAGTTCCAATTACTCACTAGAAACAAAATTAACACTTGAAAGATATCATAACAAGATATTATTTGCTCGTATTATAGAATAGAATTGAATAATCTTTATTATGCACACCTTGTAAATTACAAATAGGTATATCCAATTCGCAATTTCTCTTAAATAGTGTGACACAATGGGCGATCTCATCGTTAAGAGATATCAGTATAAGGGTAATTCTTGTTTAAAGTGTAATTTAATGAGTGGCCATTATTTTGTTTTGAAAGGTATACATTTATCATATTATATCCATTCGTTTTCGTTACTAAGGAAATAAGTAGTCTCTAGAAGCCCGGGATCTCACTTTAGTTAATTCGAAACAAAAGTGGCAAAAGCTCATGTTGTTTTCATCCCTGTATACGAGGCGTAGCTGTGTTGATTGTGTTTTGTTTTTATGCGGGGGGCATGACGATGTCAAATTGACAGAAACTGTGTTCTTTCATTTTGTAATAGGGCTCTTAAATGAAACACCCATGTTATTTTCCTATCTCTTTCTTGAGCTTGGGATCTTTTGTGTTGGAAAGAGATACAGGATTCTGTCCTGTGGATCATATTTTTAATGGATCCGTAGATCGTAGCGTGCGCTTGATTGTTTGGTGGGTCTTGAATGGATAATAGTTTTTAGTTTTACTATGTGTTGTTTATATAATTTTGTGCTTTTTGATACTGATATTGTGAAAAAAGAAAGACCCAACAAGGGTTCTTATTATTCTCTGGAGTAGTTTGAGACTCGTATTCGTTCGATGATTAGTTAGTGCCTGGCATGACATTAGTGTTAAAAGATTCTTTCTGTCTGCATTTCCATTGATGAATTGTATCATTTCATTATGTTGTAGACTTGTCAATTTGTCATATATCGAGTCTTCTTACCTCTTTAATTTTGCACACCGTTCTTGAGAAATATTAGGTCCTTTTAAATGAAAAGGAATGTGCTGTATATTTTGTTCATTGCATAATTTAATACTTATTGCTTGTCTTGCTACAGTTCTGTTTCTATTACGTCGCTAACAATGCTGCCATTTGTTATACCAACAAAGTCTATCGGTTTAATGCATCTGGCACAATTTAGTGCGGAATTCGCTCCAAGTTTTGATCCTAAGCTTATGATTTTGTTTCGTCTATACTTCCTATTCCTACAATAAATCTTGAATATAATTAGTCCTTTGTTAAATCCTATTTAAGTTAGTGTTATAACTTTGGCATCAGCTGCCCTTTCTGGAAGTAGTATTGTGGTTTCTTCAATCTCACTATCTTTCCCTAATTTAAGATTATGTGTTACTTACGTAGGTACAACAAACTGTTCCATTGACTTTGACACCCACCCACCGTAGACTTGCCAACTCGCAGAGTAGATTAGACGAGCTTCGGAACTTTTCTGCAATCCTATCTATATAGAATAGCCAGTTGTGTCGTGATGATTACTTACATTCAAACTGCCAGATATTGTGCATGGCAATTGTAGCTTATTTCAGAGACTGATATTTCAATAGTCAGAGGCCTTACCACGAGCTCGTAATTCGATTCAGTTTAGGCTGTGAGAAAGAGACAGAACTATACAAGTCGTCTAGCGTCATCTTTTTCCCACAGCTTAAACTGCGCGTTATGAGCTTGTGAGTACCTTAGGTAACTTTTATCTGAGGAATAAAAAGGTGGGTTCGACAGCTAATCCAAAGAAAATAATTATGTCAAATTGCTATTTTTATTCCTCAAGTTATCTGACTATTGGAAAATCAGCTCTTAATTGGATTTAAATTGGTTCAACACTTAGTTGTAGTGTAGCGATGTCATCACTCAGAATGTACCTTTTAATTTAATCATTATTTTATTCTTTCTTTTCAGACACCTGAAAGCAGCTCGCATGCGGGTGGCAGTCAAACGCGAGGAGTCCCTGAAGCTCGCCATGAGACAGCCGGGCACTTTAGACTTATGATTTTTCTATTAAATTGGTTCTTAAGTGCCACCTGTTATTGTTTAGCCAATTCTGTTCTTTCTTCCATCTCTTAAATCTTTACTTATGTCATCAATAAAAGAATTCAATGATTCATAAGTACCAGGTACTTTATCTTAGTTCATTAGTAATCGTTTAAGTCACTTTCTTACTTACTTTCGTTTAGTATTTTGAGAATCTTATCATGTCGGTCGTGTCGTGCATTCCACTTTCGTTACAAGTAACAATAGGAAGTCGAAACAAAGCTTGTCACGATGTCGAACAAAACGTTAAGATAGCAGCTGTACTGTACTGATTGTGCAAAAGTACATCATGCATGTGTCCGGAGATGTCCTACTTGTAATATTGTTTAGCGTAGATGTAATCTCCACGATTTGCATAACATACAACCACGCAATTCTGCTCCATATTGTACTCAAAGCTGTTGCAGTTTTGTCACAATTCGCAAATGTGAACACACGACAACAATGGCTAAATGTGTCGTTTAACATTTCGTAATGTAATGTTCCTTACAACACAAAGTAAGATAGCTTGGAGGACGCGAGCCGAGCTCCGTGACTCGCGACCTTTGTGCACCCACTGACATTTCACCGCCTATTACCTTCCAAATGTTATTATTTAATGACTTATCGCACCAATTGTCTCGTGACAAATTGAATTTTCAATAAAAACAATGACTCAAGACAGAACAAGGCCACAGAAATCATTACATTTGATTGAGTTTTCGCAAGATGCTCGCATGCTCCAAACAGTTACTACTCTTCAAGAAACAAGGTCACAGGCTAATAAAACGACTGAATATAATAGACAATACATCTCATTTTATTTATATTAGGTACTTCTATAACAATACTTTTAACAGTCTTAAAACGAACGACTTAGTGAGATAGCGGTCCACGCCGTTTCTATCTACAATATGTACAACAGAGTATGCGTCAAGCACACGTGAGCGAGGTGAAGGCGCGCGGCGCGCAGTGCGGCGCGCTGTGCCGCTGTGCACACGCGCCGGCCGCGCCCGCGCCGCGCGCCACCGCCTCGAAGAACTGCCGCAGGTCCGACACCGACCGCGTCGGCGGAGCCTGCAGGTCGTGCAGCGAGGCCGCGCGCCGCGGCGTCGTCTCTGGCGACCGCTCGATGCGCGTCAGCTGCTCGCTGCTCCGGGCCAGTCCTCCACTGGTCCGCGACAATGACTCGAACAAAGCGCGACGTTCACGCACTGGGACGTATTGCGCAATAGCTTCATGAACATTCGGGGAGCAGGACCTCGCCCGATGCTCCAGAGAGGAAGTCTTCCGCCTAGCAGCCTCCATGGCGTACCGGCCCCGCTCGGCGCCGCCCGCCGTACCTTCCCATCTCTTTAGGTAGCGGCGCCCTTGCTCTGATTCTGATCGCGCGGCGCGTGGTAGCGTATGGTGCTGTATGGCGCCCGCGTTAAGTTTACTACAGCTATCACATTTGATCACCTCTGCTTTCCGTACTGGCGCGTCGACCACGTCTGTGGTCTTTAAAGCGTCGAGGGAGAGGGTTAGGTCTAAGCTGCGATCGGACGATGAGTCGTAGTCGTCGTCTTCGACGACGATGCCCTCATCCGTAGCGGCGGGGGAGTGATCCCTGCGCGTAAGCTGCGTCTCCGTGGAAGTCAATAACCTTCGACGAGCTCGCGGGGGCGGTTTAGGGGGACAAGAGGGCGTCTCGTTCAGAAGAGCCTCTTTCCTTGATTCCCGACCGGCGGTATCGGCGGCGGGCAGCACATCCAGGAACCGTACTTGTGGCAGCGGCGTCTGGCCGAGGATTTCGACGCAGAGTGCGCGCACCCATCTCGCGTATTCCGCGGCGTTGCAAGTCTGTAACAATAAACTTAATTGAAACATTCAGCTGCTACGGCTCTTACATTACAAAAGTTAGATTTATGACTTAATCTGTTGAAGAAACGGTACAATTTGCATAATGTTTTTCATAAAAAGTAATAACCTCCACGTGAATCATAAAAAGTGAACATGTAGGGTAGGTAGGGTGACAATAATGGAACATCTGATCGTACTGACTGAACTAGTCATGGTCACATTGCATTCATAGATGTTTTTTTAACGGGGAGAATATTATGGCGTGGACTTTTCTTAAAACGTGTTTCCTTTACGTGTCAACACCTTCGCGTTCTAGCCCTTCTTATGGTAAATAGCTACATCAAAAGGTCGCTATGCACAAAGACCTTTGATTTACGGTTGTTTCGTTTTATTGAGGTCTATTAAAGTGTACGAATCGTGAGAAAGGCGTTATTCGGAGGGGAATAGAACGTCTTGGAAGACGTTGAGACTGCATGGTCTATGAAAGAAAGAAAAAATAAAGTTTGTAAGTTTTTTGGCAAAGTGACCAAATTGAGTTTAATGTTTTTCCCTCAAAGCAGAACAAGTCTGCACATTTTCAAAACCGTACACACATTTGTAAAAGCTTTATAATACCATGTTATCGTAATCGACTTTTATAAAACCCAATAAATTTTTTCCCACTAGTCAAAATCAAACAAACGGACAGATTCAAAATATTATTCTTCTCAATGCTCAACTAGTGCCTGTATCTCGACCATCACTCATGCAACATTGGTCTGTTGATAATTATTTATGTGACATTGTCTCTTGGACAATGCCCGGGCTCCAGTAGCTTGTACGTGACATGATATAATGACCAATACAGATACAACTTAATCTTATGAACACGAATCAATGATTTATTACATAAAGAAAGACAGGAATGGATTATTTGATTTGTGGCTTTTAGTAACAAATAAGGGGCTTTAAACTATGGAAAAGACGATTTAACGTAGGTATGTATAGTGACAATTTTAATAAACAATTAAGTTAAAATAAATGGCGCATTTTTCACATTAGAAAAATCCCCGTAGTCTTAGAACGAGGAAAAATTTACAATAAATAGCCAATAATTGACGTCTCACAATCAGAGCAGAGAACGGGAAAATACTGCGTGTAGTGGAATAACAATTAAGTTATTAAATGCAATTTATTGTTGACGTAATATTTATAACAACAAATATGGCATACAACCTGTATTCACTGAATGATTAAGAAGAGGTCAAAATATGCAAAAACATATCAGTAAGTGAGCCCAAGCAAGCCTAAATGTTCTAGTCTATAACTCCAATAATATGGTTTCCAGAAAATACTATAATTACAGTATATTAACGTTCTTGAAGACACGGAAAAGCTTAAACTAGATCACCCTCAAACACTCTCTCAAGAAACGCCATTTGCAGATGACTTTTACACGAGACTTTCAAAAACAGCTTCTTAGGCAACTGAGAATGCAGTCTATCTAGCACATCTTCAAACTTCAACGGTCATGACAAAAATATGCTCTGGTTTTAGTGAAACTAGTCAGCACGAAGGTAATTCCAACCAGACACGCTATAGTAATACCACAAATACCCGCTATTCTTTTTTTCATCGATTCACTTCCCGGATACAAAATCACTTGCGACGAGGAAATGAAAGCGGTTCTCAGATAATATGAAATGCAAAAGTCCGCAAATGTAGCAAAAACTGAGTATAGTACGGTATTGTACTATGCTGATACAGTATATGCGTGTAAACTGTCATTTTAGAACGGTGAAATACTATACTCGGCTCACGTGTCGCCAAGGATGCCGCCAGTTCTTGGATTTTGCGTTATAACACCTACTTTGTTGGACTGACAAATGACACTCGACTCTTGCGTGTAAATGATCGTAAAATGGTAAATGATGAATGTGCATTTTCAATTTAACAACAACACACGCAACTAGGGACGATTCTGTGTAGGATTTATCGAAAATCATTCATCACGTTGAAAATTCGATGAATAGGCGCCTAATTGGCAAATAAATTGCATGTCTAAACGTTCAAAATTTATAGACACAAACTGGCAGATTTCAAGACATCCTAAGGTAAATGTGAATAAGCCGAATTAAAACGTGTCATCTATAAGTGATCTTGTAGCAATCACATGATTGATATACAATATTGGTAAATTCAATGCTCAGACGTGTAAAATGAAAACTCGTGACTTTTTGCTTTAGCACAGTCAATGCACGTGTTTGGACACTTGGTAACTTTTTTGTTCCTCAATCGACCTTTTAAAGGCAGTCTATTTTCATTAGTTAACGAAGTATGGACATTTCCTTTTTAAGCTTGTTCCTGCTGAATTATTGAAAGCTTATTTTGTCAATTCCGTTTCTAGTTCCAGAGATTTTGAGTTTCTTACAATACCTACATACTGACATATTCGCGTGGTGAAGAAAATTATCATTCATGAAATAGAGCTTAGATCCAGCAGTAAATATTCACCTGAAACGTGGCGACGGCAGAGTCGTCTCGAAGCCGGGACAGCTGGAAGGCATTGGGCAAGGTGTGGGCAGTCCGCAGGTGCAAGTCACGGAGCGGTAGCCGGGCAGCAGCCCTTCTGGGCAACGTGCCGTCCCTCCACGCGAGGAGGCAACCACCACGGACGGCTGCCCGCACCCAAGCCCAGGATTCAGTATCGTCATTGTAATACTGGCGGAGGACGCCTGTGGAAGAAGAGATAATAGGTTAGGTGAAGATTAAGGCAAACTAAGAGCGCAGAATTACATTAATTCAAGTTACCTACAATGAGATTTGAAAACGACCCTCGACTGAGGATCGAATGAATTAAATTAATTACAATTCTTTTTTGATCAGACATGGATATTTATCATTTACGGATGCATTAATACCAAAGGATTTATGCAAAATCGTTCTAGAATATTAATCTGTCGATGAGATCTTAAGCCTTTTAAATGTGAACGTGTCAACTCTATTGCAATTATGTCATAATTCTACGCGTGCGTACGTGGATGAATCATCGATAAGGATCCCGTTCGATTTATTCTGATGCAACTGTTATTGCAAGGTTAACAAGGATTAATTGTCTAATAGGGCATCAAACAATAGAAGCAGGTTGTTGAGCCGGGAAAGATCAAGTTGTGGAACTAATCCTCGCTGACGAAGCAGATGATGTTGCTGCCGCGCTTGTAGATTAGTGATATTTTCATACATGACTTAATAACAGGCATTTCCGCTATCGTATTGCAAGTGGGTTTGATTAAAAGGGCACTGATTCATAATAAAATTATAATTGCAACTTCAAGTGTCAATTTTAATGATAATATTGTCAGGTATACGCATGTAATGCAGAAATAAATAAATAAGAATGTGATTTGGTATAACACAAGAAGAAGGCATGGATGGATAGTATGACAGGTGATGTAGTTAGAAAGGTGACTGCTGAGATGTAGAGTAATACAGAAGTATGGAAAAAGGACATAAGTGCAGAAGAATGGTGATGAATAAATAATGCTGTCATCATTCCAAATGACACGATCAATATGATACACTTGACTTTGAACAAAGTCACTACCTTGAACTTAGCTGCAGTTTTGATCCTTGATGAATACAAAATCTAATACGTGATGAGAATGATACCTTACGACACCTTCGTCATGCCATACGCATTATCAAAGTGCGTATGGCATTTTGCAACGTTGTCAATGGATACGATATCAATGCTGAGACGAAAGTCTCAACTTACAAAGTCAAGTTCATACGGACATTAGAGAAGGTATGTTATGTCGTGAATGCTGCATTCTTTCTTTATCATGTGTTCGAAAATGTCTGTCGTTTAATTTTTCTCTCGGAATAGTTTAGTTGTTGCAACTTGTAGTGTGTTTTGGCTCTTTTCAATGAATGTGGTTGTTTCGTCAATGTAATGTTTCCTGTTTTGTTTCCCATTCATACCGCCAGCTATTTATTCATTTAATGTCCACCCATATGTTAAATGTATTAAGTTTATTCCAATTCGTAGAAAACAGCTGAACCACTACACGAGTACCGCGGTTTACTCCTATCATAATGGTGGCCACAAGCCTATTTCTATATAATTTCTAAGAAAACTTATTTAATAATGAAATAACATCTCATTATTTAAGTACTGCAAGTAATATTTTCATAAATCTGGTAACAATAATGAGGTCAGACGTTATTGTATTGGACACAATGGTATCAAATAGGTACAAAGCTCGAGAGACTCTGCACAAGGGTGCCGTAACCGCAAAATGTGGCAAGGCGTGTCAACGTACCGGAGCGATTATTCATAATTTTAACATTGTTACATTCATTACGCTAATGTTGAGTGTTATTAGTTTAATTATTATCTATTTCTAGCACCTAAATGAGTGACTACGTGACAGGTTTTGTGTAGACAAAAGAGAGAATGAAAGACTCACAGCAAGGCAAATAGGACGCCTGCACGAAATTGCTTGCAAGTTTGACTACATTGCGGACTATTAATGGTCAATGAATTTAGTTGATCAAACAAATACCTCAATAGTCAAGCTAGCATGCAACACCAATGCAAGATCTTAAATTGTGTAAATAGGCCTTCAGTTTCCGAAAGCAAAGAAAGTAACAGTACTAAATTCTACAATGCTCCTAGTCTTGTAAAGGACGACAAAATTATAGGCAATCAATTTGTAGAAGCCTTTACCTCGAAAATCCAAATAGAAAGCTACTATCGCTCATATTTTGGCAGCAACATAATCCCATTTCAATGGAACCTTATCAATAACGGGCACACATCCAATCTATACAAGCTAACTAATAGGAAAATTCAATTTATTCGATATAACCCGCAGTGACGTAGGTCAGGTTTGATTGGATTTCTCTATCCCTTTGAACTCAAAATCTTATGACCCGAAACTCGCTACTAAATTAAAGATGACAGATGAGAATCTCTTTTAATTTGAAATGAGTTCTTAGCTTCTAAACAACGTCTAATTTTGAAATCTTTTTGACCCATCGTGAGCTTTAAATATTGTATCTTCATGGCAGATTAGTCGAGTAAGTAATTAAAATATAATCGATTAAAATCGTGGATAATTGAAGGAAAGTTTGGGAATCGACTGCCTTGTCTTTCATTCCATTTAATGCGTGTATGATTGTATAAATGGGTCTTCTATTGTATTCAATAAATTATATTAATGGAGATGGAGAGAGATCAATTCTTTGGAGTTAAATGGTCAAGTAGAAGCGGGTGGTCCTTAAATCCAAGGTAGGACAAGCTGTGTCTCTCGAGGGAGTCCGTGCAATGACCCGTACCTAATGGGTGAGAAGTATCATCCAATTTAGATGCTTGGAAGTATTTAATATACCCTTGACATGTAAGTTATACTACAGTCCGGCTTCTGGCTTAAGCCTTTTACCAATAACCACTGGATACTGTGGCTACAATGGGATTATACTTCGACCAATATTAGCATGGTGTTTGTGGCCAGCACATAGGTTGAAAATTACATTAATTTCCTGTACTGTGGCTTAAGATAAATCGAGTATTTGCCAAGATTTGATAACAAGATACGTGCAAGGAAGGCAATGATAGCATTGCATGAATAAAATTCTACAATGTTTTTGAGAACGACATTATTTGTGATATTTGACTGCACGAGTACCTACCTACATAATATTACTATCTGATTTTTCCATTGACCTATCGAATCACCTGTTTCTGTTTTGCGTCTGATAATAAGCGATTCCATTTTATCATTGTGCTAATAAACTCAAATATATTGTAGGTACCTAACTACCTTGTCTGCTAATTATAATCTTTAGATTTCAGATTTAAAAAATGATATGTTTTCAGGTTGGTTTGTGCATAATTTCCATTATCTTAGAGAAAATTAGGTTACTTTCATAGGTTTCCAAAATGAGTTTAAAATAATGCTATTTTGGTCAACAGGAATCAAATCAGGAAATGACCGTTGATCAGTCTTTTTTTTAAAGTATCAAAGCAACAAAGTTTGATTGATAGACAAACTTTTCCGTGAAATCTAACAACAATAGTTTGTAGATTTCACGAAACGCCGTCATCGTTAAATCAGCTGATTTTATCTCCTTATAGAACAGCTGATGTGCCTCCCATTGTTGTTTTTTTACGTCAAATCTTCACGGTTCTGGTGAAGACTTTGATTATAAAATATGGCGACATCGCCAGGTAGTATTTTGGGGTCATGGGAATCTTATCTGACAATACATGACTAGGAAGGCTTTTTTTCTAAGTTGTTTTTTTTTTCGATCATTCTGCTCATTCCAAGGTGTCCTGTACCTATGTAGGTAGGTTTTGTTCTTATACATTGCATTGCTAGAATATTTGGTAGACTATGGTAGGTTACGAGTTCATTGACATTACTTTCAGGAAGTTAAGTTGATATATTATGACTAAGTTTTAATAACATTTTGTTTATAAACAAATCGACTGTGATTACAAACAGTTTGGAAACTGTAAATTACGTACTTTATAGTTGCTGAGGCAGTTGAATTTTCGATTTTGTTCGATGCAAAAATTGACGTATTATATTTTTTTAATTCTTTGGAGTTTTAAAGTACATGATTGATTGGATATTTTGCAGTTTTAATAATGTTCGTAGTCGCAGTCGAAATGTTTTTGACAAGTTTTCTTGTACAGTCGGCAGCACATCTGCCTACCTCAATCTGTAAAATTTGACAAATTTGGGTGCCTAGGTTGACCTGCTGGCGCCTGCATAGCTTTGTAAAGATAGCTTAGTAGAGTTGGTAAATGTTTAATATATGACATAATATCACGCCTTCTTTTCAAAAGGTTTATTACAGAGAGTTAGGTTCTAATAAGTAGGTACCACATATTTCACCAGTTATAAAGTCCTAAGGTTTAATCTAGTAAGTTTCTTCCTAGGTGTAGGTAAGAACCTTCTTAGACGGTGAGTCAAAAGTATCGATCGCTGCTAGTCTAGCGTCTAGACTAGACTGCAGGCTACAACTGTAAGCAATAACCATAGAGACGTTGCGTTTTATTCTTTTCAAGTGAAGTTTTCTGTAAATTGTATTATATTATTAGGTATTTGCATTACTACGAAAGGCAATTACATAAAAAACTGGTAAGAATTTGTGTTATTGATAACTTTTATAGATATTATGATACATTCATCGATGTTTTATGTCTATGGGCCAATTTGATTAAATAAATGGCAAACAACTCATTGATACTTTATGGACATCTTCTTCTTAAAATTCATTAAAATACCTATCTTGTGTCCCTGAAGTCCTTGTAGGTTTAATAGAGATGTTACGAATAGTCTCATTCTGCAAAATATTTGCTTCTGCAATCGCATTTGCGAATGTCAAAAATCATTACGATTGTGTATGGAAACGCTAATCTCCGAAACCAACCAACAGATTATAATAAAATTTTGCGAAAGTGTGTTGGTTGGTTTCAGCTAGTAAGATATGATTTGGAATTTTGGACAAAATAAGGTCGAATTTTATCTTAGTAGATATCAGTACCTAAATAAGTAACTTAGGTAAATAAGGTCGCCTGTTTATCTGAGGCTATAGGTATCTAAGCTATGTAGATACTTACAAACGGCTGTGTGCACGTTGTTTAGTGCCAAGTGCACACCTGCGAGTTACGATACATGTTAGACCTTGTTAGGACATCGACGCTATGACAACATTAGCGTCATAAGTGTGTTTATAGGTACGTAATTGTAAGTAAATATGACCTACAGGTACCTACTACTTACATAGGTGTATGTGTTAATTAAGCAAGTAGGTAGGTAAGTACCTAAGTAAAAATAAAATAGGTAACAAATTTAGTTTTTAAAGATAATTTACGAAAAAAACTGCGAGCTGCGAGTTGTGAGCTGGATTCCATATTTTTGAGAGACTGATGCCAGTAAGTAGGAAACCAGAGTTTTGCAAAATGAGGAATTAAAGACACTTCCTACTAGACACTAAATGTGAATGAGGTAGGTATGTAGGTACCTACCTACCACAACCAGATGACCCAATTGCTCGACTGATCCTATGCGTTCGTACAACTGCACACTGGAGGTCTTCAAAAACTATACACGTGCCATGATTTCCTACCTGAGATATCAAATAAGTCGTAGGTACAGTTAAGTGCCATCTCGATTTGAAATAAACACACACCTACTTACTATTTTTATTAAATTACGAGTTATGTCACATCCTATACCTACATTGGTATGAGCTTATGTACCTACATACTTGCTACTGTTTATTTTTTTACTAACATGTAATCGATACCTACCTATATGGTCTCATATTTATCGAACGTAACCCTCTATGTATTCTACAGTAGACATTTTATCTAAGTTAATCTAAGGATGTGCGTCGTGCGAGTGGACAGCTATAGTCTTCAAGTTGCAATATGTGTAACATCAGTTCTGTCACGGCACTCGTGTAGATCGCTCGCGCGCGTTTGTCGAATACGGTTTCCAATTCATTCATTTTACGCGTATATCTATAATGCAGGATCTTACATAATGGCCACAGATGATCATGGCTTAGAAAAAACGAACCTAGATCAAAGGGATAATAGTGAAGTGGGACAGTTGGATGGATGGATGTCACTAATGACAGAGGAGGGTGAAGAGAACAAGAGTAATTCGGTAGACAATTTAGAAAAGACGAACAGCTGTGAAGTACAAATTATGGAAGAAGACTTAATAAATAAACCGACAAAACGAGAAAGAGAAGCAGATGAAGCAGGGTGGACTACAGTGGAGAATAGAGGCAAGAGACAGAAGCAAATTAAAAAAGAGGTTTTTATTTGGAGTAAAGAAAAACTACCTAAGCAGTTTGCTATAGCAAAATTATTTAATAATCTGGGTTTAACGGATATACTGCGTGTTAAATATATTAACCCGTACAAATTAAAAATAGAGGCATCAACTGAAGAATGTGAGGGAAAATTGTTAGACTGTCAGGAGTTTCAAGAAAAAGGGTGGCGGGTTTATAGTGTAAAAGAAGTGAATATATCCTACGGTATTATCCGGAACGTGGATCTCGATTTGTCAGACGAGGACGCTCTTAAAGTGATCAAATGTCCTAATAATACTCAGATCTTATCTTTAAAAAGACTGAAGCGACGAGATGAAGAAGGCAAATTTGTACCTAGTGAAGTAGCTCAGATAGGTTTTAGTGGCTCACACCTGCCAGCCTTTATATATGTGGACAGTCTACGCGTTAAAGTTGAGCCTTTTGTTTTCCCTGTAACGCAGTGTTCAAATTGTTGGAAGTTTGGCCATTCTAAAGCAAGATGTACGTCCAAAACGCCAACATGCCCTAAGTGCACAAGAGACCACACTAACTGTGAAGCTGCAATATTCAAATGCGTGAACTGTCGTGGTGATCACATGGCGTTGAATAGAAATTGCCCAGCATATTCTAGGGAGAAACGCTTGAGGGAGCTTATGGCAGAATTCAATTGTACATATCATGTAGCCTGTAATATGTATGTTCGACCCCAGTCAGCTAATACTAGTCCACAAACAGTAATGGGAGGTGAAAAACCCAAGATTGACACCAACAACAGCTTCAGTGGTTTACTATCGGAAGAATTGAGAGGAAATAATAAATACACTCCAAGTACGTCACAATTCCCACCGTTGTTTTCACAAAAATGCCCTAAATCACCGCAGACAAATAATAAAGACAAAAAAACACATGGTGAAGGTACAAGTAAATCACAGTGGCGACGTTGTGAGTCACCGGACCGCATTCCAAAGCAATCTACTAGTACTAATGATATCGGCGACAGCGTAAACAACACGCGACAAGTACATTTTGAAGAATTAGTAGCACGTTTAAAAGACATTATTTTTATGCATAATTTGAGTATAAAAGAAAAATTTGATAATATTATTAAGTGCTGCATTGAATGGTTAGTTTTAGTTGCAGTAGATAGAATGTCTGAGTGGCCAATTTTAAATAAATGTCTAGAGTTTTTTTTAGGTTCTAGTTATGGAGCCTAAAAATAAAGTTGTTACATTGAAGATATTACAGTGGAATGCACGTAGTTTAAGACCTAAAATTAGAGCTTTTGAGAATTTTTTATTGATAGAAAAAATTCATGTTTGCCTTATCTCGGAGACCTGGCTTGAACCAGATAGTCATTTGAAAATTGGTTGTTATGATATTTTTAGACAAGATCGTGACGATTCGTATGGTGGAATAGCAATTGTGATACATAAATCTATAAAAGCACAGGTTAGTAATTTCAGGTTACGTAATCAACGCATTCAAGTTCTCCATGTTAAAATATTTAATTGTAGCTTCTTAGAAAATATCGTATCCGTATACTGCCCTCCTAATATTCACACAACAGATGAAGACTGGAAAAGTTTATTCTCTAAATGGCCTAACAAAACTTTTATAGGGGGGGATTTCAACGGACATCATACCAATTGGTCAAATAAAAGTGATAACAGAGGTTTACAGATCCATGATGCTGCGGATGATTGGCGTTTTGTTTCCCTCAATTCTGGAGAACATACTAGTATTAAGTTAGTTCTAAATCAGTTACGTAAAAGTTCTCCGGACATCACTTTTGCGTCATCAGATATTGCAATTCGATTCAACTGGAATGTTTTAAATGAAAATTTAGGTAGTGACCATTTAATGATTCTTATAAATACAGAGATAACACGTAATAACACTATTTACACAAAACGAAACTTTAAAAAAGCAGATTGGCAAAAGTACAAAGAAATTATTTTAAATAGAATTAGTAGTATCAATTTATCTGGTGAAACACAGCAAATGTACGACGTAATAATAGATTTAATTCATGATGGAGCTCAAGGATCAATACCAATAATTAAGATTAGTGAAGATCCCACTAGTAAGTTTATTTCAAAACCTTATTGGTCCCCCGAGTTGTCTAGGGCAGTGGCGGAACGAAGATTGGCTCTTGTTCAAGTAAGGAAGAATCCCACCCCCACAAATTTCGTTAATTTAAAACAGAAGGTTGCAAAAGCACAGAGACTCATCCGTAAAGCTAGTGCTGAGTCTTTTCGTCAGTTCTGTGATAGTATTAGTGAGATAGTGTCTAGTCACGAATTATGGAATAGAATGAGATGGCTCAAAGGACATCGTAGTCGTAGGATCTGTTTGGATGCAGAGAGGGCTAATGAATTTTTAAGACAACTGACACCAGATTACGTTCTGTCAGAACCTCCCACATTCAGTTCTAGTAATTTACAGTTGGAGTACCAGATTTCGGAACAGGAGCTCGCTAATACACTGAAAATGAAAGATACCGCTCCAGGAGAAGACGATATTTCTTATTCGATGATTTTCAACTTCCCTAAAAAACAGCTGATAGTTGATTTATTTAATAAATGTTTGTCTAAAGGTGATATTCCAAGGCAGTGGAGGAAGGTAAATGTAGTGCCTGTTCCGAAACCTGGACGCGATCTAAGCAATATATCATCTTTGAGACCTATCTCACTCATATCTTGTATTTGCAAAACATTACACAATATTATAACTAGGCGTCTTGAATGGTATTTTGAAAGTAATAATTTGTTTTCTAAAAACACAGTGGGCTTTAGAAGATGTCAATCAAGCTTAGACAATCTAGTACGCCTAGTATCACATATTCAATTGGGGCTCACAACCAATCAGAAAACATTAGGATGTTTCGTTGACATAGACAATGCATATAATAATATAAATATTTTAAAAGTCGTTACTAAGCTGGATGAGATGGGGGTGGGGGCATCTATATGTAGGTACATATGGGAATATTTAAAGGAGAGACACTTGGACGTAGCACAGGTAGGTAGCAATGTTCCGATTACGAGATGGACATGTAAGGGTTTGGCACAAGGAGACCCTATGTCTCCAATCTTATTCAATATAGTTACAAGTGATATTTGTAAAAATATTGTAAATGTGTATATATCACAATATGCGGATGACTACGTCCTATTTATCACTGGTCATGATACAAGATTCATGACCACAACTCTTCAGGAAGCCATTGACAACTTGTCCAATTTACTGGGAATATTAGGCCTTGAACTGTCACCTACGAAAAGTAAAGTATGTTTATTCGCTAGGGGAAGAATATTACAACAGGCAAATATAATTATGAACAATACCAGTTTAGAACAGGTTCAAGCAGTTAAATATTTAGGACTCTGGCTAGATTCGTCTCTGAGGTGGGGCAAACAGATCAATGAAATTTGCGAGAGGAGTATGAGATTTCTAAATGTTTTTAAGGTGCTGGCAGGTTCGTCTTGGGGAGTTCATCCAATGCATTTGAGGCGGATGTATATTGCAATCATACGCAGTCGGTTAGATTACGCAAGCTTTTTGTTCGATAGTAGCGCTAAAACTAAAATTTCAAAATTAGACAAAGTCCAAAACCAAGCTATGAGAGTAGTTGGCGGTTTTTTGAAGAGTTGCCCAATCCATGTGATGGAGTCGGAGTTAAGTCTTCCCCCGTTATTTGTTCGTCGGAAATACCTAGCTGCAAAATTTTGTCTAAAAGCTAAGTCTATAAGTGATAGTGACACCTTTTCAATAATATCAAAACTGACAACATTATGTGAACACGCATCATATTGGAGTAATAGGAAAAAACCGTTGCTAACTATAACTCATAGTGAGTTATGTAATCTAGCTATACAGCGATCTGAAAGACTGGAGATGTTCTCACTGTCGACTTGGACAGCAAATGTAGATATTAAGTGTCATATTAACCTTACCATTAACGACATAGCAGGACCTAAGAGATCCCATACTCCTTTAGCACTTTTAAGACAGTCTATAGAAACTATTGCACGAAATTATGAAGGTTTCTGTCAGATCTACAGTGATGGGTCTAAAGATGATAATGGAACAAGTGCAGCATTTTTTGATCCTCAATCTAGCACAGGAGCCAGTTTTAGGCTGAATCGTAAGATATCGATCATGGCAGCAGAATTATATGCAATTTCTGAATGTTTATCGTACTTGATGTCATGCAAATATACCAAATATGTGATACTCTGTGATTCTAAGAGTGCTTTACAACATTTAGTTCGTTGTACCGCTGGAAAAAGAGGCATGCCGGTGGCTTATCACATCTTAGAAACATATTTACTGTTGAGAAGTAGTGGCAAATTGATTAAATTCCAATGGATTCCATCACATGTAGGTCTGACAGGAAACGAGCAAGTAAATAAGTTAGCAAAAACTGGGATATATGAAGGGATTTATGTGAGCCAGCTACCTTACTTCACGGAAATATTAGGTGATATTAAAATAGCTTGTACAAAGCTGTGGAAAGAATATTTTGATAAAAGATCCAAAGAGAAAGGTATATGGTACAGGACAATCCAGTCTGAACCACCACGTATTCCCTGGTTTATGGATGTCCAGCTGAATAGGAAACTGCTTGTAACAAGTATGCGTCTGCGATCCGGACACATTCCATTGAATGCGTTTGGTCACCTTATGAAGGTGGTTAACACCTCGAATTGCACTATTTGCAATAAGAGAGAGGACACGTACCACGCATTGGTGGAGTGTGCCCGGATTGGGGCAGAACGCAGAGCGGTGGAATCGGAAGCTGGACTTAGATTAGGAGACGTGGGCATGTGTAACATAATTTTATCTAAGCCTACATCTAAATTAGCTGTTAAGATATATTATTTAATTTGTAAATTAATTAAGTTAAGATCATAGATATTTAGGTCCATTTTGTAAATCTATAGGGCTGGCATAATCATGAATTGATAAAAGCCTTTTTTTCTAATAAAGATTTAAAAAAAAAAAAAAAAATATGTGTAACATGTGCACTACAGCTGACAGCCTCCGAATACATATTTTTATACTTGGCGAATGTCGTGTGTAATATACACAGTTACTAAGCTAACATTAGTTTCTAGTCGCCAGATGTCTGCCACAAAAAACAGAATTCAAACTAGGCGGGAGCCTGTTGTTTATCCACACGTTGATATTATTACTTTATATTTTATCAAACAGCCGTTTAGATGGCCAGCGAACGTTTATGAATAAAATTACCTACGGGTTTTAAAATCTAGTTGGTTATGAATGAGATTATTGCGACATTTTTAACCGTAGATCAAAAACTAGTTTTACTAGTTGCGCTTACTGACCTGATATCCTAAAATCAGGATCTACAGGCGTAGGTATAGGTCCAGGAGTTAATTCTGGTCGAAGTTTTCTTAGACCGGCCACCACCCGTGGTGCCGGCGATTGTTCTCCTACAAGCATCGCCTTATCACAACATCGCACTGTAAAACACTTTCCACCACACTGTTAGAACAATTCATCACTAAAATATCACAATAAACAATCCAGTATTTCGAGATTTTTCACAAATTGTTTGTTTTTAATCCCTTCAATATTTGACAATTGAACTCAAAACAATAACTGTCAAAATCGCTTTTTAAAATTCGAAGTTCGTTACAAATTGCGCGCAGCACATTTTGTTGTTCGTTCTGTGCGACTCGTCGTCTTGTCACTGTGTTACCGACTGGCCGGCCGGCCGGCGTATCAATGAATGAATGAAGTTGATTTGCTGTACGCCCCACTTCTTTACGCCACTACTACTACGATATGAGACGAGGGTGCGGCTGCGAAAACAGCTTGTGCCATCTAGCGGTGAGTGGAACATTTAATAAGTTTTATTGCCAATCTTCTGATCTGAACAAGCGAATCTCGATCTCGTATTTATTTTTTAAATACCTACATAAGCGTTGACAGTATACGTGATATTATTATGAATAAAGATGGTTTTTTTTAAATTTACCCAGAGTCTTCAAAAAAGAATATTTTACATGCACCAATTAATATTATTTTTAAATAAAAAAAGTCTTTCACAAAATAATTTCCATAACTTAATACAGTGCCATCTATTATGCAATAGCAGATAACGAAAAGTTTACGCAAGTTCGATAGTACGTGCTGCCATCTATGATGCATTTTAAAATTTACTAAAGTTGTTGATAGATGGCGATAAAATATGCGTAGGTAGCGCCACCTAGTTACACATGTGAGAACGTAAACGTCACCTGAACAATGTTTTGTCTTTGATGTTCCAAGAAATATGAACAGATGGCGTTATTTAGAAAGTGGAGTAATAAGTCGTTTGTAATTTTCTTAAGTATTTCATAGAGGGCACTACGTGTACCGTTTATTGAAATATCGCACAAAACTTTAGCTTAACAAAGCTCATACAATCTTTAGTCTTAATTATTTCAATCAATTAGAAGCCTTAGTCAGTATTAATTAGATAAAAAACTGCTTGGTGTGTCTTACTCAACGCAAGATTTTGGTAACATAGGTACTATTAGACATGAAAATATTTCCTTGTTTTAACGTTAAACGGAGTCTATGCGCAACAACAAAATGCACGGTTTGTAGGTACCAACAATTACTTTTCAAAGGATGATTCGATTTTTATATCGATTACGGTTTGTCGACAGTTCTATTGTGTGATGTTTTATTCCACATCGATGCTTTATTGGTGCGATGTAACGTTGCGTTAGTGAGAAAAATGCTATAGCGAAAAACTGTTGTGGTTTTTTAAGCTTAGTTCTGAAATATTTTGAACTGTTTTCTGAAGTGACGAAAAAAAAATTTTACAAAAAAAAAGGGGTAGGTACGCAGTTGTTACACAGTTTCTGTACCTAATCTAAAATATCGGGATTTTCAACATTTTTTTATTTATTTTGTAATTTATCATCTTAAAAAAGTAATTTTTGGGATTGAGGGTTCAACTAAACACGAAATCCGATACATATATCATTTATTATTGTAAGGTTCATCATTCTCATTGTACACATGGAAGACTGCGCATGTCAACAAAATACATACATATAGGAAGACATCGAGATCAAAATAAATGGCACATAAATAACATTAATACACATAAAACAATTTTAAAGCAAACATAAGGCACTTACCCTACACACTACTGACTAAAACATACATAAATTACAACAAATTAAAGCTTTTTTTATGGAAGAAGAGACTATTAATATCACAATAGGCGAGTGACTGGGGACCTCACCAAGGACGCCATTTGCTATCCTCGTCCGCCGGTGGTCCCTCGCCTTGACGTTCTTTTTTTTCATCACAAAAAGCCTCGAGTTGACGTCGGGCCGCCTCTTGCTTTTTGTACTCCTGGTACTCAATCAATTTCCTTTTCTTTTTAGGTGGTAAGTTGCTGTAATCCATCGGCAATTCGCAGTGTTCCGGAAGACTGGGTGTCACCTCAACTTTGCTCGGGGGAGTCGCGTCTAATTGATTAGCGCCGGAGCATGCGACAGATTTTTTCGGCGACTGCGCAGCCTCGGTCGCCTTCGCCGGTGATCTAACTTTCCGTAAATCAAGAGTGTCGTGGTTCGTGTTGGGTGGTGAGTATTGATACGAGTACTCGCCTCTGTACGGCTCCTCTCTCTGTAAATATTTATGTTCGGGCGCCGGCTCACAGCTCATGTTCACGTCAACGTTGTCGTTGCTACGTTTGTCCATTATGTGTTGCCGTATTTTTTGTAGGATTACATCTTTCGCCTCGGCCGGAACTCTTTTGAAATAAGGCCCGTTTCTTTGGCCGTTCATTTGTTCTGGCGGACTGTGATGGTTGATATTATCGACCGTTGTGAGCAGCCCAGTGGGAGGTACTTTATGGGTGACCCTCGCCGCATGTCGGTTGTACGCCCATTGTTTTGGGCCGTCGCCGGAGTACACGGAGTCTTCCGCATCTGAAGATGATCTGTCGTGGTCGCTGTAGTAATGTTGTCTGTCGGAGATAACGGAAGACGGCGAAGTCGGGGGAGAGAAGTTAGGTCTGTCTGGTACTTGAATGGTAAGTGGTTGAGCAGTGATGAGTCTTGACAGGTGGCTGATTAGATTTTGGCTGACGTTCGCGTCCAAGTCTGGCACAGACATAATAAATCTGCATGCCTCAGCCGCACATTGTCCGAAACCCGCTTGGAACTTCTTGGCTTCATAAACCGGGTCTCTAGGGCTGTGCAACTTTGTGAGATGGTTAACGGTTAACTCAAGGATATCTGCCTTCTCCAACTTGCTCAGGTTGTCGTCATCGATCTGTGACAAAAAAGAAAAAGTGAGTAGAGTATAGCGCAGGCGCAGTGGCGCGGGGCAGGTGCGCGCGCGCGTTCTCACGGTACGAAACGTCACATTAATATAACTGTACATATATGTGAATAAGCAACTCCTGTTTCTTAATGGAACTTGTACTTTTATATTCCTGTTTTGTGTCGGTACTTGGTAAGTACCCAGTAATAAACAGAAGGACAACCGGTTTCATGATAAAAATAAATGTGTGTGTATGAATGATGGATCGAATTTTGATGAACAGTAAAGAAGGATAGTTTTTAAGCAAACATATTATGGCTGTGCTAAAAATAGGTTTGATATCTGTTATCTTTAGTGGTGTGGTTTTATCTTTTATCTTTGATAACTCTCTGCTTAATTTAGAACACTTGAGCTAAATATAGAATATTGAATGACTATTCATTGTTGAAAATATCTAGATATTGCTCATTCCCCACTTGAAACATAAATTCTATAGTAATGCACTAAACCGGCACTTTAGATAAACAAACAGACCACATATTCATTTATGTTTTTTTTTACTAAAAGTGTACGACATTCGATTTTCATAAAAGTATTACTTAAAATAAATAAACAAATTAATAAATATACATACCTCCAAAGCTCCGACCATAAGGTCTTTAAGTTCGTCCAAACAGCGATTGATGCGCGCGCGCCGTTTTCGTTCCAAAAGTGGTTTTGTGATCTTCTTATACTTTGCTGTCTTTGACAGCGGCGCCGGATCCGAAGACATTTTCGTATCTGTTAAATAATTCATTGAATTAATCACCTGGTGTTTAATAAACACATTTTTGGTTTAATTAATTTTAATTGCCTCTATCGGTTGTAAAACTACAGGTTTATTTTTATTCACAAAATATAAAACTAGTGACGTCTAAAAATGTAAGTAGGTACAAGTTTTCAAAAAATATGCAAACATGGAAAATTTTCTAAAACCACATGGATCATCAAAAGTATAAGTCAAATTACTGTTCAAATACAGGGACATCTGCCTACTACCTACATTAAAACATTACTCAATAAACTATTAGTCTTTAACGTAAAAAAAATACTCACTTTTAAAATAAGGGTCTCCGCGTGAACACTTAACACACACTAACTTAATCGTCGGCACAGTCAGGAGCTTGCAAGCACAGGACGCGCGTCTCCACCCGCGCCTCGGCTCCAACTGCCTGAAAAAAGCCTTCTTCCCGCCCCCGCGCACCCGCGCCCCGCGGCCCTTCCTCGCCCTGTCCCATTCATACTGCGCAGGAGCACGTGTGGCCCGACGATCGAGTTTCAAGCATGCGTAACATACTTTCCCAGAGAATTCTTGGAGAACACTTTGGTTTTTTGTTGTATGAAATATTTTAATAACTGGTGGGGCTTAAACAGAGTTTTTAGTTAAAGTATTTCATGTGGGCTCTGTAAATCAAAGGGCACGTGGCATCCATGTTTTTTTCTTGGTAATTTTACAAAGAATGTCGTGTCGGACAAGATTTTGTTGGCTCAGGTAAAGTGGTGTAGGAATGTTAATCTTGATTCAACGCAGGACATGAATTTGAATGTACGATTACATCTATAATCATAAATCTACATACAGATGTGGTTTAACAAATTTATTAACAGTTATTAAGCCAGTAGTGTTTATTGAACAAGCAATCCTTGATACGAAAACAAACAAAGGTAAATAAGCGGTTCTAAAGTTAGTAACCACCCAAGACCACTTTTCCTGTTAGCGGTACCTATTCACAGTTTCAAACTCAGTAATGTCTATAGAAAACATAATGTAAACATCACAATAACATTTACGACACGTTATTTAAAAACCGTATTGTAATTAGTACCACACTGTTAACAGAATTTATCTTTTAATATTTGATGTTCAATCTTTCCGACATTCGAACTTTGTCGGCGTTTTCTTTCTCAAAAGAAAATGACGTAGACAAAAGGCGGTGTTTATAAAGGTTCTTGGTAATAAATGGCACGGTCCAATCCCGGCACAAGTTAAATGGAACTTGCGGCACGGATTCGGCCGGTATTCTTTTTTCGGCCTTCGTCGTCGGCCAGGTAGGCGCGAGCCGAAGCATTCCGCGATTGGTTTTATCTTTTGTCATTCTTAACGTCGTTAAGATTGCCGTTTAAAAACTATATAATTATAGGTTATTCGGCTTTTTAAAGTCCCTTTTGAATTTTTAATGTTTGCGTTAAAAAAGCGGGGTTGCCTGCCTTGGTTTTTTTTTGTTTTAATTTTATGTTCTGTTAGGATCGTTTTATGGTGGTTTAAAGCTGCTCAATAGTCGGTAATTACGATTAATTAGTTTATAGAAGAAAATGTGTTTTTGCATATAAAAATTTGGGCAATCATCTGTTTGATTTTAGTAAATATTTACTTAATTATTCTTGAAACAGTACTGTTGAAAATTGACTAATTAGACATTGTGAATGAATGAATATGTCATGCGAAGTGAACAGGTTTTAAAAACGCAATAATTTAAACGATGATTCAATTCCTTATCCTTTCTCATTCATATCCTAATGAGATACATTAGTATAATTAAATACACATAGGTACATACATACATACACTTGTTATTGGAAATAAATTATTATATGCTTGATATCAACTTAAATATGTACCTAATTAACTACCTAATCTGTCTGAATCATTGAATGACATAAAACATAGTCGCAAAAAAATATAAGTAACTTAGAAAAATAACAGTTCTTTTTTTTCTTCAGACCTTTTATCATAAAGAAATGTGACACATTAATAAATAAATAACACATAAGAAAACTACATTAACACAGATTTAAAATTAATTTAGCTTTATACGTATTTTTCATTGGCTGACTAACCTTACTAAACAATACATAAATGTTCACCGTAGTTTCACTTCCGCGGCTCAAATTAAATCATATCATAAAAATCATAACATATTTATTTTTCTCAACATCAATATGTTACAGGCACTATTAGCATTTTGCTTAAACGGTGTTATATAGAGAAAGGTGTCTGAAATAGGAAGATCCTGTGGTACACAGATCACCTCACCGTTTATATATTATACTAGCTGCCCCGACAAACTTCGTACCGCCTTTTAAACCTTCCCTGGACTTCCACAAATAATTCAAAACCAAAATTAGCTAAATCGGTCCAGCCGTTCTCGAGTTTTAGCGAGACTAACGAACAGCAATTGATTTTTTTATATATAATAGAATATAAGACAATTAAATTAAATTATTGGTTGTACTAGGTTGTTATATAGCATTCTTCAATAAATGCACTATCAAACACAAAATAAATGATTTATTGATCAAATTTATTTTTCAAATCGAACCAGTTGTTCCTGAGATTAGCGCGTTCAAACTCTTCAGCTTTATAATTTAAGAAGATTAGTATAATATTCCTAAATCTATCTAAATCTATCAGTCGGTAGTACTTGTCTACTGCTGAATATAAAGGCCTTACTAATTAAATATTAATTAGTAAATATATCGCAGTAGGTATTGTTCTTATCACCACGATTAGTCTTGCAGACAGATCGGTAAAAGTGTCTGCTGATTACATTCGACTGTCAATTATGGCGGAAATACCTTAGTGCTTGGTAATTAAATCCTTTTTAGTAATTAATATCTGTATGTTATACCTATCCATTTTATATAACACTAGCGGCCCGTCCCGGCTTCGCACGGGTGGAGGACCCGGTCTAAAATTTGAGATTTAAACTATCCTGTCTCTCAAGTTGGATCGAACTGCACATGGTGTGCGAATTTTATTATAATCGGTTAAGTGGTTTAGGAGTCCATTGAGGACAAACATTGTGACACGAGATTTATATATATTAAGATTTCATTCAAAAAAACTACAGTTTTTCAAGAAAATTGAATTGTAAAATGTATAAATGTGGGTATATGAAATTATTTTTCAATGTATTTTACGATAAAAAAGGTGTTGTTGTTTAAATGTTTTACTCGTATTTACCTTTGTTCGGATTGGCCCATAAAACATATTAATCAATAAATATATTTCATTTTATTTATTTTACTCTTAACAGGGTTCTATTGTAATATTAGTATACCTTCTTTAATAAACAAATTTAATAGTCTCGTGTTCCTTTTACCATTATGTTTGACAAATAAATGATTCTGATTTTGACCATGATAAATTCACCAGTTTCCTTATATTTATTATATTGGAAACTCCTTTGGTAGTAACCAACTCTAATTTAGTAGTCCAAGGGTCAAATTAGAACGCTTAAAAGATTTTTTATATTTCAGTTGTTCAGCATTTGAACTAGATGGCGCTGTGTGCTTTCTATTAGACGTTTCTTCAGTCTACAAACGCCTTATCACAAGATTTTTATATTTTACCTGCAGCGTAATTGAAGTGTTTATTATGTTTACTGCTTGGGAAATGAAAAGGTGCCTCTAATGTTGGAATGAGGAACAATTTTTTTTCAAAGTTCTTGTTAACTTAACATTGAAATCGTCACATCGGTGATGGAAAAGATCGTTTGGAAACCTGGATGTATATAATAAATATGTAATTTCAAAGCTATGTGGCTTGTGGTGTTCTCAGTAACGACATAATCAGCTCAGACACCAGAGGGTGACCACATCCTCACTCGAAAGAGAAGAAGAATGATTGACGAACGTCGAACAGTTCACCGTTCAATTTGACAGGCCTGTTTGTCTAGTGGTTAGTGACACTGACTGCTATGCTGGAGGTCGTGGGTTCGATTCCCACCCAGGACACAATCATGTTTGATGAGCACGATCATTTGTTCTGTGTCTGGGTGTAATTTATGTACCTATTTAGAAATATTGAGTTGATGATTAGAGTTATCTAGTACCCATAACACAAGCTCTGCTCAGCTTGGGACTAGATGGCGTTGTGTGATAGTTGTAAAATTAATTACGAATAATTAATTGTTTTTAAAACCTTTCTAACCGATATTCGTTTCCCATAACAATGATATCAGTTATACTCGAAAACTTAAACTTTCCCACCACTTGACACCTTGTTAACATACCGCACATTTTGAAGTTATGACGTCATACTTATCGATACTCCCGAAGCATTTTTGGACAGGGTTGGTAAACCTTTTACTTGAAGGGTGTTGACCCATTTTTATTTGGTAAAATCATCAAAATATGAGTCACCAACCCTAAGAGAAGCAGTTCGAGTCTGACAGTCTCTTACTGTCAGACTCGAGCTAAGCTTTTGGACGGTTCCGCGATTCCGGTAGACATTGGATCCTCTATGGGGGCGCTGTCATATTGCTCACAACTCTTTGAACCGCTCTCGGAACAGGCATGGTCCATAATCGGACGGCGAGTCACCCAATACACGACGTCATCTTAGCAAGGCCTTAGTTACACCATATTTTTCGTAAATTTTCTCATTCAGTCATTTGTCATAAAAATATTTCAGTATCTACTTATCAATCTAGCCTCTTATTTCTTTCAAGATTAAGAATCATACGATTTTGTTTTCCTCCGATATTGGAGGCTTGTCACGAAATTTATTTTTTTCTGTCGAAATGACATGCAAAAAGGTTTTCTATCCCCATCACCTAAGGTTAGGAGTTAGTTATGAGATTAACAACGAACCTAGCCAAAGCTCAGTGACAAGATCTGAAAATAAACCTTTTCTGCTTATAGTTAATGTACATATTCCTTTAAAAGACTGTGGCCAATCGTTTCATACAAATAAAACGGAAACTTACGTCGCGTTGTGTACGGAGGAGCTTTTGAATTAGCCGGCTATCATAGGGGTCCGGTTAGTTACTAACCTGGTAATGCCTGGGTAGTTATTACTCATCATGTTATTAAGTCATCTCTGTTCGCAAGACGATCTCCGGCCACCGTAGGCGCGGGCATGCGGACAGCGAGTAAAGGGAAACTCGCTGTTCGACCATGGACCATGCCCGGGTCGACGGCGCGTCGTGTTCCACGCGCGCCTCAAAGAGCTGTCAGCAAAATGACGGGGCCCCCTCTCAGAGGGCCATAGCCTGCCGGGGTCGCGGGACTTATTTCTATTACCGTGACCCCGGAACATAAAGGGCTACTGAAGGACACCGTGGATTTTAGTCAGTACAAGTCTGACAGTACCTCCCGCCCTGCCCGGGGTTGGAGGTCTCATTTGATGATTTTACCACGCTAAAAAAAAATAAAAGTCATCCCTGTTCCTCGTGGAGACAATTTTAATCACAGACAATACTTGTTACTCAGGCGTCAAAGTCTTATTTTATTCCAAAATTAAAATAAATGATAAATTAGATTAAACGATTAACACAGCAACAAGATATTATTTTGTTTTGTTGTATATTCTTATCGATAACGATTCTATAACTGTCGGGTTTTTCTCATCCTGCTTATGTAATCAGGCTCTGTGTAATTATGATACTGTTTAGGTTATGTATTTATTTAGTCACATAATAATGATAATTTATCATGAGATATAGTACCTATGGTGACCTAATAAAATATTGAATTACCATTTTGCTCAACTGACAACTGATTACCTTTGACCCTTACCTTCCGGCCTCACGAAATCATCAGCTTATATTTGTCTAATAGTTCAGGATCAGGTCAAAGGGTAACCGTTACCCTGTAACGTAAAGGGCTATTGAAGGACACTGTGGATTATAGTTATTACGAGTCTGACAGGCCCTCGAGTCCCGCCCTGAGAGTGAGGAGTTATTTGATGACTTTATCACGTAAAAAAAGGGGCAATGGATCATTTAGTACCCTAAATCGTATCCCTAACACGTAATATCAGCTCCTGAAAGAAATTAAAATTATCAATCAAAAATACTAAAAAGCCGAGTCCCAACATTGTGTGACCTTGGGTCAACACATAGCCAGTATCACCCATTATATTCTTTTAGAATTGATTATAGAATTATGCACCGTTGTGACCTTTTGACCTTTCAAATGCCAGTTTTATGTTCCGTCAAGAGATTAGTGGACGCCGAACTAGTGGAGTATAAAATTATATTTATGTCAGTGCGTGAGAACTGCCTTGATGATAATTCTGGATGTGTAAGGTCATTGAGACTATTTATGGTTGTGTTTTATGGTTTACCTGCTAATGACAACGGCACACCTGAGATTTAGAGCGCCTTCACATCTTCCTTTATTCAGGGTAGGCTCTAGGTTGCGTATACTTTAGTGTGAAGGCGCTCTAAGTTATAAATCCACGGGTACGCAGCAATCTCGGTAGTAAGACCCCTCTTTGGGAGCAGTTGGAGAGGCTCTCGTCATTGGTCCAGGCCATGCTGCGGGGCGAAACGAAATCGAAAGCAGTCACCTCCTTCAAGGAAGCAGTCTTGCTCGCGATGGAGGAGGCGCGGGTTGCGTGAGGGAGAGTACAGCGTCCTCACTCCGCCGAAGTCGCAGTGATACACGCCCATGGCGCTGGACATCGGCAGACGATCTCCGGCCACCGTAGGCGTGAGCATGCGGGCGGCGGGAACATGCCCGGGTCAACGACGCGTTGTGTTCTACACGCACTTCAGAGAGTGTCAGCACAATGACGGAGTTCCCACTTTAGAGGGAAAAGCGTACCGGGGTCGCTTGGCTAACGAATTACTGTGACCCCCGAACAAAAAGGGCTATTGAAGGACACCGTGGATTTTAGTCAGTACAAGTCTGACAGTCTCTCCGGCCCTGCCTTGGGTGGGAGGACTTATTTGATGATTCTACCATGATAGAAAAAGGCCTCTTATCAAAAAGACATCAAAATAAATACGAGCTTACAGATATAACAGTCGCGACTGTAATCTGTAAGATTATAATGAATAATAAATACTGAAAGATGGAAAAATAGATAACGTCAATTGACGTTATGTTTTATCTATCTTTCAGTATTTCCGTTTTATTTGAACACGTCAGACTGTGGTGGTGCTTATCAGACCTATCGCTAGACTCAGCACAACGCTAAAACTCTTTAATGCCGGCCACACACGTTACAGTAAACTTGCGCATATCTAGACTTGCGCAAGTATACTGTAACGTACGCCTGGGTGTCACCACTGCGAAGATTGCCCGGAGGACACAGTAGAACATACGGTGCAAGACTGCCCAGCCTGGGCAGATCACCGACGTGTCCTCACGGCGGCGGTGGCGGAGACCATGCTGCGGGGCGAGACGGAGTGGGAAGCGGTCGCCACCTTTTGCGAAGCAGTAATGCTCGTGAAGGAGGTGGGCAGGCTGCGAGAGAGAGAGGACAGCGTCCTCCCTCCGCCCCAACCGCAGTGGTACACGCCCATGGCGTCGGACGTCGGCATATGATGACCATGCCCGGGTCGACGGCGCGTCGAGTTCCACGCGCGCCTCAAAGAGCTGTCAGCAAATGATGGGGCCCCCTCACAGAGGGCCAAAGCATGCTGGGTTCGCGGGACTTATTTCCATCACCGTGACCCCGGAACATAAAGGGCTATTAAAGGACACCGTGGATTTTAGTCAGTAGAAGTCTGACAATCCCTTCCACCCTGCCCGGGTTGGGAGAAATCATTTTATGATATTGCTACGCAAAAAAAAAATACCGTGGCCGTGGTTCGTCTCCCGGAGATTAGACCCCCTGTCACAAATATTGCCCCGGAGGCAGCCATTACAAAAAAAATCTTATCTTTCAAGGTAAGCCGAAAACTATGCAGTCCTCCTTTGCTTTGCGCACATTAGCCGGATGTAATTGCATGATAATTATATTGATAATGTCAAAGATAGTCCCATAACCGGATCGAACCGGTTTAATCCAGACATGATATGGCAAAATCTAAGATAGTGATTTAAACTCGACATCAATAGATAGTAGATAAGTGAACCACCCCAAACTGATTTAATCTAGAAGGTGGCAGAAGAGACGATTGGTAGAAGACAACGACGATACATTACTAGACTCCTAATAAGGCGACCGATGTCTGTCAACTCATTAGGCAAAAAAGTCTTATATCCGTCTTATTTCGACCACTCTGTGAGCCGTAAACATACCTTGAGACAGAACAGACCTTGAGTTAGCCAATCACAACGCAGAACCCCGTCCCCCTCGCTTACGTAGTACCTCAGCGAGTTGACAGAATAGTTTTTGTTCGTTAGATCGTGCATGCGGAGTCTAGTAATATATCGTCGTTGGTGTAATGGCTGCTAGCGATTGACGCTTTTCTGCGAATTCGATTCCGCACGGAACAAATATTTGTAAGACCTGTAGGCCGTTGTTCCGGGTCTGGGTTTTGTTATCTGAGCTTAAATGATTCCTACCCCACCAACGCTATAGTGGAAATTACTAGTGTGAGGCAACGTTTTTTAATTATTTTATACATTTTTTTTATAGATTTACTGTCAATTTGGCCGAGCACTACTAAGGGACCTGGGGGTCTACTCCCTTAGTCCGACAACGAAGATACGAGCCCGTACGAAAGTCACTCATAATTTTAAGTGCACCCCAGTCTTTTCTAGTTTTGAATTATTAATATCTGATAACATATCAGGAGTGTAATAATGTTATCACTTTTTAATCGTATCATTAACGAATCAAAATGTTATCACTTTTTAATCGTATCATTAACGAATCTTATGTCTGCGAGTGATAGTGTTAGGCGCGTCCGAAACTTCGGCTGTAGCTACGAGATATGTGTCTATATAGTAGTGCCTTTGGTGTCGATGATGTCTATTCTTAGTAGAATAGAAATGATTGTCTCACGCTTGCAGTATCAGAAAAACAAAAAAAAAAAAAAAACGTGAATTAATACCACGTATCTTTCTTGTTTTTGCTGGCAATAATTTCGGATACCTAAAACCTCATATCTAAATCCTATAGATACCTAATGGCTTCGTTATCATTTCGGCCAGCCGAAACTCGTGCGTGGGTGTCTTTGTTTATCATTGGCACGCGTGGTCCGTGGGAAATGTGCGACGATCTGTTCCCACATCAGGACAAATACCTACCGCGGCAGTCGTAGTGGTGTAACACGTGACAGGTGAATCAGGTTTTTTTGGTAAAGTTGTTTTTTAATGGGTTTTATTTAAAGTAGCTTTTATTAAATAGCATTATTGTCCACTACTAAGTCAGCCACAAATCAAAATAATAAATTGATATAATAAGCCAATCCAAGAAATAGTCGACGGAGCCCCGCCTAGCAGGGCTCCTATTTCTGTCAGCAGAGTTTAAAAGAACCTAAACAAACCGTACTTCGGGGTCGTGTTCCTCATTATCATTACTGAGGGTCGTGATCCTCCATTGAAAACAGCTTTTTACTTAGAGAACAGCATATTAAATTTGATCGGACGATTGCAGACCGCTGCGACCTCTAGCTAGTTTACCATCCACCTTAGTTTCCACCAGGATTCCAAAGGGATAACTTTCGAGCTTCCCACGAGCATAAGCTATAAGGGCAGGAGACTTATGATGAATTTAACGTAAACATTATTCGATACTTCAAATTTAAAACCGTATTCGAATTCCAAAAATCGATAACTTTCACACGTACGTCACTAAGTCAAAGTAAGCGTGTGCGTCACCAAACTGATGGCTCGAAGATGTGTGAAGAGCCCGTAATTGTTTTATTATGTTAAAAAAAAAAAAACTGTTGAGTCATTGTCGTGAGATTTAGTCTGTGGTGCGGTTATGACAGTTTTGCTATCAAGGCCGGGTTTCCCCTATTATTATTTTACTAATGGTCTAGACTAACTTGGTAGTATGTGGCAGTTAAGATGGGAAGAAAGCCAGTATTTGATGTTGGCAGCAGATTTCTAAATAACTTACATGGTGGATGCTCAAGCTTGAGCAAAAGCTTTTTTAACAAACTTCAAAAATGGAGGAGGTTCTCAATTCGGTCGGTATTTTTTTTTTCAGTGTCAATATAAATTCTAACTTAAGAGAAACTTTTACATTGAGTTGATAATAAACGATTATTATTATTATAAAAAAAAAACGAGTTTAAATACATTCATCATACAATACCATGCTATGATATTTTTCTATTGCAATTATTTGAGTATACAAGGAAGTATTTCCTTATGGACCCATGTGTTAAGTTTATTTTTGTATACGTGAAATCAATCTTCACAATTGATGAACGTCGTCACATGCCAAATATCTACCACTATTTAGTTTAGCTAGGCACATAGGTGTGACGTCATAATTAAACAAATCATAAACTTAACATACCTACTGACTATGTTTCAAAGTAATGCTTATTGTGACGATGAATCACATAATCCTGAGAAATGAATCTTGTTCGGGGTTAAAGCCCGGTATTATAAACAAACTGGATTGTTTCACACAGTCTTTGCTCTTTGTTTTGATTTGGTAAGTTAAACTTTATGGTAGCCTAGTGCTTTGATAAGGATAGACCACCATCACTTCTAGTTTTTTCTAAAAACGATGTCTCACGCTATGATTTTCTTCTGTATCGTGGGTGCGTTTACATACATAGAAACTCACATACATAAACATCAAGACCCGAGGTAACTACTTGCAGATCATACAGTAATATTTGTTCCATGAATTACTTTACGACCCCGTGCCCGAAAACTGATGCAATAAATTACCTTTTAATACACGCACGTTCCTATGGTTTTTATAGTAACTATTTATTTTTTTATGGTGGGTTTAAAGTCGACAATGGGTGGAACTTCAGGGTGCACTTCCTGAGTTTGGCCCCCAAAACTGAACCGGACAGCAGCCGCCCTCAGGCGACTAAGTCTAGGTTTTGTGAAGTGACGGTGAAAAAGGCCATTAATTTCATCTACATTTCTTTGGGTTTTAGGGCTATCCATTGAAAGAATATGGATTGAAATGGAGGCAGTTTTTTCATGGGCAGCCAAAAGAGAGTCTTCAAACAGTGGCTGAAGTCAAACTACGGTTTATGACGACAACGAACACTTTTTGAAAATCAGCAAGTAAGAATGGTCGTTTTTTTAATCTTTTTTTAAGAGATTTTTCGCAAATGCGAATATGACACTCTGTCTGTATGTATAAATCGAAAATGGTCGATTTGGAGTTTTAATAAAAAAAATACCAACTCGTCGATATTGCGCTATAGCACGTAAAAGAAAGTTTTTTATTAAGAGAAGACAACAAAATTACTCCAATTAAAACTATGTGTAACAAAAAGGCATAACACAACAAAACAAATCAGTAACGATTGTTTTAATTTGTAACGATCATCAATTAATCGGTTCAATTTACGTACCGATTTTTATTGAACTTTTGTTCGGAGAAAAACCGTTATTTTTAAAACAAAAAAATCACGAAGAATTCGAGAATATTGTGCAGAACAAAAACTTAAAACTAGCAATAAAATTCAGCACAGTTTATGGTTATAACAATTCAGTACTGTTAGGTTTTAGTTATAAAGTTTTTAATGCTTTGGCTAAGGATTTTGCCGACAGAGCGTTTTTTTAAGTTTTAAATGTCCTTTTCGGAGCGTGCGGTGGTTGACATAAATTAGGGGTAATAATCGTTAAGATTTTAAGGTTTAACGGCAAGTTAGTGTGCTTTTGTCTGTTCGTCTTTAGAATATTACTAAAAAAATGTTTTTGGGAAGCGGGCTTCATGATGTGGGTGCTATGTTTGTTTGGTCTTTTAATTTCATGACCCCATCGGTCTTTTATTTTTGCACTTACCTACATTTTGTTAATATTGAGATAAATGATCTATGCTGTTTATGATTTAAAAATAACTTAACCTTTGCTCTTCTATTATCGCAGATTTTATCAGTGGGTTTTTTCATCGAACGACAGTTACAGTCTACACCTAATCAATCAAGCAAAATACTTTATCATTTCACTACGAAAGCAAAAAATATCCTACCGTTACTTATTTTAAAAGCTTTACATAAATAAATGGCTACTTTCCACAAACCGATTACGGACGGAAGCCGACCTCAATGTCAGCGTTTATCAGCGCGCTTATCAACCGCTGAACCGCCGGTGTGCACGCGCCCTAAACAGATAGTTTACTGAACTAGTCCGCAGCGCCCGCGCAGCTAATTGACACGACAGTCTTCCACGGCGGAAGCGATAGCAGAATCATCAGTGGAGATAAAAAATGGGTTATGGGAGTTTTTTTTTGTTCAATGTCATCCTTCCAGGTTCCTATCTGTCCCATACACTTAGGCACGTTGAAGGTTTTTTGTGGTTTTTACAAACTGCAGTAGGATTCAACGGGAAATTAAGATTTTTCTTACAGTTACACAGGCGCAGTCGCAGCCTGAAACGGAGTGGGTCATTCACTACACTAATAAAAAATAGGTAATATCTGGAATAAAAAAAAAACATTATTCCACAAGACACTTTTTTTTTAATTTTGCATTTCATCGTCATTATCATTAAACACAGCCTGACTCCAACCAGCTCGATATTGGACAAAAAATGATAAATAGGCCTTTGCCTTGGCATTTTCAGCCTTTTCTCCCTTCTTTCTAATGAGAAGTTTTCTTTTTCGAGTATTAAAAAAAAAGTAGTTTCCAAGAACTCTGTAGATGGCGTTGAACTGACTACGTTACTAGATTTATGCCTTCATTTTTGCACAAATCCACGAGGCACAGACTTCTCTTCTTTTTCTCTTGGCTCATTTTCTTTAAGGCGTGGAAAACTCATAAATTAAAAAGACTTGTCAATAAATATTTTTATCTTTTTCCTTGTTGTTATTTATTTCCAAATGCCAATAGTGTGATGTGATGTGACTGACAATGACATGACATGTACGGTACGTTTTAAGATCTCAAAATTACAATCAAGTGAAAAATATCAAAAAATGACGACGTTCCGTTCATTGCAGTAACATACCAAGTTCAGCGCCATCTATCCATCGACTAGGGAAAATCCCTCATTATACTTCCTACGCAGACGACGGGCAGACTCAAAAATTGCGTTTTTTAATCGCTACGATTTATCATTTAATTATTGTTTTAATGAATTGCACAAGAGAATTAATGTCAACGTATGACAGTAGCACTGATTAAATATAGCCACTGATCAGTAGTCATCAACTTCGGTAGCATGCCCTCAAGCAGTTATTAGTGTACATGGGCCGTATCTCGGTCGGTAGACTGGCATAAAGTTACTAAAATGTAAAATATTAAAAAGATACTGGCACTGAATACTGGTTGTACGATATTGTCAACCTACCAAGTTATGTTATTACCTTAAAAATTGTTATTTCTTAGTATTTCTGTAATAATCACGTTGAACAAAATTAAAACGCCGAATTAACTTACTTCAGACAGTATTTATTTGCAATAAAAGTTCCTTACTGATATTTAAAATTGTTACCTATAAATATTTTACTTTTAAAATCACACGCAAGGTGTGTGATTGCCCTATTGTAATCACACACTTGCATATGTCAACCTACAATCTTAACACTTTTAGGCCTGTCGCTTAATGACAGTAGTTATTCAAAACACTTTTATGCCAGTGATTTTTAATGATTTTAAAAATGGAACACGCCGCAATTCGCGCATAAAAACTTTTTAAATCAGTAGGGAATGTTTTTATGCGAAATACTCCATAATTATTCAAGCAATTTTGAACTAAATTACAAAGGGCTTAGGCTTTATGTGTTGCAAATGAAGATTAAAATATACCTACACAAGGTAGAAACCTCTAACTGTCAAAGTTTGACAGCGACATAAAGTTGCTAGCAATAATAATACCGTGTATTGATGACATGGTGATTTAGAAAACTGTCACTACTCTTGTTTCAAACTATCTCAAGCGAAAGGAATACCTATTTTTTTATGTCTATAATTTAATAAATTTTAAACGACATATTTCAACGAAAAGAACGACATTAATCATTCACACTTCTTACCAACTCAACGTATAAAAATTGTGTGCAGAAAATTAATCGTAAGCAACAAAAATAATTCGCAATTTAAAAAGCAAACATCATTATCTCATCAAAAACATCAACAATACAGTTGTCAAACAAGTTTAACGACAGTAAAGAACTAAATCAATCAACTGAGAACGATTTATCATCGACTCTGCTGACGGTACAAGTATCGATATAGTTTGGTAGGTATCGATTCTAAAGATATCTGTCAAAATTCGCTCCGGCCGGATGGCGAGCCGTGGGAACCGCAGACGATCGGTTTTCTCAAAAAACAACTATATCTATCACAAATAAAGATAACTCTTTCATTTTGATACAATTTTTTTATTCGATTCGCGAATCGTGAATTGGAATGAAATTAGTTTCTTTATTCCGGAGTTTTTATTCGGTTGTCTGTGCTACTCGATTTAGCGATTCTCGATTTAAATTTTTTATGTTCTTTAAAGAAGATGGGGTCACGTACTCCTTTATGAATTTCTTCGCTTGTATCATGCAGATTTTACGAGTTTTGCTGTTTATGCTGGCTGCAAATTGACAGCGTCAATATTGTTGATAATAAATTAAGGTGACCTACTTTAAATATTGTCTAAAGAGTTACAAATTCAATTGAAATGTTCAGTGTAAACTTTGGTTATTTGGTTGCTTTTATCAGGTAAAGACGGACTGGATATTAACCTGGATAATGTTACAGAGAAGTGTTCCCAAGTTTTGCAACTTCTCAAAGAGCGTCAGCAAAATGACGGGGCACCCTCACAGAGGGCCAAACCCTGCCGGGGTCGCGGGACTTCTTTCCATCCACGTGACCCCGGAACATATAGGGCTATTGAAGGACACCGTGGATTTTAGTCAGTACAAGTCTGACAGTCCCTCCCGCCCTGCCCGGGGTGGGAGGACTCATTTGATGATTGTACCAAGCAAAAAAAAAAAAGTTTTGCAACTTGAAAATAACTGATGGTTTTGATTGCTGTCTAGAAACGTATGGTGGGATCCCACCCACAGCTTCGTTCATCATTAATGGTGGAATTTATCACTATCACTATAATGTTAACATAATTATCTGTCCAATGAAATCGCCGATAGTGAAACAAGCAACGCACGCGCAGATGAAAAAATATTCTAAATTAAAATTTTAATTTATAGTCAAACGACAATATTTAAAATTACATTTTAATTTATTGTCGTTTGACAGTAAATTAAAAAATACGTTACAATATTTTAAATCAATTCATTCATTAATAATCTTAAGACCGTAAATTCCTCTAAAGTGACATCAAAGGTCACAAAAAATTACGCACAAAATCACTCAACCATAAAAAAAAAAACAAGATTAACAAAATTATATTATTTTTAAAAGCTACATAATGAGATAATTTTGGGAGTCGTAAGGCCCTTCGTACACAAGGCGACGCAAGTCTCCGATACCTTACGATTTCGGTATCCAGGCCACTATCGCAATACAATCCATATAGAGGCTCGTAAACACGCACTCGTCAATGGATGTCAAAGTCGTAAGGTATCGGAGATTTGCGTCGCCTAGTGTACGAAGGGGCTAAGTCGTTAAAAATTGATGAACTTTTAACTGACCTCTAATTTAATTTTATGTCGGTATTATTACGGGTTAAAGAGGATTGAAATGGGCGGCACGGGGCATTGATTACAGTGTGTAGCAGTGTGAGGGTTATCCGCTTCTTTAGTAGACAGATTATAACCCTTTGAATGCAGTCCGACGATGGTCCGACGTCTTTTACTCGGAGTCTCGGAGACTCGGACTAATCAAGTTCGGCATAAATCAGTGTTGAATAAAAATGGGTTTTAAGATTACTTTTAATGGTGACTTTGGTTTTGTAACGTGAATGGGTGTTATGGATCGTGCGATGTTTTTCTCTGTTTGGTGTGGGTACCATCGATGAATAAACTTTTTTTTTGGGGCTTTGAATTAAAGAGGAAAACATTTATACGATCTCTAAAATTAGTAAAATGTACAAGTTCAAGAGGTCATCAAATAGCTACTTCGATGTGCAGCTATGCTACGATGAGTCGTCGTGGAGACAGAACCTTGAGAAAGTGAAGACTATATTTATATTTTTTTATGTGGTCATTTCATCAAATGAGTCCTCCCGCCCTGGATGGGCGGAAGGGACTGTCAGACTCTTACTGATTAAAATCTACCCGTGTTCCTTCGGATTCCCTTTAAGTTCTGGGGCCACGGTAACCTGGGTTAAGAAAAACCCGCGACCCCGGCAGGCATTTGGTCCTTGGTCGGATGGCGAGCTATCCATTACTCACTGTCCGCAAGCCCGCTCCGACGCTGTGTACCGCATACGGGCAAAGAGACCCCTTAGGCACACAGTGCCTAAGGAAGAGTTTTCGCCCGCATCCCAGGGTGCACCGGCCCGAAAAACTGGTCTTCCCCCCGGACGTATTCGAAAGGGAACTCCAGTCCACTGGCGCACGTGGAGGTTTCCTGTATTAGCACCCCGCGTTCAGTAGCTTAGCGAATACCAAATGGCCAGACAGCGCTACCACACAATACAGCCTAAGAAAACAGCACTGCTGGTCTAGTCTGGTTCCTGATTGACTAAGATGTAACAGTGTACACCTTCTAAAATCTCTAGGGTATTGGGATAGGAGTGAAAGTTTAAATGTTTATCATGACAACAATGAGAAGCCAAGAGGTAAAATAGTTGCAACTGTCCATAAGTATAAAGTCTTGAATACTTGTCATAAAAGAACCGCAAAGCAAGAGACCTAACCTACTTAGTATAATTATTAATATAGGTACAGTATATTTCCAAAAGAAAATTTACGGCCCCATTTGTCAACGCTAAAATTATTATAGTCTTCCAGCATCCAAATAAGTCACCGTTGCTTAAAGACCGACCACCGCGGTCATCAAACTCACATTCTCAGAATATTACCAACAGGTCCACCTTCTCACAGTCTAGTAACCAAGACCTCAACAGATAAACATTAGATAACAAACGTGACATTTAAAATAACACAAGCGTGCGACCAAAAACCACATGCAAATTAAGTAATCAACGTCAAAACACGAAAACATCTTCCCACCAAGCTGATAAATGATAATTTTATGCGCAGGAGTTCCACGTCCTGTAATGACAATGTTGTCAAAATTACGATCGCCGAGAACAAATCTAGTTAAACTAGTATACATTAGCCAGTCTCGCTCTATTAAGAAATGAATTGGACGTCGTTACCGCAAATGTTACCCTATCAACTTAAAAAGTCGTTTGTTAGTTAGATAGATCGCCTTATAAGTGGACTTGGTACTTTAGCCGTGTAATACGGTAGGTGGTGAGGGGCGGGTATGCAAATCGTAGAGCTATACTTGGCCACGAAGCAGGCCGCCCGCGACCGTGGGAAAACTATCGCCTGTGGCGAGTCTTGCGCAGGCGCGGATTTGGATTAACGGCTTTTTGATTGGCCATTGTAGGTGATTGATGATTGAACGGAAGTTAGTTAATGATGAGTTGTTTGATGGTGGATACCGACCGTGAAAGTGTGGGTGATTTCATTGATGTAAGATGTGTTTCAGTTAGAGCTGCATGTAACTAAGAAGCCGCGTTGATGAAGTGATTCTGTTAGATCCAAATGCATAAATAATTAAGTCATATTGTCATGCTGGGATCACGGAACTAACTAAACAGGTAATCGTCTAGCTGCAACCTGGAACCCTGGAACTTAAAGTGCAATTCAAGGAACACGGTGTATTTTATTCAGTATGAGTCTGAAAGTTCTTTCCGCTCCACCTAGGGCAGGATGTCTCATTTGATGCCGTAATAAGCCGGGACTCAACCAAAGCGGAGACAAGAAGGGTTGTGTTTCAATAACCAATCTGATTTCCACCAAAGCTAAGCGGACAGGAGATGTGGATTTTTGATTGGCTATTCAAACACATCTCCTCTCAGCTTAGCTTCAGTGCAGTCCCGGCCATATTGTCATAAAGAAGTAACCTCCAAACTATAAAGGTTTTGGAATTGCCTTTTCGAATATAAAATAGACAGACGTCTGTATTTTCTCTCTAGATTTTGTCAGCTTCCTATTACTTTATCTAGAAATCTCTTTGCTAATCTATTCTGTCAACATCATTCCTAATTTCACGTTAGTTATCCGACAGCCCCAGTTCGTCCCTGCCCGCTCGTGCACGACCCAGAGGCGCGTGACGGCGGCCGGCGCGCGCCGCAATCACGACCGCTCTGACGTGCGACTTTTTGACGCAACCGCGCCGAATGCCTAACGTAACACTTACTTTACTTTTGTTCTTTTACTTTAAAATAAATAAAAGAAGAATGGATATAGTTTTGCTATCAATTAGGGTGGTTTGATTGTAAGATGAATTTATTGCAAAATACTTTGTCTTGGGACTGACTCGTTTTTGCGACGTTGATGTGATGTAATTTATGGCTAGGCGGGAATATTCCAGAGGTCCACGCCAAGCCTCGGCACCATAGGCTACCTATTGCCTGCGGTGACGAAAGGCCTCACCAGGGCCGTTTAGCTTGCGACCACCATTCTGCCGGAGTCCGGCGTCAAATACTAACTTTGTTGTTTTTACGTAGTACGTAAATATTGAGTCGGTGCACAGGAGTTCCAGTCCCTTCTGGGTGGGCACTATTGGGCGTGCTCCGTCTTGGGCAGTAGTTGAAGTAGCCTCCGAACTAAAAAGGTTTAGGAATTTCTTTTTCAGGTTTATCTATAGAGTCGAAAATAGACCGAAGTCTAAAAAGATTTTCTTTCTGGATTCTTGGGCATCATCTTTGGTTTTAAGAAGATGGATCATACATTTTTTTTTAGTTTTATTTTCGTGGATTAGTACTTTGAATTTCTATAGCCTTAAACTTTAAAGAGCTGACTTCATCAGTGAAAGAGCATGATCAACATAGTGATTATTTGGGCGTGGTCCACATTTTGCGTTTAGTTTTGTCGGTTAAATGTGCTCATATTCGATTTCGTTAAACGAATATTTATGTAAAATCGTGATAATGAATATCAAGTGAATAGCTTGTACTTCTTTATCGATATTTCACTCAATTTATTGCCTTTTGTATACTACACTTTGTCTGGGCCATTTTTTGTAAGCGTTGCATTTTTGACATGTTCTAGTTGAATGCACTTTCGTTTATGTAAATGTTTGGTCCATCTGTCAAAGTCCAGTGCACTTGTGTTGCTTAATTTCGTTGCACTACTGTTGCGTACATCTTCAGGGCTGACCATTTTCTGGGTGAGAATTTTCTTTTCAATTTTCGTAGGTGAGCAATGATGTTTTATTTCTTATGTTTGGGGTACCTACATGCTTATCTTTTTTGAGTGTCTTGGGAAGCTATTGTATCTATAAGATATATGGCAGTGGAAGGCCTTATCAGGTCAAGGACAATCCTGTCGGAGTCAACACCAAACAGGTTTCACTGTATTTCAGCAGCGCAGGAGTTTCAGTTACATCTTGCCTCTGAGCTGGATTAAGGCCAAGATCTACCAAGTTATTGGGATAACTGGGCCCACTTATGATACAACATCTACCAACCCGCACTGGGCCCGAGTGGTGGATTATGGCCCACTCCCTCTCTCAGAGAGGAGGTCTGTGTCCCAGCAGTGGGAACATTATAGACTGATGATAATGATGATGATCTACCGAAGCTAGTCACCAAAATATTGGTACCCCGGGGATAGATTAGGTTTCTTTTGATAGCTCTGACAGTCATAAGAAGTTGGGCCCGTCCTTGGATTATGGGGTCCTGGAAAATTGCCCAGAGAGGCCAATGGCTAAGACGGGCTAGAAATGAAGTGAAACATAATATTTTACGAAGGTACAAGCAATACCCGTACTGACCCTGTGTTTTGAGATGGGTCAAAGTTTTTCCATCCAAACATTTTTAAGGTTCGATACAGTGGGCATGCGGGCAGCAAGTAAAGGGCAACTCGCTGCCCGACCATGGACCATGCCCGGGTCGACGACGCGTGGTGTTCCACGCGCGCCTCAAAAGCGTCAGCATAATGACGGGGCCCCCTCTCAGAGGGTCAAAGCCTGCCGGAGTCGCGGGACTTATTCCATCACCGTAACCCCGGTACATAAAGGGCCATTGAAGGACACCGTGGATTTTAGTCAGTACAAGTCTGATAGTATGGGGTGGGAGGACTCATTTGATGATTTTACCACGATAAAAAAAAAGGCTCTCGATACAGTTTTCTTTATCTTTAGTATTTTTGAGATATTATAAATTAGACCAAAATAATTCATTCTTTGAAAAGTAAGTTTACAGTGAGAAACGATCCTTATGTTTCTTTGGTCAGTTAGTAGTTGGCATTGCTGCCCTCCGTTTGAAAACGAAAGTGCATTGCTGCGCATAGTGTGCAACTGTGCATGTGGGTTGATGCAGAGATAAGCAAATCAAATGTGAATGTAGGTATATTGTTGAAGAGACAGAGGTAAAACTATTACAAAATACATAATGAAGGTACAGTCAGCATCAAAAGTTGCTGACCACATTCAGATTTTCAAAACTGTTGTACACCATATTGTTACGTTTTATCACAATGTACAGCGATTTTGAAAATCTGAATGTGGTCAGCAACTTTTGATCCTGACTGTACAACTATTTTCTGAGACAATAATTCCGTTACACTTTTAGACAGTCTAATGTAAATTCTGAGGGCCAGAATCAACAGTGGGAAACACCAGAAGAGTCATGAAGTCCCACAGAAGAATCAGAAGAGAATTATTATTAAGCAAGGCGAAAGAGTAAGAAAGACTTGATTATATAAGTCACATTGATTTTATTAGTAGTACCTAACCTTAAAAGAGGACTTAAGATCCTGACTTTCCTTTTTTCAAGTACTTCTATGCTCCGAGCTATTTATTATTCGGACTTTTGAACGAAGATGTTTAAAAATCTGAATAATTTTGTCTTGTCAACATCAAAGGTTGGAACCGGAACTGAAACTGCTGCTATTCTTAAATTCTAAATTTAAATAATTTCTTGTAGTCCAGTCATTAAAGCCTAAACCCGAAAATAATTAGTAACTTGCTGAAATTTTAAGGGGTTCTTAAAGAAGGTAAAATAACTTACCGGGTGATTTTGCAGCGTTCTGGGGTGTACGGAAAGGGTTGAAAAGTCTTTTTCGAAGGTGAACAGGGGTGAAGGAACGTTGTTTTTCGTTAATAAAATTGCCCAAAAAAAAAATGTAACACGCTGCAAATTGGGAATTAGGTTGTTCTTACCGTTTTGTAACGTATATCAAATTTGCAGCGTTTTGCAACATACGGAACATTGTTTATTTTTAAAAAGCAATGCAATTTGTTAAAAACAGGGGTAAAAAAAATAGTAACACGCTGCAAATTTCGAATTAGGTTGTTTTTACCGGTTTGTAACGTGTATCAAATTTGCAGCGTTTTGCAACATACGGAAGACTGATTATTATTAAAATTATGAAAATATGTTTTACCGAGACGACTTTAACATGTCGTATCTTCAAAAGTTCTAAAGTTAGACCATATGTTTGTTGGTAACTAATGTTCCGCTTTGAAAGCCCTATCCAACGGTATATCACATGTTACTATTGAGAGTGGGCCCAGATTTCATACATCGGTTTCCCAATGTCCTTTGATATACGTTACAAAACGGTAAAAACAACTTAATTACAAATTTACAGCGAGTTACTAATATTTTTCACCCCTTTTACTAAAAAAAAAAACATTGTTTTTTAATAATAAACCATTTCCGTATGTTGCAAAACGCTGCAAATTTGATACACGTTACAAACCGGTAAAAACAACCTAATTCCAAATTTGCAGCGTGTTACTAATTTTTTTACCCCTGTTTTTAACAAATTGCATTGCTTTTTAAAACTAAACAGTGTTCCGTATGTTGCAAAACGCTGCAAATTTGATACACGTTACAAAACGGTAAGAACAACCTAATTCCCAATTTGCAGCGTGTTACTAATTTTTTTGGCAATTTTATTAACGAAAAAGACTTTTCAACCCTTTTCAACCCTTTCCGTACACCCCAGAACGCTGCAAAATCACCCGGTAAGTTATTTTACCTTCTTTAAGAACCCCTTAAAATTTCAGCAAGTTACTAATTATTTTCGGGTTTAGGCTTTAATGACTGGACTATTGGTCAGCCCTAACCGGACGGTACTCTAAAAACAAATCTCAGCGTCCATCGGAGCACAGATTTGCGCATTTTTTACAACAATCAATTAACTCCATTGCTTCGAAGCGAGAGGTCGTCACGATTCTAATTACTTTTTTTTTTTAATGCGAGTGCAATGTTGCGTTTTTCATGCAGACAATGATGTCAATAAATGAAATTGAGATATCTTTCTTATCTATGGACAAAAAGAAATGTAATGTAAAGTGAGGAGTAAAAGCTTCTCTGATGATATTTGATTTTTTCAATGTCTGTGTTTATAGATAGAAAGGTGTGAATGTGTGTGCTTAATATAGTATTTAGGTTACTAGAGCTTGTCTATTGTTTTAAATTTTTTATTCGTCGACGATTTCTGATGTATAGTGAAATTCTCTGCATCGACATTATAAGTTGCAAGCCCATAATATATAGGGCCGTACAATGTGAACGTGTCCATCCGTAACAATGTATGGAGCGCGATATTGTTGTGCTATGAGCTATGTACTTAAATGCTATTTATTATAGGATACTGTATATATTCCTTATTGTCAACTGTATTCGCTATAAATTCCACTGTTTCTTGTACATGGTTTTCATTATTTGGACTGAAAATTGGAGTCAAACATCCCACAACAAAATCTGGTCAACTGTTGTTACGTGATCAAACATCCTTAAATCCGTCTATCCATCTATCCAAACGCTCGCAATTATAATAATATATCTAATATTAGTTAGAATAATTATTCGTCTATTTTTATGCTACATTCACTTTGAATAAATTAGTAGACCACATCTTCGATCATCAATAAAGAACGAATAAATTATAAAACGGTCAATTATCTAATAGAGTCTAACTAAGCGATCGGCTATCACTAGACAACTAATTTTAGAACGAACTTTAGCATCGCTAAAATGGGTGTAATTAGTGGGTAGTACTAAAAATAGTTGATTGAAACTTTACACAAAGCCGCCAGAGCTAATTGGCAAGGAAATAATTAAGTATTTTGTATCAATGTAGATTACAGGAAGATGATGAAAGGTTTGCCAATTTTTAGTCTTGGTGACATGTAAACCTATTTTTTTTTTAGCTTGTCAACATCATCAAATGATTCCTCCCATCCAAGGCAGAGCGAGAGTACTGTGGCGAGAGGGACTGTCAGACTGGTATTGACTAAAATCCACGGTGTCCTTCAATAGCCCTTTGCATTCGGGGGTAACGGTAGCTCCTAAGTAACGCGAACCCGCTTGCTTTGGCCCTCAAAGGGGGCCGCCTCATTGTGCTGACACTGTTTAAGGCACGTGTGGGACACAACGCGCCGTCGACACGGGCATGGGCCATGATCGGACATCGAGTCGCAGTACCGTTCTCAGGCAGATGTTTGTACCTGACGCGATCCTGATCGGACGGCAAGCTCTCATTACTTGCCGTCCGAAAACCCATAGTGTTGAGCTTTAAAGCAATCAAATAAACATAAAGCTACATGGACACAAGCATTATCACTTGAAACGTTTAACAACGTAGTGAAAGCCCACATAACACGTCCGTCGCATATCATGTGGGCATGACAAATCGATGAGTTTACAAGAAAATCATCAATTCTCACGATTACTTTGATAAATACTTAATAATCTATGCATTATTCAGTCCTCCTACACACGCCCACTTGTTAAATACCGTGATGGTACTCTGGGAGATGAGTTTTGTGTTTGTATGAATAACATTATAAACTGTAGAATGTCCACTGGTGGGAACGATGGTGTGAATGATGAACAAAATGATAAATTAGATGATGATTTTGTAACTGTCAATAATCAGGATGGTCTGGATAAAGGTAATAATGAACTTTAAGTCAAACTGTTAAAAGAATAGTCTCGAGCTAATATCGGTAAGAATTTATTACATAACTAATCTAATACAGCAAAATAAGGGGTAAGGTAAGTCCGTTGATGTAAAAATTTCAATGAAAATGATTATTTTTATTACAATGTTGTAGAAGTTTCCGTATTCAATAACAATATCTACCGCAGACATAACAATAGAATCTAAGGAAAGTATGAAAATGGACGATCGAGGCATCTCGGTATCGGAATCGAAAGGGACTTACGTAAAACTGGAGGCAGATTCGTGGAGCAACGCAATAGAAAAATACAACACTTACTTTTTGTTGAGTTACGCTTTCGTTACTTATAGGTAATGGTTTTAGGGTTCTACGGGTATTTGGTTCAACAATAGAATATAACGGGATACACAAGGATATAATTAAAACTATGAAACCGACTGCAGAGACAATGTCAATAGTGAAAGTGTTTTTTTTTTGGCAATAATCCTTAAAAGAAAGAATTCAAAGTAAATACCGACGCCGTAGATTGTTCCGAATATTGTGTTTGTGGCTATTGATTCGCCATTTTAAAAGTCTACTTGCAAACTTAACACTTTTTGCCCAATTACCTATTCTTTTTTCCTGTCCTTCAAATTTCCAATCGTCACTTCACACTGTAAAAAGCTGAATTGTTATATCGGTGTGGATAGTCACTTTGAGCAGGTGATATACTCATGCTTATTGAAGCGACTCCAACATTTTCTTTTTTCATGTGGTAAAATCATCAAATGAGTCCTCCCACTCCCACGGGCAGGGCGGGAGGGACTCTCATCCCCACTCCCTACGGGCAGGGGCGGGAGGGACTCTCAGACTTGTACTGAATAAAAATCCACGTTGTCCTCAATAGCCCTTTATGTTCCGGGGTCACGGTGATGGAATGAGGCCCGCGACCCCGGCAGGCTTTGGCCCTCTGAGAGGGGGCCTCGTCATTATGCTGACGCTCTTTAACCGACTCCAACATAGTTGCCTAATTAGGCTAGGTCTTACATCCTTCCTTAATTGGATGGGCATGAATGTCCATCACCAACTGTGTTGGGACACGGTAATATTACCGTGGTTGTGATCAGCTTCAAAATATAAAGATGCAGATTGATACTAATATTTTACCCTATGTAGCATAAGTAAATGATGGCTATAAAGATACGGAACTCAACGAGCTTAAACTTTATCATACTTGCCATAGCCATTGATATAGGAAGTCATCCATTCAATTACTTATTTTGTTTTATGTAATTAAATTGTTGCGATGTAAAGAGACGGGCACGCGATCAGAATCACTTGTTTCTGCTTCATTCAACGCCTTTACAAATAATTCTTGATTCTTCACGTTTATGTGTTTAGATAATGCGTTGTGTAATTCTTTTGTAATTATTTTGTATCTTTTATTGATCTGGTGTGTAATGTTAATGTTATTTGTTAGTTTTTATCGGTCTTAGTAATCTGCTACTGAACCAAGCACTTGTTTTATTGGGTAGCAAATAGGTGTTTACTTCTGCTAGATTATTTAGTATCAATCTCCTTGTTTTATTTCTATCTACATGTTATGAAATCTTAAATTTTCTGACCTCCTTCATTTATGTTTGACAAGCAAAGTTCTCTGGAACTGGTTATGATATCTATTAGAATTTTAGGTTTTCCTACAAAAACTCTTATTAACTCAATATCCAAGCTGTTCCTTCGCTCGCCCTTTGCTTTCCAGAACTACGGTGTCCTTTTAAGACAGTCTCATGACCACGGCAGGATTATCATGATATTCAATACTGTTTATAACTACCACGGATTGCATACACTACCTACCTGCTAGTAACGTTTAGTCTAGACACAACTGAGATAAGCTCATCGGCTCACACACAACCAACGGATACATATAGCAAAGATTAATCTGTCTGTATTATTTCCGTTTACTCATTTATACTTATGTTACAAGATGTTGTAATAAGCTATCATGGCGTCTACGTTGCCCGTCTTCCTGCATTTGGTGTTAATTATTATCTGTAATAGTTTCCTGCTTAGATTTATGCTTAGCTATTTTATTAATCTTATAGATATGAATTTTATTAGTAAGCTTAATGGATGTTGAGAATTAAAGCTCATGGATGAAACCTCTTGCAACTTTATGAAAAATAAATGTAGCTGGGAAAAAATACCTTAGTACACTACAAATTCTTGTGTTTATGGGCATTAATGAGTAATGAGCATTTCTGAGACAAAGCATAATTTAACTTAAGCTTTATCTTATTAATTTCCTGATCATGCTTTCGTTTTATTTGCTTAAGTTATTTTAGTTAAGTTAATTTTAAATCTATCAAAATAACTTTCGTAATTTATCTATAATATGTATGTATTTAGAAATATATAAGTATGTTTATCAGTTGTCTAGTACCCATAACACAAGCTCTGCTTAGCTTGGGACTAGATGGCGTTGTGTGATAGTTGTGGAATATTATTATTTCTTTTTTTTTAACTTTATTTTATAACGGTACTTCATGTGTAATATCGCCCTGCAGTAGCGAAAAATAATCAGCAACACGCACCTTAAAAATACAATAAAAATAATCTGCAGTCACTTCAGTAATATCCAATTTGGTAGAATTAAAAAGGACCTATAAGTTTTATTGGCGTGGGCTTTATAATTATGCCCATATTCGTACTTGCGTCCTTGTGACCTTTACTGTAAATTAATCCGTTGCAAACCAGTTGCTGTTTCTTTACTTTCGATATCCATATATCAATTCTTATTTTATAAAAAAAAAAAAACCAAACACTCTCGTCTTGGATAGTACCGTTATGGTGAACAATGGCCAGTGTGAAAATGTTAATGATTATCGCTCCATTTTAGTGAAGAGCTTGATCAAAGTAATTGTTAATTAGCGATCCGGTTACACTTCACATCAATTAGTAGTAGAACAGAAGTTGCGTGTACTTTTTCACATTGTTTATGATTGTTAACCACACTTAAGCATGCGAAACCTTAAGCCTTTAAAAAATTGGAAAATAATACGCAACCTTTCGGGTGAATACAATATTTTGGTGGTATAGGGAAGTATGCAAAGGATAAATCCTGAAGCATCGATAGAAAAATACTAAACTCAATTTGTTTATAGTTGTTTTACGAGTGTAGCACAGGGAACTATTCTAGGACCTGTTCTGTTTCCCCTGATTTATCAGAGTGATACAGGCAACTTTTAATCCATCATACGGTACATACTTCTTTAATAAAAAGGGTCGTATGATTATTATTGTGTGGGTTTTATGTATATTTTTAAGTCTAGTTTTATTACCACGGTAAGTTAAATGTGAGATAGTTTTAATCATCGATAATGATTATTTCTAATTTTTTAATGTTATTTGATTTATCTTTAACACATATTTTTTAAAACATAGTCTATAAGACCTAATTAACTCGCTTGCATGAAGTTATGTTAATTTCAAAGCTAATAAAAAGTCTTAAACAGGAGGCGTCTATTATGAGAGCCTCGCTTGATTGATAATGACTGTTAACAATGCAATTGTCAGCTACAATCAAGATTGTGTTCCTTTTTGTAACAATTATTGTCAATGATATACGGACAGTCATTAGACCACTTTCTACTTTAACTACGCATTGTTTTAATTGAGTTATGCAGATTATCTTTCTGGTATTTTTTCTAGGAATATGTTGGAACTGGTTACTTTTGTACTTAACAGCAAAAATTTTGTAGAAGAGTTCCACTCCCCTTCAAAGCGTAAATGGGTAACCACATCGTCATGTTGTCTGTATTTATATCGTTGATAGCGTGCCCAGTTATTTAATGTTTGTCATATCAATATATTCTGAAAGCAAAAAGCAGTATTGTAGAGTATTTTATTAGAAATAAGCAGTTCAATTTTCATGAGAAACATCATGCCGTCAATTGATTTGATTTTTCATGTGTGTAGGTAATCATAATCCAAAATGGAAAAGTTCTACTTTTATCTTAAATTTCCTGAAACAATTTTTTTATTTACAAATTACTCCGTCCTGGTCCAGTTTCCATACATTTTAGCACGACGGTATGCTGAAAACCGTAATTCCAGATTCTCAACCATCCCAAAACCAACCACTAATTCATTGCACATCAAAATTACGTTCTCCAGCATTTAGCATCAAAAAAGCTTACTGCCGTAACTAAATCTCAAATTGCGGCGATCCATAGTATTTTCACCGGGCGTTCCCACGCCTGCGCGCACGCAATGGCGTTCCAATTAGACTGTACCGAACTAATTCCTGGGCATGCGCCGCGAATGGTTGGGTGCAGAAGGCTTACTATGGGTGAAAAAATATTAAAATTAAATTGTAGGTAATTTTTAAGATTATGAATTTTGTGGAGGACTAAGCATGATGTCAATGTTAATTTAAATTAGCCTTAGATCACATGTCGGTATTTCCACAAATGATTTTCTTTAATTAGTCATTTTAGCTTCATTTGACTTGTTATGTCACATGCCATATTTTTCAACCCGTATTAAAAAAAAACAAATAAAACAAAAATCATGCTTTTTCTAGATCTAAAACGCCATTATCAGTAGAAGAAACATAATATGAATTCCGATAAAATTTTACAAATATCTTTTAACTATCCTATTTTACGAACATTATCGCAATTCATATTATGATTCTATAAAAGCTGCCTTTTTAGGCTCGCTGCTCTTATTTCAATTAATTTTTGGTCGGCACAACGTCTTACAACTTGTCGGCTAATTACGTTTGAGATACTTATCAAAAGTTAAAATTCTTGTTTTTAAATTGTCAAGCTTCTGTATCTGCTTGCATGCGCGCGCGCCGCCTCTCCGCCCGTAATCACTCCTTCTAAAGGTCTTGTAACACGAACGGCTTTTTTGGATGCGCTCGATTTGGTCACAACGACAATAATTAAATCATACTGTTTGTTTGACTGTTAAGAAGTTTTATTTATTACTGCTAATTTTATTGTTTCCTGTCGGTAATTTTCTGGTAATTTTGAGAGCTTAAATATTAGCGACGAAATATGAATTGCAAAGGAACAAATTCAAGCCAAAACAGACTTTTTTTCTCATCTGCCAGTAAGAAATGCTTCATAGTCCTAAGCAAGAAACTAGCTTTGATAAAATCATGGCAAAAAGAGAGAAAGTACCAGGGGCCTAAGTCTACTAATTTATAAACGTTACAATGGTCTCTCAATGGTGTGTTTTTGACAGTTTTTGTATGGCAAATCTGTCAAAAACTTACCATTGAGAGACCATTGTGACGTATATAAATTAGTAGACTTAGGCCCCTGATGTAAACATAAAGTAAACACACTGATTTTTGAAGCAAGCACCCCAAATTGTTAAAATGTTTGGCAAAATGTTCAATATGGATACTAGCTTCTGTCTTATATAATTTATAAGGGCTGATTTTTCAATAGTCAGATAACTTTTACTCTAACAGAGGAATAAAAATGGCTGTTTAACAGCTTATCCATAGAAAATGTTTCAAACCGCTATTTTTTTCTCAGATAAAAATTATCTGACTTGAAAAATCAGCACTATTTTGGAAACTAGTACTTTTAACAGTTCGAAATTCGAAGTACCTATTTACCCCGTATTTAGTTTGTTTTTCTTACGTTCCGCATTCATGCTAGCGCGCCTGCTTCCACGATGTATTAGGTAGGCTAAGACGCTAAGTAACAGCTTATCTTGGCTGTTGATTCTATTATTGAACAACATTAGACTACGCAACTATCTTTACCTGTCCTTTAGACGACCATAAGTCCATTCAGCCTTCTTTAAAATTTATTAAAATCAAGAAGAAAATACTATTGAAATTGCACGTTTCTTCACAACTGGCAGACTTGTTGTTATTCCCAGATAGGAAGATATTTAGATAACCTATCACTGTAAGAGTTTAAACCTATTTTGTAGGTCATAGCAACTTTAATTTCTCTAGTTTTACTGTTAGTCACTTAGTGATGTTCCTTGTCTAAGCACATAATAATCAAATTAGCTACATCACTATGATGTTAGTAGCACAAGTTTGAGTTTTAAGTAGCACAGTAATTATTGTTATTATTGCTTACTGTTCATTTTATATGCGATATTGAATAGTAGCGTGTGGTTTTAGTGGAGAGATGGTCGAAAATTACCAGCAGTCGTAGTATGGCGCCGTAGAAAGGGGTTTTGTGGACGGAAGAATAGACAAAATGACAGAACGTAGAAATATTTTTATTGTTTTAAGCACGGTAATGTAAAAAATATGGAAAATAAACGTTCTTTTCTTCAATAGTGTACGAATGGTGTCATATTTGTGCAAAAAAACAGTCGACTTGTGTAGAAATAACGATGAAATAACTTTGTCTTTTCTTGGTAGTATAGACATAGAATCGCCTTGCTACGCGTGCGGGATAAGAATTATCCTCTACCCAGGTCATATAGTCATTAAAATCCACCCAAGAGCTGGATGTGAAAGATTATAGATAAACAGACTGGCAGATATTTCGGCATCAACGATATTTCTGAGTAAGCCATTTGACTATTGTTTACATTCTCAAATAAAATGTAGTGTGACTCAGTCATTCGTGGTTTACTTTTACGATTTATGATATGTCAAGCAAATGAACAGATCCGCATTAAGTTTAGTAAGTGTAATATTTTTTTCTGTTTTTTTTTTAATAGATCAATGTTATATTAAAATTCCTACATAGTGTTCCAAGAAGGTAATTCAAAGAACACAGTAGTGTCACGTGTATTTTGTGTATGTACGCAAAATTGTATTTATTGCAACCTAAAGAAAACTAAAAATGGACCAAAGATACTCTTTTGCGGAACGCTAAAAAGATGTTGTTTGTTATAAGTTCTATGTTAATTAATAAATGCTGTTTTGATGAACCGGGTCGTTGGTCTGAAGCGGAATGATTTTATAGATCATGCTCTTGAGCAATAAAATCTGGCGCGGTCCGTGAATACCGTGTGAACAACACCCGCTTACAATACAAAGAAATTTACAAGAATTTAATAAAACAGCACTCCATTACATTATTACAGTAGATGTGCAATGATGGTTCTACTAACGCAATTTAAACTCAAATGAAAGAAGAATAAGATATCTTTCAGCTTGAACTCAAAGATTTTTTCTGAAGCAACTGGAGATTGTAAGGAAATGAGACCTTTAGCTATGAGTTTAACCAGTGCAATATCTAATTAAGATGTGAATTAAATCTTGTGATAAGGAAATGAAGAGTCAGAGTCGTATGTAAGAACTAATTAGTTGGTTGATGAGATATTGCGGGACTATGAGAAATTTAATAGTTAAGTTGTTGAAACAAATAATGGTGTTAGAATTAATGAAGTTTAAGAAGTAGAGTTAGTTAACGAATAAATATATAAGAATAAGGATTGGTTATAAATAGAATATAATGATATATTTATAATGCGGGTGCAACACTATCAGTGTTAGTTCAAGGTGGCTACCGAAACAAAACAAATATTGCTGCAAACATTGTTTATTTTCCTTTTTCATTCATTTACACCTACAGTAAACATCCTCTACGATTTGCTAACCTAACAACTCCTATCAAAGATAACTATTTATCACAGTACAACTTAGGTGCTAACTACGCTACGTGGTACTTAAACGTACAACTAAATGCTTTAACTGACGCGGAAGACGTTGAAGTTAGGAATACAAAAATAACAGATTACTACTGAACAAAAAACCTTAATTTATTAAATTAATAAAAAAGTAAAACTTCAACAAGCAAAGCGAGAACAACCCATACTTCTTTAACACACATCAGTTCTAGGAACGTTAATAGAAACAAACAACAACTAAATGATTATCACACGTCGTCACACGGTCCAGCATGCGAGGAGAGGAGCAGGTCCTCGTCACCACGGCCGCCACATCGACTGGGCGGAGTCGGGCTCGGAGGCGGGGCTGTGCGGCGGCGAGGGCGGCGCGTACGCACGCTTCGCGAGCGCCGCTTCCGAGTCCATCGGTTCCGCTAGCCTCTTCAACCCTCGCTCTGGTAACGATGTCCTCTGGACTACAGCCTGCTGCTGCTGGGGAGGCGCTGGCGCGATGGCCTGCAGGGGCGTCGGCCTCGCAACACCATTCGGTGCTATCGGCTGTGGCTGCACCACTTGAGGATTCTCCAACCTCCTTATACAGTTACTAAGATGCTGCAGCAACCTGGCTCCAGCCTGAGGATCTACTGGGCCTTGTCGCTGCATGGCAGTGGCAGCTAACGTAGCATTGGCAATAAACTGAGACACTTCTGTTGCACACTGAGTAAATCCAGCACGAAAACGTTCTTGGTAGGACATTTCAGGTTTCAGCACTAACTGGCCTCTCCTTTTGAGGCTGTGAAGGTGTCGGACGGTGAGTTCTAGGATGTCGGCTTTTTCCAGTTTGGACACATTTTCTCCTTCAGCTTGCAGGGCGGTAACCATGAGGTCTTTGAGTTCGTCGAGGCAACGGTTGATGCGTGCTCGTCTTTTCCTTTCTAGCATGGGTTTCATGACTTTTCTATATTGGTAAGTTCGGGAGACGGGTTCTTCGTCGGGTTGCGCGTGCGCGGGCGGGTGGAAAGCGCCGTGCGGCGGCGACATAGTACGGGCGGGTAGGATCATTGGAGCGCGCGCGACGGTCTGTGAGCGAATGGCGCGCGCGCCGCCCGTCGCTCCGCTTTTATGCGCCCTACACCGATTGTGGCAAAACGCCCGTGATAAAACTAGGGGTGACACTCGCAGAGTTCTGAAATTTATGTTAGCGCTAGATTTATATAGTGATTTTAAGGACTAGATAAGATAAAGATACCTAATCAATATTATAGCTTATCTCAAAGATTGTTTATTTTTTTCAATGAAATATCAATGTGACTCATTTTCCTTTTATCTTTACTTCATTCATAATAATAATCGAATGACCTCCAAAGAACCCTTGCTTTTCTATCATTGCTTGATTGGCACTTCCTTAAGTTGGCTACAAAATCCAATTATATAGAATAAGATTTTCAGTACAACAAAAGATGTGAGGCATGATGAGAATAAATGCCTTTTCAAAGAAAAAGCGTAAAGATTTTGGTTTAGGTGTTTTTTAATCTTAAAATTACCTTACATTTTCTTTGAATTTCAGAAAAAAACTTATGTGGAGAAGTTTAGAAAAAAGAACAAAAATCCTGAAAAAACCGTTACATAATAGACAGCTTGGTCAAAAATTGGCGCCATTTATTTCATTACTATTACTTCATATTAAATCAAAGCCGGGAAGATCAAACAGCTGTGCCACCAAGTGAGGGTCTCAGCTGATAGCAGCTGGCTAGCACGAGTTCCCACGCGCACCCTCCTTACACCACCCTTCTTACGCCACCCTGCGCGTACGCACGCCAAGACAGTCCCCCATTCGCGCGCCAAAGAATACGCTCTGACGTCACAAGGTGACTCGTGGCGATGAATTAAATAACTGTCAAGGGATACTTACTATTCATTCTTAAAAAAAAAGAAAAAAATGTGTATTACAGACTTATTACGAGTTCTGTTGTTAGATTTTTTAATTGTTTGGCTCTGGTCAATTGTTGCACAATGTTAAAGGACATTCGTTTTAAAAACCGGTTTTAGTACCTATTGATGTGCAAATCGTGGCAGAAAAGCAAGGAGAAATTATTTTGTATATATTTTTATTTGTAGTGGCAACCCTGAGCTGTCGGCGCGGGCGCAGTTCTACGGCGACATGAGGCGCGTTATCGCCTTCGTCGGTCATACAGACAGAGTGACGAATAGAAATGATTACTGTCGCACCGACTTTTTACTGCTTACGTGTGTTATTAATTATTATTTGTATACCTCGTGGCCTACTTCGGAAAATGTTGCCGTGACTGCCTGCACGGCTCACGACTAACTCCACTTGAAAAGCAGCAATGTGAGTTAGATTTTACAAATAGTTTTCCTACAACTATCTAGTTTTTTCTATAATTTACCGAGAAATCATATTTCATGTAAACATAACTGTTATTTATTAAAGTTGACATGATTTATCCTTCTGATAGCCATTTAACTTCTAACATAATGTTTCTATGAATATAATTTAATAACGCCATTATTCACTCTAATCCTAGAACACGACATTAAATTGGCAGTTGTCACAAACAACATCCTTGAGTTACAAAAACATCATCCTAATTAGTCAGTCAAAACAATAACATTGACTATCACCTTGCAGAGGTGTGAGTTTGTTCCCAGCACCGCTAGTCGACTCGACACCGACCCATTGTGCGGTCGAAGCCGCCGTGACGCTACTTACTCCAATTCTGTCTTACGCCGCTAGACGGCAAAACGTCCTATGTGTCAACACTGCCTTCGGAATAGGCGAAACGTGCCCCGAGCGCGGGCCACTTGGTACTTACGACCTGTCGGCACTAAGCGCCCGCTGACACGCGAGCGGATAACGGCGTAAGCGACGCTCCTCGTAGTAGCCAATGAGACGTTCTTCTTCGTAGCGCGACGTCGTGGGAAAGCCCGTGCCGCGCGCGTTCCCACACACTCGGCCGGCACAAGCCAACCGATAAATTATCATAATTCCATTGTGAGTGAGACGGTACTAAGAAATTTTATACTTCATCAATCGCCGCGTTGAATACATTAGCGCGTGGGCACTGCTTTGTTGATACGGTGACGCAAGGAGCAAGGATACGGTCGACCTACCCGCAGGTTATTTTTTTCTATCACGTATCTATTTTATGACAAGAGCTATAAATTCCGTGGAGACGACGTAAGAAGGTGATGATATACACCTTAACGTTGGGTTTTTTTTGTGTGAAAAGTAAACCAAGAATTCCACCCACGTTGTTGAGCTAGATACATAAAACAGTATGTACAAGGTGCCAGTAACGCTAAGTGAGTAAATATGTGCCGATCTACATGTATCGATAATAAACATTCCAAATACTTACTCGGCTAGGTAAACTCCCTCTCGGAATATTCCAAGTAACTCAGAAGTATTTAACAAAATGTGATCTTTATCTATTTACATAGGAGTTTAAATGTTCAAAGGTGAGACGAAAGCAACATTTCGGAGAACATCGTTTTTGTTGAAAAAATCTATCAAGCGTTTTGCTTAATTTTAAACCGCATTCAGGATTGTCACAGAATCCGACGGAGCAGGTGGATCGCATTCAATTTCTTCGATACTGACTTATTTTTCTTATTCTAGATGACTTAAATTTTTAGCTGCCTCAATTTTCTTTCGTTTTCCTGAGTCAGTTGAATGAAATGTGCAATTACTAGAAAAAAGACCTAGACTCATTTTCATACTTTGTTTTTACCAGTACGCGTAGCATAATACCGTAGAGATAGATTTTGTCGACGGGAGAATCGACAAAATGGCTTAAAATAAAGATTTCAATCATCTTAAGCGTGATGATGTTTAAAATGTAGAAAATACCTATATGTTTCTTTTCTTCAGTCATCTACGAGTCGCGCCATTAAGGAAATTTCGAAATTCTACAGAAATAACTTCGTCTATTCTTGGTAGAAATGAAGGATAGAGTAGAATCAATCATGTCAGTCAGTTTCGACATTTCACCGAAAATATTTTGCTGACATTCTACTAGCAATTTAGCAGTCTTGTCCCTACTTTGTAAGCCGTAACTCCTGTTTCAGTGAGATTCCCTGCATCGTCTACGGTCGGCCGTCGAAAGGTGAAGTCGTGCCACGCCTCACGATTAGATTTGCTCAGCTTTATTATTATATTGGAGCTTCTGTTTGAAGATAGCATCTTGGACTTAATTCTAAACTGTAGTTTATCAAAGTTAAATGAAGGGAGGTTTAAAACTTTGCGTTTGTAAAAGTATGTTTCACAGTGACGTTTCCGGGGATGAGGGACTGACTCTGGGTTCGCGGGATTGTCTCATCAGGTAACCGCGACATGGAATGTAAAGGGCTATTGAAGGAACAATGTGGATTTTAGTTAGTATGACTCTGATAGTCCCACTCGTCCCGCCTTGGATGGGAGGAGTCATTTGATCATTTTACAACGTTAAAAAATATACTCAACAGTTTTTTCAAAATATTTAAACGTACACGCAATTCAAAGAAGAAAAAAAACAAATTCAAATAAAAAAAATATAATTCCTAGCAATCATTTTTAAATATTTATTTTCATATTCGGGAGTATTGACCTTTTAACACGACTTTATTGGAGTAACATCGCCGCTTAATCTATAAAAAATCAACACAGAACTTATTTAATATTTACTTTGAGCACTTGATATGAAAATATGTTATCGGCTGGTTACTAGTAAAGTTTCTGAAGTAAACAGGTGTGTACTTAGGACACTTAGAAGTCACTTTATAACTTTTTTAATGTCAAATTTGGTAGGCAATGGAATTTTATGATTGAGCCTGAATTACGTCATACTTTTTTAAAACTCTTTTTTTATAATTTCAGGGTTAGATTTAAATGTTTGATTTGCTAAAAGCCGTCTTATGTTGTGGATGTAAATATTAGGTATGCTATTCTAGGTATTTTATATTATTGAGTTAGGTGTTAAATTCGGTGCCTTTGATGCAAGAAAATATCTGTAGATTTCAGGGTTTCCGTCTCGTTCACTCTTTCAACAAAGACTGTTGTTGTTCTTTTTTACTTTCTCCTTCCTTGACCTTACTTGAGTTTAGTTTAAATTTTATTTTTAGATCGTAATGACTAGGTATTAGTGTATTTCGACAAAGATATTTTCCTAAAGTTTCAGTATTGGCAGTTCAGTTGGTTTCAGTTTATTAGCGTATTAGTACGGGAAAAGTGCCGGTTTATTTAAAAAAAAAAACAGATATGAGAATATCAATAACTTAAGTTTGTACAGGACTGTATTATTTATGAAATATTAGGAATAAATAAAAATAAGCAGTTTAAAAAACCGCTTCTTCTATGCGGCAATAGAAATACATCATCTGATAAAATTTCAACTGTCTAAGAGCTCTTACACACGAGCGGCATGTTACCAACGGCAGAGGTAACTGCAGCCGTCGACGGGCGTCAGCGGCATGTCGATGGCTGCCGTCGACGGCAGCCGTCGCTACAACTGCAAGTGTCGTTATAAGTCGACGGCTGCAGTTGTAGCGAAGGCAGCCGTCGACATGCCGCCGACGCCCGTCGACGGCTGCAGTTACCTCTGCCGTTGGGAACATGCCGCTCGTGTGTAAGAGCTCTAACTATTACGGTTAAAGAGAAACAGCTTGGTGATACACGGACGGACAGACAGACAGACAGATGGATGAACAGTGGAGTCTTAGTAATTAGCTTCTTTAGTTACAGAACCCGAAAAACAAAGGGACACATCTAAACATCCGATCCATAATAATCCGCCTCTAAAAGTGAAAATAAAACCAACTAAGGTCATAAAGTTAGGTACCCTGCCCGAGAAAGTATAAGCAAATGTCACCGGTGTTCCACGAGAACCAGGTCTTTACCGCAATCTACGGAGTATATAGGTTAGAACTATCACGACTGCAAACTATATGAGTTTGAAACATGTTGAGACAGCTAGCTGTCTTGATAACGAAGTTGGAGATGTAGGCTTGTGCCGTTGAACATGTTCTAATTTGTAGCTTAATTTTATCAATGAAATACATATGTAGTTTCCATTAACTTAACAGATTCATACAAGAAGTTTTGTAAGTTTTCTGGTGAATTATACATATTTTTTGACATTGAGTTTTGAATCTTCGAAAGTTACTTTTTGGATTATCAAATTCCGTTTTCTTCGGTGTTTGTTGTTTTCTTTTTCGGTGTTGTAATATCAAAAATCATCAAACGGGTCCTTCCCCAACTTCCATCCCGGGAACAAAAGGTGACAGACTCATCTTTCTTAAAATTCACCCTGTTCCTTCAATTGCCCTTTACCTTCTAGGGTTACAGTCAACAGTCTATAGGACAGTCAACAATACAGTAAACAGTCCCTCAACCATGACCACCGTTTAGCCCTCTATAGTCACATAGGCTAAAAGTTTTAGCCTCGACAGTTTACTGACACCTCTTTGATGGGCGCGTGGAATACATCGCATCGTCGACCTGCAAAAGGTCCTTGGCGCGACGGCGAGCTACCTGGGTAGCACTTTTTCTGCATGCCCTAGGAGCACCTTCTACTTTAGGTAATACAAGCATGATCTTATGTTACATAACTTTCATACTACTATGTATTTTAAGTGCCGATACCGTAGTGTTGTCGATAGCTCGATAGTACAATCAAGTCGACAACTTAATCATCGGCGGACATAGCTCGTTCATGATCCGCTATACAAAATATTGATCATAAATATCATGCGTCCGCACTTTCCCTCAATAAGTGGCATTAGTGATGTCCTGTTTGCTTATCGATATTGCATTACGTTGATTGGTTTTTGTAGACTTTCCTGTTAAGTTGACAGACAAGAGAAAAATATGTTTTAATTAAAATCACACGTGGGTTTTTAATTGTCGACGTAAAGAGATATTTCGATTTTAAAATACTCGTTTCCCATTTAATTTTTACACAATTTTATGGATTTATTTTTATGTTTGAAGAATACTGTTTGTGCTTTTAGCCAATTTTCACCATACTGGTAATGTATTCACACAGGTCGATTTTTCACCATTCGCATACAAAAATTAGTAGTTATAGTATTAAATTGACAAATTGATATTTAGTAGTTTTTTTTTAAATGATAGTTTCGCGTTTGACCACTGTCTTGCCTGATGGTAAACAAAGATGTAAAGCACGCTTGCCTTTATGTAACCTCTTGACTTTAGCACCCCCCCAAGGTTATAGTTGGTCGATTTTCGCCATACGGCAGCAAGCCGCATTGGCTTAATCACTAAGGGTTGTAGCATTTTACATGGAGCGATTAGCAGCAGATTGCTAATCTCTCTACAACCCGTCAACTAGTTGATACGATACACCTTAATATCATTAAAAAGTTTTAAACATTTATCATAAAAATCTCTACAATGTCACACACACAGAAAAATATGCACAACGCAAAAACTCGAACAAACATACTCACAAATCATACCTAACTTAACTTCCACACAAGTATCGTACAGTTGCTACATACGACAGCCCGCCTACCGCCCCGCCTGCGCCTGCGCCGCGTACTTGTACAAACAACATGTATGTTGACAGATACCTGTGATTGTTCGTCACTTCGTCACCCACACTCGCACTTCACGCCAAATGACAAGGTTTTTTTTTCAAATATTTTGTAGCACATTTGTGGGTTTTGCGTAGGTGATTTATGAGTGAAAGATTGGAACGGGGAAAAACTTGAGAAAAATATAATGTCTTATAATATAATATAATGTGCTCTTTAATGTCTTTTTTTTTTATTTAGCGATACATAGGTAAGTTTTTGCCCACTATTTCGCCTGATGTTACACAGAAATGTGGTCTTTTTCTTGATTTTTCTAAAGGTTGCAAAATAGTATATTTTGCAACGATAGAATAAAGAGCGGATTTAAAGCGAGGGCCATTATATGAATCAAGAGCAAGCGAAGGATTTTAATGACTGAGCGACGCGAGTGATTCAGGCCCTCGATTTAAATCCGTTTTATTCAAGAGTTGCAAACGATACTTTATACCATGACTACGAGAAAAATAAAGATTTGAGCGATAAAAGATATTCAACGAAACAAAATAAAGTTTTTTTAATACATAAGTCTGCTCCACACACACGTGGGTGCGAAGTAGTCCAATCGCTCGGTCACTACGCCAACAAGCTGACGTTAAAATCGGAGCAATGGTTTGAATTAAGGGTAATTTTCATATTAGCAAGGGGGTTGTCCAGCATCGCGGTCGATGTCGAATGTACTAAAGTGTTCTAAATTCAAACAACAAAACAGTGCGTAAAAGACTACTTTTACGCACTGTTTTCCGTGAGTAAAAGTAGCTTTTTCGAGGGGGAATGGTATAAATATATTTTATCTTCTTCTTCTCAATCTTTCTTTTTCTCGTAGTCATGGTATAAAGTATCGTTTGCAACTCTTGAATAAAACGGATTTAAATCGAGGGCCTGAATCACTCGCGTCGCTCAGGATTTAAATACTTGAATCACTCGCTTCGCTCGTGATTCAATCATCATGAATCACTCCCTACGGTCGTGATTCAGTAATTAAAATCCTTCGCTTGCTCTTGATTCATATAATGGCCCTCGCTTTAAATCCGCTCTTTATTCAATCGTTGCAAAATATACTATCTTTTCAAGTCATTTACTTTGCGTTATTTCTATGTCAATTATGTATCAACTTGTGAATAGAAGGCACTATCGGTTATCGCGAGACCGTGACCTGTGAATGAAACTGGAACGCATAGGGCAACTGAAGGAACAGGGTGAATTTTTAGTCAGTATGAGTCTTGCAGTCGCTTCCGCTCCACCATAAGCGAGAGGACTCATTCGATGATTTTAGGTAATAAAAAACGCCACTGTCACCTCGTATCTGTCTGAAACTTAAAGAACTTATAGTAGTGTTCTTCAATTTATAGAATCAAAAACGACATAATACTCACCTTTATATTTGCCTACAAGTTCGTTTGATTTGCACAATTCTGAAAAATGACCTAATAGCCTATTAATTCATGTAGCTTAGCGAATTATAACACGTTTTCTGTGAGTTACTACTAACCAGGTGTCAGTTTTGCCAACGTAGTCTCAAAGGACAGTTACGCAAAGTTCCCAGGTCCCAGCTTGTAACATAAAACTTTGAGAACACGCCACTGAACAATATTAATCTTGGTGCACGTAAATTGTGTCTAAAATTACCACGTTTAGTCGATTTTGTTTCACTTCTAAATTCAAATAGTCGTTTTTTTTTTTTATTTCTTTTTTTAACTGGCCTGTATGTTATTTTAAAATTGAACATTCGATTATGTTTACGAATTGTAACTGGCCAGTTCGGATGACAATTTTTCTATGCTCTATGGTCCCTCGATTTTTTTCTTTTTCACTCTTGCTCTTAAAAAATCTTGCTTTTGGCTGTAATTCGCGTTATGAAAAACATGTAGGTATACCATGCTTGCCTTTAAGAAACCGAGTCTCTGTTTCTCGAAAATAAATATAATCTAAAGATTATAATGATCGGGGAAGAGTGAGAGTAGATCACGTTGTCATTAAGAATGATGTCTTAACAAACGTATGAATAGTCATAGATTTTGTGAGGTTATTGAGGGCTTTGTTTTGTAAAATATTCATTTATCATATGCAGATCTTCACCTATGATAATGATGTTGATACCAATCAGAAATTCCCGTGTTCAGTTATCACAAAATCTAAAAGGGCCCTGATTAATAAATGTTACGCAATCCGAAAACACTATAACTGTGATTAATTAAGATATAGTATGAATATTCATACCTCCTTGGTAGTAATTAATAAAAAAAAAAGTTTAATTGATAGGGAGAACGAGTCTAGCATGTGATCTACATGGAAATAACCTGTTTTATTACGTAAAAGAGTTAAAAATATGATCGTGTGAAGTGACGGCGATGTCACTTTCTATATGGTTATGGTATCGGAGTTTATTTATTTTTCTTTGAGGTTTTAGTTTTTTAATGACTTGATTAACCTATAATTGATTAGGTACGCTTTAAAAGTTACGTAAACGGTCGCGTGGGGTACCGGGGTACGTGATACCTCTGCCATACAAATAAAATACACACGAATAGCGCTCAAAATTTAGAATTTTAAAAGTCGATTCTATTAAACTCAAGATTGTGGGGTGTGTAACATCCCAAATGATCATTATGTACTAATTTGTTTTATAACTGTTTTTCGAATAAAGATAAAATTTATCGAAGGAAATACATGTACCAAGACTCTAATTAATTCATAAAACCTGTTCGTGTGTTCTATATTTTTTGTGTGTTCTATATATTGCGATAAAAATAATTTAGCTCACAGTTATTCTGTCCAAGATTTCTCAGCTCTTAGATATTATTATTTTGGAATTATAGTATTTGCTGATAGCGATTGTTCGACTATTGCGGAATAATTTGACGTCATTATGACGTATGCTCTGCGTATAGTACTAAGTATGAGTAAACTATACATCCTTGTGACGACAAAGTGTTTCGTGCACTTTACGTATATCTAATTTACATCACTATGACGTTAAAATATTAGGAGCAACCATACTTGTGCTGAAGAATTTCGTACGTAATTACGCCTTATGAGTTACGTAATAAGACGCAATATTTCAGAGAATTCCTGGTATTCAAAATTAGCGCGAGTCTTGAGGTCAAACGTGAAACAGCACGTCAACGTCGTGACGTTGACGTGCTGTTTCACGTATCACGTTTCATAATGACGTAATACGTGATTACGTCATTATGACGTCACGATAATCAAGATCTTGAACACTTTTTGTCTTGCACCGAAAAGTGACGTCATTCCATGACGTAGCTAACGTCGTAGAATAAAGTCTCTATCCGCAACTATTTATAATTTATATATTTTACTATTTACATAATTATTTTCCCTATTTCTTAACTATTCTTTTCTGATTAATTTCTGTGCAGGATCCAACTTAGAAGTCTGAACTTCATAATCTCGGCAATTTCCTGGTGGTAGCTTCTGTTGATTCTGGCTTTCAGGAATTGCAGTGATTTGGGAATAGTGGGGTTGTCCCCAAAAAAAAAAAAACTACATATCCGGAACTTTACAAGTGAAATGTTGGTCCCCGACCAACCTCATATTTAATCTTCCACCCATACTACGAGTATATATCCGACTTGCTAGACAAAATTTGTGCTAGTTCAGCACTCAGGAATAAGGCTTTCTACTAGATTAAAAATAATTGAATTTAATCATTATTTTCAGTGATTTTCCTTACAAACATATCTCTTTAAAATATTAGTACCGATAATAATAAATTAACCGTTAGGTGGATGTTGCATCCTAATTAATTTAAATTGCAAAAATCGAGTTGCCATGGTAATTATTTCTATATTAAAATACAGGATACGGGTCTCACGCTATTGGGCGTTCATTCACTTATCACGTCCGTGTGAAATTGGACACGATAGAAAAAACATGACGCTAACCGGTCGCGGGTCCGGCTGGCGGATTTGCTAAAACACGGTAGCCACACAAATTGTGCGCCACAGATAATTGAGTTATTGGAGAGCTAAGTCATTTTTATTGTAAAGCCACGCTTGAATAATGTAAACCCAAATTTGGGTGTGGAAACAACCCTCTAGTCTCCCGAAGTTGGTCAATGGATGGGTGATGACATAGCGAGTTTCCTTCGTACCTCGGAAAGCACGTAAAGTTCCCGAATGTCATAATGTAGATCTTTAACAGTCGTACGTAACTGTTTGTCAGAAGCTTTTAAGTTTTGACAACCGGTCTTACCAAGGGGAATCATATTACCGAATTATTGGGTTGTGTAAGTCAGATAGGCAGTCGCTCCATGTAAGATACTGATATTCAGCTGAATCCGGTTCGACCTTAGTTGGGAAAAGTGAGGTGAACTGATGGTAGTTAGACTGGTGATGAACTAAAAAGGGCTTAGCCAACTTATACTCTTAATTAAAAAAAAATTTTTTTTTTCAGATCTACCTTGAATTTCAGTACAAATTTACACCGTTCACTTCATTTCTTATTTCTTCCATGGCAAATACTAAACATCGATGCATTGATGACAACGGAATTTATGTCCCCGTTTACTAATGTTCGGTACCGCTTAGTTTTGTAGCTATTTATCGACATGCAAATTTTGATTGAAAATCTGCTAAATCTAAGTTTCTTAAAACCCGCGCCGCCGCTAAACTAAAGTGGGACTGGGCTGGTCACGTCTGCTGGACGCCCAATGAACTGTGGGCCAAAATTACCACTATGTGGAGCCCTGACACAGCCAGAAGGCGTCGCGGCAGACCTCGCAGAAGATGGCGGGATGAGCTGGATAAAACTAACAACCAGTGGCTCACACTAGCCTTAGATCGAAATAGTTGGAAGTCATGGAGAGAGGCCTTTGCCCAGCAGCGGGATGATACAGGCTGACAGTAACAGTAACAGTAAAACCCGCGCAGCTTAGCACGGGTGGGATCCCCGCACGGGGATTTCTATGATCTGCAAGTAGTTGTTCGGGACTGGGTATTTGTGTTTGTGAGTTTCTATGTTTGTAAACGCACCCACGACACAGAATATGTGGCACGTTTTTCAGTACCAAAAATAAATGATTTAAATCATGGAGAAAAGTATTATCTGAAATACCTAATTTTGACTATAAACAAGAATTTTGTCAGTGTAAACATTTAATACTCTGCTATGGTATGATCGTATCACCCGGGTCGACGGCGCGTCGTGTTCCACGCGCGCCTCAAAGAGCGTCAGCATAATGACGAGGCCCCCTCTCAGAGGGCTAAAGCCTGCCGGGGTCGCGGGACTTATACCATCACCGTGACCCCGGAACATAAAGGGCTATTGAAGGACACCGTGGATTTTAGTCAGTACAAGTCTGACAGTCCCCCCCGCCCTGCCCGTGGTGAGAGGACTCATCTGATGATTTTACCACTTAAAAAAAAAATATGGTATGATCGTATCAAGTTACTCTAATTGTGCAGTATCTTTCTAGTAACACGCGGTGTTAGCTATACCTAATACCTTTGTTTACTTTAATTCACATACACATGCCAAATTAAATTGAACGTTGTGACACGTGCCTGTTGGCTGACTCGTGGAAAATGCTGCACTTGACTGTTTTATCTGGGTGAATGTTTTGCTGATGTTTTCTAGGTAATGCTGAATGTGGATTAGTATTTTGTAATACATACTTTCAAGCGTGAAACTTCGTGTGACCAGAGGGATGGCCTATTTCTTGGTCAAAGGATCAACATTGCCATCCAACTGGCAATGCTGCCAGCGTTCTGGGCACTTTCCCCATGACAGCGATAAGGTTGAAATTTTTGTAAGTGTAGTTTTTATTTAGTCATTTGCGTCAATATTTTAATTTTAGTATGTAAACAGAGTATGTAGGTATGTAAATTCAAGCCTTAAATGAAATTAGTAGCAAAAAGCTTGCGTTAATCACGTCTGGGTTCTTTTTCAGCTTTTGTTTTCTTCAACGTTTAGCCACCTAAAGCTGAGCGTGTAGGAGTAGGCTCTTCCATACCACACTTTTGCGTCCTGGCTATCCAGTTTCAGTCCACTTTAACTAGATCGTCTGTCCACCTAGTCAGTTGTCTCCATGCTGCCTTATTATTATCCATATTTCCACATGCAATGTAACAACTAATTACGAGCTAATTTAAACACAGTTTCTTAAAACAGGTCAAGCAGTTTGTTTGCCCGTTTGTTCTACTCAAGTTGCTCCAGTTTTCTCTATGTGAAGCCTTTTACTTAGATGGATTGACAAAAATCTAAAAAATCTGGCACTTCCTGGATTCAGAAGACAGGACATTGAGCTATTTTTTTTGTAGAAGTAGAGTTAATCCGAGTTGAAATTAATTAATTGCTGTGTAAACCCAAACTATGAAATGTTAATTGCTCTGGCTTGCTACATCTGATAGACCTAAGACCATATAAGACTAAAAATATTTTTGCAGTATATAATGAAACTAACTTCATTGGTTTTTTTAAACAACCCACTTACAAAAAATCATGCGTCATATAACTTAAAAACGTGCGTGTTATGCCAGTTCTTTTTTCTAAATAAATAAACAAACTGTAAGCACACAAGTACCGTAATAAGAGACTTAATTATAGGCCTCAGTACGTCTGTCCGTCCGTAACAATCACATCATGTCAAACTCGTAGAACCGAAAGTTGCGCGTGCGCTATCCGTTTGCGTAGAGAGAGATTTAAAGTATTGTTGACGTGTCCATAGTTTTGAGTGTTTGGCAGGCATTATGAAGTAGATTGGGTGAAAATATTTAATGAACTTTATTGTTTAAAATATTAAATATTTAATGAGAGCAGTGGTGGCCCAGTGGTCAGATGTTGGTCGTGGGTTCGAACCCAGCTTGGCGCATTACTTTGTGTAATTTATTTCATCACCACTGCTCTCAAAACGGTGAAGGAAAACATCGTGAGGAAACCGGAACTGTCCTAGAACCATCAAATTCGAAGACATTGTGACATCTGCCAATCCGCACTGAGCCCGCGTGGTGGATTATGGCCCACTCCCTCTCACAAGAGAGGAGGCCTGTGTCCCAGCAGTGGAAACGTTATAGGCTGATGATGACTGATTGTTTAAAATGTATTAAAAAATTTAAAAGCTACGGAACTACTGTTTGGTGAGGGATTCAGAATCTGAGAGGCACTTAAATGAACAGACAAACTCACACCTTAACAGAGAGTACAGAAAGTTTAAAATTGTCTACATTTGGGTATTTCCATACATTTATGGCGGTCACGCGTACTGCGTAATTTGAACTTGACATTTCCGAAGGTCAAAAATCATCATTAAGGTCACTTTATGACCTTTACAGGCTATTCGTTTTCTCATTTATCGAATAATCAATAACTTGTTATTAAGAGTCCTGTATTTAAAGATTACAGGACTTTGTAAATATTTTTTCTTCAGTGGTCATGCATTTTTAAAATAATATCTTCGAATTAATATATTTTTGGGTCAAGAAACTCTATTTATTATTCATCTTATTACAAAATACATAAGACGAAAGTATCTAAAAAAATAACTTCGCCTTGCAGGTACAAAAAACAAAAGTGTAATGTAATTGCCTTATAGCGAGTCGACATATCGCTCGTAAAATATAAAGCAACAATAAAATAATAAATAAAAAGCGAATCGCTAACGATCCTTATCGACACAGCACTATTTACGTGTTTAAGGCGCAGTACACATTGTGCATAATAAAGGCATTATAATGATGTGTTTGTTTTCGTATCGAACAAATAGTATACCGGTATAACTGTTGTCCTTATCTAGTGATGTTGGTGTCCCGTAGTCCACACGTGGGAGGTTTACAATAAAACCAGGCGTAAAAATTGGTTTCTCTCCAACACTCCTTATTTCGATAGTCTTTTCCAAGGTAAAGTAGCACTGCCCGTGTCGCGGGACCTATTCCGGAGTCGAGGGACTGCCTCCAACTGTCTGACTCTGACTGACTGTCTCTGTGGTCGCGGTTCCGTTAGCAAAGGTAACCGTGACCCTTTAACGTAGAAGGTACAAAAAGAACAGAGTGGAATTTAAGTCAATCTAAAAAAAAGAAAATCAGAAAAGTCTGTCATACTCTTTTGATTTTCTTTGGCCACCTAGAGCTGTAGGATTCATTTCATAATATTGTCAGCCATCGAGCTCTAAACTGCAAAAAATAAATTAGTCTGTTAATATTAGAATGAATATTATTTGAAGAAATACAAATTTTATAAATGCCTTTATTTTGAACTTAAATTATTGCTTTACTTCCTAGATTTGTATCACATTATTTCCATACACTCCAGTTCTATACAAATGTGTAACAACTAACAATCAACATTTTTCTCTAACAACAAAATGACTTCGCGAGCTATCAAAGGAAATCTCTCCGTACTTACATCAGCGCCCTAGAAGAATATAATAATATGTTATATTGTGCATTATTTGTTGCGATGCTAATGGTCGCCCTTTATTGGACAAATTGCCCGGGGCACCAGGACTAACATTTAAATCAGACTTAATGGAACCCATTTCCATAAGTAATGCGAATGTCCTAGGTTGAGAGGTGCGAAGGTTTGGAGGTGGTATGTGGTATTCTGTATTGAAGTCTCAAATATTCAATAGGTATTTGCTCAGTTTGACTTGTCTTAAACTAAACCATACTGCATACATTATTCAGTTTGAAATTAATAAATAGCTCTAATCATTATCATACAATATTGAACTAAAAGCTAAAATAACTTAAAAATCTTAAATTTTCATTGATAGAAAAAAAAGAAACTCAAATGTATTCCTGAAAAGCTTCATGGTCTCTACTTCTGGCGATGTGTCATAGCTTGCTTTCAAAATCTGTCTGTGCAATAATTGCTATGAGACACTAAAAACTGACAGCTTTTAAATATTGACTAGATGAAGTGGTGGCCTAACATGACGTCTTAAAAGTGTCAGTAATTCCACTGTGGAAGAGACAGAGCTATATAAGTCGTCTAGCGCCATCTCTTTCCCACATTATAATTACTATTTAAGACGTGATGGTAGGGCACCAAACGTATTCTGTTTAATTTCTGATATTGACCATTGATCGAATTATTAGACAATTTTTTTGTTGCTTCAGAGGTACGCACCTCCATTTTCTTCGTAATTCCTTGTGCTAAAATTACAGATTCATAGGTCTGTAGGCATATTCCACGTACAATTGAGTTATCACGTTAATGCGATTTAAATTGGCCCTCGAGCTGTTTGACACCTGTGCCGACCTATGGGAACGATTGGGCGACAAGAAACATTACCCATATGTAGGAACACCATGAATATAACATATTCTGTATTATGATAAAAGAGATTATAATAATGTAAATAATGTTTTTTCAGGAATCACTAAAAACACATCAAAAACCTGTGTAGAGGAAAATTTGATCTATGTCTGAGTGATTTAGTATTTATTCCATGTATGTATATTGTACTCTACTACCAACTTTGTACTCAACAAACTTGGAGAACTGAAACGTATTTCAGATTTAATTGAATTTGTAGACACTGTAAAGATATTCTTCTACTACGTTTTCAACTTTTCATGTGAAGTATTTTACACGTTGAATTTTATAGATATGAAAAAATGCCATCAAAACAACATCAAAATTATTTTCAAAAAAATAGAGCACAACTTAGAACTGCCAATTTCTGCAATCAATAAATAATCCGAGGTAATTATAAAAACAGCAACATAAATAATAAACTAATTCTCGTTTGCGTCCAAAAAGCTGCCGAACAGTTCCAGTACCAACAGAGCGACGGCGACGATGAAATCATCAGACCAGCGCAATCGGGACATGTCTCGAATACGTCCTTATTATGGTAATCCTACCGACGTGTGACTTATCGTGCTCAATCCAACTGACCACGCGTATCCGTGCATAATTCCTGGCCACCTTATTGCGTTTTTGCATACATCATACATCTACCATACATATACGTAAGTAAAGTCGAATTAGTGACTTTTTGTGACGTTATTGTGGTCATTACCTACAGATACTCGATTTTGTCATGGATATCTTTGGATTTATGGTTTGTGGTAACGAATTGGGTATTGTTATTGAGTGAACAAGGTAATCAACTGATGTCATCTGCATCAAATATTCAGCTGTACATTTTGTTTTGTTTTTATTTCGACAATGTGAATTTTATTCGACTGCAATACTCAGAATTTTTCCTCTTCGAAACTCCAAAAATTAACTTTGTTTAGTGCAAATGTTTTTATTTGAATACTGCTGAATATTAAGAGTAGACACTACATTAATTTATTTCAATATTAAACTTTCAGAAAATCAATGATTCTTTAACAAATCAAATATTCAGAGATAAAATCATTTATTGGAATATCCATTTGATTTTCAAAACAAAAATATATTTATATAACATAGCACAATTAAAGTACGATTATTAATTGTAGTCAGTAAAATGACAAGTACAACTGTCACTGATACAATGAAACTTAGTACATTTCATATAGTGAACAAATGTCATTTTACTGACGACAATTAATAATCGTACTTTAAATAATTATGATTATTCAGTATTATAACTAGTGAATAATGCGCAAAACTCTACATAAAGATTTGAGTTTTTCACTGTGACAAATAAGGTATGAAATTTCAGTTATTAATGAAACAAAATTGTTTCATAGTTCAGCTGTGTGCCGCCACCACAATTGCTTGTTAGTTTCTCCTACTGCCCAGCTAAAGGGGCTCCCTAGGGTTTATCACACATTTAATATTATCGTCGGTTTAACTGCGGTTTAACGATCGTTCAACAGCTTGTTTTACGACGTTTCATTTGTTTCAATGCGCTGACCATCCATCGTTTGACAATTGTCGTGATTGCAGGATGGTGATGACTAACAATTTAGGGCTGCTACTAGTACTACAAAATATGTTTAACATCTGCGTAATTAAATCATAAGAAATGATTAAAATAATGATATAGCGTTGTTGCTAGTTAGAAGTTGTTGACTCGTATGTCTACCTGGGACAAACCATCGCGCTAGGTAGGTCCAACTTCAAGAAAGAGGTCAACCGCCGAATCCAACTCGGCTGGGCAGCGTTCGGGAAATTGCGTAACGTTTTCTCGTCCAAAATACCTCAGTGCCTCAAGTCGAAAGTTTTCGACCGATGTGTCTTACCAGTGATGACGTATGGCGCCTAAACGTGGTCCTTTACTATGGGCCTCATTAGTAAGCTCAGTATAGTCCAACGAGCTATGGAGAGGGCTAGGCTCGGAGTCTCTCTGCGTAATCGACTCAGAAATGAGCAGATTCGTAGACGAACCAAAGTAACCGACATAGCCCAACGAATTAGCAAGTTGAAATGGCAGTGGGCAGGCCATATAGCACGCAGAACTGATGGCCGATGCCGAAAGGTTCTCGAATGGAGACCACGCACCGGCAAGCGCAGCGTAGGACGTCCACCCACTAGGTGGGCAGACGATCTTATGAAGCCACAGGATCACGCTGGACGCAGGCCGCTTACAACCGGTCCTACTGGAAGTCTAAAGGGGAGGCCTATGTTCAGCAGTGGACGTCTTACGGCTGATATGATGAAGGATATAGCGTTATAGCATTTCACACACGTAACGGTTTCTCTATTAACAGCGAATAAAACTTAAAGAGCTACGTAAAAATGGAGAACATTTTGTATCTGCCTTCTCAGAACTTGCACTGAGCCTGTGGAGTAGCTTACAGTACATTCCACTCCCTCTCATACAAATGAGATCTTATACCACAGCAGTAAAAATATTATATAAGCTTTAAAGAAATACCAAGTTGGTCAGAAAAACAGTCGCTTCTAATAAAATATTGGTATTCGATTGCACCCAGAAGTTCAGTCCAAAATTTTTGGGGAAGGCTGAAAGGCAGCTGATGATAATGATGACTTCTGGGCATCTTTGCAAGTGCTATTTTAGAGCGCCATTTCGGACCAGCATCACAGTAAGCGTCCAGATTTTTTTTCAAATATTTAAATCAGTCGTTCCACTTTTCTGTCACGGTGATTCTTCAATAGTCCATTACGCTCTAGGGTCTCGGTCACCTGATGAGACATTCCCGCGACTATGTCTTGATTAACTTACCACCATTTTTTTGGCCAGCTTCGACGGCACCCTTCATCCTCAGGTACTAAGTATGTTCTAGGAATATAGAAGTATATAGAACATGAGAAGTAGCAGCCCTACCAAAGAGGTATAATTCAATGATTTGCAGCCACAATTGAAGCACAACTGTAATTGCAATTAAATTGTTCGCGACATTCGATGTAGACATTGACGGTTGCACGCTAATTTAGCGGCTGACGACCACTTACTTACTGCTTATACAGTTATTGGTAATCCCGGTTACATTAAGCTTTCTTTTAGTTAATCTGTTCATCATCATCATTAGCCTATAATGTTTCCACTGCTGGGACAGCCTCCTCTATGTGAGAGGGTGTGGGCCAAAATCCACCACGCGAGCCCAGTGCGGGTTGGTAGATGTCACATGACTTCGAATTTTTGGTTCTAGGTGATGCCGGTTTCCTCACGATGTTTTCTTTCAGCCTTTTGAGAGCAGTGCTAATGAAATAAATTACACAAAAAGTAATCTGTTAAAACATGAATTTATTTTTTTCTAAATGCACTCAAGACACAGGTGAAATTCTTAGTCTGGGGCAAAGTAAGTTATGTTTTTAAGGAAAATAAAAAATTGTCTTCAACCAGCTAGAAAAAGCGCAGCGTAGGACGTCTACCAACAAGGTGGACAGACGACTATAAGAAGGTCGCCGGAAGACGCTGGATGCAGGTCGCTTCCAACAGGTATATGTGGAGATCAAAAGGGGAGGCCTATGTTCAGCAGTGGACGTCCTATGGCTGAGATGATGATGATGAGCTAGAAAAATCATGCTTTTCATCATGGAAATTATGTTCAATTTCATTTCGCAAGTAGGTTCTAATCTTTCAAACATAACTTGAAACTTCTTCTATAAAGTTTAATGTGTAGATAAAGTACGCATAATTAAAGGTATATCTATTTCAGATAAGGAAGGGCTTCCTGTATCAATTTATACGATATAAGAACTTAATTTGCATAGTAAAGACAAATTGGATTGAGTTGGGAGGAAGTCCGATATATTTTAACAGTTTACCACGTTATACTGCACTAACTCTTCAAATTGTTAAAGGAAAAGAGCCTTTATTATGAGAGCAATAAGAAGAGAGGTGAGTTTATTAGACTGTAGTGTTAATTTTGTAATAATATTCATTGAAAAACCAATATTACGCCGTAAAATCAAAGAGCTCACTAAACACGGCTCCATGGAGTTTTACAACGTGTAAGTGAATAGATTGTGATTAAAAATCCAGTTTCAACGGATGTGAGATTACCGAAACAGCTGCATCTTTATATTCATAGGAAATAGTTAATATGACACATTAATTTCGGTTAACTTTGATGAGAGTAGGTACTGCTAGATTGCGTCACCACTATTATTCAGTACCTAAATGAAATTAATGTTAATGGAAAACTTATAAATATTGTAGCAAGGACAAAAGTGATTTTCTTGTTTTTAAAACCTGCAGTGGCATCACTAGAGGTTTTTTTAACGAACACTATCACTACTGAGCAACGGCCTCCCCACATAGCCTTCCTCGTCCTTCTTCTATTCAGTTTTCTCCGTCAAAGTTTGCATAAATCTTGCATCTCAAGCCAACGTTTTTTAGGTCTCTCTCAACGCCCCCATGTTTTGGCACCCACTATGTGATGATTCTCTAAATTTTAAAAATTTAACGACCTGTTGATCGCGCGTGTGGAATTCGACCGTAACATAAGAAACGTATGAAAAACCAACCGTCCACTTTGGCCTTGAATCGAGGAAACTTAAAGTCATGGGAAGAGGTTTCACAGCAGTGGAAACATGCAGGCTGTAAGTATCAGTAGGTCACCATCATCATCTTCCTGCCCTTATCCCATTTTACTTGGGGTCGGCGCAACACGTTTTTTTCTTCCATTCTTCCCTATCATACATCACCGAATCAGGATTAGGGGAAAGTCAAATCCCCTTCCTCTCCATCCATCAACATTCATACTCATCACTCTCTTAGCCACATGAGTCTCTATACTGTCAGTATCAGTAGGTATCACTGAAAAATGGACCTGCCTCCATTTGTGATTGCAACACAGCAGTACAATAAATCGTGAACCAATAACCCAACCCAAAAAAAAACCCAATGCTACCAACCCACGCACAATACAAACCTACGAATCATTTAATCATAAAAATTCAAATACAAAATGGCTCCCATTTTAATTAATAGTCACATATTTACTGCCGATCTCTGCTACCGATGATTTATATCGCGACGATATCTGGGTGGTCTTTATTATAATTATAATAATTAATAACATACAAACACCTGTTTGAATCTCTGTTAATGATGCTGACTCTGATTGTTTTGAATGCAGTCAGAAGTTGAGGTAACCGCTCGTTAATAATTTGTTTTTAATTATCAGTTTGATCGAGGTTAGATTGGGAAATTAATGTCTTGTTTTTCTGTTATTTATACAAATATCAACTACCACAAATCAACTTGCAACAGATCAAAGAACCACCCGGTAGTCTTTTAAATTAGTAGTAGCACATAGTAGCAAAGATGGACGAGTTAATGATGGACCATGCCCGGGTCGACAGCGCGTCGTGTTCCACACGCGCCTCAAAGAGTGTCAGCAAGATGACGGGGACTGACTGACTCTCAGAGGGCTAAAGCTTGCCGGGGTCGCGGGTCTTATACCATTTCCGTGATCCTGGAACGCAAATGGCTATTAAAGGACACCGTGGATTTTAGTCAGAACAAGTCTGACACGTACACACTAAAAAAAGTAGTAGCAAAGGTAGAATTTATTTGAAACAAAAAACAACTTTTTAATTTTTTTTACTTGACCGCCTATCTCGCCTAATGGTAAGCGAAGATGTGGTTGACAGTGAAGCACGCTTGCCTAGAAGAACCCTATTCACTCCTGACTTGAAGACCCTAAGGTTATAACTGTCGGCAAATACAGTTTTTTTTTTATTCCGCGTTCAACCCCCAAGATTTTCTACCCTCTTCCGCGTCCTTCCAAACTGGGTGCTTGAACTGTCAGACTTGTACTGACTAAAATACAGATCTTCTAAACATAAAAACAGTAGCAGAATTGAGGTAGCATTTTCTATCTGGCATTTCTTGGACAGCTCTGCCCCGCGGCGAATTCGGGCGGTCCCGCCTTTTACAAATCAACGTGCTTTATAAATTATGCTGAGCTTCTTTTAAAAAATACGAAAGATCTTACAGTTGATATAATTATGATTAATTTATTAATGCGATTGTAGCCGATTTTCTTCAATGTTTCAGTAAACGAACAAATACCTACAAACTTCACTTCTTTATAAAATCGTTGTACAAACCCCAGCAGGTAAACTTACCCGAAACTGTCAAATTTTGCCAATTCAATCTGAAGCTTCTAGTTATGTGATAAAGTTGAAAATCTATCAATCTATTTGACAGATTGAGGTCTGTACAATTACAAATATACTCTACATCCATTTCTGTGTACCTGGTCTATAAATACTTTAATAAATAGATAAGTCATCAGCCCAGAAAAAAAAAACAAAAGAATATACTCGTAATAATCGATTCATAAGTATGTTCTATAATTAATTCAAACAAGATAATTAATGGTTTTTGTTTAATTGACCAAAGACACGAGAGTCGACCTTTTAAAACAAGTTTGATCTCATTTTGGGGACCAATTTTTTATTGATTCATTATGTTTCGTAGCGGATTATTGAGAAGATTATAATTATGACAAATTATTTACGGTGTTTTTATGTACTCATTTATAGGTCAAGGACTCTGGTCTTGTAAAACCGAGGCCACAATAAGCTATTTTACTTAAATAATCTAATTAAGTATAGTCCGAAATATAGATAATATATCCAAAAAATATACGACCCGTATTTTTTCTTCTATTTCAATGCTTTTAAAAATCACAAAACGTCACTCGGTCAATACAAGCGTTATGACGTCACAAACGTCACTTCCGAATTTGGGAGAGTTTTATCTTTGTCAATATTTTCATAGATTTGTTAAAAGAAAAAATACGTGTTCATTATTTCCCTATACTCTAACTGATTAAACAGTTTTTTCAATTAATTTAGGCAGTAAACTACCCTATTGTTTTTTTTTATTATTTTTATTTTATCAGTAAGTACATAAAAGACGGTCGCGGGATTTATTTCCTTACCGTGACCCCGGAACATAAATGGCTATTGAAGATCACCGTGGATTTTAGTCAGTACAAGTCTGACAGTACCTCCCGCCCTGCCCGGGGTTGGAGGTCTCATTTGATGATTTTACCAAGTTAAAAAAAAAAAATACATAAAAGACAAAGCAAGATTTACGTTACCTTAAATAACATGCTTATAAAACTGCTCTTTAAAACAAAGTAAGCAAACAATGTTGCAAAATATTGCTTAAAATTACCTTTAATTGGCTAATAACAATTTTCAGCACGCAATATACAGAACTGCTGAATATAATTTAAAGCCTTATTTCAATGACAGGGCCATTATGCCTGCCGAGTTGGGGGAATGACGATATCAGCACGTCAACATAGTTGATAAAAAGGCTAGGCAGATGATGAGGGGAAATTGATCCTTATATGTATACGTAAGAGAATACAAAAGAGGTTGATTGAAGGAACATAGTGAACTTTCGTCAGTTCGAGTCCTCTAAGCTAGGACTTACTTTTCACTATTTTCCATCCAGTGAGAATTCCTCAATTGCGTCCCACTCAAGGTGGACTATTTAGGACTGTCAGACTTGTACTGACTAAAACCACACTCTTCCTTTAATTCCCCTTCCAGGGCCTTAACCCTCAAATGTCTTTCAGCCAATTGCCGAATTGCCGTCCACTGCTGGACATAAGCCTCTTGAACCGTGATTTCTGACATTCTTCGAGAGCAAAAATTGACAGATTTCTAGATTCTAGGCGGTTCGCATCCATCCACTGCATTCATCAAATCATCAATCCATCGTGATGCTGGGCGTCTTACACCATTGTTTGTCCATTCGCATTCCCACTCCAACACATGTCTGCTCCATCGTCCGTCTGGTCTCCCTCATGGCAGAACAACTCAAATGTCCCTTCAGAACTAACCCATCGCGCAAAGGCCACACCTAACCCTGAAACTTCTTAACCCATCTCGTGCCATGACGTCACAACTCCTACAGTCCTACCTAACCGATGTTCAAACAAATCACACAATTATCAACAGTAAATGCATTTCATTTAACACAAGTAGGTGTTCCGAGACGTTCGTATATGTTTTCAGATAACCTGACAACCGACATCCGTTGCCCTGTGGGAAAAGTCGACAGGTGTTGTCACATATCGCCTTTAAACATCATAAAACACTTAATTACTCACCTTACTCAGTTAAAAACATACCTTCTGTCTTCACAGGTAAGGTAGAGTTTTGTGTGTAGTGTGAAGTGAGTTATGATGTTCTGTGTTGGGTTAAGTCAAGTCAAATGAAAGACTAAGTGCAATGAGGTATCAATACAGTCGTAAAGAAGTATTGAAATGAAGATATGTTTCACGTTTCTTCTTTTTTTTTTCTCGCAGTTTTGAATTACGGTATTAATTGTGTGTGGTTAGTCATTGAGTATGTTAGTGTAGCTATTTTTTCGAGAAATGATTGCAATTTATCGTTTTTCGTTTTATTTAAAAAAAACAACCACGCCAAAATAAAGTTTAGAATTGGTTTTATTCCTTTTAGGCTGTCAATTTTCCAAGGAGAAGAAAAACACACATTAAATAATCTAAACTAAGGTAAAATCAGGCTATAAATGAAATATAATTTTATCGAACCACCTATGTAAGAAGTTTGTTTTTTTCAAGCATCTAAAACCGTTAAAAGCGCTAAGGATTAACGGAACCCATTTATATATTCATATATCCTTTCTCCGAACTTTTGGCGTGTGAAAGAAACCATACATAAGATTCACAATATCATGTCCTTACCACTTCCTTAACGTCCTTGAAATCTGTCCAAACTGTAAAAAGTGCACAATTTGTATTGAGTTACATAAAGCCTAATAAATGCTGCAAAAAAGCTTTTTGGAGATTCATTTTTGGTCACACGCTCATACTTAAAGCCCTCTTTAAAAAAAAAACTTCGTCGCCTTAATGATTATATTTGTTATTTAGCTAAATTAGATTTGACCAGAACCCCGCCACATTGACGACGTTGATAGCGGCTGCGGCTATGTCTCACGAAATTCTGTTGGGTTTTAACCATGCTTTGTGTGATGTGGTTCCGCAGTGGAACCCTGCCCTATTGGTTTAGTTATTGGTCATGTATCCGCAGCTGACAAACTGACTTTGCTATGAGTTATAGGTTCGCAAGACCATCTCCGGTTACCGCAGGCGCGGGCATGCGCACGGCGGCGGGCGGCGTGGGTGTTCAACGTCGTCAGAGTGTCAGTCAATCCGGGGCCCCTCTCAAGAGCCAAGCCTGCGGGTCGCGGGACTAACGAATACTCGAAGTGCCCCGAATCCCCTATGAAGGCACCGTGGCGTTTAGGGGCCAGTATGAGTCTGACCTCCCCCTTCCCTGGGTGGAGGACTAAGTTGCTGATTTGACGCGATAAAAAAATGGGCTATAGGTTTGCCGAGACGCTTCATTACATTACCACACTCACGATCGTTAAGAGACAGCAACTGGTACACAGCTTATGATCGTCTCCACACTCGAAAGTTCTTTGATTGTTTGTACCAATTAACTAAGACTGTAGTCTACCTCTGTTCCAGCTTTCATCAAATTTCGTTCAGAAGTTTTGACGTGATCAGTGATCGTGATCGTGATCATATATCGGGTAACGAATAGGTATGTATGAATGCACTAATAATAAGCTACCTTTAAGCTTAACTAAGCATATTACAATCAGATTCGACACATCTCAAAACCAACACAAAACTATTATCACTTCTAATATACGCAGCTACTTCTACAAGATAAAAATCTCAGCCACCATAGAGTAGTTATCTTGTCTGTTTGACGTCATCATAAAAATAAAGAAACACACTTGAAACACACCGATAATATCACACTTCCTACAGCCGCTAATTAGACTGCACTCGTTAGAAAAAAGTTTTAATTAAGTTCACTTTATATCTTCCATGTGTAGGTAAATAGATAAAGATTTAGAATTGACTTGGAATATAATGTTTTTGTTTTTTTAACGTTCGTTGCCTCTAGTCATTATTGGAAAAGTACCAATCTCAATTTTTTTTAAGTGTTCAGATCATAATGCAGCAAGTTTAATAAAATAGATTGTTATTTTAGTTTATTTACGTTTACGGTGTTGGAATTACATTTGCGGTGTTGAATTTATCACCTAAAACTTAGCTGGAAAAGAAAAACCATTATGACCCCCAAAAATTAACTGTAGTCAGATGTCCTCAGTAGACAAATTATTTTTGGGGGTCAAGACCGAGGGTGGTATAAATGATTTCTTGTTTCTACATTATCAAACATAAATATTTCCAATCAGTCTTTGGTTAGGAGACATAGAAAATACTTTTGTGAAATATTCGAGGCATGAACTTATGTATTGACATTGACATTAAAAAAATCTTAGTACAATACAATAATAATGTCAGTACTGGGCTAAAGCTTCTCCTCATAGCTTACAATTCCTTCATTCTCTAGACAAGCTGGTCCCGCCATCTACGATGTCGGTTGCAATGTCTTCTAGCTGTGTCCATAAGTACCAAAAATAACCTCCACTGTACATAAAAACCCAATACATAATATGCCTAATACATAAAGTAATTAGGTGTGATATGTCGTGCCACGTGTGCGCGCGCGCAGACCGTGAGAACCGCTCCCGAGGGAGCGAGGGACGTCTTACACAAGTAGGGATATTGTTTCTTGAGCACATGCCTGCCACGCGTAAGAAGTAGAGTGGATAAGACAGTACGATATTTTTTTTAAATTTTTATACTAGTTTTATTTTTTAATACTAATATTGTGTTGAGAGTATTCAGATTGTTGTAAAGTCTATAGTTGGCAATTTTAATGTTTATACAATTATAATCTGTGTTGAAACTTTTTTTTACTTTCACCATCATCATCATAGATAGTCTTGCTCCAGCCACTGCTAATTATTATTTTTCTTTTGTAACACGCATCCCTTGTCTATACGAATTACCTCTTGTCTTTCTTAGGGTCTATTCATCTTGACCTCTGTTTCTATCTACGAAGGTCAAGAATACCAGAAAAATAAATATCTTTGTTTGTTTGCAAAGAAAGATATTTATTTTTTCATTTTCCTTAAATCAAGCCTCTACTTTATACTTCAATGTTCTATGTCTGCGTTTAACAACTTAACACATGATTATATACATAACTCCAAAGAAAAAATCTTTAAGATTATACTGAGTAGCATGTTCTGTGATTTCAGTGATAACCAAATTAATGAGTAAACCTAAAGTGTGTTCTTGTATCTTGTATGCTTATAAAAGTCGATAGGACACAATATTAAAATGAAGATCACCGAAGATTGTTTCTTCGTCCGATTTAGCTAGTTTAGCCAAAGTTTTAAAACGCAATTTTTTATTTATTTCATATAAACACTGGGTTTCAGAAAAGTAGAAACAGTACAAAATAATAAATCCAAAAAATAACCGTCTCATCCACTCTATTCCCCCTTAACTCTCGTCTGATTGAATAAGTCCCGCATAAAAGGATGATTCGCCATCTGCCGCGTCTCCGCACTCAATCATAAACATAACACGACACCAATGTATACACGTCGTATACATTTATACAATATACATATACATTTTATATTATGAATACTTGTATATTTTTATGAGAACACTTTCAACGACTCACTGTTCTAAATAGGTACTTGGCCTAAATGAATGTAAACAGGATAAATCAAATGTTACAATCTAAGTTGTTTTTTAATTTGGTCTTCGTTAATTAATTGGTTTTTGCAACATGTGGACTTCATAGAAAACTCTTTGTGTTTAAAATGTTCTCCTAATGACCTAAAAGTGGGGGCTATATTAAAAAAAAAGTTGACGATTCTTTTTTTCTGCATCTGAAACACAAAAATCCGTCGCCTTTATTTATAGTAGGCATAACATAAATGTATCATTATGCCTTTAAAAAGTAACAGAAAGGTCATACAGAGGACCATCTAACAGTGAATTCTTGAATATATCAAACTAGAATTCTTAGCAAAATGTCACCAAATAGTGTCTACTACCAACATTCACCAAAAAAGTTTGGTACCTACAACAAAAAAAATCTTTTCGCCAAAAATAACTTGAGAGAAATCCCAAAGGCACCAGTAGCAAATAAAATACCGTAGCTTATTATTTTGTCTCAAAAACAATAAAAAAGTGCAAATTCAATAACCCAGAATATAATAAGAAAACGTCAACACGACTGTTTTATGCAAGTTTTCACAAAAACGAAAACTAGGACAATGTCCAATTGCGTTACAAACACAGTTTTCCCCAAAAGCTACGAAACGCTACGAAAAAAATCCGCTACACGCGTAGACCATCAACATTTCCATTACTACGGAATTAAAAACATGTTATACATTCTTCTCAAAAAATATAATTTGATGTAACAGTACGGTACGGACCGAAAAATTAGTGTCCATACAACAATAATTGTAAAGTCCGATCAACGGACCACGTGTCCCGTATAAAGAACTATTATTACCAGCAAGTCGTGTAGGTAGCAGCGTGCGCGATCATAATTGTATTAATCATTCAGCGCGACCGGCAGACGTCGATTTTCTTCAACAAAGTGCTCTTGTTTGTTTTTTTCGTAAGGAAGTCGGCCGAAGGTGAACCGTGGGAACGCCGGGCGGGTGCACTTCCCAAAACATCGACGCACGGCAGCGAGTCCGACATGCGCCGGACGAAACGAGATAAAACATAAAGCTGCTCGAGAGAAAGAATGAGACGGAGAATGTGACGTGTGCGCGCCAAGCGACAGCTCACAATCGCGTGATCATCTACAAGAAATAATAAAACGGCAATAAAAGAAACACGAGACAACGGTAACGATGGCCCGCGCGCCAGAGCGGGACGGAACTCGGTGGCCGAAGGCCTGCGCGCGCGCCGCTCGAGTTACCGCATTCGAATTCAAAGATCAATGATCGATGCGATAGGAGCGAGACGCGCGACAAGCGCTCTAATACCGTTGAGTGAGAGAGACACAAATACGATTCAGCTCTTGAGAAATAAGGACGGCATTACCAGCTTGGCTCGTGGCGGTTTCAGCACGGGCCAGCTCTCTTTCCACGCTCTGTCGACAGAGGGCGCTGTTTACATTTCAGTGGCCATATTGAAAGGTTTTATGCTATTGTAATCGGCGAGTTTAATAACAAATCGATTTCAATGGCGTTAAAGTGAAATTTGCAAACAGTTATGAGTTTAGTAAATACAAAGTGGTTTGTCAGTAAACGTTAGATCCTGTGGAGTTTTTCCATTGGATAGAAAGTTCTGCGTTGTTTTTTTTTCAGATGGAACTTTTCACGGGTTTCATTTTGAGTAATCTCAAAATGAAACCCGTGAAAAGTTCCATCTGAAATTATATATCGTAAAATATTATATCGATACCTCCCACGTAAGTTGTTGTATCTTCAAAATTGTAATTTTACAGTAGAGCGTTTTAAAGAGAAACACTCGCAGGAAATAGTCATTCTTCAATATATTCTTTTGAAATTTTGCATACACATATATTTTAAAGTACTTTCAATACTTACTTACCTAGTTATTTTTAAATACCTGTAGTTTTTGAGATTTTGTTCATACAACATTCTAGCGTGTTATGTTAACTCACATAAATGTTGTACTGGATACTTACAACCATTTACACTGGACAACAATAGTTGAATTTAGCAGTATGTGCTAAATACCATAGTGTACGTTGATTTAATTTAATATTTTGTGGTAGTATGTGTAATAAGGTATAACCTATCAGGGCTTTTTTTGTCGTGGTTTACCTCAAAAAAAGACCTCTACCCAGGGTGGGAGAACTTATTTGTTTTCATCAAATAAGGCCTCCTACCCTGGGCAGGGCGGGAGGGACAGTCAGACTCGTACTGACTAATATCCACGGTGTCCTTTAATAGCCCTTTATGTTCCAGGGTCACGGTTATTCGCTAAGCTCCGCGACCAACTATCAGGGCTTAGTATAAAACCATGTTTACATAGGATATTATTCCCTTTATTCATTATTTTTATTCTTTATAAATATTCCTACAAAGGTAAAAATATAAATAAAAACATTTAAAAAAATAAACAATAGTGGCCCACCGGTAACGGGAACAAGGTCCAAGCTACCAGCGGTCAGGGCTCCAGAGAAAGGAACGTCCTAAAAACACGCACCGTGTCCAGAAGAAATGCTTTCTGAATCAGCCCCTTGATCCACATACATATTGATTGTTTTAACTACGTTTGAAATACCTAATAGAAGATACTCGCCTACATTATTTTTTTAAGAAATAAAATGCGCACTTTTTATTTCTAAAGCGGAGAATGAAGGCTTTGGCAGTAGGGTCGACGGAGCTTTTGCTGTCAACAGGGTTCAAAGGAACCTAATCCTACCCAAACCGAACCTCGGGCTGCCATTGAAGTCAACCGTCTTCTTCTCGTTCAAAATGACTAAGTTGATCAGTAGGTATTTAGGCAGGAGTGTTCGCAACTGGGCCTTGAGAAAAAGAAAGTCGTGAAAACTACTTGGAGCTCCCTGACACGGACAGGTTCGGTTAGAAGGGGCCATCCCCTTCGTGGTTATTTTTTTATAAACCACCCACAAGTAGGAGCACCGCTAGCCGTGCGCCGTCGATGTTTGTATCATGTCACAGATACCGCAACAGGGATGTTAATTTTAGCTAAACATACCTTAGTTGAATTAACCGTAGGTCTATTAAACCGTAGGCGAATTAACCGTAGGTGAGTTAACCGTAGCTGAATTGAACGTAGGTGAATGATTCATTAGTTATTTCGTACATCAGTTATAACAAACTTACGTGAAACAACCAAAGAGTTCTCCGGATCGTAGCTAGGCAACGGACGCAGATATGTCTACATCAGGCCCATATAGAGCCCGGAAAAAGCATTCGTGAAGATCCTTGATCTGTCATACCTCCATGCGATCATAAGTGTATAGGGAATGCAGGTTTGCGCCAGTTCTCTTTCGCCAGGAGAGCGGGGTGAGGCCCTTGTCCACCGCCACAACATCTCGATGCATTCCCACGTCGGATTTAGCTATCTCATCATATCTTTTAGACTAGAGCCATTTCGTATATATTTTAAATAATCGTTGAAAATTAAGATCGTCATCCAAATGTCTGTGTCTGACCTTTTTCTTGCATAATGTGACTCAACTGGTTCCGAGCTCTTGATGTGGTCACATACGCTGGTTTTGACAGATTCAGTTTCTTAAGAGGGTGAATTGAATGCCTACCGCTTTGATCAGGAATCAGTATTCCGGTTGTAACATCGATATATCCGATCTTTTCTAGTGCCTTAATGAGAACTTGGTCATTGACAGATATAGTGATTAAAATATAATAATAGCTAATTCAATCATCTCAGATTCATTAAAAGTAACTGGCAATGGAGAATCTGTAATGGTAAGTATCAATATGATAATTTTCTATTGCTATCTAGACCTCAATCCGGCCCATGAGGCTAATCAGACACGGAAAAGTAAAAGTGGTGGTAACCTTTTGCTCGATAATGAAGATATGAAGCGTTTTAAAACGTACATTGTTGTATGTAACTAAAAAAAATATATTTTAACAACGTAAAATATAGTATGTCAACATCCAATACATATTTGTGTATGTACCTACCAACGTAAATTGTTGTATGTATTACATCACATATAATTTGTTATTTTTATACAAGGTAAAGTGTTGTATGTGATGATACAACGTTGATTTAGTATCTTATAAGAGACGTAAGTTGTTGTAAGTAATATATACAACAGTTTAGGTTGTTATTGTTGAAAAACTATATAAATATCATAATATATTTTAAGAAAAAATCGTATCTGTGATATTATCGATTTTTGACCGCGTCCTCCACCTTTATGGAAGTCCGTGATGAACTGTCGTATGTCACACATGCGCGGCGCGAGCGCCCGACGCGCCCCGAGTAAACGGTTGCGAAGGTGGATACAATGTTATACGCCGCCCGTTGTAATAAGATACAACTTTATACGTCTGGTAACTATGCTTAAAAATTGTATTTTTTTATTTTTTTTACACTGAACACGTAAAGTAGGCAAAAATAGGCGTTTTGGTGTAAAAAAAGCAAAACATGCATATTGTGGGTTACAACAACTTACGTGGGAGGTATCGAATATATCGTATCTCGTTTGCACACTGAACTAATGTTCAGTGTGCAATTTAAGGTTTTCGTTGTTTTAGCTACCGTAAAGGAAAAGCAAAAAATTGCCAATTATACCGAATCTAGTCACGAGCATGACTTATTAAAGCATGTACCGTTGTAAAAATCTAATCAAATTGTCAATTTCGTCGTGAAATCGATATTTCCTGTAACACTTTGTCGCGTGAAAAGTGGGTTCAGTCGTAACGAAGTAGCGATGACAGCGCTCGCGTTGGCGTTTCTCAAAACATTTGGTTCCGTTATTTTCACATAGATGGCGTTACGAGTTTTATTTTGAAGGACGGTTTGAAGATAAGCTTTTTGTAAAGTTTTTTCAAACTAGTTTGATTGTCTATTTATTTTGTTTTATGGAATTTAATTCATAGTAATAGCATAGCGATGTATGAAATATTTGGACGGCTTTCTTTAAATTAAATATGAAGGTATAAAATGTTTGCAGACTATCACAAATACGAATCTATACAGATATATAAAAATCAATTGTTTTTAGTTAGTCTCGCTAAAAGTAGAGAACGGATGAACTGATTTAGCTAATTTTGTATTTATTTTGGAAAATCCAGAAAACCTTTTTTTTTTTAAATTGTTACTGAGGCCGTACGAAGTTTGCCCGGTCAACTAGTCTATTATAGATATAAAAATCAATTACTGTACGTTAGTCTCGCTAAAACTCGAGAACGACATAACAATAATATGTAGGAAAGAAAGTCATTTATGAATAGAAGATGGCAATGTCCACCAGTGGACTGCTACAAGCTAGTATTTTTATTTGGTGCAATATCTGAGTGACAACAGCGCTACGTATTTTGGGTTTGACTCTCACACGGAACAAATACTTGTCGACCTACAAGTAGTGTTTCTCGGCTGGAAGAGGATTATGTCTGTAATCGCACACTCGACACAGCAGAAAATCCTAAAGTGCAGGGGGGCAATTTTCGGTTTTAGAGATGGTGTCGAACTCGACAAAAATTTCTAATGACGTCATTATTTCGACAAATTTTCCTGAACTCTAACGTTAGCCTTCGACAAATGGCGAATTTGACATCCCCAGATTAGCAACTTTAAAAATTGTCGAAAAAATGACGTCATTAGAAATTTTTGTTGAGTACGACACCATCTCTAAAACCGAGAATTGGTCCCCTGTAAGGTTTTTCTCAGAAAAAATGGAGTCGCAGAGTAAAAATTATGCTTTTGATTAAAGAAGCATTTGTTATGAATCACATCGAGATGGTTTATGAAATACAGTCTGTTTTATTTTATCTTGAGCACGAGTTACACGTTTGACGATTGTTTTAAGAAAAAAAAATTGTTGATAATCTCAAATGTTTGATTAAATAATTGACCAAGAGAAAGTCATAGCACCACATACATTATGTGTATTGATACTTTTCCAGTATCGTCGCGACACGTCGCGTCTCAGTATGAACTGTGCTTTATTCTGGCACGGTATCTTTAAATCAGCTACTTCTTGCCTATGATTGGGCACAGAATTTCCTAAAACTTATTAGGTCTGGGTGTTTGTGTGTCTGACTGAGTCTCAGTGTTCCCAGGCGGGAGGACGTTTGATGATTTGGTTTAGGCGCATTAGGGCTAATTCTTATTTGGGCAACCGACTCCAAAATACTGTAGTGATGTGCAGCTCGCCTAACCTTATATTTGTAACTGCACACACTAATTATTGTCATTATTATAGGAATCGTCGAACTAAACAGTTCTCTTTTATTTCGACAACATCACTATAATACATGGCGACCCTGCCAGAAGGACAACGAAAAAAAAATTGAGATTTGTACCTACTAAAATTCTAACATTTTCTGTTCAAATCAGCTTTGAACTAACTGAATTCATGTATTTCTTAACTTTCTAATAATTTTACTAAACACATCCTCACTTTACTTATCCAAACCTCGCGTGCTCGTTACCACAAAAACAGTCATTTCCGTGCTCAAATTGTAAGTGATCACGAAATAAATTCAAAGTTGATGTGCAACAACATTAGAGAAATGTTTCGATAAGCAATCGAAGACCCGTGTTTTGATTATAATTTCCGGTGTTAACCGTGAGATTTAAATTAAGAACGTTAACTTGAATTTTAATTATTCTTGTTAACTTTTTCGATTTTTTTTTCTGCCAGGCAGAGTATTTAAGAACGCTGAAAAGAATTCATCAAAAAACATTCTAGTTTAAAAAAAAACCAAAGTTCATATTTTTACGGTACCTAATGTCGAAATAATTTAACCGATAGTAATGAAACAAGTTCTTATTTTTACGTAGGTAATATCGAAATAACTTAACCGATTGTAACGAAACTTCACAAGGATGAGCAAATACATAGGTCAAAAAAAAACCCAGAGAACATTTTCGTAAAACAGTGTTACGGATAAAGTAGACGAATTATAAACCTTCAATTGAAGTATCCAGAGATTTCTAATGAAACATATTTTTAAAATTGGATTTAGGGTGGGTTCATATCTGACGGAACATCCGTCGCGGATCATCGGTCGCGGAACGCCAGAACAGAAAAATGTATAGAAAAACAATTGACCGTTCATACTCAACGGATGATCCGTTAGTGCGTCAAAGAACATTCGATGATCCGCTGGACGGATACTCCGTCAGATATGAACGTACCCTTTAGAATACGTTTTTCTTGAAAAGTGATCTTCTCCAAAGACTACAACTTATTATTATTTGTTAAAATATCAACATCAAAGACATTCTCAAATTCACAATATACGATCAAAGATACGATACAAGTGCGTGTATCAAGATTTCGGAATCGTTCATCTGACGATGTAACGATCGCCGGTCGTCTGACTATTATCGCATCGCTTGTCTGACGATAGCACATCGCTGCGTGATGTTAATTTCCGTTTCAGTTGATTTATCTTTTATGTGTGTTAATTGATCGTTACGTCCGAATTGGTGTTTTGGTATGAGAGCCTTAATTAAAATAGGTGTGTGATTGACTTCCATTTTAATAAGGTTTTGATAAAATACCTATATTTTATGACGGCGTGGTTGGCGCAGTGGCTGAACGATCAACTGCTATGCTGCATGTCTTGGGTTCGATTCCGACACGAAAAAATATTAAGATTTTTAAATATTAAGGAATATTATAATAAAGTCACTTGGCGCGAAGCAGATATCTAATTTTGAAAACTGTCCAGTGCGGAAAAAAAAATGGCAACTCATTATCTCTTATTAAATTCAGGCATATAGACAACCTTAAAAGATTTAAAAAACAAATAGAATGATATTTACATAAGAAAGCTCTCTTGATCCACTTATATTCTACTCATTCAATGTTCTAAACAGAATAGAACCGAGCAGTTAAACAAACACTTGCCAAAACCTATTCAACGTCGAATAACGGTCGGAATTAGAACGCGTCGAACGTCTATTTGAATTCAAAAATAGAAGTTAGGAAGGCGTGCATGCGCGCTTAACGCCCGTGGGCCGAAACAAGCGTTACTATTGGCCGGAGGTGAACCAATCACGGCTCGACTCTGGCCTAGGCGTGATGGAGTTTTCCGCGCAAATTGTTTCAAGGTTTGGGAAAATCTGTGCTAAAACGATTCTTGTTAGAATTTTGGATACTGGTTGTTTTGTATTAGAGATAAAAATTTGAATTAAAAATTTGATTTTAAGAAAATTAAAGGAATGTTTTTAATTATGGGGGATTTTTTTCTACAATTATGTAAAGTGAATAAAGTATTAGATACTTTTGCAAACATTTGATACTGATATACAGTCATTACAAAGCATTTTATTTTTCATATATCGGATTCTTTCAGATTACTTATTTATTAAACATTAATATAATAGCAATTCATCACTTAAAGTAAAACCAAAAAGCATTTGATCAAATCATGCTGTTAGTAAGCACTTTCTGAACGTCAGTTTTCAGGAGACAAATGATTTTTTATCAAACTAAGTAGATACTAATTCCATGCTACACTTATTAAAGGTATGTAAAGTAATATAAATTTATATGAGAACGATATTTTTTTGTCAATTGAAGATCTCACATTTCGAAACTGCCCTACTCAAAATACAAAAAGGGAATTGCCCAAAAAACGAAAAATGACGGACCAAAAGCCCATGCGCACAAAAAATTAACCAAATCTTTATCAAGTTTTGCCCTAATGCCCTCGAAGTGAACAATGGGGCTCAAAAATACGAAACCCATGCATATTTGAACAATAACAAAGGCACACCTGTTGTATTGCCATATATTCTGGTCACATCACTGTTTTTTGCTCATCCACAATTTTTGTAGATCATTACAATGCTCAGGTATGATTTTTTAAGTCGCGATGCTGGTTTTGAAAAGGATTACTAAGGAGGATTGATTGGTGAGATCACTCACACACACCTCTTGTAATTTTTAACAAACAAACCCGTATAGTTAGGTAAGTACTTACTTTTGTGTTGACAATCGACATTTTATAAAATAATAATTTTCTCACTTTATTAAGTTACAGTACCTAAGTCTCCAAAAAGTAAATACTTGATTTCTAACCTATCAATCAAAATTAGGTAGTAGTCGGAAAGTAGTAAAAAGCTTGCAAAGTACGAAAAGATGATTTTGATTTCGTACTTTTCAATTGCTTTTTACTATTTAAGTAGTTTTAGTTAGTCTTAGTTTATACATGAAAATTACGTCAAAGTCATAAAGTGTAAATTAGCCTCCACAGCATTACTTGGAGAGTTGGCAAAACTCGAAGCAATACACATCTCTCTGTAATCGTGGCCCCGGAACGTAGAGGACTGGGCACCATGGATTTTAGACAACAAAAGTCTGACAATCCCTCCTGCCCAGCCTTGGGTAGGAGGAGACATTTGATGATTTTACCAGGTAATAAAAAAACAACACATCACTCACACTGTCTGCCAAAATGAAGAATTTTAAATTAAATTCCAAATGCTTTGCTTCGATACATAAAACACGCGAATGGTCATAAAACAGGAAATGTCTTTAAATGTATAATCCTCCTATGTCTAAGCTTATGTGACCTATTGACACGCCGAGGTTCAAACTTCTAACCTTTACCCGTTGAACTGCTCATTAACTTATCTTAAAGATGCTTGATAAAATACGGCTTCCTCTATAGTTGCAGAGAGGAAATGGCAATCGCCTTGCATAACATTATTTAAAAATAGCAATAAACAACTTTAAGCGCTACTAGAGATTATATTTTTCCAGAGAAAATACAGCGATGCCACACCGGGGCGAAAAAAAAATGCGATTAAGTAATCGCATTTTTTTTTCAATTTTGGTACATACTGAAACTTATATAGAAAAAAAAATACATATAACATATTCTACTCAAACCACATTTCAAGAAATGTTATTATTTTACTCCAAAATGAAAAATAAAATAAAAATTAATAATAACAACTGTCATTGTTATAATCATAAAGTTCCATCAGCATTCATAGTTCTAAAAACAAAAAAAAGGACACTGGCCAAAACCAAAAAAAAAAGTTGCAAAAATATTAGCAAAAAAGCTGGCCGTTATCTGACAACCATAAACGTGCCATAAAATGAAAGACGAGGTGTGCTCGCACGAAAATTCAAAATTGGAAGGAAAGTGGTTATTTTAAATGCAAGAAGGTTGTTTAAAAAAAGGTTGTGTGTTACACCGTGGGAGAATGGGCAGGTGTGAGCTAGCGGGTACACTTGAGATCGTACGTACATTTTTTGCAACCCACTATATTGATTTTTAATTAATGCTCCTCGAATTAAGTTTTTTTTTCTTATAAATAAAATTGTGCTCGTTTTGGGGTTTCAAGTTTTGATTGGGTAATTTTGTTTTTGACGGGTTATTTTGTGCGACAGGAAAGGACTTTGATATTATTATGATTATGTTTATAATGACATCATGTCTTTTTTTAAAGTAATTAGGTACTTCGCTGAGTAATGTTCTAAATTCAATTTTGATCGAATGAAACAACAGTTTTTTAAAGCTGTTAGTTGTTTAAAATAACCAATATTCAATTTATAATCCCATAAGTCACATTATCCAAAAAAATAAAATAACTCAAAAACCACTCCTCTCCACTTTTGTCTAGCCAAAAGCATTGAAGAACACAGCCTACTAATTTAGCCCAATTTAAAATAAAGCATAAAAACTTGAAAACAGACTCGACTTTCATAGTCCCGATGATTTGTCACAATATTGTCCAGTACCGGTACCCATAACGGTTAACCGCTGCGCCATTTCGTTTTTTTTTTATTATTGTACTCTACGACAAACAACCTCCTTTGGTCAGGTTTTGCAACTTTTTTTTAAAGCCTACGAGGACACTATGGACTATTTTTATTTCCATTTTTGTTTTCGTTTTAATGGTAACGGATCGGACTTAAAATAGTACGTTAGACTTTTTATAACCGTTTAAGGAGCGGTACGGTTTCTTATTTGTTTTGTTCTCATGGTTTATTTTGAGACTGTACTGGGAAGATGTATTTTTAACTTTAGAAAAAATATATACAAGAGACGTGTTTGTGCGTGTTTTGTTTATAATAATATTGTGGGTATTAAAGAGTTAGTATAAAACGATATTCTTGTTTTGGGGAAAATGGGAAAATGTTGCCACTGTCCTTTTTCATTGCAAATTACTCATCACTAACCATTAAAACATGAATTGTTAAATGAACATATTATTTTTGTAGCTACTTAGGCTAAATATTCAAAACAAAATATTATCATCAGCGCTCCCACTAATAATAAGATAACAAACGTCAAACTAAACGTAATAAATGAATAATATTCATGGGCACGTCATGTCACGCACATAAAAGCATTAGGGTCGCGCCACACAGATTCGTCGCGTGACAAGATAAGCGTGCGTGTTTCTATCACTGTAAGCGACGCCTGCGCACCCGACCGCGCCCGACTTCACCCGAAGACGGCCGAACGTTGTCGTGGGAAAACGCGGCAGGTGTTACCGATCCGTAGCACTTCTTACTGAGTAAACATTCAGCGTATACAAAATTATAACCGCCTCGAAGCGTCTGTGTAAATGGAAAACATATTTTGTTTGCTTAATGATACTGCTTACTTTTTTGGTGTGGCTCGGTTATCAGACGACAATGTTTTTTGCGACGGTTTTGAGGGGCACTCGTGTGTTTTTATTTTAGTTAAATTTATTGACGGAGCCTTAATTGGTATGGTTAAATGAAGGGTGGTTGAGTGTGCGCGTGACCTTTCTGTTTATAGGTATTTTGATTGTTAAGTAGATTCATGAATGTAGTAGACGTATGATTAGTAGGTTTATTTTTTATAAATACTACAAGCTAATATTGCAGCCAATCATAATTTTAAATTAAGTTCCCTAATTTTTAATCTGATTTCCATTTCTCTCATTGGTCATAATTCCTCCTTTTTCATCAATCCATCCTTTTATCCTTCGCAGTTGTTTTATTTAAAATTTTCAGTAACTAATCCTGAAACCGTACTACAATGAAGGGCTACTGTAGACCACCGATACAGGTTCTGCCTAGCTTGTTCAACCATCGTCTAAATAGTACTTTGCCGGTTTTTTAGATTTGTTATTGGTTAATTAGGGCTGATTTGTCCACAGCTCACTAGGCATGTATCTTTATGAGAAAAAAAAACTGAAATAGTGACCTATCTCGCTGAAGTGCGCATTAATGTAAATCGCATTATACGTAAACGGTTTTTCTGGAGAAAAATAAGTGTCACTATAAACTTTATAGTGTATTTTTCTGTGCGCTCTTAATGGTAAAAGAAAACAATAAATTTGTTTTTGTAATGCCTTATAAGGGCTTATGTTTAATGAGAATATACGTTTATTTTGAGATTAATAAATATTTACTAAAGCTTAAGCGGTTTTGTTTACTTTTTACTCAACAGTCACCATTTAGGAGTTTGTTCTTTTTATTAATAAGAACTAGAACTTCTTTCTAGATTATAGAAACTTTGTTTTTTCAGTAGTTCTATATTTTTTTTTAAAGCGTTGCCTTACACTAAGAATTTCTCCTTGTATCGTGAGTGCGTTTACAAACATAGAAACACACATACACAAACACCTAGACCCGGAACAACTACTTTCAGATCATACAAATATTTGTTCCGTTCGGGGATGGAACCCTCAACACGCTGCACAGCAGTAGATCGCTCAGCCACTGCGCCAATCGTCAAATTATAAAAGGTCTTGCAAATATGACAAAATGAGGACATTCATTTTCCCCATTCTGTCATATTCATGTGCCTCGGGTTATTTCACACCAGTGCTTATAATTATGAATGAGTTCCTGAGAGACTGCGATCTACCGAGACTGTAATCAACGCGTCACTTGTCAAACTTGGGCTACTGTTTGACGTGCCATTATTATTGGTAAAAGATTGGGAAAGTTTTCTTTTTGACAGTTATTCCTTCCTTTCGAACGGATATTACGTAAATTATTTTCTTAATGTTATGGCCTGACATGCTGATTATTTATTGATGAATGAGTGTAAGAAATAAAAAAAGGATTTTTTTTATGATTAGGTACATAACTTTCTTTGTAGATATTAGTGCCCCTGGACGAATTTCCGTAGCTATGTTTTTGCGTCATAGACTGTAAAGCTAGAGTGTGGAATTATACCCTATATTTATACCCATTTTCACATTATCCAAAATATGAGATACTTCTCTGTCCTACAACCCAATGTTATTTAAAGTTTCTCTATAACTTAACTTTAATTTGTTCTTTGAGTAAATAAATATCTTTAAACCGAAATCTCAGAATTATAATTATGTATATATGTATAATTAGGTTATACCTTATATAATTATATGTAACCTAATTCTGTCATATTTAAGTTGTAATTATGAATTATAAATGCTCTGTCAGACTCGAGGGTGTAATCATTACCTTACTTGTCGTACTTGAGCTTCCGTGGACCTGTTTGGATAATGGATTTGAAGGGTGCTGTGAAAGCAATATTTAACATTATTTCTTCAGGTAATAATGTCTTGGCTAATTTAAATTTATAATGCAATATAACAAAAAAAAAACTATTTTGTTTAATGGTGACGTTCTGGGTTTGATTCCTGGGTTGACCAAGTGTTATTCAGTACCTAGAATTGTGTCCACTTGACGGAAATTTTCTCGACATTCGTCCCTCAATTATAATAATTGACATGTGAATATAACGTACAAACGTCAAAAAAAAAGTGACCAGCTGATAAAAAAAGTATGGAAAAATAATTGGTCCATTTTATGTTATGTTTTTAATCTATATTTTTAAATAAAGAATCTAAAAAGAAGAAGAAACCATAGCAATTTTATTTTTTCTAACTGATCGCAAACTTTTTTTCGTCCTAATCCATCAGAATAAGTATTACTGTCCTGATGTTATACAAAACAGAACTTTTACGAAATTATTCTAGAAAAACATTGATAATTCCAGATTATTCTAGCAAAACATAAAAACAGCAAGACAAATAATTAAAAACATAGAGACAACACGCAATCGAAATAAATATTAAAAAAGGCTCTCTTAAAAATAAGTCTTGTCATAATAACACATACGGAGGCGAGAATTCTTAGAAAATAAGAAACGCCCACTCCACTCCAGTTTTCCAAGTCCGAACTCGCGTTACTTCAAATGGTTCCGTAGTTATTAACGATAATATCGCTTGCTCGGCTTCATCAATCCGTCTTTATAATTAGTATAGATGCATCTCCATTTACTTGTTAACTATGTACTTTATTATTAAAGTTCAACTTAAGGGCCTGTACGTCGAATGGAATTTCATACAAAATTTGGTGTGTTTTTATAAATTACCCAAACGATTTTACTCAACTACAAGAATGTCAATTTTCAAAATAGTTCAAAATAAAAAGAAAATTGGAAATGTTTGTATGGAGAGTTTTAAATCAGTCTTATGTTACTAAAATACTTTTTTCTTAAACGTTTACTGCTAGCTTTTAAAGACCTATGCAACGTGCATGTCAATATGAAATTCCATTCAAAATTGGAACCGTCATTTAGAAATATAAGGACGTGAAAATTTGTATGAAAAGGCGTTCCTTGTACACTTAACTCTTATCAAGTAGATAGATCGTGTTTTTTTCCGGAGGTTGGCTCACGTGTCCCTATAATGTATCGTAGTAATTCGTAGAAAGAGATTAAATGACACACCTACGTATTAACTGTTGTTCCGTTTATCATTTATAGAACTACCATGATAAACTGTTTGTTTGAGTTCAGAGATAGTATCAAAGCTATTTATACTCTAAGTTATTTAGTTCAAAAGTAGTAGATGAAATATAAATGATACTTTATTTCGAAGATAGGTAGTTTTTCAAGATTATCAAGTAGATATTTTATGATATCAACTAAGAAAAATAAAGTGGAATGTTAATTAATTCGATGAAAAACTTGTATTGTCGTTATAATTTTAACGCACCATTTAAGGAATACAAAATTATAATATTATGCTTGAACGCCATTTCACATACTAAAATTTTATAACTCACTGTGACCAATTCTAGATATCATAAAAATATTTTATTGAATGTCAATTACATTTTAATTTGCATACCAGCCCTTAAACAAACATCGGAGTGTCGAATATTTTACTGCGAACGATTACAATCGATTTATCACCAAGCACAAAGGACCCTAAAATATGACAGTAATTACATTTATTGCTAAAAGAAATATGCAGTAATTTTGTTGCGACGTTCATTTTTCTATACTATTTGCGTTCCTAGGTAATAATTTTAAACACTTGGTTATATTATGGGGTGTGCCCTATAATGGCCCCGTATTTAGGTCATTATGTAGTATTTTTAAAATCTCACTTCTCTGTAAGTTGGCAGTTTCTGTGTAATTGGTTTCTTTCGTTGTAATGATCAGTTGAGGACTATGGTTTCGATTTAAACGTCTTTAGTACTGTAAAGGATTGCTTTGAAAAGGTTTTAGAGCAAAACGAAGAAAGGTAAAGACGCCAGCACATCAGCTTAAGCCAATCTATCAAAAATTCTTTAATTGATTTTCAACTGTATTACAAAGGAGAAAGATTAATTTGTTTAATAAAAAGGTTCACCAGCAGCTTTTGTGTAAAGATAAGGTATATGTATTATAATTACAAGGATTATGTTTCTTTAGGGAAATTTGGCAGGTCGGGCTACCCCGAGGCACCCCGAGGGCAGGACAAATTAAATCAATGATTCGAAGTTGATCCAAACATGGCTAGTTTTTATTGACATTTTGATTTAACTGAGACAAAACAAGTTAATGGGTACGGTGTCGTATCAACAACGTTACAAGTGGGGTTCATATTCATGATCTGTCTCTTATTTTTGTAATTTTATGAGACAGCCAAATTAATGCCTTTACATCGTTGCAATTTCAAGTTGTAAAGTCGATAAGCGGAACATTGAAATCCTACAGTCTTTTTTTCATAAGGCTTTTCATAATTTTTGGCATTAAATACTTAAGACTAGTTATTTGATCTGTAATTAAGTAAGCTATTACTAAAAATGCTACACATTTTTTAACCATTCCTTAAAAAGCACCACTGATTAAATGATAACATTAGTTAAATGAACTAATGATCAAACAACTAGCCTGAAGTACTTTAGTTACTCGTTATTTATGATCGCAGCAAGAGCAAGTCGTTACAACATAAGTCAGTTTAAATACACCCACGTATTTTGTCAACATCTCCTTCTCGTTCACGAGGAGCTTGTGGCTAAATAATTAAAGCCGTACAGGCCAATCTTCCGGGTTAAGCCACGCTTGCCGAGGTTGGTCTGTGGATGGGTGACCATCTGTCATAGCGAGTTACCTCCGTGCCTCGGAAAGCACGTAAAGCTGTTGGTCCCGGCTGTCATTTATAGATCTTTGACAGTCGTTACTGTTAGTCAGAAGCTCTAAAGTATGACAATCAGTCTTACCATGGGGTATCGTATTACCCAGTTACTGGGTTGTGGAGGTCCAACAGGCAGTCACTACATGTAAAATACTGACATCCAGCTGAATCTGGTTTGACTGAAAGCCGACCCCAATATAGTTGGGAAAAGGCTAGGCAGATGATGATGTATTTTGTCAACATCCTTTAAAATACTTTTCATTCCTCAAAGGATTGGTGCAACATTGTATGTTCAATATTAATTCTCATTAATGCAAGCCGACATAGAATCAATGATAGGCCATTACACACGACAGAAGTACGTGTTTAAATTAAATAGGTACAATGATGTTAGCCAATTACGTGACACCTGTAGGCTGCAGAGTAATTGCTAGAGGTAATTAAAGGCTCTGCTGTAGCATTTCTCAAAGTGCGTGATTACTAGAATGTAGACTGTAGGGATGAACGTCTTGGGTATATATTCGAATCATCATCATCATCATCTCAGCCATAGGACGTCCACTGCTGAACATAGGCCTCCCCTTTTGATCGCCACAAGTACCGGTTGGAAGCGACCTGCATCCAGCGTCTTCCGGCGACCTTCATAAGGTCGTCTGGCCACCTTCTGGTGACGTCCTACGCTGCGGACTTGCTAGTCCGTGGTCTCCACTCTAGCACTTTTTCGACCCCATCTGCCATCCGCTCTGCGGCAATATGGCCTGCCCATTGCCACTATCAGCTTGCTAATCCGGTGGGCTATACGTGACTTAAGTTGACAGATGGTTTCTATTAACAATATCCCTTGGTTCTTACCATGTGGTAAGAACCAAGAGATATTGTACAACCTAGTTATTGGATTATACAGATCAGATAGACAGTCACGTCATGGTTAATTTTTTCTCATTACTGACCTTCAGCTGATCTGTTGACTTGAAGCCAACCCCAACATAGTTGGGAAAAGGCTGGGCTGATGAAACTGTTAGGTACTGTACTGTAATTATGTAGATGATTTCATAGTTTTCTGGTGACCGCTGAATGCTTTTTCGGGATGGTGCAGGCCCTTGTTTTCTCTTAAATAATCAGAATAAAAAAAATACCGACTGAATTGAGAACTCCCTCCTTTTTTTGAAGTCGGTTAAATTTAAACCTTTTTTCAATAGGAAGCTTTGACTGGTTCTTGTTTCTTTAACTACTGGTGTGGAATACCACACGAGGCACATTAATGTGACAGAATGGGGATGTCCTCATTTTGTCATATTTGCAAGGCTTTTTATTATTTTTGTTCAGTTTTCTCATTAATATTAAACCAGGGCCTCGAATATAAAGCCTACTGTCAAAAATCGCCTCTTTTTAAAGGCAAAATATTATCTATCTTCAGCCAATAATGAAATGTCGAACAGTAGCCCAAGTATGACAAGAAGCGTTGATTATAGCCTCAAGGTTGTTCGAATCAAGGTTGTTCGAACGTGTTATTACGTTTAAGGAACTTATTAATAATAACATTTAAGCACTGCGGCAAATAACTGAACCACTCGACAAACTAAATCTGACACGGAATGGGGACTGAAAAAATATTTATCAAAAAAAATCCTCTAATGATATCTTTTTTTGGAATAAATACCTACCTATTATGTTGATCGCTTTCAGTTGAAGTAGTAAAATCTGACATTTATCAATGGATATATCTTGGGACTTCAAAAGGCTCTTTATTAATGAAGGATATGTGGTTTTAGTCAGTAACCGCGTTGATAGTTCCTCCTCCTGAGACTATAAGTCGCCATTGCTTTATAATGCATGGAAAGGTATAAAAGAATATGTAAGAATCTTACAATGAAAATGGGATTTTAAAATTTTCACAGAATTTTCCTGACAGTGCAATTGTAAATCATCAAATGAGTCCTCCCGGGGGCGAAAATTGAGGTTTCTTTTGAGAAGCCTTTCCAATCTTAAGTCGACAATGATGACACGCCAAACAGTAGCTCAAGAACGCCGAGACGCGATGATTACAGCCCCCAGGGCTGGCCTCTACATAATTACGTATAAGGAACACGTCCATATACTTCATAATATATAATCACTGGAGGAAAAATGTCACTTCGCCTAAGGACACGGGCTTAATAGTGATCGGTTATCAATTACTGTGGATGTCCAATGTCATTGGAAAGGTAATTTGAAGGAAAAGTAGAGTAGAAACGTGTCATTTAAATAAAGACAATCTTGTCGTAAAGATTAAGTATAATCCCACACTAGGAGTTTCTCCTGTGTCGTGGATGCGATTACAAACATAGAAATTCACATGATGACCTGATGATGACCTGAAACACAGGTTTTTATAAACTTAGTTCAGGCAGGTCGCTACATTAATTTAAATGCCCATATAAATATTTTTTACATGTGATTAATTTCATTAAGCTATACACAATTATTAACGTAGGCACTATTTCTATTATAGTTTTATTAACTTTCTATGTCGGTCTGTATACATATTTTTGTAAAATGTTTTTATTAATAAAAATTATCGTATCTTATCTTATCTTATCTAAATTATCTAATTACATACACAAAAACAACCAGACCCGGAACAAGTACTTGCAGATCATACAAATATTAGTTGCTGCGGGGCTCGAACCCACGATACGCTGCGGAGAAGTCGCTCGAGTTAATTAAAGTACTTTTATTCATTACCGTCGATCACATCATTGTTCAGGTGATACAATAGTCAAACTAGACCCTATCGATAATTATTAAAAAAAAACAGTGTAGCAATTTTGAAAAAAAAGCTATTACACGGGGACGCGGGATTGTAAAAAAAACTATCACCAAAAAATCCCTTATGGGATTTTTCTTATGTTTCCTAAATTTAATTTCCTATTACAGCTGTGAAATTCTAATGAACTTAGCAGGTTATTCAAATAACTACTTAAAGCTAGGAACATTTTCTATGTAGGTATGTAGTCTAAATCACAAAATGAATCATGTAAAATCGTTCGAAAGACATTGTAATGTTGTCAAGAGTGTGTTTCAAACACATTTTTATATCAGTTCCTTGGCAGAATCGTGTCGCAAAATTACTAAAGACCAACGATTTTTCAACCCCCATTAACCCTTACTACATCAAAGAATTACCACCCATTTAGTAGTGACAAAAAGTAACATTATAACATCTACCGTGAGGGTGGCATCAACGGCCATAGGGCACGGGCCGGAACGGGGCGCGTACCGGTCCGGAACAGGTGACAGGAACCGGAACAAGTGCGGAAAGGTCAACGATGAATACCGATTGTTATCGGGGCACTAACGGCTTTTGTATGCGGGGTGCGAAGGACGTTTATAGGGTTAAGTATTGATTTGGTGGTCAAGGTACTGTCTTGGGTCGACCGCGCCTTAAAGAGCTGTCAGCAACGTGCTGGGGGGGGGGGCATAGAGGGCCAAATTCTGCCGAGGTCGCGGGACTGTCTTATCAGGTAACCGTTGCCCCGGAACGTAAAAGGTTACTGAAGGACACCGTAGGTAGCGCTAAGGTGATGAGAAGGACGCGATTCAATGTAATTCGACCGATTTGAGTTGGTCAGTCTAGTTTGATTTCGTTATAAGAAACATACTCACACACTCGATTTCAACGGATGTGATTTTTTTGAAGACAGTCGGTAATTTCGGGTTAATTTTTAGGGGAATTCGAATACTAAATGTATTAAATGCGGCTAATGTTGTACTAAAAAAAAACTAGCTTCATCATGAGATAAATCGCTACTTGAAAATAAATAATAAAGTCTTCGACTAACTAGATCATTCTTAGAACAGTCACTCAGCTTATCAAACAGGGTGGTTCTATTTACAGACGAGTGCCAAGTGTCGGGTGAAGCCCTGATAAGATGGAAGCAAATCAGCAAGTCGTGTTCGTGTTAAACGTGAACCATGGATAAGAGAAACACGTTTACAGATCGCTTGATACGCTAGAGGCAATTAACTGATTACACTGATAACATCGAATCCAATCAGGTTTGGAATCAACTACGTGTGGGGAGGTTTTGAACGAACACGATTTAGTTTTTTTCATCACATTAAACGACGTTTACAGAAACTCGTTTCCTAACTGATTGATGTTTTAATACATTGTATGAAATTAAAAGTGCTTAAATGACTTTTGAAATCTCAAGATCCTGCTCAAAAATGGGGTTACAACAGCCGCAAAGTATACACACTGGACACCAACAAAAACCATTTAATGACTTTTCTATAACACAAATTATTGACGCAATCGATTAACTCGGAGAAATCTTCATCGACACACCCCCGACCCGATACCATCGGCTTCGGTATCATTAAGATAAAATTAATTGGGCTCCGGCTTCCGCGTCCTCGCCGAGATGAAAAAACTGGGCACACGTGGTCACTACCGTTCATTTACGAACGCGAATTATGCGTAGTACGGCAGGTGGCAGGTGGCGAGCATGGGAACCTGGGGTTGAGGCGAGTTCCCACGGCCGCGTCATTCACCACGCAACACCTGCGCCCCTTAACGGGGATGCTACACACACGCCCGCCACGCGAAGGAAAGCGCCGATTAGAAGTGCCACGCGAGTGTGCGCGCGCGCCCCGTCCCCACGCGACTATCTTATATGTGTGTGTGCAGCTCGAGTTACACGATTTATTCAAGTAAGTGCCCGTAGAAGGGCTGTTTACGTTGTGCTCTACGTCGCTCACACGTATGTGTTTTAACAGGTGACGTGTGTGTGTGCTGGCGTTTGATTTATTCGCTTATGTTAGTTTTATGATAACGACGGCCGTGTTACATTTTCTTTTGCTCCTGTAATTTATTTTTATAGAGTGATCTGTATGATAAGTACCCGCACAATGTTTTTTAAATTTCAATACAATCAACGGAGGCTGTCACATAAAATCTTCAGCGTACGACAATCTGATGATATTGATATCCTGATGGTAGAAAAGAAGCCATTATGCAAATGTAATTTTCCTTGAGGGTCTTGAACCATTATGCTTTTATATAAACTTAATGAAAGTCTTCGTATACATAGTGGTGGTTCTACAATTTACACCTTCAATAAGCCAATACCTATTCAATGAGGAATTTATCATTGATTACTATATGCATTTATTCATGAAGTATTCAATAAAAGTTAAGCGTAGGTATGTTGACGATGACAACTTAAAAAAGTGTCAACGTCCTAAATGAGATAGCATCGTTATTTTATTAGCGTCCGTTTTATTAATAACCAATATAGATTTGGGGGCTTATCGTAGCTTACGATAGATAGGTATGCATACAAATGGGTGCCCTTTAGTTGACAATGGGGTACGCGATCTAAACGAGCGGCGTGCGTCGCTGAGTGGTTCATGATCGCCCTTACTAATATGAAAGCGTGTAGGCGCGTGTGTTGTCGCTGATAAACAACGAATTTAGGAAATTTGAAGAGTGTCTTTTTGTTTTGAAAGTAAGCGTACAAATGCGGCTGTTGTTGCTGTCAAAAATGGCAGACGAAGTGGAGTATCTTTGTGTTAAGAAAACTATGGTACTTCAATAGGTATCTAATACATTCCTATGCCAAATTTACTGAAATATTTCTTTCAATTTTGAAAAGGAAAATAAGAGAAAATCTTTATTTTTCATGTGAGGATGTGTCACCCTCTAGTTTAACTCTGAAAAGTTAATTATGGAAATTTAAATGACATCACAGTCTATAATTATTAAATTCTCAAACATTATGAAAACATTAGGACCAAGTACTTACCTACTCCCTGGTTTCTGAGGTACTAAGTCTCACAAAAAAAAACCAGAAGAGTAATAATTAAAATTTATAAGTACCCAAAACCTTTCTCCATTTTTTTTTCTCGCCTTTTACAACAATAACAGTCCTCAGCAGCCGAACAACAATAAAATTAACCCATATCTTGCCCGCTGCTCTATTGTCACGACGCACGGTGGGCCGAAAATCGGCTTTCATAGACTTAGGCATTTTATTTTGCAAGTGCCATTTTTTATGCCGGATATCACTTCTATTAGTTATAACAATATACAAAAATGACACCAGAATTGATTCTGCACAAAAACGAAGGAATTATAATTTTTTTACGAAAATTTTGTATGGAGCTAGTATGAAAAATCGAAATATCTCGAAAACGGCAGGGATAACCCTAATATCCTTATAGGGGGTTATAGTACTAATTATTTGTGATTTTTTGACATAAGTTACATAATGGTTGTGAATGCCGTTTTTTTTTTAAAAATCGTCAAAATATTTTCATTTATTTTTACATATGAAACGTTCCTTTTAGTGTTTAAGTTGAAGATTTCAGAGCTTTAACAACTCTTAACATAAACTAGCATGACCTCTATAGACCTGAAGGACTAGACAGAGGTGAAAGAAAAGTTATTTTGTAGGTTATTGTACCCTTTTTTGTGGTTGTTTTTGAAGGCGGTTATATTTTTTTTGAAAACTCGGTGTAATCGATGTACATACATAAAAAAAAATACCGACCGACCGAATGGAGAACCTCCTCCTTTTTTTGAAGTCGGTTAATAAATAAAATGGACTGTATATATACTTTTTATTGAAAGGTAATTTAAATAAAACAGAAGTAACAAAAATAATATCAAAGTGCATAATAATTTATGAAAATATTAACTAAACATATGATACAATAAACTAACATGAATTACAAAAGAACATAAAGAAAAATAATTGAATTTTACAAATTTTCTTTACAACTTTCGTTGTCGGACTCCAATTCCGAGTCAGAATCCAGATTGGATACACCTACAAACGCGAACTCAGTTTCCGGAAAATGTATTAGGTCGAGAGTTTCAGCAAAAAAGGTTGTCTTCCTTTTGGCATCTAACTTCGGCCTTTGTGCACTTAGGAAAGGATCCGAAGAAACAACAAGCATATTTAGGATATCTTGATTAGAATCTTGCCTGCTTCTTTTCCGCGAATGATGTTCCCGAAACCTCCTAAAATCTTTGTTTCGAGACTCTGAGGCTTCTTCCGACAGAGTCCCAATCGGGACAATATCATTTTTTTCGATTATGTCAGCACCGTGTATTAATAGTTTATGTACGGTTGATGACATGTAGTACCAGTCGTATAATTCCACGTACTTTTCTGCTGTTTTGCGAGCAAAATCTTTAAATTTGATGACATCTATCTTCTCACCAGATGTTATTGCTTGCAAAATAACAGAAAATCTTTTTATCAGGTCTTGATCCAACCCAGTAATAGCTGCAGTTTTATTGGGAAACTCGAAAAACTTCCTTGCGGTATTCCCGTCATTGGTAGTTCCCGAGCCTTGTTTCACTATATCAATCAACAGATTGAGCTCCTCTTTAAATTTATTTTGAATGTTTTTTTTTCTGTTTTGTAACATTTCTTTATGCTCATTACTTCTTGCTGCCCACTGTTTGAAGTCAAGTCTGTACGCAATGTGTAACAGACATTCCATGCAATTTATACGGGCATGTAGGGATGATAGGCCAAATTCGTATACGTCAGAACACACAGTTTTTGATGTTACAGCATCTAAGTGGTTCATTTCTGTTGGTTTTGCTAAGCACAGGTAGCATGATGCATTTGATCTAGCTTCAGAAAGGTACGTGCAGACTTTTGCGTCGATCATTGTCATCATTAGTTTATGAGTCACCCTGTTACTATTAATGCACTCTGTGGGGTTAAGGGCCTCAATTTCCTCATCCATTTTTCTTTTGTTATCAATGACAACTGCATCGCTTTCTTTTACAAAAGTGAACTGAACCGGACGACAATAAAAAGTTGAGCATGGTTTCGGGTTTGTCCATATAGTATTATCTCCATCTGTAAGTTTCAGTGGCACCAAGGAGGTCATAAAAATGCTTGAATCATCATGCTCGCCGTCCATTTTCTGCTTGTATCGGCTTTGATTGGAAGCACCATCAAATCCCCACTTCGATATCAGCTTTCAACTGCTTATTTTCCACATTATCAGAAAGACTTTGAAGAATCCGCTTCACCGTGATGTCAAGTAAAGCTTGAAGTGTAATTCTAGCTGATGAATCAGTAACTGACACTGATAGATTAGGAGGGTAGCATGCAAGCTTAGTTTGTTGCAGTTTATAGTAGGATGGGTAAATATCCTTAGCACCTTCCCGAATGGCAGTCTCTCGCAACGTAATATATTGCCACTTTGAAAGCTTAAGTGAAAGAAGTAATCCAAGTGCTTTCTCTGGTGTAAATATTACTGTTTTCACTGGTTTCTTAATGCTTTCATTGATTTTAACGGCAGCTACTGGATTTTTGATCATATATTCGATTACAGATGCGATATCTTCATACCCTTCTTCTTTTAAACGCGCTGCAGCTGCATATGCCAATTCACAGGAATCCTCGCCTATGTGCTCACTAGATCTTCTCTTTTTCTGTTTGCTTCCCAGATCTTTGAATGGTTTTCGGGACCTTTTTGTCATTGTTCCAACAGTCGATGATGTCGAAGGTTCTGGAGAGACTGAACGTGCTCTTGGTATCTCATCAACAGTTGGTTCTTGATTTATTATAGTAAGCACGCAACTCGGCCAATCAATATTTGCTTGCAGCCACTCTCCGTACGTATTTCTAAAATTATCAAAGAATCGTTTAGATTTCTGCCACCTGTTTAAAGCAGATCGCGTGAATCTACGGCAAAATTCTTTGAGAGTTACTTGATCTTCGGCAGAAAGACAATCGCCTATGCGAGACACAATTGCACTAAACAATACTTCATGATTAAATGAAGGACACTCACTTTTTAGAAGAACAAACAAGTCTAAGTTGGTGATTAAACTTTCCATTCTAAGATTTTATAGTCGCAAAGCAAATACTTAGTTTTAGTGTTAGCAGTTACACAGTTGTGAACAATCTAAATTATGGAACAAAATTGTAGCCCTTTTATTGTAGGTACCTATAAAGTCAATAATTAGTAAACTACCCTCGTTAAAGTTATAAAAGATATGACATTGAAAATTTATAATCGTAAAAACATTTCGTAGAACTCATAGTACAACTAATCAACATTAGCAAATCACATTAGCTCACTAATTACAAAAAAAGTGACTGCAGTTCTTAGTAGATATTGTTACGAGAAATTTCAAATCATTTAATCACATATTAGGCTCATTAGAATCAGAAAACTACAACCATCATTCTAATTACTTAATTACTTGTCAGCAGACTCATTAGATGACTATTACTACACAAGATGTTATTTTGTATTTTGATCTTCTGCAAGGTCTTAAAATTCCTTTTGTGTCGATATTATTATGTGTCCGGTTATGTTATAATCATACTTTTAGGGTATGATCAATTAACAATTTCATTCCCCTATCTTTCAAAAAGAAGCGACTGCATGGGCACTTTGACACTGATATTCAACTATTTGGTATTGTTGGAAATCTTACAAGATACTACACACTTCTGTCTAGTCCTTCAGGTCTATAGATGTCATGCTATTTTATGTTAAGAGTTGTTAAAGCTCTGAAATCTTCAACTTAAACACTAAAAGGAACGTTTCATATGTAAAAATAAATGAAAATATTTTGACGATTTTTAAAAAAAAAACGGCATTCACAACCATTATGTAACTTATGTCAAAAAATCACAAATAATTAGTACTATAACCCCCTATAAGGATATTAGGGTTATCCCTGCCGTTTTCGAGATATTTCGATTTTTCATACTAGCTCCATACAAAATTTTCGTAAAAAAATTATAATTCCTTCGTTTTTGTGCAGAATCAATTCTGGTGTCATTTTTGTATATTGTTATAACTAATAGAAGTGATATCCGGCATAAAAACTGGCACTTGCAAAATAAAATGCCTAAGTCTATGAAAGCCGATTTTCGGCCCACCGTGCGACGCACGCAAAGGGATGCGTGGCGTGCGCACACGCAGACCACGTGAGCACTTTATTTACGTCCTTCGAGTTCGTGATAGTATTTAGTTGTTTGGGACTGTATCATATTGTTCTGAAGGCTTACACGGTTCTTGCTGGATGGACAAACGAAATAGGATGAACTAATTAGCATTTTGAAAATCTTATTTTTTTTTAAAAAAAAAAGCAACTTTTTCCCTCACTAGGAATTTCTCCTGTATAGTGAGTGCGTTCGCAAACATATAAACTCGCATACACAAACGCCCAGATCCGGAACAACTACTTGTAGATCGTACAAATATTTGCTCCGTGCGTGAATCGAACCCGCGACACTTAGTGTACCAGTCCAATCGCTCAGCCACTACGCCAACCGTGCCGTCGTCGTGAAGTTGACTTATATTTTTTTTTAATTTCTTGGCACAGCAATATACGCAGCGTGAACGAATCAAAACAAAATACTGTTACAAAAAGAATTAAAACAAAAAAGCATTTCCTAGCCATTTTCCCAATTTCCATATACCCAATTCTACAGCAACACAACACCAATGACAGCCCGCATCGTCAACGGAATGTCATTGTGACAACGCCTGTCTTGCGCAGGCGCACATATCAGACAACGTGATTGTTTTATTGACACCTCTGCCTCTTGAATAATTATAGCTCATAAGACTATAATGGTGTAACGAATAGCATTGTTTTGGTAAATAATAGTTTAAATATGAAGGGAAAATATTATTCTTATTGTGAGTTAAGAGATTTTAAATTCTTATTGGAAAGAGTTATTTTGTTTGTGGTAATTCACAGGTTAACCACCTTTGCTTTTAATGTTGATATTACTGTAATACACTTATAATTTATGGCAGTATAACTAATATAATTTACTTCGTGGAAAATAGTTTTTGATTTCAAAAATTACCCTTCATTTGGGGTGGTATACCTATGTGTAATCTTCAAATGAGTCCGCTAGCCATGGATAGAGCGGAAGAGACTGTGAGACTAAAATTCACTCAGTTCTTTCGAATGCCGTTTGCTTTCCAGGGCCATGATATCTAAATTTGATAGTCGAGTATTTTCTTCTACAACAAGTCAATCAAGTTTCGTATAAATCTCAACTAAAGTCAACTCAACACCAATGACGCATTTAAAGAACAACAGCAACCCTTCAAAAATAATCTGGAATGTCCCTAATCAAGTACACAATTAATATGAAGCATCACTCTTCATCAAACAAGACAATATAGACTCACAGTATCACGCAATAACGACCCTTAAATCCCTTAAACTAAGTCAACATTACACTGGCGTGTGTTGTCCACACTTCACAAACACACACACACTCATAACACATTACATTATACCATTGTATACCGTGATATACAAAGTTCCATTTTGTAACCCTACCCCAAAGGAGAAGGGGCAAAAAGTGAACACTTTTTTTAAAAAGCAATCGCTGCACGTGGTCGGGTTGTGGTCGAAGGATATTTTTTTTTTCCTTTTAACGAAAGTATTACGTTGTGAAATTCTTCAGTAGAGTGGAGGATATCGGTTACCTTTTAGGTTTTTAGTTAAACTGGATTTTGTTTACTTATTTAAGTCTTTGGTATTTTAATTTAAGATAGCTGTCTTGTTATTGCATATGTTTAGATATCTAAGCATTTATATATATTATGAAAAACATGACCAATAGAAATAATTAAAGATATGAATTTGGAGAAAAAACAATGCATAATAAAAATTACAACACAAAAGTGGACTCTCATTTTATCTTATAATTATAGTTAGTCCAATTGGAATAAAAAATATAAATCTGATCATTCTCATCAGACTTTTGATTGCGAATGTACACTCGTATGTTAATTCTTTTCATTTTTTTGCAAGATATCACAATTGTTGAATTTCACAATCACAGGCCCTAAATTAATTAAATTATGGGTCATAAAAATATCATAACAATAAAATGGTAGGATATTTGGTTAATTAGCGTATTTTATGACAGTGTATAAAGGACCTCTTAATTAAGGCTTAAACAAAACAAGGAGTATCGAAATTTTTAGTATCAGCGATACATTTTTGTGTCTCTTAGTGTTTTAATATATTTTTAGAACAAATTCCTTCAACACACATGTATCAATGATAATTATGTTTAAAAATGTTATAAAGCGTAACGAGCAAGATTTTTTGTATAAACACATAATTACTTATTTTACATCATAGTTTTCCACTTTTTCCTCTGTACATATTTTTTCTTATAACTTTTAACCACAGAAATGTTGAGTTAACCTGATACTCAAAAAGAAACAAAATCATGAAACGATCCGAATTTGGTAGCAGATAAAAAGTATGGCATCCGTTCGCAAAACCAAACTTAAAAGAAAAATCCATTAGACTCCATCATGTTTGCAATTGCACACTTAAAACAAAATACCATCTCGCCTTTATTGATAAAAAATAACTTTATCAACACCAAATAAATATTTAGTTTTATTAACCATTAAATGAGCAAAATAATGTCGTCTTTTTTCGTTCGCGAAGTGATAGCCTGATTGATTTTTTTCTTTTTTTTATAATATTTAAATGTGGCACTTAAAAAGGGTATTTAATTTTTATATTTTGTTATAAAATAATTACTTTTTATTTTAATTCAAGTTGTGGCACTAAAACGAGCCTGTTTGATACTTGTATCGTAAAAATTGTTTTTAGTGCAATATGTCGCACTTTTCGTAGTGTTATTAAAAGAGTGTTATAATAATAATGAAATATGATAATGTTTCAACTATAACGACTTGATATTTAATATTTATTTACAGACTCTCGTAATTACAAGGATTAAAATGTCTTCATCATTCTTTTAATTAAAAACAAAAGTTTTATATCCATTATTTTTGAATCAATAAAATATTAATGACGAATATAAAAAAGCCCATATTATAATGTCTTATCAGACTTATTGGAAATACGAAACTTACGAATGTTAACTTATTATAATTTCTAGAGAAAACTGAAACATATATTAAAATAATTAACAATACTATCACCTATGAAAAAGCCTCAAAATATTTGAAACAGAAGATTATCTTATAAGTAGGCAATTTAAAAATATAGGGCTCGTTTTGGCAGGGGCACTGCCGTGCCAACAGATAAAAATATTATAATAACGTTTTTGAAACAACACTATCAAAACAATAATACAAAACAATTAGAAAACAATAAAATATTAGACAACAGATTCCGTGATAAAATGACACCGATTAACGAAAAGTTACGTGATTTTAAAAAAGTATTCTATTACAAAATGTTCTAAAAGCTATTGAATTAGCATATTATACGTTTGATATCCGTACTGTCGGTATTAAGATTATATCAAATGGTATATAAAATAATCAGTAGCGTTTCAAATGCGCGCTCTATTATGTAAAATGGCTATTCAAAGAGATAGCTATCTTGTATAAAATATTTTGTGGTTTTTATATAAGAGTCCGTTGTAATCTGAATCGTATTGTAAATGGTGAAATTATAAATTTTACTGTAATTGTGAACTTGTTTCATTAAGTAAAATATTCGTAGGTTATTTTGTAAATTATATGAAATATATAATTATTAGAATATTGTTTATATTCCTGCAAAAAAGTTCAAAATACCATACCAATAATATAACAAAGCTGATTTTCGGTGTCTTGCAATAGTCGACTTACACATTTAGTACCTTTAGACAATTAAGTTTTTATTATGTGGATTTTTAAATAAACTATTTAACTACAAAAAAAGAGGAATCAGGGCGTTTCTGGTAGCTAAATCTGTTTAAAACCAAATTAAAAATAAATACAATACTTCCATTTTATGGTAAAAAGTTCAGCCAAAAAAGTTTCTTTGATAGTTTGTCTTTTTCGAAATAAACGTGCTTACTTTACGAATAACTAAAAGCAGAAACAATGTAATCAGACGGACAACCTGCGCAATACTAAATAACAATGAAAACTTACATTTGAAACTAAAACTGACTGCAAGATAAGAATTAATTTAAACTAGAACACGACATTATCTTAGCATAGGTCTACGAGATTTGGGTGCTACGAAAGTGCTACGAATTCGTAGCACGCGTAGACCTAAGAACGATTTTTTCTTTGTTTTTATTTTTTGTTGATGTTGATTAGTACTTTAATTCGTAATTATTAAGGTTTGTTTCGGGGTGTTGAATGGTAGCATAGACGATAGATTTTTGTATACCTTGTCCATTCAATTTTTCAACCAAAAAGTTTGTTACATCAAAAAACCCATTTTTTTTCTAAAATTTCTTCGAAGTACATAGTTGATTTGTAAACGAGACAATATTGAACGTGCCCATTTAACCGTCACACACAATAAACGCTACCTTTAACGGTCTTTCCATTCATACGGCGCGGGCGCAGAGTTCTTGTTCAACTGTGAACTAGACATGCGATTTGAAAGAAACTTTGTTGATTCTACTTAGAACTGTTTAAGTATGGATTTTGAGGCTAAGTACAGATTGAATCGAGATTCGAATCTAAGTATACCTGTCATATTATTAGTTTTTAAAAATAACAATGCTTTATTAGCAACATAATCTTAAAGTACTGAAAAACTTTGAGTAACAATTTAATTCCTTGGATTCTGACACACATAGATTCTTAATCTAAAAATAAACTTAACACAGTTAGTGTTAAAAGATTTTCTGTACATTTATTTTAATCTGTGTTCTGGCACATACAAAACTATCTACTTGGATAGTAGACATTTTACTGTTTGTACATCTTATGCTCAAAGAATCTCCTAAAACAAAAGACGGAAGCAAACATTCCTTTTGCTTAAATATCTTAACCTTGTTGTAGCGACGTAGGTTTTTAGGATACAAAGGACCGACACAGCCTATATCCTGTATCCGATCACGGAAGTCAGACACATGCTAACTTAGAGAAACCTAAGTAAGTATGGGCACCAATATAAGAATCATAACCTGAGTTTTTAACTGCTACTGTCCATTTACAAACTTGCAGTACTAAACTGGTCATACTTTGAATCTGAGCTTGAGAGCTTGAAGGCAAATGCCGAGAAAACTCAAAATATTATAATAGCACATCTAACATTATTATAATTTAGCCGTCGCTCGCTCAACTGACCGGAGGAAATGATTTATCAGTACTGTGTACGTGATTTGCGAGCGCGGGCGCACGCGATTTAATCACAGGAAGCAACACCGGCGTGCCGTGATAAATCTGCAGGAACTTATCTATCCGATGGCCAGCTGCAACCCGTGATTCATAATGCAGCGATACTGCTGTTTATTTTACTAGGAACCGCCTCAGGTGACGGCTAGCTAGACTAGTATACACTATTACCTATCCCAGACATCGGCCTCTTTGTACGTCGTTTTTTATTGTCCAACAACAGATTTATAGCAGAAAACTAATGTCAAATTAATTCTATGGTCACTTTAATTCTTTTTTAGCTGAGTGTCTTCAAACTTTCCTTATATGGATTAGTTTATGTAGCCATATATTAAGAAAATGGCGCGACATTCACAACCAAGACGAACAAGAATACTGATTTATTTGTAGCGCTATCGGACACAAAATCTAAAATAACTACAAGTCATTATGGTGAAGAAAAACAAACTATATAAAACTCATTTTGAAGAGAGCCCCATATCAGAGCAAGTTAGTCATCAATAAAGCTTTACGAGCACAATCTTCTCGTACTCTGTAACTATTCCAAGTCGCGGCACGTCAAAGCCTCTATTCGTAGAAGTTGTTCGTAAAAACCAGTCTGTAGGCGCGCGCTACCGCTCGCGTGCTGCGCGCGCGTCGCCCCGCTCCCGGCACACGCGCATGCGCGGCGCACGCTCCTCGGCCCTACTATATAAACCCCTCGCCCTTCCTGATTCAATCATTCCCTGCTGACGCATCGTGCGCGCATGACGCTCTGTATCCTATTATAGTCGCCTTGTACATACGTAGTCGTAACTTGTTAGTCTAAGTTCGTAGTATAACAGTAGTAATAAATAGTTAACATGTGTTTGGCTAAGGATGACACGCAATCCCCGCCGAAGGAGGCTCCGTCACCTCGTTCGCCTTGGGCGAAGCTTTTGAACCGTCAGGTACGTTTCCAGATTCAACTGTCACTGACAATTCACTTGCTATAACTTGTCCTCTATCGAAGCCCTCCCACAACTCGCGACTTGTTGTCTAGTAACATGTGTACTTATTTTGTTTTTATTTCTTTACAGAACTCCAAGCCTCGGCTTCCCCGCAAGGTGACGACCTCAACGCGGGTTAATCTTAACAAGTGCTGGTCCAAGTTAGGAGAGTTAATCTCCAACTCGGGCCCTCGTACTGACCTACCATCGCAAAAGACTGCATACCCCGAGGAACCTGTTCTAATACCTTTCTCGGACTTCTTCATGCCTTTGGACCCGGTGAAACCGGTGCCAGTCGAAGAGAATGACAATGCTGAGAACCAGAACATCGCAAACAACCGCTTCGAGCTCATCAACGAGGATCTGGAAATCAGCGACAACTTGGCCAACGAAGTGCGGGAGATCTGCTACTCGGCCACTAAAACCTGCTTCGTATGTAAACTTTGTTATTAGTTACTTTTAAACCTTCGCTTCAGTTCTTCCTTTGGTACTTAAATGCAGTGAAAACAAAATCGCGTCTTCCATCAGTTAGTTTTAAACGTGCTCGGTAGCACAGATCCAATGTCTTCCATTAGACTTAGTGATGTGATTGGTGCGGCGCCTCTGACTGTGATGTAGCCTAATGTTCGTGATCTCTGGTAGCTAGTAGTGAGGCGTTGTGTCGTCCTTTAAATTAGTGTTGTAACAGTAAATTGTCACAAGTTTTGGTAGACAGCTTTAATTGAACTGCACTGTATAATTGTCATTGCACCAATCTCTGGCTATCCACCTGAACTTCTAATGCATAACAAGTCTGCTTTGTTTCTCTTACTTAAAATCCAATGTCTTCCAGTAGTGTTAAGTTTTTTGTCTGTGATACAGAGTTTATATAACGATTGAAAGCTTTAATTAGATGTAAGTAAAGTTTATTATTGTATAAGAAAAGTTTTATTAGTGTGTAAGTACTAGATTTGTTCGCTAAGTGTTCTTGAACATCACTTAATATGGTGTAGGTAACTTTAGTTTATTTTTCATGTGATATTTGCAACACTAAGTGAACTTTATTAGGTGATAGATATATTGATATGAATATAACATATCAGTAGAATGGAGCTTTAATAGTTTGTAAGTTATGTGTTAAGTTATCAATTGAAACTTCCATTTTTGTCTCATTGTATAATGTTTAGATCTTTTTGTTTTTCTAAATTTTCTTTAACATTTTGTAAGTTTCGCAGAAGTGGGCCGAGTGTGCCAATCTTAATTAGTTAAGTTTTAGTTATAACTTAGTATTGTTAAGTTTTAGTTAAGTTACTTTTTCTAATTTGTTTTGATGAATTCTTCCATTTGTGTCAATTGTTTAAGGTGACTTTTTTTCTCTTATCATTATTCTTTAGTTAGTTAAGTAATTAAGTTAGATAAGCACTCGTATCTTAGACTGATAATAATTTAAGAATTCAAGACTTTCGTTTGATCTCCGATTCTTAATAAACATGAATGTAATAATTATACAAGATTCTTATTTAATCACCCTATAACCATTACAGACATCGTTAAATTATGTTTAATCACCACACATATAAAACCAAGTGAGAAACACGTGCTTCATACAGCCATTCAAATTGAAAACCAGAAAGAATATAATCAAACAAGTTTAATTGCACATACAACACACATACACATTAAAAGAAAAAATTAAAAAAGCCATAGACAAGTTGTTCGAATAACAGTTATCGACTACTGTTCTGTAAATGAGTAATTTGCGCGGGAAAGTACGAAGAGTTCCCGCGCTTTGCATCAGAAAACAATAACAAAAAAGAAAATCGTAGAACGAACACAAAAGATCATTTATGGAGTTCCTTCTCTTTGGTCTTTTCGAAAATAATAAAAAATGATTTGAATCAATATTCTTAATTACTTAAAGACACATTAAAAACGACAACAATATTTTTATTTATTTTCACTTTTCAAGTACATACTTTCGAAGATTAGTCTTTATCTTATTTATCAGTACAGACAATTTCGCTCCCAATTAACTTTGACCGAGATGCCTTTTATTTTGACATTAGTTAATCTTCTTTACTGAATATCAAACCTAGACAAGTGGTAACAGCTTCTAAAATTGTTTATGTTTTTGAAACGATAGTCTTAACAACACCGGTATAGTCCTATTACTATAGTCTGCGCCACGACTGAAGTTCTGGGGAAAATTAGTAGTACTACATAATTTTAATGCAATTTGATATAGTGACATAGACATTAGCGCCGCGACAAAAGGACTTTAGCCGTGGCGCGGATTCTAGCTATTTTTTTTTTGCGTGCAAGCTAGCTCTTCCATCATTGTTATAGCTGATTTAAAAACTCAATCAAGCCGTACTAATAATGATAAATCAGTAATGTAATTAATGATAAATAAAAGTACTCTCTAAAGATTTTGTAGTGTAAAATATACAGAACTATACTGGTTCATATAATTACGGTCCGTGTTGACTGTTGTTCAACCCACGTCATGTTAAGCCATGAAGGAGCATTAAAAGGTCAGATTATAACTCAAAATATATGACGGTTTGTAAATTTATGAATTGAAACTCAAACAATCTTGCGTTTAAGTATATTTTCATTAGTAATGTGCGATACAAAGCTATAAGGGTCTTAAAAGTGCGCGCTCAACCTTTTTTAATTTATCAAATGACATCGTATGACTACCTATTTAATGTCTGGACTTTATAAGAGACAGTGACCTCTGAGTTTGTTTCGGCTGTTTCTTCTCAGAGTAGTCAGGTACGAAACACCGGCTTCATCTAGTTTGTAAAAAGACGACGTGTAAAAGTGTTGATATTAACCTACTTGCAAAAATAAATATCATTTCATACGTTGCACGATACAATAAATATTTGGGAAAGAAAATTATGAAGATGGTTTAAATATTACGGAAATCCATCAAAGATGTTTATGATATTCGAAATCAATCTTTAAATCTTAACTAGCTTCGAGACGAAAACACGGCACCCTTTAAAATATAATAAAGCCTCTTCTACTGGCAAAGTTTCATTAACCTTAAACAAGTCAAGATTCATATCACATTTATAACTTGCAAACTTCATACGCTAACCTTATTCCAGTGTTGATGCAACATGATACGAGCACCGACTTGTATCAACAAGTCGCGACAAGTCTTGGAGTCAACGCCTACGACACATCATACCTGCTACCCAATGCTTGTAGACTCTGAAAAAAAGAAGTAAATCGCCTGACACTTTCAATATCTTTTTATAAATCCTATTAAGGCATGAAACTTGTTCTTTTTGCAAAGCTAGGTAATATTGTTAAAGAAGTAATGAAAAGGTAGTCTGAAAAAGGATTTGAGATTCAGCTTTAAAAAAGTCAATACACAATATAAATATTCATCCTATCATCATAATATTTGGTCTTGAGAGCAATATAAAGTTCAAAACTGCAATAGAAAATTACAATCGAAATCATTGCCATTATCTATTGCTGTTTCGATTTTTGCACTTTTGGAGACTATATGTGATGCTGTAAATTCGTAGGAGCAATATGAATGTTTAATTAGAATACATAGGCCACAAGCAATGGATGGCAGAAGATAGGCGTCGGTGCCAAGGAAGGCAAAGTGTGACATGACGGCTGAGGCGCATTTACGCAAAAGATGTACGTGAAAGAGTGGCTATAAGCGACACCTTTGCCCTGCTGTGAAGCAAAAGGGTTAAAAAAGCCATAGTTAACTTATTTCAACATACAATCATTTTGATATTGATAAATCTGTAATGAATTTCCTCTCAGAATATGCAGAAAAAAAAAACAATTTAATAAAATATCATTATTCAAAAGCTAGAAGCTATTCTGTTGAAAAACTCCCAGGGAAAGGACAGTCTACAAACTAGATTAAAGTAATTTCACTCATTTATACAATACCACATACAGTCCATTCCAATTTCCGTCAAGAAACAGTGGCCGTCCTTTATTTAGAACAGTATTTATAACGAGAAAACTAGGTAATGTTCAAATTATTCACTACAATTGCCGTAACAACTGGACTAAACTTAATGACAAGAGACAGTTTCCAACAGGCTCCAATAATTGTAAATCTAGTTTATGTTCCGTAGTTAAGAACAACTGTAGTGTTTAGCATATCCTGGTCGAGCAAAATATAACCAGACTTACACAGCTGGGACACTGAAAATAGAAAATAAATCCGTTTAAAATAAGTTCATAGAAAATAAGTATTTGCATACATTATCGTAAAACGTCACAGTCAACCAGGCAAAATCGTGACAATTGATTAATGTGAAATTTGTATGACTTATAACAATTTCTTGGACTTCACCTAGCTTCTTCCGGACTTTACGACATCATGACATATTTTAAGATACAATTTATACTTTTTTTTTTATCGACGATTCGGGCATAGTCTATGGTCGGACAGCGAGTCATCCATTAGTCGCCGCTCGCATATACAATTTATACTAGGAAAACATCGGATGAATTATAACAAATTGAAAAGAGTCTGTAGTTTTACGCCAATATCCGATGTGTCTTGTGTCAAAATGGAGACGAGAGCTATGTTTACGTCAACCCTAACTTATCTCCATTCGCTATACTCGTAAAAAAAACGACAGCCATCAAGTTTTACAACCAAATAATTATGTAATTTAAAGCCCTTTTACTTGTCTTTTACAGGAGAGTTTATTTTATTGGTATGCAATGTTCATTAATATTATACTTATGTATGGTTTGAGAGCATATTTCAGGCGGCAATTGGTCTTCTGATACAATTTGAGAAATATAAAATCTCTTTCCTAGCAGGAATGTAACAGGCTGATTCGACTTCTGCTTACCTACAACAAGCTAAAACTTAAGACGAACATAATCGCTATAATATTATAAACATTTTACGAATAAATAATGGTACAAATAGTTTCACAAATTAAAGAGCTATGACAGCAATTGGTGAATCTAAAAAAATCTACGAAATATTTTTACAATTTTAAACAGAAACCAAAAATCTGTGAGAATAAAAAGTTGTTCGTAAAGGGGAATATCAATACTTTCTCACAGTTCTCTCCTGAACGAGTAAAACAAGCTTGACCACCCCTTAAATCTTTAAATAAAACTTGATGAAAGATTCTGTGCCTAATAACGTTATTTTTGAACACCCCTGTTTTAAAATACGACAATAATAGTACAACAGCAGGGGTGAGCATTCACTCTGCATTCACTCATTCATTCATTCACTCACACAGTGGGAAAGGTCGGACACACAGTAAAGAGGTCATGACCCCTGTACTGTGTCGACTCGTGGCTCATTTTGCACAGTTCAAAGGGTTTAGAAATGTATTATCGTATTGTTACATTGTTGGTTTTGCTTTGTATGGTTTCTTATTATTTTTTAGTGAGTTCTTTAACAATAATTATAAAATCAATTTCGGTAAATCATAGGAATAATTGATTTGGTGGGTTGTGCAATTATTTTCTACGGTCTATACGGCCAAATTGATTGTATGACTAATTCAATAAATTAATTAAAAAATCTTATTCGATAATTTATTAAAATAATAGATAATAGTAATAGCATGTTTCTATACCGAAATTCTTCGAATCGCCCGATTAAAAGTATGTCATTTGGTTGAAATGGTTAAATGGTACAATTATAAACTTTAAGCACGCGTCTCATCGATTAACAACGATTTTAATTTAAACGCTTTCCATTTTTAACCTCGATTCGGAGATTAGATCAAATTATACCAGAACCAGATGATTAATGTTGTTTTGGCACCAACTGGCGGTGTTTGTGATCTTTACTACTCGTGTTTATAGTAAGCTAGTACGAGTAACTAGTTGAAAGCATTATCAATGGCGAAGGTTTTGGCCCTCTGTGAGGGGGCCCGTCATTTGCTGACACTCTTTGAGGCGCGCGTAGAAACACGACGCGCCGTCGACCCGGGCATGGGTGCCATGGTCGGACAGCGGAGTTGCCCTTTACTCCGCTGTCCCGCATGCCAAGCTAGTACTAACTAGTTTGACAGTAGCAATAAATTTATGCGGTTCAGTATTGAAAATAAATGCAATGTTTTTTGTTAAGTATCTGTATATTTTTAAAGATAGAACGCATCAAAATTCGGGAGACACAACGCATTAAAAATCATACCTAGGGGTTACATATTGCGCATTTTAAAAACACCGTATCTTATTATAATTTATGAAATATAGCATAACTTTTGCAAGTATTTTTGTAATCAATTCTGAGAAAATGTGCTGAAAAAAACATGATAGTGTTTTTTTTTTTGTTTGTATGAGTCCAAAATATGTTAAACACGAGTATTCGGAGATATGTGATTAAAAGATTCCGAAGTGCTATCAATATTTATAAAGATTCGACTTAACCAATACCTACTAATTGGGAAAAAATAAAAATATTGATTATGATCTTTGGCCACCTGTACAAATAAATTTTTAAACATCATCATAATACCGCCATCGATATTTTAATAATAATCGAAATCCAGACTTATCTTCCATCTTAATTAGTCTGATAATTACGATCCTTTTAACACAAATACTTTTTCTTAACATAAATTTCAAGTACCATCTCCGAATATCAATTAAATACTTCCAATTAATGTAACTTTAATTAATCTTCTTACTACTATCACAAATGCGAAAAGTGAGGATGGATGGATGTTTTTTACGTAAAAACTACTGAACGGATATTGATGACAATTATGCCTGGATGCAAGTTATAAAATAACCTAGCATAAATCTAGGCAGGATATTTTTCATCCCACTATGACTTTTCCATGGAATAATTATCAAAACGTCAAAGTCAAATCATTTATTCCAATTAGGCCATCCAAGAGGCTCTTTTGAACGTCGATTAATGAAATTTAAGGTTATAGGTAGGGATAGGATTGATTCTACGCCCATTCGCAAAGGCAGGTTGTATGGAGAAGAATGGGCAAGAAACTCCATACTTATAACATACTCTTTGCTTCAAAAGGGCAACTTCACGTGCTAAGCTAAAATTTTTGAAAATATAAAAAAATGTTACGCAATAAAATAAAATGCGTTTTCTTGTACCATCATCCCGTTAAGTATTATTTAAAATAATAACAATAATCTTGAAAAGGTTTTCGTCATAAAAATTTCGAGTTGCATTTAAACGGTATAATATTTCAGAAATAAATTGGTTCTGCTGGCTAATTTCTTTGTTAATTATTTCGTATTAAAATTGTCGTAAAATGGTCGGTGAGGTCTGATGTCCGATTATCTTGTACTTATGATGATGTTGCGTGCATTTAAAATGATAACCAGGTTTTGGCCACGGTAGTATTTAGGTATACCAATTATAATTTGTACTTATCATGCTTTTCGTTCTGCCAGAGTATTTTGACTTTTAATCCTACTAATATTATTAACGTGAAAGTTTGTATGTGTGGATGGACGTTTGTTACTCTTTCACGCAAAAACTACTGAATGGTTTTGAATGAAATTTGGTACACAGATAGTTTATAACCTGGATTGACACATAAGATAGTTTTTATCCCGATTTTATGTTCCCGTGGGATAATTTTCGAGTTGTAGCGGGTGAAACCGCTGGCAGCAGCTAGAGTGCAATACTTTTTTAGTTTCAGAAATAAATATTATTTATCTGGATTATGATAAGGGTAAATGTAAAATATGTTAAATGATTGTGAATAATTGTAACGAATTACTGAAAATACACTGAACACCCGTAAAAATATTGTTAAATACACAAAAAGCAGGCTATCAGTAAAAAATCGGTATCCATTTACTGTGTAAATCCATTTTTTAATATCCTGTACAAAATTATTTTTCAGAAGATCAATAAGCTAAAAAGCCTTAATTAACGTAACATATGGGTTTCACTTTCACATGATTTTCGAAACCACTAGCTGCTTTCACCAATGAGATAAAACCGAACAAAAAAACGATAATCATGTATTAAATACAATCAAATGTATCAGTAATCAGTATCAGCCTATAACGTTCCCACTGCTGGGACACAGGCCTCCTCTCTGTGAGAGGGAGTGGGACATAATTCACCACGCGGGCCCAGTGGGAATTGGTAGATGTCACATAATTTCGAATTTTTGGTCCTAGGACATGCCGGTTTCCTCACGATGTTTTCCTTCACCGTTATGAGAGCAGTGGTGTTGAAATAAATTACACAAAGTAATGCGCCTGGCGAGGTTCGAACCCACGACCTGCAACTTGTAAGTCGGGACCAATACCACTGGGTCACCACGGCTCTCAAATGTGTTCCATATTAATAAAGTTAATGATAGCTCTTGCACACGATTTAGACAGATTTCTTTCAGTTTATCTGGTGAAAAATCGCCCTAAATCGCGGGGGGTCACCAAGACACCACTCTTTTCCATCACGTATACCTATTCTATAAAAAATTAAAGACCTACGTGTCATGTTATAGTTCAGAATACGTGACATTTACTAAGGACGAGGGATGTCCATTTAGTTCGCGTCACAAAGACGGCCAGCGAACAGCGGTTAAGAATGATAAATCGTTCGCTATTCTGTTCGCGATTCGTTCCGATTCGACGGTGCTTACAAAAGTGCGACACCTAAGGTAGACAGGGGTTGTAAACCTGTTGTAGGGGTTGTTATTAACTGCTGTGGAGCGTTTCAAGGTTTTAAGGAAGGTTTTAGTTGATCAAATATGGCAAAAATTACTTAAATGTTTGGATAACACTACCAATCAGTGAAGTCTATATTTTTTCTCACCGCCTGCTCATAAATGTCAAATAATACTCCATGAAAACCCGATCGGTTAAAGCAAATTACCTTCACTTCGTTCGGAAATGAAGTCCCCCTTCGTTAAGGCTCTTCTTTATATCCTTGGTGTATAATATACTTATAAAATATGTATTCTTCATTAATGACAATACAAATCTTTAAACATTTACCTAGTAGGTACATATTTATGTTAAATCTTCATTAAAACTTTGAAGAACAGCTCTAAAAAAAGTTTGTTTTTAATTATCGTCCATCTCTCATAAGTTTTACTTATCACTAATATAAAAATCCGAGCTTCAAGCCGCAACATCACGATACAACGAAAAAGGTTGACTACTCCTCACACACCGTCAAAGGTTTTATCGCACGCAGGATACAGTAATAGGGCACCGTGAAATCGCGTGCGTATCGAATCGCTGAAAAATTTCGGTTTTTCGGTTATTTCTTAGAGATTTGTACGGGCTTTCTTCGTCGATTCGACACACTGAACGGGTGTCAGCTTTACAAACACATGTCCTTTGACTCAGGGTTTGTAAGCTATTCAAGGATGCGACACGGCTTTTAGATTTTCGCGCGATTTCATGGTTTTCTAGCCGTTACATTGATGTTGACTTACCTTCCGTCACAGCTGTTCAGTTATGAATCTTGATTTTGGCAGTTTTACAGAATTCTGTAATCCTTATAATAGAGGCAGGTCATTATTCATGTTAACTATGTATGTCATATGTCCCATACAATTGTATAGATGGCAACATCTATTATACATCTGTGTATATGTATTGAAATGGTATTGTATTTCCTTGAAATTTTTCTTACTTACTTCAGAAAGTAAATATTCGCATCACCTCCACGACGGGAGCGAAACGGCAAAGCCATCCGTTTTTACTGATTATGTAGAATTTGTGAAGTTAGGATCGGTAGAGTTAGGCCGTGTAGATTCAGAAGCTTGGCTCTACATGAGATCCGATATCTTTTTCACAGGGTAAACCTTATTGGTCGTCTTCTTTTTTTTTTACGTTGCAAAATCATCAAGAGTCCTCCCACCCCGGGCAGGGTGGGAGGGACTGTCAGACTCGTACTGACTAAAATCCACGGTGTCCTTCAACAGCCCTTTACGTTCCGGGGTCACGGTATTGGAATTAGTCCCGCGACCGTGGTCGTCTTGGCAACATTTTACACGAAATGTTTTTGGTGGGATAACTTTTCATTTTTTCTCAAAGATGTTTTCGACCATGTTCTTTCAAACATATTATTATAGAATCCTAGGATTATTATCTATAAAGACTTATTACATAATGGATTGCTTCATAGAGCTTCTCAAAAGGTAATATCTATCACTTAGAAGCTTATCTCTAAGTCTATCACCTGGTATATTACATAAAGGCGGGCGGGTCAAGTGCTATGGATAAGCTTCATAAGGATCAAATGAATATCTGTGACACACTTACCATTTATGGAATATATAAGATAATTTATATACTTAGACAAAATAATCAGCATAGTGATCCAATTCTTATGTGTGACAAATGTTACAATGTTCGTAACTACTGGTGTTGCGGGTTCGATTCCTGCACGGAACAATAATTTGTATGACCTACAAGTAGTTCTGTTGGGTCTGAGTGTTTTGTATGTGATTTCTATATTTGTAAACGTATCCACGACACAAGAGAAATTACAAGTGGGGTAAAGTTACAATTTTTTTCAAAAATGAATGTACCAAAAATTCCTGTTGTAATTCAGATTAAGTTCTCACCCTAAAAAATACCAAATTGACTACGTTCATCCTTCTAAAATTCCTTACTGCACGAAAATAATCTCGCCCACATATAAATTCATACAACTTTATAAAGAAACTGCCACCATATTACCTATGGCCCAGATAAGCCGCATAAGGATCAAAAACCCTCATGTGTGGCACAAGACAAGACTCATGACTATTTGTGACCACTGTGTGAGGATCGCCGCCTCTTTGTCGGCGCCTTTGTGTCTTCCGACTGAGATACCCAGTTATTTAGAGCGGTATTGTATGGTTGACATAAAAGTTAGATTGTGTTGGTATGGATTGGAAAAAAAATGTGTTTTGATGACGACATATTATTATTTGATATTAGGTGGTGCCAGCGGTTCTGCCTGCTACAAATCGAAAATGTTACCACGGGAACATAAAATCGGGGTAAAGACTAAACTATGTGTTAATCCAGGTTATAAACTATTTGTCTACCAAATTTTGTCCAAATCGCTTCAGTAACAAACATCCATCCATACATTCAAAAAACTTTCCGTTTATAATATTATATTAGTAGGATAGGATAGGACGTAGGATTGAGAGAGGTCTATGTCCAGTAGTGAATCGACATCTCAATATTTTCAATATCAAGTTACACGTTCCTGTGCTTCCAGTCTCCCTCAAATTTCTCAAAATATTATAATTCACTGAATAGTAACTATAGATGTTTGTATATGATTATGTTGATGTCCATTATATTATAGGAAATTTATAGTCCTTGCAATGTCTGCATGTTTAGGTGTAAATTCATCAAAATTATTTTCTTAATTTTTTCAGTAGTTTTAATTAGAGAGTTCCGTACTAAACAAGCAATCCCTACTTGCTTCAAAAGCCAAAACAGCAAAGTTATAAAGAAGTAGCTTAACTTGCTACCACTACCCAACAAGGACGCAACTAATACGGATCGCATCAACATACAAAACGCGACCAAACACCCGTTCAGAATCACAAGTCTGTGAACACCAATATACTGATACCGCCACTTGCCTTGTTAAAATTCACGGCCCCACACAATTCCCTTAGAATCGGCCTCATCTAAAACAAATAAGTCTTGCGTGAAATTCAGATAATGTTGTTGGTAAAACTGTTGAAATACCAACATAAGATTTACATCCAGAAAACTTCATCACCCATTTAAAATAAACTTTAGTTCATCGCGATAAAGATCAAGGTGTTCCAAATTTGAGTTTGACAGCTGTAATGATAAGTTGGTGTTACCAGTTCACGCTTCAATATTTCAACAAGGGAAGCCAGCCGAAGTGCCGTATTTAACAAGTCCTCAAGGTTTTTGAGGATGCCAATGACTAGTTCACGGGTCTTAGGTTTGTTAAGAAGTAATGCTAATATTGATTCATAGTCAAAGCGTGAATTTTCATTAAAAAAACCGGTGGTTATCGGAATAATTTCGTCTTACAGCTTGTACTTTGTTTAGGGACAATGGAGATTAGATAGGTGTAGTATGAAGATATGCTTTTAATATAATAATGCTTATTGAATGCTGAGATTAGCTCCTATTGTTGGGTTAATCAAAACTGCAGCTGTTTGTCCAATATATCAGGAATCGTCTGTTTTTCCCAAAAAGTTTGTATGCTTGTTATTTTTGCATTCATACATTTTTCTTAAAGAGATAACCATTTTTTTTTAATTTAATTGCTTACCAGTAGTATAGTATAGTGGTCAACCATGACTATCTCGCTTGATGATAAGCGAAGGTGTGGTCGACGGTTAACACACTTACCTAAAAGTAACCTATTCACTCTTGACTTGAACTAATGAGTCGTGATGGCCGTTATCACCTCGACTTTAATGCACAAAGTTGTGAGTTCAGTCTTGGGTGAGTACCAATGTGACTGTATTATGTACTTTCTTGTATATCACGTGCATAGATGAACGAAATACAAAACTAGAGCCATACCAGAGGTCTGTGGGGTTCTCAGAGGTGGCTTTAATTAACTCGAACGCCACAGGGTGACCACATCCTCTCACGAAAATAATAATAATGGATATTACGAACCACTTAAGCATGGTGTTTCTGACCAACACCAAAAGTGCGAATTCAAGTGCCATTACAGGTCCTCAAAATCCCAGTTTCCATTCAAAATCAGCATAACTTCCTTTCACAAAAAATAAACGGAAACAATAATTAAGAAAAAAACATAACACAATCTAAGATCCATTAGATCAAGTGCCAAAAGCCCTTAAACCATTAACACTCCAAACAATTAGAGAGAAAAAAAAACATCGCTACCATAGACAGCCAGCTATCACAAGTGGTTCCCACTGTGTAGACAATGGCCCGCCATTGACTGCCATTGACACGAAACTCGCATTAGTGGTGAAGAGGCATGTTTTTCGCAAAGCACCGCTGTACAGGAAGCAATAACTGAACGCAGATAATTAGGTGCGTTGGGTAACACTTAGGCGCTTCCGATTGGTATGTAGGGTGACTCTGGGAGTTGCGAAAAAATATTATAATTTTAGTGTTATAGAATTGTGATATACTTTTTAGAAGAATTATTAAAGTAGGTCAGTAAAATACGGATGTGATCTTTACGCATGTTTTATCGAATGAAAAGTGGATTTTTAGATTCAGAGGGCAAATTACATATACACGTTGAATCACACTTCTTATTCCTGAAGTGTTAGTATGTTATATTTGGCCAGTAATATACATAGTTTAAGTTTCATGGTTGTCAGTCTTAAGAAACCGATGGAGCCATGGAGCCTGGATCTGTGTCTGGGTGATGCCAACCACCAGCCATACACAGATCCAGGCTCCGTGGCTATCACTGACAAAAAAACAAACCCAGTATCCAAAACTAAGTATTTGTTCAATCTGTTTCATCAACCCGAATTACTTGTATTTATCTATGGACTGCCCGTAGTGCACATATACAGTAACTTGACTTCCCAAAACATTTATTAAAGTGACAAATATCACTAAAATGGAGAAAACGATACATTTTATCCACTATCTCAAATCTAACCCAAATTCCTGGCCACACGACGAAATAGCAAGCCAAGCGCCTTAAGCCGCAAGATTTGACGCAATCAAGGAAAGGAAATGTGGCGACAACACAGCACCATTAGCCCGAAACACAAATAGAACACAAATCAGAAACACGTGTCACAAAATACTCAATAAAAACTTAAACATTCGAATTTCAAAGTTTCTTCCTCCGTTTTGTAACTTTCGCGGTATTTTTTGTAACTTTCGCGGTATTTTTTGTATCTTTCGCGGTAGTTTTTGTAACATTTGCGGTATTTTTTGTAACTTACCAATATTTTTTTAATAGTAACAAGTGGTATTTTTATCTGCACGTGTGTGTAACGGCAGCAATTTTGTGCGGTTTTAAATTACTTCGCATTCCAATTTTTTTACCGGAAACTGCGGATTTTTGTTGCGTTTACGAAAAAAGTGGCGAAATTTTTGACGAAGACTGTTAATGTCGTTATTGCAGTTTTTTGAACGCATCTTATGTGATGATGGGTGCAGTGTTTACCGTTATTATATATTTGACGTTTTTTGATTCTTTTACAATAGAGTGAACTGGTTTCCCAACTAATGAAGCCTAAATTAACGCAGTCAATTGAGAATAATTATAGAAAATCAATTACTTACTGCTGGCTGTTTTTATTTCGTTTTTATTTATGAGAATGTTTTCAAAGAACCATAAAAAACTTAACAATTTTTTATTATTATTAATTCAACACATTGCTTCTATTTCAAAAAAAAATGTTGGCTCCATCACATTGAAATGTATCATGTCTATGAAGAATTCTTGGTATTATGATATTATCACGGCAAAATTATACGAATATGTACTTATTAGCTCTTATGTAATTTGAGCACTGTACATAAAAGGCAGGTGCAAACTTTACCTTTAACTAAGGTCTCCAATAAAAACCGTGGCTACTTATCTCCAACAAAACGTGTCCATTCTAAAAGATAGAATTTTATAAAAAAATCGCCAAAGAAACCCCAAAAACTCACGTATACAGCAAACGGTTTTTTCTCAAAAAACTATTTTATCTAAGATTCGGTAACTTAATACTTACCGACTGACCGAAAAAAGGAAAAAATACTGAAAAAAGTTTAATTGTTCTCGCAAAAATTTGGTCGAAATCCTGGCCTCGGGCACAGGAAATGACGGGGCGGCAAAAAGCTCAATAGAAGCCTTCGAAATGTCTTCGATTTGATGGATCGCCGTAACACAATCATTTTACGAGAGAACTTAGAAGAGCCTTAAAGTGCCCCTTAAAAATCAAGAGATATTCTTCACTTTTATTGATGCTGGAAACAGGTATCTTCCTGAACCAATAACACCCCAAAAGCAACTCTATTTCCTTCAAAATTACATTCAAATTCGTACATCCACCTTCAATCACTTACACCATTTCCACCCTACAACTTTTGAGAAGTGCGAAGATTTTCCCCAACGGAAAATTAAACCTCTACACCACAATCTCAAGGTTGAATTTTCCTACAATTCTTTCAGTATATTGTGCCAATACAGTTAAAGTAACAAAGCATTTTGAACACGTGTTGGATGGCCACTAGAAGGCATCAGGGTTTGTTTGCGTGTATCTAACAGATAATGGGCAGTCGTTATCGCAAGTAGGACGGATGCCACTGACAATAGGAGTGACCTATAGATCAATTGTTTTTTATAATGGTCCTGCTTTGTTTGTTTTATTGAGGAAATTGAAGTGTGCAATAGTGTTTTGAATGAAGTTTTCTATCTTTTTCAATTAGGTAGTGTTCCATTAGACATTTTCTTGTGTAAGGATAGGATAGACAAAGATTGTTGAAGTCATCGTGGAAGTTCTAAAAAATACTTACTTGATAGTTTTTTCACGGGAATGGATTTCTTTATTTCTTTTTTAATTAGCTCGTAATTGGATATTCCCAGTGTAAGGATAGACAAAGATTGATGAAATCATCAAAGAAGTTCTAAAAAACACTGACGTGATAACTAGTACTATAGCATTTTTGGAAGTTAGGCCGAAAATTCGCTCACCCACAAATAAGTGAAAAATTATAGAGAGGAGGAGGAGATATTTGCTCAGCAGTGGGATAGCTCATTACAAAAAGGACAGTTAAATGCAGATATTGCCCTGTCTAGTAGCTTGTTGTGAACCAGTGGCTAAAGGAGACCTTTAGCGTTTATTAAAAGCTCTATTAAATTCCCTCAATATGAAGACAACTGACGTCATATGAGGAGGTATCAACACATGACCTCACAGTGACAATACATGCAACACAATAAAATGATACATAATACATTACACTACCTATTATATCATCAAAACCTTAGCACACAACGAACTGCCACAAAAACGGTAACCATAAACTTATTCTTTAATCTTTAAAAACTTTTGAAGACTGCACAAAAAGGATCTAAAAAGTGGGCGTAACTTTTACTGTCATTTCTGCGCTAGCGCATAATAGGTGATGCCTTAGCTCGCGCCGGCCTATTATCATTGAACAAAAAATATACCCCGCCTTATACAATTCTAAATTTGAAACGAAGCGTAGCCTTTGCGAATCTGGGCAATAAATTCCTATTGATTGAATTTCGGACCCATGCTGGGTATAGGGGCTCATTATAGTCCCAATAATTTTCGTAATTTTTTATTGGGCCTGTTTTTTTTTTGTTTAAATTTTATGATGTCTAATAACGATCTCTTGGTCAAAGACTGTCGTTTTAAGTGGAACGCGTTGAAGTCTTTTGTATTAGCAATTATTGGTTGCAACTGTTTGGTAAACATTTTCCACGTTAATGGTAAAATCAGAGGCGTTTATCACAAGATTTTTATTTTATTTATAGAGTAGGTATTTGAAGTATTAACTGCGGATTTATTGTAGGGAAAAATGAAACAGCGCCTTTATTGTTCCAGTTTATTTTACGCCAAAAAACGTGAAATGTCATGCTAGAGCCTCCGTATTTATAACGTTCAAAACAAAGTCGTTCTTACAAATCCGATAGAAACATCGACTACTTGGTAACCTATGCTACTGTGTTTTGCTACAGTTTTAAATTAAAATATCTGGTGGACCCAGTTTTTTTTGTTTGGATTTTGGAAGAAATGACAATATAATATTGGGGAGTAGTAAATCGACTAAATTTTCTCACGCAAAGGTAATTTATTAAAAATAATGCATTTGTAAATATTATGGTTTCTCGCTCTTTTGTTATTGAACAAATCGACTGTAAAGTAAACCTCTTAGAACGGCGCTCACGCATTTCTCTTCATATTTGCGTTTCGCTAACTTTACTCGCATTTGCATAAAATTATAAAATCAACTGTCAAATCAACTTTTTTTTAACATTCCATTTAAAGCTTGCACGAAAGCTTTAATCTTTTCTGGGGCAAAAAGTGAGAACTTTTCATAGTGGAAAAAATGCCGAAAAATCTAAAAATATCATTTTTGTTAATCTGTATTATCCAAGAGGATAAGCAATGGTCGCACAAGTTACCCTCCAAAAGTTCTATATAACATTCAAAACTTCATTATAATAATGAGAATTCACAAGAATGAAGACACAAGTTTAGGCGCGAAAACGCACCCAGTAGAAAGCCAGTCAAGCTCACTTTCTCATTTACAACAAAACGTATTGTCCAACTTTTTGAAGTATTCTTATCTCCAATAACAATAAAATCAATACACTACTCCCCCCCCTCCCCCCATTACGTAACACCACTTAAACGACCCGTTCATTCACTCTTAAGGATCTTAGTATCGCCTCATGAATGGGCGGCGCACGCGCAATCGATTTCACAACGGTCACTCAGTCCAGTGAATGGCGGAAACTGACCAAAAAGGCTTCGCTGGATTCCGTGAGAACCTCGTGAAATTGCTTCTTCAGTATTCCGTGAATTTTAAGCATGTAATCGACGCTTCCTTGTTATGTTGTGTGTCGGTTGCATGTACGGTTAGCAAAACAGTCGTAGATGCAGATATGTATTTTTAAATGGTTTTCGAATACTGTATCATAAGTTTCAATATTTCTACATTCCAAACTCTTGGGTGGATTCGGGTTGCGGGACATATGTACACCGCAACTCCGGTACACAAAAGGCTACCGAAGGACATCGTGGATTTCAGTCAGTCAAGTCTGACAGTCCCTTCCGCCCTGCCCGGGGCGGGATGGATGTAGCATACAGCCAAAATAAATAAATAAATAAATAAAAAAAGGACTTTCTCCTGTGTCATGGGAGCGTTTACAAACATAGAAACACACATAAACAAACACTTATGCATGCATAAAGTTTACAGGAAAACCATTCCTAAATTACTGCCTGCAAAAGTAACTGTTTTGATAACCGTACGAATTATGTAAGAGTCCTGTGCCTTTTGAAGAGTCAGTATCTATGAATGAGGGTTGAATATTGATTAGTAACGGACAATAAATGAAATGGATTTCGTTGTAGTATGTTTAGAATTTTGGTTAATTTTATCTTAAGGGTGGGATTACCCCTGTAGAGAGGTAGTTTTAGCTGTAAAAACCCCAGAGCTAGGTAATTATCGTTTACGCAACAATGTGAAGATTACTTGAATACTCAAAAGGGATTAAAGCTCCTTGTTTTATTCTGAGAAAGCCACTTGAAGTACTTTCTTTGATTATTATCTTTGTTAAGAGTGTAAGTAAGCTTATGCAAGAAAGACTTGAATGAATAGACCATCATAACATCAGAAATTATGAGGTATTCCACTTAGGGCACCCGCTGACAATGGCACCTGAGCTACTGGTGCCTTATCTATTCTACATAAGGTAGTTGTCAACATTTTTCGCAAATTATACCTTTGTATCGACCAATGTCCATAGATCCAAAAGTAGTCATAGTACAAAGTAGGCATCGTGCTACGAAATCGTTTATTTTGTTGCCAATCATCCAAATTAGTTCAATTGTCTACGTTTACGAAAAAAATGTCGATAGATAGATAGACAACCTTCTTAAAAAGCAGACTAGACACACAAGCCGACAGACAGACAAAGTTGGTGGCACGTTTGGTGCAGCGGCTGAGCAATTGGACTACTGCGCTCGCGCTGTGTGTCGCGAATTCGATCCCCGCACGAAACAAATATTTTTATGATCTGCAAGTGTCCGGGTCTGGGTATTTCTGTATGTGAGTTTATATGTTTGTAACTCACGACACAGGAGAAATTCCTAGTATGGGTAGTAATCTGTGGTATGGGGCAATGATTTAAAAAAAACTGTTTTTTTTCACATTTCTTACATTGATAATGAAAGAGCAAATCCTATGAATGAAGGAGCATGTAATCGGCATTTCCTTATTATCTCCTAAGTATATTTCTTACCATTATAAAAGCTTAAAGTTACATTGTATAATAAACCTTTATGAATGACTCTAAAGTACGTTCACCATTGAGTTGATTAGATACGCGCACGTTTGTAATTCTTTGCAACTTTGTACGTCTTTTGTAAAAATATTCATTGATACCCACTTTATGTCACTTTAATGCTTTTGCGTTTTATTCTGGGGAAGCTATTCATCTTGCTTTTAATGTCAAGTTTATCTATGTGACTTCTTCGAAGGTGTATACGACGCCATTTTTGTTTGAATTGTCTTGGAACGTCAAAAAGATGTGAGTGCTTGATATAATCATATGTGATTTATTTCATTGTACTGATTGGTATACAATCGTTGGTTTGGCTCGTCTAATGGTAAAGGATATTGGGAAAAAGTGGGCCCACCTCTCAATAGGAATAAGATACATATGAATGAATAGGTATTTTTATGCTGAATAAAACTTAGTATTACGACTAAGATCAAAAGTCTGTACTTTCGGAGTTATCTATAAAAATTAAAGATCAGGGTACGGTCGTAAGACTCGCTTACAGCCTAAATCACTAAACGTAAAAACATGTTTTTTTTTACAATAATTACAGTTTATTATGTAAGTGGCCACTAAGAAGGGATTTTGCGAAAATCTTCCTATTATGGTGATTTAGATGGTGTTAAAGTTTGTATGGGACATTGATAATGCGTGAGCCCATGAATTTGAAACTCAGTATATAGAAAGATGATAAAAAATAATTAAATACGTATTTTAGGATTTTCCGAAAATCGCCCCCCAAGTTGGTGAAAAGGAGTAATAAGGTTTTAACGGAAGGATTTTACTGCTTGCTTCGATGAGCTCAAAACTTGGCATACATTATCTCTTAATCAATTAAACGATGCGTATTTATCTATTTTTAAAAAGCCAACCACTAGTAGTGTGAAAATCGCAAAACTCTTTTTCTTTTAGTAATTGATTAAGGTTATTTTAATTAATTTTTCCTTGAAGGGTTGTGGGTGGGTTAACGAACTTAATCTTTTTAAACCCAAATTCAAATGAAGTGCGTGAACACGGTACGTATTTAGATTTTCCAAAAGTATCCCATAAAGAGGGTTGCCGGAAGTTAAAATTCACGAATGTAAAGTTAGAAATACGCACGGACGAATTTGCGGGTGGAGTGCTAGTATACACTTCAAGGCTACACATCAAGCTATGCAAAACCTGTATTAGCTGACCGTTCATTGTATGTGAAATTCGCAAGAAGCGAGACCAAGACAAACTGGTTTTGTATGGCTTGATGTGTAGCCGTGTGTACTAGGTACCATAAATTGTCCCGATCTAAGCAATTCATGATCGTAGTTTAATTCATTTTGAGATAAACATTACCCGGACGCATGACGCTCCACACAAGGTGGATTTGATATATTTGATATATTATGTTCTCGGGAATGTTCTCCTATCTGAGAATTTAAGAGAACTTAAAACCGGAAATGTATTCTTTACACAACACCTAAGTTATTCCAACTGTCTTAACTTTGAATGTTGACAATGAAATTAAATAGTGTAACAATTAACTTGTATTAAAAAAAAAAAACTAAAACAAAGTACACTGCATAGCGATTTGCGAAAAAAAACGAGCTTACCCTAGAGCCAGCAGCCGCTTATGATGAATAACAAGGGCTGGATTGTTAGTAAGTAGGAGTCGTACAGCTCTGCTCCACACAGGGCGGGAGGACTCGTTTAATGTAATTATCACGCCAATCGAGTTTTCTTCCAAAAATAATATATGCAGCCAGGACACTGCAAGTATGACTGACTCAGAGACTCAAACGTCTTTACCTACTAGGCGCCACATCTGTACTTTTCATAATTTCGTATTAATCCCGGCACGGCACAGCTTGTCTCCGTTCCGCTCCAGTGGAACCGCAGCCTTAGTCATTCAGCTCGTACACTAACAATATCAACATTCTAAATTCAAATCACTTTCACTCTAAACAAGGATGTTCACGAAGAATATAGCCCTTTTTAATTAAATGTGAAACAAATAAAATGTTAGACGAGACAACTTTAAGACCGCATATCTCCGAAAGTACTAACGTTAGACCATATGTTTATTAGCAAGTAATGTTCCCCTTAAAGAGCCCTATCTAACGGTATATAACATGTTACTATTGAAGGGTGGGCTATCATACATCTATACTTTTCATAATTTCGTATTAATCCCGGCACGGCACAGCTTGTGTTCGTTCCGCTCCAGTGGATCCGCAGCCTTAGTCATACAGCTCGTACACTAACAATATCAACATTCTAAATTCAAATCACTTTCACTCTAAACAAGATGTTCACGAAGAATATAGCCCTTTTTTAATTAAATGTGATATAAATAAAATGTTAGACGAGACAACTTTAAGACCGCATATCTCCGAAAGTACTAACGTTAGACCATATGTTTATTAGCAAGTAATGTTCCCCTTAAAGAGCCCTATCCAACGGTATATAACATGTTACTATTGAAGGGTGGGCCCAAATCCCATACATCGATTTCCCAATGTCCTTTTTGGTTGCATCAACCAACAACAAGCAAGGCATAATTTCTCACCATAAACGTATATAAATAAAGTTATTCGGCTGGGCCGTGCAGTTTCGATAGCATGTAAAATACTGATATCCAGCTGCATCTGGTTTAACTGCAAACTGCCCCTAATATATAATATGTAGTCGCAAAGACAGTTGATGAGATATAAAGTTATCTCGGGACTGTTTAAGCACGTCACCTTGACTTTGGAACGTAAAGCACAATTGAAAAAACTTGGTGTGTTTTAACCATTGCAGTACGAGTCTTACAGTCCCTTTCGACCCACTCAGGGGGTCTCATTTGATGAGAATTTGATCGAAATATGAATACCTAATACCTACCCCAATTTGTCAGCAAAATCTTTCACTATACATAGTTTTATACCGAAATACTTAGTAACAAAAAGAAGTAGTACAATCAGCTTCAGAGAAAACTTATATCCCCTTTGGTAGTTACATCACTTTATAAGATTACCGTACTTCAAATGTAATACTAATTTCCATGAGCTTCTCTAAAATAATTTGCAACTTACAAATGCGTGAAAAATAGGAGTCTTATCCTCACTCTTCTTAGCTCTATATACATTTAAAAATACCAGAACTCATGTAAACCACTCCTCTTACAAATAAGGATTGAAAGTAACGTGTAACTGATACATTCCCCTTGCCTTTCTAGTGCAGGATGGACAAATATATCGAATACTGATCTATTAAATATGTAGATGCCCGCATGTTTATCAAAATTGTTGGAATAGCGACACACTAGCTGAGCTTCAAGTATTGACTGCAATCATTTTTTGAATATTTTTCTAATCTGTAATAGAATCAGTCGCAGTATTCCTGTATGTTATACACTAGACTATTCCCCGCGGTTTCGCGTCCTACTCGGATCCTATTAAACGTAGCGTGATGTTACATAGCGAGTAGCATTTCTCGGTGGTCGCGGAACTGATTTAGGTATCCATGGCCCCGGAACCTAAAGGGATATTGGAGATCACCGTGGATTTCAGTCAGAACTAGTCTGACAGTACCTCTCGTCATTCCCGCGGAAGAAAGCTTTAAGAACCATAGTCTTTATCGAAGATAATTTCTTTCTTTATAAACTCACCAAAGAAGCTAATGACTAATCCCACTCAAAAGGCGCTACTTTTAACTTCTTAAATCTGTCAAGCATACCATTTGCACAAAAGTCAACCACTAAACTTCTTATCCAATCCAACGAAAAATAAACACGAAAATAACTCCTAAAGCCTTCGAATCGCCTACACAAACATATAGTAAGCCGTATCTCATTCGCCGCCATTTTGGTTTCCTTCACCAAACATCGCCCCCGCACTTGTTTGCAAAGATAACAGAATTCTGAGACCAAAACAAATATGTACTCAGCTCTCAAGGACGACCGTATTTAGAAGTAGAACAACCAGTTTAGGTGGAGCTTTAGAGGTGGAACTTCTCGTTGGGAAAAGTTAAATGATTGGGGGTCTCGATTGAATAGTTTGATGGATATTTTTTGTAATTATAAAAATAAGGTGGATAGGCACGCGAATTTGGGTTGAAGCGGTTCTGATGACTGTGGAGAGGATTTTGTCATTTTCACAACATAGGGGGCAGGGTTTTATGTTTGACCAGATTTTGGTTTCTATCGTCCCTCTCTTGGACAAGTATCTGTCTACCACCACTCTAGCCTAAATCTTCCCAGTAATATCAGGAAATAAGCTCTGTCAAAGAAGGCAAACTCAGAATAAGGCCTACGAAGTAGTCCAACAGGACTACTTATTAATTTTTCGCTATTATGTGTTGTGTTTCCGCTGTGATGTATGACTGTTGGATTACTCGCCTTATGGTTTAAGGCTTAAAACATAAGACGAGGTAACCAGTTTCTAGAAACACGAAGAACCTATTCAATTGCAATAGGAAGCTCTTCATCTTTATTTTATTATCGTCATTAATAACTAGGTTTACATAGCTAGATAAATACGTTGAATTTAACTTTATCACCAATTCACCAATCACTTCAATTACCAATACATTACAGATTTACGTAAACATAAACCCAATCAAGATTAGTTTACAAGCCCGTATCCAATCTATTACCCCACAACATACCACCACATTCACAAACAGCACACAACACTAATTACAAAATCGGATCGCTATCGCCCTCATGAGGCCGCGCCCTATAATTCAATTAGGCGGCCAAACATAAATAGGGTTGTCAAATCTAAGATACCTTCTAAGGGCCCATTCATTGCGCACGTGTGCCCACAATAGCGGGTTAACCCGACATGCGCTGCGGGTCGCCGAGACCGAAGTGAGAAATTTCACAATAGTGTCAAAGTATTGAAGTTCGGCGTGACGGTTGAAGGATAATGTCCCAGTGTGAGGCCATTCGTGGAGTCTTGATTTGTGCTCTGATTGCTAAACGCTTTGTACGCGGTGAATCTATTTGGGGCACAATAGGGTTTGGTGGATCTTGGCGTGTTTGGCAGTTTTGATAGTTCTTGAAAGAGATTCTTTGGAGAGTTATTTTTTTAATGTACCGACAGTCAATTTCTTACGTTGTCACGTTTAATAGTTGCTCCAAAATTGAACGTGTCTAAACCAAAAACATGAATGGTTTCGGGGATACGTGTTTAAGGAAAACTCAAGACAATCGGTAAGTACACAATACCGGGAACTTATCTCACAAACTGGAATTTCGTGGTTTATTTACTCAACAGCACATAGTACGTATCTAAAGTACCCCAGTTTCTCAGTTGGTCGTCACATAATCAACCATTCATTCACTTAACGTAATCAGGTACTTTAAATATTGGTGCCTTTACACCAATATTGGGCGACAACTCTTCACTAACGGGTTAAGACTTATCTAGCTCCTCAGACTTAAAACCAACCTTATGGGTTTTAAGACAGAGTTAAATATACATTGTTGGATATGTAAATTAAGATGGCATTCCTAACCTAAGTCAAGTATTGTTTAAGTAAACCGACAGTATCTACACAGGATGTAAGGTTGTTAACAGGTTTTATCACTTCCTTCTAGGTATTCAAATGTAGTGTTCCCTCTTATTATAAACAATTATGTGCATATGTGATAGGTGTTATGTGTCGGTGCGAGTTATGAGGTAGTCACGCCGACGGCTGGTATTCCTTTATGTTATAGATAAGCTGGCTTGTTTAGTCTGGATTTGTCTGTACTAAGGTTTATTGTTGGTTTGGTTGGTAGTAGGTACATTATATTGGTTGAATGTTGTACTATTAAGTTCTGTGGTTGAATTGAGATTATGCATGTTATAGCTGGGTACATTTTTGAGCAAATTGAAACCACTAATGCATTTGGACAGCGCCATTTCGTTTAGAACTCAAAGAATTGTAACTATAATATGCGCTGATTTCTGTGGGGACTTTTAATTTGTTAGCTTTCCTTACTATTTGTTATAAAATGGACTCAGATTGAAGGTCATAATTTGGAAAGGATGAATGAAAAATTCATCTTTTCTCAAATACACCAGTTAATTTTCTCGGTGGAAAGCTCAAACCATTGCCGAATTTATTATACAACTCACACGATTCACTAAGATGTAAAAATATAACTAAACAATTACGTGTGAAAGCTTGTTTCTCATTTTTACGTCTAGTACAAATTTAACTGCATTTTTTCTGACCAGAAATTAAGCGAAACTCAGGTGGTCTCAAATCCAATCCAAAGAATATATCAGTCCACAATAAAGCAAAATAAATTGTCCAGCCTTACTTCATAAGGACCCATTTCATCAATCCTTCAACCATTGCAATTGCATTAAACATAAGCGTCCATAAATAAAACATCCACAGCTTCTTTAAAACGCAGACACGTCTCAAAACAATTAATTCTAATTCATGCTCGAAAATAACAAAAGACGGCTTAAGGAGACAAATGCTCGAGATTTCGGTGCAAATCACGCTCGTGCTTCGAAACGACTTTGTTAAGAGCATTTTAAAGTAAGATGGGTAAATAGAGGAACAATAAATGCTCGGTGGTCGAACCTCCCGCGGTGAGCGTTGTGGACGTGCAAACATAGTCGCCAAAATTGAAGTTAAGGTACGGTTTTGATGCTGCGATTTGGTTTGGGAATTATTTTGGGCGCTTGGAGGAATGGTTACAAAATCTGGTAAATGTAGGTTGTAAGGGAAATAGATAGCTTTTCACAATTATTAGCAACACGAGAATAATTTTTCCATCGAAAGCTTAAGAAAATATTTGATGTTTGGAGGAGCATTATTCTTGCAGCAATATAAAAAAAGGGATAAAGGTCTCTTTATTAAGTCATGTCACTTAAGTGTAAAATTATGACATACAATATTAATTATTTGGTTCAATATATAGCTTTACTAGCGGCCCGTCCCGGCTTCGCACGGGTGGAGGACCCGGTCTAAAATTTGAGATTTAAACTATCCTATCTCTCAAGTTGGATCGAACTGCACATGGTGTGCGAATTTTATTATAATCGGTTTAGTGGTTTAGGAGTCCATTGAGGACAAACATTGTGACAAGAGATTTATATATATTAAGATTATGCACATGTAACAAATATAAGATGCATCACCAACAAATAAAAATTAAACCACCCCAGTCGCATCATTGAAACACCACCTTAACATTGTCCCGTGACTCACAAGAAAACGCTAACTGTCCCACCGGAGGCATTGTTTCTTTCATTCCTAAGGCAAATATTGGTCGAGGCTTATTCAGGTCGTTTGCAAACATTGCCCTACTGGGTGGCGACTAACAAAGACTTTCTTAGAACCTTCGTGACAACACTTCAAATATAGTGATTATACACTAATTGTGAACAAACACCTGGACTTTTATATAGTTTTTAGCGTGGACGACATATTCTGAACATTCAAATGGAGCTGTCGTTTTTAATTGATGGTACTTATTGTACTTGTTATAACAAGTCGCGAACACGAGGAAATTCCTGTTGTTTAGAGAAAACATCTGCTGGTAAGGAGTTGAAAATTTATGAGAAGGAACTCTTTGGAACATGTTCGTTAACGTGTCAAAATATTTCTGCAGTGGTTTCTTTTGTATCGTTTAATTGTTACACTGTTGTCATCTGGAGTACCTAGAAGTCTTGAACTTGGAACAGCGTGAGGCCTAAACAGCTGAAATCAAACGTCATATAGGGTTAAGGAACCAGTTTGATTGATAGAAATGATGATGGGTTCGAATAACGGATTAAAAAAATAGCCAAATTGTCTATGCTGACCGACTTGGTGACATCTAGTTAACTTGGATAAGACTCGCTCAGCCTCGTGAGGATTGGTACAAAGAGAGAATCTTGTAGTGGGTCAATTCAAGTTGTGGATGATGGTGTATTGGTGATGAAATTTAATAGACTTATTGTTCATAAACTGATCCATAAATTATCCCACATATTATCGCACGTGTTACTTAGTTATTTGCGGCGTAGAACTACTTTTACTACATCTTTAAATCAACAGCGGTATTTACTAAATGACTTCTTTTTTTTGAACTGAATCATTTCAGTGACACTAAAGTTTTAAAAATGTATAAGTACGCATAAATGCCTGTCTATAGACGTATCATTAAAACAGCTTATTTGTTTCAAACATGGGATAGCAACAATCGGCTTCTAAGAGTATCTGGAGTAAATACTCCAGATATATAAGTATCCAGAAAACGTGGGTTTTTGAGGAAGGAAAAAGCGTTCAGTAAAACTAGGGAACTTTTATGCTTTACGCCGTTAAACAACATTTAAAGAGGCCACTGTTAAAAAAAAATCACTGACAATATAGCTACATATTTGCTAAGGTTGTCTCAAGATACCAATTAAAAAGTCAATGAAACGGTGGCATTCTAACAATCAGGAAGATTTATGTTTTTTCCCGCTCATATTGCAGAAATGTTAAGTGTTTATTTACTTCATAAGAAAACCAAATAGGTATGCTTAACAAAATTTATTTATTTATTCAATAGTACCCAATAACAGGACCAGAATACATACATAATATTTGTTACGTTACCCAGCACAATAAATACAAAGCTTTGTTAAATTCCACTTTTCATATTTCTGTTCGCTACAAACTTTAACAATGACAACGGACGATCCTTTTCGGCCAATGTTTGGTTAGGTGCATGTACATTGTCGACTTCGAAATCAATTTACGATAATTGTCATTTATTATGGAATAAATATGATGCTTTATCCCGTGGCCCATTGTGTGTAGCTACCTCCAAAAGATTTGGACCATTGATCGCATTTTATTTTGCGAAGAAATTCATTGGTGCGGAAGAATATGCGCCTGCGCATGGCATTTGACAATAATTATATTAAAGGAGACCATAACTTGGAAGATATTAGGTGGAACGCGAAAGGTTTTGACGGGAGCCATGTCAAAGGATGTTTTCTCAGCTTATGAGCAGATGTTGATAATATTTGTATTGATATTAAATGAAGTGAGGTCTTGTGAATCTAATTTAGTGGATGGGCTTCAATTAGCTTGTGTAAGCAAGATTAAGATTGGAATAGAACGTAGAATCATTGTTGATCACGAAGCGAGTGTTGGGGCACTCTTAAATAATTTTGACGTTGAAAAAGTACTGATTTTCTGCCCGATATGAATGCATGTATTTGAAATCATCTCTTACGCAAGAATTTAAAAAACAAAGTTTTCTTTTTTCGAAATATATATCGATGAACTCAAAATCTTTGCAAAATCGTCAGTCTTCCACAATCTTTACCATCTTGTTATCAACAGCTTGTAATAAATCTTTATTATGAAATAAAAGTACACAATTTTTGAACTTTCATCTTAATTAAATAAATAGTTGTGTACTAACTTAAATAAATTGCCCATTGAATTTAAGAAACCGTCGCTTAAAATCGAATTCTCTAAAAAAGAAATCAATATCACTAAATAAAAACATTTATCACAAACCATACAATACGGTCTAACGAAACGTCAAAATAATTCAGAATTAATATATTTTATTACTAATTAATTTCCATCTTTAACGGCCTTTTCATAAAAGATATATTTGAATGTGACAAAGAATGTTATCTTTTTTGAAATAGTGTGATATTTATCGCTATTGGTCTCACAAACACGATAGAATTGGCTCTTAAAGTGAATTTGTCTCGTTTTTGACTACTAAAAGGTCCATTAAATCGCCTTTTGTTGACTATTGATTTGTAGTTCGATGGTAGACAAGCCGTGAAGATGGTACAGGATGCTTCTTTTTTGAGCTGAGATTAAATGATACAGGAATTTGAAATAGGAACAAAAATCAGAAATAGGTACCAAAAGCACTCTCTGGTTTTTAGTTATAAGTGTAATGAAGTCTACGTAGTACGTCTTTTACTTTGCAAACAGTTAATAGATGATTTCAGGTAGGTATGATAATAGAAAATGCCAAAAAAATATAGTATCTCCTAACTTAAGCTCAGTTGGATAAGTCTAGTATCTTGTGAGTGAAGTTAAAGTTTAATTTAAAGTACAATTTATTCTATGTCGGTTTAAGTCTTGAAAATATCAATATTCTTTAGTCTCTTTATAATATGCAATATGGGAAACCAGGTGGAGCCAATTAGTTTTCAAACTCTTGAATAACAAAATATTATCTCTAAAGATATTGAATTGTGTTATATCCTAGTCATATCGAAGACCATTTCAAGTAGTTTATAACACCCTTTTGTGACCACCCTGTAAATTCAAAATCGTTTAGCAAAAACTTGAACCATCTAAACGACAAAAGAGCTAATAACATCAATAACTGACTCGTATAATGACTTCCAATTCTCTCGCTTGGTCGAAGCCTTTAACTTGAAGTCTTTCAAAGACTTCCAAATATCGACTTTAATAAATCCTAACACACCTTTAAACTGTTGACAATGATGAAGAAATTTGGCGACAATGAAGACAAATGTCTTGATATTCAGTTCATTTGAGCGAATAAATTGGAGTCTTTCGCTTTGTTGAAATTATAAAGCGTGTCTTATAAATATTTTATGTCTTTTGTTGCTAGTTAGTGAGACATATACCTTTCATATATTTGAAGACTAAAGTTACGAATGCGTTAATATGAAAGAGATTGTATAATGTCGATCTTCATATTTTTATATTATGTCCAATTTTTTTTAAATCTTTATTTAGAGATTTTTCGCAAATGCGAATATGACACTCTGTATATAATTCAGGTAAAGTTATGTCTCGATGTTTTTCGAACTAGTAAGATATTTCATATAAAGCCAATGCTTATATTACGTGAATGATGCTTATATTAGACTGATATAAATAAAATTGTTTTCCTAAAACAATTTTATTTATATCAGTTTTTCATTCTTCTATATCCAATTTGTGTTTCGGCTAATTAAAATGTTGACTGTATTACTTTGTAATAAAGTTATTGATCGTCGATTTCTGAGGGACATAGGGAGGGACATATATTAATGTTACACGAATATTAATAGGATAAAAATTTGTATGCCAAACTACGGATCCTTGTAAGACCAATTATTATATTTCTCCAATATTTGCGTAAAGTTTATCATTGAGGCAAAGTATGTGCTCTAAAAACTCGGCTGATTAGCGAAAAATAATTTTACAAAATGAAATAAATTACTTTATTTTTGAAAGATTCAAGATTCGAAGGTTTTCTTCCACATTTATAAATAATTGTACCGCCTTACATTTTGCTCCAATATATTCCGAATATTTATCAAACACTCAAACATCTCTAATCATCTAACAACTTTCCATATAAACAACCACACAACAGTAACCCAATACATCACTGTCCCAAAAAACAATACATTAATACGACAACAATAAAAAACACGATCATAATGCCCAATTTGTCCCAAGTCCACGTGTCCCGATGATTCGTCCCATTGTTTGGGACCAAACTCGGATTAAGGCCCAAAGTCCTGAAGATAACATCTTGGTCCTTTCATACGAAAGACGTAGATGCTCAGATAAGAACATTGAGCACTTATTGTGTGGGACAAAGAATGGGTTCTGAAAAAATGAGTCGTTCAGTCTCTGATGGCCGTGTCGCCTTTTTTGTCTAACTGTACTTTGAAAACGATTGTCATGAGTTTTTCCTGAGTTTGGTGAAATGATGGCGCCTTGCTCAAAAAATATGCGTAGTCATTGGTACTTGAAGTTGATGAGCACTTTTGTCTGCGACTGTTTTGTTCGTAGTACAATGACGGTCATCATCACACTCGAAGACACTTTTTTCCCATTTGTTTTTTCTTTATAAGTGTACTTGAAAAATGCAAAGTATTTCTTCATCAGTAGTTTATGCCTCTTAAGAGGTTTTGCTAGTAGCTTTTTCTAGAAGTCTACTTACCAATTTTCATTTAAATTAAAGATGTTGTCATTCTAAGTAGCCGATACTTCATTTCCGTTAAAGTAGCGATCTTAAGCAGCCGTTTTCTAAGAAAATCTCTTGAATTAAACCAACTGACAATAAACAGCGGTCTTCGAAAGTGCCGACATTACACTTCAGACACAAAGCAGTACATGCATAGAAACATTTAACAAAAGAACCCAATCTTGACCAAACAATTTACATGTCAACTTGTGAGTGTAGCACCGCCTTAAAATACTTAGCGGGTTGTGTGTACCCAGCTTTATTGAACACCTCTAGTGTTGGGCGAAGCGAGGGTTCGCGCTCTAGGCGTGATAGGGCGGGGCACCCTATCCTAGGGCGGGGAACCCTCAACTACATATTTGAACTCCAAACTACTTCTAAGAAACTTGGCCAATTTGTGAAATTAATTTTTGTGTGTTAGAAATGCCGACGCAAGCTGCAAACTTCGGATTCTGTCGAGTCATTCAAGAAATAAATATTTTATATTTATAATCGGCACTGATAAAATTTGACAGCAGGCAATTTGTACTTTTTTTTAAAGATCGGTTATCTTGCTGAATAGTATTTTCCTGCGTCTATTTCTATCGGATATAAAACATTTTTGAGCGCTTCAAATCTACAGAAACTAATTAAGCTTAAAAAACCCACATTATTCTATCAACGAAATAAAATTATCAAGAATACCCACTAATACCTAACGTGAGTTAAAACCTCGACACACACTTTCGTTTAGTTGGCTAAAGTTTTTTTTTCTTCTCACCGACTGAAAAATTCCAGAGTTTAATCACAGCACAGACAACAGTTTTCAGCAGGCATTGCAAACAATACCCAAGATGAGAACCCAAGATGAAATAGAATCATACTATTTGTCCAACAACCGAAATAATCTTTAACACAAATCAACATAATAGCCTCAAATTAATGGCTTCTAACAAATAAACCAGCCTATTTCACAAGAAACTTGTTACTCCAACCTGATGGGCGTTCTGGGCGGAGAGCGATCCTTGGGCGGAGACCTATCACTGACCCACTTATAGCCCTTATAGCCTCTTATAGCCTCTCATACAAATAGGCAGGTGACTCACGCTATTCCAAATAATTAATTTTAGTGGGCGTGGTTTTTGAAGCAGCTGAATATTTTTAATCAGGAGTGTTTAACTAGGTTCTCGTTAAAAGGTTTGCTTAGTAAGCAATATAGCCTTTTTAGATCTAATTTGATTTTGGATTTGATATGGTGGAGATGTTTTAATAGAGTATTTGTTTTGATAAAAAAAACAAGAGGTTAAAAAATGATCGTTTTATCCGTGGCATTTATTTCAATTTAACTTCTACAGGAACTTTTGAAAAAAAATTAACTAAACCGTGGTCCATTCATAAAAATTAACTAAACTGTGGTCCATTCATAACATCACTAATACTTCTAAAGAACAAGGCAGAGGTATGCAACTCTACACAAACATGTTGCTGGTAACGTTTAAGATTCATGTAATAAGGGGCGTCAATCATGTACCGGGCACTCTGTGGCTCTGAGATTGCTACTGAAAAATCCCTGTTACAAAAAAACAAATAACACTTTGCCCAACCTCGGGGTCGAACTCAGAACCTTATGCTCATCAGCCAAAATTAATGGTATTTTTCAGAACCATTATTAGGGGGTACTCCAACTCATATTATTATTTACTATTTATATTGCAGTAACAACATTAAGTTCAACTGTATTTATTTTATACAAATCAAACAACAATATTTACTAACTACAAATTAAAGATAAAAAAATAAGTCCCAGAAAGGTCCTCATTGCCCCAATTTAAGTTCCGCAAATATTTAAATCACTAAACCTTTAATACCTATTACAAAAATTACGCCAAGCATCCTCAAGACATCGTCTAAATATTGAAATAGTATTAAAAGCATTATTTTCATACAATATGTTCTGAATAAAGTGGGACCTCCACACAATGCGACCGTATTTATCGTAACTCATATTATAAATGTGTAAAACCATTTAAATAGCAAAGTATCAATAGATGAATGTTTCTTTGTATGGTGAACCAACTTGGCCGTGATGTTCACGCACATTTTATTTGAAGATTTTATTGAAATCATCTTAGAATTCCTCACACTCAAAGTTAAACCTTAACACGAACTTTCCAAGACTCAAATTTCAACGGACATTTCCAAACTGCAATTCCAACCCAGTCAACTGAAATTCAAGTGTATTTCTACGTCAACAAAATACAAAATCAAACAGCAACACTACTTCAAAATTTACTTTTATTGCAAGGGCTTTCAGAGGCAGCTAAAGGTATACGTATTGTCGATAATCAGTGAAGCAAACACTTGTTATTTTAAGAGATCATCCACCGTTAAAGCCTCTCTTTGAGTTCAACAATGGAGTGTATAATGTATTATTTATAGGACACAGTCGGAAGGCACATACGGGGCTATGAATGTGCATTGTGGAGTACAGAACTCGACATTGCTAAATTGTACGTCCCGTACATCATCAATCAGATGGTTTTATTTCTTGACAATTGATCTACAATGTTGTTTGGGATGTTATAAGTTTGGTGAGATGAAGAAAGGAATGTGATTTGAGATGGTTTTCTTTCAGGGTTTTAAGGAAATGGTGTTTGTATAGAAAAGCCTTTGGTTGTAAAGGTTATGGTTAGATAACTAAATGACTCTGGATCGAGGATCAAAGATAGCCATGGCATGAGGCCTTCACAAAAATAACTAAACAGCAACAACATTTAATAACAGCGAAGAGGTATTTTTTGGTAGAAATCATCAAATGAATCGTACATACCTAGGTGGAATGGAAGGGACAGACTCCAGACTCTTACTGACTAATAACAACCCCGTTGCTTCGGTTGTCCTTTGCATTTCAGAGCCCTGCTTAGACAATCTAGTGACAATCAAAACATACTGGATTCGTGCAGATTGTTATTATAATAAAAGAACCATTTTAAAAGTAATTTAAAGAGGTTTAAAAGTTGATAAAATTGGACATCAATTTAAACAATTTTCAACTGTCCAAAACCCAACTGCCTATAAATGCCAAAACAGTTTTTTAACCCAAAATCAATTTCGAACGACAACAAAAACTCCCGTCGCCATTATAAAAATATTAATATACAGAAACTTTTTCGTCCTACTATTTGTTATTTATTAATGTCGCTGTCACGAAATTTAGAAAAAAGCTCTGCTCAAAAAATGACTCACAAAGCAGGCGAGACGCTAATCTTTTCGGGGCACGAACGAAGCATGTCAAACCAAAAAAGGGTCCAATTCTAATACTTAGTAACCATTAAATAAATTCAGTATACAAAAAAAAGTGGAGAAAAAATTGTCCGTAGCCCGCGGCCCCGTAGGCAAACCACTTTTAAATATTTGTGCGCATATGGCTTCCGGTTATTTCGATTGGGTTATGCTAAAAAATACATTAGAGTATAGAGACCCTTGGTTTTTGTACCACGATGAATTGAATGTCCTATGATATATTTTCCTTTTCAATTGAAAAAGCGAGGCAAAGAGATTAGGTACGGTCCGTTTCTGAATAGATCCCTAATCCAAATATATGGCTGTCCCCTAATTTACAGGGGTTTTTAGATCGTTTTTTAAGCCTTCTTGTGTCCTACACACAGCTTACGTGTTACAATTTCACGTTCCACTTTTTACAGGATTTAAGTTTTTCGAAGATGCCTCAACTTATCTTTTAACGAAGGATTAGATACTCAAGGGTTTTTAGGAGCTTTTTTAAGTCATAGCATAAATCAGGTTCCACGGTACGGTGATCAACGTCGTTTCGTCATGTTCTCTGGTTAAATAGACCATTCATAGAGAAGTATAATGTAAACTTGTAAATCAATCAAAGCATTTATTTTAAGCCAGTAACAGTCACTTTGAATGGAATTATCATTTGACAATTCCATTAGTAGAGATTGAAAATTAGTGTACAACGACTAATTAGTAGTAGATTTTCTTCGATCTTTTTGGAGCTTTCCCTTACCCACTGTGAAAGACATGAATTATTTTACACAAAATACGACTAATATACCCACTTAGTTTTTATACCCCATACTTCTCATTAAATAGAAATCGAAAATCTATTTTACATGATGGTAAGTGAAGATGTGGTCGATGGTTAAACACGCTTACCTAGAAGGAACCTGTTCAGTATTCACTCTTGACTTAAAGACCCCAAGGTTTCGGGGTCTTTAATACTGTCTCATCAGGTATCCTTGACCCTGGAACTTTAAAAGCTATCAAAGGATCTCTGCGGATTTTAGTCAGTACAAGTCTGACAGTCTCTCCCATCCCGTCACGGGTGGAGGGTCTCATAAGATGATTTTAACACGATAAAAAAAGATTCTAAGATTGTAGTTATTAGGAAAAACACAATCCGGCAAGGAATACTCCTACTATCTATATACTTCTTATCTGTTCATGCTACATACAAACCATTATTGAAATATGCTACATACAAATATGATACATCAGTTCACACACCTAATTATCGTTACATTATTCAGCTATTTATAACTTTCTGATCAAGAAACTCATAACAGTTATAACGACAGACAGCCTCGTGTCTGCATAGCAGGTAGCCTCATCAGCTCCATGTGAAATATCGTACGGGTACACTAATAGCCTACTGCAGTTCGTAACACAGTGAAAAATATTGCAGACCACTGCCGAAATAGTAGCACTGTATATAACAGTGTCTTATTATATATTGTAGGCATAGCTTGGGAATACGTAAGCTGAGTTTGCTTTCTGCATTCCATCAAAGTCAAAGATTACAAGAACTGCGTAAAAAATTTGTACAGAAACGCTTTTTTTATTCGTCGTCAAATCATCAAAATGAGTCCTCCAACCTAGGGCAGAGCAGGAGGGACTGTCAGACTTGTACTGACTAAAATCCACGGTGTCCGGGATCACGGTGCCGGTGGCTCGTTAGTCCCGCGACCCCGGCAGCCTTTGGCCCTCAATGGGGGCTACGTCATTGTGCTGACAGCTCTTTGAGGTGCGCGTGGAACACAACGCGGGCTAGTGAATACCGTCTCAGGTCACTTATAAAAAACAAAACGGTGAAGGAAAACATCATGAGAAAACCAGCATGACCTAGAACCAAAAATTCGAAGACATGTGACATCTACCAACCCACACTGGGCCCGCGTGGTGTGGTCTGTGGCCCACAATGCACAGAGAAGAGGTCTGATTCCTGGCAGTGGGATCATTTTATATACTGACTATGATACTTCTCTATTATTTCAGAGCCGCTTGTCCAGTTGACTTTCCTTTTATTTATCCTCGTAACACTGACCACAAAAACTTTTAGCGTAACGTACACTTATCGTCAGAAAAGATAAAATCAGTGTTAAAGACTTTCTTCTCAATAAATATTCATGAAAATGTCTCTAACGACGGTACACGATGACCTATCGTGTTGAACTATCGTCGCCCGCGCAATTTACACGAGATTATGATCATACGGCTACCTGCCGACGTGATGCATATTAAGATTATTATCTCTATCAGATAACGCTTCACAGAAGGCGTTATAAATGTATGAGGAAAAAGTAAATTACCTATCACTTTATTCTGGTTAAAGTTATGGGAAAATTGCAGAGGAAGGAAACTGCGAGTTTGTTGGATGAGGTTTTGCCTCATTAGTTAATTAATTCTTTAAGATATGGTAAGGAATTGCTGGTCTGTAATTAATTACACCACGATAGCATCATCATGATCATCAGCCTGTAAATGCTGGGACACAGACCTCCTCTCTGTTTTTAGAGCAATCGTGATGAAATAAATTACCCAATTATTTTGCCTAGCTGGGTTCAAACCCACGACCTACAAATCCTAAGTTGAGGCCGATATCACTGAGCCACCACTGCCCTTATAACAACGAGAACGATAGCATATTTTTAGTGATTATATTCCTTATGTTTCAGCGATAATTCTTTTTAAACGTTGCCTCACGCTAGACATGTTCTCTGTCTGCATTAGAGCTCCAGAAAATGCTTAATGGGTATCACAACCTACTGCACACACAAGTAGCAGAGTACCCAGCCCAGGCATACTTTATCTTAATGGCTTACGGGAAAACTAAATTACTCTGTCGGATCCAAAATGGTCCGAAAACTTAAAAGTTGTTCAATAATATTTTCTTTCACATTAAATCAATACCTCTATCTCTAACCGCCACCATTCAATGATCAATTTTAAATGAAAGTGGAATTCCAAGGAACTACAGACACTTTAAAAAAAAAGCAACTACTAATACTCAACAAGCTCTAACAAAGAATTTGGCAGCGGAACTTGAAAGCTTTCAGTCTATTGAGAACTCAAGGCATGAAACAGAAACGAACCCATTCACCAGCACGTAGATTCTGCGTCAAAGGATACAAGGACCATACAGAACCCATTCAAGAACCGTAAAATCGGTGCTTCTATCCCACATAACACCGTGCCAAGTTATTATGTAATTCCGCCATCCGACAAAGGGTTCCAAAGCTGTAAAAACAATCTTAGTCTACCCCCGAACTTAATCCTTCTCAAAGTGTACCGACTTACCGAAAAGTATTTCCAAAACAGTAGAAAATCCCTTTCGGTACCAATTTGCCGCCTCAGCTACTTCGATCGTGTTTTAAAAACATCCCTTTTTGAACGGCTTTTTTTCGCTTCCTTTCCGCATTGTTGAAGAATTGTTTGCGAAAAAATTAAGATAAATAAAATATGGCGGTAAATCGTTTACCGCCTTTTATGGGCTTTTTATCTGTTTGTATTGTAATGTGCCTTTGATAAGGTAAATATTGAACAATAAGGATAACAACATGATGTAGAATAGAATAAGTAAGGTAGGATATGCAAGCTTTTTTACTAGACTTGACTCATAAGGGATGCAGTTTGAGTATTGGGCATGCATGTAAATATTTCAAACGACTGGTAATGTTAGATATAATTGATTTCCAACAAAGTAATAACTTATAGGTCCCATTTATCGATAAATATTTGAGTCACTTCACTCAAAACTTATACGAATAACGCAATCGCTCTTATCGCCGGTGATCATATATATAATCTCTCTAATTCATTATTATAGCAGATTCAAACAATCTGGCGACAGACGAGGTGATACGAGGACGAGTTTCATAATACGTAAACAGTGGTACTTTGGCCAAATTCAAGGTGTAACCAGACAACTAACCGTTCAAACTAAAGATATTTTTCCTTATTGACGCAACTGATGCTCCATTATATTTTCGTGCAGCATCCTCATATTTCCTACTTAAGTTCCTTCCATACAACACAGTTATCCGCCCACAAGTTTTTATCAACGCAATATTTATTGCGGAACCGAACAGGACTTCAAAACACTGTTTTTTTCTCCTTTAACAAAACCCGAAACGTTAGATACTCGTAGGACCTAAATTCTCTGTGCACAATCGACCACACCCCAAATTGTACCAATGGTACCATTATGGTACAGTTCACTGTTAAAGGAATTTCGCATCTGTTCGCACAATGGGCTTCCTGTTCGGATTACTAGATTGCGATTGCTATCTTCCCTAAGGCTACGGTGCCTTTAAAATTTACTTTATCGAGCCGTCAATTCGCAAGTGTGATTTGATTGATGTTCCGCTACTGAGATCTTTGTTGTTTGGGTAATTGTGATTTTGAATTTTTTTTTTAGTTTTGTATGAGCATTTGTGCAAAATAATATGTAGGTATAAAGACATTACTTAGTCATATTTATATTTTTAGTAAAAAATTTTAAACACCCAAAAAAAAATGGCGACAGATATACTTTTGCATAACCGTTCTGCAAGTACAGATGTGATCATGTTACTGTTACAAATCTCAAAAGCAAGATTAAGTTAACTAAATCCAAAAAATATATACAAAATTTTAATTGCTGACACTAGTTTCCTCAACTTAAGCCTTTATTCAAAATTTATTTTAATCGAAGTAGGAAATATAAATCATTACAGTTCATTAACATAAGTTAATCATTAAGATCATCCAATGGTCATAAAATAAATCTTCATCCTTTCATTTATGATTTGTGCTAATCAAACGATTTATTTGCGTAACAAACTACCTCGCTCAATTAAAATTTATAACCAGCTTCGGTCTATCAACTGTTAATTCAAAAACTAATTAATACTAAAAAATTAAAAGCTCAAAGGTATTTCTTTGGTATTCTGACAGTTCCTGTAGCATACCGACCACCCCGATTCGTTCCGCACCCAAAATAGACCAGAAATTCACAGTCTAATTATGAAAAATAAGACATAGTTCACAATTCTCATGTCTTTAGTTAACACGTGCTCCTAATTTTTTTTCTTTCACAAAATTCCTCCTAAAAATTAATTTCGGAATAGGTTCGCAAAAAATACTAATTGCTTTTTGTATCGCCGCGTACGTTTTTGTGTCTGTCTGTCTGTATGTCTTGGAGCAAATGTGGGCTTTGTCAGTGAAAAGTGTCAAATTACGTGGCACGAGATGGGAGATAACATTTAGGGTTGGCACTTGAATGTTGACAATGTTGTTCCTTCACAAAATGTTTAAGATGGAGACTAGATTACTAGTAAGTTTTATGAAAAAATGATTAGCGTTTTACGTCAAAATATAACAGAAATATAAAACAACAGATTAATATAAAAAAATAAATTACCTACTACCAAAACTGCAGTTCCACCTAAAAATTTCGAGATGCTTAAATCAAATTCAGAACCTCGCAATAAATAAAATAAAAAGCTCCAAATCCAAAACACATAAATTCAACTTAAATAATATTTTAATGAACTAAACCCATCAATTTATAAATTAACGATATAATTAAATTAAATTTATTTCACAGCCCTTGCATCCCTAAACTGGCATCGCGCTTTTTGCGCGCATCCATTTTAGTTTTTCGTAAAGATTTTGCTGCAGATAATAAACTGCTTCCAATTTTGAAACGCCCCAAGTACCAAACACCGTTCAAATGAAAATCAACCATATTAAGAAAGTTTAAAATTTAAATTAGGTTGTGGAGATGGGTTGAGTTAAGTTTTTTGGCTTGAATAGGGAGTAGGCAACTAAACGGAAAGGAGCGGTAGATAAAACAGCGACAAGTTGGAGAAATATTTCCAAAATATTTGTAAGTGAAGCCGGGAGACCGCCCGGGGGCGGGTAGGGTAGGACGCACTAGATACCGGAATTCATCCGCTGAATAGCTGAATATTATGAACTTGAAACCGCTTTTTTTTTGCAATTCAGTTAAAATATACATACTGTTGGAGTTTGAAAAAAAAATGGTGGCGTTTTCCATTAACTTTTTTACTAAGTTAATTTTAAGTAATTAATCTAGTTATAGTTTTAATTGAAGATGTTTTTAATTTTTATTCATTTCAGGTTAGATTCTGACCCTTTAGAGATGTCCCATGACCCCATGGGACATCTCTAAAGGGTCACGGGACTGTTTCAAAGGGTCACGGGACTGTCATAAAATGGCGCAGCTGGAACGTAGAGATCATGTAAAGGAATAGGAAGGTTCTTAGTCAATAAGAGGCTGAAAGTCACTTTTGCCCAAACCCTCAGGGCTGTGGGAGGACTCATTAGAGGGTTTTTGCATCTCATAAAACGGGTAGGTATAAGTACAGACGATAACTGAGCCAATAGAAACTGTAAGGTAAAATTGCTTAATCCTAGCGATAATATAATAAAATCATAAAAAAAAAATTACACAAAAACTTAGTAATAATAATGATGGAAGAAATCCAATGAACCAAAGAATGACGTCTTTAAACTTATAACCAAATAATTACTAACAACTACGCACATCCACAAAAAGAAGGTACTATAGCACAAAAAGATAATATAAAACATGGCAACAAAACCTTAGATTATTACATCAAAAAACTGGCAACACATAAAAGAAATGTTATTCTTATTTCAAATTAATTCACGCGTGAATTTTGCATTGGTAGTACAAAACAGGAGGTTGATCTTACAATGTTTTCTATGCTGTTATTTTGTAGGAAAGTGAACCTTATGGTCATTGATATAAGGTTTATGAAAACGGTAAAATAATTCTAAGACGAGGTTTATATTGAATTGGCAGTTAGTAGAATGTCTCATTGTAACAGAACACCGTATAAAGATGGTGTCCACGAGATAAGGAAGGATTTAGGACGAATGTACCGGCTGTGGCAGATTTACACCGCGTTTCTATAAACTATTATTTGTAAGATTAATGGTAGTGTTACGTATTTGTTGTATATGGATCGGCTATGTATTTATTTATTTGGGGAAAAGGAATGCATTTTTATATACTTATCATTTTTTAATTTTTGCAAAATAAATTGGAATTTAAGTCTCTAAATACAAGACACTCGCGAGCAAAAGTATGAAAACAATATTCGGCGTATGGGACGAATATTTCATACAAATAATTTTTTGAAGAACTAAAGAAATCATTTAACATTACATACGAAATAGAACTACTCTAGCAGTCAACTCCTAGTAATAAAAATAGAAATAATAGTAGGTTTCCTATTTTTTTAATAGTTGAATCACTATAATATATAAATGCATCAACCCCAACAAAAAATCGGTCAAAAATCTCATCTTCAAAATACAATCGTCTTATTATGTATTCCTATAAAACTAAACACACAAACTGCGCCCACGCATTACCCTCACATATTTGCACAATGCAGTAATCTCGTCACGCTACACTTGACACCAATAAGGACACCATTCATCAGGGATTACCACCGAAGATGTTTATCAATATTCCTATAACAAATATTTAGAGATACCTTCCATAAAGCTATGTGTCGAACATCTTACTACAATGACATAATATTTGTATAGCTGATACATAATCTCAGTATTGTGTAACGACCTTTATACTAAGTAAAATTTTGCATGACATTTCATTTTTGCAAAAAAAAAATGTAGAGATGAGATACAAATATTTCTTTTCATAATCTAAGGACCATCTTGAAGTTTTGTTGAAAAGAATAATGTGAATGTTATTATATTGTTTAGAAAATGTTGCCCCACACTAGGAATTTCTTCCTGTATCGGGGGTGCGTTTACAAACATAAAAACATCATATACACAAACACCCAGACCCGAAATAACTGCTTGCAGATCATACATGCGGGGATCGAACCCACGACACACTCCGCAGTAGTCGATATTTCGGCCACTGCGTTAACCGTGCTGTCTCTCTGTCCTTTAGTATCTTATAATGGCAAGTTCTGCGGTCTTATGCCCTTTATATAAAAAAAAAATAAAGAATAAATTTGATTTAACCGCCTGTCGTTAACAATTCTAAGAAACATCATAAAAATATTTAATGTTGTTAATGATCAGAAATGAGCCTTTAATTAAGAATGTAAGAATTTACAATAAATTCAACTTGCGATTATTAAGGCAACATTGTAGAAACACTAATAATATGTAAAACAATAAAAATAACATTATTGTTGTAGACTTCAATAAAACCAACTTTATAGCTCTGTAAACCAAATCAATATTTTTTTACACCCGACCAAATAAACCGAAACAAAATAGCCCACACAACAAATACAATTAAACGTCGAATAAAAACTGGACCCGGTTTGGGGCAAGTTTTAACGCAATCAAAGTGAGTCTCTCAGCTCAGTGGAGCAGAAATCAGTCAGTCCACGGATATCTGATAAGACGTCCCGAACGATAAGTTGTCGACGTAAAGACGTTGTGATCAGATAAGGCCACATCATCAATGATCTCCTTATTGCCGTACCTTCGGACCTCGGTGTAACCAACACCACAGATCCAGGGAAAGATAATTGAAAAAATTGAGCGTGGGGGTCTCGTTTGTTTGATTTTTTGTTGGATTGGAACTATTTTTGAATGGTTTCGGTTGTAATAAATAGGTGAGATAACTGCTCTTAATAAACTTAAGTGTTAAATGTCTTAAGGTATCCTAGTTTTCATCCTTAAATACGAACTGTTACATACGTGTTTGCAGACAGAAAAACCACATTGGCAATCGAGTATGTGATTTTAATTCTGCTTACTTATGGTAGTCAGCGCGCATTCTTTTACATGGGACATTAAACATATCTGGAGAAATGTAGGTTTACTATTAGATACACATGGCATACCCTTTGTGGGGTGTAGAAGTCATCAAATGAATCCTCCCACCATGAGTCTATCAGATCTCAGAAGGGACTATCAGACTCTTACTACCTCTTGCGTTCCAAAACCGCCGTGCCTAACCCTGTGGTGTTTACAAGTGTGATTTTATAATTGACAGACCCCTGATAATCTTTTCTCCTACTTCAATCACTTAACCCAATAAAATACAACTCCACATAAAATTAATCAAAACTAAACAAAAGCTACACGCAATCATGTATTATTAATAGTTCACAAAAACGAAAAGCCAAGAAAAGAAATAAAAACAAGAGGGTTCTCCTCCCGGGGGAAAAACAAAGTAATCAAATTAGAATGAACTAAGTCGAGACTATCTGTCATCGTACCCACGAAAGCCCCCGATCCTGGGGGTGATTTATCATGGGGTAATGACGGGAAGTCAGGGTTATTGCGAAGGGATAGGAATCTGGTGTCAAAGATGGTGACACATGGCTCTGAGATGTGTAGGATAGGTTGATGTGTCAACTGTGTATTATTTATAGTCGATTTGGGTGAAATTCCAGGAATATCGTGATTGGCGTGAGTTTAGACAGTTTGACAAACTGTAGACAGCCATGGTTATAGACATACATAAGTCAAACTTCTGCTTACGGAAAAACTGTGGTAATAATAGGGCCTACCATTTCTTAGCAACACTTTTGCTAATGGTTTTCATTATCTTCGACCCATCCAAAGCCACAGCCAACAGCCAACACCCTTAATACGGTCTTTTGATCGAAGCTAATTTACCTATGATTAGGTAATATAAGATCATCAACACGATGAAGAAGTTGCGCAATTAGGTGAATTGAAACATTTAAATCTTCCGCTACTCTGGATTCGTCCATTGCGCCGGTGTAAAAATACCAGGATTTCGTTTTTGCCCTCCTAATCTGCTCCAGTTAATAAAAAGAGAAAACAAAGTAATCCATCTATGGTTTTAGATTTTATGATTTTCGTGATTATTAATTGAAATGATTGTTATAAAAATTATTATATTACCGAAAAAATAAAAAAACAGAGCCTTTAAGATGGATTCGTCTCTAACAACGGCTAAACCCATGCTGAATTCATTAACCTTACTTAATTTTACCCAAAAAGAACTCAATGAAGTGGTGAAAACGAACCAAAGTCCAACCAGAAGCTTAGGGATTAGAGGATTAAAAGGATACAGTAGGGAGCTTTGTTTTTTGTGAGATTTAAGTTTGGGACTTAAATAAACAAAGATCTGCCCATAGCACGTGACATCCAAAACCAAACGCTAAATTGGAAGGCGTCTCTTTCACAGGTTTATTCATAAAATTTACTAGAAATATAGAACTCTAAAGAAAAATGTTTTACTATCGAAATCGTAGTATACTGGTTTTGTTTAATTCAAGGGTTTATATTATTTATAAACTTTGGTGAAAATAAAAAGATACTGGACACTAAAGATGTAATGTTGAAAAGATGTTCCTTTGGTCGACATCCTAGGACACTGCTGGATTTAGGTTTCTTAGGTACCATAACACCCCTGCCCTCTGCTTCCCGCATCCAGTCTGAACCTCTACTGGGTTGTGGAGGTGCGATAGGCAGTCGCTCCATGTAAAATATCGATATTCAGCTGCATCTGGATCGACTGGAAGCCGATCAGTTGATGAACTACTAAGAAAGCTAAATATACATCACCATCAAAAGCAAAATGTCCGTTAAACTAAAACATAAATACCTACACTTATAAGTAATCAATATATCAACCGCATAGCATTAGTAGTTCGCTCAGATATCTCAATACCACATCGTAGGTGTTCTAAAGGTCAATTACGTAATCAATAAGTGTTCAAATGAAATCAACAGTTTAACAAGAACCACACCTAAAGGACACGTGCAGCTGTAAGCTGTAACACATGGAAATAAAGATCATTATCAATTAACAAGTGAATGGGACAATTGTCTTGTTTGTGCTGTTCGGGGAATAATGACTACTGAATAGGGTTTTGTTTAATTAGACGATAGGTCAGAGAAATAATATTAGACTTGATTCTGTATGCAACTGCCTACATGCTTACAAGCTTTTTGAAAATAACTGATTTAGGGAAGTTCTCTGTCCACAAGGAAATAACAAACTGAAACATCATCATCATCAGCATATAATGTTCCCACTGCTGGGACAAGGGCCTACATATTTTGAAGTAAACTGACACTGGGCTGAAAAGATTCTGGTGTCGTCTTGAGGGTCCTGAACCTAGATCTTTAGACACAAATAGAATTTAAATAAGAAATATCGAAGAACAACCCATTGACATATTACATACTCGTATCTATACTAATGTTATAAAGTAGAAAGGTATGTTTGTTTGTTTGAGCTCGCTAATATCAGCAACAACTGGTTCGAATTGAAAAAATATTTGTGTGTTGGATAGTACATTTATCAGGAACCGATATAGGCTATAATAATATAATATTACGCTACAAGGAGCCGAGCAGCGGACTAGAAAGCGGGAAACAGCTAGATTATCATATGTAAAAAACCTGTCAAATTGACTCGTCGCCTACCATTTGCCTTCAGAACTAAAAGTCAACAATTTAAAACGAGTCTTTAATCCGAACCACTCATTCCCTTCTGCCTCTTATTCGTGATAAACACAATAGCTCCACTTATCTACTAAGATAAGACTCTCTTCATCGTCTTATTAAAATCACGAAGTTCACGTACAACCCACACGTAACAATTTTGTCACACTCACGACATTGTGACCCTACCACGAGTTCACGAATCGGCACGAGTTCACGACGCGAGTCACGATCAAGGCTGGAGGCCGTTTGAGGTCGCGGCGTTATTGCTACAGTGAATACTAATAGAGTAACATATTCTGAATATTTCCAAGAAGGGGCGCTTTTTGAGTACGTTGGAATGGCATGGGTATGGTTTGTAATATTTCGATTATGTGCACGTATGTATCACAGCAACAAACAAAACTATTTTTTTTTTATTTCACAATAACCTTTTTTTTCTTGTGGTAAATTCATCAAATAAGTCAAAGTGAGAGTATGGCTGGGAAGCCATACTGTCAGACTTGTACTGACTAAAATCCACGGTGATCCTTCATAGCCCTTTTCGTTCCAGGGTCACGGTTACTTGATGAGACAGTCCCGAGTCCCGGTAGAGGAGTACGACGTTACGTACGTTTCTATCTTATAGGGTGGTTAAATACGACAAAAGACAGATTCATTGACATTACACAGAATTTAGCTCTCAGTCTCCTTTTTTGAGTGATAAAATCATCAAATAAATTCTCGCCCAGGGTGGCACATATCGGGGTACATATTTTACAACCCTTTCTGGGTACATCTGAATGATCGCCAAATTAGACCAGCTTGGCGAGAACTGGCTTCCCTTGAGGCGATTGACCCCGCCCAGGACTCTCGCCCAGGATGGAAAGCAAGGGAATGCCTAAAGAGGGTTGGCTTTAGGCATTCCCTTGCTTTCCACCTTGGGTTGCCCTATGCTTTCCAGGGCCACGGTAACCTGCTTAGACAGTCGTGTAAAAGCTCTGTTTCTGTCTGACTCTATTATGCAAGGACACCGTGGTAGAATATTAAAAAAAAAAAAACATCACTTACTAAAATTATCATTGGAATTTACTACTTCAGATCTCTTGATAAAATTGGAGATGCAGAGTTTCAAGTAGGTACCGTGATTACAGTGGAGAGTATTCATATCCTTCATATATAACGATTACATCCATTGCATGTCTTATCCACATCATCGTTCAACAATAAATAACGTTACACAATATGCTACAAACAACCCTATTGTCTATGGTTTTAACCATTATCTGTACAAAAAATCACGAAGGAATTCATAAACAAAAACAGATGATTGTGCGCGCCACGTGCCGATCGTGAGGAGATAACATTGTCCCGCGGTGATTCTTGCTATAGTGCAGTACCACAGTATAACTAATTTCAGTAGTTGAACTCCACTAAAATAGTTTATGGTTGTTGGTTGTTAGAATGTGATTTTAAGAAGTGTGCTTTTGGTAAACACCTGGTTTTTTTTTGTTGACATTAAATGGCTTTTTCAAGATGGTATTGTTAATTTTCTTTCCAACCACGCGCCAAAAATACCACTCATAATACTCTACCTTATGATAGCGTTTGAAAGAAGTTTTGCGAATCCTTATTTACGAACAGTACTAAAATGTAGGTATCTATGTAATTGCTAAAGTTGAAAGCACAGTATACTTTTGTCTCATTCAACGACATTACAATAATCCACCAACTAACGCTCCACTCAGTAACTGGGTTATGTAGACCAAAAAGACGAATGGCTCCAAATCGAATACTGGTAAACAACAACTTTCATTTAGGTTAGTGGCCAACTACCAAAAAGGACTCCAAAAACGCTATCCGTTAACTTACTGTAAAGTACTTACACTGTGACATTACAATACCCTTTTTATTGAACACGCTATAATCGCCTACTGAGTGATATGAATTTCAGAACAATAGCGTTTTTTGAACACGCGCTAATTATATTTTTGTGCCCTCCAATGACAATGGGGTATGATGAATGGGAGTGGAGATTAAAGTGTTTTTGTGAAGTTATTGTTTTGATTTTAACTTATCTTTATACTTATTGTATGATAGTATGAAATAGTGCGTGATGTCAAGTAGCTTATTCTTGACCACAGGCGACGCCGAATCGTCTTGGGCACGAAACTATCTTGGTCTGGAACACAGTGAATTTTAGTCAGTACGAGTCTGACAATCTATCTGCTCCTGGTGCATTATGGCCCACTACCTCCCAGCAGTAGGAACATTATAGACTGATGATGAGGACTCGCAGTTACAGATTATCACACTCTCCGAAATAACACGCGTGGCCTTTGAGCTAACAGTTTGGTTTAGGATCGTGTCACGTTTTTTGGGTGGGCGGGATCTTCCTCGAGGAACGGCATCACAGTCTATCTGTAACCTGCAATGATGGCTAAACGTTCCCAGCGTTGGTAGACCCCACCAGGGCCACCTGCCTCGCGATCACAATCCTGTCGGTGCGCATAAATACAAGTTCCTTCTCGGTGAGCTCTAGACCTCCTTTGCCTCGAGGGGTGATTGAGGCTAACAGCAAACCCATTTAAAATTAAAAAAAACACGAGGTGTAATCTCTAGAGCCTAAATAGTCACAGGAAACGAATCACAACATTTATGATCACCTAAAAGCGTCGAAACATAATCACGTGTTTTCTTAACGACGCTCCTGAAATCAAAATATTCTAACACACGATATCTAAAAGCATTATCGTGGATGGTTTGAAAAAAATGTGGTAAAAAACGGTGGTGAAGAACCCTGGACCCAGCTATTATCTCTGAACACCGAAGTCATTTTAGCTATAATAAGATAACATTAAGGGAAGACGAGGACTGAGGTGCTCAAAGTTTGGGAGACATTTAATTATCTTTTAATATTGGTTTGATTTTTAACTGTAATAATCTTTTTATTCATATGGAATGTCTTAAGAGTTTTACGTTTATATTTTTTTTCGTACGCCTACTTAATTTTGGGTTTCACAAATGAATCAATCAATTCAAATAATCCATTTATTTCAATTTTATCTGCCTAAGAATTAAACCGCTATGAAGATCGATTTTTCTTTAAACGCAAAAGTCCAAAAATCGACGTATACCCTTTCTTAAGTTTATAGCTTTATATCTCCCTCTTCAAAAGTCCCCAAACTTTGAGAAGGAACCCTCAAAAGATCGTGTCAGCGGACCTGTCGCTCTCGACTCTCAGAAACAGGTATTAGTTTTTTCTTTTACGTTTTTGCGCGCGCGCACGTGTGCTCACAGCCCCTTAATTACCGACGCATACCATAAACAGATCTTTACGCTCCCTTAAATAAATCTTCGGGATTTTTTTTTTGTCCTGTTTTCTTAGGCCCGTAATTTTGGAGCACAGTTTTCGGTTTACCAAACGAATTGGACAACGGAACGGACTTGGTTCTAGAAAATGATCGATGATGACTCTTTGTTTTTACAGGTTTATCGGTAAATCGATTTGGTTGTTTATGGAGCTTTACGGGTTGACGGATGTTTGGAGAAGATTTTGAGGGTCCATGAATTTAAATTTAGAATAACGTCAAACTGCAGAACAGTACCCGTAGCACGAGTTTTCACTATTTTACCTTACAGAGTCTTTCCAGTATTTACAGCGTTTCTTGTATGAAAATATGGAACAGCGCCTCTGGTGTGCGAAGAAGGAACTAATTTTTTCCTTGTAAAATTGTCATTTTAAAATTGTCAAAGTTCCCGTTTACTTTACGTCTCAAATACTGAAAACTCGTGCTAAGGGTACAGTACCTATTTTTGTTACAACATTTTTTACTGCAGTTTTGTACCACTGACATAAATTTAACCCACTATCTCACCGCAAACGAAAATAAATAAATGTTTTGTCTCCCAGTCGGAACATTTAATATGTTAGCAGATTACAGTCAACCTTAGAACCCTCGATAAGGGTATATTTTGTGGCCTCCCTCGATCCAAGATAACTTCGTCCTTTCCCTTCCTCGTTTTATTGTAGTGTTAAACGATATTTTATTATCAGGACGATAAAATTCCTCCACGACACGACATATTTATCTTTAGAAATCTTTTTTTATTCGGCACTTTATCACTATTATTTAGGGGCATGACAAAATGCTAAAATATGTCCCAGGCTTATACTTTATTACGGTGATGTAAAAGGATTAGGATATTAAAATGAATAATCCTAATTATGATGGAATTTAATCCTGATTAGCATACATAACTGGAATTCAGTTTTGGGGATATAAAAAGGATTTTTTGTTCTACTGGTGGACTCTCTAATGTAGTGGTGTAATGAACAACGAACATTAATTAAATTAAATTTTACCGAATACAGATAGAAAAACGAGATAGAAAGTTTATAATATGTAATTAAAGAACATAATCGTACACTTAAATCCAAATGAACACTAAAAACAACAATTAACTAAAACCGAGCAAAAAGATTGCACAAAATATAAAAGTTCCACAAAAATATTTATTTTAAAGCCCCCTAATGACACCTATCCAGCGTATCTAAATTAGATCTAAACCCGATTCAATCAGTCCAAAGTGCCAATACTTTACGACATAATCATCGCCAATTAAAAAAAAGTAAAACTCTCATAAAATTTAATAAATAGCTGAACCTAATGACGGCCAATAAGTAAAATTCCCCGTGAATGTTTCGAGCATAATTTTCAAGCTGGACCGCACGGGCGGCTCACATTTTACTGCTGTAATTTACCATCATTAAGACAAATCAAGCCGAACGACGCCAATCATCGTAAATTAGGTGTTCCGGGACTGCATTAGCGCAAAAAGGTGTTATACTTCAGGCTTTAAAACCAGTTTGTGTATTAAAAACTCATATGAGCGAACGAAGGGTTAAGTGTATCATTTACACTAAAAATATCGTTTAAGGACACGTAATTGCAGTCGTTTGGTAAGGAGAAAGAGCTGTAGGCCTGAAATTGGGAGGCTGAGAGTGCAAATCGCAGTTTTGAGCCAATTATATCTTTATTCGAAATGAACTGGCAACGCGTGTAAATCGTTATGTCCCATTATCACAAGCAGATGTTCTAAGAGCGATTTCAGCGAGGAAATTCGCGCTGAATTTTATTATAGGGGCGTAGATGTTAAAGTACCGATGCCTCGGGTACTGAGACATGATTGAGCATGAAGGAGCTGGCGAAAATTATAAACTTATTTGAATGAAATTGTGCTTTCAGGATATGCACTTGGTTTCAAATTGCATGTTGGTTCATCAAGAATCGTGACCAGAAATCGTTACTGTTTATTTTTTATGAAACATGTACTCAATACATTCATAAACTTACTCTTTCTATTCATATATATTATGTTTATGATCAAATATGCTAAGCTACTAATTTTACCTACAATTTTAGAACTTTTGTAACCAAATACTGCAAATGAACCTTTGACTTTGACAATTAGTAGATTCTATAGCACTATATAAAAGCATATTTTTGGTGCTCACTAGTATCCATGTTTCACTAAGACCTTCAGCACTTTAAATATCTTGTTTTTACTTAGTTATTAAAATTAATAGTTCCAATAACTTGAAAACTATAAAAATTACAATCCAATCACTTAAAACCAATCAAAACACACCTGTCTTAGTGTTAGCAAACTTAACTGCCCAATTTACCTCTATAACCTGACAAAATGTTCCTTAATTGTAGTAATCGTTAACTTTTAACCGATTGATTACCAGTTAACCGAATCCTGAACGCGCGTGAAGGGTTAAATTGCCGTCCCTTCACAACAAAGGGGTTAATTTTGTTCCAAATCAGGAACAACCCTCCATTGACGTGTTAATATCGTAATAAATAACAATATCGAGCTTGAACGAGGTTTGTTATGCTCCATCTCATAAATGAAGCATCGAAAATTGTTCTCGAAAAATCAGTAAACGAGATGAAGATAATTTGTTAAAAGTTTTCGATTATGTTAAAAAGTTTTGGAATTTTTATATCATTTAGGTATAATCATGTTGCGTTTAGTATAATAAAGCACATTTAATATGAAAGGACCTTTTTTGTTTATTCTTTTAATAATTGCCTCTAATGCTACCAGTACTACACAACGTGAACAGTATATACTCAACCACATCAACGCAACGCGGTTTCAATGCGTCTATAGAATGCTAGTACGCCACGTCTAAGCTACGACTTTTAAATACTGCTACGCTGCATACAAATTGCTGCTACGACGCGCCTACGAGACCTACTACGAATTTATTGTTGCCCACCGACCTACGCCGACGACGGCTACAATGCGTCTACCAAACGCTGCCACTGCTACGGTACGTTTACTTTACATCTTCCAAATATTGCTACGCTGCATCTAGGATTATCTGCTACGCTGCATCTAGGATTATCTGCTACGCTGCGTCTACGACAATGTGTTACGCTGCGTCTACGATGATCTGCTACGTTGCATCTAGGATTATCTGCTACGCTGCGTCTACGACAATGTGCTACGCTGCGTCTACGACAATGTGCTACGCTGCGTCTACGATGATCTGCTACGTTGCCATCTAGGCATTATGGCTATCTCTGCGTCTACGACAATGTGCTAAAGCTGCGTCTACGATAATATGCTAAAAAACGCTGCATCTAGGATTATCTGCTACGCTGCGTCTACGACAATGTGCTACGCTGCGTCTACGATAATCTGCTACGCTGCGTCTAGGATTATCTGCTACGCTGCGTCTACGACAATGAGCTACGCTGCGTCTACAATTGCTACGTTGCATCTAGGATTATCTGCTACGCTGCGTTTACGACAATGTCCAACGCTGCGTCTACGTTTTACGCCGTATTGACGCCCGCCACTACAATGCTGTCTACAACTACACGGTGTGTAATCCTCGAAACGCTGCTACGCCACCTTTATGCTGCGTTTACGCATTTGCGTTGACTCCCTCGCATCAACATGTCGCAGTACGATAATAGTCACTCAGTGGTTATAATAATAATTAGATTAATTCTTTTGATCATTATGATGACAATGATGATGATGATTAGTATTTTATTGAACATGTTTTCGGCTTATTTATCAATGGAAAGGGCGGTATCAAACAAAGATTCTCTTTTGTTCTGGCTGGCGTTAATTTATTACCGCCATAGACGAACGATCTTTTTCTATCAACCTCATCGACGGACCACCAAAGCAGTTCGATTATCTATCTATCATAATAAAACCTTCTTACAAAGTAGACACGGTTTATTTAGTTAATTTTCTAAAGAAACACGAGTGAATCGCTTAAGATTTTTCTCTGAGAGTTACTAACGACCATAATTATTTCTAATTTTATTGAACGCCGGCTTCGGATAAAAAGAAGGCGCCTTTGCCTGCTACTACTTTTAACCTTGCTGAAATTGTAATGACTTTTGCGTACACATCGATATGTTACATATCCATTGCTGGTTTTGTTCAAGGTAGCAAACGATAATTGCAAAACCACCGTTCAATGGTTATGAAATTTATCGGGGATGTCGTTTTCGTAACTAATGTGGAGTTCTTCAATGCATTGCAATTACAAGTTAATGAACCCGCGTTTAGATTGGTATAAGATTATTTGTAGCTTTGCTTTGCTTTGTAATGTGAGTATAAACATTAGCGCAAGTCTTCACGATCCGTCCCCTGCAGTGAGGACGTGTTAGCTGTTCTTGAGTGCCGTTCAAGATCAGTATTTGTGATTGGACATTGTTTTAGTCTCTTTTATAAGCTTTTTCAGTGATATAAACAGCATTCTGCACTTAAGATTATATCATTAACAGAAACTGTTGTTAAACATTTATAAATGTTTATAAGGCTCCATGTATAAAAGATGCTAAGAGAATTATCATTTGTGTGTGTCTATGTTGTGAAACAGAAATAATCATTTAACAAGCTCATGTAAGTCTCGTTGACCACCATTTAAATGTGTCTTGGATCTTACTTGCTTTTTTTATCGTGGTAATATCCCTCACCCTTTTACTGTCAGACTTGTACTTACTAAAATCCACGGCGTCCTTCAATAGCTCTTTATGTTCCGGGGTCACGGTGATGGAAATAAGTCCCGCGACCCCGGCAGGCTTTGGCTCTCTGTGAGGGGGCCCCGTCATTTTGCTGACGCTCGTTGAGGTGCGCATGGAACACGACGTGCTGTCGACCCGGGCATGGTCTATGGCCGGACAGCGAGTTGCCCTTTACTCGCTGTCCGCATGCCCGGATCTTACTTGCTTACGATATAATTTTACAAATATGTAGTATTTTTACTCATTGTTTCAGATGAAAGGCAACCCCAGTGTTCCGGCTGACTTCAAAACCAAGACTGAGACAACCATAAAACCAGTCTAATGGATGCAAACTTTGTCCAGCTCTCCAATTTTATGGTCATTCAATTATTTCGTCTCCGGCCGATTATATACTACTCAAAAGAAAATAAGGGCCAACTTATTTTTGTAGATTTATTAAATAATATTTAAATATTACTGGTTATAATGACTGAATCTGATTAATATTAATGATTTTACTTGGAAATACACAAAAATTAAGTTTGTATTCCAATCAATCTTTAAATTAAACGAAATTGAATGAAAAGTGGGGAATTGCAAGAATGTATCAACTTACACAAAACATCAAAAAAGTGTTCCAAAGTGTTCTTTAAAGCTTCTCTTTTAACTCTGTTCTCTCTGTGCTACTCATTTTAATGGAGGTGAAGTGTTCAGGATTAAATACCAAACATTATCTTTGGGATTCTCTACCAGCAAGTTTTCAGACAGTTTATGAGATCCGGCTGGGTTTTGATGGGAATTTTACTTTCTTTTGCACTCCTCCTTAACTCATCTCTTAAATGCTGAATAAAACTTGGGTAAAAATCCTGAGTAGTCACTGTATTCACTGTTAGTCGCAGCGTGTCCGCTCGAATATTATCCTGCTTGAAGATGAACTCAGGTACTTGTTGCTGTGCGAATGGGATAATGTGGAGTTGCACCACATTCGCTACCCAATTTTGAGTAGTTACAGCAACGTTATTACGAAGTGCAAGCTCAGTTTTGCGTGATAGAGACAACCGCCCCAGAGCATAATTCAGATCTCATCGGAACAGTCTGTTTCAAAAGTGCAAGGATCTGAAACCTATTGTTTAGATCTTCTCTACACTCTAATGAATCGGTCTTTATTAAAAAAAAATAAGCCTGCAGTCATAAATAAAAAGCAATGAAGACCACTCAAAACAGTTAAATAATTTTTCTCTTTGCAAATGTTTCACGATTTGCACCAGTCTTCATGGAGTCGATTCGGAATAGTCTAGTCAATTATAGGGGTGCCTGTAGCTCAACGCAATGGAGTTTGTACGGCCCGCGCGGTAGATTTTCGCACTATTTGCGCGGTTAATGAAACTTATTGGTCTCCTTAGGCTTTACTTACTTACTTTCTTCCTGGATCACGGTGTCTGGTGATATCACCCGTCTTTTGAGACCAGTTTCAAACTTTTTGAACCACTGGTTGGGAATAATCCACCATAAGACCTTCCTGTTCTGGCTATGGCCCCCCCTGGATTAAGGTAACACCTCAAGTGGCTGTTTTTGCATCCATATGTCTCCGAATAAATGGCATTATGAGATTAAACAATCGTTACAGCCTACTTGCTGTATAAGTCGAAGAAAACTCCGTTAGAAGTTTGAAAAATAAAAAACACCAAAACGTACATTCGAAGAAATCTTAAATATCTAATAAAAAAAAAGTTATGAATTTCCAATTATGCAGTAGAAACAATATTAATGCTTGAAAGAAACCATAACAAGGTATTTACCATCTATTATGTACACAGAATAAGAGTGATACTTGATTAAAGTGCAATTTAATAAGTGGCTCCTATTTTGTTTTGACGAGTATATATAACCCACGAAATAAAAGTGTGACCCAGGACCTTATCTTACTTAATGGTCATTCAAATATTCCTTCTACAGTCGATTAGGTCACACAACAAGAAAAGGGTCACCCAATCTCCCGAGGACGGCTAAGTTGAAACAAAAATACCTGAATGTCCATTCATAAGTAACTTTCAAGATACAAGTCAACTAAGTTAGGACAAAGTTGGGCAACCGAGTAACCAGATTAGATTAATAAGACCAGGTTTATATTTATGCCCAAGTTTCGATTGTGCAAGCTTGGATGCCCTTTTTGGTGATAAAGGAATTTGAATTGTGATGTTTTGAGGGCATTAATTTCGGGCAAAATCATTAATTAAGGGTAAAGTATTTTGGTTTGATTGTTGTTGAAACCTTATCGGGGAGTTTGTTTGTTAATTGCGTATTGTTTCTGAGTGATTGATGATATTGTTGTCGACATGGAATATAGGCCGACATTCCGGTCTTAGCTATCAGGTGATATTGTTTATAAAGGCTTGAAATATCCGTAGGTACAGTTTGTGTGATTTTGTTGATTAATTGTTGTTTATTGTAACAACAGTTAATTAATCAATTTAAATTAACAAACGATTGGATAATTTCTCCTGAGAATTAAAAACTATATTATTAAGTATCTTTCCCATTTTCTTTTTCGTAAGATTACTTTTTGAAGTGTCCTTAATTTTCACAGTCGCAAGGGAACCGGTTGTTAAAGCCTTGTTAAAATAAGCGATTTGACTTTGATATTATTCATTCCATTGTAAGAGAGGTGATTGAAAAGCCAAAGGCCATCAGTTATTCAACAGAACCAGATTATTATATGTACTAAGAAAATTGGCCCATATTCTATTAATAATGTTTCTTCATAGAGAACACGAATTAAAAAAATATCACCGACACATCGTACCGTCCTAGTAATAATTTCTCGTCACACACAAGGGGACATTCTTTTTAATCATTTTATATCATCCTGTTCATCATTAGTGATGTTTTTTCTTCATAACTTGTAAAATAATAACATGGAGCCTTCAATCTGTCTAGTAGGATTCCTTTCGTCCAGTATAATGATGGAATTGATTGATGCTGCAACAAAGTAAGGCTGTAAGAACGTATTTACAAGGTAGCGTGGTTGTCGTATAATTATTTAGTTATTTCTCATCTGCTTGCTGATGACACCAGTCCTGTTTATTAACCGACTTAAAAATAAGAGATGTGAAATTCGCATGTTACTTCTTTGAAAAACTTTTAAAATAGTCGCGGTTTGCTTCTAAACTTAAAATATCGGGAACTCAGCCAAATATTGAATCACGGAAGATATCCCGTAAGGGACATTTTAAGTTTAAACTTTTACTTATTATAAGCATTTCTTCTGTTTTTTTTTTTATCTTGATGGAATCTTCAAATGAGTCCTCCTACCCAGAGTGGGGTAGGAGGACTGCTTCTGTTAGACTTGTACTGACTAAAATCCACGGTGATCCTTCAATAGCCCTTACGTTCCAGGGTCACGGTTACCTAATGAGACAGTTCTGTTTACAATAATTTTATTATTTTTTATCTAATTTTTTACAAAACATTTTGTATTTTTTTTTGTGTTTATTAATAATTTTGTAAAGTTAATACTTCTTAGCGTATCAATGATTATCTAAAATGAGCCTGCCCAGAAGTGGGCCACCAGAAGCAAGTCCATCAGTTCGTTACATAAACTGTTAAATATTTTATATTCGGAGATATTGTAACGAATAAAGTATGAATAGACAACGCGGGAATTACAATTTTAAGCATTTTTAATTACAAGTTATAATCTCATACGTACACTATATTTTGCAGTTACCTCAAAGTACCTACCACAAACTAAACTCATTTAGTTTGCACAAAAAATCTTTAACAACTTCGCTGCAACATTACAAGAAGTAATAAGCTATCTGAAGACGTACATTTGTCCAACACGCATTCAAGTTGCAATTTTTCTTCAACTACAGTCTCTAGAAAATTCCATACTTACAAGAATCAAAGAAAATCACCGACAGTTTTTCCACTAATAATGCTATTCAATCAGCGTCCGTCGCGATGTTTTCTGTTATTATACAACACTAGCTTCTGCCCTCGACATCGCTCGGGTTTATTAATTTTCTTCGCTCAATTTATTAACAAAAATAATCTTATTGGCTGAATGACTGATTGATCAACGTACGTTGATCAAACGTGTACACGTAAAATTACTGGGTCGATAGCATGAAAAAAATCCTTAAAATGTGTGGCAAGTGTAATAATAGACTAAAAAAATAACCGAAACTTTATAAGATAATGAATTTCATCTGATTTACTTGAAACTTCGAATGTAGACTTATCAATTAAATTAATAAAATACATGTTCCCAGATTGTTTGAACTTGTCGAGTTAGGTTATTAAAAATCATATTATTATGGGAAAATATGAAACCCTCGCGTTCAGTAATATTAATTCTGTAGTATAAATAAGAGCCCCCAGATCGACGGCACGTCAGGTTCCACGCACGCCTCAAAGAGCTGTAAGCAATTTTGAAGGACTATTGATGGAACACCGTGGCTTTTAGTCAGTGTGAGTCAGAGACAGTAAATAGCCCTTCATGTTTCACAGTTACCTGATAAGACACTCCCGCGACCCTGGCAGGCTTTGGCCCTCTAAAGGGGGCTCCGTCAGATTGCTGACAACTCTTTGATCTCATATCACAACGCGCCGTCGAGTCCGGCATGGTCCATGGTCGAACGGCGAGTCGCACATTCGTTGTATTAAACGGCCGTTGCCGTGGGCTTCTCCCACAATCAAATCGGTTAGTTTGGCGTTAAATAGTTGCAAACATACATCTCTCTACATCCTCACTAGTAGATATACAGCAATATTAAAGGACACAGCACCATCGCCAGTGCAAGCGACGGTAATCCGCGGCGGTCGGTCTAATGGGCCGGCTCGCGACAACTATTAACTACAATTACGTAGTACGTGCGAGGTTAGGGCCAAGGGATAAGCGGAGAGCGGGATACAATGAAACATTCGATAAGTAGGCTCAATGTATCAGGGGGTTTGGACAAAGTGAAATTCTAAAAGCGGTAAATAAAAAATTAAGACTTTAGGTTTTCAGAAAGTCGTTGTGGACGTACGAAATCCTTTGAAAAGGCGTTTTTTGGCTACCAGGAATGAGAAATGATAAAAATAAAATTGCAAAGTTGTATGTTGGACCGCTCTCAGAAGCCGTCAATGATGTTCTATTATTGTTACATCAAGATTTTTGTAACATAGTTATCTTGATGCATGTCTTTTTTTTAACTTTTCATTTAATTGAACGTGCGAGTCTAAAACGACTATTTAGCAATAATCCTAATGATTCACATTGTGAATTTCATTACAGAGTTCACGAAGTGAATCATTAGGAACACTGCTAAATGGTCGTTTTATACTCGCTGAGGTCTACTCGAGATTTTTCTTCTGTCACGTTTATTTTCTAGTACTTATGGAAGAAATAAAACAGTGGTAATTGTCACTAATCACAGTCAGTTAGGACCAATGGGCCGACACGTGACAATTTATTAAAGTAAATTACCTAGTACGTGTGGTCGTGGGTGGAATTTATTTGCAATTAACTTGCTGCTCGAGAGGCTTATATACTCGAGAAATTCTAACTTGACTGAAATACCTGAGTATATATTTTTTAAACTAGAATTCTTTTAATCTCTGCTAGCTTTCATCTAACTCTGAATATTTTTATCTTGCAACAAAAATAAAACTTTAATACTAAAAGCTTTGTCATCGAAAAATGTTTACTAATTCTTGACTTCCACAGAAAAAATACGTATCGTTGAACAATAAAATAACACATTTATAATAAGGCCAAAAACACTCCATAAATAAAAACAACCCCTTAAATCAATGAAAATTCATAATTAGCAAATTAACAGTGCAATGTAAAACAATATATATTGTACTTACATAAGTAGATAGCGGTCATCGCCGCTTATCCCAGTCGGGCAGTGTAATGGCCCTCCGCGACAACTATTAGCCACAATTACAGACTACTGCGTGTGCGCATGTCATGTGTGTCATGAGTGGAGAGCGATTTTATAATTACGTCGAAAGTAAATTGAAATTCATCGTTAAGTTTTGTGTTCATAAATAAAATGGGAATGAAATAACAAACGTATAAGTAAATAATTAGGTCGAACATCTTAAGATTTTTTTGATTGTATTTCTCCCCAAACGTCACTATTTTGGGCAATGTTATCGAAGTAAAATGTATCTCTTCAAACTTTTATGAAAGCATATAAAATAAGCTTTTCAAGTAGCTGCGCCACTTAAAATTGTAATCACCTAAAAGTGAATTTATGTAAAAAAGTCTTTCGTAACCCAATAATCAATAAAACTAGTTATTTTTATCTCAAGCTAACATTAAAAGACTTATTTCAACATATTTCCAAGATGTTTCTACTCCGGCGGTAAGACCGGAGATACCATCACCGTGACCCCGGAACATAAAGGGCTATTGAAGGACACCGTGGATTTTAGTCAATACAAGTCTGATAGGCCCTCCCGACCTGCCCGGGGTGGGAGGACTCATCTGATGATTTTACCACGTAAAAAAAAAAGGTGTTTCTACTCAAACTCAAAGCCAAAGTATACTTCTTAGTAAAATCGCTGTCGCCTATGCCTTGCATCACATTATTTGTACCAACAACAAATTGCTGGAATTAACCGTCCGTTGCACTTAACTATTTATTTATAGCCCGTCGCTTGTTGTTGCCGCCGCTTACTGGTAGTAAATGATTTGACTCAAACAATCAGGACGCGGTCTTAACTCTTGGCCACGACCTACAAGTTCACGCGTTTTCGCTTTGGCGATTGATTTTTGTACGATTAAATCAGATTGAAGAGCAGATCCGACTGCCGATTAGTTTGTTTGCGGTTTGTCACCTTGACGTGATAAACAATTACTAAAAACAAATATTTAAAGAAGTTTCGTATCACGATCCACCTACTATAAAGTTGATACACGTGCGTGTAGCTTCATAAATCGCATTGCCAGTCTGTGGGCAACGCTTTACATCCAATGAATGATGAAGCAATTTAGAAAATTTAAGTCAAACCAATTAGTTGTTTGGATATTGTTATTGTTGGTCAAATTCGTTGAAGTTCCGAATAAAGTTTATTTTTACGGATATTAGATCCTAATATCCTTACAGTGATGCACTCAATAGATCCAAGCCGCTGTGGCCGAAATCGGTCTGGATCATATCTATCTATCCTTACAAATTGTGCAGGATATTAAAATTTTCCTTAATAGTAACATTTCCGGATTTTTTTTCTTACTTTTTCATTTGTCCTATTTGTAAAAAGTCTTAATTGTAACCATTGCCGTTGCTTTAAAAGATCGTAAAATATAATTTCTGAGTTATAAATGTATTCTGAAATCATACGTATAATGTTACAATCACAAAACTATTAATGTAAATAGTGTAACTACACTAGATTTACCGTAAATAACTATTTACGGTAAATCTGTATCAAAAGCGTTGAGAAAGTAGTAAAACTAACTATACGATATTTTAAAATATTGTAAAAAAGATTGAGCTCTTAGATAATATACGATGAAATTAATAACTATTTTATGTCTCATTCACAAATAAAGAACACTTTTATTAATACTTTAATAGACAATTAGTAACAGGTGAAAAATGAACATACGTTTACGACTTTAAATCTTAAAACTAAATGAACTATTTTATGACAACAACTAACGTTGATTGCTTCTAGCACTAATAAAAAGGAATGTCGAATATTAATATGTCTTCATACTAACTGAAGGTAAATTCTACAGCATGTATAGAGTTGTTGGCCGCGGGACTTATACCACCACCGTGACCCCGGAACATAAAGGGCTATTGAAGGACACCGTGGATTTTAGTCAGTACAAGTCTGACAGTCCCTCCCGCCGTGCCCAGGATGGGAGGACTCATCTGATGATTTAACCACATAAAAAAAATGTTAAGAGTTTGGTGTATTTATGGAGGGACTTACTACTACCTATGACGCGATTCGTACGATATGCATTTTCTACTAACTAAAATGAAAATCAACCTTGCTACTAAGAAATAATGATGCATTTCGATTGACTTGACATCGTCGTGGAGATAGTGTTTTGTTTTTCATCTGAAGGAAAATAATGCCAAAAAATAATTACCATCTCATACTAAATTTTGATCTCCATTTATTCAAATGAAATTTCAAAATTCAAATTCAAATGTAAATTCTTTTTTGCGAATATAATGTTGATTATCATAAAAAAAAAATTATTGATGAACTCACACCCTTTGAAAACTACTACAATTTTCTGACACACTCTGTATAAATCCGAAATAGAAAAAGACAAAATATAACTTTAATTTTTATAGTGCCGCCAAAACAGAGCGCGTCGAATTAGTAATTAATACTTCAAAGTCATAACGATCCTTTTTACTGAATATCGTTATAAAACTTAATACCCGAGTACAACTCCCATGCCATTATGTAATACTCCCGAACTCATCTTCTGGATGTATTAAAAATAAAACAACAATGTAAGGCTACGTCTCATTGTTAGCGAGTTTTTTCTCGTAGCTGCGTAGCATTTCGTAGCACTTTGTTTTTGTCGTAGCAATTAGATACAATTTTATTCACTTGACACATAACCTTGATTTACATATTCATTTCCGCAAGACACTTTCATAAAGTTTTTATGCGAATTGTAGTGATATTTAAGAGTAACAATACTTTCATTTTTAACCGACTTCAAAAAAGGAGGATGCTCAATTCGACTGTATTTATTTTTCTTCTAGTTTTTTTTTTGTATACAGTATATTAAGAAGACGTAAGTACCCTTCATTGACTGATTCGACGGAATACTAACGTTTAAACTGTTAAAATTCATATAAAATGTCACTCAGCATTAATTTAAATGAGCTTATTCTTTTACTCACCCTACAAACCAAAGGAACTTTAGTTATATTTTATTTAAAGTATGCTACGGAACTAGCGCACCTCTCATTTAAAATCACCTAGGAATGTGGAATGGAATAAAATCCCAAAATCGCTCGCAGTCGTACCGTAGCTCTAACGAGAGTACCCAAAAACGGAGCCTTATTATCACCTCCCACCTCCTTTCGTTCCTTTAATGACAGCCTCCTCCTCATTAGAAGAAATTTCTTACGTTTAAAATAAAAATAAAACCCATAAGAGTCTCATACCCTTTATTTTTATTACTATGAAGATTGTAACAATCAACGAAACAAGAAAAAAGGTTTTAATCTCTTGATTTTTTTTTTAATTTGAATTAAGAGAGAAGAACTTTACTATTCTTAAAACCTCTCCTTTTTTCAACCTTTAATATTTTTATTACTTTTACTTTTCTTCTGACGTAGGATATCGATGATATAACAAAACAATAATAAATAAAAGACAAATTTTAAGTAAGTATGTTTAAAATATTTCAGATTAATTCATTACAAGTTTTATAAGGTGACCAAGAAAAAAAGTAGAAACTAAATACATAGTAAATTAATATTTTAAAGGAAACATAAAATAGAAATCGAACATTTTATTAATAAAACACATCACATTTACATTATAATAACACAAAAACCTATAATATAATATAAATAAATAAAATATCAATACTCCATCCATTATTCATAAAGGTTGGGTTCACGCAAATCTTCATAATTTTTTCATCCAATTTAAAATAAGTTTACCTGTGATTCACTTAATTGTTCGACAACCCCTAAAATTTACCGCCCCCATATACTTTGGCCCCTACCCAAATAAATCTAACAACCCACAGAAAATGACAAGGTCATATTAATCTCTATTTCAAACGAATAGGGTTGCATTTAAGGGAAGTAAAATTTAGGGGTGTTACAGAATATCTTGGTACAAAAATCTCATACAATGTGGTGATGCAACAAGTGTAGAAGCCAACAAAAGAAGCGATTAGGGGTGATTTATACATTCTTTTATTTTCCACCCCCAAGTTGAGTTCAAGTGATACGGTAACTGAAATTCCCACGCACAGAACTTAGGGGAAGGTACCGTGATTTTTTTTCCCATTTTGACAGTTGGAAAATGTCGTTTTTCAATCAGGGATGAAGATTAGTTTCTTTTTGTGAGACATAAATTAGAATTGAGGTAGCTATTCTAAATAAGATGTGATTAGAGCTAGATTATTTACAATGATGGTCGTTTATCTTATTTACAAATTTACAAAAACTTAAAAAAAATACAGATTTTTATTTTACATTTTAAGGCACAATTATTTATAGATGTGTATAACAATGATAATTTAAAAGTACACACACACTATGTATATAATTTAATATTTATTATTTTTAACGACGTTTCAACATAACAACTTTAAACACCAATTTTAATGTAATAAATAATAAACAAATATACTTTTTACAAACGTTAAACTTATTTTTAATAGTAAAAGAAAATATTGTATTTACAAAAGAAAACACAAACAAGTAAGTCACACATTCTAATAAGATTACCGATTTACTTACATTTAATTAAAGCAATTTGTCAATAAATATTTCAAACTCAACTCAATATTAAATAGACATGAATTAATAAGTATTAAGGCACTTTTACTTATAAATAATATCACTTTGTTTTTACACAGCTTACTTAACTAGATATATTCATTCTCAAGTCTAAATGTCAAGTCTAATATTACTGTTTTAATTTGGCAAATTCGAACATAGACAAATGACAATTTCTTTTAAACATTTATTTAATAAATTTCCACCTTTTCCAGACAAAAAACATGATTTTCTCACTTTCAGAAAGGCCACATCAATATTGCGAAAAGAATACCCGAAATACGAACTTCTAATGTAATTTGTTATGTTAATTTACATCACATTTTTATGTTATGTTTAACTTAAACCAAACTTTATATTTTTTACCTTATTTTGAACTTCTTTTGTAACAACGTCAAATATTAATCATTGTAACCTCAACTCAGCCAAATCATATTTCACGATCCCCAAAAAAAAATCATACACAATCTGACCTTACCCTCTAACGCAACAAGTGGAATCACAAACAGCTAACAATAGGGGTTCGTCATTATGCACCCCACGTCCCCACACTATGACGTCACACTCACTTGTCACACCCCACGGCACAATACCTCGCTTTTTAAATCACACAAAGTATCTTCTATCTTGTTACTTTTTGCATCTTCAGAACGTGGGAAACTGGACTTGCGTGTCTGATGACCTGAAAAAAGTGACAAATTTATAGGGAGGTAAGTATGGGAATATGTTTTATTTCATGGTAGATTCGCTACGTCTTTCAAGCTTCGGTGAGTCTGCGAAAGGTAGGTAAAGGAAGTTGTTAGGTCTAATTAATTCACCATTTCTCGTTTACAATTCAACGATATATAATTAACGAGCAATATAACCTATTCAAGTAATTTACAAGAATTTAACTCATTCTAATTTGCATCATAAATCTCTCACTCAAATCATCTAAAGCAATCTTTTGATCGCCATCATTATAATGATAACTTCAACCCCTAACAATATCTCCTAATCATCTCAAAACGCTCCTAATAGACATTTAATTATAGAGCCGGTCGAGTTCCACTGACCCCTTTTACACTTGTTTACATCTTCATCCCCACAACCCCCGCACAAACGCGCTGAGCCATCAAAATGGTATGTTTAATTCCAATACCCCATACGATTTATTATAACAAAGCAGAACGGGAACGATCGACCGCTTGCCATCTGTCGTCGTTCCGAATCTCGAACCGCCGAAAAAAACTCAATGTGCGAGCAACCCTGGGAACCTAGGAACGAGGAGCATTCCCACGAACAACCCCTCAATTTTCAATAACCAAATTAGCCTTTGCGTTACCCTATTTCGGATATGAGGGAGTCGTGAATCTATTCATATCGATAAAAAATATCGCATGTCTCGCTCGCGACCCCTGTTCATGCATATGTTTGTCCTGTTCGAATGCACGTGTTCAAAGATCGTATATTTAAACTGCGAACGTGTGTGTGCGAGAGCCTTCGGATCGTAGCACCTGCCGGCGCGCGCGCACCCTATTGGCTGAGCAACCACTATCACCGCTACACTGATTTCTTTTAAACTTAATTTTTTTGTAATACTCTCTTCGGACATGTTAAGAAAAAATCCTACATTTTGGACCGGTACGAGCCGAATATTTTGTGTGTAGGTGGCATCCTACTTTAATAATTCTTTTTGTAAACAAAATGCTAATGAACTTTGACTTGGATGACTCAAATTCCGGATCTAAGATAGGGTTACGTGTAAGAATTACAAATGGAAACACTTGAATTTATTGCACCCTTTCCTTGTGGGCGATGATACTATCATAATGCATTAGTTTATGATAGAATAAACAAAAGTGCATCAATTAATAACTGAGGTTACCCTAACTCCTGTCGTTATTAGGGTCTCGTGACGTGCGCGTGAGCAGCACGTGAAGTGGCCGCGCGAGGGTCCGTCCCCCTGACTTAGTGACCTCGGTAAAGGGATAACAATCGCATTGTCGCTGTACTGGGGCCGTGGGGCCAGGGGGCAATCAACATGTGTTGTGTTTGCCCACACTTGGGCGTGTGGACGGCACGTGACCGATTTTCCCATGAAACCCCGTCACACACTTGTTTGATATGATAATAAGAATCAAATAGACACATGTGAAAATTAACCGACAAGTGCTCGATGAGAAATTCATAGATGTGAAATAAACACAACGACCTCTGCGAAGAAAATAAAACACATTATTTGCTTAACACTTGTCTCAGAAACATCTATAAGACAAACATGCCATATCTGATTGCAATAGCATTAACACTTCATGCAATCTCTTCAATCTACTCGTTAGTAACAAACAATTAAGCGGGCAGTAATTTACTCATCCCCAAAAATACGATGTCCAAAAAACTTGTCTCAACTCTACCGAAATTATGAAGACCTGTCACGAAATACGAAATGCATATCGGGGTATCGAATAAACCACTTGACTCACCCACACAAGCAAAGGGCGCTTTTCACGTACGCGGGGCCTTTTGTGCCGGGGGCGGCGCGCACGGTATAAAAGGCCGACCGGCCCAACCAGCCCCACATTCCCGCCTGTGATCTCACTAGCGACACACGCTCTCTACTATTACTATTTATCTATCAAAACTTTCAACATGTCTTACTACGCTAACAACGAGTACATCATCGCGACAAACAACTCAATCAACGAGAACAGATACAACAGTGAGAAGATGAAGAACAGTGGCATCAAGGCGCTGTTGAGGCCTTTGATGAAGCTGATCAAGAAGTCTACAAAGCGCGCTCCCGCCAAAACTTGCGACACGTGCTACGAGGAGGAGCAGAACTCGGCAAACGAGATGCTGGAGCGCAAGATCTGTGAAGAGATGGAGGCGTGCCAGCCTGGCGCCGCCTTCCTCGTGTACAACGACAACGACACGTGCGACCTTGTGCCAGTGACCCCCGACAACTTCTACGTACCTGTGCACTTCGCCCGGACTGAGGCCGGCACCTTCTTCTGGACCACCGTCTCCAAGACCGAAGCTGACTTCGCAGCAGCGCACTGCTACACCGAGTGCCAGACCGCGGAGCAGCAGTACCCAGTCCTCCAGGACCGCTGGGTGCAAGCCTAAACTGCAACTCAAAACTTGACAACAATCAGTGTCTTCCGTGAAACCAGTGCCTGCTCCGTTGGTTTCCGCAATCGTCTGTGATGTTAGCTTTAACTTAGTTCAAGGTGCCATATAGGGATAAGTTAGGATAGGCCTGCTCAATACTCGTGATAACTCCTCGAAAGCTTTAATTGTATTTTCGATAGTGTTTGTGATATTTTTTGAAAATATTTTGTATTGTATAAATTAATGTTAGGGAATTAGTGAGCTTAGCATTGTGATCTTCCTTATCGAGCTTTAATTGTTTTAGGGATTATTTATTGACGTTTTTTCGTTTTATATAATAATATACGAATTGAAATGAATTTGCTATCTTTTACTATGACTATAACCCATACCCTTACACACAAAACAAACAAACATACACAAAAACACACTCAATACAGTAGCAAAGTAAAACCGCAAGGTCCAGTACTAATAAGACGAGACAGAGTTGATAAAACCTACTTGGAGCTTTCTTGGTTTGTTTCGAACCAAAAAGTGGTCGGACGAGGTCGGCTCGCGCCAAGTCGCCCGCGCCTCGCTCGAGCCGGCACTCCTGCGTCGCCTTACTCGGAGAGCAACATTTCGTGCGCGCGCGCACGTGCAAGCCTGAGGCAAAGCTACCGGACTTTTAATGGTCGCTTTTTTAAGACGCCGCACTTAACTCTCTTGTTTTGAACTGTTATTTATTTTATACAATTAGGCACGTACTGTTGGTTGGTGTTACATAAATGCTGGTCATAAATTTTAATAGTGGCTAGTCCGGAAATGTATTTACCTTGCTTATTAGGCTTATAGTTGGGAGATAAATGACTTGAGTATTATATCTGTCGGTTTAGAGTTAATATAGATTGACGTTTATCAGTATTAAAAAGGTTTGAAAGTATTTAGAATGTATGGAATTGGAATTTGGAGTTTTCTTAAATATTCGCATAGTTGTATGTATTTGGTATACATTGTAATGACAGATCGTATTAAATTCAGAGCAGAGTAATAATATAATTTTATTATTTATCAAATAAAACCTTAAAAATAAACACAATTAAATGTATATATTTAGTAGAAACCACAAAAAAACACAGAAACCTTAAAATAAGTCAACAAAAATATTCAACAGAAATCTAAAAAACAAAATCCCATTAGTCTATGTATGTAACATTTACGATCATTAACGACCGCGCCAAGACAGGCACGTCTCGATACAGCCTCCGTAATAAACACCCACATCGCACATGCATTATACATCGCATCAACAGAACCACTTTCATTATTCATGTAAAAACCTTCAATTTAAAACCAGCACCTTACATAGTAGTCAAGACGTTAATAACAGAGTCTCCAAGCAAAACCACGTACACGCATCTCTCCGGCGAAAAAAATGCATAAAAAGATATAGTTAAAAGCCAAACCACCCCGGAGACAAGTTCCAACCTGTTTCAAAAATCGAACCTCCGAGCAAGTTTGAACAAGTTCGAAAAGTAAAAAAATCGCTCTATTTAAATTCAGAATGCATTGTGCAATCAAATAATAGAGATAAAGAAATGCGATGAACAATCGATTTGGCACAATGAGAAGATTATTTATGCAGAAAGCACGTGCGTTTTTGAAAGCACTACGAGAATGCATTTACTATGGTAGCCATTCATTTATTGTTAGTTAACTTTACATTTGTTAGTAGTAAGAGAACAGTGCGATAAAAGAAGCTACTATGCAGATCTATTCTTATTAGGTCACGTGCAAATACATAATTAAAATTAACAATAAGGTGAAGAATAGCGGATTCCATCAAATGAAAAAGAAAACCTCATGAAACACGTGTTAGTGAAAACCATGCAAAATTTGAGTTATTCCGTTCTGATCCCCAAAAACTGATCCCCTAGAAATTAAAAATATATAACAGGGCATCGGTTTGGGGATCAGAGTGGAACAACTCCAAAATTTTCGTCGGAAAAACAAACGAATGCAGAATTTACATGCGAAACAGGAAAGCTTTTGAAAATGCATAAAATATACAAGCAAAAAGCATAAAACTAAAAACAATTCTAAAAACTGTACATAAAATGTTAGTATCAAAGAGTTAGTACAAAGTACGCAAGTCAGCTAATTTTACAAGCTTTATTATTTATAGCATGCTACACAAATACAACGTAAGTCCATAGGAAATCTATAAAAACAAATGAAAATCAAGCTATCATACGTTTTTAGTCAAAGCAAAGAAGTCGAAATATACCTAAATGATAAACAATCTGCCATGCTGTTAGTAACTGACCAGTGTCAAAAAAATACATTAGCAAGATTCAAACTACCAATAATAAAAATCGCAAACGAATTAAAATACCAAAATATTGTTAGAGACAGTTATTCACACACAAAAACGATTAGTAGGCATTGTGCATTCTCTTTTTATCACCCGTGCAATATTCAACAACAAAAACAAGTTCGCAAAATATGTAAGTATCGTTATGCTATAAGACAAAATCATATTCGGATTTTCCGATATCTCGGAAAGTTTCAAAACAAATTAAATCTGTATTTTCCGTAGCTTCCCGATTTTAGTAATCCGGCATTACAATTACAACCTGCCGCCAGCCACTGGTTGAAAACCCAGTCACTTGCTGGGATAACCCTAAATGGTTACTGGGAAAGTCTAAGTTCGATAACATACAAAATCAAAGATTAATGTAGCGTAGACCGGGAATTAGTTAGCCAAGAGAAACCCAGATCATTACAAAAATAATGATCGCGTCTCAAAACGTAAAACAACGCCTAGAAAGATGTAAGATAACATAATAAAATCATTAATGTCCAGCATACCTTTAGTACTTATAAAGACAACTTGCAATTTTGCAATTAAAAGACCTTTTCATCTCTTAAAAGCCCATTCAGTATCAATAACAAGCCAACTGTAATAATTTGCATCTAAAGCTTTGCACAATTCTGTTCACGTCGCGCTAAACGACTTAAACCAGATATGCTAATTGCTGCTATTGATTAAAAAGTGCCCAGCGTGAGGTACCGCTAGCCCAGTCGTCATAATTACCAGAACAGACCACTACAAGATCTATAATACGCGGGTAGAGATAGCGAAGTGGTCCGGTGTAATAATACCATACGCGCTCGAGCGACGGATCCGTGAGAAATTTCGGCAGATGTACAATTCCTTGACGCGGTACGACGAGTGAACGCTTATCTTTTTTTTTCTTTTTCCAGTTTAATAATACGGCGTTCTGTATCGACGTTTCGAGGCTCGTTCGTGACTCATCGACGCATTGTTACCTTATGCACGTGTTCGATGCGTCGGACGCTCGGGTTAGAAAGGATTTTTTGCAACCCTTATTTCGAATTCCGCAACTCTTGCAAAATTTGGGTTAAGTTTTTTTTTCGTTCTAATTTCTTTTTCTTGTACACGTGCATGACCATTGTTACTTTTAGAAGAAATTGGCGATTTCTTTTGTCATACACGTGCAGAGATTTAGGATTGAGGAGAAGGGTCATTCTGTAATTGAATCGGACCGCATGGCGTGTTATTAGTCCGTAATCATTATGATCTATAGCTAATTGAAGATTGTGCTTGGCGGGAGAGTTAATTAGTTTCCAATTACAATTAAATTGCTGTTAGGGAGCTGCGATGGGATTGAGGCGATAAAGGTAATTAGAACGGAATATAAAACTATTTCACGGGACTATTATCTGGATATAACGGTAGTTATTTCTGGATATTGTTTTGGTATATATAGCGAAGATGTTAGAAGGATGAGACAGTGGTTTACTGTTTTGTTGCTGTTTTATAATGTTATTTGTTATTACAACTAACTAAAATTGTGCAGAAATTACCGCAGATAGCTTACAAAATATAATCCTTGCGAATTTATTTCATTTCCTCTAGACTTGGATATTACCAATGGATAACACAAATAGCTTAGATAACCAGGAAATACGTGCAAAAATTAAAAAAAAATACCGCAAAGACAACACTACCATACAGCCTTCGCTGTTCAAAGCTAAGTCACATGATAAAGCGTAGAACAGAAACGTGGAGTACCTAAAACACCTGTGTAAGTGAGCCGGGTATACACCGGCGGGTGATATCATCCAGTGGCTGTTTGTTCAGATGATGGCGCACACCACACACTGATCGTATCAACAAGTACTTGCGTCAACGATGAGCAATAAGGCGATGTTTTGAGGACAAGCACGGTAGCATTTAAGGTGTGGTGCGGACTGCGGACATCAGACTTGTGCAGATAATAAATTACAGAAATATAAAATTTTAATATTTTTTCTGTTTATCTTGATGTGTATGAATAATTTTAGCTAGTTGCATAGTCTAAGCCCAAAGTTCTTCGACGACAGCCAGTCTAAGTTTTGGTCAACTATCTCTGGCTTTACTTACACTTTTAAGCATTTAATGCGAAACCATGCCCTGCAATGGCTAGAATACTAAACAAAATATATTTAATTCCTAGTACTAAATTCTACCATGCATTAGTAGTACAGGCAGTTAGTTCACACTAGATAAAAAGAAAAAGTGACCATAAACTCAAGAAAAAAAAACAACGTTCCATTTTTTAAATGTGTAAAGGGCTTTCGTTGCATGAGTATGCGTTAACGGTTATATTCATGCAAAGACAACATGCAATAGAGCTTACTGTGGGTCATGGTTTAATTAAAGGGAATGGTTGGTAAACCCTCTTGTTAAGACTAATTGCGTTGATGATGACAAATATTGACTCCTAACCTTTTGAGCAAGGAAAGTTTTTGTGATAGTTGAATGCAAGCTAAGTTTGCAGCCATGATTTAAGTTTACACTACAGACTACATACAATTAATAACATTACTATGAAATGATATGTATAATTCAGAATTATAGGCTTCCAAAACATAATACTAAATCAAAAAGATCTCTATTTACATTCAACTTAATTACTTATTTTACAATTTACAGACTGAACACTTTTAGGTAGACTTAATAAAGACAACAATGATAATGTATTTTTCTCCTACAGATTACTGACATAGTATGTTAGTATCTACTAAAATCTAGTCTAACAAAACGGGTTTCAAAAAAAGTAACCGTAATTCCGTGACAAATATGCTTTTTAGTGACATTTAAAATAATGCTTAAGTAAAGACGAATTTCACTAAAACACTAAACGCGATCAACACATCACATTTGATCCAGTTTAAGAGCTGTCACTGTCACCATTGCAATGTAAAATCGCGTTCAATTTCTACGACATTCGGCCTTAGTAATTACATCGCAGTATTTCTCCTTAGTGCTAGCAAACAGAGTGACTCATGGACGCCGCACTTATGAACGACACACGCCATTAATTGCACAACTGATACAATTCATTATGTGCTCTCTACTTCAAATAATTCGCTATTTACTTACATACATACTTATTATATGAGTCACGTTAAGAGCAGTCATGGTGGCCTAATGGTAGAGGCTTCGACTTTCAATGGCCTGTGTGTTTTTTTAAATTTATTTAATCATCACTGCTCTCAAAATGAAGGACAATTTTATCATCATTAGATTAGATTAGATTAGATTAGAATATAATTTATTGTACACCAAAATTAATAAACAGGATTTTACAATATTGTTAAATGTAAGGGTACAACCTCGCCTTTTCCTAAGTATATTGGGGTCGGCTTCCAGTCGAACCAGATGCAGCTGAGTATCATTATTTTACACGGAGCGACTGCTTATAGAATGGAGGTTCTATCGGTTCGACACCATGGTAATGGTTGTCAGACTTTACAGAGCTTCTGACTGAAGGAAAGTAGTATGCAAATAAAATATGGAAGACTTACGACATCAACAACCCCGTATACCGTACTCAGACTAAACTAACTAGCCAACGAGCTCACCATAGAGTCTTATAGAAAATAGTATAACTGACTTCGAATGGTGAATGAAATCTCACTCCCTCTCACTAAGTCCTATCTCACTATCTCTTCATCGCTGAGACCCCTAGAGGCATACTATGACATTTTAAAGCCAGAGTAGGTAAGTACAGTGAGGGGACGAGGCGGCACTAGACAACTTGTATAGCTCTGTCTCTTTCCTACACTGGAACTACTCTGGCTTCAAGTGGTCATGGTTGGTCACCTGTTCCCACGGTTGGGCAGTATTTGAATTACTTGTAATTAAAATACGTAATTGAAATACAAATACGTATTTTGTATTTGTATTTTAAATACTTAACGAAAATGTAATTTGTAATTCGTATTTCAAATACCTGACGATGAAGTATTTTGTAATTAGTATTTCAAATACATGAAGTTCCAAAATACATTTTGACAAAATACATTTAAACTAAATTTACCTTCACTGTAGTCTCTGCAATGATGGTAAAGCAGCTAATTAGCACTGCACCTGTTACGTACTAACGTCAGCACATCAAGCCTCCTATCACAATCCGTCAAATTTCCTCAACAGATTTTGAAAATTATTGCAATAGTGGAAGATCATTTTTTTATTGATAAAATTTGACAGATCCGGGCAGGTCGATCCGCTGGCGTCTTTACACTGACATTCGACGTAATTATTTTTTTTGCATTCATAGCATTTTTTTTTTTTTTACTTGGTAAAATCATCAAATGAGACCTCCCACCCCGGGCAGGGTGAGAGGTACTGTCAGACTTGTACTGACTAAAATCCACGGTGTCCTTCAATAGCCCTTTATGTTCCGGGGTCACGGTGATGGTATAAGACCCGCGACCCCGGCAGGCTTTAGCCCTCTGAGAGGGGGCCTCGTCATTATGCTGACGCTCTTTGAGGCGCGCGTGGAACACGACGCGCCGTCGACCCGGGCATGGTCCATGTTCGGGCGGCGAGTTGCCCTTTACTCGCCGCTCGCATGCCCGCGCCTACGGTGGCCGGAGATCGTCTTGCGACGTCCGACGCCGTGGGCGTCCACCACTGCGGGTGGGGCGGAGGGAGGACCTTGTCCTCTCTGTCACGCGGCCCGCCTCCTTCTTCGCGAGCATGACTGCTTCGCAGAAGGAGGCGACCGCTTCCCACTGCATTCATAGCATACTATGAATGTAGATCAAAGTTGGCTAAAAAACCGCGAAAACAAAAATTACGTCAAATTGCGAACTTTAAGCTAATAATTTCCTCTACTTTTCAACCATTCAGCCCATGCTGATCTAAATTATTTATTTTGTCATATGTAATTAGTATTTTGTATTTCAATTAAAACTAGCTAAAATACTATATTTTGTATTTTATATTTCAAATACCTTACTCAAAGGTATTTTGTATTTTAATTACTTGCGATAAATTATTTTGTAATTTGTGTTTCAATTAAAGCAAAGCATGTATTTTGCCCAGCCCTGCCTGTTCCACTTACTGCTATCTGAGTATAAGCCTTCTCCCTTTTGTACCAAATTTCCTTGAACTTTGGTAGTCTTAACCAGGTTTTACTCTCAATCTTCTGTCTCAAAATTGCAGCACTGCATATAACTTGCTGATTACATTGTATATCCGTACCTAGATACATACTAAGTATTACATGAGTCATGGTTACAGTGTGACTCGCCTTTTTATTAGCAGTTTTAGTTGCGAGATAACTAGACCACAGTGAGATATTAAATCCTGTATTGAGTAAAGCATGATGAGCGCGCTTGCTCAAGATTGTTTTAAGAAACTTTTGGCAAAAATCCTAGCAGATGATAATTCCCAAAACCCGTTAATCCGTATCAATATTTTGACTGAGTAAAGCCTGATTGATGAGTTGGTATTACAACGTGCGTGTTGGAAAGCAGGTTTAGATTGAATTTAAAATATTAGATTACAAGTTCTTAAATTCCACTTATTATAAACTAACTAGGTACGTACTATTTGAGACTTAAACGTCTTTATAAAAGTGAGTTACGTGTACTAATGCACATTCTAGTATGCACTACAACAGTGTTAGGACGCGGACGGTCTTTGAAATGTCGTACAATATTTTTACTCATAACTACTGTAAGACATCTTAGTGTCTTTTAGTCCACTAACTTCACAATCACACGTCACTTTTTAACTTTAGCACTTCACTTTTAACACTAACATTCACTTTACTAACACTACACATTTTCACAGCACTACACTACAAACTTTTTTTAAAAGCACTAACATTCACATCACTAGACATTCCAATTTCAAATCACAGAGACAAGGTCCCGTTACTTCCTGGTCGATGGCCCTCAAATAACTGAACATGAAATTGTAACGTACACGTTATATACAGGAATCACCCTCCAAATATTGCAATATTTCCCACGGAATGAATGCACTCTGACCTGAAGACATTGTCTGCGAATCTATTGTCTTGCAAATACAAATACTTCCGAATTCCGACACCCCTGTCTGTTTAGAAAGGGAATCTGTGCCGGTTAGTTCAGCGATGGCGCCATAGATGGCTCTGGCTTGAGAATGTTATAAACCTCTTTGGTGTAGATTCTTTTTTCAAATTATTTTACTGTTAGATTTTTTTTCTTTTTTTTTTGGGAATAGCTTGAAGTAAAATTCGTTCAAATATTAACTACTAAATATTTTCCTCAATTTGATTTATGTTAGTATACTTTCGAATAATATTGTTTCTAAAATTATTTAAACATCATTACTTATTCTACTGCCCCCCAAATAAAGTTAATATAAAATATTCTAAAATAAGTCTCATAGGTAACTAAAATTATTTCATACCGCAGAGCCTCATTACCATACCAATAAACCAACAGACAAAAATACACAGAAAAACACATGTGTGTGCATACGAAAAACAAATTAAAGTCACACTTAGGTAAAGCACAAACAACTCGATAAAATTATGATATCATGAGTAAAGTATGTGTAAGTACAACAACAACGCGGCACGGGCGGCGCACGCGCAGCCATTTACTTAACAATTAGTGTGACAATGCCTTAATAGTGTATTGTTTCGTTGTTGGTTGTTGCTTGAAATAATATGCTCTATAATAGTTTTTTGATGAAAGTAGTAACTTACGTAAGTAGTACTTAGTTAAAGTGATTTAGATGTTGTTATCACTCATCGTTAAAGTATTTTGATAGACCTAGGATATGCCCCTTTTTGATGTGGTAAAATCATCTGTCAGAATCTACTGACTCAAAATCCACCCTGTTCCTTCAATTGCCTTTACCGTTCTAGGATCAATGTTAGCTCTAGGCAATTACGCAACCACCTAGAGGATCACATAAAAAGGTAAATTAATTCGCGGAATTGAGTAGGTATGCTGAAATCATGCCTTTCACCATATTTCAGTTTACTTCAATTATTCATTCCTGAAATACCTAACTTACGTAGAAAAGACAAGTTTGACTTGAAGTCAAATATTCAATGATGTAGGTCATTGAATATTTGACTCGATTTTTTTTTCTGAATGAATAAAACCTTGCGAATTTTCACATTTTCTTTTGAATTTTATTTTTAAACGAAAATGTAAATGTTCCTGACACGTGTCAGAGCAAACAATATGGTGACCAACCACATGACACAAATCACACAACTATAATTAGACTGCCCACAATCCACGCTCTAATAATCATCAAACAGTACAAACAGACCATCGACATAAAGTAACTCAATAATTTTGTTAATTGGCAATCATGACACGGTTTCACATGGCAATGTATGTAGACGCCCGGTGTTCACTCGAGCGACCCGTGGGAACGACGACAGTTGCGCGCGCACTACCACCTGCCCCCCGCCTTAAAAAACATACTATTCCGAAATTCAAATTCGGAATCGCTCGACCTTGGTGTTTTGAACTTCTTTTTTTGATTTTTTACTTTTTTGTGTAATGTGCTTTGTAATTTGATTTTAGAGGATGGAGCGGGATTGATTTTGTCTATGGGTCAGTGAAAAACAAGTAACAGCTTTGAATGGAGTTAATTCAGTATTTTAATTTGCAGTACAACTGAATTAATAATAAGGACTATAATTTCAGGAGTAAAGTAATTATTTTATCGCTTAGTCACTATTTTATATTTGTACTGCTTACCTATCTTCTATACCTTCTATAACTTCAATAGAGAGGTACCAATTTGCAAAAAAGCGACATAACAGTTACTAATCCGCAATTTCTAATTACAAGCTTGACAGGCTACCTAGTAATCTCATCATCAAAAGCAACAAACAGCCTTATCACACAACCTAAAAAAAACCGGTAGACGTCGTCGCATTATACCGGTTTCTTATCTCTATTTACGGGAGAGCATCATCCTATAGATCCGCTAAGTCCGAGAGTTTTTTGTGCACGCGTCACCGTTGATCACGCGTAAGTGCAGCCAGCGCGCGCCATATGTCGCGTGGATCGTGGGAACGGATCCTCGCGTAAAACGCAATGTGTGTTAGTCTCAACTGTCGTCACCCGGCCCCGACCCACGCGATCCAAACACGAATTTGTAAACAGGCCCCATAAAGCTCAATTTCCAAAAACATTTTGGTTTCTTTCTTGATGCCAATGCCATGCTAAATTCTACTTTAAAAACACGAAACTTGAATAACAATTTGAATGAGTTCGGTAATCTGATGTAAGAAACTTTTTATGCACATGCCCCTTATTGATTGAATGTGTATTATGATTACTCACAGGGCAACTATGCGTGAAAGCATTATTTGGATAATGAAGTGTTTGTTTTTAATTACTACATTCGTCTAGAACATTGCCTGTTACATTTTGGTCAGATAATAGAAAACAATTTTTAGAAAGAAGTTAAGTTTTCCTGGGAAACGAAGTCCACAACTAACTTTATAGTCATAAGAACATTCGATTCGCGTATCCATGTTTTAAACAAGTTATTCTACTACTAGAATACAAATAATTAACAGAAAAAATATATAATACCGTTCCTATTCGCTTGTCACACAAAATATCGCCATAATAATAGAGAGAAAAAAAGATCAGGGGAAGACGCGCGCAACTGGCGCGAGCGATCGTGGGAACGCGACCAGTTTTCAAATATAGAACGCCTTAGAAAAGGTGCAATTCCTTTTTTGTTCGAGTTTTTATATTAATAGTGGTCTTGCAACGCGAATGGATTTTGAAATTGGAACCCGTATGTTTAGGGGTATTTGGAATGTGTTTAGCGAAAAAAAAAAGACGCGTCTCTTGATTGATTTGGGTATCACTTCAGCGATGACGTGAAAATATTGTTAAGTACTTGACATAAATGTTGCTTATTTAATTTGTGCATGCGGATTTCAGCATATATTTCCAATTCTTCTACTCAAACTCTCTACAAGCTAAGAGTTTTATATCTTACATTTAGCTAAATGTGTTGTCGCCATTTTCCACGCCTTTGCAAAAACATCAATTACTAAAATAATGGGAGACACTCAATTCGCAACAAAACTAGAAAAGACTCATCATATCAGTAAGTTGCTATCAGTTCATTTAATTACATTTTACAAAAACGTTCCATGAATTTCCACATTTTGGAAAACCGAGGCTTTTCGTTTTTTTTTTTTCATTTGTCAAGCATATAAAGCCGCGAACATGTAATGGACAAACAAAAAGTATCCAATAAGATTCCCAAGCACTATGACGTCAATCAATTCACTTTTCAAACGACTCACACTTAACCCTAGAAATGGCGCGCATCTGCCGGCACAATAGCGTACCCCTACATTATGCCGGCACGTATTTTTTCTTGACCTCGATCGGCCTTTATGCCCAAGGGGCGAACCGTGGGAACGATCTTGCACAATCCCTTTCCTTGGCCATATGCGACAGAAAAAAGTGCAATTATTTATTCCCCCTCGAAGAAAAGGGGAGTTGTGAGAACGTGACCTAACAATGCGCTTCCTGGCTTACGATACATTCTGTTCATAAAAAGGACATGTGATTCTAGTTCTTAATACTTAACACAAACGTGCGAAGTTGCGATAACACACGTACACATTTTGATGTTTTACAAATAGTCTCGAATAGTTACTTTGGTATCGATTTTTGACCGAATATCTACTCTATATCTTGAACGATTTGGATCGATTTTCGCTGTACGGAATGGTTTCTTACGTTGTTTTCTCTGTAATTTATGGATGGTTTCTTTAGTATGGAGTAATGTAAGCTGTGTGTACACTGAATAGCATTACGCGTGACCTTTAGATAGTCGATTGTATGAAAATGATAATCGATCTCGCTCCGTTAGTTATTCGATTCTTTTGTGATTTTCTCGCGCACACGCGTAGGAAGCGTATTGTTGTTATTTTCACATCGGCTTCTATGCGTTGGTTTTTTAAATTATTTTATGTTTTTAAATTATGGTTGGATAGTTGCGATGTGAAATCATGGAGGAGCGAGTTCGTGCGTTAATTAAAGTGTGATTGTGGTGTTGATAGCGTGTAGTACAAGTAGATAAGGGTACGGTACTGTGGCCGCGGTGTAAGGTGACGCTATCGTGGGCTGTGGGCGCTATTAGCACAGTATAGTAATGAGAGCTACCAGCTACTTATAAGGCAGGACGTGAACCGTTGGCTAATCTTAACAAATGAACGTCTCCTCTTACGTCCTAGTATTTATCAGATTTTCTCTTATGGCGTTGTTGTAAGAAGTTGTTGGTCATTAGTATTGGTCGTCATCAATTAGTAGATACTTACGGACGTCTTGGTACTTAGAAATTTCATATAGACAGCTTTGACGTTTACAGAACTTATGGTGCTCCTTGGTCTATCAGTCGCAATCACCACTGATCATGATCATGAAGTCACTGGATTTGATACTCAGATCGGTAATCACTCATCAGTGTTATTCGGTTTTCCCATCAGGAATTTGACAGTAGCAACTGCGGAATTTGATTTGAAGCAGGTCCGCTTGATAGGAAGTTCGGTTACTAAGTTCAACCTTACATGACATGGAGCTTATATAAAATGTATGCAGAACGCATAACACGTCAAAAAGCAGTAAGTATAAAGTCTATCATAATTGTTAATCAGAAACATAACACAGCAAGGAAGAAACATTTCGTGTAACATACCAAATTGAAAAGCAAAACATTAACAAAAGAACAATGTAGCATCAAATTAAAGTACTTTGCATCGCTTCCGCTGATAGCGGCGCCTGCGACGGCGCACGCGCACACCGAGGTCGTAAAAGACAAAGTACAAGCGAAATGTAATTGTGACTGTATTTTAAATGAACATAATTGAATTGAAAATTGCGTGGCAAAAAAGACAGGAAACGTAAAGTTTAGTGAAAAGCTGACAGTGATGATGACGAAAATTAGAAAAGTATTTAAAAAGAAAATGGCCAACATAAATTAAGATCACAATAATAACAGGCTTTGACCAGCAGTGGGACACTACAAGCCAGTAATGAAAGTAATCAGACAGTTCAACAAACGAATTTGTAGATGAAGAGACGCATTATATTGTTAAGTGATAATTACCTAGCCGGGGTCGCGGGACTTATACCATCACCGTGACCCCGGAACATAAAGGGCTATTGAAGGACACCGTGGATTTTAGTCAGTACAAGTCTGACAGTCCCTCTCGCCCTGCCCGGGGTGGGAGGACTCATTTGACGATTTTACCACGATTAAAAAAAAAGTGATAATTACCTTCGCTATTGTTTCTTTTTTATTTACTAAATAAATGTGCAACAAAAGGAAAACTATCCCAAATCTTAATAGGCCAGTGTATCAAAATTACTCTCCAGTCTATAAAAGAATACAGATGGACACCGCGGTACTTACCTCAAATTCCAAAAATTCCTATAACATCCAACATCCTCTTACATAATCCTAACCAACACTGCAGTTTAAGACATCCGCGTTTGAAATAACTTAATGATACCTATTCCATGAAATAGCCGGCGTGTGTTGAAGTATTCATGACGCCTGCAGAGTCGCACGCGCATGTCTCGGGGTCAAACAGCACGCGCTATGTATGCGTGCGCGCAGATCTTAGGTGATTGCTATCTCCTTTACATAATCATGACACTTAAATTACAGTTACTAACATAAAAGCTTTGGATTCTCCGCTAACGGGGTTGGATTGTAAAGTAAATTAAGTCTTTTTAGCTGAACGGTAAAAGACACGTGTCCTTAAAGATGTTTTTCCTATAAATAAAATTATCCGAGTAAATTGTTCTCTATTCTCTGACTAGTATTTGTTCTTGACTTTTTCCCTAACTGCAATAACGGCTATCTTTCTAATCCTCAACATTTCTCGACTCCATCATGAATATAGATGCGATTCTATAAAACGCCACAATCATTAATCCTTAAGCTCGCCAGCCATCCCTTTTTCTTAACAGTTCTACACTCCATAACTCTCCTTATATGAGTTATGGTAGGTATTCTATGAAATAAGGCTCGCCTTTCTGTTTATGGCAGCGGAGTGTCATGCGCGGCGCTTGCGCACACGCGCTGTCGCAGTCGAGAGTCGCAGGGTCGCACGCGAACAATGTCACGAGTCAGGAGAACACACGCGACCCGCGCATTGCGCGGGTTAACTTTTAGCATTGTTGCCGTACTTATGGGCATAGTGCACGTTCGTTTTGTACTTAGAAAAGTTGAATTTTAGAGTTGTTGGTATTCTGTTTTCGAATTAAGAAGTGAAGTAGCTTAATGCAATCGAGACGGATTGTTTTTTTTTTTTTTTTAAATGAGCTCCTTTAATTTTTCTCTTTGGTGTAGAGGTCCAATTAATGGAACAATATAGTTGAAACAGACTTTTATTTAGGAGCAGACTCTTCGTACAATAATAGAATTAGTCTGGGAGGAAGTTATAAATCACCCGTATAGTCTGGTCTCGTTACATAAATCACCAAATAGAGATCACTGATAAATAAATTAGGACTGATATTTCGTTTCTGCTTGCATATAAATCAAGAGAAAACTGCAATATTTGATGTAATCCTGTTTTCCTTTAAAACGTAAAGATTTTTTTGTAATTAAAAACCAACCTTCCAAAAGAGGAATTAAAGTACAAAAACAATACCGTGAATTTTAAAAGCGACTAGTGTCTCTAGTAATGGCCTTCCGTGTTTAAAAGCGGCGCTTGTTAAACCTGCCAATTTGTTTAAGGAAGCCGTGGTCAGAACTAACAGCACAAGAAATGCACCCATAAAAGGAGAAACTGGTGCTCTCAGATAAGCAAGGCAACAAAACACGAGAAAGTTGGGAACAACGACATTCTAGCACTGGACTACATTAGTTGACAACGATTGCCTTACTGTACTTGCCACTTGCCACTATACTTGCTACTATACTGGCTTCTGGGATTTCTCCTCCGCCCACATTTGACAAGCCTCTAAATTTTGCACAATCACCTCGATTAATTATTGTTTGAAATGCTGACAGGTAGCCTGATAATCTAGACTGGACAACATGGCTCCTTGTTGCGCAACCTCATCGGTTGATCACCTTTCTGTGCATTCTGATCACTAGATTGCATATAATTTTAGTTCTCATGTCCTTTCACTTTCATGTTTGTCTCTATGATAAGCTGTCCAATCAAGTGAATGATTGAAGTGTTGACCGTCACTACAAGCACACTTTGTCAAAGCTCTTGACTTTCTTCGTGCTGTTACTTCAACATTATCGCTCAAAAGTCAGTCTAAAGTCCAAGAAACCAGTGAAAGACTTGGCATTTTCTCCACTTTCATTGCTTTAAACTCTTCAAATAGCATTTTGCAATTGGAACGTGCTGTGCGGGCACTTTATTTCATTGGCACGAGTGTCCGGAGTCGAATCACGCGCAGCGGGCGGGAAGGCGCGCGCGGGGCATGCTGAGGGGCGCGGGAGGCGCGTCTGGCTCGAGCCCGACCGTGGGAACGATCTGCCTTTAACGTGTCGCACGTGCTCGAGACGCTACTACCGCGGCCGCGAGAGTAAACGAGACGCACAGCGCGCCGCCCACGATCGAGACAAGGACGCCGCAACAATCTACATTCAAATGAAAGCAAAAAAAAATAATACGACAATAAAATAACGAGAACCAACAATAATTTGTGAGCGTTCGAAATTCAAAGCGTGAAAGGGACAGAGGCCAGTATTATTTATTCGAAAGTAAGAACAAAATTGTAATGGAGACGTTGATTTATCAGCGAGGTGTTGCCGGCCAGACTCGTCGCTACTGTATTTAAGAGCCGTTTGTTATTTTGCAATTGCGGCCGACACGAGAGCCATGATTACAATGAAATAAATTGGTGGTGAGTCGTTTATTAGCTGTCTGTTAGTGTGATAACTTGCGGCTATTTTAAAACGGTCGTTACAGAGAATTATTGAATAATAACAGCCTTTTTGCTTGATTTAACATGACGTAAACAAGGAAGGCCATAAAAAATACCTCCTTGGTCGACCTTTGGCACGCCATGTGTTTTAGCATGTGGCGTGAATCTCGGCGAAAGGTATCGGCTAGCGGAGGTCGGGTTACAGGCCAAACGGCCACATTTGGCGGCCACACTGGCTCTGGGGTTGGCCAAATGCTGCAAAAAGCCAGTCATTGAGGTCCGTCGCTCATTGAGCCGTAAAGCCGCTCCTGGAAATCGTGACCTTACGAGATTTATGAGTAGTTACAGACAACATGTGGTGCGACATGTAAATTCGAGGACGTGGCTAAAGTGTGAATAAGGACATGTCCTATTTTGGTTCTGTGCAGAACCAAAATAAATGAGATTCAGGTATACTAATTGGTTAATGGCAATAGGTACCCACTACTATATGACTCATTCACAACTGGCGAAATGAAGGTGTACTATAAGGTACACGTCTTCAAAAAAGTGCAGAATCTAGTCGTATAGTAGTCGTAAAGCAGTATAACAACAGCAAAAGCAAAACCTAAGTCCTAAGCCAAACCAAAGCGTGCTAAAAACAAAACCACCCTCGAAGTAAACAAAGTATAAAGTGACGTAACATAAGAAGATGTTTTTGTTAAAATCACTGTAACACGAGAACCTCATCCGGTCGCCAACCCGATTTAATAGACTGACCTACACGGTTGACAATCTCTGGCGAGCAAAAACTGACCACACAACACACAGGCGAAAGAAAACTTTAATGAAATGTACACAGACTTGAATTTTGTATATTGTCTTTCTCGGGTGGACCTAAGGTGACCAGACGACTCACAAAGGAAAGAAAGTCTTAGCGAAATAAAGATAGAGTAGGAATTTGAAGGGTGGATACTAATAAATGAAGGATGAGCAATTTTTATTGTTAATTCAACTATAGAATTCAATGGTTTGAACGTAACCAAATTGCGAACATCCGGGGTGTCTATTGATGCACTGGCTATTCTATTTCTATTGGAGAAGATGAACAGCATAACAAGAAAATTACATCGTCTTTTGTTGAGCCGTTTCGGAGATGTAGTTTGAAGTAATATGTAACATGATATTGCGGTACTTATTCCAAATTGTTGTTTATTTTTTTCCTTTTAAATCTTTCTAATATTTTAAATGCGTTTTTTTTTTATTGTAATTGTTATTCAGTCATGCCAGAACAAGTGAACATCCATGAAATTTTATACAAGATAAGATATAATAAAGATCGTTAGTACATGACATAGACAACTTCTATCTCAATTTTCATGCAGTTTTTTTTTTTTTTAACATGACCCCGCACTTACAATTACCCCTATATCGTGAGACAAGCAATAAACATTGAAACTCACAAACACCCAGACCCGAAACAACTAAAACTACTGGTAGATCATAAAAATGTTTGTTCTCTGCGGGAATCGAACCCGTGACACGCAGCGTAACAGTCAATCGATCAACCACTGCACCAGCCTTGCCAACATAATAACAACTGGTAATTAAAAAAGTAAGTAAACTATTTTAGTTGAAACAATGCAACTACTTATAAAACAGACGTCAATGCAAATTAATTATTACGATTCGCGTGTTAAAGTAAGTGAACTTTAATACAAATTTACATTTACTTAAGATTCTTGAAATAATCTAATCAATTAATTTGATTAAATTAGAATACTTTGTACCTATAACATCGCGACTTTTACCAAATAAATCAAATAAGTGAAAATTAGTGCCTAGCTATTTATATGGACACAACAACAAAGTGAGTTCCCCTTAACAGACGCTAAGTAAACGCAATGGACGTGCTCTTAGATATAATTTTACTGTTAGCAAATTAAGTGAGATGTAAATTGCTTATTAGCCTTTTAGGCTTGATTGCAATATAATTAAAAAAAATTAAAAAAAAAACAAAGTAAAATAATAAATCTTGTTTTGAATGACGAAAGTGTCATCCACACACTGCAACTAGTGTCGTAGGTCTGGTCAGTTAGAAACCGCAGCACTGGGAACGCATAGGGAAACTGAAGAAACAGAGAGTGAAATAACTAGACTGCCAGTCCCTTCCGCTCCACCCAGAGCAGTAGGACTCTTTTATTGATTTTCCAGCCCAAAGGGGGACTTTTTAGAATATGAGTTCAAAGTTAGTTATAATAGATTACTATTATTATTGTTTAAAACGGGATAGTTATCATGTTATTAATTTGTCTTGATTGATAATTTCGGGTGATTTTAGTATATTAGTTAAATATGTAGAATATAATACATAGGTAACTAAAGCTAGAAATATAAAAATATACATTTACAACTAAACTTAAATAAAAATAAAAAACCTAATTTAACAAAAACAAAAACACAAAAGGCAGAGACACTTAGGCCTCAAAGTACTCCTCCGCATCGCTGTCATCCGGAAACGTGCCCAGAAGACTGGCAGCATTGCCATTTTTACCCATTGACTACACCAAAACACTCTAATTATTATTATAATCCTTTATCCATTTTTAAATTCATTGTGTTTTTATATTCTAAAAACATCAAATTATAAAAATAAATTAACTTCCTCAAATGTCAAACCGTTCTCAACCTTGAAATCGCCGTGAATAAATTATACGGAAAATGGCGAAAGAAAACATAATGTTTTTATCGTGATAAAATTATCTAATGACTCCTCCCACCCAGAGAGGCACTGTCAGACTTGTAGTCTGCCTAAAATCCTCAGCGATCCTTCAATAGCCCTTAAAGTTCCAGGGTCACGGTTACTTGATGAGGTAGTCCCACAACCATGATAAATACCTAATGTGGATACTAGAATAAGTAAAAAAAGACGTGTCATTTTACCAATCAGAGCTCGTTGCCTATTTTCTTCCCAAAGAGAGTACAGGCCTACTCTATTTGGGAGGGAATAGAGGTACCCGGGTCTAACAGGATTAACTAAGCTAAACTGATTGTGTTTAAGTCAAGTCAAGTCAAATCATTTATTTCAATTAGGCATTAAATTTAACAAAAATGAGGAAAATCAAGCACTCTTTCAGCTCTCCTCTCCTTGAACACAAACCTTGGAAGCCGGGAACTAAGATGCTGAATTTGCAAAAACAATAATTATAAAAAACTTTCTGAAATCGATCCCTTATCTTTTTCTTTTTTTTACTTGTCGTTTATAAGATTATTCGTACAGTACATAAACCAGGCGTCTCGTGGAACACATGTGGAGCACCCACAACTCTGATAATAACCACTCAGCGGGAACCCAGAACAGTCACACAGCGCATGACTTCATTTAAATTTAGAATACACTTTACCAAAGACTCATGTTATACCAAAGAGTTAGTCCATATTATGACATAAAAATACCAAAAATATAGACCTTTTGATCCCAAAGCGTACTTACTTAACACTCAATATATAATTAGACCGATCAGATCGTCATTATACCGTAATGCACCATCCAACCCTTTGGTGCATTACCTTTGACTCCAAATTAAGCGATCATAATACTTAATGGTATTAACAGCTTTCGCTGCCGCGGGCCGCAAGGTTAATATTATTAAAAAGTCGTTAGTTTCCATCATAATTATACTTTAAGTTTTTTTTTGTGGCAGAATTATCAAGGGTCAAGTTCATCTAGCATCGCAATACTCGTACTACGAAATATTCTGCTACACGTGCCCGCCAAAACATTACGAAATTTTCCCATAACATCCGTGTGTACAAAAAAATAATCAACATATAAATAAGTTAATTAACATAATATAATAACCAATTAATTGCTTTAATTTGCAAGTCCAAATAACAGCATAAATCTGCATCTAAATCAGCTTAAACTCGTAAATCGTAGCTCGTAGCAAACGATTACCGCGAAAATGAGGCTACGAACATTAGTTGCGTCCCAATATTGCGCTTTTTTTCGTAGCAACGGTGCTACGCGCTACGCTACTACGACATCTATCCCTCGTGCCGTCTCGCTCCAGCGTAGCTGCGTAGGCGCAGTGACGCACGTGCAGTGCACGCGAGTCGTGGCTCTCGCTCACTCCCGCACACTTCCTGCGCGCGCCTCCAGCCCGAGCTCGACTGTGGGAAAAGACGGCAGGTGTTATGCGGGATCGTGAACAACCACGCATTACCATTCACATTATTCAACAATAAATAATAATAATAAGAAGCCGTGGAACGAGTGGCGAGCACGCGCAACGTCCTCGCCGCGCCTCACATACTAATGGGTGACGCGTGAGTGTGTGTGCGTGTGTCTTAAGTAGTGTGAGTGTCTTATGAGATGTTAGTTGGTAGTGGACCAACGTTTTTTTACAGACGCTTCATGTGGGCGGGCGCACGTCACGGATTTAACTTTGGATTAACTTTCGTTAATTGTTTTGGGATACATTTTTTTATGTTCTGACTAATTGTTTTTTATGTACAACCATGTATCTGAATAGATTGACGTACTATTTTGTTGCGAGTTGCGTCAATGACGTAACGATTTAGTATTAATCGGATTAAAGTTAACTGATGTTAATTGAGTTGGATAATCCGCCTATAATACATCGATAATCCTCTTATACTCATCTTTTAACTATAGTCAAAATTATTTAATGAATCAAATATATAATGTGACAAATGATTACCAATAATTAATTAGGCATTAGAATATTATTTGTGGAAAATTGTCTACATTCATTGCTTTTAATAAAATACATTTTGGTGACTTGACGAACCATTCGAACAAAAAAGGCAAGCAGAAACAATTATCTCCCAACAATAATACGTATTTCAATAAATTTGTAATTCATTCATGTATCGGGCCTACTATAATTGCGTTTGCGCATGTCCGAGTGAACTCCAACGGTTACTAGCGCAATTCGAATAGGCCCGTCCATTCATGCGCCTGCGCAACTCGGCAATACACACGTTACCTATTCGGTCAGATCTTGATAGGTAAATTGCTCAATTAATGTACTTATAAGGTTTCGAATTAAAATGCAGTCCAACCTTTTAATCTTCAACAGTTACTTGTTATTTTGTATTGGAGACGTATTCCGTGTTTTGTCCTTTTTTTTGTTGAATTTTAATGTATCTGAGACGGTTAATAACATGTTTTGCGAATAGTTCGAGTAAAATAATTATAGTTTAATTTGCATGACATTCTTTAAGAAGAATAATGGAGAATTCCAGTACCGTTTTACTTTTTTCTCGTAAAAGCTATGACCATTAGCTTTATATGGGTTTTTCGCTATTACAAAATCCATAAAGGGCTAATGACCATCATCCATTACAAAATCCATCTTAATCTCTTATAGATCATAAGCGTTGTGTTCTACATATTTTGAAGCACGCATTCAATTAAAACATTAATCACTGTCGAAGTTAATTGAATATTCACCAGTTACTGTGACATTTAATTTAATGAATTTAATGATAAATTCAATTTTCGCTCAGGTTGCTCTCATAAGCAATTAGAGCAGTTTCAAATTTGCAGGTTTTTAACTTTCAATCTTAGTACCGAGATCCAATTTATAGGCGCCACTTTAGGTTTATTAACTTCCTTATTCTATAATCAATAAAGGTTATTTTCGAAGCAAAAATTTTATAAAAAATGGCTGTAATTAAGAATATTATGCGAAATTCCGTTGGATGTCGGTTCGTGACAAGAAATAAGAGTAAAATCACACGATCACTCATGCGTCGACAGCTTCACATAATTGAATATTTAATTCGCCATGTATGAGACTGGCCTTATTTAATGTCACGTTCGGCTAACAGTGGAATATTTATTGAATATATAATAATTGTTGAGTACTCTTAATACTACCTAGACGCATTATTTATGTTAGGCCGTAGAATCTGAAGATAATAATGCTGTTCTGAAAATCTGTTAGGCAGAGCCCAATTAATTTACAAATAATTACAGTTAAAATAAACTAAAGCCACACTACGTAAAAAGAGGGGCTTTTAAAGGTCAAATTATAAGGAAAATTATTTAAAAACGGATGAACACCTCTATTTAACAGACACACAGATCATGATATGTATAGTAAAAATTACACAGGTTTTATCTTGATTTTTATACCCACACATTTCTAGATTTCTATTCTGTACAATTTATTGATAATGTATATTGTTAGTCCTTTTCAATTAATTTGTCTTTCCTGGACTTCTTTTCTAAGCAAAATAATTTAGAGTATAAGTCACCCACTTTCTTCAATTAGTCCCCATGTCCATAGGATGTCCGGTCTTATTAAAAGGGACGTTAAAGTACAATTGCACAATTTGTTTACACAGAAGTTTATGATTCATACACATGTGTAGAGACCCAAACAAATTAATGAACCACAAAGTGGTACTTTGAAATATGCTCAAGTTTTTGTCTTACTTCATCGGATGAAGTGACTCTACGCCATCGCGATTTAGATTCTGTTTGAAGTTTAAATATTAATCGCAACAATTCAAGTCCTAAATCATAGTTAAAAAGACAGAAAACCACAAAAATGTCCGCTAAGATTTTCTACATCCACAATAGATAAAATATTATAGGAGATCTAAGAATAAATAACTAAATATCAATGACACAGTAAACATCCAAAAGTAGATACGTCATATCAACGTAACGGGCTATTGAAGGATCACCGTGGATTTTAGTAAGTACAAGTCTGACAGTCCCTCCCATCACACTTTGGGCGGGTGGACTCGTGTAATGATTTAACCACGATAAAAAAGGCAAGAAATGTTAAGCAAATTCATTACAAACATAAATAGTCCCAGCATTCTAATTATTATTAGAAATGACTGTATCACGAGAATTTGACGTAGCCTGTCAATTTATGACACTGACTGTATATTCCTTAAAAAATATGACAGCTTAGTAAAACCACACCTTAACAAACCACATTGAAAGGAGAATCGCAAGTTTGGCGACAGACGTGTTGATGGATGTCAGTCGCCTGATATCATCTGTTGATTATAATTAACGAGAAACGGTGAAATTAACGTTTCGATTTAACGTTACAAGAACGAATTGGTCACATAAATCTTGTTGTGTGATATAAACGGTTTTGTTATGTAAAGATGGAGAAACAGATTTATTTTTCTGTAATTTATAAATTAAATGAAAGTAGTATGTAAAGGAGCTTACAAAGTCTGAATAGTGAATTAATTAATTAGTCTGAATTAATTAAAATATCTATGTATAAATAAATCTAATTAATAAAATAATTAATATAAAATCTAATTTATAAAATATTAGACCATTACAGGCTCCAACTAAATAAGTTATTTGAAATGAAAATCTAATTTAAACAATTCAATAGCTGAATTTCTCTATCATAATATTAACGTGTAATTTAAAACAAAACTGCATAAAGAAGTTCCTTAACTTTTACCAATACATACAATGAGGGCTCATTTGATGATTTTACCAGGTAAAAAAAAGGCGTACACATAAATAGCCAGTAAGTTACAAACCTATACACCTGATGTATACTGATAAATAAAACTCATCAACCAACTTAATAAATATCAAAAGGAAATCTCATGATAATAAAGTTGCATATGTTAATGAAATATACAGTTAGCTACATAGAAACTTGTCTCAGAACCCGCTATCAAAGGAATTATAAAATGCCATTAACTGTAAACTGAAATAATTTATACTGCTGTTATTAGCTTAGAACTCGGCTTTAATTGCATTCATTTATCTGCGCATACGTGAAGCTAAGATAGGTAATTAATAAACAGACACGTAAATTGTTGAAACATCTTAGATGCAATTAAAGGTTTTTTTGTTTGTTTATTTAATCGTTAATTATTTTTTCTTAAAGAAAAACAGTAATTAAAATATTAGATGAAATCTTTTTAGGGTCTGCATTTTTAATAAATAAATAAACTTGATAAAAAATTAAATCACTTTGTTGCACTGTTTGTAACACTGTCTATGAGAAATCATATTGATACTGCTTGCCTACTTCATCCCACTGCTGGGCAAAGGGCCTCTCCCCAGAACTTCCAGTGTTCACGATACAGAGCCAAAATGAATCGCTGATCGTTGGTTTTTTCCAGCTCATCCCGCCATCTTTTACGAGGTCTGCCGCGACACCTTCTGGCTGTGTTAGGGCTCCACAAAGAGGTATTTTTTGCCCACAGGTCATTGGGCATGCATGGCAGAGTAATCATAGTTAAAAAACTGACCTTTACATTATATCCACCATTACAAAAAATAGGCCATAATTTAATAGAACAAGGTATAAAAGTGATATCCCATTAAACTAATAAAATGCTACAAAAACCTCGGATACGTGGCCTTAAATTACTTGAACAGAATAAATAACGTCATTAAAGATCTCATTACCTTAACTGTTTCGTGTAACTATTCATTTTTCTATCCTCGAGCGGAAATGAGCGGAGCTGAGCGAGCAATCAAAGCGAATAGATTGGTGGCGGTAATTACCGCTTCGCAAATACTCGTTATAGACGCTATCGAGTCTTTGTAAGTGTCGATTATTTTATAGTTCAGTGTTGAAGTGATTATTTATTGGAGTTTGATTGGAACCTTTGTGGCTTCCAGTCTTGTTTGCCATTTGGAAAAAAAAATACGTGGTATTTCGTTAAAAGAACATTTTTGATTATTCTTCTTTTTTTAATTCTTAAAATATCAGTTTCAAAAAACTGTTCCTTATCTAACGTACAGAGATAAAATTACAGAGGTCCTATTATGAATTTTCAGTTATTGTGACGTAAAGTAAACTGGAACTTTGACATTCTTCGTACATCAGAGGCGCTGTTCCATATTTCCATTCATGAAATGCTGTAAATACTTTGCTGCTTTATAAAAATTATCCTGATTTTATAGTAAAAGTTATACACACCTCTACAGTCTAACACCCTGTAATTGAATCATCATTTCCATCAAGCGATAAATTACAAAAATAAATTCTAACTTACAACGATAAGCGACAGAAATTACTTTAACACAGTCTCGTTGAATCGTGACGCGTGAGAGAAACTGCCGTGTTGTCGCGGTACTTGACGCTACAAAAGCCAGCGACGCGACGCGACGCGACGTCGGCGTCCCGTCGCGTCTCTGGGGGCCTTAATCTGGTGTCTGCCACTTGTGTCAACTGTCTCAAGACCAGACATAGGGCTGACAGACACGCCTTTAGTAGGAGCGGCAGTTTCTCCGCAAATAGTTTACATTTTAGTCCAAATCTGGCCCTCCTAGTTTTGGTAAGCGGTATAAAACTAGTTGTTTCCGTAAAATAATTGTGAGAGGCGATCGATTAAATATTTAACTTTCAAATACATAGAAAATCAAAAATGAATTCTTCAAATATATTTTTACAAATAACGTCTAACGTCATCTTTCTTTCTAGTAAAATAGGATCTATTTTGCAAAAAATCCAGATCTGCCTTCGAATAGGATTCGGTAGGTATATTATTAAAGATGATAAGGTTTTTATAACCACTTATGCCTACACAATTTTGGCCATGGATTCAATCACCCTTTAGTTGAAAAAAGCTTAACAACATAGTGAGGAACGGTTTCAATTTTCAGAGCATAAAGTACCTATAAGTTTAATTGACATAGTTGCTTCAGTCAATTAACTAATTTATTTGTTTAAAAATAACTTTATTTTATTTATTGGTCCAGCTTTATATATTTGTTAGTTGGTACTAATGGTTTCTATTCAACAGACAACCTATTAAAAAAAAAAAACATATTGTAATAATGTTTGTAATAATCTTGAGTAGATTATTAACATATTTTTATAATCAGGCTTATTCGTTTTGATTAATTATCTATTTTTCCTCCTCAAGGTTGTACTACTGATAGCCAATAGCCATTTTGTAATGTAATTCTCGTTGAGCGGAACTTATAACGGAATCGATACTGATACCAGCAAGCAACGACGATATATTACTAGACTCTTAATAACAGGCGACCGATGTCTGTCAACGCATTAGGCAAAAAAGTCTTATATCCGTCTTGTTTCGACCACTCTTGTGAGCCGTAAACATACCTTGAGACAGAACAGACCTTGAGTTAGCCAATCACAACGCATTATCCCGTCCCCCTCGCTTACGTAGTACCTCAGCGAATTGACAATAGTTTTTGATCCTTAGATCGTGCATGCGGAGTCTAGTAATATATCGTCGTTGCCAGCAAGTTTCTGGTGATACCAACTGCCAGCCATAACGAGACTATCTGAAGGTGACAGGTTTTTAATCTAAAACCTACTATCACATTGCGCTACTTGATGTCCTAGCTAATTGGGAAACCAGAGATAGACTGTTCCTGAACGGGTTACCTGTTTTCTCCAGTTCTGAGTCTTCAATCATCTTCAAACAACAACATCGTAACAGCTGAAAGACACTAAATCTGGGGATAAGACTTTTTAAGAGTCCTCCCAACCAGGGCAGGACGGGAGGGAATGCCAGACTTGTACTGACTTAAATGCACGGTGTCCTTTAATAGCCCTTTACTTTCCGGGTCACGCCCAGTAGTCCCGCGATCCCGGCAGGAGACATTAAATCTGCGTATAAGACTTTACCACATATCGTTTAATCGTACCAAATCGGTCATGCGAATAATCAATGTGCCCTTTGGTACTCAACATTGCTAATTAATTATTCAAGCTATCTTTGTAACCTTAGTTCCACGTCATATTATAATTCCCATTTAATCAATCCAAGGATAATCCCTTCTCTCAGAAATCACGTTAAGTTCTTCTTCTACTGAAAACTTTTTTGAGAAATGAAAAATTCGAATGCGATCAGGACTCGAACCTGCATCTTTCTGAATCTGTATATAATACGCTCAACCACCTAAGTAATTGTAACCCTACTCGAGTAGGTCGAATCATTTACTTTATACGCATTTTTTTCCGCAAATAAGCTTTTGAGTTGGCACACACACACACACACACACACACACAAGAAAACATATAAAATTCTATCTTTACTGTTCAGTGTAACTTTCATCTTAAATGCAAGATCAAGTTTGTTGTTTAACAAACGTAACAGTATCAAATCTCTATCAGCAATCATCTGATTGTTTTCTTTCTTCCTTGACATTATCATATTTCCAACAATCGATCAATTAAGACTCTGTCATGTTCAAGAACATTGCCAAGCGATTGATAGAATCTGCAGTATGACTTTGACTTAGTATTGGTATTGACATTAAACGTGGCAATTACTATTGTCTCAACGCTACTGTTTGACAAGATCTACCTACGTCACAAGCAATATTTAATTTGATAACTCGATCTTGTTGTATTTTGTTACCCTGAACTCAAAATAAGGTATAACATTATTTTTACCTCATTTTGTCGAAACCATCCATTTACCAATTCACTTGCGAGTACGTCACGAAAGTACCGGTACCATCAGTTCGAGCTCATTCTATATTGTATGGTAAGCTTCAGAGAAATCTCACCCCCATTTTTAGTAACATCACTACCAAAAGGGTGAGTTTTCTCTGAAACCGACTGTGTGTAAATACAAAAGATCTGAACAGGTCGAGCTTATTTGAATAACCTTGAAGAAATTAGTGACATGTGACACATAAAATCTCACAAAATAAAAACAGCTTTAAGCTGCAATTACACTTCTGGTACCGCAGAAGGTTTAAGCAGGATACCTGTAACAGGAAAGGACAAACAAGGAACTGGTTGGACTTTTAATCAATAAAAGTCTGGCTGTCCCTTCCGCTCTACCTAGGGCGAGAGACGTCTCTTTACGATAAAAAAAAAACTGTAATTACAGATAACATCATCAACTACAGACGACGTGAAACATAATCAAAGATTCTAGAAACTCACTGCACAACGTAAGTAGTAAAGCATCATATCAACAAGCAATGACGTCAATCCGTTAATCGCACTAGCCACAGCACGAGGCAAAGCGGAAAACCAGCGAATAAACACAAATACATAACTTATATAGCAAAGGTTATGTGAACTGTTATCCCCGAGAATGTCAAGATTTGTTAGAAAAACCGCAGACTTCTTGGATCCTGAGATACCTCGCGGTGTGTCTTAGAAGATTGGTGATAAAAAGTGCTGAGATAATCCTGTGGGTGAGGTTCCGTAGTTTTAGAATCCATTACAGCTTATGATCAGTTCTTGACTAACTGAGATCTGAATCATTTTGGATTAGAATTCTGTTAAACGAAATCTACCAATCCAAGAAATAGGAGTGATTTTAGATACCAATAGGTAAAGGTAGAAGAAAGCACAGCTTGTATGAAACCCAACCTATAAGCATTTCATCGTGCAAAAAACTCTTTTTAATTGTTACGCGGTAAAATCATGGAATGAATCCTCCCACTTAGGTCAGAGCAGGAGAGATTGTCAGATGTAAAATGACTAAAATACACGATCCTTCAATAGCCCTTTACGTTCCGGAGCCACGGTTACCTAAAAAGACGGTTCCGCGGCGACCGCGGCAGGCTTTGACCTTCTAAGGAGAGCCCCGTCAGCCTCAAAATATAAAATAAGTATTTCACAACCCCAATTATTCCATAAGTACCGGATTCAACAACAAAAATATTTTTCCGAACAAAAAAATCCCTGATCCCAGTACTGAACCCTAAATATGACCGGTAGTCATTAAAGAGATTACACAGATAGGTGTTTGGTTAGCCCGCGAGCGGTAGCGGACGGGTCCGGTCCGTGATTGTACACAATTAATACCGGATCGTAAATACGTCAGCCGATAACCGGTACTGGTATCGATATTAATCGGATAAGGGGAGGCGTCTTATTGTTTTGTGCAGTAATCGAATTGTGAGATCGTTATTCGTTTAGAATGGTTTCGGATGGTATATTTCGTATTTCGATCACTACTACTATGCCAAGTTGATGCCACGGTTGGCGTTTCTATCAAACCGCAATATCCCGTCTTGGGTAGCACCTACCATCCTAAAAATACCCCCAATGCATAATTTGGGATTCCTTACTAACAGAGAAAACTTCCTTAGAGGTAGAATTTCGCAACATCCTCTCTTGGTGTCCTCTAACTATCAACCTCAAAATCAATCCCCATAGGGGTCGAATTTCGCAAAATCCCATCATCATAAGCAAACTACGTCCACTACACACTACAACTACGTCTAAGTCTTAAAAAGGAACCCGGTGTAAAATTTAAAGCTCCTAGCACCTATAGTAACGAAGTTTCATACAAACTATCAACCCCAAAAACAACCCCTTGGGGGTCGAATTTCGCAAAATCCCTTCTTTAGTATCACTTACGTCTAAAAAAGAACCCATATGTAAAAAATGAAGTCTCAAAACTATCAACCCCAAAAACAACCCCTTAGGGGTCGAATTTCACAAAATTTTTAACCTTGTTGAGCATTTACGTCTTTTAAAAAACTGGCAACAAGATTTGAGACGCCTAGCATTGTAGTAACAAGTTTTCATACAAACTAACGACCCAAAAAAACAAACCTTAGGCGTCGGATTTCGCAACAATTCTATCATAGTGAGCATCTACGTTAAAAAGACAACCCCATGCAAACATTTGGAATTAATAGCAACCTGTAGTAGCGAAGTTTCAACAAACTACAAAACCCAAAACAACCCCTTAGGGGCCCCGAATTCGCAAAATCGTTGGGCCCGAATTTCGCCAAAATCCGTTTCTTAGTGCCTTCACCTAGTGGGTATAAGGAGGAAAGGAAAGTTTCTGCCAAAATTCAAGTTTCTAGCCCAGCGGTTTGGGCGGGCGTTGTCAGATCAGTCAGTCAGCTTGAATTTATTATATAGACAATGTAGCTGTCCAGGCGGTGTTGTTTATGGAGTGAGTTTAAATTTTGGTTCGACGGCCACCCCACGCCAAGAAACGTTGTAGTGTAATATTTGTATGGTCTATAGGTAGTTGTTTCAGGTGTCTATGTGTTTAAATATTTGTCAACGCATCCACGCCAAGAGAAATATCTAGTGTGGAGCAAAGTTTATTAAATGAAAGAAACACTACGCGACTTGGGAATCAGCGAACCCAGGACTATGCTACCGCTAGATTTAATAGGCTATTTTGTATGGTATTAAATAGTAATCTGTAAGTAACATACTGTCATGATGGAGAAAACATCGTGAAAAACCAGCATGTCCTAAACCCAATAACTCCTAGATACATTATATGAATATAGCATCCCCCGGTCCATCTCATAAAATAGGTATACATGGTTGTGTAATAGATGTTAAAGGTTATTTATCATGTACAAACATTTCCTCAGTTTTAGGTTTCTTTTTTTATAAACAAACCTTGAGCATTCGAAGAAACAAGTTTTTATTTAGGTATCAAAAATATTTATCTATATTTTCCTCTTTACAGACGTCAGATGACATTGAATTCGTTAATTCTAGTTTTACATTAACCTACACACCTAAGCCTGCTGGGGTCGCGGGACTTATACCATCACCGTGACCCTGGAACATAAAGTGCTATTGAAGGACACCGTGGATTTTAGTCAGTACAAGTCTGACAGTCCCTCCCGCCCTGCCCAGGGTGGGAGGACTCATCTGATGATTTTACCACGTAAAAAATAAAAAATAAATAACCTACACACCTACAATGCAAGATCACCGCAAATCTTAATTTACGAGACGATTCTAGGAAAATCAGACAACAAAATGCAGACAATAATTATAACGTTAGACACATCGTTACAAGATTACAAATGCGATAATATCTAATTAATTCTTAACAACCGTGGTACCTGCATCGCTTAAAACAAAAAAATTGATCTAGATAAGCGACGATTATCAAGACAATGTCGGATGTTATTAAGTTATGGTCTTGCATGATTTTTATTATGTAAGTAATGCTTTGTCGCTATAAAAGATTATTAAAACGATTATATTTTGAAAATATCCAGCTTTTAATCTTGGTATTCCATGGCAATACTTCTAAAAAAGGTCCCAGTAATCCCGCAATAAAACTAGAGAATGGAACCACTGCGTTTATTATTTATTTAAATAGAGAAAAAAAGCAACATAAAGACGTACTGCACTACAACAAGCAAGGAAATTAATGATTTGCACATACTTCATAAGATGTAGATACATTTTCCAGCTGATGATGATGATGATGATGACACATACATACACTGCTGAACAAAGAATGCGTCCCCTTAGACAACCACACCGAACGACAATCGCACTTTGTACCTTGACCTACACAACATCGGTACTGAAACAACTGACCAGATTTTAATAAGCCCGCATCCTGTTTAGATCTGTAAGGTAAATAAAATAACAGCAATTATTGCACCTGAGAAAAAAAAATAAACATTTTCTAAAACGACGATACCGCGAATATTTCAAAATCCCCGAGTGAATGAACACATCTCATCGCAAACCTGATCGAATTAATATTAATGTCTGATTTAAATATGTAGGTATTTTGTTAGTGTTGACACTATGTGACCTCTGTTATTTAAATAGAATTCATGCGTCGCCATTGTCAATTTTTTCTAAGGATTGTCGTGTTTTCTATTTAAAGCTAATCATTGATTAAAACGGGTAATTCGAATTTTAAGTAGTCGTAAAATCACGTAAATTCTTACAACTGACATGAAAAAGAAGGTTTCGATGAAATTCCTGAGCTCTACAAATTAACAATAATAAATGTTGACTGTTATTTAAGAACACGCTAAAAGCATCTAATAACAGGCACATTACCGTCGTATCTGTCCATGATAATTACGTCTATAGGAACCATAAAATTGCGGTGACACCACAAAGACACCGAATGCAAAGGCCAAGAGTATAAAACTAAAATCAGCCGTAAAATTTAAACTAGACACTACAATAAAATATGACTTTTAAAATCGTAAACATCGTTTCCTATTCAACAGGGTCTGCCAAGAGGGTCTCTGGAGGCCCTCGAGCGGCTTACATAAAGCCTTTTCAAGTATTTTATTATTTCTAGCGCGTCCTTCACTATTATGAGCATTAGACCCTAAACTACAGCCGTTTGTCGGCAACCCGGCAACCAGCGCGTGCACGGTTTTGCACACTTAACACGAAAAGGGTTTTTATCTTTCCCGGAATCCCGGCAACGCCTCGTCAGAACCGAAAACATAAAAGCGCCTTCTCATTGATATATTCACGTATCTTTGGACCAAACTATTATTTTACGGTGAAACTAACAAAGTAAGCTGTTGAACAAAGCTCTAAAGAATAACAGAACACAACAAATCCTTCCACATCGAGGAAACCCGCAATTGTATGTGAACTCGGAAATTATGCGCTTCCTTGAGTTGCAATGCAAGCAATTATTGATTTCCAATAAATCCGGTAGTCTGTTGCCATTCAAACTGTACAGAATAAAGGATAAGTTAATTTTACGGTGAAAATCTGTATGGTACACAATAAATGTAAAGGAATTACGAAGAGGAAAATACATCTTCCATTTTGTAAAAAGTGTCCGTTCAAATGCATAGATCATACGCCCACTGGTTATCGGGACGATCCGTATCACGTCGCGATAGTCTCGAGAGGCGTTCCTATTTTCGGCATGTCATTAGCAGTCGCATTCAAGTGTCCTGTCTTCTGACACTTGACGGTTTTAATACAAAAGCCAGACATTTCACGTCGTTTGTTCCGACACCTCCCCGCCTAATCTAGAAAAGTAAGACAGAAAAAGTTGGCGCCACATTGTGTTATCTCGGCCCCCTGGGTGCAGTAACTGTCTCAAGTGTCCGTTCCATTGTTTATTTCTAAAATGCACTTGCCTCTGTACCTGTTCTGCGATCCATTGTCGGGTTTTTGTTTATTTCTGAGGAAAATTAGCCACGAACACGTGTTAGTTAGTCTATTGTCTGGTTCGAGAGGTTTTAAAGTGGCCGACGAAATATTTTGAGGAAAGAAACTGGCTTTTATTGCCCACTATAATTTTATGGTTGAAGTACGGTTAGTAGGTACCTACAATGATAACAGGATTTGGTCTAGTAAAAACATTTTATAGGGGCATTTTAAAAGTGCAGTTACGTTTGAATGCAGACCGACTGCGGGGATATGAAAGGAATTTCAACTTGTTGCCAAAATTACCTCAAACATGTTGTCAAGAATTTCGGCTTCCATTGGCAACATCGTTTGCAATGACGCCTCTCAACATCTCCCGGCCGTTAATACCACACATCAACGTCTGCATCTGCGAGACTCCGGCGCGGCAATCATTACTAACATTAAGCTCTTAAGCTTTATGGCTTCAAGTGGCGAGTGAAAAAATCACAACTCATCGCTTGACATGCAAAAAATACCGTGCACATGTAAGTCATTAGTTAGGGCCGACATGTCGGCTCAAATATTTGGCGATGGTTGCAAATCCCGGCGCCACCGGCGAGCCACCGACTTAAGAATGCCTTTTACGAAAGCCGCCACCGTTTTCAAGGAACGACAGCTAAAACAATATTTGCTGAGACGCTGCATGAACACAAATGACCGTTGGATTAGGTATCGAGAAGTGCTCATGCGCACAAAACTCGGTATGTTTACTCTTGGAGCGATTTTCTGGTTTTATGTCAAGGCTCTTAACGTTTTTACGTCTGGCATTAAATTGTATGCATTTACTGCCAAATAGGCACTTAATATGCTTCTGCGATAATGCAGCAACAGTTAGTATTTTGCATTAAAATCAAAAATGAATTCTTTGAACTTATAAATAGGGTTTCATTCAGAAGATTCGATATGCAAATCAAAAAATAATAATATTAAAATAGATCTGACTACTAACACGTAGCGTTGATTGCACAACTTTGGATACATTTGTTAATTCGATAGCAATCGGGATACAATCTGATGGATACCAACAACTGATAGCCTTATCCGCGAGTGTAGTATGACTCATACTTTTATCGATGTCAATCAGTTCTGACTTGTTTCATGTCGTCAATTAATCAAAACTTGCATATTAATAAGTAATCTCAATCATCCATTTCCTTCACAACCTTTTATGTAGATAAATCATCAAATGAGCGGTATTCCCGTTTGAGCAACGATTTTAGGGCACTTATATGTCTTCCTTGAGTGAAACGGAAGGAACTGTCGGATCACTGAATAAAATCTAACATGTTCCTTTAGTTGTCTTTGGCGTTCTAGGAGGCGTTAGCCTATCAAGACAGCCGCGTGATCCCGGGTCTTGATCATCCTAATGTTACCACTATTTGGATACAGGCCTCCTTTCTTGCTGGTTGAGAGGGAATGAACCGTGATCCACCACGTTTTCTAGTCAGTGTGAGTAACATGTCTACAATTCTGGTCAACATTCCTCATTATGCCTTTCTTTAGTTTTTTGAGAGCGATTTGTCAATAGACTCTTTTAGTACTAAGATATATTTAGTATTTTTGCCAACACTAGATTCTTGAAAGTGTTTGTATTTTTTTTCCTCGAGTTATATTGTGCAAGAGCTGCTATCGAAAATTTAACTTTATTATGAGATTTAATACAATAAGCCATTTTTTCCTGTCTACTGTAGATGTCAAGATGAATCACAATAACAAAACACTCATCTTTAACAATAGATACTTGACATTTACGTGAACAAGATTCAAAGGAGGTAAGAGACAAGAAATCTTCAAGTTAAGAGGATAATTTATTAGAACAATGAGTTAAAGTGTTAATACTCGAACTCTGAGCATTGTTCCTTACTATTTACCTCGTAAAGTTGGTAAACAATGTCCTCCAAACCATTGTTACGTTTAAAGAACTTCCGCTAATTCAAATATGTAAATTACCTGTTGAACAAAATTAGTTGTAATTAGCACTTGAGTACTGTTTATTATTGTGACTGTTACCTGAATAGGGAAATCCCTAATTAACCTCTTCAGCCATCTCTCAAAACGATGACATCACCAAAACAAATGAACGTCACAATTATAACACACCTTCCCCTTTCATAATGACGTTTACATGACACATGTGCAAACGTCATAAATTAAATGAACTATGTCAGAATACGGACGTCACAAATGAAAAGAACTATGACAGAATTGCGAAAGGATTTCTAGTGAATCAGAGACCACGTCACTGGTGACTGTGGAACTATGTGGTCGCAGGTCACGTCATCCAAGCTCGATAGATCTCGTCACCTCAGTAACCGGTTTACGGTTCTCGCGACCATAAACATGAGATCCGTGATATAAACACGTTATTTGTAAAGCCGGTTCTTGGGCTTTGGTATAAACCTGATTAGATTTTCGCGAAGTGACGTTAAGATGTGATAGAGACATGTCATTCCGATGACGAATCAATTATTTTTTTAATCGGATCTGTAAAAACCGGAAGGGAATGTCCGTCCGTCTTAATTTATTTTGCGAATGTGGAATTATTTCTTACACATCTTATTTCGATGAATCTGCAAAGAAGGATGTTAGAACGATTTTGTCATTATTTTTTATTTATTGTGAATTTAAGGTACAAGCTAATTTTGATGATGTAGTCAAATTTCAATTTTATGACTTAAATGCAGTTGATGCTTAGTTTTGTCAGTTGTGAATTAAAAGTCATCAACTTTAGTAAATCAAACGTAAAACTGTCACCTTCTGGGTATTTCTAACACAAATATTTCAGTCAGGTTTTAAGAAAGGCACTTAGAATGCAACGGGCAACCGAAGTCCCTTCTGCTCCATCCACAGTGGGAGGACTCATTTAATTTTCCCCCACAAAATAGAAGGTAGACTAAATATTTGGCACCTATTTCTTTTTTTGATATCTCGTAGTCGTAGCGGTATTCGTAGCAATCCCGTAATCATTAACTACGGGATTGCTACGGGACTACGAGTTTCGTAACCCTTCCTACGAACTACATAATTATTTAACATTACATATCTGCGTATTTTCTTTGATGAATCCACTACATTGTATCCCTTACTTCGCTAGATTCATGTGTTAAATTGCTTCTTAAACCGTATATTTTATTTTGTTTCTTATTTTAATTGGTTGGTAGCTTCGCCTTATACATAAGGGAATTTATTGCGGGAATTTATTACATTTAAAAAATTATAAAATACTAAATTAAGTAAAATGTCACGATTATAAGTCACTTTTATTGCGGTATCACCGTGAAAATATTCATTAATTGTATATTTTCATGGTGATACCGCAATAATAATGAATGCATCACGTAAAACTATCTTCTTAAAAATATTCTTATTTCATATAATTTATCCAGTATTTCAAAAATCTATAATAAATTATAGAGTAAGAGCCCGTAAACGCCAGACCTACGGTATTTTATAAAAGCTGAAACTTTGTCAGCGGATGCTCCCAACACTGGTAAGAACGATGGCCAATTATGGAGTTTGGGTGATGGTGGCTTTGGCAGGAAGACGGTACTAAAGGTGTCAAAAAAAGAGTTTACTTACGTCATAGTATAAAAGCTGATTTTTATATATAATACTTGGGTAATAAGTAGATGATGTGTCCTCTTTAGCCAGACACTTTTGATGGTTCCAACCCCTTGCCAGACACCCTTAAAGTTCACGAAATTATAATTTTACCTACGTTAGTTGAACGCGGTAATCTCAGGAACTACTGGTTGGAATTAAAAAAATCTTTTTTATGTTGGGTAGTCCATTTATCGAGGCAGGCTATAGGCTATATAACATCACGCCGTCATCAATAGGAGCGGAGCAGCATTGAACAATGTTTCAAAATCGGGAAAATGTATTCCATTTCGAGAGCTTCCGTTGCGTGCGCTGCATAAACGGTTAAAGTTACGCATAAATGATGTACTACGGAATTATTACTCATAAAAAATTCTAAAATAAAGTCATTTAAGTCATTTTGTCTTGTCCATTTTCAAAATAGTTTTTCGTAAGATTAATGCAGCTTTTTGTAAAACATTTTCCGATTTTAACCCAACTATATGAAGGTGATTGACGAAACAGTATTTGTTTCGTCAATCGCCTTCATATAGTTGGGTGCTATTATTTTTTTATTTCGGATTGCAAAGAATTTAATATCTTTGTAAAACTTCTTATCAATTTTTTCTTCGAGGTGTTGTGCAGTAAAAGTTTCATCCATTTCAATGAAGTTCTCTGCATAAATTATTTCTAACGAATCAGTATATAATTCATGTAAATGAAGAAGAAGAAGATCACGATATCGAATGGAGTAACAGTGACTATGAAAATTTTAACACTGATGTTAATAATGATAATTAATAAAATAACATTTTCTTTTATAAATAAGTAAATATTCCACAACTATCACACAACGCCATCTAGTCCCAAGCTAAGCAGAGCTTGTGTTATGGGTACTAGACAACTGATAAACATACTTATATATTTCTAAATACATACATATTATAGATATATTACACCCAGACACAGAACAAATGATCATGCTCATCACATGACACATTTGTCCTGGGTGGGAATCGAACCCACGACCCCCGGCCTAGCAGTCAGGGTCACTAACCACTAGACCAATGGGCTGTCAAAGTAAGTTATGCTCTATAATAATATATAATGTGTTTCATGTTATAGTAATGTCATCAATCTATTTTTTTTATCCTTAATAATAACTTTATTTTCAAAATTTACATAGACTATCAGTTGAATGTATAAGTTTGCTCCAAAAAGTTTATTTGCATAACTCATTCTAATCTCGAATCTCTTCTTACGATTTACAATTTTTGTTTGGCAAGAGGTTGGAACTATCAAAAGTGTCTGGCTAATGAGGAAACATCATCTACTTATTACCCAAGTATTATAACTATATAAAAATCAGTTTTTATACTATAACGTAAGTAATATTATCTTTTCGTGAACTTTAAGGGTGTCTGGCAAGGGGTTGGAACCATAAAAAGTGTCTAACGATGTCATGGGCAATTTTATAAAACGTATTTATTTGGATAAGGGTTAATATCATATAAATGAAAATACGCAAATAATGCCTAACTTTAAAACAAAATTGATTTCCAAAAAAATGGTTACAGTGACTTAGACTTAAAAGATAGACATGTGCTGTTGCGGACTTTGTTTTAGAATTTTTTATGAGGAATTATTCCGTAGTACATCATTTATGCGTAACTTTAACCGTTTATGCAGCGCACGCAACGGAAACTCTCGAAATGGAATACATTTTCCCGATTTTGATACATTGTTCAATGCTGCTCCGCTCCTATTGATGACGGCGTGATGTTATATAGCCTGTGGCCTGCCTCGATAAATGGACTACCCAACATAAAAAGATTTATTTAATTTCAACCAGTAGTTCCTGAGATTACCGCGTTCAACTAACGTAGGTAAAATTATAATTTCGTGAACTTTAAGGGTGTCTGGCAAGGGGTTGGAACCATCAAAAGTGTCTGGCTAAAGAGGACACATCATCTACTTATTACCCAAGTATTATATATAAAAATCAGCTTTTATACTATGACGTAAGTAAACTCTTTTTTTTGACACCTTTAATACCGTCTACCTGCCAAAGCCACCATCACCCAAACTCCATAATTGGCCACCGTTCTTACCAGTGTTGGGAGCATCCGCTGACAAAGTTTCAGCTTTTATAAAATACCGTAGGTCTGGCGTTCACAGGCTCTTGGTCCATTATAATACGCATTATACATTCCGTATATGCGTATTATATTTACGTTAAATCAAGTTCAATAAAGAAATTGCGATGTTTTGTCAAATCGTAAAACCCTTACTCGACAGAGGGGTTATCAAGTCTGCAATAAATTGGGAATATACCAGAATTTAAAACAGTATAACCCAGTGACTAATAAAAATATAACTTCATAAACTTAAGAAGTTAGAAAACCCTGCGATACCGCCCAGGATTATGCCCGGTAAGTGGAAAGTCCGCTAGCCAACCGCACGATAAATATTGCAGAATATATAATGTTTTTTTCGCAATATAACTAGAACTAGATAAATAACTTGATATTTTTGGTATTTTTATTGTTTCTTTAAAATTGAAGGAAAAGTAGAAGCAGAAGAAAATGTATGTTTTTTATTACCTATTTATTATTAGCTGTTGGCAGGGACTTCGCCCGCTACAACTCGAAAAGTATTCCACGGGGACATAAAATCGGGATAAAAGCTATCCTACGTATTAATCAAGGTTATAAACTGCCTATGTAAAAAAATCAATTCCGTTCAGTAGTTTGTGCGTAAAAGAGTAACTAACATCAATCCATCCATCCATCAGTACAAAGTTTCGCCTTATAATATTAGTGAGAAGTAAGACTAGATTGTCTTTTATAATACAGCAAATGAATCCAAAAAAACGTTATAAAATTACTACCTGACTGACTAACTTCATCTCGACTGGGCAAGGAAGAAGCTACTGACTCTGACCAATGAAGGAAGGTCAGAATTGCTGACATAGGAGCCCCGTTGCTCACTGCATAATTAAGTAACACAATTAAAATTGGGGAAATGCGGCCGACATTCAGGCTATATTTGTGCTGCAGAAAAGAGCCATTCGAGCAATTTACAACCTAGGTAGCAGGCATTCACTGAGGGATAAATTCAAGGAAATAAATATAATGACAGTTGCATCTCAATACGTGTATGAAAATTTGATTTTTGTTAAAAAGAATATTAATCTTTACACAAAATATAGCGACATTCATAGCATTAATACAAGAAACAAGGATATGCTAAAAGTGCCCGCGAGTAGGCTCCATAAAATTAGTAATTCATTTAAATGCCAAAGTGTACGTTTCTACAACAAACTCCCAAACCACGTCAAAGAACTAAGTCTAAACAAATTTAAATCAATTATTAAACAACAACTTTGTAAAAAAAGTTACTATAAAGTCAAAGAATACCTTGATGACAAGATGGCCTGGGAGTTAGCTGCTCCGATGCACCCTCAAGCATCCAACATTTTGTGATGTATGTGTCTTTTTTAAATTATTTTATAATGTGAGGAATATGTAGTTTCAGAGGTGGTTAAGCTCCTTACATAGTGAGTTGAGCTTCCATGCTCTGTCATATCTTACACTGTCTGAACTTAAAGTCTTTTCTTTGTAGTCCTTTCTTAAAGAGACCATCTCAGACGAGAACCTACATGATCCTCGCATTTATTTATTGACGAAGCAATTTCCGATTGTTAACTCATTTTTATTATTTTTTATATACAATCTGACAATTATATGTTTTTTTTTTTATACCATCTGACATTTTCGATTTTTTATACAATCTGACATGCATTTTATTTATTATTTTCTGCTTTTTTTTATATACAATCTGACATGTATGATTATTTTATTTTTTTATACAAACTACTGATATTTTTATTTTATACACAATTTTTTATTTTTTTTTGTGAATACGAGGATCCATGTGGGTCAACCCGTTGTTTTTTTTTTTTATATAACTGTAGTGTTGTCTGACAATTTGAGTAACATTAACGGCCTACACAAGTCCCTTCTTTGGTACTGTTCGTCGTGTCGTTGAGCTCCTTGAGTTATGAGTTGAGCTCCACGGTAATTGACAAATGCTTGCACTGACTGGACAGGTCCACTCAAATTTGTGTGGTTCTTTCTTCAAAAGACCATTTCAGACATCGACCTTCATGGTCCTCGTATAATCCGTTCTACATTTTTATTGTCTGGACTTTAAAAGAGACTGTGACCTCTGAGTTTGTTTCGGCTGTTTCTTCTCAGAGTAGTCAGGTACGAAACACCGGCCCCTTCTAGTTTTATAAAAAGACGTGTAAAAGTGTTTATATAACCTACTTGCATAAATAAACATCATTTCATCATTTCATTTCATTTCATCAATTAATCAGCCATAATACTCATAAACTTATGTTACATTATTCATATGCTTTCCCTTTAAAATTTAATTTCTCTATTAAATTAAGTGATTCACGCTAACAACGCCTCTTCAGTACGCATACATGTTATAAACCTAAATAAAATATGATGACTCATTGTGACCGCATGAACTTACTAAGATTCCGTAAAAATACCGCGAGTGAGGTAAAATGTATAAGGTAGGTGTTTCCTCATGTGCAAGCGCAACTTGCGCTAGTCGGCAACGTTCGGGTCGGCACGTGCGACGGTCCGTGTTATATACATGCGCATGCGTCATTGATAGGGTTGTCAACTACTGTTGAGTCATTATGCGGCGCGCGCGCACTTGTTATGTCTAGTCATGTTTTGAAATTATTTCTTCTAATGTCCCTGTTTATGTTTTGTCTGAGGTGTTCGTTATGTGTGTTCGAGATCGTTATTATAATGTATTAGACGACACGAGCTGAAATCCCGTTGCTACTGCGATGTACTTGAACGGTTATACAGACAGGTTCTTAAAGAATTTGTCATATGATGGTGAGCGATGATGCTACTACGTCTTATAAACTACATATTGCCCATAAACCAAACATAAAATCAATGTTGTAAAACCAGAGATTGACCCCCTACAACATAATAAATGTTTATTTCAATAACTTAAAAAAGAAACAGGCTAAACCTCTGTCAAAAACAAGCTTTTTAAATTTTCGAAAGCTTATGTAGGCAGATGACAGTATCTGCTATCCTGGATGAGGCGGCCGCAGAGGAATATTGTGAATACATAAGCAAATCAGTATACAGCAGATAATCCAGCACATAAATTCTATAAATTAATTTATTTAATTCAAACAATAATATGAAAATCTCGGTTTACAACCTTGCAGCCCTTGCCTACCAAAAGATTGCCGACTGTAGAATATTTTGGTCGTAGATTCCCTGCCTTTTTAGATCCTCTGTGAACCCTACAGTTATCACAGCATGGCGAGCGCGTGGCAACTACACACGTATGCCATAGCACGTACAAAATTATTCAGCGACCACACAAAACACGCAGTTCCTCTGTTTACAGGATAAAACTTTAATAAACAGTCCTCATTGTCTACGTGACTATTTTCGTGTAGGTATGTACTTAACTAATTATACTTAAGCAAACAAATTAAACTGGTATTTTGTTCGCTTTAGTGCTGAAATAGACAATGTTATATGTTAATTAATATCGAATGTTTATTCGTAAATGTTCATACAGAGAAAACCGATTTGGTTGCGGTGTTTCTTGCGCCTGATATGGTGAATTCTTGGCTAAAGGTATACCTTTAGCCAAGAATTCACCATATCAGGCGTAGCAGTAGTTTGTTTTATTAACTCTATGTTAATTATAATTACATCTATTCATTGGTCTACCGGGACCAATGTACCAGTACCACTGATGTTGAGCATGCCTTCCTCTGTTTGAAATCTAGGTCGGGAAAATTGTTACTGAATTTTTACGGGAAAAATCGCAAGGTACCAGTTGCTGCCACAGATTTGTACAATGTACCCGGTTGATAGTAACAGGCTGACCTTTAACATGAAACGGAAACATAACATGCGAAGTGTGGGTGTACTAGTCCCCGACCTGAGTCAAGCGGAAGGTGATGAGTTCGCCTTTTCGGCCACTCCTCAAATAGGGGTCTTACCGCCGCGATGGCGACGTGCCCGACTACCACTGCCCAATCTCCAAATTTACTCGACTAAGGATTACTTTTACAAAATGAGATTATTTGTTTACTATTTTCGTCGGCGTAATTATGACGGGACTATTTTTACTTTTACGTGACAGCATGATGGGTCAATTAATTTAGATAACGTGTTCAAACCTGTCTAAAATTACTTGTTGTAAACATTTTCCACTAAGCACATAATGATCCGACCAATGGCACGTGTTTTACAGCGTGCAATTGCGATCAATCACGCGCGTGCTCACACAATGTGCATAGTACAGTGAGTCGCACGATATAGTGGCAACAATCAGTGTAAGCTAGCTTCTTGTAAGTCCGTACTACGCTAAGACAGGCCAAGGTTAATTGGCACAATGGTTTGTAGTCGACTGTACAGAAGCAGTCGTCTTAATGCGTGCCTCAACTTTTAAAACTGATTTCTATAAATCGATTCTATTGAAAAGAAAATCTACTAGAAAACAACGAATATTATTCTTGAAAGCTATTACTTTCTTAAGAATGTTTCAACATATCAAGCTGTTTAATAAGAAAGATAATTGATTAAAATTTATCTGGAATAGCTCCTTAATTAATGGCGTGACTTGAAGTTTGGTCTAAATTTAAAGTTAACAAATAAATCTTTTAAAACTGTACCATTTTTATTATTCTTAACCAGTAATTAAGTACTCAAGTTTTTTTGCTTTCGTTGAGCTCCTTGTGTTATAAGTTGAGCTACACGGTAACTGACACAGGCTTGCACTGACTGGACAGGTCCACTCAAATCTGTGTGGTTCTTTCTTCAAAAGACCACCTCAGACACCTGCATGGTTTTCATAGTACTTTACCAATACAAAATTGTCTGGACTTTAAAAGAGACTCCTGAGTTTGTTTCGGATGTTTCTTCTCAGAGTAGTCAGGTACGAAACACAGGCTCCATCTAGTCTAAAAATAGTGTCTTTTGACGTGTAAAAGAGTTTGTAAAAACCAATTTGCTGAATAAATATCATTTATCAAGATCGCGCGGAATCGAAGTAAGTCATTCTATCATTTAAGCCAAAAATCTCTTTTCCCCAAGAAAATTGCTCTGGAAATTAGCTTCACGTTTACAACAGAAGTTAGAACTAATAATGCAAAAGTTTAACTGACTGTACAAGTAACAATGCAGTCCTTATCAGTTCCGTTGTTAACAATAAATTGCTGAGGTCATTCATATTCACAATTTGTTGTCGTGTTAGTGGCACGCGATCGGATGACCTTCTGATATTATTGTTATCAGTTACAACACACTTAGTATGATTAGGTGTTGTTCAACTGCTTTTTCTACGCCTCATCGGCTAGTTGAAAGATTGAGGAAAATTGTGATTAGTAGTTAGAGATAAGGAAGTGTCAGTAATAATGACTACTTAGCTATTAATTGAATCATCACCATGTCAACTCACCTAGCTGACGGGCCAGGCATTTATCAATCGCTTTTAAATAGTGACGTCATTGATTACCATCAAGCGAGGTAGAGACCCTATTGTAAAATAAAATGTTTGTTTTTTTAGCTGGGTGTTTAAAATGAATAAAATGCTGAAATACTTGGTATCACCAAACATTACCTAGGGATCACTAAAACTAGTCGAATATAGAATTCATATAATTATTCCACCATTGTTTCATTTTATTTATTCGAAATTATTGCACTAATAGAAACCTATGCTGTTAATACCTTTGTTTTTTTAAGGGCTTCTCCCTAATCAGTCTAGAATCTAGAGGATGTTGTGAGCTGAATTACCAGACTTTTCTGTGGATACCTTAAATTACTCTAAAGTCTAAAGCCTTTAATCAGCGAACTTTAAGACCTCTAGCCAGGGGATTCAAACGCTTGCAGTGGCAAGTAGTATTTATTCTAAATACCATACTCACACGCGTGAATTTTTCTTGGAAGCTGTTGTAGAATTTTTCGATATAACTATATTATGAATGAAGTGAGAGGCTGTATACCCATTAATACGGGCCTTCTCTTCGCAGAATGTTGCCTCATCAGGTCATCGTCCTTTGCTTCGCGGGCTACCCCAGAAGCCAAATTGTTGAGTCAGCCTTATGGTCAATATTCATAATGCATAATTATGTAAAAGTAACTCTGTCTTTCTATCTATCTGTTATTATCTTTTTTTCCTACACTAGAAATTTGATTTCATTTAACAAGAAAGAAAAACACATCCACAAACACCATGACCCGGAACAATTACTTGTAGATCATACAAAATATTCGTTCCTTACGGGAATCGAACACACGAGACACAGTACATAGGCCACAGTCTTTAAGCCTGCCGTAGTCGACGGACCTCAGAACGTGAAGGGCTATTGAAGGACAGCGTAGATTATAGTCAGTACAAGTCTGACAGTCCCTCCTGCTCTGCCCTGGGTGGGAAGACTCATATGACGATTTTGCCTCGCTGAAAAAAAGACCTGTGTCTATGAACCTATGAACTATGAATATAGGTCATATCTATCTAATTTTAATTCCGGTTACTAAAATCCCGAGGAATAATTTCGGATCAAAACGCGGATACAGTCGCAGGCAGAAGATAGTCATTTATAAATAAAAGAGGCCGCGAGTCCGTGAGCCAAGACACGCAGGCATGAGTACATTATGCGTACGCTATCAGTTAGCGCCTTGTGGAAAACCCGCGGCGCCTGCGCAGACCCTGACATGTAGGCCTGAAATGTAGGTATACATGTGTTGTATGATGCAATATATTACAGGTATAGGTTATGTACGAAGCTACTGATGTTTAAATTGTTCATGTGTCATTGTTGTGTTGATGCATTATTTACTTATTACCTTTAGCTCGTTCGAATATAAACCAAAATAACAGGTTTGTTTTTTTTTATTATGCTCCGTAATTGGACTTATTATTTCTCCTGGATCACGGGAATACAACTTTAATCTTACATTATAGTTCTATCTTAATTACTAATAAATATTTTTTAAATTAAAAATCTAGAAATATTACTTACTAAATATTGACAAAAAAACTGATCAATTGACACAACCAAATAGCCTGACCCGGAACAAGTAGCTATAGACCTTACAATCATATATTTCATGCAAGAATCGAACCTGTGCACCGCAGCGTAACAGTCAACTAAACTGCTGCGCCAACCATGCCATGCCCTCTACAAACAAAAATAACAATTAGAATTATCTGGAAATAACTAGGTAGACTAAAATAACCTAAAATAGAATAATAGGTCACGACAAGCCGCGAGTCACGAAAATAACTACCGCATTGTGAACCTCTGTTATCAGATAACTATATTTAACTAATTATAATTAACTATCTGCCAGTAATTACGTGCGCGTGCTTCCTCAGCTAACAATAAACAAAGAATTGTGGTATAAATAGGAAAATTCCTATTATTATAATCAAGTGCAAGATAATTGTGATATGAACATGACTCGAGCCATTAGCCTGAATAACTTATCTGTATGACAACATTGCAAATAGATATTTAATCACCCCGCCCATTAAGAGCAATTAAGAAAAAGGAAAATTTAGCAATATTGCTTTTTGATCGTTAATTTTAATAAATATTCCTTTGACCTACGTAGGGGAACAGGAAAAGAATACCTACATACTTTGGACATGAGTTTGTGAACGTGAGGCGATTTTGAGAATTGATCTGTTATACAAAGTATAATTTACTATTAGGTATTATACTTATGACGAATTATCGGTATAGGTTTAATAGTCTAAATTCAAGGTCATATGTAACACGTGGTTGTAGTTTAACCAATCAAGTCAGACAGTCGGTCTTCTCGGACTTACCTAGTAACAGATCAAGTCTCTTTTGGATAAATCAAATTAAATAACTTTAATTCTGATAAAGTCCATAGTGTTAGTAACAATAATACTTAATAGTTTTAGTAGGTACATGCATAACATAAAAACAAAAAAACAAAATTTTGGTGTAGAGCCATTCTTGCAACAGAGGAGAGCACCCATCTTTGCAACAGAGAAGAGTCCCCATCTGATCTCTGTATCTAATTAAGCAACTTTATAGTAAACTAAAATATTAGAATGGTTTTTGTTGCCATGTTAATAATTTGTTTTATTTTTCCGATATTTCATCACTTTTTTTCACACACAATAAGAATAAATTTTAATAAAAGTGTAATAAAATATGTATAATTAAGGATAAAATTTGTAAGGAGATATAATTTTATGAACAGTTTACTAATTTCCAGAACTTTGAAACGTATAAAATCATACCTATTCCGATTCCTGCTCATGACACATTGAGAAGGAATATCATAGTCATCGCAGTGTTTAGGGAAATTAAGAAAATATTCGTCACCAAAGAATAAAAAGACGCATTTAATTTACGTAGGTATTCAGTCATTCTGTTGCATGTTGATGGGAATTCTGACTCATAAGTAAACTAAAATAAATTGGAGAGAAACGTCCGTAGTAATTAGTCCGTAGTTGAAGTAGCAGTGGGCCAACGACGATATATTACTAGACTCCGCATGCACGATCTAAAGAACTAAAACTATTCTGTCAAACTCGATTGAGGACTCGTTGGTCTGTTTCTGTCTAAGGTATGTTACGGCTCACGGGAGAGTGGTCGAAATAAGGGACGGAATTATAAGACTTTTTACCTAATGTGTCTACAGACATCGGTTGCCTATTATTAGGAGTCTAGTAATATATACCATAGCCATACCATACCATATATAGACCATATAGCACACAGAACTGATGGTCAATGGTTCTGGAATGGACACTAGGCACTGGCAAGCGCAGTTTCAAGGTAGACCGACGATCTGATGAAGACCAGAAAAGATAAAAAAGTATTTACGCAGTGCTCAATAATTGCATGTTATTAACGTTTGCTGTTATGTGTATTATTAAATGTTTGTAAACGCATCCACGATACAGGAGAAATTCCAACTGTGAAGAAATGTTTAAAAAAAAAAAAAAAAAAAATTGAATGTTATTAAACATTTTTTATTTTTTACATTTTCTTAACAACACGTATTATTGTATATTTAAATTTGTCGCATCTATTCGATTTCACCCTGTATACCATTTAAAGTGCAGCAACTCAGGATGGATATATTTACTAAACCGCACGGCTTAGGTAATGTAAACCGCTGCCGAAACCACATCGTTATCAACCCACGATATTATGTTTATATTCTGTAATACACATCATTTTAAGAAAATACGTTTTAAAATTTTCCATTACAGCATACTACGTGTATTTTACGAGTAAAGTCAGAAAAACCCCAAAATCGTATAGATGAACTTGGTGATTAATTTTTAAAACTATGTTAAGTAGTAGTTTTTGAAGGTTAAATGGCTTAGTATTAGCGTAAATACATTTTGTTGGTGTAATTGTAATTATATAAAACAATTATTTTTTTTATATTTTTTAATCTGTTTTAGTCAGTTGCTGTAGTTTGCCATACGGTACCAATATCTATAGCCGAGATGATTAATTGCTTGATAACAGGGCCTTATCCGCTTTTGGGAAAGCCCATGACAACGACAGATTATGATCGAGATCTAATATGGCCTAACTACAATCACAGTACCTTTTTTTTCATCCTAATTTGTAGTAACTCTCCCACACTAAAACGGCTGACCGGATTCTAATAATATCTGGTGTGTAGATGGTTGATAAAGTAGACTAAGGCCATTGAGCTATTACTACTACGTATAGATACGACACCACGCATCGCCACTGTGTCCCATCCAGGATGAGTGCGCGCGCCTAGAGCACGCCACAGAGCTGTCAAACAACTGAATGAACTTGTGCGCGCGCACTCATCCTGGATGGGACATAGTGGTGGTACGTGGTGTCGTCTCTATACGTAGTAATAATAGCTCAATGACAAAGGCATGGGATATTTTTTCATCCCGCTAAAGGATTCCACACAGACGAATTTGATAGCAGAAGTTAGTCGACAATAACTGCCAAATTAAGATTTTAGAAAAGGTGACATGCACTGAATAACATGTTGAGGATTCGTGTCTGTACCATTATCTTTACAACAACTCTTTTACATATTTATCAAGTAAAGCATGTATGTATTTCCGGTGTAATGAATGACTCATCAATCGAGTCATACAATCATCATTTTATCAAAGAAAGATGTACAATGATGTTAAGATTATTTGAAAGAAGACACCTACGTCATTTATTTTGTGATTTGCAGAGGAAGATTTTCTCTGGGAATTATAGCTTTTTTTTATTTGAGATGGGTTTTCTCTTGACCTTAGACTAGGTCAGGAATGACTAAGCCAAGGTCGACGATGGAGTGAGCTTACACAGAAGAAGCCTGTTCACTCTACCCTAACATTTTTTATATTCTTAGTTGCTACACGTATTTCATGGTTTTATGCAAACAATAAGGCGGTCTGGATAGCGTAAGAAAATAAGGGCGAGTTATTTTAAAATCGAAAAAATAGATTTTAATTCATTTCTAATTTGATTATTGATCAAGCAACTAGCCATTAGTTGGCTGTGTTGTCAATACAGGTGAGTAGAAACGTCAGCGCATAGAAAACGGACAAACAGACAAACATTTTTTAATTGACTGGCCTGTTGGTCTAGTGGTTAGTGACCCTGACTGCTATGCCGGAGGTCGTGGTTTTTTCGATTCGCCACCAAGAACAAATTGTGTGTGATGACACGATCATTTGTTCTGTGTCGGGGTGTAATTTTATCTATAATATGTATTATTTAGAAATATAAGAAGTAATTTTATCAGTTTGTCTAGTACCCATAACACAAGCTCTGCTTAGCTAGGGACAGGATGGCGTTGTGGGATATTATTTATTATTATTTATTTATTATTTAATTCATTAAATTACCTACCTTTAATTAAACAAGTTAATTTCCTAATAACCAACGTAATTACAGTATGTATTTGTTATATTGTTTCATGACACGTCGCGTGCGTCACTCACTTTATAATGCATGTAAATAATGAGCCTATTACATAAGGTTATTTACACGGTAACGCAGTACCTAACTACCTTGAAATACATGACACATCGAACGTATACGATTTCTTGTGATTTACATAAATTACTATGCTACTACGCTAAGGGAAAACACGTCAATGACCTCCACCTAGCAACTCCATCATCATCACCATCAGCCTATAATATTCCCACTGCTGAGACAAAAGCAACGGCCCATCAAAACGGAATGAAGTCGGGGCCGACACCACTCTATCACAAAGCTGTCACTTAATTATCGAGGCAGGCTTGTTGAAATGTGTCCTCCCAGCCGGGGCAGAGCAGGAGGGACTGTCAGACTTCTACCGGCTAAAATAACGGTGTCTTTCAGAAGCCCTTTACGTTCGGGGTCACAGTTGCTGTTTATTCTCGCGACCCTGGCAGGCTTTGGCCCTCTGAAGGGCCCCATAATTATGCTGATAATCTTTGGGGCGCGCGTGGAACACATCGCTATAGGTTAAATAACATCAAGCTACGAATCTACGATAGCGGGTGTGAAATCTCGGGGAACGGCAGTACCGAACTACCTCGTACATGACACATCGAACATACGATTTATAGTAATTTACATAAAGTACTGATGAAACACTACTAGATCCGGAGGCTTTCAGAGTGACCTAACCTTTCCTGAGCTGAGTCAACGATTGATCAATTAGTTTTATATTCAAGGCTCGTCTTGATCCGAGTTGCCGCCATGTAATGTTCGCGCGCCTCTATGAGCTGTCAGCATATTGAAGGAGCTTCCATGGGACCAACCTCCAAGGTCATTGGACCTTCTGTAAAGGTAACCCTGACCTTGAAACACAAAGGGCAAATGAAAGAACAGTAGATTTTTACTCTGTATATGTCTGAAGTCGAGCATCGGAAGGTGGCCACTATAATAAAACAGGGTAGGATTTGGAGGTAGTAATGGGGTTTGTCCCAAAAAAAAGTCACTGTGTATGAGTCTGAAGGTGATCTTCGCGATGCGGCCACTAAAAGCTGAATAAGAGTAGCTGATGATCGAGTGAAATGGCTTGTGTTTGAAAAGACTTATGACCAACAGTGGGCTGCTATAAGCTAATTATGACTCTGATAGTCCCTTCCACCCAGGATGGGATGACTTATTTACAGATTTTTTTTAACATTTCCAGGATCATCTAACCTTCTCGGAAGTGAGTCAACGATTGATCAACTGGTATAACATATTCAAGGATCGTCTTGTAGTAAATATGTGTATCATTGACGTTGGTATTTACGTTTGAGAGGCTGTGACTCATCGCTCTCTTTATTATCATTCTGTTTACTTGGGTTTTCGACTACACGAGTTGGTGTATAAAAATACTTGAATTGTTTAAACAAGGAATTGGAAGACTGATACTGGAATAACTTTAGTTAGCTTAAATAAATGTAGTAATTTATCAAAAAAAATATCTCTACAATAGGAATTTCTCGGGTAACTGACATATACAAATACCAAGACCCGGAAGAAATATCTGTAGGCCGTACTACAAGTACGCCGTACGGCCGTACGTACCTATTTTTAAATTATAAACGCTGCCCCTGACTAGGAATCTCAACTGTATAATGCGTTTACTTTTTTTTATTGTTGAAACTCACATACACTTACACCCAGACCCTAAACAACTACCTAAAGGTCCAAATGTTTGTTCCGAGCGGGAATCGAACCAGCGCTACTAGAGTCGAGCGATACGCTGCGCAGGAGCCGATGAGTCAGCCATCTACGCCAAACGTGTTGAAATCGCGACACGTAGCAATTTGATTAGCTTTATTTTCATTCCATACACAGTATCCCGCAGTCAAAATCAGAACATCCAGAAACCATATATGGCAAAATTAAGTTATGTACTAAAATTCAAAATATTTTTTCAAAGCCATTTAAGGATGTTAAGAACTTCGTCACTAAATATAACACGCAATCAAATATCCCGTACATTATATTTTTATTACCTTTTTATTTCCCAATTTGATACATAATGTGGCATAAAACTGTCGTTGCAATAAATGACATGCAATTACTTGCATCCGGCCATCCCACGCTTGTTCCTTATATTATTTGAAAGTGGCAACTTTGATGAAATTAATTAATAAGATGTTTTGTTACGTAGTAAAGAGTACCAAGAAAACTGAGTCTTATGTGTTGGGAATTTTGTGACTGCAATATGCCAATTTATTTTATTGTAACATTGCAATTTTACAACTTTTGCAAGTTCGTGTTTCTCACACCCACAGGGTTTTTTTTAATCTCACATATTTAAAAACAAGGCAGCTTAAGTTGACGGTATTTATTTTTATGTAGCAAAACATTTCTCTTTTCAATGCCCTTACACAAACATTACTAGAAAACAATACCCAATAAAGCACACTTACCCGCAAATAGCTTCAAAGAAGTTCGGTTAAAAACAAAGCAAAATTAAGTACCTGAAAAAAAATTCCGCAAAGTTCCTCTCCCCATTTCTAACTCTGTTATCGGCAACTTTTTTTCTCGGCGGCATGCATAAAAGGTCTATGCACGATGCACCCACCGTTATTAGTAACGACAGGTAGCCGCACGGATTGGGTACAACACTATTGTCCACACCCTCGAACAGGTTGAAAATTATTATTGTAGTAGTGTTTTTGTTTCATTATAAGCCCTTATCAGGCCGTAATCCGGAGATAATGGCAGTGTTAATGCTTGTACCAGACAATAATGGATGATTTAGTATGTAATAGGTTGTTGTGTCTATTCTAGGTATCGATTTATCGGCCAGTGTCTGGGGCACACGGTTGTAGTAACTACCGGTAGTTCTTGATATGTTAAACATTGTACACACGGCTACACATCAAGCTATACAAAGACACTTTAACGTGGTCAGTGAGACCACGTTAATCTTATTATCTAGTCACACGGTCAACAATCAGCTTATTCTGATTTTGCATAACTTGATGTGTAGCCTGGTGTTCATCACTATATTTTTTTCCCAAAATCTATTAATTAATTCTTCTATTTATGTAAGTAGTGTGACTAAGGTGTACTCATTAATTAACGTAACTTTCCACGCTCTAATGCAACAAGTAATTAATATTCTTAATAATGGTCATACTCATCATATCGCTCAGCTGTGGAGCGTGCCCGGCACAGTTCCATAACCATTAGTACAAATTAACATTTTTCCGTCGCCTCGCACTAACTAGCGGAATATTTCGATATCACCCATCAACAAGACACGGCTTTTCATTTAGTAATACTATATTAGCCACTAATAGCCACAAATTATTCAATTATGTAGATTCTTACTTAGTTACGAATAATTCCGGGTAAAATATAGAATTAGATCGTGTGAGTCATTTGTTAACGCTCAAAGATATGGTATTTAAATAATTCGCGGCCGTTACTGATAAAAACAAAACCCACGCCAACGAGATAAGAGACGGTATCAATTATTATGTAAATGATATCTTCAGAAGCGTGATGTAGTTCGTAAAATATGTTAATGTCATAACGTACACGTTCATATAAAGAGGAATACATAAACATTTGGAGTGTTGCAGTGGGTGTAGTTCGGAGAAAGCACACCGCGCGATCGGCGATAATGAACGCGTGTCGATACCGGACGGTGGACAATATCTCATCGGCGTCAGGCGTAGGCCGCCGCCCACTCTGCGCGCGCGCCGCTCTGACTAATGCACACCTACGTCCCGCGGAGCGCGCCGCAGCGCTACCGACCACCGCCGCCAGCGCCATGGCGCCACAACACACCCATACCAACACATTACATTACATTACACATCACACAACACTCGTTGAGAAACCTTCTCAATATACTTCCATATCATTACCCAAGATACTCTCATTTAGGACGCCGCAGCGTATCGCGACTGTAATTCTGTCTGTCAATAATTATTACGGCGCGTAATCCGTGATTGATGAACGCCAACAGTAGCCGAGAGCCGATCAGAATATAATTGACGCCGCCATTGTGCCCCGCCTGATTGATCGCTTTACACCGGCATTACGTTGCGACATTACGTGCATAAATCTGATCTTAATTAGACGCAGCTTTAATTAAATGTGTGCTGATGAAATATAAGCTCTGTTTGTGCAGCAATAACATTTTGATTAATTGCTGATGCAACAATCAGAGCAATTGAAGATGATAAAACACTGTGCTACGCGGCTCCCGTAGCCGTAGCTACGCGCTACGAGACCCTTGACACACCTGCTACGAGATTTGAAATCCCTTTGCAAAATTGAACCGCCTTTTTATTACTGTACTGTAATGAAATATCTTCTATGAAGACCACTTTGCTACTGTTATGAATGTTGTGAACGTTGAATAAATCTTTCTACTGACAGATCAACATTGTTCCTAACATAGCAGTTATTATCCGTATATGGCAAGTTCTAAGCAATGTCCTAGCTCATTCGGTAGCGGCTAGCATAGAATCCGTCCGCAACACCGGCAATTACCGGGGCCAGGCGTCGCGGCGTGCGCCCGCGCCGACGATTGTTTACGGCGCGCACGCGCGGCGCGGCGCGTGTCCCCCCGCGCCCCGCGCCCCGGCGGCAGCTGCTCCGCACAGGTGGCGCGTGTGGGAACTCGACGGCTCCGTGCGTTCCCACGATCGCGCGCCCTCCGCTCCCTATATAAGCCCCCGCCAGCCGGACGTACGGCATTCCGCGTTCAACGCTCAGCGCAAACGCACACCTCCACTCGCTACACACAAATGTCTAACATGTCTTACGAGATCGCGTACTCGCTCGCAGACGACGGCCCGCAGCCAGTCTCGCGTACTTATCAATATCGCAAAGTGATGAAGCCGATGCTTGAGCGCAAAAGACGTGCTCGCATCAATCGCTGCCTCGACGAACTCAAGGAGTTGATGGTCAGCGCTCTTCAGTCTGAAGGAGAAAATGTTGCAAAATTGGAAAAAGCCGATATTTTGGAATTGACCGTTCGCCACCTTCACAAGCTCCGCCGCCAGCGCCGCCTGTCACTGAACCCAACCGTGGACGCTGACCGCTTCCGTGCTGGATTCACTCATGCTGCCAACGAAGTGTCTCGCTGCCTGGCTTCCATCCCTGGTGTGGACGTGAGGCTGGGAACTCAGCTCATGACCCACCTGGGCCACAGACTCAACGACATGCAGCGCGCCGCGGCCTCAGCCGACACTCCTCCGGCGAGCCCGCCAAGCCCTGCGCTGTCCACCGCCTCCTCGACCTCCGGCTACGTGACCCCGTCTCCTCCGGCCTCGCCCGTGCACATGCACACGGCGACCCCCCTGGACTGCTCCACCAACTCGTTCAGCAAGAGCCCCGCCGTGTGGCGACCCTGGTAAACAGTGACCCGGAGCTGGCGGACCCGGCTCCGCGGTCACATCTGTTCCAGCACCGCCGGAGTCGCACGCGCCCCTTGTGTCCGCTAACATCCATAAGTTTAGTGAATCGTGTGGAAGATATCAAGATAACTGTAGATCTCACAATCAGTTAGTATAAGTTAAAATCATAGATCGTAAGTCCAAACTTGAAAGCTTTAATAAAAAATTAGGTTGTAAGTGTACTTGTGATATTAAAGAGTAAATATTATTGTATAAGAAATGTTGTATCGAACATTATTACGTTCGTATTGTTATATTTTTATCGTTGCAAAGAATTCACAGAATTGTGAAACAATACTTGAAAAGAGTAAGTTAATAAAAAAAACTATTATCTACCTTATTTCTGCATTTTATTACACTGACCTACGAAACCCTGAATGTACTTAAATGTGATTGAAGTAATTACATATTTGTTGCATTGTTTATAAATAGAATCCACTGGAATCTGCCGAAGTATAAATGAACATAACAAATCAGACTGTGATAATATAAAGGGGTTAAGGGCACGACTCGGACCTCTGACCCGGTGGTCCGGAGCGCGTGCTCGGTAACTTTCCTGTTTACAATATTCGTACACATCGCACATCACTGATACACACTTGGTAACTTAACTTAGTATCTGTAGTTCAGTACTTTCCTCCGGACAGTGAAGTCGCTGTCAGCTACACATGGACACGAGTCTTGTAAACAAGCTGTCTATTAAGACGTCCGCTACCATAATTAAGATAGATGTTCCGGAGCTGTAATTGAGATGGAAAAACTATACAGAAACATTAATATCTTTCTTTCGCAACCTCATTTACGCAGTACAGAGAAAACTACGTCTGGTATCAGACGTCGAAGGTACGAGACTCATTATCCAGTGTTTTTATTCCTCATTGAATGTAGATATCGATGAATACATTTAAACCCGGTTGCCTATCAAGGTGAGGTAGAAAATTTATAAAAACACAATTTACATAAACGCGTCACTCTTGTCAACATTGTTTTTAATTTGAGGAAAAAATAATAAATCTATTATATGAATATAAATATTATTTTAATAACATAAAGCTAAAGAACTTAATGTTAGATTTTTTTTTGAACGCAATAATCTGAGAAACGATTCGATTTTTTTTTTTTTTTGAGTTGGGTAGTCCATTTATCTAAGTAGACTATACGCTATTCAACATCACGCTGCAACACTTAAGGGGCGAGCAGCAGGTGAAACCGCGGGGAACAGCTAGTCACAAATATTTTAGATCACAAAATTCTATAACTACCTGAAACTAATAAATTACAAATGTCTGCATTAAAGGTAAGGCTCATTATAATATCACTTCATTATTGCCATTAGTCTAATCGATTGGTCCTAACACAAACACATACCATAACAAAATTGCTCGTAACCATGACACGTGAAACTACGCAGAATGAGACAAGCAGCGCCATCTCTTATGATCTACGGGAAGTTTTGGTTTTGTTTCACCTGGCGGCATCTGACGTCAAGCTTAGGAACTTATGAGAGCTTTTGAATACAGAATGCAATACGAACTTACGAAGCTTTGAGTCTTGTAACTTAAGTTTACTTTAAAATAACAGACAACTTGTAAAGCTACTTAGGGTATGTACGTAACGAATTACATTAGTTTAGGAGAAAAATCATTACCATTAAATTATACTGAAGATTAGTAATACAAATATTGGATTATAAAGTATATAAAGTACGTATTCATAAATACACGCTACACAATCTGTGCTTATCATCACGCTTTTAAATGTGTAGAAATAGGCAAAGAGGTCGTATGTATTAATATTTTGCCATTTTATATAAAGGTCCCGTTTAGATTGCAATAGTGAATAAGTGCTGAAGCATGTTCAATTTCTAAGAAAAAACACCATTTTCGAATGAACTGAATTATGAGTAACGTACTTTTTTAAATTTTTAAACAATCTACAATAAAATACAAATACATAATCTTCTTATTTATGGAGTGAATCGATTTTGTTTAATCCTCAGTTCAGTTTAACCAATTGATTGCATCAGTTAAAATCTTGTTAAGACACAAGAACCGGACATACATGTACGAATCTATAATATAAATACGAGGGCAAAGTCAACCGTAATTCTTCCTAATAAACTGATTTAATTTATCGTCTTATTACTCAACCCGCCACTTCACCAGTCAGACAGGCTCATGCACTGATAACAGATAAGCTTATTTGTTCACAACGTCTTCCTATTGCATCATTATCTACTAACAAACTGATAAACTGCCGTCAAACCACTGATTAATCGATTCGGTATTAACGTCTTAATAAAAATCCAAAAAGAATTGGATCAATTTTACAAGTTTTATTATCTGTGGTACTTCGCACCGGAAGTGCTTAACATTCCTTTCAAATGTTTCCTTTTTGATAATGTGAAGCGTGTCGTTACTTAATCTTTTTTTTTTTTTGTTATCAGTGCAATCTTTTTTACCTTCATACTGATGTTGTCATCATGTATTTGCTCAATTATGGCAATTGCAATGGTGACTCTCTTTCTAGCATTAGAAGCTTTAATCGGAATTTAAAAATACGAATTTCTCCTGTATCGTAGCTACATTGTGAAACATTCAAACTTAACACAAACAGCAAGAGGCCTTATCATAAGTTTTCAGTTATTGTGACGTCAAGTTAACTGAAACTTTGACATTAATTTCAAGGAAATAAATTGTTCCTTCTTCGTATACCAGAGGCGCTGTTCCATTATTCCATACAAGAAACGCTGTAGTTACTAGAAGAAAGGCGCTGTAAAATAAAATACTGAAAACTCGTGATAAGGACTCAGATCCGGAACGACTACTTGACTACTTGTTAATCATAAAAATATTTGTTCCTTGCGAGAATCGAACCAGCAACACACTGTACATCAGAAAATCGCTCAGTCATAACGCCAACGCCTTTCCTTTTTCATCCATTTCCAGAACAAAAAGTCCAGTCCAGATTCAGACAATGTAGGAAAGACGCAAGACACACTACACTTACGTACATCATTACTAACAGCGAATGGAATGTGAGAGTCCCAGGTCCCAGAGGCTATCAGCAATTGACTTGAGTTGTGTTGAGAGAGTGACCTAAGAAAGGGTTATCACGCCTCGTAGGAATTTACCTAGCAACCCAATCAATCATCACTTACGTAAAACCGTGATTGGGTAAATTGTCAACAGTTCATCACGATCCCAGTACATGATACATAAGTTTTTCTTTGTTGTGTACTACACTGCATTTACGTACGTATGTCTACATTATCAGGTCCTACCATCGTGCTGTTTGTCTGATCTGAACGCGATGAACTCAAAAATGTCTAAACAGATTTTAATACGGACTTCACCAAAGGTTGGGGGGATTCATGAAGATGTTTACTATTAAGATTATGTATAAAAATGTATCAAACGAAATCAAGGCAGAATTGCTCTGGATACACCACCAGTAAAGCTGAGACATACACGGAGAATTCCAAGGATTGGTGGATGTCATTTATAAGCAGTTTTGTCTCATTAGTTATACCATCAGCCAAATAAACAAAAGTCTATACTACCATCATTTATTTAAGGAACGTTCTTCTATACATATAATAAAACAGTAAAAAAACTGTGTCTGTACATTGAATAAAATAAAAAAATAATAATTGAGAGGGATTCAGAAACAGTAATAGAGCACGAAACGAAAAAAAAAAATCTGTCTGTTTGTCTGTGTGTCTGTTTGTCTGTTTGTCTGTTTGTCTGTTTGTTTGTACACGCTAATCTTCGGAACTGCTGGACGGATTTGAATGATTCTTTTTTTGTTGTATAGGTATTAAGTCTGGCCAACACATAGGCTATAATTTATTTTGGAAACTTGAACACCTGGCGCAGAACCGCAATAGACCAGCTAAACTATAAGAGATACAAAAATGGTACCATAGCAAAAATTGTTTCACGTGATGAGCATTTTCTGCTAAGAGAATAAATTTGAAGATCTGGAACACCTGATGTGGAACTTCAACAGCCCAGCTGAACTATAACATATATAGGAATAACGTCTTAGCAAAAGTTGTTCAGCCTGATGGGCACTCTCTGTTATCGTATAAAATTTGAAGATCTGGAACAGCTGATGTGGAACTCCAAGAGCCCAGCCACACTATAACATATATAGGAATAATATCTTAGCAAGAGTTGTTCAACCTGATGAGCACTCTCTGTTGTCGTATAAAATTTGAAGATCTGGAACAGCTGATGTGGAACTCCAATAGCCCAACTATACTATTACATATAAAGGAATTACGTCTTAGCAAGAGTTGTTCAGCCTGATGAGCACTCTCTGTTGTCGTATAAAATTTGAAGATCTGGAACAGCTGATGTGGAACTCCAAGAGCCCAACTATACTATTACATATAAAGGAATAACGTGATAGAAAGAGTTGTTCAGCCTGATGAGCACTCTCTGTTGACGTATAAAAATTGAAGGTCTCGAACACCTAATGTGGAAATCAAAGCTATCACTAATTTCACTGTATATTTATAAAATAACATAAGCTGGGATTACCGTAGTAAGACCCCTCTTTGAGGAGTGGTATATAGGCGTTACGGCGTCCTAACCTTCCGCGTGACGCATGTCCTCACTGGACACGGATGTTTCGGGAGGTACCTGTGTCTTATGAGAAAGGAGGAAACCCTGGAGGACACAGTCGAGCATACGGTGCAGGATTGCCCCGCTTGGCCGGAGCACCGACGTGTCCTCACAGCGGCGATAGGCGGAGACCTCTCGCGCCCGGCATTGGTCAAGGCCATGCTGCGGGGCGAGACGGAGTGGGAAGCGGTTGCCTCCTGCTGTGAAGCAATCATGCTCGCGAAGGAGGAGGCGGGCCGCGTGAGAGAGAGGACAATCTCCTCCCTCCGCCCCACTCGCGGTGTTTGACGCTCACGGCGACGGCATGCGCGGGCACGCGGGCGGCGAGTAAAGGGCAACTCGCTGTCCTATCATAGACCATGCCCGGGTCGACGGCGCGTCGTGTTCCACGCGCGCCTCAAAGAGTGTCAGCATAATGACAGGGCCCCACTCAGAGGGCCAAAGCCTGCCGGGGTCGCGGGACTTATTCCATGACAGTGACCCCGAAACATAAAGGGCTATTGAAGGACATCGTGGATTTTAGTCAGTACAAGTCTGACACTAAGGGGTGGGAGGACTTATTTGATGATTTTACCACGTAAAAAATATCTGGGATTAGGTAATCCCAGATATTTTTTACTACTTACTATTTATTTTTTACTTTACTTTCGCTTTCACTGCGTGGAGGTCCACGCAGTGAAAGCGGTAACAGTTAAGGACTGATTTTCGTTAACGATGAATCATCATCATCAGCCTATAATGTTCCCACTGCTGGGACACAGGCCTCCTCTCTGAGAGAGGGAGTGGGCCATAATCCACCACGCGGGCCCAGTGCGGATTGTTAGATGTCACATGTCTTTGAATTTTTGGTTCTAGGACATGTCGGTTTCCTCACGATGTTTTCCTTCACCGTTTTAAGGGCAGTGGTGATGAAATAAATTACACAAAGTAATGCGCCTGGCTGAGTTCGAACCCACCACCTACAACACGTAAGTCAGGACCGATACCACTGGGCCACCACTGCTCTAGCGATGAATATATGTATTAACAAAAAATTTACTCTACTGGCGAATTTCCCATTAATTTTTTAATCGGACTCTTGGAGTTGGGTGTCAGAATTTTCAGATCTTTGATTTCGACGATCCCGCTGTCGCTGGTATAAGCAACAGGATCCGCGTACGAAGTCGCGGGCAGAAGCTAGTTCAGAAATACTTCGTGTACGATTACCTACTCTTTTTATCGTGGTAAAATCATCAAATGAGTCCTCAAATATGAGTAATCAAATGAGGACTGTCAGACTTGTACTGACTAAAATCCACGGTGTCCTTCAATAGCCCTTTATGTTCCAGGGTCACGATTATGATTATTATCACGATTATTATATTACTTATTCACTCTTGGGGAAAACCCAAACTTGCTAGTCTGAAGTTAAGTATATACGTTATCTATTAATGCTCATTTGAAATTAATCTTTTTATCAAGTGGGTAGATCATGTACTATAAATAAACACTTTTTGTGAATAGGCCATTGGGGTACTTTTATTTCCATCCTTTTCAGTTTGAGCCATATTATAATTTTTACCAGCGATTCTGAGTTGTATCCATTTACTGTAAAATTTTAACAAAAATATATCGCAATAGTAGGCTAATAAAACAATAACCTATTATGTTCTGCGAATTTTAAATGAGAACAAGTTCAACATAATATTATCTTTAAGTTACAAGTTTAGCCGTAGGTACTCATTTAAAAACGAAAACAAATATAATTGACCTGTTTTCCAAGAGCCACACAATCGCCCACTTTTGCCCCGTAATACTTTATTACTAATCTTAATCTTCATCGTCATCAGTCTGTTTTCATCCACTGGGCACACATAGGGCTCTTCCATAGGGCTATCCCATAAGGCCCTGTCATAGGGTTCTCCCGTAGGGCTCTACCATAGGGCTATTCCATTGGGCTATCCCATAGGGCTCTCCCATAGGGCTCTCCCAATGTACACCAATGTACCCTGTCCTGAGGTTCCCTCATCTAGTCTCTGCCGGCTGCCTTCCGCAGATCGTCCGTCCACCTGGCCAGCGGGCGCCCTACACTACGTTTGCGTAGTCACTGTCTCGAATTGCCCAGTCTTACATTACACCCCGGGCAGCGGCATCACAGGCTACCTAGTAACCTGCAATGTTGGCTGAGCGAGTAGGCCTCACCAGGGCTAAACAGTTTTACTGTCTGGCGTCGGTGGGCAGGAGTTCCAGTGCTTTCTGGGTGAGCTCTTTATATTTTAGACCTCATCTTCGCCCCTGGGCTAGATTGAGGTCAAGAGCATTTAACGCAATAAATTAATTAAAATATCCGTCAATAGCAGTCCAATACCAGACAACTATCTATTCAACACATACGGATATCTAAATCATTATCAATAAATGATACTTTTAATACACCTATCATTAAATTAAGCTTTAAACACTCGAAAAACAAGTCGACATATCAAAAATTTCCTTCGAGAATTATCAAAATCAATCATCACGATCGTTATGTATGTACGGATAACGAATTGTAAGTCGCCACACTGTTTCGCGCGTGCTCCGTGATTCATGACCGCCTGGTACCCCACGTGCGAACCATATCGAAACGATACCATCGGTAGACGAACTGATAAGCTTTATCAATATGATAACTGTTGCATAAGTATTATCAGCCTATAATGGTAAATGATGGGACACAGGATGACAGGAGTCAATCTCGTGAGACTGTGATCCATGACGTTACGTATCGTTTGTTGTGCTTTATCTTTGCGTGTCCATGCGGACCCATCTGACCCATATTTCAGCGCATCATCTATCTTTTAAATCTTGGAAGGTGCTGATGGTTCGAAAAGATGGGCAGGGAAGGTGGTGGAGCATACCCTGCAGAGGAGGTCAGTGCGCATGGCATGTGTGTGGTCATTTGGCCAGATAAATTTTGCACAATTCTGCTGAGTTTGAAATTTGCGTTATTTGGAGCGCAGATTTGATGAACAAAGTAACAAAGCAACATGCTTGCTTGGTTTTGAAACTAGCATCTACAAATGTTGCCTTTACCATTGTAACTGTTTCGTCACAAAACCCATGAATGAAAATCTGCTCCTATTGCTAGTGTTGATTGTTGCTATTTTATCACTTTGTCAGTGATAATTAATAATAAGTCTGACGGATCGGTTTTGGCATTCGGTGGGTGCTGATTGCCGAAAGATTAATATCAGAATATCAGAATTTCCTTAAAAGTAAAAACCTACAATTAATGTGATAGTCCTTATTTACATATATTTCGAGCAAGTTCCATGCTTCAACTTATTGTAAAACAAACAATGTAATTGTTGACTTACTAAGCAGTAAATCAACAATTGCATTGTTCGTTTCAATTATTTGAAGATGATAGAAGCAGAATGTACGTATATTTCGTCAATTTATGTATTGAATGGTAAGTATACGAGAAATATTCTTATATAAAATATTCTTTTAATCCATTTACCAGTAAGACTTTCTTATTATACGCTATCGAAGTTGATTTCAGAGTGTTTCATCTATTTCGTCACAGTCACCTTGATCGCCGTAAGCTACAAACCGATTAACCATGACAACAGTCACAAACTTCTTTTAATTGCATGGTGTTTTTCTTAGAAGTTTGTGTGAATCTATGCGTGCACAAATGCACGGTTAAGTGCTCATCGATGAAGGTTCTTATAACCCTGAAATTTCACGTTGGCACGCTGAGCAGTTAACACCTAGATGAAGGTTTTACTATGATATTGAAAGTGGGAGAAAGGGACCTACACTAAGCGCGCGAGTTGAATGCAGAGCTTAGGAATGCGGTAGTGCTGTTGACAAGGATAGCAAAGTACTACACTGCAGGCGCGTGAGGTGGGGCGTGCGGGTAGCGGGGGGCTCTTCACCTCAGACCCCGACTGCATTCAACTCGCGCGCTATCTGTACCTATTCTGTTGAGTGGCATCTTTATGACCAAGAATCTATTCCATCCGTACGGAAATCAAACCAACTATATGACGAGGTGGCGAGACTTTGTCCACACATGGACGACTTGGTTTGCCAGTATGTCGCCACTGCAACAATTGTGAACTATAGTATCAAGAAGAAAACATCCGCGACTCAGTATCAACAGCTTCCATTATATTGGTTTAATCAGGAATAAAAAACAATACAAATACTGTTATTCCTTCTGCAGCCGAGAAAAAACAAGAACACGACGAAATACCGATAGCAGTCTATAATTAGATGTACGTCATTAAAACAAGAGCACACGTAATGAACAAATGGAAAGTTTATTCCTAAGATAAGGCGGCGTAAATAAGGATATTAATCATAGCGGCGCGGGCGCAAGTCTCATTCGAACAGCACATGATTTTATCGATGCCAATCGGTATTAGCTCGGTAGACAACACAGATAAGTTTGTGGAGGATTTAATGATTTCCGTGACTCGAGTTGAAAAACAACGTGTTAGGTTTATGGCATATAATTCAGCAATCTTTGTTCCGTTAAGCATTTTGATGGACAATCTTCTTTAAAAAAAAAACGCCCAGTTCGGAAACGTAAGCATAATTCTACCTAGCAAGGCAAAGCTGAAACCAGAAGTAAACTGCGATAGTACTTAGACTTACGTATGTAAAATCTCACATTATCCTCAATTTCATTCAGCTTTTGAAGCAATAACGTTTCGTTGGACTCTTAATCTTGATTTTAAAGTTGAAGACCTAGTCTCCTGAAAACATGCTAGACAATTTTATTTGTAAACATTTCTTGTACAATGAGTTAGGCCCGGTTTCTACCAAATTTGAGACGAGAGGAGATGTGTTTTGTAATACAAATCACTGTAAGTACAATGTGCACACTTATGTCGTAAAGTACACGTTTTATCATTAGTTAAATTTCATGAAACAGCTAAGATTGTCATCATACTCTTTAACATCAGGAAAACTAAACTTTAATGAACTGCTTTTGATATATAAACCATTCATTCATCATACTTTGCACAGTTGGCGCAATGGCTGAGCAATCGACTGCGCTTAGCGTGTGGCAGGTTTAATCCCCGCTCGATGTTTGCCATTCTACATTTGACTACGAAACCTAAAAAGACGTTTATTAAGAAAAGACGCTGAAAAGCCTACGTATTTCACATCTCGCTTGTAATATGCAAACCACGAACTACGTAGACGAATCATATTAGGTTTACATATTGTATTATAATTATTATTATACAACGTACCGTATGCGTCGTATTGGTGACGATAATATAAGGAATTTCAGGAAAATAATGACCATTTTATTAGAGTGAACATTGAACAATGGCCCATATATCTATATGACACCGACTTTAGCAACGCGTTACATAAAGAATGTCCTGTTCGTACAGGAAAAGATTTGCGTCACAAAATATGAAAGATAAAGATGGATACGACGAAATTGTATTTTGTTTATTGCTAGTCATTTGTTCACGAGGTCATTTGTTTTGTGTGTAGATTTGTTTAGTAAACTGTGTGTTTTAATTATAATTATTTTAATTCGTTATTTTTATGTTAATTATTATATTGTTTTGTTTGAACAAGTTTATTTTCCTACAGTTAATTCCTAATCTAGCTTACACGTAACTGTGATTAGTAAGCTTTTCTTCTTATGTTATGATGAGCCATAACCCATAATAAAAACGTTAATAAATAAATAATGTAGCAAATGCGTAAGTACGTTTGTTACAATTTCGAGCGTAAACCACTGAAAGGATCGTCCTAAAATTTTGCATGAACGAGTACGTTGTCAGGTGTTCAAAAGGCCTGAAATGCATTTATTCTGTACCGTCAGCACGAGTTTTCAGTACCCCTAGCACGAGTTTTCTCTATTTTACTTTACAGAGTTTTTCCAGTATTTACAGCGCTTATTGTATGAAAATACGGAACGTTCCAGTTTACTTTACGTCTCAAATACTGAAAACTCGTGCTGACGGTACAGTATTTGAGACGTAAAGTAAACGGGAACTTTGAAGACTTCAAATTGACAATTTTCAAGGAAAAAATTGGTTCCTTCTTCGCACACCAGAGGCGCTGTTCCATATTTTCATACAAGAAACGCTGTAAATACTGGAAAAACTTTGTAAAGTAAAATAGTGAAAACTCATGCTAGGGGTACAGATCTGTATCTGAAATTTTAATAATCTCTGTTTAGTTAGATACGACGCCTATTAACACGATGGTGTGTCCTATAAGTACCAGCAATGTGCAACAAGTGTGAACCTTCACAAGGAAGATTGGTTACATAATTCACATGCGAGCAAACGAATAACAACTACAGTCGCATCACATCATCATCATCATCACCCACCTATTATTATCAAGTGATAACGCGTGTAGTAACAGCAAATTACAAGTAGGTATCATAAACTCATAAGATAATCTATTTTAGAACAATCTACTTATCGCTATGATATGGAATTAGCTTCTTACATAAATTATATTCTAAACACCATTTTGGAGGTCGTTTAATGAATCTTTTTAATTAGTTTATATTATGTGAAACATGAGAGCAGTGGTGGCCCAGTGCTATCGGTCCCGACTTACGAGTTGTAGGTCGTGGGTTCGAACCCAGCTTGGCGCATTACTTTGTGTAATTTATTTCATCACCACTCCTCTCAAAACGGTGAAGGAAAACATCGTGAGGAAACCGGCATGTCCTAGAACCATAATATTCGAAGATATTATGTGACATCTGCCAATCCGCACTGGTCCCGCGTGGTGGATTATGGCTCACTCCTTCTCACAAGAGAGGAGGCCTGTGTCCCAGCAGTGGGAACGTTATAGGCTGATGATTATGTGAAACATTTCTTATCGGCATTTGAAACTGAAAACATAATGTCTCTGTATTTTTTTTTATATAGCGTTCCTTTTTATTGTGGCCTGCCTACTGCCACAACACAGCACGCAGAACTGATGACCGATGGGGCCGCAAGCGCAGCGTAGGACGACCACCTGCAAGGTCTCTGATGAAAGTCAAAGGATCGCGATGGATGCAAGCCGCTTCCAACCGGTCCTATTGGAAATCTATGAGGGAGGCCTATGTCCAGTGATGGACATCCCACAGCTGATATGATGATGATGACGTTTGTCTTGTACCTTGTGAGATTTTCATAACAGGAGGAAAGGTTTCTCATCATAGGTGCTACAACTGTTAGACGTGCCTTTGGGGTATCAATAGGCCTTACATACCTGGGGATAAATAAACATACATACCATTTTTTTTTTATGCAAACGCATGTCCGTGAAACATACATATTACCCTGCTTGGTCCCACTCCTGGGCCTCTCTCTACTCCTTCCAGTTTTTAGAAACCCGTGCGTCTTCCTTCCATGACAGAACCTTTCCTGTTTGTACTGAAGTCTCCTTCATGACCTGCTAAGTAAACAACTAAATATTTTTTTTATTTATTTTTAATCAAAATTGAAAAAAAAAATGTTTTGGCATATAAAATGTTTTGGCATAACTCCTTCATTTATCGCAAATTTTTCATTTTTTTAAACCTTGCCCCACACTAGGAATTTCTTCTGTATCGTGGTTAAACTCACATACACAAACACCAAGACCCGGAACAGCTACTTGAAGATCATACAAATATTTGTTCCGTGCGGGAGTTGAACCGAAAGGTTTATTCTGAAATGCTCCCATTATTTTTAAAACCGATGACCAGTTTCGGGGACAAAAAAACTCTTCAATAAATGACAAAAAATCACCCCGATTGCTGCTATCGCATATCTATGCATCGTTTACGCAATCACAAAACACAAATTTCTTGGAAGTCAGTCATATCTTTTTTGGTACTGTACTTTTAAAAACTGCAATCGTCACCTTAAAATATACATACATCATAATGACGGGCAAATATGTATTAGTATTAGTAACACGCCTGTTTTTAGGACAAAGTTTCAAGACGCTATCAATTTCTGCGTGATCGTTATCAGATATCTCGTCTCACGCCTCTGTCACGCCCAAAAAATTCGCCATTGTTATCGGAACATGACTTTGGAGGCTTGTCTATGTTATTGTCTATACGATATCAAGCACCATAATCCTGTATTGCCACAATAACCGTTTTTATTACCTACCTATTGATATCAAATGATAAAAATATCTGATAACGATCGGTCTTTTTACCCACTTTAATTAAACATGATTGTAATAATATCCCTCCTTTTTTGGCGTGGTTAAATCATCAAATGATTCCTCCCGGGAGGGACTGTCAGACTCGTACTGACTAAAATCCACGATGTCCTTCAATAGTCCTTTATGTTCCGGGGTCACGGTAATTCGGTAGTCCCGCGAGCATAAATACCTACCTAGTTATTCTTTGAGAATGTTTGTATGTTTGGGTGTTTGTTACTCAATCACTCTAAAACAACTGGAAGAATTTAAATGTTATTTGGTACGCAAATAGTTTATACCCTGAATTAACACATGCAGGCACTTACTAATTACAAACTTGTGGAGGAGTGGAATTCCCTGCCGGGGTCCGTGTTTCCTGATAGCGGGTCTTTAAAGTCAAGAGTGAATAGCTTAAATCAGTTATTTCGAGGCAAGAGTGCTCCATCGTCGACCAAATCTTCGCTTGCGATCTGGCGAGATAGTGGTCAAACGTGAAACTGTAGCTAAATTTAAAAAAAAAAATGTGTTTAACCACGTGACTTAGCAACGTGTTACATTAAAACATTAATTTATCATTCTTGATAAGTTCTCACGAAATACAATTATTTTTATTTACTTACCTACTAATAATTCCGCGAAGTCGTGCGTCAAATGTGAGCCGTCTCTTTGCTGTTGATAACTTGTAATCGAATGCAAAGTGCAGCGATTTACATAATAGAAACAATTGTGTTTAATTAGACCACTGAGTCATAGCTAACTTGTAATACGTTAATTTTTGCCTTTATTGTACACTTCCACTTTTTAACCGCGTAGTAAAAATTTATGTCATTATATGAAAGTTTTTTTTCTGCTGCGTAGCACAGCTACGATTTTCGTAGCGCTTTTCGTAGCAAGCTACAAAAGTACGATAGGAAATTTATAATTTTTTAAACCTTGACTGACGACTATTATATTGACTTGCTAAAACTTTTTAACGGCATAGTAGTCAAATACCTAAGTATTGTATGTATCTACTTACGTATTGTAGTCAATATATTGCACTAAATAAATCACTGCTAATGACAGAATTGAATTTATTTTACTAAAAGTAAGAATAAGTAACTAATATTAATTGTTTTTTTTTTAAATTAATTGAATTTGAAAAACTTAATTAGTTTCTTCGAGGCAAGCGTGCTCCAGACCTAGGTTGCGTCCTCATGAGCAGAGTTGACATATTGAACTACCACCCATAGCCTTTAATTTTCAGCGTCCTCACAAACCATGCTATTGTAACATTGTGTAATTCCACCCGCAATTCAAAAAAACTGGACCAAGGCGAAGTCGGTTTGGAAGAAGAGAATAAGCAGCGGACTTGGAGAATTTTATATACACCTTCTGAAGGTGTATAATGTTCGCTATTTTTCTGGCCAATTTAATTATTCATTGTGTAAACTAAGCTACAAATCTTTGAAGTTTCATAACTTTATTGCGGTATATGTTGCCATGCCAATTGTTACAAAATTAATGATAAATGTATTGGAACATTTTGCCTATTGTTTACAAATATATAACTAAAACAGTTTTTTTTTGTGTCCGTGATGTCAATAAACACTGTAAACTTTAAAATAATAACAATAACAACTTTATAATTTAAAACTTTATTTGTTCCGCGTGAACTTTTTGCACATCGATTTGCCCTACTGAATGTCTTAGTATTATTAAACATTATTGTTTATCACAGCAATTGAACAGAACAAATAAGAAGAATATTTTTTTTAATTGCGCAATTATATAAACGGGTTATTGCCACGCAATAAATAATATAATGACAGCTGGAATAAATTAATGTTTTGCAATTTTGTTGCACCGACGCAGTTTCTAGAATTTGTAAACATGAAAAACATGTCGGCAACATAGTAAGACATAGGTATCTACTCTATCAATCTCAACTTTAGATTTCTGCGTATCTATCTACATAAAATATATACAAGATTATAACTATTATTACCAACAAAATAATTACTTATTGTTACTAAACCACCCAAAAGTTGACGCACATTGATTACAGTTTACGTCCTCACGTTTCTTTTACGCCGCAGACCTTAAATCATATTATTTTATCATTATATAATGAGTTAGCAACACAAAAGCACGCGAAAACCAGAAAAATCTGATGAGCTCGTGGTACCTACTGTTAATTCATCCATCGGAGATCAATAGGTGGCCTAGCGACGGAGATAACACAATATTTTTCAACTTATCTTCGTGAATTCAAATTGGAATCGTTCCTGACCTTGGTATCAAAATAAACCCTAACTTATCATTCTTATCAGACAAGGGACGTAAGCTCGTAGAAATTGGGAGCTAATTAAACTTTCTACATTGATTTGTGTTTATCAATAAGGTCGTAAATCGCTTGGAGATGTGGAGTAAGATTCTGAGTAGTGCTGTCGTCAGTTGTTTGCCGTGGAATCTTCCCGCGCTGTCGATAACCCGCGCTATCTTATAGGCGGCGCCCGCGCACGAGACCGAGCCTGTACGCACGGTTATTTATAATTTATCATCAAGAGGATGACACAATTGTGGCAAGCACTGGTCCATTGGCAGGCCACGTGCTGGGTAGTGCAGTGTATCTGCGTGACTACGTGATTTCCCGACGCACACACGCGATGGCAGTGACACGAGAGATTTTGAGCAATCTAAAAAGAAGCTTCTTAAATATCCGACGGATAAAAATGACATGTGACTTGATTGCAGATCTTGTTACAAGAAAACGCACCTTCAACTCCACGAAATCCTTTGTTCAAGAAGACCTACTTTCTTATAACTGTCCCGATAAAAAAGCAGAGATCAAGAAAGGGTTAAGCCCTTTCTTGATAGTACTAAAGAACATGCCACAATAGTGATGTGTCTATGAAGTCTTCGTTCGTGATTCGTAGGTCCCGTTCAAATAGGGGTGAGTATCTACCTATTTTGAAATCCGGCACTGACTATACACCATCAGTGCAACCTTGATTAAATAGTAAAATTCTACCTTTTGGTCAATCCAAGATGTGCATTTACCCTGTGTGTAGGTTTAACGGTATACTCCCAACGGCCACCACTAAAACCGGCCCCAGTGGTGGCCGTTAGAACAATTACTTATTTTTTGTCCCAACGACCGCCAGTGGCGGACGTTGGAACCAAATAATATTTATTTTATTTTCAGTGTTTTGTCAATGAAATCTAACTATAGCATTTGCTATATTTAGATTACATGGTCACAAAGTACTAGGCTAGCATAAGTTCAAAGTGGTATTTATTTAAATTTTTCTGAGTCAATACAAGACAATTTCAGGTAGGTACACTATTCCTGCCAAGAAATATTTAAATAAAAACCACTTTGAACTTATGCTAGCCTAGTTCTTTTGCTGGTTAGTCAACGAAAAAGGCAAATTCAACATTAGTTCCATTATTACCAGATTCCTATAAAATGGAACTAGTGATAATAAAAAATAATCAGTAGTTCCATTATTTTAAGTTTCTTCTAAAATTGCAAGTATCTCTTCGGGAAATATATTTTTACCGGCCCCAGTGGTGGCCGTTGAGACAAATATTATTTGGAATGGCCCAACGTCCGCCACTGGTGGTCGTTGGGACAAAAAATAAGTAATTGTTCTAACGGCCACCACTAGGGCCGGTTTTAGTGGTGGCCGTTGGGAGTATACCGGTTTAACCGTATCGGAATTTATCTTTACCGTTACCAAACTTGGTGTTGCACAAACGTTTAAAAAGTGCATACGCAAATCTAAATCATCTAAAAAAAAAATATGGACAAAATCGTTGTTATTTTTCCATTTCTAAGCTATAACAGCTGTTGAGGTTTACCCTACTTACTTTATCAACACATTATCAATCCATACAGATAATCGACATTGCATAATCAAAATTCTATTTAAAGAATGGCTTATTCTAGCACATTCGACTACAATCACATGGCCGTTTGTTATCCGTTTGCAAATACTGGCTATTATCTATTAAACCTATGGCCTTATCACTCTTGCCTAGACCCAGACATTGAAATGGATCAAATGTTATTACAATAAGTATGTTCTACTGTTTAGTATTTTAAATGATAAGAATAATATGCAAACGATAATAGAGTACACTATCGTAATCATGCGACAATAAAATCTAAACATAGCCTTTTGCCGGGGCCAACGGGAATTGTCGTTAATTTTCGCGATAAGTTTTTAAATGGTCGTTTAAACATCATAATTTTTTTTTTAGGTCTCAGCATTACCAAATAAATGTCTATAGCAGGTATGATGTGGCAACGCCTTGGAAAGACACCATAGGAAGACCAACACTGACCTTATAGGCGAGGTTCTTCAGAAAGATTGGCTGAACTACGCACGTTCGCGTAACCGTCGTGCTTGTATGACCAGATGAATGAACGTGGGCGTGGACGAGGCGAAAGGAGTATCTAGGGTATCCTTCTGTGGTTTCTGCCTCCCCCTATTGGAAAAGGGGTCGTAAATACATAGTATTTCTGCACGCAAAGATGAGGTTAAAGATGGAACGAGCTCACCTAGAAGGAACTGCAACTCCTGCGCATCGACAGACCAGTAAAACTGTTTGGCAGCGGACTTAAATGGGATGATCACCAGCCAGGCAGCCCTAGTAAGGTCTACCACCGTCAGTGGAACCACGCAGCCGTCACTGCAGGTTTAAAAGTAGCCTGTGATACCGTTGTCCGGAGTGGACCGCTTGGAAAAATGCTATAGCCTTATCTAAAACTGGAAAATTCGTAGCTTTTATAGGCCAATGTGTAATTACGGAGATAGTATTCAGATTTACGACTGTTTATTAATCTCCCTCGTATACATTGTGACATTACCAGTCAAGGGTCAGCGAAGAAATAAAACAATATTAACATAGTTACGTTGGTTATATTCCGCCCATTTATAACACTTTATATCTAGCCTTGTTGATCATGTGGTGAGCTGAAGTCTGTAATTTCAGGAGCTCTTCTTTGATGAGACGTGTTATTTCTGACTTGGCTTTGGCGACTGCTAGTTCTTGTGAACTTTCTATGGCGAGGTACAACTTGCGCTCGCCTTCGGGAGGAGTCTTGCCCGGCGGGACGTATGTACCTCGTACTGTAATACCAGCCTCCGAATACTCGCTGATCAACGCTAGCGCCTCCTGTTGAACAAAGAAATAGTTAATAATAGTAAGAATGAACTCGACGAGATATCAGATGAACGAGAGAATGATGAAATAATTTTATCTCAGAGTAACAAAAAACAAATCCAGTAAAATCCGTTGACAAACTACGCATTATAAATCGTAGGGCAACTATAACCAGTGACCCGGGGATCACTATCAAAACTGTAGTACAAAAGGGGCTTATTACCTCGACCTATACTAATTAATGGCAGTGGTAACATGTTCCGTGGTACGCCCTCTGTCGCCTAAGCAACTTTACACACATAAAAATAAGAGCACCAATTATAGCTAATTTGAGCAACATCTTGACGTCTAATCACAGCGGAAAGAGAAATTGCACTGAGTGCAGTACATACAATGTGCAATAAACATGTACCTTGGGGTTATCGACATAAAGGTCAATACGACCCCTAAGTAAATAAACATATTAAAAAAACGAGGTTATTTACTCTCAATAAAAAAAAAAAACTATCCAAGGAGGGTTATAGGTCGCCTTTTTAGTCTTATCTAGAAAAAAATACAAGTAATAATATAATTCTCTATCTTTTGTTTTGATAACGTGTAGATGACGCAATGGAGTGGCGCGTGGTCGGTTGGTGATTTCTTTCGGATGCATGAGGGGCCGATTAAATCCGACAGATTGTGTTTTTATTAGTCCATAAATATAATTGCCTTGAATTTACAACAACATCCGATTTTGTTACGCCTTTAAGAATATCATTATTACGCAGCGGTTTTAATAACAATCAACATAAATTCACGCACGGCTTTAATCTCTGAAGGTTTAGGCAGAAGTATACTCGTATCTCTAGATGAGGAGACCAGACTATGGCCAGCAATCGAGCACATGAGTAGTACTAAGATATTCCTTACCTAAAAATCAAACCTAGAGATTCATATTTAGCATTACTGCTTTTTTATTATTTGCTATGGGTTTTCTCTTGGGCTTCAATCTCGCCCAGAATCAAAGACGAGGCCTAAGATACATCTTAGACCTCAAAGAAATAGTAACCTCGCTGAGGCCTTAGTACGTAAGGAGTTGGAACTGCGCACCGACGGAACACAGTAAGAACTGTTTGGTTAGCAAACCATCAGAATGATGGTCGCGAGTCAGTCGGACCTAGTGAGGCCTACCACCACCAGTGGCAGTCGTCACCATAGGTAACAAGTAGCCTGTAATTCCGGTACTCGAGGGCGACCGTTACAAGGTGGCCCACCGTCTATCAAAATTGCAACCAGTTGACCCACGAGACCAACTTAAACAAGATTTGCTATACCCTTTTTTGGAAAATCATTAAAGGAGTCCTTCTGTCCTGGGTGTAAAGCCCACCGGACCTTTTAGTTTTTTATCGTAGTAAAATCATCAAATGAGTCCTAGCACCCAAGGCAGGGCTGGATGGACTGCCACAATCGTACTGATTAAATTTACGGTGTCCTTCAATAGCCCTTTACGTTCCGGAGTCACGCCCGACTAAATAAACCCGTGCTTTCAGTTTCCCTATGCATTACAAAGCCTTTTCAAAAAAACGATACCGGGAGATTGCAACTCCTTTTTTAAGTGGTAAAATCATCAAAAGTCCTCCAAAGAGACTGTCAGGGACTGATGTACTACCTAAACTCCACGGTGTTCCCTCAATAGCCGTTTACGTTTTAGCGACGCGGTAACCTTTACAAGCAGCGACTACGGGTGATTTGTTACCCCTGACGTACAGTCTACCGTAAAACGCGTCATCATTATCATGTGACGTAGGCGACTAATTAAATCTTTAAACAGTTAATTATCACAATAGCTCTATAAGTTATAAACGTTATCATCAGAAATTAACGTCAAATATTGCATCATTACGTTAGGTGTCTCAATTCGTCTCAATTATTACATGTGATTTAACGAGAATTAGGTATATGGTCTCATTTAAACGAATATTTCAATAAATAAATTGGTATTGCAATTATGGTCAATTTATTTCGCAATCATCAATATGACACATCGGCATTGTTCACTTTGTATGGACTAGTTTGGGCTTGTCCTGACTTATGGAAACAAAGATTACGCATGTGTTGAAAAGCTGAGTCAGAGAAAATGTATCGTCTAATCAAATCTACACTTGGCTAGACATGACTGTTTCCTGGGAAACCAAATCGGAAACTCATTTTGAACAGACCTTGCCACTAACGCAGGAAATAAACAAACATATTTATGTATAGTTATTTCCTTTATTAGTCGCAAGAGCACAAATACTGAGTCCGCGCCACGACTCAAGTCCGGCGATAAATTATTTAAAAAAATGTAATTTTTAATGCAATTTGATGTAGTAACATCGACTCCTTAAAAGGATTTCACTCGTGGCGCGGATTGTACTCATTTCATTTCAAAATCTCTTCCAGTCGCTTCTTGACGTACCTACCTGTCAAAAATTTGTGGGGAAAGAAATGGCCCCGTATGAAAACTCGTTTGGGGCCCTTCTAATTTAAGTGAACAGTTTAGCAGAATAAATAAAATAGCATCTTGACTCATGTAGCTAATACTAATGCCACTAAAAGAATTTAGAAGACAGCTAGAAAATAAAATGCTGATCGACTGGCCGTAGCAACTAAAGCCATATTGAAAATTGATCTATGTTACGAGCTCGATAATTGTAGCTTTAAACGCAGGCCAGACAGAAGAGACGTAAGACGAAGATGCATCGCGGACAGGCGCAGTCGTAAAAGCGTTGTGCCCGCGACCCAACTCTTCTGTATGTTTTGCGTCGCGATGCTTCTATTCATTTTGTATGAAAAGGACGCTTGAGAGACAAATATCCAGATAGGTCTGGAATAAAATTCGCTGACCCCCGGGTACCAATTTTATTGTATTTCAATGTTTAATATTTCAAAACAAAACGAAAAAGTATCGTAACACGATCAAGACAAACGTATCTTGGTAAGAGACGACCATGACCTTATTTATTATTTTGAAATTAGAACGATGGTATTTTGAAATTCGAACGTTGCATTATAAGGATCAATGACCTTTATTCGAGACTTATCTGGCGGAGACTATAGGATAGAATTATGTCTGTACCTTGCTAGTGACCCTCCAGCGCGCCTGTTGTGGGAAGTCATTGATCTCCAGCTCAGTCTCGTACTTGCGGAACACCTCCTCAGCCGGTTCTGAAGCGCTCTCGTCCCGCGGCTGGTAGTTCAAGCGGGTGTTCAGTTTCGCCGCTAGTTGCTCTGCCACTGTTTTAGCCTGGTGAGAATTTAAGTGCGTAAAGTCTAATGCTGATGTAACAGGAATGCGACTGGTAAATTACTAAAGGGTTTTGTTTTTTTTTTTAATTCTTTATCGTTTCTATGTTGAGAGACTCAATCATATTATTATTACTAGCTGGGCCAGCAAATTCTCCCACTACAACCAGCAATGTATCCCACGGAAACATAAAGTCGGGATAAAAACTATCCAGGTCTTAAACTACAAATGTGTACCAACTTTCATTTGTTTTTTTCATAAAAGAGAAACAAACATCTATACATACATCGTCATTAACTTTCACTTTTATAATTTATAATATTAATAAGATCAAAACTTGAGAATTTAATAGTCAATTACGCAACAAGGGAGTAAAGCATTGCCTTACGTCACGGGGCGTATTGAATCCCAAAGCAGAATTAAGTTTAGAATCCTTAGTGTAGCGAGGGATTCAAGTTAGCCCAACACAAGGCAGCTTTACTCCCGAGGAGCGTACTCTGCTTTTCACACCTACTGCGAGGAAATAAATTCGATTTTTGAAATTTGATGTGGTAAGAGAACCTTCGAACGTGAAGTTGGCTCCACTGCAAGCGATCAGCTGTTGCGGCCAAAATCGAATTTATTTCCTCGCAGTAGGTGTGAAAAGCAGAGCACGTTCCTCGGGAGTAAAGCTGCCTTGTCTTGGGCTAACTTGAATCCCTCGCTACACTAAGGATTCTTAACTTAATTCCCGAGTGAAACGAGGTTCACCCCCAGAATCCTTAGTGTCGCTTCGGGATTCAATACGCCCGTGACGTAAAGCAATGATTTACTCCCTTGCTGCGTAATCTACTATTACAATAGGTTTGCCTGACATATACATAATTTGACATTTACGAGCAAGTAGTGTGAAAAGATATTAAATTGCTTTTTTTTTCAATATGATTAAATAGTCTAAGCAATACCGCATACAAGCATCATCCAAAAATTCCCAGCCCTGTAATCATTTCCCAGAATTGTGCAATTTACTTCCACCATCATATGGATAACTTTACTTTGTCAACCTCATGTGAATCGACTCGCGTCAAAAGAAACGCGTGTGCGTCATGAGTCTCTTTGAACGGAATTTGCTGAACAAGGGTGCTTACATAATAGAATCATGAGACGCACGCTTAGTGATTTTTGTAAAAACCTTCTTGTACTTCCTCCGAAGTCTTCATGACAAGATGTAGATCGTAATCAAGAGGTTGCGAGCGTATAGAAAGTAAGTTTTTTTTGTTAAAAAGTTAATATTTTTTTTGGAACCGCCCTACCTTATTTTTCCGCGTCAACTGCAACTCCTGAAAGTTAGAATCACGTGGCCATCGCCAGAAAAACGCTGAGAGAGTGATGCTCGACGAAGTCCCGGAGAATGAATTTAATTGTCTTGCATCCGTTATCATTGTTATCTATACTCACAAGTTTATGATGATTTCAATTGCAGTGTTTTTGGAGCTCTAAAAACTTGGCCAGGTTGATGCGGGACGCCAGGCGCCGGCCAGCTCCGGCTTGGCATTCATAATAGTAGTAATAAAAAATGTTTCCTACAAAATTCACCGTAATGAGCGTGTGTGCGGCGGGCGCCCCCTTGAGGATGGCCTCCGCGGCCTGCTGCGTGGCTCCCTTGTGCTCCGCGCCCAGCCCCTTGGCCAGGTTGATGCGGGACGCCAGGCGCCGCGCCAGCTCCAGCTTGCCGTCCGCGCCCGCCGCGGCCGCCGGGGCGCCGCCCGCTGTCACTCCAGGCTGGAAGAGGAATAATAATTATAATAACCTGTTCCTGATCATATTTCTTGCCTATGCTGTTATAAAGAAGCAGGCTGTCGACGCAGCCAGGCCGACGCCGATACATACGGATAAACTACGCCCAAATTATCTTATGACGCAATTTCATTAGTCAATAGGGCCCGCATACCGGATGCGAGAGATTTCTGGAACGCGTGCCACAGTGCCCGCATTCGGGGAATGGTTTTCATTAGTCGACAGCCCGCGTGCGAGGTGTAGGATAACCTCCAAGTTCGTCACCAGTTATTGACAAGAGTGGCAGATCCGCAAGTTCTATATTGACCGATGAATTTCATTGGTCGATAACGATATCACTGTCGGTATAAGGCTAGAGGGGAATCACTGCAGACAGTGTAACGAACACATACGTGTCCGTGACTTGTAACTTTTGTTGATTGTTATCTCGCCTGCGAGAACTCTGCGTACGCTGTATACCGAACGAGTTAACGACCAATGAAAATGCGCCATTATGCGAGTTAAGTATTTGGCGGTGTACCAGACTACCAGTTGCCTGTTTAAGAGTTGCAAACTTGGGTATACATAGAATTAATGGGAAACAACATAATTAAAAATCAGAGACATCATGCTTTGCGAATTTAACGATTTTTTTAAATCGATAACTGATATTCTATTATTTAAAATGGAAAATACCCGTTTCTTCTCTCTTTATCCAAGTATTTGCTTGACTATTACGTCACGTACTCGTGCTAGCGCCTCAGTTCCTTGCATCACATTGACCGATTGAGATACCGAAAAACCCTCAAATACTCAATATTAAAAAAAGGAATTCGCTTTACAAAAAAACTTGACAGAAGCAACTAGTACTTGTTTCCACTATGATGTCTGAAGAAACGTCTGTACTGAACAAAAGCTACGTTCGGACATCACCATATTCCCTAAATAGATCCGATATCCACCGAGCACGTCAAAAACCTAACGAATGCTCAGAACAAGTCTTCGTTTGCTGTTGTGTCGTTTTCATTTAAAGATTGAGCAAGAGAGCTTTCGTTCACTTAAGTCAAAGTCAAATCATTTATTTTAATTAGGCCATCAAAGAGGCACTTTTAAACGTCGATTATTAAAATTAAAGGAAATGGGATAGGATGGGAATGATTCTACATCGGTGAACGAACTAATTCGCTCGCGAAGCCAGTGTAGTTCCAGTGAGAGAATGAGACAGAGCTACACAAGTTGTCTAGCGCTATCTCGTTCCGTCACTGGAACTTCGCTGGCTTTAAGACGTCATGATAGACCAGATGTTTCATTTACCGGGCAAACACTCATTTGTTTTGAGTGCTAAGTGGAAACGCGGGATAAGACCAATTATTGCAGTGATTACAATATTGCAATAAGGTTCGTTTTCGCAGGTAAATGTTGCCACTGACGTGCATTTATGTTTGGTAAAATGCGGAAACGCATCCACATTCGCACTCACTTAAAGAAAGAATAGTAAGAACTAGACTATAATGACTTGATAGTATGAATTGTGTTTATAAAATAAAAGATTAATTATGAAAATATTTTGCAATGATGATCTCAAGGTTTTGCGCAAATATCTTTATTTTATTTTGCGCAATTACTGTCACTGTGCAGAATTTGCAATAGCTATTTTTATATTGTTTTTGATATGATGCCATAATATTTTATTTAAATTTATATTTTGTATCTGAGTGATTAAAACCGAGTTCAAAGTTTTATCTCTAACTAGAACATTTTTGAATTGATCAGGATCTTAACCACATCAGTTTTAATCCTTTGTCGACTTTTTAGTGACAATAACGAGCTTTAAAAATGTATGTACAAATAAGTAAAACATCTGGATATACAAACACATGGGTGTTAAAAGGCACTCTGGCAAATAAATACCATATAAGAATTGAGATAAAATTCGTAAAATAGAATATTAAATTCTATTTTTCAGCTTTTAGAGCAGATAATAATGATTTACTAATGATCTACGCAATACGGATGACAGATAAACTATAATAATGGCAGGGATGATAATGCCTGTGTCTTAACAGATAACCCTGACCATTGAACTTAAAGGGATTTTAGTCAGTACAAGTCTGACAATCTCTTAAATTCCACTCCACCCAGGGCGGGAGGACTGATATGACTTTAACACGTAAAAAAACATCATACAAAGTTTAGCTAATTATCTTACCTTGATCTCTTTCACAATCTTCTTGGCAGCGAGCATGACCTCTATCTGCTGGTCAAGGTCACCCTCCACATCCTCATCATCTGAATCTTGAAGACCGAGAGCAGCCTTCTGGTATTTCTTCTTCTCAGTGGCTGCTTGGGCTTCCGATTCGTCGAATTTGAAACCTGGGGAAAATTATTTAATTTTAATAAATTAACTTGTTGCCTGGTGGGACTGACAATGAGTCGTGAGAGAGAAATTATATCTGACATAATTTTGCAGAACTTCAAATAACATGCATTATAACGAATTTCTTTTTAATTCCCTATTCTGACTTATGTAAATGTGAGATAGAAAGATAATCATTTGGCGTTGCTTGTTGTTATGCAAAATAAAAATTGAGAATAAGGGACTTTTGTTAAGGGCGGTGCGACGCGATTCGATCGATTCCAAGTAGAAACGAAAATCAACCCTGCTACTAAGAAATAATGATTCAATTCGATTGACTTGACGTCATCGTGGCGATTGTTATTTGTTTTCATCTAGCCGTAGATAACAACGTGTTTGTTAATAATTACACAAATAATACTCAGTTGTCGCGACACATGGCAATTAGAATCTCTTTTTCAACGAGCTGATTCGACGGTGCTGCCACCGACGGAAGATTGCGGCACTATCGTCGTGATCAACCAATGGGGAGACGCCAGCACTGAGAGTCAGCGAGGCTACAGAACGTATTTTTTTTTAAAGTGAAGGAACATAGTTTTTGTTTTTGAAGAGCTGTCACTTTTTCCTCGGCAGCAAGGGCTGTGGTATAAAATTTTATTAAAAGAAACTAAAAAGCTAAGTATTTTCTCTGTTATCGAATATTTGGTATAACTTCAGTAATTATTAATATTCTGTGCGTACGAATTTGCGAAAATTGGATTAGCCTTGGGATTACGTTAATCTAGTTTTGCTACTCGACTGCTACAAAAGGAAGGGTTATGTTTTTTAAGCTGTCTGTGAATTTAATGATTCAATGATGGAACAATTTGGTGATAATGAATCCTTGTGTTACCTATGGCTTGTGTTATCCTTGTGTTATATATACCTTAAAACTGTTAATGTTGTTATTATTTAATATGATTGTTCTAATAGGTTTCACATTATTCAGAAGTGGGATGAGCTCTGATGGTCGCAGCCTTGTGTTGTTTTTGTTAACGGGTTTGGTGGACCTCCAATTAAAACACAAGGGTTAGTTTCATTAGAATTTGTTATTGATACTGTCAAGGTTTGTTCGGACGCCGTTGTTATTCACGCTCCTGTAAATCGCGCCGATATTTTTATAGGACAACCCATTTTGAATAATGAAAAATTTAAACTGACCGTTAGTGGCACTTCTGTCTTTTTAGAATATGCAGACAGGATTGGAGAGGAAACTGAACCGGTTGGAATAAATTCCTTGCAAGTAGGTTCAAGTATAGATAAGGTTAACATTTTGCTGTGTAAACACTGTCGTTCCAGCTTATACATCATTGTTTGTCCACACTTGCCATGATGTTGAAATTTGTGAATCAACTCAACTATTTGTAGATTATTGTACGATTTTTTATAATGGATACAACTATTCCATTCCTGCTTCTATCTATTGTTTTCCAGTACAAGCCGTTTTCGTAGTTAATCACGGTAAGAAACCGATTTGTTTCCAGAAAGACCAGGTTGTAGCTCGTGCTTTGGTTACTCGTGAAATAGTTGGTTCTCAAATCTCTGCAGTAAATCCTGTTTCGATCATGAGCATAGATGTAACAAAAATTAAATGTGGGTCCAAAGATCCTCAGGTCGTTAAAAAGCTGATAGAAATGTTAAAGGAATATTGGGATTGTTTTTCGGCTGATATAAGGAAGTTGGGCAGGACTGATAAAATAGAAGTGAATATCGAATTTAACTCATATAAGCCGGTTTGTTATCGTCCTTACAGGCTTTCTTTTTCGGAAAAGGCAATAGTACGAGAAAAGATTGAAGATATGATGTCGAACGGCATTATTAGGGAATCGTCGTCTAATTATGCCAGCCCGATTGTATTAGTAAAAAGAACGGAGATTATAGATTTTGTGTAGATTTTAGGAAATTAAATAGTATCACAGTGAAAGATAAATATCCCCTGCCGATTATTGAAGAACAAATCGAGAAACTAGGACAAAATAGATTACTTGGGTTACGAGATCTGCAAAAACGGCGTTAGGCCCGGTAGGTAACAAGAAAATTGATGCTGTAACCAAGTACATAGAGCCTAAGAACGTACATGAACTCAGTATCTTTCTAGGTTTGACTAGTTATTTTAGGAAATTTGTCAAAGATTATGCTTCTGTCACGTATGATCTTTACGGGTTGCTTAAAAATAATGCAGCGTGGATTTGGGGTCCAGCGCAGCAGAGAGCTTTTGATCAACTGAAGAAAATTCTTACAACTCGACCTACACTTTCATTATTTTGTAGGAAAGGTGATATAGAAGTTCACACTGATGCAAGCAGTAAAGGTGTAGCTGGGATCCTTTTGCAGGATCAAGGTAGTGGTATGAGACCCATTGCGTATTTCAGTCGGAAAACAAGCAAGGAGGAAGCTATGTATCATTCTTACGAATTGGAAACATTAGCTGTCGTAGAGTCGTTGAGAAGATTTAGAATTTATTTAGCAGGAAATTATTTTAAGGTGGTAACAGACTGTGCAGCTGTTCGAGACACTTTCTTAAAAAAGGATCTTTTGCCTCGAATTGCAAGATGGTGGTTATCTATACAAGAGTACGACATGGAAAGCCAGGTAAGTCTCATGGGCACGTTGATGCGCGGAGCCGATTTCCGGTAGATCCTCCCTTAGAAGCAGACATCAGTATGATTGACATCTTTGATTGGTCAGTATGCCTACAAAATCAAGATGAAAAGATTCGTATCATTCGTGCAAAGCTAGAATCTAAAGATAAAGATCCAGATATACAAAATAATTACAGGCTGAAGGATGGTCGGGTATACAGACTTATAAAGGATGGAGAACTGAGGTTAGTAGTCCCTAAATATGGAAGGTGGAATATTATGAGGAAGTATCATGATTGCATTGGACACCCGGGTCTTAAGCGTTGTGAGGAAATCATTAAAAATAACTTCTGGTTTACAGGAATGACACGCTTCATACGTAAATATGTCACTCGTGTTTAGACTGTCTTTATAAGAGGGGCCAGTACGGAAGGCCTGAAGGAAAAAATGTGTAAATATTATAATGCAAGGCATAAACCTCCAACAAAATATAAGGTAAGTGATTTAGTCTTGTGGAGAGGAGTTGCTAACCGAGATTTGAATGTTCGAAGGAAACTGAAGGAAAAGTACAGCGGACCTTATAAGGTAACGAAGGTATTGGGAAATGATAGGTACGTGATTACGTCACTGAAAGGTGTGAAAGGCTATAAGCGATTCAAAGCTCTTGTGTCGTCGGACTCATTGAAACCTTCCCGGGGCAAAGAGGACTCGGACACCAGCTCAAATGACACAGAAGTGGACAGTACGGAGGAATTGATAGACTTACTTGAGGGTTGAATGTTGAATTATGAATTTCGGTTTGTTAATTAAGGATTTATAAAGTATAATGGATTATGAATTTCACAGTATGAATTGTGACTTATGGTTTTGGAAGTTTCACAAATGGGTTGAAACAAATTTTTTTGGAAGTTTCACAAATGGGTTGAAACAAATGTTTTTGGAAGTTTCACAAATGGGTTGAAACATATGTTTTTGAAGTTTCACAAATGGGTTGAAACAAATGTTTTTGAATTTTCACAATATGGGTTGTGATTAAAGGCTTTTAAATCTCACAATATGGGTTGTGAATAATGGTGTTGAAGTTTCACAATGTGGGTTGTGATTAAAGGATTTTAAATCTCACAATATGGGTTGTGAATAATGGTGTTGAAGTTTTACAAAAATAATATGTGTTGTGTGTAATGGTTTTGAAATTTTACAATAAGTATGGATTGTGATTTATGGTCTTGGTATTTCACAGTTGGATTGTGAAATAAAGTTACTGTTAGTAACTGGTTTTTTAACAGGCGATTAAGAGACTTTCAGAATTGTTTGAATGGCATGTTGATCAGTTTGAAACTATAAGAGTTTACTGTTATTGGTTTATTGAACGCTTATTTAAATTGGAATTTTTAGAAATATTTGTTGTGACAACAATACACTTTCTTTTCTAGGGACTGGTTACACTATTTTTTTTTTCTTTAAGATTACATACAGTTTTTTTTTCTTTTCCTTTGCAGAGTCGCAAAGGCGTCAGGATGGACGAGTGTTAATAATTACACAAATAATACTCAGTTGTCGCGACACATGGCAATTAGAATCTCTTTTTCAACGAGCTGATTCGACGGTGCTGCCACCGACGGAAGATTGCGGCACTATCGTCGTGATCAACCAATGGGGAGACGCCAGCACTGAGAGTCAGCGAGGCTACAGAACGTATTTTTTTTTAAAGTGAAGGAACATAGTTTTTGTTTTTGAAGAGCTGTCACTTTTTCCTCGGCAGCAAGGGCTGTGGTATAAAATTTTATTAAAAGAAACTAAAAAGCTAAGTATTTTCTCTGTTATCGAATATTTGGTATAACTTCAGTAATTATTAATATTCTGTGCGTACGAATTTGCGAAAATTGGATTAGCCTTGGGATTACGTTAATCTAGTTTTGCTACTCGACTGCTACAAAAGGAAGGGTTATGTTTTTTAAGCTGTCTGTGAATTTAATGATTCAATGATGGAACAATTTGGTGATAATGAATCCTTGTGTTACCTATGGCTTGTGTTATCCTTGTGTTATATATACCTTAAAACTGTTAATGTTGTTATTATTTAATATGATTGTTCTAATAGGTTTCACATGTTTCATGTCATATGTCGTAGTGGTAAGGTTGATTTTCAGCCCTTTTGGTAAGCTCCCTAAGTCGTTCGATCATCTTCTCCATTCTGATACGACTTAGTGAGGTATGTCAACGCCCCATAATAATGTTTTTTTTTTATTCTAGGTCAGTCAGAGATGACACAGACAAAGTCTACAATAAAGTGAGCTTACCTGTTGACTCTTAACTTTGAAGAGATTTGACATAATGCTTGTTGACTCTTACGGACTTTCTTCATGGCGCGATGCGATTGCAATTCGACCGATTCCAACTACAAGTGAAAATCAACCTTACCTCTACGACATATGACATAAAACACGTTGTTATCTACGGGTAGTTGAAAAACAAAACACGATCGCCACGACGACGTCAAGTCAATCGAATTGTATCATTATTAGTTGGTGGCTAGGTTGATTTTTATTCGTCGTTGGAATCGGTCAAAATTGCGTCGCATCGCGCCATGAGTAAAGTCCCCTACTTTGAAAAGATTCGGGTTGTATGCATACTTGAACTCAGACAGGGTATTGCATTTCACTCTTTTGGGCATTATGAAGTATGTTTGGAAGGGCTTAGTGCTAAATAGGTCAACATTTTACCAAATAATAACATAGCACCAAAACTACACGTACCTTTCCCACTGAACCCTCCACCAGTATGCACCTTCTTCCCGTCCTTCTCCTGCGCGTCCTTGTACCGGTCCCACAGCGCGCGCAGCTCGGTGGGCGGCGCGGCGCCCGCCAGCTCGAAGGCGCGCGTCACGTCGCCCGCGTACCGACCCTGCTCCGGCGTCAGGAACGTCCACGCGTAGCCCTTGTTGCCTGCGCGACCCGTGCGACCACATCTGGGAAGAAGGAAATGGTGGTAAATGAAATAGGTTTGTTGGCAACTACATCACGATTAGTCGCTAAAGTACAGATAGCGCGCGAGTTGAATGCAGAGCTTAGGAATGCGGTAGTGCTGTTGACAAGGATGGCACAGTACTACACTGCAGGCGCGTGAGGTGGGGCGTGCGGGTAGCGGGGGGCTCTTCACCTCAGACCCCGACTGCATTCAACTCGCGCGCTATCTGTAGAATGGTATTACAAGTAAAAAAGAGACAAATATAATTTTACGCGATGTTCAGTAATGTCATCTATCTCTTGTTGTCTTGTCTTTCTTTTTTGACGCCAAGTTTTAGAAACGTAATGTTTGATTTGTGAAAATTTAAGATAAATCATATATTTACGAATGATATGTGATTCCTTGACTATTAGAAGTTTTGCTTGTAAAATATCATTGTTCGTTGGTATAAAAAAATAAGCTATTTGAAACCAAGGCTGATTCACGAGCTATCTACGATCATTTCATCAGCACAGTCAGTTAAGAAGCTGCTGTTTAAAATTGAAGCTATTGCGAAGTAGATGGTCAGGACTGTCATTATTGATTGCAGCGCGAGATATGATAGAGATAATTACGAAATAACTCGGTATTCTCAGCGACGACTTGAGTCAAGTTGCATATTTAACAGAACCTTTTTGAGTTTTATTTTATTTATCTCCGTACTCCATATCTATAGCTACTTAATACAATAAACCTGAAAGAGTTTTTTTATTTGGTTAAACGCGGAACCTCGTAGAAGATGGCGGGATGAGCTGGATAAAACTAACAACCAGTGGCTCACACTAGCCTTAGATCGAAATAGTTGGAAGTCGTGGGGAGAGGCCTTTGCCCAGCAGTGGGTTGATAGAGGCTGACAGTAACAGTAACAGTGAACGCGGTTATCTCACGAACTACTGCTTCGGTTGAAAAAATCGTTGTTGTGTTGGAATTGTCCATTTATCGAGGAAGGACGCTACTACCAATAGGAGCAGCAGGTGTAAAATACGGGGAACAGCTATACCTAGAAGACTCACCTATGAACATAATCCTCATAATGATTCGGACAGTCGTAGTTGACGACCAGCACCAGTTGCTTGACGTCCAGTCCTCGCGCCGCCACGCTGGTGGCCACCAGGAGCTTCACCTTGCCGGACTTGAAGTCCACGATTGTGGAGTCCCTGTCGAATTGATCAATCCCTGTAACAGGCCACCATTAATATATTCGTCACTAGACAAGATGGATTTGTGTCGCAACTATAAGCATACTGCCTGAGATTATTTTAATAATATTATTTTGAAGTAATAGTTTTACCCCTCAATTATTGTATTTTTTCATCATTCCAGTATCAATAAGTTGCAAATTTAATTAGTCCGTCATTTAGTTTTGAAAACTACTTGACCAAGTTTTTTCCTTCAATCAAGGAATATTTAAAAAGATATAACGCATCAAAAATCAAGAGTACTCAGTAAGAATTGTACTAGGTTGTATTTATAATTTCAAAAGTGTCGTATCTTCGTCAATTTTGGTTGACGTAATAAAAGAAAAAAAAATCGCTCAATTTTATATAATCGTAACTGACGGACTAATTAGATTTTTTTTGTCATTTAGTCAATTGTATTCCAGTCAAAATTCTACCTTCTTGCATACTTAAAAATGTTTTGGTTATTATCAAAATGCACTTCAAAATGGCAGTAAGCTTATAATTGACAACAGTTTCAATATTTTTATTTTATAATCGAAGACTCCCCACATCCGCTTTGGTCGCTGAAATGAAAATAGTCCGTTAGTAGATTTTTATAATCAAATGCTCAATTAATTGTTATTTAAATTTGACTTTTTGTCTTTTACTGACTGAATTCTAAGAATTTAATGATTATTTTTTTAACTAGGAGAAAACAGGATATTTGAATAATTTAAAGTGTTCCTTTTCTCATGATGCTTAAAAATTTATAAAATCACGAAGACAAGAGGCAACCTGCAAAAGAAAATATAAGAGCTTGTAGTGGTTTTTTTATCCATTTTTTTGCTAATGATTTAAAATGATCCAGAGATCTGAAGCCTAAATTATTTATTACCTATTTATATAGAAAAAAATAATATTTCCTTTTTATTGTAATCGTAGTATGATCACCAAAAGCTGGCTTTTTATTTTTTATATTCCAAAATTTTTGCATCGTAATGAATTAGCGCAAATTAATCAGTGCCTTTTTCAAAGTTTCAGTCATATTGCACTACAAAGAGAGCTTACGTATTGAGTTTACAGTCACCAACACTTACCAACAACAAAAATAAAAACAAAAAAAAAATCTTGTCGTAATCTCACCTCCATGCAAGCTCATGCATGAGTAGGAGGCTTTCATGAGGTCTTTGAGCAGACTGTCGGCGTTCTCCTGCTTGTCCACGAACACTATGATACTGCCCAGCTGACTGTACAGTCCCAGTAGTTCTAGCAGCTTGAAGAACTTCGCGTCTTCTTCTAGAATGGCCACATGTTGTTCTACATCTTTGCAGACTACACTTCGGCCGCCGACCTGTGAAAATATATCGAGATAGTAACTTAAAACTATAAAAACTTAGCACAGTTCCTTCTTCATTATTAGTGTTAACGAAGAGTATGAGCGAGGGCGCTGCAAAGATTTCACCGCATCAGCGGGCATACGAACGGCGCGGCACCGCAACGTTGTTATGTCGCAGCGTGGTCGCCGGCGCCCCAGCGGCATTGGACAGTCTGATAATAAACAACAACTGAGCGGTGCCTCTCCGAAGTCGCACCGCATCCCCCCTCCCCGCCTCGTCTCGGTGGTTGCAAGTCCGGTGCGGCGCCGGAGCGTATCGTGTGACATGCCACAAATATTTCTATATGAGACGACGCAGCGACACCGTTCCGGCGCCACACCGCCGCCGCAACGCATCGTGTGCCCGGCTCTCAGAGTATATTGTGAACGTGCAAGACACGCGTCAAAATTCATGCTAACTGTAAGTAAATAACCTTATTCTATATCCTGATGGAACACATGTTATTATATGTTTGGGCCCTGAGAAACACTTGTTAGATTTTTTTTATAAATTCAATAAGCGACTTTTAAAACAATTAAGGATTGTCATACCTGAACTTCAATAGGCTTCTGTAATATTCTTCTGGCGAGGGCTTCCATTTGTCGAGGGAAAGTGGCGCTGAACATAACAGTCTGTCTGTCCGGCCTTACATTGTCGATTATTTTCATAACCTGTACAAAAAATAATAAAATATAGTAGATTACAACTGGTTGAAGTAGATGGGCCACGTTGACCGAATGCACCCGGAGATGTGAGCAAGGATCGTCATTCACTGAATGCCTGAGGAAGGACATCACCGTGGTTGTCGACCGGCGGAGGTGTTGTGATGACCAGTACGTATACCATGAGTTGTCATCTCGATTATCGATATAGACCGCGTTTGGAGCTCTCCTTGTCTCGCTCCAAAGTTGTATGAACTCTCAACCAATGAGAGCGCCAAACGCGGTTCATGCGTATGATCGAGTGTACATCAACTCATGGTTGAGGCTCTGATCATGTTCGAGGGGCAAGCGTGGCCACAAATAGCCAAAAACAGAGGGGTTTGAAAGTAGAAAAGGGGAGACTTATACCCAGCATTGGGACACAGAATGGGCTAGGTATTAGGCACCGTGATCCAATCAGCTAAGTTAAAATTAACAGACAGTATCAACCGCCGCGGTGCTACAACAACACAACTTTTTTATGTGATTTCTGCCTGAAAATCCCATTTTCAGGCAGAAATCACATAAAAAAGTTGTTCAAATTACCTGAGGCTCAAATCCCATGTCGAACATCCTGTCAGCTTCATCCAACACTATGTAGGTGACTCGTCGCAGGTTAGTGACGCGACCAGAGTTGGCCGCTAGCATGTCGATCATCCGACCTGGCGTGCACACTATCATTTCTGCACCGCGCTTTAATTCTGCGATCTGTGTGTAAATAAATGTAAGATTTAATTTTGTTAAGTTTAAAAATTTGCGGAACAAAATACAAAACAAATGAATAACATCCAACAAGGCAGAGGGTTACGATGAGGAAATCGGCCACGGGACATTCGCTGCAGCGAAAATTCGCGAGATGCGAACGGCGAATCGTACTGTAACGTCGTGTAAAGAATTTTCGCTGGAGCGGTGTGCCGTGAACAGACGATTACATCGCTCTGCCCAGGGAGTGGAATAAATATAAGAAAATTCCCATAACCTTTTAACCACCAACGTCGGATATATCCGACAAATATTTTCGGACCCATTACGCCAGAGTCGGATATATCCGACAGAGAATATTCACGATTTTTGTTGTATTGTTTGATTTTATTGCATATATTTCCATATATTTTTCAAATCGCAGCATAAGAGGAGCAGAAAGAGGGGAACTTGTATTTCACCGATCCGTAGCCTGGCGCTGGAGGCACGGCAATTGATATGAAGTTACAAAAACAACAGAAGGGTTAGTGAGAACTCCGCAAAAGCCTAGATGTTGTTACAACTTTTTTTTTATAATCAGCCTCTAAATGTGACGAAGCTTACCTGTTCAGAGATTCCCGTGCCACCATAAACACAGACGACCCTCAAGCCCAAGGACTTGGCGAACTTCTTGATATCCTTGCCAATCTGCATGCAGAGCTCCCGAGTAGGAGTCATGATCAGGGCTATGGGCCCATCTGTGTCCTCTAGAGGAGGCTGGTCCAGGACATGACGGAACATCGGCAGGATAAATGCTAGGGTCTTACCAGAACCGGTTTTTGCTATGCCGATTAGGTCTCTGAAAGAAAGGCGGATTTTGAGATTTTGTGGTGCTGTTCTGAAAGATCACAGATGGTGCATGCTAAAACATACACGCGCTCCCTCACCGCGAGCATTCACCTGTAATGTAACATAAAAGTGCGCAATTTGATGCTCTATTGTCTTCGAATGTTCGAGTCTGTAATATTGCATTACAGGTGAATGCTCGTGGTGAGGGAGCGCCCTAATATTTTAATCATCATCTGCCGGAATACATCCACAGCTGAACATAGGCATAACATTTTAAAGAACTTTTTCTAGCTGTTAACAGAGAAAACCGTTCAGTAGTTTTTGTATGAAAATTAACAAACACAGCAACATGCAAACTTACTATCTTTCGCATTTTTAATGATGATGAATAATGGTCGAATTCTGAATAATGATAAATAATCGGTCGAATTCTTTAAAAATACTAGAAATTTGTTTATGTACTTCAATTTCTGATACTTAGCTGTTCCTTTACCTAATGACTTTATGAACTAAGCTATTTTCCATCAAGTTGTTCGTAAATATGAAACTTACCTTCCAGACATAATAGCGGGAATGGCTTGCGCCTGTATAGGCGTCGGCTTCTCAAAGTTAAGCTTCCTCAATATATCCATCTCTTTCTTACTAATGCCACAATGAGCCCATGATTTGATAGGTTTGGGACATCCTTTCCCTTTCACTCTAATGCCTTCTAACTCTGTTCTGTATGCTTCTACTTCTTCTGGCGTCATTCTGGCTAATTCACTGACCTGAAAAGATATTAAGAATTAGAAAAAAGTGTGTGTGTGTGTGTGTGTGTGTGTGTGTGTGTGTGTGTGTTTGTGTGTGTGTGTGTGTGTGTGTTTGTGTATGTGGGTGTGTGCGTGGGTGTGGGTGTGTGTATGTTTGGGAGTGTGTGTGTGTTTGAGTGTGTGGGTGTGTGTGTTTGTTTGTTCGTGTGTGTTTGTATGTTCGTGTGTGTTTGTGTGTTCGTGTGTTCATGTGCGTGTGTGTGTGTGTGTGTGTCTTCTTAAGTCTTGCCTCAGTATAAAAATTCTTCCGATAAGGCATATAGTCCAAGCTAGCGTGATCAACTTTAGCCAAGTCCTTCCTTTGTTTCGAAGCAAGGTTGGCAGCAGCATCTTTAATGTCTTCAGTCTCTTCTTCTGATGAATATTCTAGGCCGTCCTGGTTCTGTTCTATTAGTTCACCTGGAAACAAATATAAAACTAAATTAAACATGAATCCAAATCTCCTCTCTTAATTAGCCTGTCTTTAAGTCATTAATCATAAAGCTTTTGATGTGGGAATAATGCGATACAAAAGATTGCCGAGCATGGCTGCGATAGCTTAGTTGGTAAGAGCTTCTGATGTAGAATCAAATGGTTACAAGTTCAAATCCTGATCGTAATTGAAATTTCAAAAATGAATCGCGTTATCTTTGCCAATATTTATTGGCTAAAAAAAAGTCCTGTATTTTATGAAAACACAGACTAATAATATTTGCAATTTATTGATGATGGAAACTAGCCTACTGCCTGTGTAACCTACCTTTATTCTTCTGCTCGGTGACTTTCTTCTTAGCAGTGCCAGTGAGCACTACAACTGTTCCTCCGGCGGTGGTCGGCACATTTATAATACCGCGTGCTTGGTCCATTTGATTCACTTTACGTACTTCCTGAAAACCAAATAAAATTGTATTATTAAGCAAAGAATATCAAAAGAAAGAATAAATCAATAATATTAAAGCAAAGGTGACAACTCAAAATTTAGCGCTTCATGAAGGACCAGATTCTAGAATCTAGCCCTTTAGTAGAGGAAGGCCTTTACCAAACAGTGGGATACTAAGAGCTGATATGATATGTTAACAAATAAATGATATTTTAACTAATATCTAAAGACAAAACCTATGCGCCAAATGTGTACAAAAAAAAGACTGTTCCATCTGTAGTGACACTGACCTGTTGAACTTCCTGCATGTAAGCATCTAGAGGATCTATTTCATCTTCTTCCTCAATCTTCTTCTCTTCCACAACTGGCTTTTCTTTGGGTTCCACTCCCTGGTCTTCACCAGCTGTAGCAAACAGAAAGTAATATAAATCTTATACTAAAGGTTATTGGGTTTACAATATTTTGAAATAAATCTTGGTGCAATATGGATAATTATGGTTTTACTAGAGACAATTTAAATTACAAGTTTTTGGTTATATATTTTTAAACACCTAACAGCTTAGAAATTAGATTATGTAGCTCCAGGAACACTAATTAAAGTAATTCATGAAGAAAAAAAGGTTTAAAATAATTGACAGATTCTGTTAGGTTCATCTGCAGTATCTCATTTATATGACTTTCTACTTTGCTGGCAACTGTACCGAAAATTGTATCAATTATTCATTGTATCCTCCAAAAACTGTTTCGTTGAACTTGACTCCAAACGCAAAAACATTAAAAAGCTTGCATCTATAACCGAAATATCATGGTACGCTACCTTCATCACCAGAGTCGTCTTCCAGAGACCATTTCTTGCTGGCTGGCAGCTGTATATTGCTCACAATACTTCCTTGTTTCACTTCTTTCTTGGCAGACTCCAGCTCTTTACGTTTACGCTCTGCTCGCCAGCGCTCGATACGATCGCGACGCTTCTGCATTTCAGCTTCCAGACGACTTTGTTCTTCTTCCTAAATACAAGAAAATCTTCATTGTATTATTTTGTGGTTCACAGGAACACAGTTTCAATGGACCGCATAGAGAAAAATATTTGTATGATCAACAAGTAGTTGTTCTAGGCCTGGTCATTTGTGTATGTGAGTTTATAATTATGTTTGTATACCACACCCACAATACAAGGAGAAATTATTAATGTGCTAAAAATTTGGCCCCAGGATTGGAAAAGCTGGAAGTATTAGGCCTTATGATGCTTACATGCTACTTCAGTCAGTGTTTGGCATAAGGCTCTCACAATGGCATAGGCCGAGCCTTCTGTTTTAAAATAAGCCAGCATTAAATTAGCACAGAATGGTGTAAAATTCTGATGCTTTCAATAACAAATAATTGGCAGAGTGCTTGAAACTAGCCTCTTTCCTTTACTACACATTTTATACTAAAACTAACCTTACTCAACAGTTCCAGGGTCATATTCTTCAGCATCTGATTTGAGAGCCTCCTCCTTAGACTTGTGACCTCTCCTCTTTATCCTTGTCAGGTGATTTCTTCCTGGAGGACTTCCAGATCCATTCCTCTTGTCATCCCTTTTATCACTGTCATAAATGTACATCAATTTATATATTTATGAAGAAAAATGGTTCAAAAGTACAAGTAATGACACCATTAGCAAATATTTTATGCAATTATAAAATTGAAAATAGAATGAAATTGCAGAAGCCTGGTTGAAATAGAGAATTCAAAATAGTATAATGTTATTGCTCACTAACATATCCCAAGCCTGATTGTGTCTGGAGAGACGTCACGGCGCACGGTGGGCCGCAAAATCGGCTTTCATAGACTTAGGGCATTTTATTTTGCAAGTGCCATTTTTTTATGCCGGATATCACTTCTATTAGTTATAACAATATACAACAAATGACACCAGAATTGATTCTGCACAAAAACGAAGGAATTATATTTTTTACGAAAATTTTGTATGGAGCTAGTATGAAAAATCGAAAATATCTCGAAAACGGCAGGGATAACCCTAATAATCCTTATAGGGGGTTATAGTACTAATTATTTGTGATTTTTTGACATAAGTTACATAATGGTTGTGAATGCCGTTTTTTTTTTAAAAATCGTCAAAATATTTTCATTTATTTTTACATTATGAAACGTTCCTTTTAGTGTTTTAAGTTGAAGATTTCAGAGCTTTAAACAACTCTTAACATTAAAATAGCATGACCTCTATAGACCTGAAGGACTAGACAGAGGTGAAAGAAAAGTTATTTTGTAGGTTATTGTACCCTTTTTGTGGTTGTTTTGAAGGCGCGTTATATTTTTTTTGAAAACCTCGGTGTAATCGATGTACATACATAAAAAAAATACCCGACCGACCGAATGGAGAACCTCCTCCTTTTTTTGAAGTCGGTTAATAAATAAAATGGACTGTATATATACTTTTTATTGAAAGGTAATTTAAATAAAACAGAAGTAACAAAAATAATATCAAAGTGCATAATAATTATGAAAATATTAACTAAACATATGATACAATAAACTAACATGAATTACAAAAGAACATAAAGAAAAATAATTGAATTTACAAATTTTCTTTAACAACTTTCGTTGTCGGCCTCCAATTCCGAGTCAGAATCCAGATTGGATACACCTACAAAACGCGAACTCAGTTTCCGGAAACTGTATTAGGTCGAGAGTTTCAGCAAAAAAGGTTGTCTTCCTTTTGGCATCTAACTTCGGCCTTTGTGACACTTAGGACAAGCGATCCGGAAGAAAACAACAAGCATATTTAGGATATCTTGATTAGAATCTTGGCCTGCCTTCTTTTCCGCGAATGATGTTCCCGAAACCTCCTAACAATCTTTGTTTCGAGACTCTGAGGCTTCTTCCGACAGAGTCCCAATCGGGACCAATATCATTTTTTCGATTATGTCAGCACCGTGTATTAATAGTTATGTACGGTTGATGACATGTAGTACCAGTCGTATAATTCCACGTACTTTTCTGCTGTTTTTGCGAGCAAAAATCTTTAAATTTGATGACATCTATCTTCTCACCAGATGTTATTGCTTGCCAAAATAACAGAAAATCTTTTTATCAGGTCTTGATCCAACCCAGTAATAGCTGCAGTTTATTGGGAACACTCGAAAAACTTCCTTGCGGTATTCCCTCATTGGTAGTTCCGAGCCTTGTTTCACTATATCAATCAACAGATTGAGCTCCTCTTTAAATTTATTTTGAATGTTTTTTTTTCTGTTTTGCTAACATTTCTTTCTGCTCATCTACTTCTTGCTGCCCACTGTTTGAAGTCAAGTCTGTACGCAATGTTAACAGACATTCCATTGCAATTTATACGGGCATGTAGGGATGATAGGCCAAATTCGTATATGTCAGAACACACAGTTTTTGATGTTACAGCATCTAAGTGGTCATTTCTGTTGGTTTTGTTAAGCACAGGTAGCATGATGCATTTGATCTAGCTTCAGAAAGGTACGTGCAGACTTTTGCGTCGATCATTGTCATCATTAGTTTATGACGTCACCCTGTTACTATTAATGCACTCTGTGGGGTTAAGGGCCCCCCTCAATTTCCTCATCCATTTTTCTTTTGTTATTCAATGACAAACTGCATCGCCTTTCTTTTACAAAGTGAACTGAACCGGACGACAATAAAAAGTTGAGCATGGTTTCGGGTTTGTCCATATAGTATTATCTCCATCTGTAAGTTTCAGTGGCACCAAGGAGGTCATAAAAATGCTTGAATCATCATGCTCGCCGTCCATTTTCTGCTTGTATCGGCCTTTGATTGGAAGCACCATCAAATCCCCACTTCGATATCAGCTTTAACTGCTTATTTTCCACATTATCAGAAAGACTTTGAGAATCCGCTTCACCGTTATGTCAAGTAAAGCTTGAAGTGTAATTCTAGCTGATGAATCAGTAACTGACACTGATAGATTAGGAGGGTTAGCATGCAAGCTTAGTTTGTTTGCAGTTTATAGTAGGATGGGTAAATATCCTTAGCACCTTCCCGAATGGCAGTCTCTCGCAACGTAATATATTGCCACTTTGAAAGCTTTAAGTGAAAGAAGTAATCCAAGTGCTTCTCTGGTGTAAATATTACTGTTTTCACTGGTTTCTTAATGCTTTCATTGATTTTAAACGGCAGCTTCTGGATTTTTGATCATATATTCGATTACAGATGCGATATCTTCATACCCTTCTTCTTTTAAACGCGCTGCAGCTGCATATGCCAATTCACAGGAATCCTCGCCTATGTGCTCACTAGATCTTCTCTTTTTCTGTTTGCTTCCCAGATCTTTGAATGGTTTTCGGGACCTTTTTGTCATTGTTCCAACAGTCGATGATGTCGAAGGTTCTGGAGAGACTGAACGTGCTCTTGGTATCTCATCAACAGTTGGTTCTTGATTTATTATAGTAAGCACGCAACTCGGCCCAATCAATATTTGCTTGCAGCCACTCTCCGTACGTATTTCTAAAATTATTCAAAGAATCGTTTAGATTTCTGCCACCTGTTTAAAGCAGATCGCGTGAATCTACGGCAAAATTCTTTGAGAGTTACTTGATCTTCGGCAGAAAGACAATCGCCTATGCGAGACACAATTGCACTAAACAATACTTCATGATTAAATGAAGGACACTCACTTTTTAGAAGAACAAAACAAGTCTAAGTTGGTGATTAAACTTTCCATTCTAGATTTTATAGTCGCAAAGCAAATACTTAGTTTTAGTGTTAGCAGTTACACAGTTGTGAACAATCTAAATTATGGAACAAAATTGTAGCCCTTTTATTGTAGGTACCCTATAAAGTCAATAATTAGTAAACTACCCTCGTTAAAGTTATAAAAGATATGACATTGAAAATTTATAATCGTAAAAACATTTCGTAGAACTCATAGTACAACTAATCAACATTAGCAAATCACATTAGCTCACTAATTACAAAAAAAGTGACTGCAGTTCTTAGTAGATATTGTTACGAGAAATTTCAAATCATTAATCACATATTAGGCCTCATTAGAATCAGAAAACTACAACCATCATTCTAATTACTTAATTACTTGTCAGCAGACTCATTAGATGACTACACAAGATGTTATTTTGTATTTGATCTTCTGCAAGGTCTTAAAATTCCTTTTGTGTCGATATTATTATGTGTCCGGTTATGTTATAATCATACTTTAGGGTATGATCAATTAACAATTTCATTCCCCTATCTTTCAAAAAGAAGCGACTGGCATGGGCACTTTGACACTGATATTCAACTATTTGGTATTGTTGGAAATCTTACAAGATACTACACACTTCTGTCTAGTCCTTCAGGTCTATAGATGTCATGGCTATTTTATGTTAAGAGTTGTTAAAGCTCTGAAATCTTCAACTTAAAACACTAAAAGGAACGTTTCATATGTAAAAATAAATGAAAATATTTTGACGATTTTTAAAAAAAAAACGGCATTCACAACCATTATGTAACTTATGTCAAAAAATCACAAATAATTAGTACTATAACCCCCCTATAAGGATATTAGGGTTATCCCTGCCGTTTTCGAGATATTTCGATTTTTCATACTAGCTCCATACAAAATTTTCGTAAAAAAATTATAATTCCTTCGTTTTGTGCAGAATCAATTCTGGTGTCATTTTTGTATATTGTTATAAACTAATAGAAGTTGATATCCGGCATAAAAAATGGCACTTGCAAAATAAAATGCCTAAGTCTATGAAAGCCGATTTTCGGCCCACCGTGCGGCGTCCTAACCTTCCGCGTGACGCAGGTCCTCACCGGACACGGATGTTTTCGGGAGGTACCTGTGTCTTATGAGAAAGGAAGAAACGCCTGGGTGTAGACCGCCCGGAGGACACAGTCGAGCATACGGTGCAGGATTGCCCCGCTCGGGCGGAGCACCGACGTGTCCTCACGGCGGGCGATAGGCGGAGACCCTCTCGCGCCCGGCATCGGTTGCGGCCATGCTGCGGAGCGAGACGGAGTGGGGAAGCGGGTCGCCTCCTTCTGCGAAGCAGTCATGCTCGCGAAGGAGGAGGCGGGCCGCGCGAGAGAGAGGACAAGGTCCTCCCTCCGCCCCAACCGCGGTGGTGGACGCCCACGGCGTCGGACGTCGCAAGACGATCTCCGGCCACCGTAGGCGCGGGCATGCGGGCGGCGAGTAAAGGGCAACTCGCCGCCCGACCATGGACCATGCCCGGTTCGACGGCGCGTCGTGTTTCACGCGCGCCTCAAAGAGCGTCAGCATAATAACGAGGCCCCCTCTCAGAGGGCCTGCCTAAAGCCTGCCGGGGTCGCGGGTCTTATACCATCACCGTGACCCCGGAACATAAAGGGCTATTGAAGGACACCGTGGATTTTAGTCAGTACAAGTTCATTTGATGATTTTACCACGTAAAAAAAAAAAAAGCCTGATTGTGTCATTAACCTTTGATAAAATTTAATTAAGTTTGTTTGTTTACAAACCTTTTCCTGTCTCGGTCCCTATCCCGATCTCTGTCACGCTCGCGGTCCCTATCCCGCTCGCGTTCTCTGCTTCTATCCCTGCTGCGTTCCCTCTTTGACTCTCTTTCCCTACTACGGCTGCGCTTCCTCTTGGTCGATTTAGAAGCTCTATCTCTCGACCGAGATCTGGACCTCCTCCTCTTGCGATCGGGCGTCGCCGACCTGCTATGAGACCGCCTACGATCACGGTCTCTATCGCGATCACGCCTGTAAACATTTACATAGTGAACACGTAATACCAAATATAGATGTATTCTTCACATATACACATTATACTTACCCGCCTCTCACCATGTTGTTACATTAATATCATTAATCACAAGAAATTAAGTTCCGTTTTGTCAAAAACCATTAAGAAATCCTTCTTTTCGCATTCGCAATAAAAATCTGTGACACGCGTTGACGCGATGTTTGACAATTGTAGTGATGTTACTTTCCAATAATTTTAGTCTTCACCATAGAGCTCAGTGTTCGTTTGAATACTCGACTAATAATTGAAGTTTTAGTAGAGGCTTCGGATCGCCACGAAGGTAAAAACGCCAACAAACGGTCGTTGACGTTAGCGATTAGTAAGCCGTCCGTACAGTTCAGGACCAATGAAGACCAGCAATATTTTTTTATTTGTTGGCCTTGGCCTTCATTGGGCCGACGTGAACATGGCATCACACAAAAAATTATGGACTTGAGGCCTGAGCCCAGTGACGGATTAACCCTTAATCAAATTAAGCAATTGCCTAGGGCATCACGTCTGGGGGGGCACCAGAAGAAGCACAAAAAATCCTAAGATCGGTCTTAATTGTGCTTCTTCTGGTGCCCCCATGGCCCTGGGCATCACGTCTCAATTTCATGTCACCAAAAACTTACTGAAATTGCTTAAATTTTCTAGCTCGCTTCGCTCGCTATTCCATCGTGCAACCTGCGGTTGCCTTATTGAATATACAAGAAAAGTGCAAAAAAAAGTCGAGATCGCTTCGCTCGCTCTTGCATATCCTTAGACTCTGTTTTACCTACTGGTGAGTTACCATGAACTCCTAAAGCGTGTCTTTAGGCTGTGAGAAAGAGACAGAGCTATACAAGCCGTCTAGAATCATCTCGTTCCCCGAGCGTAACTTTTCACGCTTTAAGAAGTCATGGTCATGTGGTCAGGTGGTCATAGACACTACCGTGGGTAGGTGGGATACGCTCACGGCAACGACGGCAACAGACGTCGCGAGTAGACGCGGTCATACGGATACATGGACCGTTTCCGGGTCGACGGCGCGACGTGTTCTCCACGCGCACCTCAAAGAGCTGTCAGCAAACTGACTGTGCCCCCCCCCCCCCCCCCCCCCTTTAGAGGGCCAAAGACTGTCGGGTCGCGGGACTATCTCATCAAGTAACCGTAATCCTGAAACGTGAAGGGCTATTGAAGGATCACCGTAGATTTTTTTGTCACAGTACAAGTCTGACAGTGAAGGTACCCATGGATAGAGGGCACCAAAGGCTTCAATTGCTTAGGGCATCAAGTAGTCTTAATCCGTCACTGCCTGAGCCTGAGACGTGGGACTGTCCAAACAGGTTGCTTGCCATGGCCCTGTAATGCAAAAGCATGGTTTTTAGTCAGTACGAAACTGACATTCCCTTCCGCTTCTGGCTTCATTCAAGGTCGGGCGGAATCATTTTATGACTTTCTAAACCAAAGAAAGCTGTTTACGCAAATATATTGCACTGAAATATTATACCAGGTTCCAATATATTTGTTAACATAAATATTTTTAGTAGAGTTGAGTTGAGTGGAATGTTTTAGATTGCACAACACTCACGACGTCAAAAAAAAACCATAGCTTGTCTATGAAAATGTCGTAATGGAAACGGAATGTACGAGTGTCCGAAAGGGATGGATATACATATATGACGTATATTTTTATGAAGAGAGAGCGAGAGCGAGGAGTGAATTTCAGATATATTCACTGAATAGAAAATAACATAACCTCAAACGCTGAAAATAACCGCTTAATTAATTGTTTACTACAAAATAACTTTTAACGGCAGAAATCTCTGCTCCACTTCACCTAGTCGACCAGTTTGTATTCAACGCTTCCTAAAGTTAACCAATAATCATGGCAGATGATGGTGAAAATGTAAGTTTTAAGTTCTCTGTACACAAACAACAATTATCTGTATCTTTATTAGTTGTTTAAAAATTAACAAGAAACAAATATATTTACTATCGAAACTTGAAGATATTTCCATTTAAATCCACTTGTTTGCCTCTGACGTCTATTTGTTCTTCCTTTAGCCCATCATAATCCTGTATTTTAAGAATCCAATTCGACAGACCACGGTGGTAATGTAGCATGTATAATTTCTTTTTTTCTGTCTCTCAGGTATCTGTAATGACAGTGAAGGAGCCTCTGGATCTCATAAGACTCAGCCTGGATGAGAGGATATACGTAAAGATGCGAAATGAGCGCGAACTCAGGGGAAAGTTACATGTAAGACCAGGAGTAAATTTTATTGATGTTTTATATTTCCCACGTTTTAACATACCTCTATTGTTTATTCAAAAATCTGTGAAGGAGCCTCAATCTTGAGCTAATTTAGTAAGACGACCCACTGGCAATAAGGGCTTTTGAGAGAGCAACCTACTAAAAATATACACACCATTTGTTAAGTAAATTTTTTAGGGTTTATTTTCAAAAATGTTCTGTTATTTTTAAGGCCTATGACCAGCATTTGAACATGGTTCTTGGTGATGCAGAAGAAACAATAACAACAGTTGAAATAGATGAAGAAACTTATGAAGAAGTGTACAGAACAACTAAGAGAAACATTCCCATGTTATTTGTGAGGGGCGATGGTGTCATACTTGTGTCTCCCCCTGTAAGAGTTGGTGTCTAATATAAGATTAATAATTAAGTTAAAATAAAAACTACTTTAACATAAATTCCATTTATTTCTTTTGCCCCAAAAGTTTAATGACGGCTTCATTCTTGAAATTCCTATTCTTTGGAACAAGAAGTTCCTCTTCATCCATTGGTTCAATGATTGTTCCAGCTTTGGTAATGACACTTGGACGAATCAGTTTCTTATGTGCCTTCTCAGGTATAAAAGTGTTTCCTAGAGGTGCTCTGATAGATGCTTCATAGTCTTTAACACTTTCAAATGGGAATGGGACATCTTTTACTTTATGCACTGCAAGTTTTGGGTCTTTAAATTCCTTGATTATTATGTCGCCTTTGTTTTCATCGCGACGCGGGATTTTCGGCGGAGCCTTTAGAATAAACCTATTTCTTTTACGTTTTTGAGGCTTCACTCCTTTACCTCCCCATGCTCCCCAACCTGGTAATGTAAGATTTATATCCTCAGGTTTATCTTTATTGGCTTCATCTTCTTTCTCTTGTCTGAAACTTGCCACCACATCATCTTCTTCAAAAACTTCCTCTATGTTTACTCTAGGTACTACTTGGTCATCATCCAACTGGTCATATTCATTTTCACCTTGTGAAATAGCACTGTTCAAGTATTTTGGCTTCACTGCAATAAATCTGTTAGGATCAATGTTTGAGTCTGCTGATTCTTGTACAGGCGTTTCAACAGCAGAATTAAGTATTTTAGACAAAGGTTGTTCTTTTTCTTCTTTTGCCAGGTCTTCAGTTGTTTTAGATGATGTTTCAATTAATTCTTCATCAATCACCGCCTTGAGTTTCTGGTTTCTAAGCTTAAGATATTCTAAATTATCTCTCTCTTGTGTTTCTTTTATTTTTCGAGTTTCCCTTTTATTTGCCCTGCCAGCCTTTTCCAATCTTTCAATATTTCGCCTTATTTCTCCCAACTTCTTTTCTACCCTCTGTGCTATACTGTTTTCATGACTTTCAAAAGCTGATAAAACATCTTCTGAGGGTTTTGTTTCAGTATCATTGATAGCTTCTACCTCCCAATTTGAAGTGGCAACTGGTTTACTTATTTTTGATTTAGCTACTGCTTTCTTAGTCTTTTTGAACAAGGGACTATTTAGGACTTGATTAACTTCCCTTTCTATTTGTTCAGTTTCTGTTTGATGATTTTTTCTTTTATTTGTTGGTTTGACTTCAACAGTTTTAGCTTCTGTTTGTTCTTCTTCTACATCCTCATCACTACTCTCTTCATCTTTATTTTCTCCTTGTGATAATTTGTTGATACTTGCTTTCAAAACATTGAGTCCATTATTTTTACTATCTTCATCATTTATGTTTTCGTCAGCTGAGTCACTATCACTGTCATCTTTTTGTTTGTTCAATTTGTTTTGTATGAATTTCTTGTATCCAAAGTCAAATTCAGCATTGACATTAGACTTGTCTGATCTTTGCATCATCCAGGGGTTCAATGGATCTTGTGACAATGCTATGTTAGTTGTTGCTTCGTCATCTGCTTCATCATCTGTGCTTTCTGTGTCTTGTACCTTTTTAGTCAGACCTCTACCAACAGCCAGTTGATCAGCTAGTTGTTGTCTCACCTAGAATATAATAAAGAATACTTTAATGTCTACTATTTCTATACAGCTATAGTAATTGAGTGTTTACTGAAGTTAAAAATATTTTAAAATAATAAGTCTCATTGAAACTAAATGTGATAATGTACAATATTTATAACAAGTTTTTCTTACCTCCTTATCATACTTGGCCCTAATTAACTTGTTCTTGGCCCATTTCCCAGTGCTCTTATGTCTCAAGGTGTGTCTCTCTAGAGCTCGAGCTTTCTCTATGGATTCCAACTTCTTCAAAGCTTCCTCTGGATCTTTCTTTTGTAGTTCTTCAAATTCTTTTAGTTCCTGTTTTAATTTTTCTTTCTTCAGTACTCTAGAATAAAATAAAACTATTTAATAACTTGGTTTTGAACACAAATTGAAATATAAAAAAAGAGTTTAGTAGTAAATAAACTGGCTAATATGTGAAAGTTGGTGGCTTATATTTGTCACACTTACCGATGATACTTTTTGCTCTTTATTTTGCTTTGCCTCTTAGCCTTAGCAGCTTTATAAGACTGTTGTGCCCTCATTTTAGCCAGATGTTGTCTATGCTCAATCATCTCTTCATAAGTCATGGGGAACACTGGTTCTTCTTCCTCTTCATCTTCCATCATTGGAGAGGGATCTACTTCATCCAGTTCTTTCTCTAAATCTGACTTTAACTTTAGCTTTGTTAGGAAATCTCCTGTAGGTTCAAGTTTAGAAGAGACATGTTTTATTGGAAAGGCCACATAATCTACCGTCCGAGCCCTTGCTACCACTGGGTCCCATCTTCCTACTTTCTTTTTTGTTTCTTCGTAACCTGTTGCTCTTTTGATTCGCTCAGCCTGTGGCTTCTCTAACGGCTTGCTTAGAACTTTAGACGTACTCTGGGTCTTTTTTAATTTCTTACTTATTTGTACGTGGTGAGCGGTGTCCTCTAATATCTTAGCGACGTTGTTGAGGTTTAATCTGTTAGTCCTCTTTATAAGATTGAACTCTGAGCTAAGATTAGTCGGTTCATTTCGTGTAGGCTCTGTTATATGTTGAGTTTTGTCTAACTTACTTATAGCACTCACTAAGCGGTCGTGTTCTGTGGCCACTAATTCTGTTTCATCAATGTCTTCCATTGCTGATGAGTGGTTTATCGAGTTAATAAACAATTGATCAAGAATAGTAATTATTTGGCAGAAGCACTATTAAAATATAACCTAACGTGACATAACCTACAAAACAACTGCGTAAACGTCAAATTACGTGGTGTCATCTGTCAGGAATGAATGTCATTGTCACTAGGATGCTAGGATGTCATTCGATTTTTTCTACTATCATAGACATAGACCAAACCATAAACTTAAAAGAATGCACAGATAGGGAAATGGACTGCGCTCTTGACTCTTGTAATAAAAGTACTCTGTGCTCTAGACCAGTGTTTCCCAACCTGTGGTCCGCGGTCCCTGGGGGTCCGCGAGTATATGTATGGGGGTCCGCGGTATCATCTCTGGACCTGGATAAATGCTTAATGTTTCGTAATCTCTACGCTTAGTCAGCACGGCGAACGTGCGCCAATGTGCGATGAGCGGGTCTGAATGTGCGTGCAGGCACCGGGCCGTAACTCTTCCCTCTTTATTTTATTAAATTTATTTTATTAAGGGTCCGTGAAAACTGTGCTTGATTTCCTAGGGGTCCGTGGCTGAAAAAGGTTGGGAAACGCTGCTCTAGACCATCTAGAAAGACAGGAGAACAATTATAATAGTTGCTTATTTAGACTTATAAGCAAGTAATAGTTTTTTTTCTAGTCCATCCTTAAGTCTATGGAGTATACAGAGACCTTATCACAAGTTTTCTGTAATTTATTTAAGAAATATTGCGTTTATTGTATGGAAAAACGAAAGACGCCTCTAATGTCCGAACAAAGAACTAACTTTTTCGTCAGAGTTCCAGTTTAAGTCCCAAAAATTTGGAAAACTTATGATAAGGTAAGGAAGGCCTCAGACAGCGTGGTGAAAACTGGAAAAGACCAATTAAAATGGTTTACCGCTTTGTGCGCGGACACTAAGCGGTCTGGCTGCACATCCGGGTTCCAGATTCATTTATTTGTAGTCTTTGGCTTTGCTACAAATTAGTTTGGGATAGTTTTTGTGATAAGCAGTGGAAATAAAATTGCTGAATTAAAAATTGTAATTTTATTTTCATTATGTCTGCTATTATGTAATTACCAGAATTAAAAAGATATAATCAACTTTAAAATAATTCAAATAACAAATAATTAAACACACAAAAAGAAAAGTCATACGGGACATTACAATACGTACCCATACTTAGAATTAGAAGTATTTATCAAATAAATACATTTTGTTTAGATAGCCTAGCTGGTCAGCAACACTAAAGGCCATCAGAGGAAGACATGGCAGAGGATTTTACCTTTGTAGAAGTTATTTCAAAGGGCATTAAAGAGCGCACTAGAAGATGGCACGGGAACTGCAAGATGCAGTGGCATGACACGGGACGTGACGGCAGATAACGTAACGCCACTTTGTAACGGCATGATAGAGACGCCAAGGCATGCAAGAGCATGCTGGGAGATGCCAACGCTGGAGTATGCCAACTTACGATAGTGGAGTGAGGAAGTGCATGCCTTGACCAAATCAGCATGCCATGGGTTGTCTTGGTTATTAATGTGTAGGCCACTAGCAGCATCCTGTGTGCCATGCCAAATTGCCATGGCATGTGATGAGACCCGAAGGTTAGCTACGTGAGGCGCTCCACCCACTGCACCGCGCCCCGTCGCGTAGCGCGGGTTAACGAATGCAAGTATCTTAATTAGAATGAAATTGATCGTCGCCCTGCTTTTTTTTTTCATATCCCATGAAAAGCAAAGAATGTAGTGACCATACAAAAAGTTCATCTGCACCACCGCGCGGGGGAGCATATTACATCGCTGAATAAGGCAGATCTGCGCCTCCGTCGCCGTGCACGTTTTTTGATCCAGGTACCGCGGCGGGACGCATCTTCAGTGGGTAAACCGCCTTAGAGGACACACACCGGTGTGCTGAAGAACGCCAAGGTTTGCGACGGTATATCTTAAAAATACTGCGGAGTGTGGCAGAGGGAGAAGGCGTGCAAGCATGCCATGGCCTTTCCGTCCGTTATGTGCGATGGTCCTCAGCATGCTGTGTTATATCTCGGTAGCTCTGCCAGCATGCCACAGTATCTAACAGGCCGCTGAAATTCAGTGTGTGCTGTTCGCTTGTAATAGCCCTTCCTCCTGTCCTAGCCTACGCTGGCCTTTAAGATGAATTTTTTCACGAACATTAAATATTTTAGTTTTTATACTCTAGTTATTTATGGCAGCTTGTAACTCGTCTGCTGCGGGTTCAGGTGGCTGTACGTTTTCGTCGATTTGACGAAGAGGATTGCGAGTTTGATTGTGTTGTTGGCGATTACGATACAACTTTGCTTCGTCTGTGCACTTTATGGTAATCGTTTTTCTGAAAAGAAAAAATATGCATTAATCTTGTGTGAAATTTAACCCAAGTACAACAAATGTCTAGCAAACTCTAGTATAAGTACGGTAAAAGGTGAATAAATATTACCTCACTAAACTCTTTGGAACACCACATTTTGTCGAAACTGTCCTCACAATATCTTCAATAAGTTTGGGCTCCAAAATTCTCTTTGGCGGTCTGTTCAAAAATGCTGCAGACTGCTTGCCTGTTAGAGAGTGTGTCGCCAGTACCCTAAAAGAAAATAAATACAATCTATAAAAAACGTAATGGTTAAATTAATATCTTTATTTTGGTTTTTTAATAACTTACCATCGTGGGAAGACCGCTTGCAGTAATTGTCTTGTAGCGGAAGTATAGGAGTTCCAATCAATATCATTAAGTAGTCTTGCAGGCACTTTAACGTTGCCATTTCCAATCGGTATCTGAAAGAATATGGTGATTAGTTTAGTTTGTTGGGACAAAATGATCTGTGGACTAAATATGTATATGCACTGCATGGATGAGTCTATGAAAATACGTTTAACAACAAAGGCAAATATCAGAGTCTTAAAAATCACTCTGCACAATAAATCTTTACTCACGAATCTACAAGTCGAACTGTCTAAGAATAAATAAAAAAATAAAGTAAGAATATTAGAAAAGAGTTTACCAAATCAATATCGTTATTAGTACTGTTTGTCGACACCTTACGAACTCGTAAATCTTCAGCTTGATCATTAGAAATATTCAATTGTTGCAGTCCATTTTCTACTACTAATTCATCAGCAGGAACTTGTTCTTGGTAGTCGTTTGGCTGAATCTGATTATTATTTGGTTCCACCCAAGACTCTTCATCGAACAGATCGTTCAACGGATATGATAAACCCTCATTCACATTATATTGCGACATTATATGTTGAAATTCCCTGTAAAGAATTTTGGCAAATGCTTCCATTTCCTCGAGTCTGGCGAGGGCAGATGGAGGTATATATTCTTCTTCTGTCTGTGTTTCTTTGTCAAAACATATTTTTTTCTGTTTCTGAACACTGTTGTTAGGAGGTGGTGTGCCGTTGATGGTAGATCGCCGCCTTGAATTATTTTCATTAAAGGATCCATTTACTTTTTTGTCGTTGTCATTTTGTGAAAATAACATTTGAGGCCAAAGCCTTTGTCTTTGACTGCGCGGTAGTTGCAGTGGGCTAAACTGAAATCAATATCAAATTGCTTTTATCCTTAATTTCTTAAAAAACAGTACTTAGGCAACTCAAACAGCTGATCTTAAGAACATTTAAACCTTAGAAATACCACAGAGATACTGCAGAGAGATAATTAATGAAACCTACAGAAATGGCTTTCACAGTTATTGGGTATTGTTAAATAAGTACCTGCAACTATTGTTTGCGTCATTAACACCGGATGTGAGACGCCAGCACATCAACTTACGCGAAACTCATTTATTACATTTTCAACTTTATCACAAAAGTAGAAGGTTCGTGTTCGATTGTTTAGGTAAATTTTTGAATTTGGGTTAGGCCGTAAGGCTCACTGCCATAAAAATGCGAATGAAAAAAAAACTTTTGGGATCGTCGGACAATATTGAAAAATGCATTGTTCCTTTGATATACGACTCTTTGCCTATAATCTTTAAGGATATTGTTATCGGTGATTATCATAAATCTCAGTAACTACAAAACTAATTATTTAAAAGAGATTATCGCGCAGTGTCGAAACAACACGTCTCTGATAGATTTTTAACTTTATAATTAGTGACAATAAGGTAAAAATCGACTGAAGAAAAACTGCAATCGCGATGGTGACTACGCGTCAGCTTCTAGGGCACGAAGAGAATGAATGAATGAGAAGAGAATGGATTTGACTGCTTATTTCACATTGATTTAATATGGCATGGCATTAACAAATTAATATGTAAACAGGGTTGTAACTTACCGCATCCCACGCATTCATATCTTTTATAGTCCGTATGCAAACATGCAGGACATTCGTAACCTGCTGATTCTTTTGCATCAAGATGTCTCTGTTTTCCTTGATGAATCTTTTGCTCTCTGTAATTCAATAAGGTCATCTTTTATTTATTTTCTGTCTGGTAAGGGTGCTTACTTGCGTGGCACAATAATATAATTTGAACCTTAAAACTACAGTCATAAACCTGAAATTTAATTTGAATTTTGTAACATGTGCGCATGATAGGCAAAAAATAATTGACGGCTAATATTCGGACGATATGGATTGATTTATAAGTTAGCGTTACGATATTCATAAATGAATATATTCACAGACAGATAAAAGATGCGGAAACTGTTGAAATTAAGTGTGAATTCACAAGACATACCTGATATCAGCATAATTTTTGCTTGTCGAAGATCGCTTTGATTTTTCGTACGCACGAGAATCACATTCCCAGGATCTAAGTCTATGTCGTCGTAGTCCTTGAGATCCGCTTTCACAATATCATAGGAAGGGACTAAATCTTCTTTTTCGTCCACCCATTCTACGAGGAGCCAAACCCTTGATGAAGCCATAACACACTTTACCGTACCTCACGATGTTCAAAATGCAACTGCCCCTTCCGTGGAATACTGCACGTGCAAAGCACTCAGGTAAAAAATCAAGACAATACAAAGCGGAAATTTGCCCTAACGTTCGTAGACCCTTCTCAATGTGCAAGCAAAAAAAAAAGAATGAATAGAAACTTGCATTAGGCAAGCAACGTTGGCGTCGTCAATTGAATGTATTTTGTAATGAAACCGTTAGTTAGATAGCTAGTTCGATTAACTCGGGTACTATCCGATGGACGTGTTTTGTGTCTACCTTCCAATCAATAAACGGAACGTCACATTAGGTTTTGTCATAATAAAGGTAACGTAAGTAGAAATAATCTTAGACTTCTCATAAAAAAGTTATGGTCGTATGCCACCACCTACCCTAGCAATACAAAACTTACTTATATGATTATTATGTTTCACAATAAAGTATAGCATAGTAAATTACCAATGTATCGTCACACAGTGTTGTAGCGTGGGTTCTAGATCCCTGGTGACGACCGGTAATTCACAATCTCCTCACTTGCAGTACCTATTATCATTCTTAAATAATGAATTGAAACAATAAGAAGGCAACAGTCTTCAGAATTCTGCACCACGGAACGTGGAACGAGAGCACTTTGTAATTGCCTGCGTCATTAGTTTTTTAACATTAGTAAAATAGATCATAAAAAAACTTGTCTCTTTTAGTACTTTCTCATAAAAACCATCTTGGTAAGATAAACAATAGGACATGCATAAATAAGTACAAATGTGAAGGAAACAGTCATTTTAATTTCATTCAATCAGGCCATTAAAAAATAAACAAGTTAATCAACATAGTCAAAATTCAAATGGAAAAAAATGCAGGAAATTAAATATGCTTAAAAAGCTGGTCAACACTTAAAGCTAGCATACCAGAGAAGACAGGGCAGAGTATTTTAAAGTAGTAAGAGTAAGTAGTTGGTAACAAGATACAAATCCCAAGTTTAGACCACGACCTTAAGAGGATTCCACGACGGCATGTGGTACCCTGCAGCAGTAGTTGAGGATCGCCTCTCTGCCAACAAACGATGAGGAGATCACGCACGGTGAGGCAATTACGCGGAGGTGTACGTCGTGGCAAAATCGGTTTGCCTCGAAGTGCCTTATTACCTGCCCATGTGGGCATGTCAGTATCTAATGTTCGCTGGCAGCATCAATGTGCAATGGCCGGTGGCAAAATCCAATACCCTGCCGTCTCTCGTGTGTGTTGGTATAATTAATTTATCGCGATTAATTATTTTCGGTTAAAATTATTTATTAATTTACATGCGTTATATTAACTCATAGCAGCTTGAGACTCGTCCGATGAGGGTGCAGATGGTGGAACGTTTTCGTCGTTTCGACGAGAATTATTGCGAGCTTCATTTAATTGTTGCCGATTACGATGTAACTTTGCTTCGTCGGTGCACTTTATGGTAATGCTTTTTCTGAAAAAAAAAAAAACAAAATGTTTGCATCCCTTTAGATGCAGCTACAAATGGAAAATATAATTATATGTAATCACCTCACTATACTCTTTGGAACACCACATTTCGCTGAAACTGTCCTTACAATATCATCAACAAGTTTAGGATCTAAAATTTTTTTCGGAGGTCTATTCATAAATGCTGGAGACTGCTTGCCTGTTAGAGAGTGCGTTGCCAATACCCTAAAAGGAAATAAGCACTTTAGAAACCTCTACAAAAATTACGAAATAAAATATGCTACAGATTTAGGTTAATTACCTTCGTGGGAAGACTGCCTGCAGTAATTGTCTTGTAGCGGAAGAATACGAGTTCCAGTCCATATCATTCAGCAGTTTTGCAGGCACTCTAGCGTTTCCATTTCCAATCGGTATCTGAAAGGACTTGGCGATGTTAATTTCGTGACAAAGTAACGATATTCCAGAATCACTGATAATGTAATTTTGTGAAGGGGCAACATTTGTTAAAAACAAAAGAGGCTGATTTTGCTTTTTTGCATTAACAAAAACACTTACCAAGTCAACATCATGATTAGTAGTATGAGCAGACACCCTGCGAACTTGTAACGTGTTACGATTCGACCTCGCTCCAGCTGGAATATTCGAACTACTCGGTTGTTGCTCTCTACCATTATCTTCTACTACTGGTTCTTCTGCTAGGCGTGCTTCTGCTACTAATGCTTCAGCACCAACTTCTTGTTGGTCGTCGTTTTGCTCATCCTCGCTACTATTTGGCTCTATCCATTGGTCTTCTTCATCTTCCACATTCTCTTCATTACGTACAAGTACAATTTCGTTATCGTCATCATGCTCCGATTCCGAAGCTGAGGTCAATTCGTTGGATTTCTCATTTACTGCGGTTGTCAAATATGAAAATCTTTTGTAAAGTTCAGTGAGTATTGTTTCCATTTGGTCGAATTTAGCAGCGAAAGATGGAGGATACCGTGTTAATTCGTCTGTTTGTGTTCCTTGGTCGTAAGTTAGTACAATGTTTTCCTGGGCGCTTGTGCTAGGGACTGGTGAGCTGCTGATGATGGATCGTCGCTTTCTTTTACTTTCATACACCGAACCACGTATTTGTTGGCTAATTGGTTCTCTACGACTACACTGAGGTGTATTTTTTCTGGAGTTGCTAGTTTTTCTAGGTTCAATTTTAACACTATGCTGTAAAACAAAAATAGAAAAAAATAAGTAAAGATTCTAACCGGACGGAGCACAGGATTTAAGGATCTTAAGATAATATCGGATTATCAACGAACTAAGATCTCGGGTACAAGATAACTATGAAATATCTCAATCGAAAGTCTGATCTGTGATCGTTGATTGCTTGTGAATGGATATCTTTCAGACTCGGATAGCCAATGTCGGTCGTTGATTAGTTGCAGACAAAGATTGGGATACTTATCACTGATTTCCATGGTAAGTAGGAATATTTACCTCTAAATCGCTGTCGCTGTCACTTTCGCTGTAGTCATTTTGTACTACCATCACAGGCGGCAAGGAGCTACGACTGCTCGCTTGGGGTCGTGTGTTTATCTGAAACCAAGAACATGTCTTTTATACAGAAATGTAACATAGAAGTCTCGGGTACTTGCTTATTTCTTAATTTTTATATTGACCGTTAAAATTATATCATACCTTATCGGATACCTAGGTATCAGATGAAGTACCATTTCTGTAGGTACCATCAGGTCGACCTACCAAAATCTGTCAAATTTTACTAATCGAAAATTAACTTTCCTCCATTGTGATAAGGTTGAAAATCCACTAGTGCAGCAGTGCCATCACTCTGCTCCCCAAATACGGCCCGTTTTCGATGTGAGCGGCGACTTAGCGCGGGGCGGAGAAGTAAAAAATGATGGAAACACGCCACGAGTTGCCGCCAGTGGCGAAAAATTCGCTACTTTCAAAGTAAAATAATGTCTCGTCGCTCCGGTCACCGTTTAGACCATATTCGTGAACGGGTGAATAGGGTTGCTTTTGCTATACGTACCGAATTCCTCGTTTCCATGTTATTCTTTAAAGTCTTCATACATACTTGCAGGACATTGAAAACCTGTTGATCCTGCTGTTGTAAGATGTCTCTTTGTTCCATGATAAAACTTTTTCGCTCTGGAATTCAAGAAGATCATCAATTTTAATTTGGCTAGAGTTCCGATTATGAAACCCGATGAAATATGTTATTACCTACAAAGTATTCTACATTATAATTATTTTCTAAATGAAAACAATCCTGCCGTTCATTTTGAAAAGTTTGCGCTAGTTTTAACGGAATCCCGAATCAGAATTCCGCATTAGAGAAAACGATACGGAATCCGTGCATGTACGGCCAGTCCTATACATTATCAACTACAAAACTACAACCGCAAAACTTGAATGAATTCTGCAACGGATAGCATAGAAAATACATGATATTCGGTGTATAGTGATCATGATAATATCGGCATCACTAATGTACTTAAATTTTTAATAGGAATCTTTTCGCGGAACAAGGCAGAAGCAAGACAAAATAATAGGAATTCAAATAAAACATACCATGAATCCGAACAATCTTTGCTCGTCGAGGATTCTTTTGTTTTCTCGCACACACAAGAATCTCTTTATCAGGTGCCACATCTTCGTCATCGTATTCTGTTATATCTATGTTCACCACACCGTAGGAAGGGACCACGCCTTTCACGTCCAACCATTCTACAAGGAGCCAAATCCTTGAAGACATAGCACACAGATCCTCCGTACTTCACTATATTCAAAATGCAACTGTTCGATCCTCTGTTTATTGCATAAACTCAGGTAAAAAATCACGACAATTCAAAGCGGATATTTGCCCTCACGTTTGTACACCCCTCTCAATGTGCAAGCAAAAAAAATGATCACAGAATTAATAGAAACTCGCATTAGACGAGCGACTTCGTCTATTGAGTTTACTATTGCCGTAGGAGTATCGAATTCAAAATTAAATTTAGTGACTTATAGATGAATCCGTTAGATTTGTTTTATGACTACCTTCTAATCACCCAATTATGAGTCAATAAATTATCATGTTACGTTGTTTTGTTTTTAGAAAGTTCTACCTCCAGAAGTTGTCTATACATTAGGGTGTTCGATTCTTCGTCCGTAACTTACAAAATCTGAGTTCCAAAAGAAAAAAATGAAACATTATTTTGGCTTTTGGAAGTTTCAATTCATCTCTGATACTCGTATATTATTAGATCATAACAGTGACCAAAGCAAAGCAAGGCTAGTCTTGGTCTGTTTTTGGACGGGTGACCAAAGTAGGTGACCGAAGTGGTGAAGATGCATTCATATTTACGTCACGTTTAGCGCAGTGGTTGAGCGATTGGACTGCTGCGCAGCGTGTCGCGGGTTCGATTCCCACACGGAACAAATATTTGTATGACCTATAAGTAGTTGTTTCGGGTCTAGGTGTTTATTTATGACATTTATGTAAACGCACCTACGACACAAGAGAAATTCCTTGCGTGGGGCAAAGTTTAAAAAAAGGCACGCTTTTTTTCATGGATCATCATTTTCTTCACCCAGAGCCTTGTAAGGCCTTACAAATATTTGTTCCGTGCCGTGTGGGCATTGAATCCGCTAACCGTGACTACAATTTGCTGTGATTCTTTTAAATAATCTACATACAGTTTCATACTTAAACTAATCTGCATGCAGGAATTATATGGGAATTATTTATTGGATGTTTGACGTCATTTTTATTGAAATGATAGGTTTTTTTATGAAATGTCACGTCATTAGTCGAGTAGCACTATTGCAACTCGACTAATGACGTGACATTTCAAGTTTTTTATTAGTCGAGTTTGTACTATCTGTGGTTACACATTTACTTCAACTGTCAAACTAAAATAATCAGTGTTGGAATTGGAGGGGTCGTCGCAGTTGTTTTGATACGCATTATGCAATAAAAATTGCGATAGTCGTGTGTGATTATTATTGCGACATCAAGCAAACAATGTCCCACGACACGGATCTTGTTATATCGGTTCCGCGTTCCCGTATCAATGAATTTTATTCGAAATATTATAATTTAGTTGAAACATTTTATTGTGTCACTCTGTCGGAGAGTAAATTGTGTTCCGCGAAAGAAAAACCTGATTATGTGTATTTCAACGTCACTTTCAACTTGAATCCAGCAGATGGGAGTTTTAATCCGAAGGAATTAGCAGGAAGAATACAGGTAAATACCTATGACGCAGTTCCGCAAATGTCAACTATTATTGTTCTCGAAAGAAATGTAAATGTAACAAAGGATCTATTGAATAATTAAGTCGTACCGTCATCATCATTTTTAGTACATAAGACATCCTATTAGAATCTAGTTGAAAGCAAGATTTTTATTATTAACTAAATCATAGAGCACTGTGAGTGAGTAGTGAAGACTTAACTCTGTGTGTGTGTGACTGGGAAACGTCTTCATTAATATTAATTTAGAATCATTTACATAAACTGCCTCCAAACTCAATGAATGACCTCATTTCTTAGAAACTTCCCCAATTTTATTAAAATAATGAATGGATTATCCAAAACTTATTTTAATTTAAGGGAATAGAATTATTTGTAATATTTAGTTAGTTAATGTACAAATAATTTCTATGACCCTGATATTGGAGTGTGAAGTCCTCAACTTATTTGTACAGGCCTGGGTTTAGCGGATGGAAAAACCATCCCCTTCCGTCTACTGGTGTTTGCGTTCTGGGCTTGGTACCCTATTTAGACAAATTATAATTACATACGTCATGTGTATTCATCATATTTATTGAGATAATGTAGTGATAATATATGAATCATTGTTACTAATAAGCAATGCCATAATCTGATGATATGCAGTAATTTTACCTAATCAAACTTAATAACTGGAAAACTGGAAATCTTATCTAACTACAGAAGTTTATATCTATTTCTGTCCATTCTTGTATTACTATTTCTCTCTTCCGTGACTTAACTACTATGAATGAAATTAGCCACAGGGGTTTTTTTTAAATAGTTTCGACCTGTGTATTGAATAAGCCATAGACAAAAATAAATTCTCAATCGTAACAGTCAAGAGTTGTTGCTAGATAAGACTTATCAGAAATGAGATTGTATTCCTTGAAAGTTCATTGATATATCTGATTCAGCATTTTTATAATTTTTTATAGGTACTTCACTCGCCTGTGTCTCATTTCTTAGTATTTCCAGCTTACTGTAAGTTCTCTTAAAGCACATAACAATTCCGCACTTTTAATTAGTGGCTTGTGTAAGACAGGTTTACTATAATTAATTAAGACAATTTAAAAATAAAACTTTAACATTAAAATATCAGGTTTGTGTGTTCACTAAGCATTTAAACAATAGAGAATAAATTATTAGGGTTTCTTTTCTATTTATTTTAAATTAATAATGTCTATAATGAATATCTCTCAATTCAATTGTAACAACAAGTTGCACATTAAGTTTGTTAATTTATTCAAAATCATAAACAATGAATTTACTTTTGATTTGCGAACAACTTTACTTGCATGCCTTGAACATAACAAGGCCAGCAAAAAATTATATTTATCATTTGAGTGTTGAGATAAGCTCAGGCTAACAATTATTAAGATGTTTATGTGGACAATAAATTATGTAAGGTAATGAAAAAAATAACTGGCCAGGTGCATGTCGGGCTACGCACAGTGTAGGGTTCCATAGTTGCCCATGAAAATACTTTTGCTAACTAACTAAACTGATTCGCTGAATTTAATTTTAACTAATGAAAGTTGGCAAACTTACATTTGCAGTCGAAAAACATGTTCTCCAATACATTTTGTTTAGAAAAGTATGTTATCCAAGTACATTTTATAAGTTGGTCGACTATTACTCAGAAAATTGAAAAAGCCTACTTAGTTATGATAATTTTCCTTTAAACAACGTTATACATATTTATTACTATTGTGAATTTTTTCACACCCCCAACATAACCGTTTAGCTGGTAGAGGGTGTGACACTTGAGTCAAGCAATAATTTAGCACTTTAAAGCTTAATATTTCACAAACAAATATTTTATCAAAAAATTGTATATGGAAACTATCAATATTTTTTAAAGACCTATTTAATAATAAATCACACGCGAGGGGTACGCGAAAAAGAAAAAAACATCCCCACTTTACGTGTAGGTTTTAAATATTTAATTTATCCCTGATAACTTGGGGCAGACAATATTACATTTTAGAAAAATATTTTATTTTTCATTAGGTAAACAATTAAAATCCATACCGAAAAAACTTGTGGCAATGTAGATCTAGCACCATCCATTCACCCTTTATAGGAAGTAGGAACAAAGTTTTGGGCACTTTTGGGGCATTATGAATGGGACTACAATTTACTTAAATTGTTCCTATTTGTGTTAATTTTTTTTCTAATTTGTGTCTTTATTTTTAATGCATTTAATTGACAAAATGATGATGTAGTCATATCTAGTGTCAGAGTTATGGATTGCTGTATAAAAGAAAAAACAGTATCAGCATAATGCAGTTCTCTGCTCTCTCTCTAAGTACCTCGTAATCCTAACAGCTGTTTACTAGATTGTTGTTTAGTCGTTTTTCGGTGCTGTCAGCATTTGCAAGGTCAGTTGACGTCAGCCAGTTTGACACGACATGCTTGGCAAGTGAAATTTGCAATCTGTGGCGTAATCTTAAGGAACGCACATTTTGTGTGCTCAATTGAGTGAAATCACATTAATCGGGGGGCACTGCCGTACCATCCTTTATTGGAACCATTTCGCCGAATTTTCAGGCCACTATTTGAGAACCTCTGAAAAAGACCATAACGCAGAACTTTGCCATCCAGATTCGAAGATCTGGAGTACCTGGTTACCCCGATTAGAAAACACAAGAGCCGAACTATTACAGATCGACATACCGCCTTTACAAAAAATACAATCAACTTGGTGGGCCGCTTTATTTGATGTCAAAAATCAAAGGTAAAAAAAATATACATATATGCCCAAGTTTCTACAAAATTAAGTGAGGTCCCACCAAAAAAAATCTGTAAAAAACTAGCCAATCCCGATAAAGCTGCTTATTTATCTCTAAAAAGTAATTAAATCTAGACAAAATCGTGCCAAGTCTAAGGTTCCTTACTGCGAACGCACTTTAAAAAGTGCGTTCTAAAGTGGTTTGACATGGACGTCCACGTCACTTTCGATCAATAATAACCACGTCACCGTCAGATTGTGAACATCGTTAGTTTGTTGATCGTGAGATACATTATCTCGAGAGATTGAAAGCTATCAAAATATTGTGAACTGCATCAAACCATATCCAATTTAGTTAGTATCCATGGCTAACTGGAAGATGGTGAGCTCGTATCGTACCAAGCATCCATAAAACAGAATGTAGGTACCTACTTAACGCGCTATTAAATTGTTGAACATCACGTATCCCACGCATGCAATCCCAATCAAGCCTGATATCGCTTACCTATATGTGTATTAAGAAATTTTATTGTGGTAGGTCAAGGCAGTAATCTTTCCAACATAAACAGATACCTCATTGTTCACCGTATTAAAATATGTATACTTTAGTATTATTTTGTAATATTAATAACTGCAATATCGTTTTTCTGACCAAGAGTTCGCTGTTCGATACTCACGCTTTTTTGTTAAACTTTGCAATATGATTGTCATGCTGCAAATTGCCACCTTTTAGAAAATCCGAGTTTATACCATACATTATACCCAATCACGATACTTCGAACTTTGTTCTGGTAATCTTAGCACCGTAGGTACTAACATAGTCCAAAGTCCCTGCTTGTATGAAACATAAAGCTCAGGCTCAGATAAACAAAAATCTTACCCAAGTTTACAAATCACCGTAATTTAACGGACCATCCCGACCTTCTTGTGGCTAAGTACCCCCAATATTGGCTCATTCATTTAGGCAAAGGCTCAATTGGCTGAGAAAAAAGTTAGGGATCCTTGAAGGAACGCTGGAACAGCTGCTTAACTGCATAGTTATGCGCAAATTCAGTCATGCATGAAATACTGTTCTCACCACTAGGACAGGTCTGCCAACTGCCAACTCAAGTGCATCGACTTGAGTTGGGGGAACAACAACACAAAAAACGGGCTAAGAGCCGTATCGGCAACAATATTCTGGTTGACCCAAAGCTCCAAGGCCTTAAAAATCGACGCCTAGTTGTCATCTTGTAGTTTTTTTACGGGTTGCATATAAGAGAGTGTGCTATGCCATCGAACTTGTCTCCAGAATTTTATTTGACTCCACCTGGCCCTTTCTATCATCGGACTATTGGTACGGTGGACATCCCACTTTCTTTTATTGTGCGCGCAGCTAAAAAGTTCAATTCCCTTCCATGATCTTTCGTTCCTTAAAAATAGATCTTTGGAGTCTTTAAGTCAAGAGTGAAAAGGTTCCTTGATAACTGCTAGGCAAGCGTGCTTCACTGTCTACCACATCATTCCTTACCATCAGGCGAGATAGTGATCAAATACGCTTAATAAAACGATACAAGCACAAATGAGTAGAAGTCAGCAGAAGCCTCACGGAATTATTTCTACATTGACGATTTGTTTTTTTTTTGCTTTACCAATTCATAAGCAATGCTGGATGTATTAAGCATTCTTCTAAGAATTAGCTATCAATAACAACTTAAAATTAGAATTTGAAGGAAGTTTACAAATTTGTAGATGAAGGATATGCTGCGTTCTCAATTTATTAGAAAAAGAAGAACCCCTGATAAGAAATATCTTTGAGTGCTTCATGCAACTATCCTTTATTTATGGAATAATGATAAGAACTGCTATTTCACTGGTGACATTGTTCACAAACAAATTTGAATAAGAATGTAACTAATCCATATTGCCCCTGAAAAGCGCTTTCTACATTATGCTTTCGGTAATAGGGCAAGGCAAAACTGACTTCTATTGATTCTTAGATTTACTCCTAAGCAACAGTTAAGTTATTATTTTATTCGTTAACAAAAAAGGTGTTAGAAAGTTCAGGTCGGATTATTTCCGGGTACAATTCGTCAGTGTCGCGTTTGGATGCGACAAATCCGAAACAATATTGGTCGGTAGTGGCAGAGGTCAGCGGTGCGCGGTTTGTTTGGGGGCCGCCCGCCGGGTGCAGTGGGCGCACAACCCGGATCTCGCGGTGCCCCGCTTCCCCTTCACTCAGCGGGCTCGTGCGTGGAGGTGTGCATGCGCTTGCGCCACATGATACGCTAGTCAATAGTCTTGCCGCGAAGCACGCCGCGCTCGCACACGCGCGTGATGCCATGCGACGCGCGCACGCATTAATAAAATATTATGTACGCGATCGACAACTCCCAGGTGAGCGCGACTCTCATATCCTCCGTTAGGACACCTGTTGCACCCGGCTAGCGCAACAGGCTTGTCCTGCGTTTACGGATCTTGTCTCCTCGCGAGTTTCACAGTGAGCCGCGATTCGTACATCGCATTGTAATGATGTTCATTCACGATTGGCCGATATAACGATCCCGGAAGTAGAGCCGGTTCGTTAACATCATGTAGGTATGCTAATTATTGTATACAGTGCTCAAACACAGACGAAATGCCTAGGATTGCTTGAGATTTTTTGTGCTTGTGTGGGTGAGTCGGAATTACTAAGTTTTGTGGATTGTAGGGTGATTGCGCCGGTTAGCGACCAGTTAGCTGAGTTGCCCACTTAACACGTGGAAAAAAAAATGTTGTGTTCACGCAAAATAGTATATGTTAATGTGAATTTGTCCCAAATATAATGTAGTTTGGATACAAAACATAAAATAAAACACTTTGATACAAAAATATTTATAAAATGCTGAAAAAGTGAAAATATAGCGAAAACGTCAGTTTGCGACCATTTTTATCAGTTTATGACCACCAGTGAGCTGGTTTGCGACCACTATTATAATATGAAAAATATGCCAATAAAACTAGTATAATCGCTTTAAAAATATATTAATTTAATAAAAACAGAAATTGTAATCATTTGGTGTAATGTTTTCTTATTAGATATATATTTTTCTTATCTTACAGTTTGTAGAGACTTAGTCATAGTTGTAATAGAATCAAAAATCATTTGTCAAACAATATCCTTAAAATGTAGTATAACATTTAAAAATAATTCCGACCACCATTCCGAGGGAAAACGCCTGAAGCATGGAGCAGAGGTGAAGTGGTGCTGTTCTCCAAAAAAAGTGAAGGGCTCATTGAAGAACTACAGACCCATCACGCTTCTGAGTGATGTTTATAAGCTGTTTTCGAGGGTTATCACGAACCGTCTCCAACACAGACTTGATGACTTCCAGCCTCCCGAACAAGCTGGTTTCCGAAGAGGCTCTAGGACCATAGACCACATCCAGACGCTGCGGCAAGTTATACAGAAGACCGAGGAGTTATCTTGCCAATTTGTTTAGCGTATGTGGACTATGAGAATGCTTTCGATTCGGTGGAAACATGGGCGGTACTTGAGTCACTCCAGCGATGCCGTATTGGTACATCGAGGGGTTGAAGTGTTTGTAAAATAACGCCACCATGTCGCGTGTCGTCGGTCCGAGTACAGGAGCAGAGCACGAAGGCAATTCCATTGAGAAGAGGTGTAAGACAGAGGGACGTTATCTCCCTGAAACTGAAACAGGGGGACGTTACTTCAAGCTCGCCAAGACGCCTTCAAGCTCCTGGAATGGCAAGGACTTAGCATCATCCGAAATCTGGTCTTTCACTAACGGCTTCATTTCAAAGCTCAAAGTCGCTCAACGAGCTATGAAGAGGGCTATGCTCGATGTTTCTCTTCGTAATCGAATCCGAATGAGGAGATTCGTAGACGAACTAAAGTCACCGGTATAGTCCACTGGATTAGCAAGCTGAAATGGCAATGGGCAGGCCATATGGCTAGCAAAAAAGGTAGCCGATGGGTTCGAAAAGTGCTAGAGTGGAGACCACGGACTAGCAAGCGCAGCGTAGGACGTCCACCAACAAGATGGACAGACGACCTTATAAAGGTTGCCGGAAGACGCTGGATACAGGTCGCTTCCAACCGGCCATACGTGGAAATCTAAAGGGGAGGCCCATGGGGAGGAGCAGTGGACGTCGTATAGCTGAGATGATGACGTACCTATAACAAATAATTATGAAACGGACATTTAAAAAACCAACGAAATTCAAAAAATCAGACGTGGTCGCATACTCAATGAATTTTCATACTTATTTCTGTTAGCGGCCGTTATTTCTCTCATACTAAATTATGGTGGCCGGAAACCAAAGTCTTTATTTCGCGTACTTTGGTTTACGACCACCTGTTTAGCGCCCAATTTTGGAGGCAAATTAAACAAACTTCTTACAAAGAAACTGGTGGTCGCTTACCAAAGAGCTACAAAGAAAAACTTTTACAATACTACATCCAAAATTATAACAGTCCTGTATGAAGCATTAGGATCATATTAATCAAAACAAAATAATGCTGATCTCGTCGGTTTGCGACCATGTGGTCGCTATCTAACGTTTTTGATAAATAAGCATTTCGATTACCGACCACTTGATTTTATCTTAAAAATAAGTTAAAAAAAAGCAAAATACAACTAAATTATATCCCATACTTATCGATTTTACTATTTAATATGTAAGTGGTGTGTAAAACATGAAATAAGTACTAAAACTTACCTTTGAACGCCGCGCGCCGTGTTAGTTTTTTTTCAACTCGCGGTACGTCCACTCACCACGAAATCAAGACGCGCATTCAGAAATATTTTTTCGGCTCTGGGTTAACCAATTTGTTTCAAACTTGGGAAATTCTTATTTCATAATTACTTAGCAAGCACGTTAAATTTACTTTTTATGTATGTTACCTCTACAAATACTATTTTCTTGATTTAAAGAAACTTAATCCGTCAAATGGTCGCCTACTGAAGGTGGTCGCGAAACCGGCGAAGCAACCCTACGTCAGTGCTTGTTGCGAGAAAATGAAAATGTTTTGATGATGCACATTAGCAAGATGGATCTATTGCAGTGAACATAATTAGTGCGTTAGAATACCATCACGTGTACTATATGGATGTGATAGTGGTCGTCCGTCATCAGACGCTTCGCAGCATCACGTTGCAATGTTTTGTTTTTGTAACAGTTTGTGAAAGCAATGTTTAATTAATGTGCATGTCTTCAGCTGTCGTCTGCACAAAGTGTCGCAGGTCCGGCACTGTTCGGTTATCATGGCAAACTTTCACTTCGCCTCCGAGCACTGGTGATTTATATTCTTTCGTTATCTACGACATCTGATCACGGATTTGAATTGAATAAGTGTAAGGACGTTTCTGAGAATTTCGACTGTGCTTGACCTAACTCAATTGAAGTTTTTTGCTGTTGTTTTTGTTCTAATCGGATGTTTTAAGTGTTTGCCTGTCGAATATCAGTTATCGACACTAGCTAGAGCATCGACTATTTCAGGATATCTTTGATTTGTTTTCCTTTCTTGTGCTTTCCAAAGAATCTACTACACGCGAAGGTTACGTTAAACACTCACGGATGTTCCGCAAGTAAACAAACTGAATACAAAAGACGTCACTTTCATTTATTTTAATAAGTACAATGTTAGAGATGTTTCTTGAGAATTAAAAAACCGAGACACGTGAGAAAAGGGAAACCCTGAGATATTTATAGTTCTTGATGATAATGAGAATAAAGAAGATTCAAATTATATATAATCATAGAAACGATATTATATTTTCGTTATTTTCTTAAGTGCACATATGGTTCTTACCAAAGTCAAACAAATGATTTGGTTGATACCTAATAAAGAGTGGCGTGGCATAAAGTAACCTTCTAATGTTATTAGTATCCGGTATGATTATGCTCTGATGTAATGAATGTCAATAGGTAGGCAGACAGCCAACGAGTGAAACGATAGGGGCCCACTTGCTGTTTCTGATGACAAAGTGCCCGAATACGTGTAAAAACGAACTCGGTCGACATCCAACGAATTTATCATGTGACGTAGATATAGCTAATTTGTGGTCAGATCGCTTTTTAACCACACGACATTTGGGGGCTTATTAAAGTATCCTGTGAAATATTAATCAATATTTATTTTACATTAGGTTTCTGATTTATAAATTGCTATAAGCTTATCATTTTTATCTTTATTTTAAAGCAGCTATGTTTATTTGCCTTTTGACATATTATCAGGGGCCTAAGTCTACTAATTTATAAACGTTACAATGGTCTCTCAATGGTGTGTTTTTGACAGTTTTTGTATGGCAAATCTGTCAAAAACTTACCATTGAGAGACCATTGTGACGTATATAAATTAGTAGACTTAGGCCCCAGGTCCTCATGTCGGATAATTATTAGAGTCCTCTTTTTTGGACGTTTGTTTAAGAATGTCTGTAGCTGCACAGCCTACAGTCAGCAAATCGACTGCAGCTACCTCATCTCGTCCCTTCTAAGTATTAACAGACTGACTACATTTTATTTAGATTAGTGGACCTCTAGATCTAGAATGTTGTTATGACTGGAATTTTAAAGCTTGAAAATTATAGCGAGACTTAGCTTGCTTCACCACTACCTCAAATTCGAAGTGATCGTAATCGCGGAGGAGGTTTTCATTTAAATGTTAGTTTCATAGCCTTCGCCACGTCAAACTATTTGTAATAAATTACTATCTTACGATAGCAGTCCTAGAGACATCTTTTATTTTACCGTCGGCAAAGTATTATCTTAGTACCTAAGGGATCTTACATCTCTATAAAAAATCATGTCTGATTTCACAGAAATATCCTGGTCCATAATGTTTTTGTTAAGCCTTCAATTAATTCATAGTCACATGGTCTTTAATTCTGATAAGATCTACTGACGTCATATTCCGTTTTCATCTAATCTTGTCATTATTGTTGTGAGCACAAGTCACAACATCGACCGACGTCACGAATTAATTGCAAGCTCGTGAATATCAATTAACGACCATATAAAAACAACTGGCTACTTATGACAGTTTGTTTTATAGACAACAGGTCTAAGACTTCAATTATTTATCAGAAAAGTAATAATCAAGTGTGAGTAGAGACTGTACCTCGCATACGTATCTGGATTTAATGCTGCTCAATAGAGAGAGAAAGAGACAATGCTTTTGTTATGACAACCGAATCTTTGAGTACAGTGCAGTTTGTATGGTACGCGTGTGTGTGTATATGTTGTATAAAGTATGTCGCGTGCCCGCATCCTGTTCGTCGCTGACGCCACATCGCACGAGGTGGCGTGCGCCGACGTCGCCCGAATGCTCCCACCCTATTGGCCGTTGTTATCTCTTCAACAAACCAACGATAGAATTTCTCCTCTACAAACGGAACTAATTGTACTCACTCACCCAGACTTTACTTATCGGCGTACAGTACAGAGAGTACAGTACAGACATGCCTCCATGTAAATTAACTTCGGTAGCGTTTATTGACGGATAGAAATGAGCCAAGTTTTCCCGGGAATACGAATTAGTAAGTTAGTCGCCGTACGAGAATCGTTTTCAGGAATCCAAATCACAGACTGCTTGTAATTATAAAAGCGTAATTGCATTTCTTCGTGCTGTGAGCTGGCTATCTAATTACGTTTTTCTGCTAATCAATGCCAGAAGCACAATAATCTATATAAAGATATCAAAACTTAATCAGTAGAAAGATAGCTGCCGTTCAAAACAACAAATTTTAATGTCTAATCTTACGAAGTACGATAACCTTTAATTTGCAAATATACGATATTAAGACCTTCCTACGTAATTAGTAGTTCCTGCAATTGCGTCTAAACGAGATAAACGGTCTCATACTGACGTCAATACTATCAATGGAATCACACTTAGGACGTCAATGTACAGGAAGAGTTAAGTTTCGCGATCAAAGTCCGAATTGCATCGGGACAAGGTTCGAAAAACAAATAATCATAACAAATCCATTTACACAGGTATGAGCGAAAACATATGTTATAAACGAGGCCACTACACAGATAGACTAGACAAGTGACGTAACAAACCAAAAGTAAGCCTGTGAGGAAATCTTACTGCTATGCGAATGCTAATGGAAAAAAGTCACAATCACAAGTAAACTGATTACGTCACCACTTTGGTTGGAGTCTGTTACTTCACACTTAATCTAGTCCTGTCTTGATTCAAGAATTCAAGAAATTTGCATAAGTAGCTTTTCCTGACAAGATTGGAGTCTTGATGTAGCTACTGGTAGATATAATGAAAAAAAAGCGGAAATTCTATCAACGTTTGCAGTGCAAGTAATGTAATGTAATGAAACCTTCTAAATCAATTATCTAGTTATCTACAGATCTATATGAACACTAATGAATTGAATGATTCGGTTGATTTGCACGACCTCCATAGCTTAAATCAGTCGCGAAGATTTTTTAAGTTTTTTGTTGGGCACAGTTGTTATTTGTTTATGGGCTCGTTGGTGTTTTGCTAGAAGTCTAGCGTGATTCCTTCCAGATTCCTAAAATGAATTCCGAAAAAACGTAAACAAATAGTTCGTCCAACGTAAACGAGCGTGGCGAACACGGCGGGATAATCCGATGGGTTTTTTGTTTTGCCTAAAATGCTGCTGCTATTACGAGGAAATAACTACGTCACTGCCATTTCAACATTTTGGTGTTTGGTGAACTTAAGTCCTGTCAAATTCCTTTTAAATTAGTTTTGCGGATTTGTGTTTAAGAAATGAGAGAAAAGATTTAAGTAGATAACGCTTTATTAATAACTTGTTTGTTAAATGAGATACATAATCATCATTATGACCCCAAACACGTACATCGTACGATCCATTGACGTAACGCGCACTATCTTAGGAAGCATTTAGGACAGTTATTAAATCAATAGACACAATGAACTTATTCATTGACGAAGGACGGTGCATTGATAAAACTGTCAAATTATATCTCGGTTTTAACTTCATTCAAACTACTGCTAGCTACAAATATTGCAATGGGCTACTTGTAGTTAGCAGTAGTTAGAAAGTAGAAGCTTCTAGAAAACTTTTTGGGAAAGAATTTGAAAACAATTTTATAATACAAAGACAGCAAGTCTTGTATTCCGTTATAGGATGCGATACCATAAAGCCAAGTGCTTGTAAAAAATAATTGGCAAAGAAATAAATGAAGATAGATACGAGTACTCCAAACAATTTTCCAAAACATTTGCCTCATGATAATCAACATACCTAGTTCAATATCGTTCTCTAGCCGCCAACTGTAACTTGGCTCGATTTTTTTAGAAAGTCGCATCCGGCTCCGCGCTGTAGGCGGGGCGCTTCCGTACTGTGCCCAGCCCGGATGTAGGCTCCCGAGACCTACTAAACTTTATCGTCTTGGTCTTACACTACTCTACGTTTAGCTACCTACCGATTTTCTAACAGGAACTTGCCAGTTGCCGTGCACTTTGCAGCTCGTTTCTATTAATTTCTGTTTCAAATCTGTGTTGTCGAAATTGTACATGTTTTAGAATTACGTTTTGGGTATTCTCTTTTTGCTTGTTGTTGCTATTACCGATTCTTATCTCAATATTTACAATCTTTGATTGTTTTTATCAGTATCGTTTTTGGAAATATTCGCAGCGTCAGCAGGACTGCTGCCACTGATATGGTTGAAGTTCTAAGTAACATTAATAATGATTATAATATAACAGTAGGTAGGCTATTTTACTCAAAAAAGCCCCCACTCTTGAATTTGGAATCGTTATATCTTTGTCAATGTTCATTGAAATTAAACAAAAAAAAAAAAACAAAATTACGTGTCCATTATTTTTCAATATTATTACTGACGGACTAAATAGATTTTCAATTTATTTATGCAGTAAAATACCCTTTTACCTTAATATCCTGTTTGTTATTTTATCCACCTACATCAAACCAAAATCTAGATTTGTATTTTAGTTTCTCAGCCAACTAGGTCTCGACGCGGATCTTGCGGGTATGACTAACCGCTATTTTGTACATTATTAAGTAAATTTTCTAACTGTAAGCGTGTCCAGTGCGCGATAGTAGACGACAGTGGGTTATTTTTTTGATTTTTAATTCAGAAATATATTTGTCAATCCAAGAATAATGTATTCCAACCGGTACGGCCGTCAGTTGCGCACACGCTAAAGGTCAATGATCATCTGTAGATCCGCTTCGGCGCCCTCGTGACCCTGTGCTGAGCCGGTGTCGGTCGCTGTAATATCAAATTTGCTTATTGATTGATAATATTCATCACTCACACGCTCATTTTACATTTTTAGATTTTCCTAGGCATCGATGCCGATGTCACATAGGCTTATTGAAATTGCAAATAAACCAGTATGTCTCACACGCGCCATTTTTACGTTTTAATAAAAAGATCATGTCTAGCTGCGGGGATTAACGTATTAGATCCGTTTGAAGCTAACTATTCACCTTGCAGAGCTAATCTTAGAAAATTCTAACTGCATTCTCGTCACATCCGGCATATATGCAAGTCATAGTCATATGTGAAAGGATGGATTATTACAATCGTTTGCAATTATCTGTTTATCTATGTTTAAAGGTTTCAAGCTAGCAGATTGTAATCTAAAATTTAAATATGGTGTAGGTGTTGAACTTTAGTCTATCTAATCAAACGAATTTAATGAAAACTGGAGGCTACAACAATGCTATTAAAATATAAGATATAAAATTACAATAGACTTTAAATGTATGACGGTACCACGGCCAATTCATTGAAAAAACGGACAACCTTACATAATTAGGCACAGACATCATTCATTTTTTTTTGGAAACAAAAAAAATTGGTATCATCGCTAAGATTGTCCTTATTGTTTCAGAAATATGTGGAGTCATCAGTGGGATGGGCTGGCGAGAGAGGCGAAGATTCCAGCTATGACTCGGAGTGTGAGGACGAGAGTGCGCATCGTGCGGCCTCAAGGACTCCTTCGGACACTCTCGCTGCGGAATTCGCTGAATATGTCACTCTTACACCACCACAACCCAACCCGGTAAGATAGTGTACTGAGCACGGCATATAATAAATCAATCGTTCCCAAGACAGGCACACAGGCTTACTTTTATGCGAGGAAATAGACTGCAATCCACCTCGCGAGTCCACTGCGTGTATGTAGATGTCACAGTTACTGGTCTTTCTAGGACATCCCAGTATCTTCACAATATTTTCCTTCACCGTTCTACTGAGTAATTCATTTATATGCACCGCATGGATGCGCAGTTGCACTGAGTATTCGACAATGCAGAGTGCCTAACAACACTCGAGGCACAATGGCTTTATTGTGTCTGTGATTGCGATGTAGAGGATAAAAGGACATTCGCAATAATTCTATATGGAGTGATGGACTGAGAGCTTTATCGACAGTGACGATTTTGCGATTGTCAGTGTTAAAAATTAAATGGAATTCCCGATTTCCAATCTGGTTATCATTCTTTTTTTTACACTCCCGTTTCCATTTTGCTTTACCCTTTGCAGTGTGCAACTGTTCTCCAATTTAATTGTTGTTTTATTTTATAGGCAAAGATCGAGTTTGCCCTAAAGTTGGGCTACTCGGAGAGGTTGGCGCGGACAGCTCTCCAGCGCCTGGGACCTGACCCTCCCTGCAACGAGTTATTGGCCGAGCTGATCAAGTTGGCTGCTAAGCAACCGCCGCGGGCGTTGTCGCCTGCTCCCCCGGCAGAGCCCGACCCGCCACCTGACCGCGCGCCTCTACGACACATTGTTATAGATGGCAGTAATGTTGCTATGAGGTATGTTACTGATCATTATAAGTACAGTCTTCAACTGGATGTAGTTAAATAGAAAATTTTCTTTCTGAGCTAGCAGAGCTAGCACTATATACGTTTAATTTTAGAAAGGTGATTTACTTTCTACCTCAGAAGACAGGCGTAATCAATACTTTTTTTTCAATCCTAGTCTGAAATATGTAGCTTGTAATTGAATGAAATTTTGGTTGCGCAATCTAATAAATATTTTGTTTAGTATCATTATCATAATAAGTCAAAGATAAAGAGTCCACGTTCAACATCGTACGAGTTCCTAGATATCAATCACTCGGAGAGTTCCGGTTGATAACTCGTATTGTCGCAATCTTATCTTAACGATTCTGTATTATTATTATTAGTGTATAATTCTAACCTAATTATATAAGTTAAGTTGTGGCGCACTTTATAACCATGCTGTCTCTTGTCCCCCAGCCATGGCAACAAAGAGGTGTTTTCGTGTCGGGGCATCGAGATCTGCGTGGACTGGTTTCGCGCGCGAGGGCACCGTGAAATCACCGCCTTCGTGCCTAAATGGCGCAAGGAGGCGTCACGACCGCACAACCCTATCGTGGACCGCGACGTGCTGGAGCGACTCGAACGAGACCGCGTGCTCGTGTACACGCCCAGTCGCCTGCTCGGCGGCAAGCGGCTCGTGTGCTACGACGACCGATATATCCTGCGCCTTGCCGCCGAAACCGATGGCATCGTCGTGTCTAATGACAACTATCGCGACCTCGCCGTAGAAAACCCCGACTTCCGAAAAGTAGTCGAGGAGCGACTGCTGATGTTCTCGTTCGTGAACGACCGTTTCATGCCTCCTGACGACCCACTCGGCCGCAGCGGCCCCACTCTGGATGCCTTTCTGCGCGCGCCCGCATACCGCGCCGACCCGCCGCCCGCGTGCCCTTACGGTCGCAAGTGTACGTACGGCAACAAGTGCAAGTTCCACCACCCCGAGCGTGCCGGCCGGCCGCACAAGTCCGTCGCGGAGAAACTGTCGGAGCGCGCCGCCGCCACCACCTTGCGACGTGCGCACCTGCACACTGTCAGCCTGCCGCCCGGCGGCCGCCCTGCCGACATCAAGCGCCAGCTGGCGCGCGCGCAGTCTGCCGCGCCGCGCCTGGCTGACGCCACACTGGCTACTCACTTCGACCGCGCGCAGCTGCAGGTGGCAGGACCATCGGGCCCGACGCACCCGTCACACCCGCACCAGGCGCACGCCGCGCACCCGCCGCAGTCCCTGGCCCCGGCCGGCCCGCCGCCTGTCGTCAACACGCACCGCAAGCTAGCGCGGCAGCTGACGCTGAACCCGACCTGCGACCCGCGCCTGCAGCCGCACGCGCACTCGCTGGCGGCGCGCGTGGCGAGCGCGCCGGGCGGGGCGGGGGGCGGGGCGGCGGGCGCGGCCGCGCTGCTGGCCCCGCTGGTGTCTCCGTGCGCGTCGGACGGCGCGCTGCAGCACTGGGACGCGCGGCGCCGCATGCACTACCACCTGGCCGGCATCTTCCCCGAGTCGCAGGTGGCGGAGGCGATGGCGGCGTACCCGGAGGAGACGGACGCGCAGACCATGTGCGCCATCATCCTGGCCCGCTACCGCCCCAGCGAGGCGCGCGTGCCGCACTGAGCTGAGGAGCTGAGTCCGCGTCTCACTGCCGGCTTTTGGTAAAAAACCGGACCAGTAGATCTCCGCTAGCTCTGATGATGATTGAAAGTCAGGATAAATTCCAGCTATGATATGGTCGGGAAGAAATGTTGACGTAACAAGTGTGGGAGGCCCGCGAGCGCTGGCCGAGGAAGCGCGACACTCGCACGTATCACTGATAAATAGGCATTTATATTTTGTACATATTCTACGATTTCTGTCATGCGCTTCTGAGAAGCGTATGCTGATATTTAATAATTATTAAATAGTTTCTAGAATGTACAAATACATATTTTCATGTGTATAGCTCATTATGACTTGATGCTTGACTAGTATGGCAATGTTTGCTTTCTCATTCCTTTATCTTCCAGTGGATAATTTCACAATATTTACTTATTGCGTGGATGTAAAATTGTTACACATAGTATAATGAAATTAAGACAATTAATTATTGATATAAATAGCTAAATATGTGATCAAATAAATCATTATTGGTACCATGTACCAATTATTATTTTTATACTAATAAAGTTATAATGTTATGATAATATTGAGCATTAGTATAATATTGTTTACAAAAATAACTTGTTGAAGTTTATTTTCTATTTAATTAAAAGCCTATATTATCATGATTTGTTTTTTGTATGAATGTCTTGTAGATATATTGCACCATGGTTATGGCTACATTCATTTATTGACTATTTGAGGGTACATCAAAAAACTCTTCATGTTATTATTTTTCTTGGTTAATTAAGTATGTTTAGGTGTAAGCAATGGCCAGCACTAATTGACTAATGTAGTCATTATTGTAGGTGTAACATTGAACCAATCTGTTGTTTGATTTTTATTAAATTGAACTGTTAAAAACTTAAATGCAATGCATAAATTGAAAATGTAAGATACATATATCTACTCTCATGCAATACTTCATACAATGATAGTTGTTATATTTGTATAGATTCGTTTTGTGAAGTATGGCATGATTTTATTAGTATAGTTAGTTAATCAAGTTTTACCTGAAAAACCTTTTGACTGCCATGCTTGATTGTGACAATGTTTTATATAAAAAACACAATTTTCAAAGTAAAAATAGACTATGTTGATGAATTTCCAAAAAATGGCAGTCTATTGGTTGAAAGGTAAGATTTGGGTAGTATGTAATAGGAAGTGTTATGGGATAACTTCAGTTAGACATCCCAAACATTTCTTTATTACTGGTCACATTCCCTGTGGAATGTTTAACATAATATTATGTCTATTGTGACATTATAGCAATAATATTTTTGAAATAAAGCATCTTCTCATTAGAAACATTGTTTATTTCTTTTTAACCCTGTCGGGATTGTTAGAGAACTTCTTCACTAACATTCTCATGAAAGCCTTGCTGTTCTTAAGGTCCGGTTTGTCAGAAAATTCTATGAAGTCTTGGCCTATGAATGTTTTTGTTGGTTTTAATGTGTATTCTGGAGTAGTTGGCACAAATACTCTACTTTTCTTATTAGTTCTGTATAAGAACTCAAATGTGGGCACATCACTCAGTGTTCCTTTTCCACTTGTGTCCACTTTTTCATCCACATCCATTTTTTCAACTAAACTGTCATTTGCTTTTTTCTGTTGATGGTTTTGTTTCGGCTTTGGATGATTCTTAGCTATGTCAGCTATTTCATTCAATAAATCTAACAGGCAGTTGCATTTTATTCCCAAACAACTAGTTGGAAGACCAAAATTTACTGCAGACACTTTTCTTAAGTCATTCAGACAGATTATGGGAATGTCTTTAGCTAAACACATTTCTATAATGGGTTGAACTATCAGTCTTGGGTTAACTTTTGCTTCAATAACTATTGCTGAGCATACTCCATTTTGTATGGCATCACTGCATTCTTTTATACCAAGTAGAAGGCCGTCCACTTTTCTGAAAAGATGTTTTATTAAAACTTGGTAAAATGGTATAGGTATTTAATGATTTCAACAAGCTAGAAATAGTCCTTACTTTAATTTCGGCGGTTTTGGGCGCTGTTCTTTAGGGACATCTTTCAGATCTTTCCAATGAGGTTTCTTGAACTCGGGGACAATGATTTTGTGCTTTTTCAAAGCTGATTCTAAACTCTTTCCCTCGTCTTCTGTTATCTCAGGCCTGAAACGTATCTCAACTTTAAAGATCATAGTTTAGATGGAGTATTCTGAATAGTTTAGTGCCACAAACTTACCAAAACACTGGGTCAGGACGACATAAAACATTTTTTATAGTTTTCTTCATTTTACCTTTACTGATAGTGTTTTTCTTCTTTTGTAGAGTCGAAGCGACCTTTACTGCACTCATTTTTATAGCTTATCAACGTCTTTTGAATTAAGTTATATTCCCTTGGCAAAAGTTTACTAATCACATGCTGAAACTAAATCCCAGAACTAGCGAGAAATAAATATTTGGAAAATCCTAACCTAAAAATGTGGTAGTCACTGACATGTCAAATTGTCAATATTGTCAATTCCAGTGTTGCCAGTATGATTTCCCAAAAAGGTACGGTTGGCTTTCTGAAAAGGTACGGTTTTGAACTTTAAGGTATGGTTGGGTCGGGATACTTCTGCAAGAACTAGATCAGATTTTTTTTGTTCTTCGAGTTGGCTGTCTGTGACCATAGGTTGGAAAAAAAAGCGAAATGGAATCGAATATTCAAACGAATATATGGTGAAGTAGAACACTATTATCGATTGCCAATATTGAACAAATTCATTTGTAAATCAATTATAGAATGAACTCGAAAAAAACAAACCGATCTAGTTCTTGCAGAAGAATTCCAACCCGTACGGTTTCGCTACAATTTTGAATAATGCTATATTCTACAGCAAAAACAAGCTGTTTTGTGAAAAAAAATGAAATATAACGTTTTATGAACTAAGAAAATTCCATTTAAGTAAGTGCCCATATTTTAGTGTCAAATGATTGTGTCAGAAAGTTGAAAAAAGTATGAGTCTTATTATTTTCTACTAGTTTTAGTTTTATTAGTTGTTTTTTACCTTTGTAGTGAAAAATAAGCAAGGAGTTTAAGATATAGGGAGCGCGTTCTTCCTACTAGAAAAACGAGCCTACCTAACAAATCGATGACCTTGAAATGAATGAAAGGCACACAGCTCTGCATTCTGTTTCTTTCTAATAGAGTGTCCATGATACAATACTTTGAGGATAATATTAATAATATAGTGTTACAGAAAGTACTTAAAGTTTTACGAAATGCGTATTTTTTTCTTTAAATATGGGCAGACAATTTAAACTTTGCTTATTATTGACCGATTTCAAAAAAATTGTTGTATTTAGCAACAATTCGTAGACCTATCCATAGATACGCAGAAGTATGGGTTTGATTCACAGGTTTGATTTAAAAAATGTTTTTCCGTTTTGAATACCTACTTACTAGCAAAATCCTCCCCTAAACTCAGTTGTTTTTAAAGTGAATGCTCCAACTAGCCCGCGAAATTTAAATTTTATTCGTTTTTGCAATTTGCAGGCCTGTGCTAGGTTGTATGTTGATTTAAATATTATTCGCGGCTGTAAGACGTATGTAGTTACAGAATTATAATCAACAAAATCATCAATACAAGCCAAGTTCATAAAGCTCGAGGAATGATTTTTTCTGTGTTTTTTTGTTCCTAGGCTTAGGCCTAAAGGAAACGCCCTGTATTGAAACACCCTGTATATATATATATATAAAAAAATTAAAATCAACTGTCACAGTATCTAAACCTAAAACGAAACAACCTAGCACACCTAACTTAGATTATAATAATATACCTAAAATTACGTTTTCTTTAAAGAGGATTAATCTCGGAAACCAGTTTATATTGGTCACCCTACAAACGTCACCAATGATTTGAATTTGACAACATCATAATATTGCCATCTTAAACGTCAAATACACCTCCTAGTTTTTCGGGAAACATCATTGGATTTTTGTGTTCTTTTTTTTAGATTACTTAAAAATATGAGTAATTAAAATATACTACAGAATATAAAAACTATCACAAGCTGTAAAAAATGTAATAGAATTGTACTAATATGCATTTAAAAAAAACTTTAACCCAAAACGTTTCAGAATATTGGTAAAGTTTTTTATTTTATGTAAACATTTATCAATGCCAGAAAGAGAAGAAAATCCTAGCTGTGTGCCTCTCTTGCTTAAAAACTAAAGGCACGGTTTTAATGTTAGAAGTACTCACTCCTTAACCGCTAGACTACCACCATTTTTAATACGTCAGCCATACGTCAAGCCCCGCGGACGGGCTCTTATCGTCAGCGAAATCTGACACCACTCACAAAAACTCTTATCGCTCCGTTTCTATTGCTTCTATTCACACAGTCTAAACAGTGTCGGATTGTTCAATGAAGTGGCTATGAAATACAATGTTAACAACGTACTGATAAGACCTCAAGAAATAAACATATCCTATTGAAATCGGAGAACTTGCGAATGTTTATGTTTATAGTTATGTTGCTGTGTTATGTTAATTTCTGACTAAACTGTGTGATCAATTTATACGAAATTTTGGGAACTAACTCATGATTATACTGGTACTTAATCTAAATATAATGATATTTTACGAGTTCTGTATCCGATTCCTGCAATATTCAAACTCGAACTTCATAGCGCGCGGCGCAACCGCGAGCACGAATTTTTTGTACTAACTTCACACGTGTTTTTTTAAGTGTTGCCTTCGATATTTTTAGTTTCTATCTTTGTTTATGGTTTTAAAATATTATCTGCCGTCGAGAACATTCATTCATAAAAGATTTTAAGACTTATCTTTACTACAAATACAGTTTTAAATCGGTCGCGGTTTGGTGGCACAAATATGTGCCAGCGGGGCTCAACGGCAATTCTCGTTTACCGGCACGTTTTTGTGCCGCTGGGGCTTTAGCGGACTCCTTGAAAATAAGTCACAAGTATAGAAAAGGTACGAAAAAGGTACATACGGTCTAGCCAAGGTATGTCTGTGGTACGATTGTATGTTGAATAGTACGGAAAACCGTGCTTTTTGGTACGGTCTGGCAACGCTGGTCAATTCCCTTGACATATCATCTCAATGTCAATTCCGCTTATGTCACTGTCATTTAGTGACAAAACCAAGACAAAACCCTTGACAAAACCTGACAAAACCATAGATGAGAGAATGTTACAATATGTGAATAATATTCGTGTATTTTAATCCAATATACTACCTACATAAAATTAATCTTATAATATGACCAATTTGACCTTTGAATCTAATCTTTTTCCTGTATGACAGATAATCATCATCATCATACATCATCATCAGCCGGAAGACGTCCACTGCTGAACGATAATGAAAGATAGATAGCTCAGAGGTCCTTTTTTTCTTTCTTTTAAAACAGTTTGAAATTTTTATGCAGCTACTGCTCAGTTAATGTACCTAGTCATAGGTTTTCATTAATTAAATGTCAAATGACCAAAATAGTAAATCCCCATCCAGGGTCGTATCAACACTGGGATGGAAATTCACGGGGCCCCGTTTTATCATAGCTGCGGTTCTCTCGTTCGTGAAGACGGCTCATTACGAGCTGAAGAAACCCAAACTGTATCAGACTGCATAAATATTCTAAACTTAGTATTTAAACTGATACTTTTATTTTCATTCAGTCAATAACATTAAAATAATTCAAATCAAAAAATTAAATACATACAAATATTGGATAAGATAATATCTCAAGTCTCAGATTAATATTAGTCCAGTCATTAAAGCCAAAACCCGAAAATAATTAGTAACTTCCTGAAATTTTAAGGGGTTGTTAAAGAAGGTAAAATAACTTACCGGGTGATTTTGCAGTGTTCTGGGGTGTACGGAAAGGGTTGAAAAGGGGTGAAAAGTGTTTTTCTTTAATAACATTGCCACTTACTATTTTCCACCCCTTTTATTAAAAAAAAACATTGTTTTTTAATAATAATCAATGTTCCGTATGTTGCAAAACGCTGCAAATTTGATACACGTTACAAACCGGTAAGAACAACCTAATTCCAAATTTGCAGCGTGTTACTAATTTCTTTACCCTTGTTATTAACAAATTGCATTGTTTTTTAAAAATAAACAATGTTCCGTATGTTGCAAAACGCTGCAAATTTGATACACGTTATAAAACGGTAAGAACAACCTAATTCCAAATTTGCAGCGTGTTACTAATTTTTTTGGCAATGTTATTAAAGAAAAACACTTTTCACCCCTTTTCAACCCTTTCCGTACACCCCAGAACGCTGCAAAATCACCCGGTAACTTATTTTACCTTCTTTAAGAACCCTTTAAAATTTCAGCAAGTTACTAATTATTTTCGGGTTTTGGCTTTAATGACTGGACTATATTGTTTCCTTAGAAACAGACCAAAGAAACCTAGTCTTAGTACAGAAATCTATTTGTTTTTAATCTGAGCCTAGAGTTGTCAATTAGGGCCAGTGCACATCGAGAGGAGCAGGGCAGAGCGATTTTTAGCGATCCTAAATCAAAGTACCTACCTACTTCAATATTTTATACTTCCTCAAGGGGAGGATACATATGCTGTTTGCGACATTTAAGACCGCTTTAAAGAAATTCGCGGTTGGACACAAAGGCAGCACCCACCCACGCATGCACGCGCATAAGGGTGCATGGCGTGGCAAAATCCAAAACCATTAAAAAGCTCGGAGAATAAGCTGTACCTTGTAGGTAACAAGGTCTAAGAGGCCACTGGTACTATACAATGTGTGCTGTTCGGCGGCAAAATGCCCTGCCTCCAAAGACTTTAAACTTAAACCACGTTGCCTGCCTCTGACGTAGACTGACCGTAAAATGTCAGGAAAATACAAAATAAATCATCATTCACAAAATACTTCAGGCTTAATTTATAGCAGCAAGAGGCTCGTCCGCTAAGGGTGTAGATGGCGGAACGTTTTCGTTATTTTGATGAGAGTTGCGAGCTTGATTGTATTGTTGGAGATTACGATATAAGTTGGCTTCGGTGATACTTTTTGTCTGCAAACAGAAACAAAAAACTTTGTAGAGGCTCTGGTCCAAATTAGCGTTTTATTTTGGTAAAACGTTCTTCTTTTATGTAGGTATCATGAATGCACCTACCTCTGAGTCGTTGTTGTTGTCATTTTGTACACCAAACGCATGAGGCAAAGAGCTACGACTGGTTGATGGTTGTTGTGCATTAAACTGAAATTAAAAGGTCACAATGTCAGTTGTATAAGAAAGGTTCTCGAGTGGCGAACACGGACCGGAAGACGCAGCGTAGGTATTAGGCCTCCCACTAGATGGACCGACGACATCATGAGAGTCGCGGGCAACCGATGGATGCAAGTGGCGAATTGTCGTTCGGCGTGGCTATGTTCAGCAGTGGATGTCTTCCGGCTGATGATGATGATGACTCAGCTGGATAGGACTCATAGGACTTATTTTGTTGATTACGAATTCTCACATGATGACGAGTGATCAATCGTATATGTGTTCTGATTTGGGACTAATGGTTCAACTTTAGGTACATAATGTAATTATCAACTTACCGCTACGTGTGATTCTACAAAACATCGTATTAATTTTGAAGTTTTTGGGTCACCTGCAAATTAGAAATGAAGGTTTACACTCCAATTTTATTTTTACTGGTCAGAATCTGATATAGATATCCATTCCCTAAACTTACGACTTTCATGATTTGATTGTGGAATATTGTTTGACAGGTCTAGAAGTGCCTGCGCAGCGCTATATTCTTGGGCGGTTCTCATTCCGATAGTAGATTGCAAATTTTTCGAACTGCAAATAATAATACCACATTAAGTACTTATTGCTCGCTTTACAAAGTCTGGAATTCTTTAAGTTATTTAGGTATCTTATAACACGAATAAGAAAAGTCGAGTGAACTGATAACATAGAATATAACAAAAATTCACAAAACTTACTTCAATCCTTCAATTGTAAAAGAGTACTGGCGATTCCTTTAGAATTTTATTATTGGTGGGTCTTTAAACATGAAACCACGCAGTCTAAGCTCCACGCAGGTACCCACTCCCCGAACTCATTACTTTTGTTTACAACTGTATTCAATTTTTGGTACCTGTGAAGCTCAGCTATTGTCAAACACATGGCCCGTACTTGTAAACTGACACAACAATAACAGTAATTTAAAAAAAAAAAAAACAAGTTTTTGTGTTCTACCTCCATTTGAGACAATAAACGCTGGAAATTAATAATCTCGGTTGCGTTCTTCCGTTGAATAGATATGTTTCTTCCAATCAACGACCGAATCGGCCTATGCGAGTTTTCTAAGATGTCCAATCAGAAGCAGTTGTCAAAAGTAAATTAATTAAATCAGTATTTAAAGTCATTCAAATATCGAATTCATAACTTACTGGAACCGTGATCCAAGGACCTACGCGTATAAGAATTCTTTAAAATTTCGATTTGATTCTGATAAGTAATATGTTAGGTACGTGCTTCCGTAACTGTGATAAGTATTTAGGCTTCAAAATGATAAAAAAGTTTCTGTAGAAATATACATTTTCCTTTACAGAGTAAAACGAAATCTAGGTAAATCGACCCTTTAGTCGACACACTTTTGGGCAACGACGACATATTACTAGACTCCGCATGCACGATCTAAGTTGGGCAATGACTTTGTTGCTTTAAATTACGTACATCGCACTCACCACACTAAGACAAGGACATTTACTTATAACACTTAATATTTCTCGGAAGGAACTGCAGGTAATCCACACCTGTATTGTCTTTCATTCCAATAACTTGACTCGCGCATAGTTAAATAAAAAACAAAATTTCTGTCTCATGAACTTACAAGCTTTTGTCTTAACTCCTCCATTGTTTATTATTTCAGGTATATGATCGCAATATTATTTTCAACACATTTGCTCGTAAAATGCATTTACAAAGCCTGTATACAGTGTTCGAAAGTTAAAAATTACGGACCATACAACGCAGCGTGCGGTAAAATAGGTACTCTCACCTAAGTACCTATTTTACCGCACGCCCCCTTGTAGAGCAGCGTGCGTTTTCTTTACGGTTTTTTTTTTAATTTCCAAAAAAAAAAGAATTCCACCAAAGAGTTTCACATTATGAAAATAAACAACCTGACTGATCGAACCTCCTTGGAAGAGCTTTTGCTCAATACGTTGTCTCACTTTAATACTAAAGAGTAAATGAGATGAAAGATGTAGTTCTAATTTTCACCACGTGCATGTGGCGCCATTTTCAAAGTCGCGGCATTTTCATATTAGGACTAGTATCATAATAGTTATTTATGATACTAGTGCGGAAAGTTGGTTTTTACAAACGAGTAGACAACGTACGCCCGAGGCGCCGAAGGCGCCCGAGGGCGTACCGTAGTCACGAGTTTGTAAATACCAATTTCTGCACGTGTGTCATACAATGTTTTTCAACACATTTATCCATATTAATATCAGATTGCTCCCTTGAACTCAGATTAGTCGCAACAATTTTTGAAGTTCCTAATATGAAAATGGCGCGACTTTGAAAATGGCGCCACATGCACGTGGTGAAAATTAGAACTACATCTTTCATCTCATTTACTCTTTAGTATTAAAGTGAGACAACGAATTGAGCAAAAGCTCTTCCAAGGAGGTTCGATCAGTCAGGTTGTTTATTTTCATAATGTGAAACTCTTTGGTGGAATTCTTTTTTTTTTTTTTTGGAAATTAAAAAAAAACCGTAAAGAAAACGCACGCTGCTGTACAAGGGGGCGTGCGGTAAAATAGGTACTTAGGTGAGAGTACCTATTTTACCGCACGCTGCGTTGTATGGTCCGTAATTTTTAACTTTCGAACACTGTATACAGGCTTTGTAAATGCATTTTACGAGCAAATGTGTTGAAAATAACTATTGTCGCCTTCTAGGATTTTTTTAAAATTATCTACATACAATCCATTTCTGTCTAAATTATATAAAAGTAAATGAAATTACCACCCTTTTTTTATATCGTGGTAAAATCATCAAATGAATCCTCCCACACCCTTTATTCACATTTAAAAAAATTGAGGGTACCTGTCAATTTTAATGGCACTTAACAATTTTAGAATTTGGGTAATATTAATACCTATACTACTCAAAAGAAAATAAGGGCCAACTGATATTTGTCGATTTATTAATTAATATTTAAATATTAGTAGTTATAATGACTGAATCTGATTAATATTAACGATTTTACTTGGAAATACACAAAAATTAAGTTTGTATTCCAATAAATCGTTAAATTAAACGAAATTGAATGAAAAGTAGGGAATTGCAGGAATGTATCAACTATCACAAAATATCAAAAAACTCGAAAAAATATAGTTATTTATGATACTAGTGCGGAAAGTTGGTGTTTACAAACGAGTAGACAACGTACGCCCGAGGCGCCGAAGGCGGCCGAGGGCGTACCGTAGTCACGAGTTTGTAAATACCAATTTCTGCACGTGTGTCATACAATGTTTTTCAACACATTTATCCTTATTAATATCAGATTGCTCCCTTGAACTCAGATTAGTCGCAACAATTTTTGAAATTCCTAATATGAAAATGGCGCCACATGCACGTGGTGAAAATTAGAACTACATTGTCATCTTTCATCTCATTTACTCTTTAGTATTAAAGTGAGACAACGAATTGAGCAAAAGCTCTTCCAAGGAGGTTCGATCAGTCAGGTTGTTTATTTTCATAATGTGAAACTCTTTGGTGGAATTCTTTTTTTTTTTTTTTGGAAATTAAAAAAAAACCGTAAAGAAAACGCACGCTGCTCTACAAGGGGGCGTGCGGTAAAATAGGTACTTAGGTGAGAGTACCTATTTTACCGCACGCTGCGTTGTATGGCCCGTAATTTTTAACTTTCGAACACTGTATACAGGCTTTGTAAATGCATTTTACGAGCAAATGTGTTGAAAACGTCTTTTATGTTCCAAATTGTTCTTTAAAGCTTCTCTTTTAACTCTGTTCTCTCTGTGCTACTCATTTTAATGGATGTGGAATGTTCAGGATTTACCATACATTTTCTTTGGGATTCTCTACCAGAGGGTTTTCTGACAATTAATGAGATCCAGCTGGGTGTTGATTGGAATTTTACTTTCTTTTGCACTCATCTTTTAACTGCTGAATAAAAATTAGGTAAACATCCTGAGTAGCCACTGTAACATCGTAATTAGAACGTCAGCGAATGTGTGCACTGTTAGTCGCGTCGTGTTCGCTCGACCATTATCCTGCTTGAAGATGAACTCAGGTACTCGTTGCTGTGCGAATGGGATAATGTGGAGTTGCAACACATTCGCTACGCAATTTTGAGCAGTTACAGCAACGTTATTACGAAGTGCAAGCTCAGTTTTGCGTGATAGAGACAACCGCCCCAGAGCATAATTCAGATCTCATCGGAACAGTCTGTTTCAAGAGTGCAAAGATCTGAAACCTGTTGTTTAGATTTTCTCTACACTCTAATGAATCAGTCTTTATTAAAAAAAATAAGCCTGCAGTCATAAATAAAAAGCAATGAAGCCCATTCAAAACACTTAAATAATTTTTTTCTTTGCAAATGTTTCACGATTTGCACCATACGCTCCAGTTAACTGGAGGAGAACCAAGCATCTTCTTGAGTATTGTTAGTCTTCATGGAGTCGATTCGGAATAGTCTAGTCAATTATAGGGGTACGTGTAGCTCAACGCAATGGAGTTTGTACGGTCCGCGCGGTAGATTTTCGCTCTATTTGCGCGGTTAATCAAACTTAATGGTCTTCTTAGGCTTTACTTACTTACTTTCTTCCTGGATCACGGCGTCTGGTGATATTACCCGTCTTTTGAGACCACTTTCAAACTTTTTGAACCACTGGTTGCGAATATTCTACCATAAGACCTACCTGTTCTGGCTATATCTCCCCTGGATTAGGGTAACACCCCAAGTGGCTGTTTTTGCATCCATATGTCTCCGAATAAATGGCATTATGAGATTAAATAATCGTTATAGCCTACTTGCTGTACAAGTCGAAGAAAACTCCGTTAGAAGTTTGAAAAATAAAAAACACCAAACCGTAAATTCTAAGAAATCTCAAATATCTAATTAAAAAAAAGTTATGAATTTCCAATTCTGCAGTAGAAACAATATTAATACTTGAAAGAAACTATAACAAGGTATTTACCATCTATTATGTACACAGAATAAGAGTAATACTTGATTAAAGTGCAATTTAATAAGTGGCCCCTATTTTCTTTTGACGAGTATATTTACATGCTTCTTTATTGAACAGATGTTGACTAGCTATTGAAAATCTACTTTCGAAGTGGTCGATGGCGTCGTGAGTCATAAATATTTATTGTTTTTTTTTAGAGTTACGACTGCGGTACTGCCTGCCTGTAAACAGTTATGTCTTAACAATTCATATTTTTGTAGGTAAAGAAATACAGTACCTATATAAGATACCTACACATGGCTCCACATCAAGCTATAGCAAAACCAGTATAATTTGTTCCTTCATTGTAGGGAAAGATAATATAAAGTGAAGCCAAGGTAAACTGGTTTCATATAGCTTGATATTTAGCTGGGTTTACATACCATTTATCTATAGGTTACTTACTATCATTTTAATCATCTTTTGCTGCTGAGTCACGTCCTCTGTCATAAACACTTCTCATTGAAAGGAAATGAGTAAGAAACGATACAAATGTGTTTAATTTTAATTGTTTTGATTAGGTATATGATTCATAGTATTTTGCTTGCCGATAAGGTAAAATCAAAACAATGTTCTTATTAGAAAGCTATTGACTCATTTAGAATTTAATAAAGAACAAAATTTACTAACTGTGGAGGCTTATGAATGGCTGATCGTCTCAATATTACATTTTGAATTGTTGGCTGTAAGTCACCCAAAAACAATAAAAATAACCCTCCTTCTGGCGCAGTTAGGTAAAAACTACCTACAGTACCTACAGATCAAAATTTCAGTTTCAATGTATATGTTGGGCCGTAATTGCGCACGGGCCTTGCGTTACCGATCGCTGCTCTAGACTCTAGAGTAAAGTTCATAAAGTTTAAAATCCACTAAAGACCAACCGTACTTTCAGCGCTGAGTCGCCGGCTCTGTGTCTTTAAAGATTAGCAGCTACCGTTAAATTAAAACAACACGTGTGCGTGCGCTTGAACTTGTGGCCTATGAAATTGGATTCTAGGCCCTTACCACGAGCTCTTAACGCGATCCAGTTTAAGCTGTTGGAAAGAGACAGAGCTATACAAGTCGTCTAGCACTATCTCTTTACCACAGCCTAAAGACTCACGGCTTAAGAGTTCATTGTAGGTCACCAGGACAGTTGACGATATCTAGGTCTATCTATGCTATGATTTTAGTCTTCTTTCCTTTTAACTTTTGTTACTGACTCACGTCCTTTCTGATTAGCACTTCTTATCACAAAAATGAGTAGGTACCTAAGCTACAAAATAAAATAATCTGTTTTTAGTTTTACTCTTCATTGATTTGTTGTTTTTTTGCTTACTGATGAGGGAAATTAAAAAAGTGCTTATTAGAAATCTATTACTAGGTACTACATATAAGCCTAATCTACATTACAATATGGTCAACGCGAATGAAAATATCGTCAGGAAACCGACAAACCTCCATGGGACTTACTTTTTCGCAACATGCGGGGCCCAGAGAGGCTAGGCCACACACAGCTCTACCGACCTTAATGTAAACTAGATCAGAGTTCTTTCATACAATTACAGCGAAAGAATTAAAATGGATTTGAAACTGAGTAGGCCGTCTCAGAAACTAGTTTCCATTTCTGAATGGCGATATCCCGGGATATCGCCATTCAGAAATTTATAGCACACCACACGAGTTCTGGTCTTTCCAGCCTAGTCCAATCCTTTATTTTTTTTACTTGTGGAAATCCTCATAGACTTCCTCCGCCTGGGGAAGACGGAGGGGCATCTCAAACTCGACAGACTAAAACCACACGGTGTTCTCTACTGCAAGTGCACTTGCGCATCCACCGCTCCCCGGCAGAGCCAGAGTTAGTCCTACCCGGCCTACCAACAGCAACAAAGATACGCTCACAACCAAAATCAATGGTAGATCGGAAATATTTCATTTAAGAAAGGGGTTCGAATATTTTTGTATAAATTAGGGCCTGGCTTACTTCCGCCATTTTAGAAATAGCGGTCATGCATGAAACCCATAATAATATAATAACTGGAATGAAAAATCAGAAAGTTTCTAATGAGAAATATAAAGTTATTCTTATTTTAATATCAGAAATGGACGCATAAAAATGTTAAGCCTCAGAAAAATACACAAAAGACTCCTATAAGAAATCAATTTAAATAAATAATGAATAATCTAGATTATTATTTTGGCGTTACATTTATTTTTATTCACCTAGGTTTATGTAGGCACTCCCTAAACTGGCTCTTCCTAAAACGAAAAAGAAAGCCAAGTCAATTGTTTTACAAACTTTTATGGCTTTCGGCAAGACAACTAAAATACAACAAAAGAATCTCCGTTTAGAAACTTAGAGGGAAGTGTGCGTTGCAAAAAAGGATGCGTTTTTTGTTCGTCGGGTCCGTTGGCGAAAACCATTGTTCATTTCGAAGGGCGGGGGAAGTAATAACTGCAACAAGGGTGCGTTGTAATGAAACTTTTACCTGAGGGAACCATGCAGTGAAGGATCTAGTCGTATACCATCGCCCGTGGTATTCGTACGATTTACTCAGTTCTTCCGAATTTTTTGTGATGTCTTCGTCTATGAAAATTGAAAATGCACAGTGGTTTCTCGTGGAGTGGAAAAGTGGTGGACGGAATGTGGTGTTTATTAGATCAGTGTTGAGCCCGGTCAATGAGGAGCTGATTCCTGGTGATATGATGACGGTGAGGCGGCGCGGGGAGGAGGAAGCGGCGACGCTGGTTGCGAAAGGCGGTAAGTTCACAATTTAAATTTTGCTGCCATTTTGGTAACGGTTTGCAAGAAGTAATTGAAATGCACATTCAGTCTACCCAAATCCGTCAAATTTAATGTTAATAGATTTATTACTTTATTTTTATAGTAGAAAAAGTTCATGTCCGATTGGGAAAATTTGACAGATTGGGTAGGTTGATAAGCTGTTACTTTTGAAATTGATAAGTACTTATCAATTTCAAATGTAACAGCTTATCAAACTAAGTACCACTGTATTTTGCAAATAAGAATGTTTTCATTTATTTATTTCAGAAATGATTGTTTAGAATTTTATATTATTTTTAAATTAATAGAATTTCATAGATTTTTATAAGAGTGTTTTTGGAAATGCGAATAAACTTAGGTAACAAAAATGTCACGTGTTTCTAAATTGAATTGAATAAATCAATGGGTATCTTTTGCTTCTTTTTCTACTTAGAAGAAAAAATATTAAATAGAATTTTATATTAAATTAAGTCTCACAGCAGATATCGAAGCTAAATATCAACCACGTGTTATTAAATTCCGTTGAACTTTCAGAGCAAGCAAAACTGAACCTTATATTGCCTGATATTAAACACAATCTTGCAAAAACTTAAGTCTCTTTAAGGCGAGTACTCTCTCATACAATCAAGGAATTTAAACCAGAAAAAAAGCTCATATTTATTTTTAACTAGTCTTTACGTAGCTATGTAAACTGTTTATCAGTATTTTACTATTGTAATAATTTCCTGCTGTTTTATCCCACTACTGGGCCAAGCTTTCCCTAATATTTCTAATTAGAACACTTACAAAATTATTGTTTCGGAATCTATCTATGAACCCCGGAAGTCCCAAACTCTAACGCAGCTTTGACAGTAATTAAATAGTATTTGAAATAGTAAAATCCGAATTAGGGCAATTTTGGCGGGAACAATATTTGTTTCTCACTCTTCCACTCGCCGTTTAATGAAACAGCAAATATTTTGGGGCTAGTTTGTCTGAACCGCATGCGCCTGCACACTTTCAATTTGCAAATTCACAAAAACACAGCAACGTATTACAGACTATTACAGAGCGAGCGTTTCCGAAGCTATAGGTACAGTACATGGGTTTTATATCTTTAGGGACTTTTAGATTGTGTCCGTTGACGATAATACCAAGGGTTATTGCAGTTAAAGTTTCCGCTAATTTGATAAAAAAGCAATTGCTAGCTGTCTTACGAAATCAAAAAAAATCTAAATGGATTTGGATTTTTCCGTAATATTTTTTAAAGGCACTAAAAACGTAAAGAAAATTACACGGATAAAAAATTGATGTTAATTTTCTAAATCGAATGATTAAGGTATTTCATACAAACTACTTAGAACAATTTTATTAGTTAAGCTAACTACCTATACCTACTTAGCTATAAAGGCTTAAATTTTTGAGAGTCTGTAATTACAGCATAGGGTACAACTTAAATAACTTCAGTCACGAGGATGTTCTTAATATATCCAAATGAAGATGTACAGGATCGTATACCTTTAAGATAGACGACCCAATGGGTCCAAATGGGAAGATGATAAATAAATGATGAAATCAGAATAATTTGGTAGTAAGTGTAGAAGTACCTACCTACTTAATTAATGTCTTTGTCACGGCCCATTAGATCGCGATGAACTGGATAAGATGCTGAGAGAAATGGAGAAGTTGGAAGAAGCGGGTCCCAGTAAGAAGGAGGAAGTGGAAGTGGACGGCGAAGATGGATTCTCCTCAAGTGCATCGTCGTGGGCGCCGAGTGATGACGAAGGCGCACAATCCGGAGACTCACTTGAGGTAAATTTTAAGAGTAGGTACACACCTACTGTTATTGACTGTTTGGTCTTCGTGCTTACAGTAATCTACCATTTAAAAGGCGTATCTGTCTAATTAGTGCTTTGTCTGTTCTTATTGCAATGGAATGAGTTTATATTGTACCTGCAGTTTTAGAAATGTAACCAATACTTATTGCAATTTTTCAATGTCGCGAAACATATTTTGATCAAGTTACAAATTGACCTGTTACTTCCAAATAAAAAACACATTAAAGCTAGAATTTCGCGGGCTTCTACGCAATCGCCTTACGACACTCAACATTAGATTTACATAAGAACAAATAAAAAACGAATAATAAATCTAGTGCGGGTAATTGATAAAATAAGTTGTCTTCATTAGAAAATCAAGGAGCACCTTCACTTCATTCTAACATTAGAAAACTGAAAATCATTGCAAATCAAGCACAAATCGCCTTAAAGACCGTTCCACTATGTGAAATGGACTTAATTCTAACCCTCAAGACATTTTTTTTGTGGGTTTTGTAATATTACGTACTATTAAAGTATTCTGTGGTAATATTAATATTTTATTTGCATTTCTGGGGATATGCATAAAATTTGATAAAAAACTTCTTTACTTTGCAGATTGTAAATGAACGAAAACCGAAATTCGAAAAGTCATTAAGAAGATATTCCAACAGAAGGTCCAGCAAAAGCATTACTCCTTCGAAAAGAACTAATTCAGCGACACCAAAAATGATCAAGCAATTAAGAAATATATCAATAGTAAACCGTAAAACCGCACACAATGCAAGTATTGACGAAAAAAGGAACTTATCAGGAAGAAATAATGTTAAAAACGAGAGAGTCAATGAAATTGATAGAATGCAAGTATTCAACATAAACAAAATGTTCATGGTGTTATTTAAATTGTTTAAAAGTTTGAAACCGAATGGACCTTCGATAGTCAACGACAGTTTCTTAGAAGACGTACCATTCCCGTTAAAGGATGAAGACTTGGACCAGACACCTTACAATCAGACCGTTGAAGAAGAAAATGAATTTGGAGATTATGAAAATGATGAAGAGGATTTAAACCGTTCAGATGACAATGTTCTCATAACTAACAAGTACAACAATTTGCCTGTAAAGACAGAAAAACGGAAAGAGGTGGAGAAAAAAGAAGCGGGAAAAGATGAATGGGTATGTAGCTTTTATATTTGTGTTTTACGAAAAATTCAAAGGAATGCATTGTAGATAAACAGGTTTCGACTAAGGAAGAAAAGACACCTGATAATAATGTTGTAAAGAAATAAATAAACAATTTTATGAGAGTTTCTTAAGATTTTTAGACAACTAGTTTCGGAGGAACTTGTAACTTTAATCTTTACTCTAAAAGAATTGGAGTTTTTCGGCATGTCACGTAAAATACAATGAGACTTTTGAATAACATACAGGTATTTGTACAAATCGTGTTAGAAATGAGGATGATGATTTTAGGTGCCGATTGGAAGTGGAAAGACCTTGATACACCGAGACCAATTCAGGAAAGTTAATTGGAAATCATACACTATTGCTACAAGGACGCTTCTACTTGCTGTTTTTCCAAGAAGGTTAGTACCTCTAATATTTCTTGAAAGAAAAAAAAAAATAGCTTCCTGACTTACCTGTTATGGGTATTGCATAATTTAGTAACGTTGTGAATTTCTACACAAAATTACAAATCTTCTATTATAATTCTATCCAAAACAAGTTCTTATTTCCATTTGAAACCAAAAACTGAAATACCCAACTTCAAAAACGCATTATGCGAGTACGACTTCTGTTGACTTCGAATGATCAAAAATCACATCTCAAGTACACCTGTTAAACCAGATAAAATATTGTCATTAATTAACTAATAAGAAAATTATGCTCTGAATTCCACAGAATACTTGCGACTCACTCATTGACCGGGAAGCGATCTCCAGCATTTCAAAACAAGCCAGCTAAAATGTGCTTGGATCCAAAGATCATATCTGACGTCATTATGGAGATTACCGACAGATTCCACGTGAGAGAAAACCTTGTTAGGTAAGTTGGTTTTAATTAATTAACTAAATTAGCCTATAATGTTATCAATGCTAGGTCTCAGGCCTCCTCTCTGTGAGAGGCACTGGGCTTTAATCCATCACACGGACCAAATGTGTTGGTAGACGCCACATGTTTTCGACTTCTTGATTCTAGGTCATGCTTGTTTCCTAGCATGTTTTCCTTTACTGTTTTGAAAGCAGTACTGATGAAACCACGACGTAAAACTCGTATGACGGGACATTCCTTGCTTTTACTATTGGGCAGATCTGCACAAAGTATAACTATAAGATTTTGAATGACTAATTTGAAATTGATCAATAAAAATGCGTTTATACTTGACCGATTGCATCTGGAGCTAACAAATAATTTCACAGTCGATCGTAAGATGGTGACAGCAGATCGGACTTTTTTAAGTGAAATAGGTAAACATCTTGTGGAAAAGTTACAACTTTCATAAATGTTTATCTGGGTAACTGGAACATTGCCAGTTTATTAATTCAGTATTGGAATGCTCTCTGAAATTAACTGGATGACCGTGCCTTTCAACAAACTTGTTCGGGGTTCGAAGTAATGAGAAAGACGAGCTGATTACATTATTTAAATGCATGTATGTAGAACTGCGTTAGTCTAGTGTTGAGTAAGGCCCTTCGTACACAAGGCGACTCCAGTATCCGATACCTCGCGACTTCGGTATCCAAGCGACTATCGGAATACAAATCCATAGAGGTTCGGACACAGGCACGCGTCAATGTACATATACCAATATCGTAGAGTATCGGAGACTTGCGTCGCTTAGTGTACGAAGGGGCTAAGAGGTCCTGCTTTTGTTTCAAGATCAGGTTTTTTTGCCTAAGAAGCAGCACCCAGCTACAGTGCCTGGGTTTGAGTCCATTTAAATGCAATAATTAACAAAATGCACTTATCTTTAAGTTCCATGTAACAAATAACAGGATCCAGCGATTTACTGATATTTTCTTTGCAGGAGTATCATCACAACCAAGTGTGCTGACGAGTGCAAAATGTGGAAGACCAGAATGAATAAGAAGAGATCCAGGAAGAATGATGAGAACGTACCTCCTCCGCAGGCTGCTGTGAATAACATGGAAGAATAAAACGCCATGTTACTATTTCTTCCAAAGTCTTGACCATTGCCCATTGTTTTATGTTATTTACCTTTATTATTATACGTGCTATAATACAGTGGCGGACCGATCCAAAAAAGTTTACATGGAAAGTGGGATCGTAAACTTGCATCTATTTGCTTCTAGACCTTTGTTTGAAAGTGACTTCGTATAGTCTGAATGAAATTCTAGATAATTTCCCGAGGCGATATGCTATAAAATTTCGAAGTGGCTTTGATATTTTGAAATGCTGACTGTATGAATACTTAGTCAAAGGAAAATGTAAGCTAGTTATATTATTGTACCTATGTTTTTGTAAAATCGCAACTAAATAGTTATCCAATTTCGTCCCTACTTATTTAACATGGCCCGGGACGCTAAATCTTAAAAAAAAAAACCTACGATCTACAATTCGTACTTCGGGGTCGTTGCCACCACTGTTAAGCATCTGTTACGTATTCAGATTTGCCGCCCCGGGCTCCTAAAAGGTTTAGTCCGCCTCTGCCGTTTTTTTATTATATCTAGACTGATTTTTGTGACTGTTCATTTTTTTAATTGTTTTGTTTTTTTATACATGTGTGAACTGTCGATGTCGCGTCTATCAAGGGTTTTCTTTGGAAGTCCTCGAGAACGTCTACAATTTTGCTGATTTTCTTTTTATTAATATTAACACCTATTTAAAAATTAGAGAGCTCTCAGAGGAGGGTAATAATTTACTTACATAATAATATATTGTTTAAATACACATATATTTCATTAAATTGATGCTTTTCAGTTGGCCAGCCGGAGGAAATCCCGAGTGCTTATGAAAAACTGAGTTCATTTTTATTATTAATTGTGAAATGTCTTTCTTTAACTATTATCTCTTTATTCATCACTTAATATTATGATCAAGAGTGTAAGCTGTGCATGAAAACGAATTAAGTATATTGATTATTTTAAATTGTTCGACTCTGTAGTGTGTAAAGGTCATATTACATGGTATGGGAAGAAAAAAACGGGACGGTTGAAATTGGTCGTCATCGTATTGTTCATACGATTTGTATGGACGAAAAATTGACTAATTTCTATATGCTTAAAAATAACGTAGGTACCTAATGTTTCTTCATAAAATTTGTATGAGTACCTAATATTTCATAAAATGATCTTTACAGAAAACAGAACCAAAGGTAAAAAAATAAGTGGTTAATTTCAAGCATTTTTATGCACAACTCATATTTTTGTTCAACTAATATGCATGTTAAAAATTATTAAAACATCAATAAGAGCTAAAGTTACCAGTATCTCCTATGGATTCGGTTTTCCTCCGGATTTCCAAGTTAAAAGCCATATTATTAAACAACACAAAAATATGTATTTATATAAACGGAGCTATTCTCGAGGACTTCTGAAGAATGCCTATTTTATTTATGTAATTTATTTTATGACGCTACTACTAAGGCTAGAATCATTTGAACTGAAAGACAAAGGGCTATTATGGAGTGAGCTTAGTTTTAGGTTAATCCGAAAATGGATCTTACATTCCTTATATTACGGTTTAAGTCGTATGATTTTTTTTTGATGAAACTAACTTCTCTCTATAGATTTGGCCCTTTGACTGGAAAATGTCTTGTCTAACTTAAACTGTTTAGTTGTTCAAGGCCAGTTGTTTGATCAATATAAACTAACTATTGTTAGTTTAAATTTCTTTAACTAATAGTTATAAAATTGACAGGATTTAACAAACAGTTTAAGTGCAGATCAAACAACTCGCCAAACAGTGCTGTGCAAATAACGCAATAAATCGGCCTTAGATTTAATTTAATCATTGTTTTTAATATGTTAGCTTTAAGAAACTGTGTAATAAAGCCGAAATCTAACCATTAACTAAAAATAACCAACAAACGTTATAATGTCTGTCTATAGTGACAAGTGCAAGACTGAAACTGGAAAATGACTAGCCTAAAGCCCGAAATTAATATTCTAACTCAATTCTAGTATTTGACGGCTGCTTCTGATTGGCCATTGTACAACAACGGATAGGCGAATTCGAACGTTGATTGGTTACAGACTATTCTTAACATCAGAATTAAGATTGTGACCGAAAGATTATTAATTTCCCGCCTTAGCTACAGTACTTTATGTAATTAACGTTAGAAATCGGTGTTAGATTTAATCTATTTTTTTTTTATATTTATGTGTAATGTAGTTATAAGAAATAAGGCCAAAAACATTAATTAACATTTTTTTAAGCTGTACTGTTACAAGTTAGATTACAAGTGCAAAATTGAGACAAGATAATGGCTGGATATTTTTTTGTGTCAGTCTTGCTAGCTAAAGTAATCTAATTCGTCCCCGGCCGTTTTAGGTAATGGCGACTTATCACAGCAGAGATTAGCCCTCGGCATAGGAAATGTCATAGTGCACATATGTGTGCGTAGGCACAGGCACACTCTCTCTCTTCTCGCCTTCTCAAAGTGTAATGGGACGGCAATCCAACGCAATCGGTGAGAGGTTAAACGTAGCACTTATGCCTTAGTTAATATGCTATATTTTTTAAAACACTTGTTAATAATGTATAGCATTAAAAGTAATCATTTAATTAGGTACTGGTCAAAAAACTGGCCCTTAAAGTATTTTGCTACTGAATTTGTAATGGAAAAGTCCAATTGCATTTTTTTTGTTCAACCCGAGAAGCGATAGTCGCTCTTGCGACCACGAGATATAAATACTCAGCAAATAAATGAAATCGGCATACGATTTATTAATGTTTCTTTTTAATTTACGTTTAGATATAAGAGAGTCTGAACTAAGGTTGATATCAAACATGATTCTCACTGTCTTTGCTTACTTTTGTATGTCAAATGACAAGATCAAGACTGAGACAAGAAAATGTCCAGTCTGTCACAGTACCACTGTGACGGTAGAAATCGGCCTTAGATTTAATTTAATCAATTGTTTTTAATAATTGGGTAATCATACTTGTATACGATGATTTGAGGTTACATTCATGCCTCTTAATAAACTGATTAAAACGTAATAAAATATTTTATTTGTGTTAATTCCACATTTTAATGTCGAATATTAATTGTAAAATAAATTAAGTTTCCCTTTCGTTGACTAGAATATTATTATATTTTCTAAATTACTTTCATATAAAAATGTAAAAGCATCAATATAATTTACAAAAGATAACATAAATAAATACATCCATCCCTTTTGTATAAAACCTAACAAAATGTACCTGAAGAAAATATACACTGATTAAAAAATGTTGAGTATTTTTTTTCTCTTTTTAAAAAGAGCCTCATCTCAACATTTTTTAATCGTCGTACACCAAACAAATGCACCAAACCGTAAGGTCATGAAACAGAGACGGGCACTAAGGATGCCCTTGTTGGAATATACCGAGCGGTGATAACACGATGTCTGTGTTAGTACTCGCAGTGATGGCCCTCATCAGCATCATATCATCAGGGGTGAACTGCCAGCCACTCAGTTGTCCCAGGCTCTGGAGTTTGGGACAGCACTCGATGAGTAGGTCCACTGTACTGGACGTGAGACGGGGTGCGTTGGGGAACCAAATGCCTTCGAGGTGCTCGAACTTGTGTCGGCGAAGAATTCTGGAATGGGAAAAGTTGTTGTGTAGGTACAAGATGGTGAGATACGATAAAAATTAAGGAGGTTTAAACTGAATGATATTATTGACATTACACTTAAAGAGATTGCCTCTCAACCTGCACTTTGGAGAATTGGACGAATGTAGGTAATCTAACAAGTCGTACAATCGATATGAAAGTAAATTAAGATTCTTATTTGGAAGCAGAAGTCATTTATAAGCGCCTTATGACAGGAAACAAAATAATCTCATAGGTAATAAGGTTAAGGTTTCTTATTAAAAAAAAATAGATTCTTAGTGTGTCATCTCTTACTCACTGATTCCGACTTGTTTATTACATCGTGTGGCAAATAAACTGAAAATGACTTTGTATTTACAAAGTCCAGACACTGGAGTAAGCTAGAATGTTGGGCTAAGTAGTATGTTTTGCAGATAGAGCATGGTGAATCGTAAACTTGATGAGGGGTTGTAAGATAAACCTTTTTAATGAAACACCATATGGGACACTTACCGAGACATATCATTGTCATCCAGCTTTATTTCATCGCCAATTATCAACTTCTTTAGCTTAGGACTAGCAGTCATCAGGTACTTGAGACACGACGTCGATAAGTTCCCATGAATAATCTCAATATGTTCTAAATTATTGAACGGTATCTCTTCTTCATGCGTCGCCGTCTGAATCTGGTAGAACTCTATGCTCTCCAAGTTCCTGCAGGTTTCTGCTACCCTAGTGAAGTTGAATGACCCCGTCGCTGCCGAGAGCATCAATGTACCTACTCTGTGTCCAATCTTGTCTAACAACTGATGAAGTTCATGAGATTGGAATTTATTCAACTTTATTTTGTTAACGTGGTTTAACTCTTTGATTTGTTGTAAAACTCCTGGGTCTGGCTCCTCGAGGTATATGGTCTCTATCATCGGACACAATGCAACGATCGCCTTCATCGTCCGTTGATTTGTCTGCACATCGTGCATGTACGCCAGCTTTGTTTTGAAATCTGGATCAGTCCTGTATATGGAGTAAATAGCTTTACCAACATACGAGTAACTGCCAAGATTAGTGAGGTTTGGCAGTCGCCGTATTAATAAAGCGACGTCTGTGTGATCAATGTTCTCCTCACCGTACATTCCTATGTTCACCACGGTCAGACTTTGTGTTAATTGCGGGTTCCCAGACAACATCGCTTCTATACCGATCTCTGTAATGTCCGTTTCACCAGAAATGTCTAATAACTTCAATACTTTATTATATTTACCGATATATTTGAGCACTTCATCGTTAGCGATGTAGGGAATATTTAGACATGTTAAATTGGGCAGGTTTTTAAGCAGCTGGTACATAATTGGAAGATGATCTTCCTTAACCCACACGCCTTTCAAATTGAGAGCAGTCAAGTGGTGGCCTTGCTCCATAATGAGCTCAAGGACTTTCCTATAATAGGGAAGAGGGAAGATCCCCGTCGCTAAGCTTTTGACGTTTTCTTTGAGCAGCAGTTTCATTGTGTAGTATCTAACAGATGGCTCTAAGTATTCAGAACTAAGTATTAAGTTAACGAGATCTTGGAATATGTCGGTGGTTGCGCCCATACTCTCGTAGTAAGAGGAGACCATCGCGAATTCTAGTTCCGCATCCTCTTCGGATGAAACGCGAGTGAGGGCGTGGATCAACTGTCGCGCCACTAACGACAGTGTGATCTCCTGTAGCGGCGGCACGGGTATCTTGGGAGACATGTTTGCACAAAACACTAAAAGTTCAACTACTATAAAATATCACTTTCACTATAAAACGTCACTAAGTCACACTAATTGAGCATCGCAGTATCAGTGCTGCGACTTTCAGTTTTGGGAAGAGAAAGAATTGAAAAATGGTTGTGCTATTTAGCTCGCGCATGCGCGGTGCGCGGCTGGCACGGCGCCAGCGCACGTTTATAATTCAAACTCACACAACTCGCGACGTATTTTTAGAACTTTTATAAAAGGTGTTTACAGCTAGTGGCGTATGCAATTGTTATTATAAACTGGATTCGTAACATAAAAATTGAGATCTTCCGAACGATATTTTGCGCGGGAGTTTTATATATTTTTATGTTTGTTTTTTAATGGTTTTGTGTTAATTTATTTATTGGCGCAAATTTCCTAGCGGAAGTAATTTAAAAAAAACGTAAACAGCTTTTTATTGCTGTTATTGAAACTAAACTCTTTGGCATGTCAAGCGTTCAAATGTATTGTGTAGTAATTTTAATCGGTTTTGTCATGAAGTTAGAATCATTTTGTTACTCTGTCTGTGTTATTGCGATGTGTGAGACATATTGCGTTTTATTAGAACTGCATCGGACATAATTATGTTCAGAGCAGCTACTTAACAGCTGAAAACTATGAGTTATTTAAAGACTGAAATGTATAATAGTTTTAATATCTGTCTGAATTTAGAATAAGAGGGGGTTGGGGTGTATATAATCAGTATCCTTCATTACATGGCCCATATTATACAGGCTCCACTACAAACCCTGCCTAACCCTTTCAGGACTTAGAGGTGTGATCATGTAAAACTTAGGCGTCTAAATAAATATAATAATATTTAATTTAATCATTTTATTTCTTATCAGAATTACAACTTACAGCGGCAATAATTTAATCTGAGACTTAAATAAGTTTTTAAATTGATCTTATTATAGGTTTCTACAGACAAAAAAAAACGATTTTAGACTGTTTTTTTTCTTATTTTGTATTGTTAACTGTTTACCAAGGGGGCATTTCTATATAACAAAACATGCATGTACAGTTGCCCAAAAAACATGAACGCGTGTGTGCGCACGCACATAATCACGTGCATTAACAAACGTACTTTTATTTGTTTAAAAGAAGATCTATTTTATATGTAGACTTATTACATATAAAAACAAAACCTAGAATTTCCAGTCACACACTCATACGTACACATACACACATACGCGCTGACATTTTTGTAATTTACATATTGACATATTGTTAACGAACAGACATATTTCGAAAAAAGTATGACTATGTATGTAGTGAATTTTGGTTACACTTTTGCGCGAAACATATCGCACGAAAGTACAACTATAACATGTAAGTATTATTTTCTTGTCATTTTGAAAAAATATTTTGCAAGTTTCAATCACGTACACGCTAACAAACAATCATACGGTCCGCGAGAAATTAGAACTAAGACTTATTCTGTATTATTTTAATTTGTTTTCTCTAATTTAAAAGTAGAAGTTTTCAATTGCATAAACTCACGCGCAAACGCAGTAAAATCAGACATATATGTTACTGCGAAGAAGTTTAGTTATACACTCACGCGAACACTATCTTTCAATACAATCAAACATACTTTTCGGCCTAAAATATCATTTTCTATAATCAAAAAAGTGTATATTTTTCTATCAATTTTTTCGCTAAATTCGAAAATAGATTTCGTCGTCACACAACAAAATGATCATATTTTACTACCGAAAATATACCGGACACATTAGTCGGATAATTTCTTATCTATTGTTTAACTCTTATAAGTTTTTGATTTTTTTGTCACTATCCAAACAAAATTGATCTTTATTCCCATAAAAATAACGTCATTATACTATTGCATTAAAATTCTGTGAAAGGACTACATTTTTTTATCAATAAAATAATTTTCTTTTTTTTAACTTTTTTTTAATATCCTTAGTCTATCATACCTCCTTACGTAGGTACAGGTAAGTTCTTAGCTACAAGCAGTAGGATCTGTTCGGTACTGAAACACCAGTTGGCGATGTCTTTAGAAACCTTGCACCAGTTCTCTCCGTGGTGAGGTTCGGCTGCCTTGCAGCGAGTCTTCACGTCTTCCTGTTGTTGTTCGTTGCCGTGGAGGAGCTCGAACTTGTAGAAGTAAGCCCAGGCGTCACCGAGGTCCGGGTCGATTTTTACCTGTAGGGAATTATTGACAGTTTTTCAAATCATCGGTCAGTCGGTCGGCGTCCATTCGAAACAGATGCAACTGAATATTTTACATAGAGCGACTGCGTATGGAACCTCCACAACCCAGTTACTGGATAATGCGATACACCATGGTACGAATATAGTTGTCAGACTTCTAGGGCCTCTGGCTAATAGTAACAACTGTCGAAGATCCAAAAATGACAGCCAGGACCAACGGGTTTAAGTGTTTTACAGGGCACGGAAGAAACTCACTATGATAGCTATTCACCCAGCCACAGATCAACCTCGGCAAGCGTGACTTAACCTGGAAAATCGGCTCGAGCTCCTCTCTATCTTGACACTCTCTATTTTGACGTTCAAATGTTGGCTGAATATTTTGTGGGGTTGTTGGACTTACACGTATAGAAAAGAGATACTGGATACAGCTTTGATTCAAAGTGAAAAAGGCACGGTTGGTACAGTGTCTGAGCAGTCGAATGCTGCGATATTTATGTCGAGGGATTAATATCAGCGCGCAAAAAATATTAATTTATATGATTTTATTGGTAGCTGTTCCAGGTCTGGTTGTTTGTGAATTTTTAAAATATTGTAAACGCTTATAAAATAAGGAAAAAGTCTAGTATGGCGGAAAACAAAGTTAAGAAATTATAATCCTGTGTTGCAACACAGAAGTATTGTGATGTCTGTAAGGTTTGCCAAGTTAAAGTTGCCGCAACAACAGTTTATAAAAAAAGGAAAATTATTTTACAGGAAAAATTATACTCAATTTTGATGTTTTATCAACATGCCTTATAGTTGTTATCGTTACCTTTACGAAGTGAGGTTATTTAAAACAAATAAGGCTTACCGTTCTGTTAAACCACTCCCGACACTTGTTAAGTTTCCTCTCAGTCCAAAACAGTTGTGACACAGCCAGTAGCACGTGCGCGTCGTGCTCGCATTTCTTTAACGCGTCAACCTGTACAAACATTATTCGTAAATAAATTACAAGACGGCAGTTTTTGACGCTCCATTCAGGGTAGAAAAAATCAATGATATTATAAATGAATAGATACGTTTCCTACACAACATTCTATCTTCAAAAACGGCACACTAACGCACACATGAATAACTAAATATTGCAATAGCACACTACATCACGATTAGTCGCTAAAGTAGGATGGCATCGCAAGTGAAAAAGAGACAATTATAGTCAAGGTTTGTCAATTGACCACATTTAAGCGCGTATAAAACGTAACTACACCTTTTACTTATAATATCATTGGAAAAAATCATTTCACGATAAGTAAACACCAAACAAAAAATATTATTTAAAAATGTTTTGATTTGTTTCTAATTTTGTCATTATCCAACATCTATTCTATTTAATCATACTCAGGTTTCTCAAAGGTTAACAAGAATTCTTGTTCATCCAAAAGATGGCAAAATTAAATCAGTTTGTGAAATTTCGCAAAAAAAAATAAAATAATGAACTTACGCTCTTAGTCTTCCTCTGCGGCCGCGACTCCATGAATATGGCCTCCGCCCACAATCGTCCAGCGCTGGGACATTCCTGCAGCGCTTTAGCCATCACTGCGTTAGCGATTTCAGCGCTACCGTTCCGCCTTTCTAGTCTTACACTCTCCAACCTGTGGTTAAAGTTCAAAAAACAAATAAATATAATATTACTAATATAAATTATAATTATTATGTAGAGATTTATTTTGCAAGTATTTATAAACTGAAATGGACTGTCGGCCACTGAGTGAAAAAAAAACAATCAGTCGGATATACAGGGTGTAAGTGACAGCCCTCCGTAGTGAGCAAGCCCTGGTGGAGGCCTGTCCCTTACACCCTGTATTTTCTAGACCACTATAGTCTGTCTCATAATCTCGTAGACTAAATTGACACATGCAAATGTCAAATTTACAAATAATATTGCCAGCTGTTTTGTGCAGTGTTGTACCTACGATAACGGTTTGTTGAATCGTAACTTTTTATCTATAATAGACGAATTTAATTTTCATTCAAAGTTTTATATTTAAAATTCACGTACGTACACACGGCTGCACAACGCCATGCGTAATCGACAATGTTTCTTTGCCTTTAAATTAAACAAAAAACATTATAGAGGATAAAAAAAAGTATGGTTTTCAGAAGACCGTCGTGTGGGTGTCATCATTATAAAAATTATAGGGCTAGATGATTACCACAACGAGATGACTTCTGATACCTATATACGAAAACTGGTTAAAAATATTTTTCCGAAATTAAAAGAAAACGCAGTACTTTTAATAGATAATGCTCCATATCACACCAGGAAACTGGATTCGTTACCTACTTCTAGTTGGCGAAAAGGGCAAATCCAAGATTGGCTAAAATCAAAAAATATTTCGTATGACGAGACAATGTTAAAGCCCGAATTAAATGAAATTGCCCGAAAGCACAAAAAAGCCCATGAAAGAAATGTCGTCGACGAGATGGCTGCTGAACGGGGTCACTATTTTGCGACTGCCCCCTTACCACTGCGAGCTAAACCCGATTAAAGTTGGTCTGGGCTCAAGTAAAGGGGCATGTCGCTAAAAATAATAAAACATTCAAAATGAATGAAGTACGAAGCCTTTTAGAAGAAGAACTTCGTCAAGTGATCCCGCAGCAGTGGAAAGACTGTATAGTCCATGTAATTAAAATTGAAGATGAAATGTGTCATCTGGGCCATATAACCGACGACATTACTGATAGGTTTATCATAGAAGTAGGTGGCGATTCAGATGATTTAGAATATTCTTCAGACATGGAGTTATTATCTGAATCAGATTAACGCGAATACCTGTAATTAAGTTATGTAATTTAAAATAAATAATTTACATTATTAATTTTGTATTATTACGTTTTAAATAAGTACCTACACATTATTTCAGGTAACTTATTGTAAAAAAACGATACTTGATTTTATTAACGCTAAGTTTCGGTTGTGCCACATCACTATTTAAGAATTGCAATAAACTGACAACACTCGTAATGTCAGTTTAGTCTACGAGATTAAAAAACACAATTTAGTTTGGACTATAAAAAAGACCTATGTACCTTACTATCACGTCAATCTCACTCATACGGCCTACCATGACGTATTCAAGCGAACTTAGTTCCACCGTGGGAACGAGATGGCGCTAGACGACTTGTATAGCTCTGTCTCTTTTCTAATCTCGCTTTAAGATGTCATGGTAGGCCCCAAGTATTCTAAAGATTCACTAGACTATCTAAGCAGGCACCGCGCAAGTACCGCGACAAAGGAAGAGTGTTTTTTGAACAGTCGCTTCCGCTCCGTCCATTGTATAACAACGCAAAAAAAGTTTTTTTAACCGACTTTAAAAAGGAGGAGGTTCTTATTAAAAGTTTTTAATAGTCTTCATAACTGTCTTTCCCCTTGAAAAAGTATTTTGACTAATGAATTAAAATGATGTAAAACTCCTTTCTATATTCTATAAAATCTGAATAAATTCTTACCATAACTCAGCATTCTTCGGATTCCTAAGCCTGGCCTTTTCCAGCACTGATCTAGCTTTGGTAACATTCTTCAGTTTCTCTTCCAATCTTGCCAATAGTATCCACATTGGCACACTTGTTGCACATTTCTTGAGCTGAAATGATTAAAACAATAAGAATATGGCGAATAAAGCTTCATTATAATTTTGTTTGACTCATAATCAACTTTATTACAAAGAAATACGGTTCAGAACCTCATTCGCTCTTCTTCAACTAACGTGTCTATTATCTTAAATTTTTATTTTACTTTGTAGAGATTTGGATTGCATTCGTTCGGAAACACAGACGCAAGTAGTTAGTTACTGGTAGGTAGAACTTCCTCTTGCGAACCAGTTATGTCCACAAAGGCCGCGAGGAGTACTTAATGCTAATTGGTTTATAATTTAAATATCTTTGGTTCATGATAAAATAAAACAACAGCATCAAATTAAATGGTAGCTCCTTACCCCTTGCGAGTACGTATTCCGCGCCTCCTCATCCTTGCCCATCTGTTCCTCAATCTGTCCCTTCATCATGTGCACCTTAGCATAGTCTGCGAACACCTTGATGGCTTCCTCCAGCAATTTCAACGCTACGTCCAGGTTGTTTAGAGCCCATTCTAGCTTGGCAGATTTTATCATCACCTGTAGAAAATTATGAGTCAAATAGTTGTATTATGTTGTAAATAGAATTTCTATAGTTTTAAGGTAAGTGCCCTGTGTTTCAAGTTGTGCCAAATATTAAGCGAGAAAAACTAAAAAGTTATTTCTTAAATTAAACATCCGACCACGATAAAAATGCGAGCACAGTCAGCAAAAACAATTAGGTTTACAGGCAGCAATTATCACAAACGGTTTTCCGGTATTATATAAAAACTATAAGCACTTTAACTGTATACTATGTGGAGTCCAAGTGTTTGGTATGCACACATTTTAACTTATAGCACAACATTGGAAAAACATTTGATAAATTTACATACCATTTTTGTCGACTGTACACATGGCTACACATCAAGCTATACAAAACCAGTTTATCGTGGTCTCCCTTTACTTGATCTTTCCACACACTCAACGATCGGCTTATACTGGTTTTGCATAGCTTATTATGTAGCAGCGTGTACATACAATTAAATGGAAATGTTATATTCTAAAGGTACAGAAGTTACAGAGGGTAGTCGAAAGATATTATTTATTCTGAAGTTATAGAATACATTATCTGACCAAGATGGCTAAATAGTTTAAAAATCTCACCCGTGGTGTAGGAGCAGACGCTCTCGCTTTAGAAAGCAGTCGTCTCGCTCTATCATACTCTTTGTTCTCGCTCTCAAGCTTAACAGCTGCCAACCAAATTTCTTCTGAGTTCGGATTCGCTTGGAAGGCCAGTGATAGGATACCTCGAGCTGCTGGGACATCACCTAAAGAGGAAACATAATTAAATTATGACGTCTAATACAAATGCTAGCCGCACGGGAGGTAAAATAGGGGCGTACACACTTAAGGCATACCTAACACAACACTAACGTAGCGCAAGCGCCATGGGCGTTATTTGCAAGCATCCATTATCAAAATTGGTGTCCTGTGGTGCGTTTCTCATCACACCCCGTGTCTCCGTCTTCCCATACCCTTATTAGACTACCGCCATGAAATATCAGCATGCTTGTATGTCTAGATGTTTGAACGTGGATGAGGCGAAAAGGGTATGTAAGGATCGTAGCGTGGGAATAGAGCGTGAGTTGGGGTTCGGGCAACCACAGACCCACCAACCTGATTAAGGAATCTTCCATTTTTAAATACGGATGCGAACGTTTGAAATCAGTAAAAGTGAAAAATCGGCTAAAAACAAATCGATCTTTTGCAAAAACTAGAATACAGTTCTTCGATTTTCGACTCTCTCTGATTTTTTTTAGGTTTTAAATCAAAGTTAATCGACACAGAAAAGAAAGGCGAAATTCCTAGGGGGCAACGTTTTTTTTTTTATAAAAAAGAGAACAATGTTATTCCCGTGAAATACTGACAAAGTAGCCTTAACAGATTCTATTGGCTCTTCTAGGACTCAGAATTTTGAAAACCAATCAACACATACCAGCCAACCACTTGGACTTGGCTCCCATGAGCCACAGCACCTCAGACTTGGGACAGTGAGCCACAGCTCTCTGCAGCAGTGCCTCCAGGCTGGTGCGGGTGCCATGTTGTTTCTCCAGGTACGCCGCACGCAGCCATATTGATTTCTTAGACGGGAACACTGACAGAGCGTACCCGTACACTGCGCGGGCGCACTCGTATGCGCCTTCGTTTGCACACTGTTGGAGAAAAAAAAGTTTATTTTTCAGATCATACGAATCATACTTCACTGTTATTATTATTTTTTGACATAAAGCTCTATTTATTTTTGGTCAACTGAAAAGTAACCTTAATTTCTGTTAAATAAGGTCAAGTTTTGATAACCCAGTGTTGTTAACAAAATCGTGGTAAAGTAATACTTACAGCTTCAGCGTCTTCCATCCATGTGTGTTTCTGATCTTCGGGCTCAATACCGTGGCCGATGACCGCTCGTATGATGGCCTGGTAAAGCAAAAAACAATTTAATAAATTCAAAACAATTTAAGTATTGTTTGTTCAACGTTTCTAGTGAGTTAAGCATAGTACCGTTTTGAGAGATTTAATTAGTATAGTATTTAGCTAATACGAATTTTAGTAGCAGTTAAAATCTTTGGGAAGGCATTTTGATTTATACCTCTGAAAATACCACCACAACTTTTGTAATGTATCTTACCTGGCAAGTATGTACAGCGCCTGACTTCTCAGCCTCCATGGCTTCTTTGAACCAATGCTCACGATTGATCTCAACGCCGTTCGCGCTCAGTGATGTGATCGCACGGTCTATGATCTTCTCCACCATGTGGGTGTTGCCTGATGATAATAAATGCAGAATTAGGGAACTTACTAACAGCGGCGTGCGCTGGGCTACAGCACTAGGTAGGCAAACAAACTGACGAAAAAAACAACGCTTTACCAAAAAACCTAAAAAAAACAAATAGGAATCCCCTAAAATATGCGGTCATCATTAAGCGCATGGCCACGCAGGTCGGAGTTTCAACGACGAAATGTGACGATCGCATTGTGGTTTTAAATCTTTATGCATTTTGAAAATGTGACAAAACGAGTTTTCCCAGATATGGGAACAAGCTAGATCGATTTTTGCCCCCGCAAACCTCCATACAGTAAATTCAAACGAAGTTGTTGAGACGTTTTCGAGAACGCGAAAATATACCTACATTAAAATAATGTTTAGACAATTAGGTAGTGTTCGTTTAAATATATTTTATGAGGATAAAAAGTACTTAAGTAAAAGTTAAGTGTAAGACATAGAAAACAAAAATATAAATGCAAGAACTCACCAAACATAACATTTATGGTTATCACAATATTCATTGTTTATTCAACAAAGATTCCATGATTTGGGCCTATTTCACACGATCTACTTGTTTTTATAAGAGGAATTATCATATTTCCGGGTTATTCTAGCTTCAATCTTATTATTAAACGAAGAATTCGAATATTTACTGCTTTTATCTTCGAACACAGATATTATTACCACCGGTTTATGAACACATAAACAAAACACTTAACCTCAGTAATTTAAAAGTAAACTTAAACACTCGTGCAAAAACAAACCAATAGGCAGGTAACTGATTTAATCACACTACGCTAGTTTCAATAACTTTTTAGCGATCTTTTCGTACGAATTGTAAACAAACATTCAGACTTCCAAAATAATAATCTGCCAGGTTACTGACAGTACAGTTTTGGGGTTGCCAAAACACATTTTCTCAATTCCCGAACAACAAAAGCGAAGTTTCAAAGAATTCAAATAGTTAAACATCCTTGGATAAACAATAACGTAAAAAACCATGCAGTTTTTACTTCCATTTTTAGTTACTTAAACTTTTTTGGTAGGTGCAAAAATGACAATATCACCTTGATTTTTTTACCATTAAAATAAAAGAAAGGGAATTTTCAACAAAATTGCCACCCTGGAATTCATTCATACTTTCAGCCAGCCAATAGCACGGTTTTAGGCCAGGCCTATGCCCCGCCTATATTTTGCGCTCATCTTACATGTGTGCAGTTCATATACACGGCCGCGCACTTATACAGCACGTGATTTATCAATGGACTTTAGGCAATCTTACTACGAATGTAGTTAGGAGTAAAATTCTCTTCAAACGGCGGTTGTGAAAGTTGCTATGAATTTTTTATTAGGAGTTTTCACTTTTTTAATGTTTTGTTTTATTTTATAACCTAGTTCCAATAAATTCTTTTGTTTTATTTGTACGTTGTTATGCCAAGTTAGGCTGTGCCTAATTGCCTGTATGAAGGAACCGCGCCTGCTTACTAATGACGCGATGCGACGAATTCGACCGATTCCAACTACAAGTGAAAAAGTGAAAATCCTCCTTACCACGACGACATATGACATAAAATGTTCTGCGATCATCTACGGGTCGATAGAAAAACAAAACACGCTCGTTATATCGTAGTAGCAAGGGCGATTTTCATTTTTAGCTAGTAGAAATTATCAATCGCGTCATGGGTAAGTTCCCTTAGTTGCATAACTATGTGGACTAGATAGTGTTTCAATTATTTACTCCTCATTACTGAAGTCACTGACTGGTTTGGAAATACATAATTTAAAAAAAAAGAGTGTATGTCATGGTTTACCAAATTTTACTTGACTGCCCAAACAAAGCAGTGTTTTATAAAATTGGTGGCTAAAGATGAAGCGATCCATAACACGGAATTGCAGAAAATAGGTATCAATATAACGATTTTCGATGAAGTAAAATCTTCAGGTGGCCTACAATGACGTCTTAAAGCGAAAGAAATTAGTGTGCGAACGAGATGGTGCATGACGACTTATATAGCTGTCTCTTTTCCACACTCGAATTACTCTCGCTATAAAACGTTATGATAGCTCACCTAGCCCTATAGACAAACAGACGACGACAGCAGACGAAAATCGTTATCGCTCAGCAGTCACTAATACATTTTCAACTTTATAGCCTAGCGCATAAAGTTAAAAATTTATTAAAGTCTGCTGCGCGATAACAAACGAAAACGATTTGTGAATTTCAATTTTACAAGCTGGGCTATAAAGTTGAAAATGTATTAGTGACTTCTGAGCGATAACGATTGTTGTCTGCTGTTGTCGTGTTTGTCTATAGGGCCTGTTGTCCCTTACAACATCACAAAGAAATAAATAGTTCTTATAGTAAATATAGAAGATTTTTTGTTAATAATATAGTATAGTATACAGGGTGAATTTTTCAACTGGGCGTGGATGGCTACTTTCGAAACTATGAGGAATATCGAAAAACGTTGAAAGGAGTCTCGAGGCCGATTTTGACGAAAACTAAAACTGCATCATTGGATTTTAGAAAAATCAAAAATCCTGGTCAGGAATCGAACCCGCTGATTTTGGAAAAAAAATCACACCCTGTATTATTATACCGTTCGATAGTGTTGCTAATAAGGATCAAATTCTGGGAAGTAATCATATACGGCAAACTTAAGGAAATGGCTGATTTTTATGAAATTGCTATTTTTCCATGTTACTTTACATCTACTGAGCCATAATTTATTCGAAATATAAAATTTCATTGTTTTCAATGTCTCACTGGATTTGACGTTTCAACAATCCCACTGTACTTAGCAATACGACATTATTGAATTGAACTAAAAATAGCATTATTTTAAAGAAGAAACGGTAACTTATGTTTCAAATACAGACTTTGCCTTAAAGATTAATCAGTTTTTTTGTAATTATACGTTTTCCTTAAGTTTGCCGTATACTTCTACTACTTCGATATTCCTCATAGTTTCGAAAGTAGCCATCCACGCCCAGTTGAAAAATTCACCCTGTATAGTATAATATAGTATAGTAAAGTTAAATCTACTCACCATGCGCCTCTTCAAGCTTAGCAGCCGTCACCCAAATCTGTCGATCAGTTGGAATATTCTCACGTGCCTTATTGAGTACCTTCCTAGCGTTCTCATAAGTTTCCAGTCGAGCCAGTGCGAGCCAAAGCTCTACACTAGTGGGACAACATTCCACGGCCCTGGAGAGTAAGATACGAGCGTCCTCTGGGTTTTCCAACTCAACGGCTGCCTTCCATAGACGTACTGAGTTGGGAATGTGTTCTAGAGCCTTGCGGTAGACTCGGCGTTTAGCCTGTGAGAGAAAGGGTGTGTTGATAATGTGAAAGGTATTTGTGTTGAAATATGTGCTTTATTGTGACATGATTAAGTGCTATATTTGCAAGTGGGTATAATTATTCAGTTTGGAAGTAATTAAGAGAGTATTATCATAAATAGTGTACAATATTTAAGTGGCTTTAGTTATAGATTCAGATAAAACATTCAAGAAAACATAAATATGAATTAGTTTTAGTTGAGGGATGGGATGCTTAACTATGAAACTAAGTTATACAATGGCGTATATCCCGTGAAGTTCTGTAACAATTCCGCGGGAATGTTACACTGGGATAAACACTATCCTATAATGTTAATAAAAGTTATAAAATATCTGTGTACTTTTCATCTAAATTCATCCATTCATTTTTGTGCAAAAAGTATTCAATTTGTAAATTCAGATTACAAACCAGCTGTTTTGTAAACTTTATCGAAATACATTCATTCATTTTTGTGTTAAAGAGTAATAAACATCCATCAATCCTCATATACTTTCGCATTTAAAGATAAGATCAGTGAACAAGTTTAACCTTAGTCTCCTGTTCCAAGTCGGCCGCCTTCACCCATATCCGGACACTGTGCGGCAGGTTCCGTGCGGCGTGCGCGATGACGGCCCGCGCCGTGTCCCGCGGCTGCAGGCGCGCGGCCTCCAGCCACAGCTCCTCGCTGCTCGGGTTCACCTCGCAGCCCTTCATTATTAGGTTACGGGCTGATTGGACCTTGCCTAGAAGGAGTTAATATTATGTTTTTTTTTATTGATATGTGTCCCTTGATTAACCCATCATCATCAGCCTATAATGTTCCCACTATTGGAACACAGGCGTCCTCTCTGCGAGAAGGAGTGGGCCATAATCTACCACGCGGGCCCAGTGCGGATTGGTAGATGTCACATATCTTCGAATTTTTGGTTCTAGGACATGCCGGTTTCCTCACGATGTTTTCCTTCACCGTTTTGAGAGCTGTGGTGATGAAATAAATTACAAAACACAAAGTAATGTGCCTGGCGAGGTTCGAACCCACGACCTACAACTCGTAAGTCGGGACCGATACCACTGGGCCACCACTGCTCCCCGATTAACCCACGAATACACTTTTATTTGTGTAAATGTAAAATCTGAAAAAGTCCGAGTAGTCCGTCAGATTAACAAAAATATTTATCACATTTTTTTCTCTCTTGTTACCGAAACCAAAATTTACGAACATTCGACACTTTTAAATCAGTACGTCACAAGCAAGTGTAGATTCACTTGATTCTGACGTATCGAGTCCCACTCTTAATGCACGATGTCTTTGTAAATATGCATTAATTCAACAAAAGGGCTTAAAAAAATCTCCGCTCGACATTTGTTTTTTTTTTTAAACTATGGCAATAATAAAAAAACATACCTGTAACTTCTTCCAACCTCGCACTAGCAATCCAAGCAGGTGGATGATTCGGATTGGTCTCTCTTACAGACTTCAACAACAGCCGAGCTTTCTTAATATCATTGATATCGCCGCCGTACGTCGGTATCATGGACTGCAAGTCTGTAAGGTAACCTTTAGGGTCCACCACTGTCTGACCAGTCACTGAGTCTGATACTTGGGAGAGTTTCACTGTCATAAGAGTGTTTCTGGCTTGACCAATCTTTCTTAAATCCAAGTCCCCTGTAAATATAAAGTTAATTTAGTTCATTACACAGTTCAGTGAAAAACGCAAAGAAAGACAATCATTGAAGGTCATGATCAATGGAGGCATTAGAATTCTAAGGATTTTTTGATCAGGATGGATGAAGATCCAGATGATTCTTTTGTGCTAAAATTTTTCTATAATTTTGTATAAAAGAATTTTATTATGTTGAACACAATATTGGTGTATTTTGACAGGTTTTACCATTCATCCTGCAAAGTAGTAGTGTTCTAGAGGAAAACAACAATAACGTCCTACTGATAAGAGACGGCATGATGTATGAAAATTAAAATTGATGCAAACGAAACCGCGAGAAAAAGCTCGTAGTCCTCTAAATGTATCAACTTACCTGAAGGAGTCAACATTCCAGGAGTCATAACTCCAGGCATCATAGAAGCTAAGCCAGATCCAGGATCAATAGATGAAGAAGATTCTCCCCCCAGATTCCTGGAGAGGACACTATCAGGCAACGGAGTGAACTTCTCGGCCCGAGGGTTACGCTGCTTCCTGTTACGAGCATCACCTACTTCTGGAATGGAGGACCATTCATCTTCTGATACTGATTTCAATTCACGCTTTAGGTCTGAGAACTGTTGCTGGATTTTTGGCCTGTAAAAATTATATACCTCAGTAAAATAATCAATAAATGACATTGTGTAGCTCTCATAGATAATCTTTAATTTAAAACTTGATTTTCCACACACAGTTCACAACAACAACAACAACTTGGTTGAAAAAAATAAAATATTTTTTTAAGCAAATCTGTGTTTTCTTCTCAATTAAGTATGTAACAACATAACAATAATTATAATATGTAAAAAAATGGCGCCATCTTCATTTTTCATTGTACTTATAAATTAAATGTTGAGAACATTTACATGATTATTTATTATGTAATCTTCATTCACCAGTGCACCTGTGACATGTAAGTGACATTTTGCAAGTTTAATTATTTTTCATTCCAAAAGTTAAAAGGCATTTAGAGCACTACCAAAAATATTATAACGAGAAATAACATACAGTGTAACTATAAGCAAGGTCATTGTAACTTCCATACCTCTCCTGACGATATCTTTCCAAGTCTTCTTTAAGTCGCTTCTCTCTGTACTCTTTCCTCTTCTCATCCATTCTCTTGTCAATGGATTCATAAATGGCATCTGCTTCAGCATCATCTTTGTCATAAGGATCCTGAGGAAAGAATGGTGAAGATAAAATTAGGGAAGGACAAAGAGACCACATTAGATAAAAACAGAAGCTCTAAGTAGGTTACAAGTCATTAATGTGTTGTTAGAACTATTTTGAAGGCTTTAATAACTTCCAAAATCAAAGTAAAAATAACCTTACATCATAGCTAAGTTGAGGTTTAAGCAAAGGACTACTAACACAAGCAGAACAAGTAATCAATTGTATTGTTAGTAATCAGTAAGTAATCGTAATTGTAAGTAATCAAGTCGTAAATAGGAAATCATTACAAAAGTTGGGTATGACGGAAATGGAATTGTAAACTGAATTCAACTATGACACAAAGTAATACAGTTAGTATTGCCTTGAAAACACCATTGTGAAATGTAATGCAAACAAACCTTAGAAAATAGAGAACCACTGTAGCCTGAGAATTCATCATAATTGGAGTCATTCAAGTCTTCATCGTCATCCTCTTCTTCAGTTTTCTTGCGTTTCGCAGCTGGTGGCGCATGACGATCATCCCTAGAAAACGAAATACGTAAGTTTAAGTACAATAGGAACAATTAATTTCACTCATTTAAAATGTCACGGTATGTTTGCACTAAGAAGTGTAAAATGGAGGGTGAAGATGTATTTGAATTTTAAGTATTTCAAAATAAGAAAAATTGAGCAGTACTTACGATACATCATTGGCATCCCTTGCAGGACCGATATCAGATCGTGTTGTGAATCCAGTGGCACTGTAAATGAAATTATACGATCATTAATATATTTTTCTATTTATAACTGTATAAATGTTGTTGAAAAATCAATTTCTTACCCTCGACCGACACCAGCTACATAACCTAGGGGAGCTGGGATCCCCAGGAAATGTTTTTTGTTTTTGTTTACAAACGCCTGCGGGGGTACAGACATGTTGGGTTATACACTAAGCTAGTCTTCTGAAAATGCGTAATTATTGATCAATGAGCAAAGCAAACTCCTTTTTTGTTGATTAATATCACTATATTTCGCTTTTTTCTATCAACAATACGCTTTTCTTTTTGACATATTTTAGTTGTTGACTTTGACTTTCCATTTTAAGTGTGACCAGTTTTGCAGTCAATTCTTTTTTTATAGAGTATTAATTGGCAACATTGCAATGCAATGCCCGACACACACATACTCAATAAATAACCGGACTTTTCCGAAGTTACCATCTCACCTCTACAAAATGAAAGTTCCCAAAAACTTTGTCTATGATTGTTGCCTAGCAACCTCAAGTTGTATTTGAATGTGATTTGAATGGAAGAAAATAATCGAAGGATACGGAAAAATAATTCTCTAAAACTTTTCCGCTGTTAAAAATAATAGCAAGCTTTATTAAGAAACCATAATAATTATGGCGCAGAGTTTAGTTGGAATGGCGCAAGACTTGGGGTCGAATGAGAACAGCATATCGACAAAAGAATTCTTGCAATTTGAAAAGAGTTGTGAAGCTTACAAAGATGATGATGAAGAAATCAAAATGATTTTTAACGAAATCAAGAAGCTGTCTGCTGCTAACAAGTCAGAGAAAGTGCTTAGTGAGGATATTGATGATGTAGATTTAATTCTCAAAAGGGCAGAAGATATTGCTCATGAGACTGAAAATTTGCTGAAAAGTAGCCCTATAGCGGCTGTTTTGAAAGATAGCAGCCCAAATAAATGTGAGTCTGGTGCTATTCCCCAAATAAAGGTTACTAAACCTAGTGAGAATGGAAAGGACATGTTTGAGCAGAAGGAAAACAGTAATACTAAGGTAATTTATGTTATTTATTAAATATATTCTACTGGACCTCGTTAATAATACCTAGTCATCAATTGAAGGGAATGGAATTCAAGGAAATGGATTGTGCATCCAGTTTACTGTATTTGTAGCATGTCAATTAAAATAATAAGTTTCAAACTTATTAAGCTAAGCCCAAGCCCAAATTTCAGCCACGCAGTCTCTGCTTTTTGATGCAGCTTTAATAAGTTCACCTTATGAAAAAAACAACAACAACAACATTTTAAAATATTTATTCTTAAAAATAATGCTGCTGCTGTACAGCCTTACATTTCTTACATTCAGCCTTTTTTTTCATTTAATCATTAAGTCTCAAATATAAATTAGACTATTCAACCTAAGTATCATTTGTACGGTCATGAGTATAGAAATGCTTTAAAAGTTAAATAAATAATTTATGCATACTCAGTATGCGAATAATGTTATCTATGCTAATTTGTTAACTTGGCTAGCTAAAACTCTTAAGCCGGCTAAATTCTCTCTCGCTACGGGCTCAATGTAGGAAGCCGGTAGTACGAAGCCATAGCGTCCAGTGTCACTGAGTTCAATAGTGAAGGTGTATTTGATGTGTTGAGATTTGGCCCAGTCATCGGAGCCCCCCGCTGCTGGGTAGAGGAGACCGCTTGATGATCCAACTTTGTATTCTGATCCTCCAGTCTGTCTGATTGCCTGTAAGGATAAGAAAGTTAGAATCTATTGTTTTTTTTTGGGTTGTTCCTTGTAGTTGCTAAGTGATTTTTTAATTTGTTCTTTCTATTTTGTATTCATATATTTTTTAAACATAATTTGTTGTGTATGGTGGATGCATTTACATTCTTAAACACCCAGACCAGGCAAAATTACTTGAAGAAGTTTTTTCTCATACAAATATTTGTTCCGTTTGGGAATTGATTCCAGTCAATCAAATCCATCACTCAACCACTGTACCGCATTTTTTTGAAGCTCAGTGATTCAATTCAATCGGAAGGAGCATAATATTTATCTGAAAACTTGGTCTTGACTTACCTGAGCCATCAGCATGCCTACAGTTTGAAGATCCTTGTGGTCTGGGGGTAATGCATTTTCATAACCCCATGGGTACAGCAAGTACTGCCCATAACTGTGATATGTCAGGTAGGCAGAGAATTTTGTTGCTGAATTCTGGAAGAAATCCTGTAAAAAAGTATATTTTGTTAAGCCGATTGTCTACTATAGGAATATTTAAAAAAAACGATACATTTTGGTGACAGTCGAAACGCGCCTTTAGACTTTAGTTGTATAAAATTGCATTTCCAATATGCATGTTTTAAAAACCTTGGGTGTGGTTGTCCTTGGGGAGTCAGTCATTTGCCCTAATTAGGTACATTGAATAGCTTGGCATATCTAGGGTAATTGTATGTTCTAGAATTTACTTTCGAGGGGCTTTGTAGTGTTATCGGGTAGAGCATGTATGGCAAGTTCGTTTATTTTTTTAACATTGTTTAAAGAACTTGTGGTTTCAAAAAAACCGAACGTTTTAATTTAGGTATAATTAGCGACTTGCCCCGGCACCCCAAGTAATACTGCTATTATGTATTAACGAGAGATTTTATGGACTAACGAGCTACCGTGACACCCTGAACGTAAAGGGCTATTGAAGGATACCGTGGATTTTACCCAGTACAAATCGGACGGTCCCTCCTGCCCTAACCTGGGAAAAAAACTACTTTTATAAAGCTGCGCTGAATAATGTATTATAGATACCACTTACAGAGATTGCTTTAGATTCTGGTTCTGAGAACGGTCCGCTGCCACGATAAATCTCGCTGCAAGGATAACTTGAAGACCCTTTACCACCCCAATGGTATCTAAAGGTCAAAAAACATGTTGGTTAGGCACTTAATATTAGCTGCTAATTCGTAAACAAATTCACTTTGGACGACATTAACGGTCAATAATCTTCGTCTTATATTCCTAAGGGCAAAAATTCCGATCCTCACAATGCCAAAAATGTTGACTGAGCTTCTAACACTGACGTGTATGGGTCACGTTCGACCTCTATCTTTTCTGACGGCAAGCGATGATGTGGTCGAAGGTTTTGTCCCAACTTAATGGAATTTAGAATTAGAACCTTCTTAATCGTTAATGAAATAAAATGTTAGCCTCCACTTTGAAACCGAACTGAAGAATCTTTAATGCGTCTCTTGCACGATGATTCCCGTGACAAAGCAAAATAGTTTCTTAAATTATATACACGATAGATTTTCTCATTATATTAAGTGGGCTACCGTGCACCGGTTCATAGTTGTCCTTGGCCTGCGTTCATAGCTAGCCTTGGCCTGGCACATTATCCGATCGATTCTGATCAATCATTCATTCAATCAACTCTGCTTATCGCATTACTCCACCACTGGACATAATGCCTTCCATATTGTACGAGTACTATAATACGTCAATACCCGGTACCTTCCTTCTTAATGTAGTCTGTCTTTAGACACCTTGTGAAATCGTCAGTATATCTAGCTGGAGCCGCCACATGCTACACTTGCCCTTCTTTGATCTTAACTCCACGCGTAAACCCGTTTTTACAGTGCTAAGCCACCGTAGAAATGAGTATTTTCGACGGAAGAATAGACCCAATGGCAATGTAGAAAGATTTCTGTAGTCTTATAAATGGCGTTGAAAATAAATGTTTCTATTATTCAGTCGTCTAAGTAGGTCGCATCTTACTCGGGCAAAAGAAATTGCAAAGAAAGTACTTTGTCTCCTCTTGGTAAAATAGAGATAGATATAGTCATGCTAAGCTCGTAGCTTACCCAAAGTTCCTGTTAAGATCCGCGCCGGTGCAAGTGCTGGGACCTAATCCGTACTTTCTGTTCTTCCTCCAAAGACGATCCGACCTGTGCGTGTACTCATAACCGTCTGGGTTTACTACGGGCAAGAAGTACCTGGAAACAAATGAAAAATGTTAGACAAAAGGAGTTAGGGGTCCCTCAAGAGTGCATTCCAGGACTCTTTCTACATCGTTGGTTTAATTGGTTCTTAAATTCTTACCAATCAATGTTCTTGATATCATCAGATTCGACATCAAAGTTTTCAGCGAATTGGTTGATGAAGTAAGTGACAACAGCCGGACTGATCCATTCACGGGCATGAATGCCACCGTCAATAAATACCGCTTTGTTGCTTGGTTTGCCATCAGAAATGCGTAAAACCTGAAGAAAAAGTGTGTTCGATTTATTTTTTATCAGCTACTAATAGTTAGGTTCTGGGGATTTCCAAATAGATAAATTCGAGACTCAATTTAAGTGATGATACGATAGAATACATAGGTAAGAAACTTCTGGGTTTGTCTTGACAAGCGCCTCGAGTGTTTAGCCACTTCTACATTCGAAGCGTCAATAGCTAACTAGAGTATCGCAAATTCGTTCCTCTGTGTGTACACACTGTAATAATGGAAAATACCACGAATTGGTGTGATTGATGTTTCGTCATGCAACAATAATGTGAAAAGTGGTGAATCTCATAAACAATCGATTGTAGTAAAAGTAGTTTGAATTTATAACTTAAAAGATGTTTTTATGTTTGTTTGTTAGTATATAACTTAAGAAACGGTTATTTTTTAACTAATTTACCTTAAGTTCGCGGCCTTCGTAAGATTTTCCTATAGTATTAACACTGACAATAGACGGATACGTTTTGGCCAAGTAGTCCATAAATCCGTGAATATCTTCCAGTCTATGATACTGCTTCCATGTCATGCGGTGACCTGAAATAAGAAATTTAAAACAAAATATAAACATTTAAAACACACCATTGCCCATAATTTGTGTTTAATTACACGGTTCTCTCAATTTGAGAGTTCTCTTGCTTCCGGATTAGTGACGAAAGGAACCTTTCGGCCTTTCAACTGTTAGCGAATTTAGAGAAAAATCTTAAAAAGGTTAATGAACACAATCCAGATCCAAAAGGTTAGAGACACGTCATGTGAGCTTATAAAAACAATTGTATTAAAACAAAGATGGTGAGTGCATAACAACAATCATTCGGTGCCTGACAACAACAACGAACCCCAATTTGCATTTGGCCAATACTCCATGGGAAGGTTGAGAGAATTGTACCCCATGTAGGCACTTATGAAACCTAGTCGTCGATGAGATTCCCTGTAACGCCAAAAATTGTAAGCTCTAGCTGGAACAAAATGACATCGACCCTTGGAATATTGTTAATCTATTTTCAAAAGCTTAAACGAAATTGCTGCAAAATGTATACAAACCTCGTCTGTCTTGCAGTTCCAATTCGCTCTCATCTAACGGTGGGTTTTCCTCGTTTATTCTTTGCTGCAGATCTTCAATCATGACATAGTATGAAATGTCCTTATCCTTTAATGTAGCTGTTACATTTTTAAGTGCTTTTGGTTTGACGAGGATATCGATTGCTGAATGATTGCCTCCCCATGACGCGATCACTAGAAAATAAATATTTTTTTATTGAGAGTTTATTTGGAAATCCTTTATTTTTATAGATCTTGTTGATAATAGCCAGCTTACGTTTTTCCGACGCCAGTTTGTTGATGACACGTTGAGCGTTAGATTTCGTTGTGGACACCTTCCAAACTTGGCATCCAGTGTAGTCTATCCTCTCTGCTTCGTCCGCTATCTTCGGTTTATTGTCATCAAGTGCCTCGGCGCTTTGTCCCCATCAACTGCCCCAGGCGCTTTGTCCCCATCAAGTGCCTCAGGCGCTTTGTCCCCATCAAGTGCCTCAGGCGCTTTGTCTCCATCAGCTGCCACTTCAGTAGCCACTGAGTCTGATTTAGATTCAGTTTCATTTTGAACTTGGTTATACGGTTGTTTAACTGAACTACGAGTAGGCCATTCTGAAACAAGTCATTACGTGAGTAGGTCACACATATCAGCGATAATTACGATTACGTCTGCATCTTTGCGTATAAGTGATTTACAATCGTGACTTATTATGTATCATCAATTTATCTTACGTTTGATTCAATCCTAACGAGTGTTAAAATTGCATTAATGTCGTTTTTTGTCCTCCATATACCTACACATTTCAGATGTAATTGTCAGTTTAGATGGACAGATTACGTACGCTTTGTTTTATTCACGGCCTTATTTTTTCATAGCGTCATAGTTTTGTTGAGCATTGTTTTTAAAACAATATGAAAAGTATTCAACTAAATAGTTCTATTCTGAATGTTTATGAATAAAATGAATGGATTAATGTAGTAGCTAACAAGGTCAATGTGAACTTTTATACTTTGCTTTCGAAAATCAATATTTTGTACTCATTAGAGGCATTCAACATAAAAAATACAAATAAATGATTCACAGAAAAAAATATTGAACAGTTTTCCTCCAACAACGAGAATGCATTAAGAATGCAAGTCATATAAAAAATACGATCGATTTTTATTAAAGTGTGTCCATATAAGTTAATGAGCGATTTCTACATTGATTTACTGCGGATACGAGTAGCGTTCACATTCACACATTATGTGTTAAGTTTTGAAGTGTCGGTAGCGACATAGAGCGAATTGATAATGTTATAGATTAGAATGCAAGCCTCGTATCTCCCGTGACATGTTTTAATGACTTTCTCTGGCCACTGCTTGTTTTCCATTCGCGTCTGGCCGGTCTTGGCCAATCTGCCGGTGTAACGGTTCTGCATGTTGAACTTGTAGCTCGTCCAAGGGTTTCCGCGACTTTAGATATTTGATTTTGATCACGCGTTTCGAAGGCAACGTTGCATACAGAATAGAGATGAACAGAACTTTGGAGAATAATAAACAAAGAATGTGTTTTATTTACACATTCGAGTCACTTGATTTATTTGTTTTTTGAACTTTGAAAATTTTAGAAAAAACACGGACTAAAAACTGGTAATGGTCCAAACACTATAGAAGATAGACAAATAGAATTTTGCGATTAATTAATTTAAAAATAAACAACAAAACAATATTTTGTTGAATCTTGCCCGCCGCGGTTCGAATTATTCTTTCCAAAGAAAATCTTAACAAAACAATGTTCTTCAGCCTAAAGGCAAATGCATACCAAATCTATCTAATCAATTAAATCACTCGCCAATGCTAATTAATGCAATTATGTAACGCACCGTTAATTATTTTACAGGAAGTGACATATTTTATGGCAAACTTAATTTTATAAAATAATTTAAAAAAAAACCTCATAAATTGAAATCTCTTTAAAATAAATAAACAATTTCATACCTTGTCCTGGCTGTAGTTTGTTAATGAACGGCGTACATAAAACCGAGGAAGTGACGAACAGGAACACGACTATCTTCATCAAGGACCCCATGGCTACTGGCGGTGCGGGCGCTCTGCCGCAGGTGATCACACTGATGCGCTTGCGCACGTCGATTGCCTCTTTTAAGCTCCGATAAACAAGCTGTCGGTATTGATAGCACGGGATACAAAATTAACTTAATGAGATTTAATAACATCTGTGAGACCTAGTTCTTGTATAGATGTCCGGTTGTAGTCATTTGTTTATAAGTTTTTACACAGTTGATGAGTTATTTTTGTGACTTCCTTATATGTTTACTGCTAGATTTATTTATAGTCCGAAAGTTGCTCAAATTAGGAATTATTATTGCCAATTTTAATAGATTTATGTAAAACAAAAATGTTGATGTTGTTTAATATCTAAATTCTGCACCTTATCAAATATTTTACATTCGAAACTCTTGATTTCAGGTTCGACTTAGTATACATAAATCAATAATTTTACAACTTAATTAGTTTGTCACTGTATCGACCCATAAAATGCTAAACCTAAAGGGCTCTCCTTTTACGATCAAAAGCTTTTAAATTTATTTTTAACTAAGCATACTAAAATAATGAATAAGCCGATTAGGTTCGGATCAGTGCTTGCAAAAAGCGTCACATCGGCTATAGGTACAGTATTCGTTTGGAACCCGATTGACAACTTTTCTCATGCCATGCGCGGGCGCCATGCCCGGTCGTTGCCACCAAGTTGCAGTTATTTAACTCTGATGACAAACTTTGTTTACTGTAAACACGTTTTTAACGATTTATTTATCTAAGTAATGTTTTTTCACGGTTTATGACCGTTTCGGTGCTTGGATTATCTTGATGGGCCTAGCACTTAGACTTGAGTACCTGTTAGCTCTACAAACAAAACTGTATCACATATGGTATTAAATACATAGTAAGAATACTCGAATAAGTTATTAATCTTTTCAAAGAGGGGTGTTAAATTTGCTAGAGGCATCCTATATATTAACTTGACATAGGTATCAAGTTTATCAGAGCGACTTAAAGAAAGCTGAGAAATTATGTACTTGTATTTGTAATAATCTTAAAATGTGTTTGTAGGCTAACCAGTATGCTAAACAAAATGCTAAGGAAATCACTGAAACACGTCGTAAGCCAAAGTTAAGGCCTTTCTCCGCCGGTGTCATCGATTCAAAGAAACGAGAGACACATAAGATTGTGAAGTCAGTGACTAATACACCTAAAAAAACAATTAATTGTAAACACGAAAACTTGATAGAAGAGTTAAAAGACACAACGGAAAGGGCAAAGGGATTGGAATTAACAAATGTTAAGTTAAACGAGGACAATAAAGCTCTAAGAAAGAAATTAAATGAAGTCACTGAAGAGAAACATGTTCTCGATTTAAAATTAGCCGAATGCGAAAAGTTTGTAGGTAGGCTAAGTAAAGAATATGAACATAAGAGTACAGAATTAAAGTCTGTTACGGATAATGAGAATAGAATTCTTGCTGAGCTACAAAAGGAACGGAATGACAGGAAGAATTTGACCATACAACATGAGAAGGATTTAGTTATTATACATGATTTACAAAGACAAGTCAAAGAAATGGAGATGATATTGAAAAGGAAGCATCCTGATTCTGTATCTGCTTTGATAGGTGAGTAATTTATCTAAACCTTATGAGGTAGGAACTAGCTTTCAATTTTATTTAAAATGTTTGATAATTAATCAAAACCTTAATACTTTGCAGTCGCATCAAAATCTTCAACAGTGGAAGACAATAAGAAAAAGTTATTAGAAGAACGCATTGCGAGACTGGAACAAGAGCTGAAAGACAAAGAAGACCACTTCCAAGGAATATTGTTGACGTTACAAGAAAAGTTTGGCGACATGAAACAGAAGTACGAAAGTCACATAATAGACGTAGAGAGGCAGTTGATGGATGATCGGAAGGTGAACACTGAGTTGAAACACAAGTTGAATGGAGGACATAGGACTGATGTGGCCACTCAAACAATACCTAAGAACAAACACACAGTATCAACACAAACTTTCATAAAGCCAGACAGAGCATCATCGGCTGTAAGTCGATTGTCACAAAACTCAGCCTTAATTTTGAACAGGTTGAAGGAAGACAGTTACCTAGTAGCTACCATAAAAGGTTTGCAGTCAGAGCTAACTGTCAAACAACGAACTATTGCCAAGATCAACAGAGAAACAGAGGAGTTAAGGAAAAACTTGCGCAGTCTACAAAAGGAAAAAGAAGGTGCGTAAACAAAGAATTAATTCCAACATTAGTGATTTCGTGTAGGCTTAAGATTTCTTTTAGTTGTTGACAAACAAAGGACATAAGATTCCATTTCACTTTTACAATTCGTGGAACCTCTGGTTTAATTTACATACAATAAATTACTGACTCTTTAACGGTGTTGCTTGCGCGTGCTTTTCTCGTGACAACACTGGCATATAAAGCATTAGCAGTAGGTATCGAAATTTGTGAAACGGTACATCTGCCTCTGTGAAATAACAGTTTGACTCAGAATGTTTGGTAGCAATGGAGTAGCATAATATTTACTTACGGCATACTTTGATTTTTTTGTTAGATAAGTGACTTTTAAAACTACGTGACAAAATCTAAATTGTCTATCATTTAGTAGTAATGCTATGTATAAGTTATACAATCATCTGCATCACCAATTTGTTAGGGTTCGTCACAACATATATTTTCCTATCGTAAAAATATTATAACTAAAAGTTGTCTCATTCGGCGTTCCTGTTACTGACTAATATATATGTTCTAGTGTTACTAAACTTGAATCCACATAAGAAGACAACCAACAGATCAAAGTCGACAGAGAATATATTGGCAAGGATGAACACGGAAATGGAAGCCGAACTAGCGGAAATAAGGAAACAAAAGGAAGTGTTAATGCAAGAACGGAACACGTTACTCGACTCGCTCAAGCGTACGAACGAGGAATTCATATTGCTGAAGAAAAAGAGGATTCAAGATGTAAGTAGCAGTTGGTCTATTAATCAAATATTTTATTATTTATTGTTTTTTTCAAATCAGTTAGTAGTGACTTGACGAAAAGACAGAAAAACAGAAAAGTTGGATTTTATGGTTTACTGTCATCCATAGACAGTCGATTAGTTTTAATTTCATCGTCATCAGCCTATAAATGTTCCCATTCTTGAGTCACAGGCCTCCTCTCTGTGAGAGGGAGTGGGCCTATTCTAAGTTGGACATAATCCAACACGCGGGCCCAGTGCGAGTTACTCGTAGAAGTCACATGTTTTTGAAATTTTGCTCTAGTCTAGGACATGCCGTTTCTAGATTTATGTTTTTTCTAACTTCAACGTTTAGAGAGCAGAAGAGATGAAATAAATTACACAAAGGTATGCGCCTGGGTGGGTTCGAATACGACTCGTAAGTCGGGGTTGATACCACTAGGCTTCCAATACTTGTTGCGGGACATACGTATACCGCGACTCCGGTACACAAAGGGCTAACGAAGGACACCGTGGATTTTATTCAGTCAAGTCTGACAGTCCCTCCTGCCCTGCCTGAGGCGGGAAGACTCATTTGATGATTTTACCAAGTAAAAAAAAGGCTTCCAATGCTTTTCATACCACTGAAAAATCAGATTTTTTAAAAAGAAAACTTATTATTTAAGCGTCACTGGCAGCGTTAATACTGCCAATAGAATTCAGCGCTTATGTAATAATCACAATTACAATTCCTTCGTTTAGCAAATGAAATTGAGTTTTGTAACACCTCCACCACTGGTCTGTAAAATTCGTATGAAACATTTCTTTTTGCTCTGTGAAACATTTTGAGCACTTTAATCAATGTACCTACAGTTATACACGTACTTTGCGAGCAATTGCTTGGTCAGCCGGTAAATTAAGTGCAATAGTCGATGCTTGTAGATTGTTGTCTGGGCTTAAACAGTTTTCGTCATGGCCGAAGAGCTACGCGTAATTTTAGGGAAATGTTTCAGGCATACTGAAAACTTGTCCAATCGTTCTGCGCTTAGACAGAAATGTAGGCCTTTTTTACGTGGTAAAATCATCGATTGATCCCCCCATGTATATTTTGTGTTATTGTGTCACTAAATTAGTAGGTATCCATTTCACATCAACTCCTACTGAAAGTTTATTTATAGAAAAATACAATAAAAGGTTAATCGTTATGAAATCCGGATGTTATGTACGGTTATTTACACTGTATAATAAATGATTTCAACAATATAATGCCATATTAACATATTGAGAACGTGTTACTATGAAAAATATAATTTTCACCGCATTCTTTATGCTCGGTTGGTTAGTGCGTAATAGAAGTGAATGATATTGTAATGTCACATAAATAAAAGATTATTTATGCCTATGAATACATAGGCATAAATAATATACATCATGTCAGCATCAATATAATTATTACAAATCTATATAACCCGTCAGTAGATAGTACCAAAGATAGAACGCATAAAAAAAACTCGGGAGTGGGGGCTCGTGATGTAAGAAGTATTTAGAAAATATGTATACTTAAGTGTCGTATTGTGAATTTTAAGCCACTAGTACATAAGCCGTTTCTTCAATTTTAGGTTGGCAAGAAAAATTATTGGTAAATAATCTAACTGAGGGACTAATTAGATTTTTCCAGTCTTATTCTCCGTTAAAAGTTTAGAAAAGATATGCATCCCTGATCGGGATGCAAATATCTTTCCCTTATTATGACGGAGCCCTAAGATTTTCTGTTGGATTCCTATGATACAAAATCACGAAACCGTGGTGAGTCAGAAAGGAACCTCATCCTAATTATGGTCTGACTTTAGCATGACCAGTCTGTTTATCAAGACGGGCTCCGTCTAATAAAGTTGTCCGGTTTTAAATTAGGCGTTCAATTACCTTGTTGAAGCTAAAAAATGTTCGGTGGGTCGCTCGTTTCTTTTTTCACACTTCGAGTACCGTGCCCATTAGGCATAATTTTAGAATTTGAGCCTCTGTTTTTAAAACGGGTCAGTTTCAGTTACCCATCTAGCGGTACTCGACTTACTCTAAGTCTGCTGACCTGAACTTATAGAACTAAATCTATCTAAATACTATGTAGATAACTAAAATTTGTTTGGCAATAAGTTTGTTTTATGGGTAAGTAATGTCCGGAAACTAATGATTTTTGGCTACATTATTTCTAACTGCTATAGGCCCTAAATCATATTTATACCATGCATATTAGTAGAGGTATCACAATTTTTGTCCGCCAAGTCTGTAAAAGTGAGTTAGTTTAGTCTTTTCTTTGGTAATAATAGTAATTTAAAATATAGTCTAACTTACTTCAATTGATGCCACTTCAGCTCCACACTCTCCAACTGGCCCATGAGAAGGAGCTCATGCAGATGAACATGCAAGTGTATCCGCTGCAGGAGGAGATCAAACTTCTCAACAGAACCGTGGAGATTCTTCAGGATCGCGTGCGGACTGCCGAAGACAAAGTGATGAGGTACCAGGCTGGCATGAAAGATGATGTGCTTGCGGGCGGTGACAATAAATCTACTAATGCTAAAAATAAAAGGGACCGTTAGTTTTAGGGACTATAAGATATAGAACAGAGAAATAGCGGTGCAAGGATCTTTTGGCGTTTGAATGACGTTGACAGGTAGGGCCTGTCGGTAAACATTTTTGTCAAATTGTCTTTGAAAATTTCATTTAAAAAAAATGGCGTCGTTAGCTCCGACTTTTGCAACGCGCCAAAAGAATCATGCTTTGTTATGAATAGGAGTTAACGAGCGTTTACCATAATTGGTTTTGGTTGAATTGTAATTAGAGAGAAAACTGAGTCATTTTAATACACGATTTATTATCGTGGTTAGTTTAGTAAATACATTTTTTTTGATTAATGAAATAATTATGCTTAGAAATATTCTTTAGATAAATTTGAACTAGCACAAAAAGTCATCTGTCACAAATTAAGAAAATATACACTTATATTTAACTTATTTTGGCTTAGGTTATACTTGGAAAAGTGTTAATTATTCCAAAATGAAAGAGTGAGAAAACATTGCAAAAATAACCTAACGTTATTTTTCATTTCTAATCGGCGTGCAAGATCGGTCGATCGCCTAAATCTTTGGCCGTTTGCATTGGAATTGGTCACGCAATCGACGCAGGCGCAACGATTACCTGATGACAATTTATGAAGACATTAAGTGTTAAATATTAACGCGGTAAAGTCGATGGCCGGAACGAAGTTTTGAACGCAGGAAATAATAAAAAAAAAGTTATTGGAAATGATATTGGTAAAGAGAATGTTTTTTTTATTGCTATTTTTATCTTGACACGCGGGAGCTTACCAAGCCAAGTTCAAGCCAAGAGGACTGCCGAGCATTATATTTTACTTACTTATACAAACATGCTATAATGCTTTTTGAAAAGAGAAATGGCTCGACAGAAGAAAATATAACTATTTGATGATGGTTTGGAACTGCTAAATGTATTCGATTTTTGGATAGAAAAAAGAGAGAGTTTTATTTTTACATAAGATTTAAAGTAAAAATTACTTAGTCATTATAATGTATACTAGTATTAGATGTAACATATATTAGGACTCATGTACACTATGCCGCCGAATGCGAATAGCGAATGGCGGCGCGGCGCGGCGGCGGCATCGTGTACATGAGCCCTTAATGTTAGATTTAGAGAAAAGGTAGACAATCTGATGTGCCTTGTCTGTGACTTGCCTGCAAAGGTAAGATAAGGATAATAATATGAATTAAAAATTCGTAAATTATCGCGGATACCAAATGTATTGTAGTTATGTACCTTTGAATTGTCAATTACAAGTAAAGACAATTTTACGAGTTTTATCGCTATTAAACTTTTTTTTTCTGCTAAAGAAGCCTTTTCAGGTGCCTTACCCTTGTCTCGTAATTTTCTTAGACAATACCGCCCTAAATAAACAGAAAATAGAAAAGACCACTTAAGACTATAAATTGTAAATGTTCCAATAAATCGTAGAAAAAAATATATTTACCTTGTTTGGCCAACCTATAGTAAGTACTGTATTCAGGTCTTGAAATAATCAGACGATGTGGAACGACACTTTTATTCGACATAACAGTCCTTTTACCGCCATATTGCATTTCACTTTTAAAACTGTCACTGTTTGAAAAATACATTTTTATGAAAAAATACTTAATCATTAGTCAGAAATATGCTAAAATACAAATCTAAAATTAAGGCAAATCTATGCAAATTTCATTAAAAAAAATATGACGAGAAATCTTTCAGAAAAATCTTGATTACTGTATTATTAAAAGAATGATGATTTGTTCCAAACAATGTCAAGGTTTTCATTATACGTAGTTATTAAACTGGGACCATGTTATTAGTCATAAGGAATTTAGCTTGTACTGCCTAGAGAAGTGCCTACTTAAGATTATTGTGATTGTCGGTTGTTCTAGCTGAGTTAGATAACGCACAATAGCATTATTTTATTATATACAGACACCGGCACATCTCACTGCCTTCATCTGTCAAATTTATTTACGCGGGAAATTAATAAACCATCTCGGTTGCCATCTTCGATTTGAGTTTTGCCTGTAACCAATCAACGACCGAATTTGCATATTCGAGTATTAAATATGTCCAATCAGAAGCAGCCGTCAAAAACAAATGAACGGGATTTGGATAGAGATTGAATATTTATTTCAAGCGTTATTCTTTTTTCAACGTGTTACAAAAGAAAAAGGACGATTAGAAAATTTGACATATTGGTGTAAGTTGATGTGCTGGTGTCATTACCAACTAAGTAAAGGTATACTCGAAACTGAAAGGTTCCTAAGAGTAACAAAAAAAAAATTCTAGTCATATTTTCGTGAGTGTTTATAAAGCTTTTAACCCACCGAAACAGCGAGTCATACTGTGGTGTCTTTGTAATTAAATTGAAAAATTAATAAATAAGTATATTTGTGTAAAACTGTGTTTTATTTCAGTAGGTGCATAAACCGGTTTTTATTCTACTTTCTTGGACATAAGCGTCAAAGATGAGTAATTATTGCCAGTTTATTTAATTAGTGTTGCAAGTATTAAGCGAAGTATAGTATAATAATTAACTGAAGCATGTTCACATTTCACTAGTTTACATCTGAGCGAGATTTCTCCTGGGACATAATTAAATTAGCAAGTAGACACAGCTAAGCAGCCGTCCTAGCCAAGTAACAAACGAAAAACGCAAACGCTCAATATGCTCTAATAAATTATATTCAACTTTATACCTACTCTGGGGTAAAAAGTTGAAAATATATCGAATATTACATGGTGTTTTCGTTCGTTCCGGTCGCTAACACTCAGGCCCTAGAGTTGAAAATCAATTAGACTGCTGAGCGATAGTGAACGGAACGAACGAAAACGCTATGTAATTTTTAATAGATTTTCAACTTTACCCTGCACAGTATAAAGTAAAAAATCTATTGGAGACTAAGAACTTTCGGCAAGATTATTTTTCTGAGAGGAGTTATACCAAATCGAAGAAAAGATTTGAATCAGGAAGAGGAAGCTCAAGAGGCGTATGTCCAGACGTGAACGAACACACGATGATGATGAACTTGGTCCTATTCTTGTTAGAACAGAGATAGAATCGATTGCGAGCAGGATTTGAACCTGCGACGCTGACTCAGTAAGGTTAAGCCATTATCACGATAACCGTAATTAATTTAACTTCGGCTTTCGGTAAAGCTTCGTCACATACCTATTTTAATTTGTGTGTGATAGAGACGTTAATACTCTTCGAAAGAAAAACTAGCCAGTTATCTATATCCAAAGGTCGATGTGCAATTCTTATGACGATAGAATTGCATATGCATTTGGTATTACCTGTCTGAACCTAGAAAGTAGACACGAGCCTTGTTTTTTTCTGTTTTTATTTTTAGAAAATATTATATAAGCCTTGACTTAGATATTCTTTAAAACTAGTTTATGAAATGAAGAGAAAGCCCGCATTTGCCTATCCACTTAACAACTTTTCCTCCATTTATCTAAAAGCCTTGCATTTTAATTCGCAACTTTTTACCTACCTGACAGATAAAGTATTAGTACCTACCTACAAATGTGGGTAGTTGTAAAAAGTGAGAGTACAACATGTTTAGTAGCTATTGTGGTGGTATAAAACACAAAACTGTAGGTAAAAAAAAACTAGGTACCTAGATTGTTTTTTTTCTGTCAGAATATGATCATGTTTTTCGAAGAATGTGGTTGCCTATCCACCTTTGCCAGTATTTTGTTGTAATAGTGTAATTCTCTTCATTTTTTTTTAAATTTTCTAACACTGTGTTAGCAATGTTGTAAAACAGGTTACAATTTTGGTGTACCCTAAAATATACAGGGTGCAATTTAAGTCATAGGCAATATTTTAATCTAAGGCTCTACTGGCGATACTGATACTACGCGATACGTAGATTTAAATGATCTACAGAGACGACTATTTAAATACAAAAGGTGTCAAAAATAATCTCATAAAATATTATTTTTGCCTTTTTTTCCTAACAGTTTGGCTTGGTGTTTTTTTTCTTTTGCCATACAAATAATACGCCAAAGATGATGCAAGTTATATATGTTTATTAACATTACTATATACAATCATTGTAATTTGAAAATAGAAACATTTCATTTTGAAACTCACATAAATTTATTAAAAACGTGACAATTATTAAAACATTAGGCTTGGTGTTACACATTATTGCTACCAACAGGCTCGACATCATTTCATACTCGGCATATAAATAAAATAAATGCCACCAAACATTTAATCCTCGCAACACAAGTCATTGCATTACTCCATATTGGGTCTCTAATAAGTATCACAATAAATTCACTTATTATAAATAAATTATAAAATCGTCAACTGTCTAGTCTTAATATTTCAGTGTAAAAACAATGTCAAAAACGATTCACTATTAAATCTGATCACGTGGTCCATTGTGCATACAAACGCAAACTATGCTTTTACCAAATGTTTCCTTAGTCTCATATCACGATAGACACAATCATCACCAATTAATTGTCAATGGAAATGACACATTAGTCTATTTATTATGTCTTCTAATGAAAGTACATCGATTTTTAAAGAATACACTTTATATGCTAATAAATAAGCATCTCACATGTTTTGAAATGAGTGATTATACACCGAACCAGCGTTTCTTCTCATATTGAACATCAATGATCACTCACAATAATTCATCGATAACAATTTCGAGTCAACGAAATGGCCGTAGGGCTAAATAGATACGAGAGCGTTTCACAAGTCACTAGTTGATATTAAAGTAGCGTGTTCTGTATGTGAAGCGCGCGCTCCTGCGCTAGTCGGCGTCACCGTTGGCGACGGTGAGCGGCTCCTCGTCCTCGTTGTAGTCCAGCGACAGCACGGACGCGCGCCTCCTCTTGCCCACCGGCGGCTCGCTGCAGTCGCTGCCCGAGTATGTGCGTTTCTCGGCGGGCGAGGGCGGCCGGTTGCCGTTCACAGTCGCGTGCGTGGCGCGGAGCTCCTGTTGCAAGAACAGCACCGTGCTCTGCATGCCCTCCACATCTTCGTCCAGCTCTTGCAGGAACTCGTCGAGTTCTGGAATTTACAGTTACCGTGTTAACTTTATCGAAAATTATACAACTACAAACATTAAGGGATTTGGAATTGTACACACCTGATTGTGACTTTTTAACTTCTTCACTAAAACTCTTTTGCAGTGCTAGATCGCCTTCTAACTTAGCTATCCGACCACTCGAAGTCATTCGTCCAAGGTCTTCATTCTCTTGATGCAACAGCCTACACTTCGCCATAAGTTTCTTGCCAGTGTTTGAGTCTGGCGTGAACTTCCACGCCGATAACTCATTCTGAGTTTCTTCTAATCTCGCTTTTGTTGACGTTAATTCTTGTTTTAGCCTTAAAATTAGTACATTAACAGCTGGGTCTAACAGTGTCGGCCGCCCGTTGAGACTGGCGTGGGAAGACTTTAATTCCGTGATTTGACTCTGAAATAGAAAACAATTTTTGTTATGAATATTGATCTTACAGGAAATCTTATTGCATTCTAATGAGATTGCTGTAAGGGGCACTTCTACATTATAATAATGAGAGAGAGTACTCACTACATAATCTTGTATTTCCTGCTCCTTGGCTGCAAGCCTTCTAACTAACACCTTCTCTCTATGTTGTGACTCAGCATACTGCTGTTTTATCCTATCTTCTACCTCTTTCGCCTTTTCCAGGCTTCCTGCACACATCAATTAAATAAATTAATAACTAGTCTGTGACTAATACATAGTGTTGGGATTTAACATTGTATTGTCTTTTGCCTGCAAACATACAGTATTGTTTTGACATCACTATAATGTCAGTAACTTATAATAAGCTATCATAAACCTACTTTAAATGCATAACATTTTGTCTACCATGAGATATTTTTACTCTACTACTGATAAGATAAAAGGTTATCTCTAGTGACAGTATTGTGAACAGAATGTTATGCATTAAGCAGGGTGTTTTTAAAATTATTACATTATAATCGACAACACCTTAACTAAATTATACAAACACTATTAAAAATCTTGTTTTAGTAACAATTTAAAACAGTAAATCTGTGTATGACCTGTCCTGTTAGTAAAAGGACAAAATGTGTATTGAATAGCAGGAGAATGGCATGTTTCTGGATCTTCATATAATATTTTCATCTCTCTATCTGTAGACCTAGAAGTATTTGCAAAGACTGGATTACAGGGTTGCAGTTTATAAAGTTTTTTAACTCTTTAGTAAGAGTTAAAAAACTTTATCATCACAGTTGTGAAAATTATTTTGTTTTGGTTTCTATGCTATAGTTATCTGCTGGGAAATGTCATGTCTGCTGCAGTAGTGATAGTTTGATGATCTCAACAATTAACATGAGATTTTCTAAGAAATTTCTGCTGATCACTAACAGCAACATCAATCTACAACAGATCACCTTATTCCTTCAGTTACCCTCTGTGTCTCAGAACAGCAATACCATTTTAAGACAGCTCCCACAGGTTTTGTAACACGCCAGAACTAAATATTGACTAACACAGTATATTTTAAAATCTAAAACTGGGTTGTGGAGGTCTGACAGGTAGTCGCTCCATGTAAAATACTGATATTCAGCTGCATCCAATTTGACTGGAAGTCGACCCTAACACAGCTGGGAAAAGGCTCAGCAGATGATGATGAGTATATTTTATATTATACCTATATTTTCCCAGTTTTCTCTTTTGAGGGTAAGTTTAAATCCTATTGTATGACTTTTATCAATTTTAATGACATGTTTGGTATTGAAGCCCACAAAATACTTACTACACAACAATTATCATAATAGTTCTGATACTTGCTGATGAATTAACTTTCGTTTCATTTGAAACAGTATCAACATTTATAAAAAACTATAGTGGCCCATCCCATTCTTCACTATGTTTTACAAAAAATATGATAAATGAAGAACTGCTTGACCGATTTTGTGCAAACTTCACATAAATCATCTACTAAATAGACTGAACAAAGCCTAAACATTTAGTTTGGATAGGTCAGCCCGTCCTTGAGCTATAAAGTTACACCGAAAAGTGGCATTGATTTTTATAATGTTATATTATTTAGTAAAGTTTCCATTACTTGTCACAATCTTTCAAATTGAACAGATATCCACTAAAATGAGTATTATTATTTCAAATCCCATTTGTTTTTAAATAGATATGGAATTATTTACTTTACATAATTAGGATATACACATGTTTTTTAACTTAGCATAGTAATAACAATCCCTTTTTAGATGGATCAATTTCAAAATAAAAAAAAATTGTTTATGAATTGTTATGCAGTCACTATTTATAAATTATAATTTTGTCAGTTTTCATTAATATTATGCAACAACTAAATAATTGCCTAATTATAACTCCATTTCCAGATGTTCAATGATACAAAAACATTTAGGCATTAATAAAGTGACACCTAATAAAAACAGACTGTTTGATTTACATTCTAAACTTCCTAAAATAACCTTTCGTTAATACAATAATATGAAAATATTTTCTTTAATTTTAATAATATTATGCATAAGTCTTAAACATATAGAAATAAAAAGTAAATAGAGATAGAAACTGTGTTAGTAATAATTACTGATAAGCTGTGAACATGGTTCAAGTAAGTATTTATTTATGAGCTACATGCAATGACTCAAGCCAAGTAGCAATGGAGAGAATAGAAGATGGAAAGCTGGCAAGAGAAATTATATACCAAGTAAAATATGACCATGACAACATTATGAAGGCAAAGGCAGCCTATAGGCAATACTTTCAAGTTTATTATAATAATTATTTACTTTAAACTTGTATTATTCTGCCTTTTTAGCTTTGCCAAACTACCTATGGAAATTTACATTTGATAAATCTTCAGCTATCAAACCCATTATCAAAGACAGCAAAAGAATTATCAAATAGTATATCAATTGACTGATAGCAGAAACATAAACAGTTTGGGTTAAAAATATAAACAAGTTTTATAAATAACAATTAACAATAATTGAAGACAGAAGATAATAAAGCATGTACAAAACAAAATCTTAACTATACAGCAAAAGAAGTGATGAAAACATAATTACTTTTTCACTTGAGCAAAGACCGGACAACTCAGCAACATAGTAAGTTGCCGAGGGTAGCGGAACACCACTGAACAAGGACACAGCTCCAGGGACATCTGGAGACATCACACGGCCTTGCGCCGATATATGCACTTCCACTAAACACTCCACTGGCACCTCTCTTACACAGCAAAACACCATTTCTTCGTCTTCACCTTTTATAATTTAAAACACCTAAATACACCCCGTACCACAATCTGTTTTATAGCTAAACAATTTTCAGTATCACAGTAACATTTTAATATGTCATAACAGTATCACTAGTTAATTTTAGTTAAAGTATTGTCGATATAGAGATAACATAAGAACTCGCGGGTCGTGCGCCGTAACGTCGCCGACCTGGCGCTACAAGCCGTGGTAACTTTCTTAAATACCTTCCAACTGTTTGTTCAAAGTTTCGAGATGGTCAATGTACAAGTCCTGGGTTCTCCACGCGGCGCGGAGCGACTCAGCCGCGGCGGTTTCGAGCTGGTGCGGGGTCAATAACACGCGGGCTAAGCTCGACCCTCCGCCACCTGCTCCGCCTTCACACGAAGCCTCGCCATGCCGCTCTGTCTCCTCGGACATTTCACTCTTACTACTACGTTAGGAGTCTCTTTTCAACTGCAAGCAAATAATCACAGTTAAATCCTACAAAGAGATTCATTTGCATTTCTCCGCCGTTATCAGAAACCTGTAGTAACGTTAACTGTGGTTATCAAGAGACTTGGCTACTTACAGGTGATTAGTGTACTGATAAAGACCTAATTTAATTAGAAATCACTAATATTTACAATTTATAACACACACTAAAAACTATCTCTAATATTTTACGAGGTCATCAAACGAAACACGACAAGACAGACGCCATTTTATCACATACCATCACAGTATGACCAATGCAAAATATATAATTTCGAATAAATAAAAACAGTAACCGGATTTTGTGTTAAAAAAATGTGCGTAATCTACTAAAACTTGTTTTTTTTTGTCTCGGTTTTATAATCTAATCTTATTCATAAAAAATATCATGAACTTATTATCTTTTTCTACTCTGGCAGTTGTATTTTACTTGGCAACATTAACACAACTAGTGGTGATCCACATGTAAACAAGATTTACGGTTATTGTTAACCGATTTTTTCTATTTCTATTTTTATAGAGAGTATATACTGCTTAACTTAACAAACACAAAAAGAAAGTATTTTTTTGAATACTACGAAACAGAACTGCCCGCAAGTAATCAATAAAATTTACACAGACCATAATGCAAAGTACATTTTTTTTAATTGCCAGCTGTCTTAATGCGGCATTAATTTAAGTTGCAGGTCAAGCAACTTGGTGGCGCGGGTGGCGCCTATTTATGATTTTCCGGAAATTAAATAAACATGCTATAAAAATCATAGTCCATGGGTAATACAATGTTAATCAAAAGGTAGGTATTTATTTAAACACTTGCTTCATTATTTGTACACATTCGTCTAAAAATATTAAAAAAAGCGATCGCCTCTACAATCTCTTACAAAACTTTTTTTTGTTTTGTAAAAGTAATCAAATTATAAAGTTTATATTTGCTGAACATTATCAGCATTGAAGTTATTTCAAAATAATATTACCGGTACTGCAGTGTTAGACTTATGTTAGAATGATAATTGTATAATTGGATTAATTCATAGCTAAGCCTAAAATTATTTTCTAACTGATCAACCTTTATGTACCTATATGGTATAGATACCTGTATACTATCCTATGTCACAACCGAAAGAACAAGCTGGATTTTTATTCAGTTAGAGTCTAACAGTCTTCCGCTGCACCCAACCATGGAGGACTCATTTGATGATTTTACCCCCCAAAAAAACCTGGAATGGAATGCTTAAGACTGTTTATTATTCTTATTAACAGCGGGGCACTTGATTTTGTTATTTAATAAAAATATGCGTCTTCCTTAGTAATAATGGCGAAATACGAATACTTAATTCCAAGTTTGATGATCCTAAGACAGAATCAGTAAAAATAATATCTAGTCGTGTCGGCAGTTTGTTGCACCAATCGATAACATAAATGAAACAACAGCACCTTAATTTTTAATTTAATATTTTTTTTATTACTTATATAATTAATTTAACAATAACATCTAATTAATGTTTAACATTAATTTTGATTACACTATTAAGAATCATAGAACAGATCATTTTATATCACAATAATTATGTACAATGGAATGTTTTTATTTGTGGGGGGAGTGAGATTGCGAAATGTCAATATGGTCTCCACACTTCTTGGTTGCCCGTGCCGTAGAGGCCGTGTTTCACTTCATCGTTGGCTTCGCAGTTCTGGACCATGCCACTGGCTTCCCCGGCCCCTTGTAACTCCGTGGTTATAGAGATACCTCCGTCTATATCGCTAATTTTAATTTCGCTCGGGAAACATTGTTCTAGGTTGTGTTTGTCGCCCGAGCTGTGCAGATGGACGTGTATTTGGTTTTGATTGACTGTTGAGTAGAGGTTCGGCAGTATCATCTGAGGGTTGGGGTTGATGTATGGCGCGTGTGATTGTAGACACGTAGGATTGTTGTTAATATTGTTGTACTGATAATTGTTGTAGTTGTAGGTGTTGCTGGGCCATGAGTTGTAGTAGTTGGGGTCGTATCGCTGCGTCGGCATGGCGGGGGGAGAGTTGAGCTCGGTGAGTGCTGAGCCGGTGCCGCTGGGGCTGCCCTTCACGTAGCCGGGCGTGCTCGGTTGGAAGCCGCTGTAGTCAGAGTGGCCCAGAGGGATTTCAGGTAGCACTGTGGAAGAAAGAAAGGTTTACATTATTTTAAAATCTGAAATATTGAGTGTATTGTACAAAGAGAAAAAATTGTACAGGGTGACGAGGATAAACTTTGCCGGTCATATTATGACACCAAATCTTATGGACAGCTTTTCCGTGAGAGTAAGGAACACCACACCACACACACAAATAACCTCCTATGGTCCGTTACAACACAGACACGGCTTGTGCCACACGGAAGCAAAATGTCAGGAATGCGGTTGCAAAAATGTTTCCCGTTTACATGTAAAATATCCTACAAATCCTACAATCTCCGTCAGGTACGTTTTTACAGGAAAAATAATACAAAAATATGGACAATTATATTTTGCGCTCTGGTTTAGATCAAATAACGAGGTATGAGGGCTCTATTTCATATAATAATAATTGTACATCATAAGGATTATAGGTATGTGGTTGTTCGGTCCCTATCATGTGGTCAACCGCTCCATTACGGCTGACCACGGCTTGAATGGAGGAAGTCCGTTTATCAGCATTTAACAATGTGTGACGTAAATTGTAATGGTGTTAGAAAATCAATATTAATGAGGTCTTGTTGAGAGGACATAAAAATGGTCTTGCTCCTTTTTCCTGAATGCTTAGGAACTTCATAGCTATCCCTAAGCCTAGTTTCGATAAAACTTTGTCTAAAAATGATAGCATCCCGCCAACTTGCTGGTGCTGCATGATTTTTTCAGCTTGTGATTGTAAGCATACCTAACATCGCTTCTCTTGTCATAAACTTTCCTACCAAGAATGTTTACTAACAGTAAATTTCTATCAATATTTATCAAGCGCATAAAGAACTAAAGTCCTAAAGAAAATCACACAGTTCATTAGCAGTTTCATATGAATTTGTCATTAACAGTTTTAAAGTTATACAGGTTGACGTATGGTTTCAAATTTACCACAAAATATCGTGCGGAGGACAGCGTCGTGTGAACGGCAGCTTTGATAACTTTACTCCTGTATGTTCGTACATTTAATTTTAATTCATGATTTTCCGTGATGGGTTCAAAATAAAACGAAGTGACATCGAAAATAGACTGAGTCATTTGTTTGTTGATCATTGATCACTAATATAAATGACGAATTAACAGCGACAGTAACTGACACATATACATTAGTGTGAATTAGGGAATTCACACACACGACCGCTCATCCGCGCGGTCGGGCGGAGGCGGCGATGGGGATGAATGAGGAATGATATGATTTAATTCAAGCCAGATCCGCTGCACCAACTTTCCGTGCGTACGTGCGGTGCTGTGTCAAAATCGCCGTACCCACTCACTATATGTAAAATTGTAGGTACCTACTACGTGGTCACGACATAAGCATTATTGTAATCTTCTAATCAAATACGTTATTGTTCTGAGTCAAAGGTTAATAATTTACAATACCTAATGAAATTGAAATAGCTACTGTAGACAAGTGAGACAGAGAAGTTGATTGAAGGATTTGGTGCTGCGGGCCATGCATGAATTAGGCCGTACAGCATTCTTGAAGAATTATGATGTTAGTTGTATGGACAATGAAAATGCGTCTTTAGTGTGCGAACGAGGAATTAATTTTATCCGTCTAATTACTTTTAAAGTCCCCATTTACGTCACAAAAACGGAAAAAACATGATAAGGCCTGTGGTCACATGGATATAAGGTAGTGACTTAAATAAATGGGACTTTCTTTTGGAACATTACTAAATATTATATCTCGCCAAAATTACAGCGTTAAAACGGCGACATAAGCAGAATCTACTAGATTACTAGAATTCTACTAAAACACAGGCGCCTTCCATTCATCAAATCCTTGGTCGGACGGCGAGCTACCCATTTCTCGCCGTCCGCAAGACCGCGCTTAAAACGGTGGTAGGAAATCGTCTTGTAACATCTGACACCCTGGGTATCTCTTGCAACCTGGATGACGGGAGGAATGTATTATCTATAACGCATCCCACCACCTCAACATTTTGCTGATGATTCTAGTCTAGGTCAGAAATGACAAAGTCGACGATATGGTGCGATCTTATCACGAGATTCGATTTTCGAGTTCTAATTTCACTAAAGGCGCGATCAAGATTTTTAACATTATATATTTATCCTTGATCCATTTTCTTTCTACATTAACAAATAATCAGTATTTTACCTGCAGGTATGTGAATGGCAGGATCCGGCTTGTAATAAGGCGGCTGCAGTGGCGCGTACGCAGGGTACATAGACGCTGTTGAAGGGTAGCCCGTATTCCACTCGCTGGCGCCTAGGATGTTCCCGCTCGACTCTGAAATAGGTAATAGGATGCTGTTAGACTTGTAGATAGGTTTTCCAAAATGTTGAAATTGGTGAAGTCAATAATATTATTTCGAAGGTGATTTCTTAACAAAGTTGAAGACGGCATGGCACGGCTAGCGCAGCGGCTTAGCGATCCACTGTTGCGCTCGCGGGTTCGATTTCCGCATAGCATGATTTACAAGTAGTTTTTCTGAGTCTGGGTGCTTGTTTGTATGTGTGTTTAAATCTTAGTTAACGCACTAAGAGAAATAACCTAGTTTGGGGCAGCGTTTTCTTAAAAATAAGCATTCGAAACACTATAATATCCAAGATTTCAGTAAAGTATTGGCGTTATAATTTTTCCTAAATATTACGGATCAGTTTAATATGGGTACGTTGTACTACAATTAATTTCATCGAAAATGTATTTTTGCTGTCAATAAAATCAAATCAATGTTGTGCATGCTCAATTATTCATTCCAAAAACAGAACCCTCGACTTTCTGTGGTCTGCATACAAGCATTTGACCTATTTTAATATATTTGATTTTTAGTTTTCGTAACCACGATATTCATATGAGTGGATTTAGACATTTTTGGTTTGGGCCAATGCGCTTTGTTATAAAGATCCCAGGGCAAACATCTAATTTTAGTGTACTAGTGAGAGAAGAACGAAGTGACTTATTAGGTACAATGCTAAAGCGGCCGTTTTAGACCCTCTGGAGCTGGTAGGATTTTCATTTGGTATTGATGGGCGACAATAATTGTTACATTAAAAAAAATCAAAGAATTATCTATAATTATACAGCATAATTATATACTATCAGAAAGGTGTGGTCACATAGGGATGTGTTATAGAAGACCACAAACCAACCTACCTTTATCATGGGAAGTGGAACAACATCGTAATCGCGGTAAAATAATCAGTTGACCCATACATTTGGCTCAAGTAAATTATTATAATATAAGTAGAAGCTACAAGTTATAGCAGTATTTATACATAGTACTTATACCTAATGGTTGTGATTTTTTTGGAGAAAGCCATCATAATATGTAGTTTGTTAACTAACCCAGAAAAATTGTAGATAGGTAAGCAACTAAGCACTAAAGGTCAGTTGTGTGAAAAAAGTAAAAATTGCTAAAATCCATTTATTTTAACAAATAGTAAAAAAATGTGTAGTGTTTTAACAAATACGAGTACTGGTCAAACTACATAGGTGGGGTGTGGGACCGAACCCATAGGCATGCGCATTACTCTGTATTTCTTCAACACTATTCTCAAAACTGTGAACCAGAAATTCGAAGACATGTGACATCTAACAACCCGTACTGGGCCAGCTTGGTAGACTATGGCCCACGAAAGTGGACCATAGTCCACCACGACACAGGCCTCCGTGATAGGGATTTTACACAGACTTATGTACTAAGTAGTAGTGGCAGGATTGACTGATGGTAAAACGAATTGCTGAACGTTTCAGTGAATCACATGATCTATTTACCTACGTAGTAGCTGGTCGCGGGACTTATACCATTACCGTGACCCCGGAACATAAAGGGCTATTAAAGTACACCGTGGATTTTAGTTAGTACAAGTCTAACAGTAAGGGGTGGGAGGACTCATCTGATGATTTTACCATGTAAAAAAAAAAAAACTTACGTAGTAGTAGCTACGCTACGCATTACTTTGCCAGGACATAAGGAGAATCGAGACCTTCCATAAACGAAAAGTTGAACACTGCAACTTGCGCTTGACACTATCAACCAGAACCAATGGCCGAACGTTACTACAGAGATATGCAACATTTCTCACTGATTAGTCATATTGAAAGTGACAACGAATTAATATTCAAGCTATGGTCCGAGTGATTTAATTTATTTAATGGTGGCGCTTAGCTGTGTGTCACATTATTTGGTGTTAATATTTGAGGTTAGTTATTTTTATTATGATTGCGGGAAATATAAAAAAAAGAAATGTGAGATCTCTTTAAAAAAATGTGGGAATAGTAGATTATTAACCAAGGGGATAAAGCAGGGTCTTCTGTCGCGGGTGGCGAATTAAATCGCGAGCGTAACGAAGGACTCGAGGTTTACTCCCGAGCGTAGCGAGGGTGTTAAAAACTTAAATCACGAGCGAAGCGAGGGATTTAAGACGAGTCCTGAGTGTAGCGAGGGATTTAAGTTCACCCAAGACTAAGACAGCTTTATCACCGAGGAAAATACTCTACTTTTCGTACCATTTGCGAAAAAAACAACAGAGTAATAATATGAGATACGCATTTTAAACATTAATATTTAACATTAACTTATTTATGAAAATAAGTAAAAATAAACTCAACGTTTATGTATTTGAAGAATACAAAAACGCGGCAAATTAAAAAAGCAAAGGCATCAAGCTCATACGGCCTCGTCGGTTTTCGTAATTTTATTTAACTAGATGAAAATCCGGCTTCGCTCGGGTGAAACGTGTGTCCCAAATACTACACATCAAGGTACTAAATGTAGGTGTCACGGTAAGTCATAGGCCGAAAATAAAGAAAGAAAAAAAATCTCAACATGATAACCGATGTCAATAATGGTGGCTGCGATCTGTCTGGTCAGAACATCATTAGAAATTTACAAAATACTCGACAATCCGAATTTTGCGGATATATGTTGTCGACTCGAAATCTTTATTTTTTAATGTTTTATTATTCTGGTTAGCTTTCGATCGAGTCTACCGTATTCTAAGTATTCCAAATTTAAATCACATTCTCTCCCTAGAGAGAGAATGAAATTCAGTACAACATTCTTTCCCTGTTTTTCACAGATTAAAAATGACTATTGTTATGTTCGCTTTTTGTGGCATAGAATGTTACTTTTTTGAGCAAGTGGTACGAAAAGGTTATTCTCATATTCTATAAGTTACAAATATCACTGTATTTTTTAACATTAGGTGTACTATTTATATTTTAAACATAGGTTCAGATGAATGATTCACTTCGCTAATTTCTAATAACGTCATTGGATATTCTCCTTTTATTCATTCACGAAGTTTATCATTTGCAATATTGCTGAGTGGCCGTTTAGGCCCGCTATAATTTTGGAACACAATGTAAATAAGATTAGAAAAAATAAAATTTTAGCTAAGTACCTTTAAATATCTACGAATAAGACACAAATTGCTCGTTCTTTAAAATATATCAAGTAATATTACGCTATATAATTTATGCGATATTTATTATGTGTGTCACGCGTACGGAACTGGTGGTAACGACTTGGGATTGCCGGCTGATTCATCAGCCGTCAGTGGATGGAACTCAATGAAAGTGAGGCCAGCGCCCAAACAATGCGAATTGGCGCACTCAAGGTTGGTGACACCTGACTTTTGGTGCGGAGTTCGGTTTAGATTAGGTTTTGTTTTTGAACGGTGGCCTACTATGACGTCTTAAAGCGTGAGTAGTTCAGCTGTGGGAACGAGATGGCGCTAGACGACTTGTATAGCTCTGTCGTTTTTCCTCAGCGGAATCACTCACGAGACGTCATGGTCTCTCATGGAGAATCGTTTATTGTATGAAATGTGGCATAAATATTGTTTTTTTTAATGGTTTGTAATTCTCCGTTTAGGTTCGCTGAGCTTTTTTAAAAACTTAGTTTCATTGCTCTACTTATATCGGTTTCATGCTTTCTAGTTACACTATAGCGTGGCGCCGCCGGGGCTGAGCGTGAAAATGCTCGTATGAGGTAATTGTTTAGGAAAACAGGCACTTGAGACAACACAAATAAATCATTTTTCTACAATATTTACATAGAAGTAATGCAGTTAATAAATTCTAGTTAGTTCTAGATCCCCGAGTGATTCACACAAAAAATATTGCCAGCGCCATAGCTCCCATACTATTCCCACTGTTGGGACACAGGCCTCCTCTCTGTATAAGGGAGTGTACCGTAATCCACCACGCAGGTTCGACACATCATTTCAAAAAAAAGTCACGGTTGCTCAACATTTTCTAGTAAATCATTTCACAGGGTAATTCCGTTTTATTAATGAAAAATGTTTCCAAATTATTTCTCAGATTTATTCTGACACATGTATTTATGAGTAAGTACATTGAAATCCTGGTGAAAGTGCATTATTTGTAAATGATTGTGACCTTGGCATGCTGCCAAGTTGCAATGGCAAGAGTGTTTCATTCTGTTATGAACTTATGACTTATTGTCCTATTGTTTTTGGGTGGTGGAAGGTTGATATGGAATAGGGACAAGGTTTTTATATTTTGACTAGGTTTCGCACGCGGTTAATTGCGCCTTATCGGTTGAAAGTCAAAAAGCGGGTGCGTTGAAAATATTATGTTTTTTTTTGGTTTTGGATTAAAAATTTAATTTCGATGATAACTATTAATTTAGTTCTATTACGGTAGTAAGATACTAAGTAAAGCCCTGAAAGCACAAAAAAGTAGCAATTGATAATCCTTACATTCTTAATTTGACATAAATTCGAGCAAAGTACCTCAACATACTGAACGCAACTTTGCAGCATAAATTAAATTCTAAATGACAATTATTTTATTTTTACAATAAAACCCGACTACGACTAATCATCATGAATAACAAAACACGCACACACTAAAAAGAACCGAACATATCAACAACGATGATGCACAACTTAGAGGGTGTTTCCAAAACGTGCGTCGTTTACTTTATTATTCCGAGACTCAGTACTGCTGACAGTGCTGACTCAGTTACTCTGTAGTACTAGGTACTTGATAAAAAAAAAAATTATGTTAATTTGCATGTAAGCTTTGTTACATGCATTATTGTACGAGGCTCGCATCACGTACACACTTTATTCAAATTCACGGCTACAATTTTGGCGCTTTCAAAGTAATCATAATGCTGTCTTTGTCGCCATTAAAGAACACTGATATTTATCTTTCATTTTTGAAGTGTCTGGTTTTTGTTTAGCCAGACGTCGCGACGATTGTTTAATGTTGGATCGTTCAATAAGTTTTAATTATTTATTTATTAGTTCGATGTTAATTTTGGCGCAGTTACGAAGAAAAAGGGAATCAAAAGTTTTATGTAAATAAATTGTTATGGTTGCTTTGGAATACACAGGAGCCTAGAATGGGTATATTAACTTTTATTAAAACAAATCTCGAAAAGCAAAATAAAAATGATTTTTAAATAAACTGTGTCGATATATCTATACTTATTACAAAGTCATAACTATAATAATTATACTTACTTAGTTATTATGATATTAAAATCTTTAATCCTAAATTTTAAACGATGTTAATGAACTGCGAACATCGGCAGACGTTTATAGACGTTTGATAATGAGTCACGTCTCTCTTAGTAGGTACATGATTTATGAAACTGTCAACGTCTTATCGTATGTAAGGGCATCAAGGGATATAAAGTTTGTTAGAATTTACTTTTTAGAGGTATTCCAAGAATTTTGAACAATTTCGTCAATGCTGGTTGTAGTTTTCGGGGCACAAACAGGAAAAGTTTTTTTTTGTTTAGGTAATAATTATGAAATATAAATACCTTACATAGGTACCTATTGTCGATAATGCTCAATTGTATACAAATATTTATACACCTACAACCATTGATAGCTAACTAGGAGGTAAAAAAAAATCAATTGTTGTGGTATTTACACAGTTTCCGTTGTTATTGATTGTCATAATCACGCTTTGTAGACAGCAATGAACCAAGTAAATTAATTAACAATTCAACTCTTTGTTGCTGCCACAAACCACAAGTGCCTAGCACATAGTAATTACATAAACTGACGGCTATGTATTGGGAGAGTATACCTACATACGATATTATATTAGATTACAGCTTCAGCTGTGTTGCTTGGCTTTATAGTTACCTATAATCAACGAAAAATTATAATAACTTCGAAAATGAAATACTCATCAATATCTACTAATTGTTTGTAAAAAAATAACCCTGTCAATAATAATAAGCCATACCTAATTAAATTCGTATTGAATATTGTTTTTTTTTTAACATAAAAATATTTGACACATAGTCTAAAATGACTAATGCACGCCCAGTTTCCAGAAAAGGCTTGTAAATGAATTCCAGTAATTAAATAAAACTGTCGTAACTAGAACTTAGTTATCCATTGACGCACACCAGTGACCCTGGCAAAACCCAACATTCATAAATCTTCCTTTCTATTCTTTATTACAATTATAAACGATTGCGTTAGAAAATAAGGGTATTTATAGGTACTTTATTACGGAATTATGGTAATAGATACTTAGAATCAGTACTGTATTTCATACATTAAACAGCGTTTAATTATGCAAATGTGGTTGCAAACGGTGTTATAACAAATATTGTTTAATAAATAATAACATTTTAGTTTTAAGGTCTCTATTAAACACTGTTAACAAGTTTACGATGATATTGGAATTTTAGCTACAGTATCAAAAAGTACAAATTCACTTTAAAAATTAAAATGAATATACATTTTTAAATTTCCATACTATTAAAAAACACCCTGTAGATATGATACTCTATTTTTGGTTGAGAATTGTTTTATTTTTGTATTTTTTTAATGTAAAATGAAATAAAACTAACATAAAGCCTGTAATCCTTAAAAGGTGAGACAGAGATTCATATTTTACCAATTAGCTGTTGTGAAGGAGTGTCTTGTGTAAATTATATTTTATATAGAAAGTTCATATATTAAATGAAGATTGTATTAAAAATATGTTTAAGTCTCATATTACACGGATTGAGAGGTTATTAGCACCCAGGCAAATAACAATGACAACAGATTTCGAGTTAAAAAGTTGAACCTTAGTTGAAAGTGTGGATTGACGAAAACACTATTATACAATTTTGACCAACCTGGAATCGAACGGAAACCAAAACCTCAAACTAGCATTAACTCTCAATAGTAATAAAAAAAAACACAATAACTACAATAATCGTGTTTATTCATACATTATACATAATAACACACAACATTAAATACAAACAGGAAAAAAATGCAACTAAGTAATATAATTATCATAAATACATAAGCAACCCCGCGTCATTGATCATCATCATCATCACCATCACCCCATAAAATGATTTACTACTCCAATCACTGTACGTCAATGATTTACGTCAACAAGTGACATCTGCGCCGGCGCATGAATCATTCGATAGTGTTACCAGCGTTCACGGCAAACGGCTTTGGTAATTAATTCACAGAAAATTGTAAGGCGAGGCATTGACCCATTTTTCTTTGTGGGAATGTGTTTTTTTTTTCGGTTATATGGGTTAAGTGAAAGGAATGCTTACGTATGAAGGAACAACTCTAGTTTCTGAACGTGTCGATGGCGAATTCAAGAATTAGCTTAACGATCGATGTCCAGTTGCCAGAATGACAGTTTTTTATCGATATAAAAAAAATGAAATTTTACTTAGATTTACATAAACAAACAATAAAGTTCTCAAACAACAATAAACTCTATAAATATCCACATAACGCCTTCTTTATCTTGACTCACCTTAGGCCAATTTATGGATTGCATGCATAGCTACGTACGCCTTAGACAGCGAGATGAGGTAAAGTAAATAGTCGGTATTCCCCAGACCTCAAGGCAGTATCGATGGCCTTGGATTGCGCATAGATACCAATACTTGCAACATTCTGATCAGCCAGTATTAGTTCTACATTTGAAACTACGTCACTTTTGTGCCTGTCATTCTATACTTAAAGTCCGCGCCACTACTCATGACCTGCGGAAAATTTGTTTAGAAATACATAAGTAGAACATTTTTTAAAAGGATTCGGAAATTAAATACATCTAAGGTAGACTGGTAGATAATGCCCAAGGTTTAAGTCCGCCTTTGTACATGTTTTTTGTAACTGTGTACATAAAGTTTAAATAAAAAATACCTACTCATTTTTTAAAAACGTCAAATGCCTTGTCTCTGGACGGATACAATATAACGATGAGTAAACAAAGATTGACTTAGATAAGTAACTGAAAATGTTAGGATCAGAGAGTGATGAATAACACAATTTAAAGGAGAGATTGTTAAACCAAAGGTCCATCACACTCACAGAGTTCTTTCAACATTTTTTTAATAAAATATACAGCAATTAAAACCGTTTAATATTCTTATCGCAATGCAACTCAAAACAATCGTCTAGTCTATCCACTTAGACTCATTTAACAAGCGCATATATGCAATAATTACAGCCACTAGTTTATTAATCAAAACTGTATTCGATAATGATTTTCCCTAGTCGATGCCACGCGCACTCGGCGAGGCCGCGTGGTACGAATCCACTTCATTTTGTGGTACCAACCTGAAACACTCCTAATTTTGCGCGCTCGGACATGAAATTAAAATCGGTTTAATGTATAAATGTGATATGCACTTAATTAATATTTAATTAGGTGTCTAAATAAAAGCGCTCTGTGTTGCCCGGCTGCGGTAACGATAGTGTTGCCATGTAAAATTATGTTTTGTTAAGTAGCGTTTGATCATGTCGTGTTTGGGGTGGTTTTAAAAATGGTGTACTGTGAATTGGATATGAGATACGGTAACTTACTATTACCATAACTTTTTCTTCGAATATTTACGTTCTTGATTACCAGGAACTTTGGAGTCAACGAAGTACAAAATTCTCAAATAGTTTTGTCGGCCATTTTTTCTCATTAAACCTTAACATTTGCCGACTCCATAACAGGGTAGTTATGAAAGCTAGCTGTTAACATAGGCACGGACAGGGAGCCTAGGCCTGCCGGTGACGTGGGATAATTACCGGCCGTCCCCCGCTGCACCCCACTTCACCCCGCTACGCCCCCTCGTGCGACACCCACGGTAATGCCACATTAACACTTCCACCTCGGGCGTCCGCGTGCAAACTGTCAAAACATCGCGTCGTGTTTAACGAATATGAAATAAATGAAAATAGCGATTAAAATTGGCCATTTGTAGCGAAAATCACAGCTATACGAGAGGTGGGGTAATTGAGATTTTGTGCTGGTATTTAGAATTGTTAGAGCTATACTGAAGATAATTAAATATGAAGTTTTACAGTTTTTAATTCTTGCCGGGGCCAGGAGAGTGCAAGAAGCGGGACTGTCAAAACATATCGACTGGCAAATAAAAAAACTGTAAGCATATCAATAAAGCTTGACAAACAATTGAAAAAAGACGAATTTTGAAGAAAACTTGCTTTGCTTTGTGAACACTCATTGATGCTGTTATATGCTTTGTTACAACTTATTTAATGGCAATACGCTAACTAGGAACCCCTCTCCATCTATATACTTTAACAGATTAACAATAGGTTTTCCAAATAGGTACTTTTTTTTTAATGTGGTAAAATCATAAAATGAGTCCTTCCACCCAAGGCAGGAGAGAATTGTCGTCGTTGTTGTTGAGACATTTACTTACGAAAATCCACGGTGACTTCCAAAGGCCCTTTACGTTCCGGGGTCAATTACGTTCCTGGGTAATACGCTAGTCCCGCGACCCCGGCAAGCTTCTAAATAGGTTCTAATTATATTGTTTTTACACAACAATTACCTATACTTACCTCCGCCACCATCAAGTGACGGTTGTCGTATGCAAACACGTCTGAGAGCCAATCAAGGGCCTTGATTAGGGGCGGAGGGGGTGTAATTAGGCTCCTTTGATCGTGCCGCGCCTGTTCTTGTTTAACGTATGATTACACATATAATCGATGTAGTATGCGGTGTGAACTATGGCGGATGTCATGTTCCGGTTTCGAGGTTGTCAAGGAAATGGCGGTGAGCTAATTTGCTTATTAGATCTTGGGTGATTGGGATTAGGTGACGTCTGGATAACTTCTTTACCTTTGTCTAAGTATCCTGTCTTAAATGATATTGTAATATCGGATGCAGCTGAATATCAGAATTTAAAATTAGGTAAAGGTTTATTTAGGTAAAAGCTTGAAATTCTTATTGTCGTAGGTAGTTTAATTTCATCGTCTTGAGGCCAAAATTAATCACAAATCAAATATTGAAAGTATAAAGCTTCGAAGTATAAAACTTTAATATACAATACACAATCACCCCAAAAAAGCCCACCATAAGGTGTTAAATGGCCCAGTAACCTCTTATTAAACCAATAAAACATTTAATAAAATCAAAAATCATCCACCTACATAATCCTATCGTTAAGAAAACCCTTACAAGTATCAAAATAAACCAAAACAGAACACATACTTGGATGAAGCTTTATAAATCTCATTATAGTCCCATAAGAATATTCTCACCCCTCAGTAAGACTTTTTGTTTTTATTGGTGATCGCTTACATCGTAAGTTGGCGTAATTCGATACATCCTGTGCATAGCGGCCGGCGATGGATGCTGAACCACGCGAATGGCTCCAACTCAGGGGTTCCCAAACTTTTTTAGTTCGCGGTGTAGTTGTAAATTTAATATCGTATTAAATAACGTTGCTCAATACTCAAGATTACTTAAAACTAGATTCAAGCCATTTGATCTAGATTTAAGCCATTTGATGGGTTGTTTAAAAGTAGATCTTAGTGAAGCTACTACATTTTATTAATGCAATTCGATATTATGACATAGACACTAGAGCCGCGTTAAAAGGACTTCAAATTAATATTCAACTTTGTTTTGATTGGACATCTTAAAGACAGATTTTCTCAACATTGATACGGACAATGATCAAAGGCACTCACAGCGACGCGCGACGTGACGCCCCTCTGTTCTCTCTATAGCGCACCATTCGTATAGTTTGGGAACCTCTGGTCTCACTAATATTATTACCAAAGAAAAAATGAGGAACATCCTTATTGTGTTGTGTTTTGTTCATAAATTACCATTAAAAGAAAATCCATATTTGGTTTTAATTTCATATGCTGTTCTGACGTAAATGCACAAAATACTTATGGGTTTATCACAGGAAAAGATGTGACTTTACTACCTTGTTGTTCTTATTTTTCCTAATCGTTATACTTTTGGTGTTTAATTACTTTTTATATAAGTCAAAAAGAGCTCATATTCTGGAGGTACCGCATAAGGCCTGCTGCACTACCATATATGCGCTTAGCATTAGTGTACGTGCCTAATTTAAATTAAAGTTGCATTTCTGTCAATCATTTGAATTTGAAAAAGATGTAAAAGTTGTTTGAAAAATAGAACCAGAAAATCGTTGTTATAATTTCTGTGTGTTCCCGAACATTGGCCATTTGGCATATTCATCTCTCCGGGACGTCATCGGGAACGAAATGGCAACGGCATTGACAATAATTATTAGCCGGATGACGGAAATCCGGTCTAAACTTACGTCGCACAGCCGGACACCGGATGTCCGGCTTCATTTATTCATCTTACACAAACAGCATTTCTTGTATAGAGGTTGAAAATGGCCGATTTAGCTCCATTTTCCGGAAAATGCTTAGCGCGTCCCAAATCTAGCTTCGGATCATTTGGGTTTGAACAATTAGAAAAATGTCTCATTTTACATTATGGTTAATCGATTAGATACAGATTCTTATATCTTAAGATTGGTCGAATAATCTCCATGAAGATTATCAAAAACGTGGTCTTTTAAGACTAGATACATCAATTAATATTCTTAAATTTTAAATGATAGATCGCAGTTTAGAGAACTCAAGTTCGTCCACAATTAAAAACAATCCACTGTCGATTGTTTAAAAGCACAAAACTTATGGGTTAATATAATTTCGTACATTTAACTAAACAGAGACATAACTGGCGAAAGCTTAAGTACAAAAAACACTAAAGGGCCTAAAATCATTGACTCACTTTTACTATTATGCAAAATACAAAAAAAATTGTAATAGTATACTATAATAGTAAAAAGTCGTGTCAATAAGTACAAACGGTAACATTGTCCGGTCGAATGCGTTTGGTTCTTAAGACACGTCCAGTCGTCCACTGTGGGTAATGTAAGTTGTTGAGATTAGATGAGTGGCCACTAAACAGGAGCGCTTTGCTGCTTTTTCTAAATTTTTTTCATTTTAAAACAATTGAGTAAATATGAAACTTACTATAGTAAGCTAAATAAAGGCGTTTTCCACCACCAAATGTGAGCACGATCAGCACATTTTTAACTCGATTCAAATTTTGGCAGGTCTTCAGGTTTCCTCATATCTACCACCTTGGAGTCTTTAAGTCAAGAATGAATAGGATACTTTTAGGTAAGCGTACTTCACTGTCGATTATATCATCGCTTACCATCAGGCGAGATATGTAGTGGTCAAATGTGAACCTATGGCTAAATAATAAAAAAATGTCATCAGTATATCACTGGAATTTTTTGCATGAGGTTCAGAAAGCTGATTCCAAAGTGCTGTTGTACGGATGCAATGGAGGCTCAGGCGCAAAATGTCTCTTTCGCAAAATGTCCCCTGGTCGCAAAACGTCTCTTTCGCATAATGTCTCTTTCGTAAAATTTCTCTTTCGCAGAATGTCTGTTTCGCAGAATGTCTCTTTCGCAAAATGTCGCGCTAGGGACTTAATAATAAAATTTCGATTTTCAAAACAAAAAATAATTTATTAAAATTATAGTGCAATTATGATGTTAAAATTTTGGTACTTTTTACTTAAGTATGTATTCCACGGGCACGCTGCAATCGCGGCGGTAAGACCCCTCTTTGAGGAGTGGCTGGAGAGACGTCACGGCGTCCTTACCTACCGCATGACGCAGGTCCTCACCGGACACGGTAGTTTCGGGAGGTACCTGTGTCGGATAGGGAGGGAAGATACGCCTGGGTGTCACCACTGTTTAGATCGCCCGGAAGACACAGTAGAGCATACGGTGCAAGACTGCCCAATTTGGGCAGAGCACCGACGTGTCCTCAGGGAGGTGATAGGCGGAGACCTCTCGCGCCCGGCATTGGTAGAGGTCATGCTGCGGGGCGAGACGGAGTGGGAAGCGGTCGCCTCTGTGTAGCAGTAATGCTCGTGAAGGAGGAGGCGGGCCGCGAGAGGGAGAGGACAGCGTCCTAACTCCACCCCACCCGCGGTGGTGGACGCCCACGGCGTCGGACGTCGCAAGACGATCTCCGGCGACCGTAGGCGCGGGCATTCCTTCCTCCGAGCACGTTTGCTCTTGCGAATCTCCACTCTAGCCAGCCGATTAAGGCAAGAAAGAGGTAGGAGGTCTGTTCCTCGTCAGTGTTCACTCTGACCGGCCAATAAAGGCAAGCCAGAGATGAGGAACGAGATACCTCCCGGGAGATCAAGTCCGTGTGGGTCACAACTGATTATTACTAATAGTAACTCAACATTAACTAAGTATTGCAAATGAAAAAAATTTTTATACCATTTTTAAAATAATTAAAAAATATATATTTAATATTAAAATGTCAACTAAATAAATTTTGGCATTATAATTTACTTGAGTTATTATCAAGTATTGCATAAAAAAAAACATTTTTATAAATGATTAACATAACATTATTGATTAAATATAAATATATGACATATCTTATACTTAAGTAAAAAGTACCAAAATTTTAACATCATAATTGCACTATAATTTTAATAAATTATTTTTTGTTTTGAAATTCGAAATTTTATTATTAAGTCCCTAGCGCGACATTTTGCGAAAGAGACACTCTGCGAAAGAGGCATTCTGCGAAAGAGACATTTTACGAAAGAGACATTATGCGAAAGAGACGTTTTGCGACCAGGGGACATTTTGCGAAAGAGACATTTTGCGCCTGAGCCGCAATGGAGTCATGGAGATTGTAGCAATGAAGATGTACTTCATAGGTAGAAATACTCGCAGCAAATACTTATGTTTAAACTGCAACATCGCTAAAGCCTTATTTCTTCGGCTATTATTGAATGCAGTGTAAGCTGCATTTGCATCGCGTGTCCGCATTGCCCTTTTCTTGTGTAAACTCGTCGTCTTAGTGGCTCCACCGAAGGTATTGTTACACGGAATGGATCCGGCCGATTGACGATCGTTGATACAGCCGGCCGGGCGCGTAACATTATCCCTCGTACACGCGATACGCGGGCTAGCGTTACCTATCTCGCGCATACAACTATACACCTACCCAGGTACATGTCATCGGCGCGGGCGCACACCCAGACACACTTATCGATATCTTTATTGACTTATTAACGGCAGTTTCTTACCATTTGTGAAACTGCTCCATATAAACTCCATCATAAAAACATAATGCCCAATCATCTCGCAAATTACATGAATGGAACACTTTCCACTAACTTCTCTTCAACTAAACGTATCTAACCAAGCTTGATGGTACAAAAGGAAAATTACACTAAAATTAGCAGTTTGTAGTTGTCCGTGGCGAGTCTACTAGTGTGCTGTAAGCTTTGTGCATTGCCCGTGTTCTTTCAGCGAGATAATCAAATCATTACCGCCTCACAACACAACGGGCACTTATTTAGAGCTAAACCTAAATAAAATAAAGTGTCCTTTAATCCGTTTACTGAGATCGTTCGATACTAAATTATATGATCCACTTTTAAATTGTAGTCGAAACTTGGAACATCATGTCGTAAGTCGAAACGCAAATTGCCGACACGATTTTTACAATATTTTTTAGTAACAAACTCAAACACATTACCGACAGAAGGCAGCCGGGGCAGCCGGGGCAGCGGGGGCAGCCGGGCTGCACGTAGAACAATAATTGATTGTATTGAGCCGGCCGACACCTCAAAAATGTATCGGTAAGTATGAGGAGCGAATATTAATTTTGCGTCTCGTTCTTGTCCATAAGCTTGAGTAAGAAGAAGGGAGAAAGGCGTCGTGTACGATGCTATTCGATATGCGTTTTCCTCTGAAGGATACGACTATACGAGTACGTGATTCGGTGTGTTTTTTTCGTGGGTGGAATTATTTGTAAGGCTTCGTTATGTGTTGCTCATTACTGTACAAGCGCGTATCCTGCCGGCGACCGCAAATGCGAGACATTACGGATCAGGGGAGCCACCTGAGCCGAGATGCAGCCGAGGCTTCTGCACTTAATGCTTCATACGTGCTACGTGCACCGACACTATCGAGCCAGCGTTTTGTAAAACAAAAGATTTATCGACTTACAGGTGCTAAAACTTTGCTGGAATTGATAGAAATGTTGTGGAAGAAACTTTCAAGCTTTACGCAATGAAATGAAAAAAACTATAGAAATTCTGGCCACCAAAAACATTTTCATGTAAAATGTCGTCAAGATGAGACCATTACAGCTTTAATAATAAATTATCAAATCTCATGTAGAGCCAAGTTTCTACCTCTACAATCCTATCTTCATAAAAGGTAGGTATCCAGTACACCTGGCAGTAGACACCTCAGTCAAAACATGTAACATGGCCGTTTCGCTACCGTTTCGTAAAATGAAATCTTTTCACTGTTATGTTACTTTTCAGATTTCGATATTTTTTATTATTTGATTCGATACAGCAGATTCTTGTAGCAACGAATAAGATAAATAATAGAATAGCATAAAAATAAGCGTAAAAGTTTTCTTGGCACTTCAGATAAAGCGGCGGGATATAAATCCATGAAAGTCATCAAAAATCTTGGTGAGTGAACTTATTGAAACAGTGTTTCGGTGGCTGCGGTGAAGTTAGGGGCGGCCGCTACCACCGAACCGCAGACCGAACAATAAATACTTATCTGATAGTACGTAGTAGACGAACGAACGAATGAGTGAATGAATTAATCAAATCAATGTAAAGTGGGGTGATGAGAGGTACGGAATTTTTTGGTTGTAGTAGACAATGAGAACTTTGTTTTGACTGTTACTTATTAGCTGTTGTAAGCGGCTGCGCATGCATGTTACTCGAAAATTGTCCTATGGGATCGTAACCGCGACAAAGAGGGTGTAGGATACCGTGTTATTCCAGACTTTAACCTATCTCTGTTTCAAAATTCATTTAGATATCATATCGTCAGTGTGACGTGATTGAGTACCTAAAAAACATCCCTTCATTAAAAAGGCCAATTTCCGAGTTTTTAATTTTATACCTAACAGCAATAATGCCTTGAGAAATTTAAAAACTCTTTTTTTTTTTAAGAAATTGATAGCATGTAATTCTATAGTTTGTATTTGTACAGAAATTAGAGTATTGAAGCTGAGTGACATATATTTACAGTCGCCAAGACGGTAAATGAATCTATTTGAGTAGAAAATAAAGTTCTTTAATCTAATAAAAAAAGTAAATAGCTCCTGAAAAATTCCAGACGTTTTTTAAGCCCACTCTGCGTTTTCAGCTAGTTTTGCGCACCGAAACATGTTTTAGGGTTAATTTTAAAGCAACTAAAATTTCGTTCCAATCTTTGTGGTTAGCGCTTTTACAGTGCACTTTAGTACATTTAAAATGCGCGAATATTGCCACATCGGAAAATAGTGTCTGTAATGAGATGGGGGACATGCGGAGTTAGATGAATAATACAAGCGTTTGTCGGCAAAACGTCGATAAAATCATTCAGAAGTTAACTGTTTAGAAGTTTTGTGCTTGCTTTTTGCGCGGCGCGCGAGAAGGGTTGGGTAGTCGATGGGCGGATGATGTCGATGTTTTCATGTCTGTTTTAAAATATTTGTTTTGTTGGAGTATTATAACTTTTTTTTGAGAAAATGTAACAACTTTCAGTCTCTCTTTAAATAAAAGGTATAAGTACTGAAAAGCTCAAGACACATCAATTAAAAAAGAGCAAAATCCGCCTATACTTTTCTCACTTCTGGGACACAGGCCTCCTCTCTGTGAGAGGGTAATAGAAAGTTATAGATTTTTAGTGCGAGTGGGAGTCAGTAAAAAAAAATCACAGTAACGTTAAAAAATAATTATGGTTGTGACAGCAAGTCACGTCACCAAATTCAACTGTAAAAAAACCATGTAAGAATTTACATGGCTTTAAAAAGGCAATTATAAAATTGACGTATCGATAATACTCAGCACGTACCGGGTTAACTGTCCAGTCCATCCAGGAGCTGTGGTTTTGCGGCCGGACTTAATTCTACCCGCGCCGCTCCGCCCACCATACATTTTAATAGTTTTAATGCCCCAAGAAGCTATCTTCAGTAGCCGATTACACCGAATAGCCATAGACAACTTACAACAGATCCAATAACTTTTTTCTAACAGCTAGTTATAGAATACCAGAAATGAAGACGTTACGTCGCACGTGATTCATTTCCGAAGGTCGGAAATCGTGTGAGGTCAACAGGACGTAGTTTCTAATAATTTCGATAGTCACTGGTTGCCGGAATAGGGTTAAGATGCGGGTGGCTCGATATTTTTTGGTTTTATTGCTCAATTTCGTTGATCTCAAGGTGTGTTGGAATCTGAATGTTTCATATCCGGTGTGATGATTTGCAGCTGGATTTTTCTTTATTCACATATTTTTTAAAGTGGATTTAGGCTTCGTTATTTTTAAAGCTATTGAACATCATTTTCATTATTTAATTTAAGAGAAAATTCCCGAATCAAAAGACAAAAAACTGATCAAGATGAAGGATGCTTGATGATTCTTTGTGGCATCTACTTGCTGCCTCAGCAAAAAAAATAATATTTTCAATCAGAAACACAAAGACCTATCGCAATATTGGCGCAAATTGGGCCAGGTGTGAGGTGGCAACTGGCAATACACTACGATAGAGCGCGTGTACACCGACGGTGCGTAGGAGGCTAATCCGTTGCCGCTTATTACATCCCACAGTAGCACACCGATTGAAACCGCAACCTGCGGCCCCTGATTTCTGCAGCCCCATCGATCTATAGTTTCGTTATCAAATTTTCACACGGACCCTAGGCCCGCAGTCCCGGCACCAAGATTGACTTTATTTGAGTAAGTGTAACCGCAGCCGTACGCGCCAACGCCGGCTAACACTCGATAACCGACGCTGTTGACTCCGCTTTACGATACATAGCCGTCCCGATACCATTTTTCAATTGTTTCTCTAGTGAATTAAAGGTATTGGAGTGTGAAACAGTGAAAAGTATCGTTATAATGCGATAGGTTGTCGGTCGGTAGCCAATCACGGCGCCCGAGATATTGATCATCGAAATTGATCAATCAAATCGAAAATATCTACCGGAAATAAGGCGCGATGTTATATTGCGTCTTAGAATTGAATGTTTTCAAAAATAGATTTTATATTTTATAATAATTTTAGTAAAAGTGTGAACAGTGGTGATTTTGTGGTTGTATAGTATTTGCGTGGATTTCGAGGTTTCAATACAATTGTAGACAATGTATCGGCTGTGGACTTGTAGAGTAATTATTGGGCCGCGCCGGGAGCCGTTGAAATTGATAGTATTTGACGTAGCAGTGATTACACGGTGTGCCATCGGCAATAGCAGCCGTCAGTGAATGGACCGCCACTCTGATTACTTTGGATTCAAATAGTGATAGACAAGCGCACACTGTAGCACATATAACTTATAGACTAGTTATTGTACTAAAACTATTCACAAGACTCAACTTTGGGCAGTTTTACTGTGACTACGAAAAGTGTCGTAGACTTTCGTAGCATTCTACGTTTAATTGCTACGAGGGTCTACGAAATTTTTAAAGATGCGCAAGATGCGTCAATTGAACGTAACTTTTTAGGCTAATTTAAATTATTATCTTTATATTAACAGTAGGTTCTGAAACAATTTTTCGTGACTGGATATGGTAATGATTTACAAACCGGAGCAACCATTATTGTATTACTGCGTTACTGCCATTATTGTATTTCTACATTTACCGACGATCTTTCAGAACACCAAACAAGTGGCCTACCATGACCAGTGAGTAGTTCCGCAGATAGAAAGCGACAGACCTATACAAGTAGTCTAGCTCCATCTCGTTCCCACAGCTAAACTAAGACGTCGTCGTAGGCCACCAGGTTTTAAACGCCGTTTACTCTATTCTAAATTCAAAAACATCTAGGTGTTCGCTAGTCTATGGCGCACGATGTTAAGCCGCCGTCGTAATGACATTGTGCCCGCGCGTCCGTTTTTTCTCCTCATCGCATTTGATGTTATTGTTATTATTTTTCTCTCGTAGCCCATCTAGAGGTCGATGACATTTCTCTTAGCTGCTAGTCGGATAGTGGAAAGCTTTTTCTAACTATGAATTGAATGGTGTAAAAGTGGTATACGGATTCGTGTTTTCAGGGGGAGCAGAAGTGTGCGGGTGGCATCAAATGTAAGATGTAGGAAAGTTGGAATACATTAACAATTAATAATAGATTTTAGAGAGATATAGGAGTGCTTTGTTTATATGATATTTCCTAATTTTAATAACATTAATACTCTGACAAATATCCTAAGCGGGTGTATTTAGAAGTATGCTTTTTTTCTAGAGAGGAAGGAAAGCTTAGGCCTAGCCTAAGCCTAGCCTCCGTGCCTCGGAAAGCACGTTAAGCCGTTGTTCTCGGCTGTCATTTGTGAATCTTTGACAGTCGTTACTAGAAGAAGTTGTCAGAAGCTCTAAAGTCTGACAACCAGTCTTACCATGGGTTATGGCATTGTCCAGTTACTGGGTTGTGGAGGTCCGACAGGCAGTCGCTCCATGTAAAATACTGATATCCAGCTGAATCTAGTTTGACTGGAAGCCGACCCCAATATAGTTGGGAAAAGGCTAGGCAGACGTTACAGTATATTTTACTCCTTTTTCGTTCGTATCATTCCTTAAACAATCTATTCATGCTTTTTTTTGGCCTTCCGCGTCCCTCTCCATCCATCACAGTCATATTCAGCTATTAGTCACATAAGTCTATACTAATAGGTTGTAAATAATCTAGGTATTTTTATATGTTGTTCGATTTCATTGGTAGCGTGCTGTAGTAGCCAAATCATCTATCTATGCTATATAACCATTATAAATAAAACTGTAGAAAAATCGTTTTTTACAATCAAAATAAAATCAAAAAAAATAGCTAGGAGGGTGTTTTTTAAAGACAACCAGAGACCCATTATTAATCTAGCATTTTTAGAATTTTTGTCTGTTTGTCTGTTTGCTGTTGTATGTTTATATGTCCGGGCATCACGAAAAGTACGAAATCAATGTAAATAACTTATATACACAACGATTTAGCGTACTTGAGGTAAACATTAGTTTTTTTGTTTTCAATTGCAATCGGTCCAGTCGAGCAAAGGGGGGCAAAAGTTATTCGAATTTAAAGTGTTTCAGAAGTAAAATTACGGTCAGTTCACACCAACACGCGTAGTTCAGTAGCGCGATCTAGCTTCGAATAGAAAAACTACATATTCAAATAATTCATCTAATGATGATGATAGGATGGGACATGTTGGGACATGTTGGGACAGGATGGGGCAGGATGGGATAGGACGGGACAGCATGTAACAGGATGTGACAGGATGTGACAGGATGTGACAGGATGGGACAGGATGTGACAGGATGTGACAGGATGGGACAGGATGGGACAGGGTGGGACAGGGTGGGACAGGATGGGACAGGACGTGACAGGATGGGACAGGATGGGACAGGATGGGACAGGATGGGACAGGATGGGACACGATGGCACACGATGGGACACGATGGGACATGATGGGACACAATGGGACACGATGGGATACGATAGGATACGGTGGGATACGGTGGTAGTGAATAGTATAGAATCATTTATTCTCTCTTAATCTTACAAACAGGTTAATCTATTTTATTAGTTTTGGAGTTCTAACTCTTTTTACCCGACCACGGCAAAGCCAAAAGGAGGGTTATGATTTTGTTTTCGTATTGTAGAGCATGTTTATGTACACGCGAAAAAAATTGATGGAAGCTTGAACTTGAAATCCTATTATCGTTTTTTAATCAATTACATGAGTTTTTTTCCATATAAAACTTCATTTATTTGATTAAACAATATCGATAATGCAAACCGATAAACGAACTACCCTCTAATCCAGTAGCAATTAAATGGTTCTGCCTATGAACAACAGAGGGCGTTTATAACAATTACGTCAAATATTCTACTATAATTGTAAATACAGGGTTTAGAAAAACTTGGCGTGGTGATTTACGTACGCATACATATTTATGTACGCTCCAGAATGATGGTTCACAGGAAATGTTATTAATAAAGAACTAGCTTATATAAAGTACCTAATAAAATAATAATATAATATTTTTGTGTCGGTTGAGGTTTTCAACAGCGCTTCGCACAAAAAAATACATTGGTAAGTTCCGACATCCACGCGAACGAAGTCGCGGGCACAGCTAGTACGATATAAAATTATTGGTTCACAAACTTAGATAAAAAAAAATGTGTAAAAGGAAAATGAAATCAAGAAACTTAGGTACTCCAGATTATTTTTATGCCTTGGGTTAACCCATTTTCTGAATAGTAGTAGAATGAGAAATGATAGCATATTACTTTTATTTATCAAATTAATAGTAGCACAAAATACATTTATTAAGTACACCATATTTGGACATCCATTTACGTCATTAATGTTAAATAACATGCGATTTTAACGTGAGGAAAAATTATTGATATTTTGTTTGTTAGAAACCGATTGGCGATAGTAGGTACTCCATAATTTAATTAATTCATAACTTTTCATATGTTTCGGTTAATTCCCCAATGCTGAAAATTGTATGTCTGGTTGTATTTCGCAACCAATCATAACAGTTCGGATTCGTAGACACTATATATGGGTCGTCTAAACTATTTTTAAAATCTGGCCGGCAAAATTCCAATCAATTATAAAAAAAAACAATAGAAAGTTAAAGTTTGTCAAAATCGAAACTTTTCAATTTTATTTTCAAAAAATTATAAATGGAATACGAGTAGTGACGTAATCACAACGTATAATTTCAAATTTCGTTCGTTTGTTGTTTGGCGCGCAAGCTTGCAAGGTGTTCGATCAGTGCCCGTAATTGGCCGGTTCCGATTGTTCGGGAGCTCGACGCAGCCCCCCATCAGTCGTCTACGTCATCATCCCATGACCGCATTGTTTGCCCCTGTCTGTGTCTGACTGTTTTTAAGATAAACTTGGGAATAACTTTCAGTTAGATAACTTCGGATTTTCAGACTTTATACTGGATCCAGATAAATTATTGCATCTTTTCAAATAAACTAGTAAACTTTTAATTTTGTATAAACTATGATGTTGTTTAGGATATGTTATAGGTAAAACATATTTCATATAAAGCTTTTTTGAATGAGCTAGGCATGCGAAACACGCGGTATTAGTTCGTTATTTAGATTCGCTAGCAAAAAATAATTTCGAAATAAAGGATTTAAAATAAAAATGAAAATCTCCCATTACATTTATATTTTTTTAAATATATTTAACAGCAGTGAATTTTAGAAACATAATATATTACGATTGATGATTGAAAAGAAGGGAATAACCGAGATACATACTAGAAGTATGGCAGGAGAAGAATGCAGCAGCAACCACTGACAATGCATTATATCGCATCAATGAACCATTAACAATTACAGTAAAATAAATTCCAACCCGAAATTGAGAACACAAGGAAGCTATGTGCCCGTAACCACGTAGGTGGACCATTACGAAGATATTTCTTACACAGGAAACAAACCATTACCGATGCAATATCGATCGTTTTATTTAAGTACAGTCGCGTTCATTAACATCTTGGCACGTCTAGAGTTCAAAAATATATGAACATCAAAATATTTCAGAATATTGTGAGAACTACAAGCATCAATAAATTGTGATCAAGATTCAAATTCATTAATATGTGACCACTTTTTCTCAATATCATCTAAACAGCCAATGGAACATTTTTATATGAACAACTTTATGATCATAATTATCTGAACAGTGTAAGATTCACAATTATGTAAGCTCACATGAATACAGTAATATCTAAACAAGTAAATGTAATTAAAATTCAACCTTGTTACAACGTCATAAAGATGGTTTTACTAGCAATATTAAAATTGCGTGGTCAAGAAGTTCGCAACATTATTTAGGTATCACTGGCTAGTTTTACATCAAGTGATGTTATTAAAAATAAATAACTGCCGCAAATGTCATTCATAAAAAATATACTATGGCACTGAAATACTCATTTCAAAAGACCTAAAAAGCATTTGCGCGGAAAAAAATTGAAATACTTTTATTTCTATAACAATGTAAACTGTATCTTCTTTATTCTAGCAAATAATATACTTTCCTATGCATGTAGAGATAATTATGAAGCTTACCCTGCTCAGATATTATTAAAGCTAATACAGTATAGATATATTTTAAAAAGGTGATCACATATTATTGTCTCATGCAAATTATATATTATTGAACCTTCATAAGAAGACATATTTTTGATCGATAGATTCGTAGAATTTATTGAGCTTATCAACGCTCACAATATTTTGAATCATTGGCAATGCCAACATATTATTGAACTCGACTGTACAATTTTGTTCCATTCAACAACTTGTAATTTATAAGTTATAAGACTAAGCAATTTTTTAGGTCATCATGGGAACGGTAACGCGATGGAGGATGAAAAGAATTTGTTAACAGTTTGTACGGTTTTCAAGTTATAAGAAAATTCCGGTTGATACTATCAACCTCATTAAAGAAATTGATGGACGCTACTGAAGGCACCAAATTCTGTTCCGAAACCAATTTAAATCCTTTGAAACGTTAAGAATTGAATAAGTAACGAAACAAAAAGAACAAAAACTTTAAGATTGGATAAAACACGATGACAAATCCGCCATCTTAATAATCCGGTTCGAAGGACGAAAACAGGGAAGGTTCATAACTACCGAAATAATTAACTCTAATACTGATGCACGAAGCAATCCGACAGTTAGCAACAAGCATTAGAGTTGACATGGGCTGTCGGCGGCGCAGACGGCTAATAACGTGCGTAATGGCGGATCGTCATTAGCGGCGCGCGCGCAGATTGCCGGAGCGCTGATGAAACTCGCTGGGATTGCCTTGTAAACGCCTTGAGTATGAACGTGCACTTAGAACGGGTAGATTGGGCAGATTTCAGTGTTTGTGTTGTTTTTCTTATTGGATTAAAAAAAAAGATTTAGAAATTTATTTTCGGTCCGCAAATTGGTAGAAAATTTAATTTAATTGAGTGTACTGGTGACTTCATAAAATATTCGACAGTGAAATCGAGTTATATTAAAATTTGGTTATGGTTGCCTGTATAATTACTTTTCAATTTTAGAAGCATACTATAATTGGTTCTTATCAAATAAAGAAGAAGGAAAAAAGCCTTCCTGATAGTCTGTTGTTAAAAATTTCACGGACTTCGTCAGAAGCAATTTGTAGTAGTTTTTAATTGTTCGCAAATACCACAACCAAGACTAAAGGATAACTTTTAGATATTTTCCCGTTTTTCTATCAAAGTTAGCAGTCGAAAAGCAATTAGAGGAAAATATAAATTTTTAAAACAAAGACCGGCAAAGTAACAGCTAAATTATATTCAAAAACAAACAGTCGAAAATAATCATAATTCTGTGTAAGCAACGACCTTTTATCATAATCATCTGCCTAGACTTTTCCCAACTAGGTATATTGGGGTCGGCTTCCAGTTGAACCAGATAATTAAGGACCTTTTGTGTCAATGTATATTTTTGAGTAATATCAGTATATTTTATATTATTATAGTATCCAGTCAAACTAGATGCAGCTGGTTAACGGTATTTTACATGGAGTGACTGCCTGTCGAACCTCCACAATTTTTGAGGAATAGGTGAAGTAAAAAATATACCTATCAAAACCCTAGTTATCATCATCTTCCTGCCCTTATCCCATTTTACTTGGGGTCGGCGCAACACGTTTGTTTCTTCCATTCTCCCCTATCACAAGTCATAGTATCATTTACTCCTTTTTCTTTCATATCCTTACTTATACAATCCATCCATCTTTTCTTTGGCCAAAACCCTAGTGTGGGGCATTTATTTATTTTTTAATTAATTGAAGAATATTTTTTAAGTCTTTTTTATTTAGCTAAGGTTAGCGCTTGACTTCTACAATCTACTGAAAACAGACGGTGTATAATATACAAAGTTCAAGAAAAAATAAAACAAAGACTTCCTTTTCAAAATCTACCTAGTCTACTAGAAACATGAGTCCATTCGCAACAGCTCGTCGGTAAATAAGGCGGCAGTCAGTTAGAGCGTCGTGATTGTGAGCTGCGGCAAATGAGCGCGGATATTAATAAATTTAACGCAGACAACTCCGGGACACTTTACAGTTATTTAGGCCATAATTACGTTGGAAAATTACCTATCTGTCTGATGTTATTGTTACATGATTTACTAGGTTGTTTTTATGGTGAGTTAGGAGGCTGTACTGATGGACTTTTTTGATAAAATTTGAAGATTTTACTTAGGATTACAAAAGAATTGGCAATGCTGCAAAAATAATTTGGTAGTTTTAATCGATCTGTCTTATTTAATGCTAGCCGTATTTTAAATGCATATAATGACTCAATTCTTAGAAATATTTCAAAAGAAACTATGAACGAATAATTTATTGAATCAATTTAGGCGAAGGACGGTCCTTCGAACGGATCACAGATTATGCTCAGGGTTTTGTTTAAGAAATACTTAAACATATTTTATAGGTAAGTCACTAATAATAAAGATTTTAATGTACAAAAATAACAACCAAAATAGTTGTTATGAGTTGTATAGTTTACAAGACTTAGATAAAAATGATAAAATGCAAGTGATAACAAATAAATTAATAACACAAAAGTCCATTTGACCAGTTCAGTTTGGGTCGACAGGAAGTATCCAAATACCTATGTCATTGTCGCAGTATTGGTTCATATCACACTTTTGAGGAAAATTGAATTTGTTTTAGAACTAATATATGTGGTTAACTTATTGAGTTCAAAAGGTTAAACTATGCTTGATTATGCGTCTTTCGCAAATGTGTAATCTACGTGCTCTAAATACTCGGCCTAAGATTATTGAATCTAGGTACATTTAACAAATGTCAGCTTCACTAGACTATTAATATTAGGTAATAGTCAAATTAGGTATATAAAAGCGAACGACTTTACTTAAAAAGTCTATCTGACTTTTTGAATCTAAATAAAATCAGAGATTTTGTAAATACGGGAACTTTGCCTGTACCTAAATATTGTAAACTATAATATTTAATGACTATTTTTTAACAGGAGTTCATAACACCTTCTAACTCCTAAAGGTCATGGATCTCGTCCACCACATGAAACCACTAACACTGTTTTTAAAATACGTTTCTGGAGTAAAATGTCTAAAAATTGGAGTTGGTCATAAAAAATAAAAATAACCGATTGTCGCCAATAACGCGTTGGTCCACTGGACCACCTGAAAAAAAAATCTGTCTACAAGAAATATAAAAAGTTTGACTAACCATCTATGTACATACCTCCCGCGGGTAGGTTGGCATTAGTCTTGTACTCTCGTTCCTCATGAGAGAGGGACCGGAGACTCCGCACAGGGGAGCTCTTATACTCCATCTCTCGAAGAGCTAGGGATGCGTCGCATGTGATCAACGACCGTTGTAGACCGAAGGACCGGATTTGGTGAGGTGATGCGTTTGTACCTGTGAGGGAGAATGATTTTTAGTTTTATGAAAAAGAAAAATACATTTTAACAAATAAAGGTTCAGTAAAAACTAAAAGGAGGACGCAGATTGCGAATAATGAAATTCAAAGGGATGCCGTAGGACTGGGACTGGGACTGTCTAAACTGGTAACTGTGACTAGAACGCAATGGGCAATTTAATCAACACGGTGGATTTTAATCACCATGAATCTAATAGTCCTTTACGCAGGGAGGACTCATGATGGCCGCGCGGTCTCATTTTTGATTTTACTACCTAAAAATAAGTAGGTATGCCGTAAAGTGACAGGGTTAGAAAAAAATGTACCTAAGTACTCGTAGCAATACAATAAATACGCGTTTCTATTATTCCATTTAAATTAATTTGCAGACTAATCAAATACTTTTTTATTTTCGTAAAATAACAAATACAGCTCCAATTTTGAACTACCCAAAACTGGAACTAATTCTCCAAACCTCTGTCACGCACTACAGTTAATGTTTAATTTAATTTTCTAACAAGCCTAAAAACTACAAGTTTCCGGCGACCGATCTTCAATTAAACATCAAAGTGTCAATCACCTTATTACAGAAAAAGGTGGTCCTTTTTTTTCCATGGTGGCCAAAATTGGCGGTCCTTCTGTCGGACCTCTAAAAAGGTACCGCCCTAATTATTTTGGTCTTGTGTTAGAAAAAATACATAGATAATTAGTTTATGAGTATACACAATGTAAGATGGTCGTATACCGCAATTATGTAGTGAATCGACGCAAACAAATGCAGCCAGTTAATTATTATTTGTTGTTTTACAATAATAGGGTAGTGATGTGGTGTTAGATGTCGATGTATATTTTTAGAACTGCGGTTTCGTTTTTACACAGTTTGATAGATATTTTTGCGCTTGTACCGGGATTATCTCAATATTAGCTTAGTTGTATGTGATTTATATAGTTTGATACTTTTCGAAAAACAACACAATATTTTTATTTTTCTTTAAAATGTCTACTGCAGTCAATGATTATTTCAGTTACAATAAACTTATCATTTTTTTACAAAAATAAAACAGTTATTATTCTGCCAAAATTTCCACTTCAAATTGAAATCTTCCAAGCGCAACGCAGTTATTGTTTGCACTACACTATTTAAGCATCATTCGCAGTTTCGACCGCTACAAATAAATTGCATTTTATCGATAGTCGATAGTCCGTGTAATGTGGGAGTACAGCGCAATTAGCGAGGGTCACTGCGAAGCGGCTTATGTCCCACCTAGAAATTAAGTCTATTAAGTCAAACTTTTAAGTCCCCTCGCATACGATATCTTCCTTTCTTGTGCCCCAGAGTTTGGGGCTTATTCGTTAAGTACTAGCCTTTTGTGCCCTTTCTACTCTTTGTTTGATATTGTATAAGGATTTTTGGTGTTCGTGCAGTTTGATAAAGATCTGGTTATAATGAAGTAGTAAGTGTGCTTTGATTACTAATGAGGATTGTTTAATTTAATTAAGAGGAATCATGCAAGTAGAGATGGTTAGTTGACCGTACTGAAATTCTATTGTCTATTTTGTATACGTTATCTACTGAAGATGTATAAATAACGGCTGTATAAATGACATTTAAATTGAGGGATTTAATCAGCAGAGCATACATAACAAGTTCTGTCACATGTTTGTCGTTCAAAGTGCACAACAAAATATACATCATAAGTTCTTTTATTAAATTTTTAACTGATATAATATAACATTAATATTTAAAGAAATATTGTCCCTGAGTCTGCTCCGCGTCATGTCGGCAGCAGGCACAAAGGTCCCAGCAGTTGTGCAGTGCGTGAGTGCAACTTATTACTGATATAATTTCACTATTGTTTGCCGCCGGCTCCGACGCTCCATATGGCGTAACGTGTTTTTTTTTTCATATATTTTTCCTCCAATTTCGTCGATAGTTCGAAGCTTCGAACTCCTTTTGAGCAACTCCTTAGTTTCGCGTGACTGACAGGCGGAAGACGATGTTTTATGTTATTAATTAGATATTGGTTGAATGTGGGGTGAAATTGATGGGGAATAAAAGTTTATTCGTATTGTTTTAGGGTGATGTTTAAGCTGGTGGTTGGAGATATTTAGAGGAACCTGTTATTATTAATATTGGTTTAAATTACACTGATGAAGACAGCGATTTATACGACCACGATTGTCCTAACTCCTAAACCAAAGTTGTTTAACAATTTATACACCAAATTGAGAGTAGGTATATTTAAAAGCCCGATAACCTATTTACACAAAACCCCAATTACAAAATATGACCTTCACAATAAATAAAACGTTCACAACAATAAAGTAGGTAAAAAACACATGACAATCGGTCATATCAGCGCCGACTCCCGTGGGAAGAAAAGGTTTTATCTACTAATTGTGATATCGCGGTCGCGCCGCCCGCCACTATCATATATATGAAAACTACATGATAATAATAGAAACGGTTCACATTATTATAATATATTATATTAATTGTTAATGCTCGCGGTTTTCGTAGCGCTACGTCGAATAATAACAAATTGCGTCGAGCTCAGGACACGCGCGATCGAATTATGTTTTCATATTAGTTTTTTAATTAATTGGTAACTTGCAATTTTGTATTTTGTAAATGTATTTTATTTGCTGTTTGTTCCCGATATGACCGCATTGTTTATATTTGTGAATACGATAGTTCAGATATAAAACCTGCTTTTAATTAATATGGTCAAAAAATAATTAATTTAAGAAGTAATAAAATCACTGCATCTATTGAAATACCGATTTCATTAGAACCTAAAACTTATACGCAACAATTTTCGAAAAAATATCAGTACCTATCATTGATGAAGTATCTTCCGTTGATATCGTAGCATTCAATGAGAATATAAGTACTACAAGCTAGTTCAAGTGCGGACGAAAGCAACAGGTCGAGGAGATTTTTGGTCGTAAGAGATGCATGCCTCTACAAAGACTTTCAAGAATAATAACTACAGTACTTTCAAAGTACAGTACACAGTAGTTAAATCGTAAAACGAGCCCACCCAGGGCTTGTACTGAGTAAAATCAATAAAAACAGTACTTAACATCAAATATCTTCTTCTATCTATTCTATATGTCACAGTCAAAACTCTTAACTAGTCAAAAGTACTATTGACTAGCAAAATCAGTCAAAAGCACTTTTGACTGAACAGGTTGGTCAAAAGTGGTTTTGACTGAAAATTATTGGTTATTAGTTCTTTTGACTGCAAATTTGCGGTTAAAAGTACTATTGACTGACGCTCTTCGTCAAAAGTAGTTTTAACTGCAATAAAGCATCAGTCAAAACCACTCCACTCCACTGCTCCCACTTTTGGGTGAATTAAAACAATTCTAATCTAACCTGTCTGTGTCGGGGTGACCCAAGTCGTTTTTACCAATTTTTTTTTCTCAGTGCCCCATTACATACACTCCTATCTAAATACCAGATGAACAACTTTATGCTTTTGAACGAGAAGAAGACGGTCGACTTCAGGGGCACCTCGAGGTTCGGTTTGGTTAGGTTCCTTTAAACCTTGTAGACAGAAAAAGGAGCCCCGCGTAGCGGGGCTCCGTCGACCTTTCTTCAAAAGCCCTCTTCCTCCGCTTTAGAAATAAAACGAGCGCTCCGCTTTAGAAAAAAAAACACTCTTCAATGAAGAATTATTTATTCATGCAACTCAAACTATTATGGCACTTTGAATCACACAGCAAAAGCAATCCAGCAAAAGTTGGTTTTGACTGGTTGTATCAGTCAAAACCACTTTTGACGGAACCACTTAGTCAAAAGTACTTTTAACCAGCTCCATTGGGCAAAAGTAGTTTTAACTGTTATTTTAGTCATAAGTACTATTGACTAAAGCATACGGTCAAAAGTACTTTTGACTGATTTTGCTAGTCAATAGTACTTTTGACTGGCTAAGAGTATTGACTGCAACATATCTATACATATAATAAAACTGTAGAAAAGTTATTTTTGTACATTAAAAAAAAACTCAAAAAATTTAGCCAGGGTATTAAAGGACAACCAATAGAACCCATTTCTAGCATTTTTAGAATTTTTGTCTGTTTGTCTGTTTGTCTGTTTGTCTGTTTGTCTGTTTGTATGTTTATTTGTCCAGGTATCACGTAAAATGTACGAAATTTATGTAGATAACTTTTATACACAACGATTAAGCGTAACTTGGAGAGGAATTTAGTTTTTGTTTCATTGGAATCGGTTCAGTCTATCAAAAGTTATTCGAATATAAAGTGTTTCAGAAGTAAAATTACGGTCAGTTCACACCAAGACGCGTAGTTCATAGCGCGATCTAGCTTCGATTCTGCTACATATTCAAATAAAAATTCATCTAATGATTATGATAGGATGGGATAGGATAGGATGGGATAGAATAGGATAGGATGGGATAGGATGGGATAGGATGGGATAGAATGGGATAGGATGGGATAGGACGCGACAGGACGGGACAGGACGGACAGGACGGGATAGGACGGGATAGGATGGGACAGGACGGGACAGGACGGGACAGAACGGGACAGGACAGGATAGGACGGGACAGGACGGGACAGAATGGGAGAGGACGGGACAGGGCGGGACAGGACGGGACAGGACGGACAGGACGGGACAGCTCGGGACAGGACGGGACTGGACGGGACAGGACGGGACAGTACGGGACAGGACGAGACAGGACGGAACAGGACGGGATAAGATGGGATAAGATGGGATAAGATGGGATAAGATGGGATAAGATGGGATAAGATGGGATAAGATGGGATAAGATGGGATAAGATGGGATAAGATGGGATAAGATGGGATAAGATGGGATAAGATGGGATAAGATGGGATAAGATGGGATACGATGGGATACGGTGGGATTTTGGAGGGAGACCTTTTTACCCGACGCTTCGCACAAAAAAATACATTGGTAATTTCCGATATCCACGCGAACGAAGTCGCGGGCACAGCTAGTACATATAATAAAACTGTAGAAAAATCGTTTTTGTACATCAAAATAAAAACCAAAAAAAATAGCTAGGGTGTTAAAGGACAACCAATAGGACCCATTTCTAGCATTTTTAGAATTTTTGTCTGTTTGTCTGTTTGTCTGTTTGTATGTTTATATGTCCGGGCATCACGTAAAATGTACGACATCAATGTAAATAACTTATATACCCAACGATTAAGCGTAAATTGAGGTAACATTTAGTTTTTGTTTCATTGCAATCGGTTCAGTCTATCAAAAGTTATTCGAATGTAAAGTGTTTCAGAAGTAAAATTACGGTCAGTTCACACCAAGATGCGTAGTTCAGTAGCGCGATCTAGCTTCGAATAGAAAAACTACATATTCAAATAATTCATCTAATGATGATGACAGGATGGGGCAGGACGGGACAGGACGGGACAGGACGGGACAGGACGGAACAGGACGGGACAAGACAAAACAGGACGAGACAGGACGGGACAGGACGAGACAGGACGGGACAGGACGGGACAGGACGGGACAGGACAGGACAGGACAAAACAGGACTAGACAGGAAGGGACAGGTCGAGACAGGACGGGACAGGCCGGGACAGGACGGGACAGGACAGGACACGATGGGACACGATGGGACACAATGGGACACGATAGGATACGATGGTAGTGAATAGTATAGAATCATTTATTCACTCTTAATCTTACAAATAGGTAAATCTATTTTATTTGTTTTGGAGTTCTAACTCTTTTTACCCGACTATCAATTACATTACAATTACAATCATAATATTTTTGTGTGGGTTGGAGGATTCAACATCGCTTCGCACAAAAAAATACATTGGTAAGTTCCGACATCCACGCGAACGAAGTCGCGGGCACAGCTAGTGCTGAATAAGAGCGGCAAACCGGCCAAAGGTAATCTAACATTAACAAAATTAAATTTTATCAAATTAGTCCTGAAAATTAGTTCTATCTAGTCCTGAAAAAACTCCTAAAGTTACGAAATGCTTTGAAAGTGTTTGCCACTTGTTAAGGCTCTGTGCATCTTGTGCGCTTTGTGAAATTCTTAAGATACCTGCATAATAGTTCCGCCGGGCATGGTCGGCAACTTTCATGCCTACGTGTTACGTGTACAATTGTATTGTTATGCCGTTGATATGCCCACCGGCTCCAGTCTGTATGTCCTGATCTGAGTCCGACAAGATATTTTCCAGCATCACCGGACGGACTAATTAGATTTTTTTGTTACATAAGCCTATACAGAGTGTTTCTTTTAAATGGGCCAAAAGGGAGAAACTTGCATCCATAAGAGATACGAGAAAACTTTCTTAGGAACCTTTAGCTCTTTTTTGATACTGACAATTTTGACATTTTTATTTTTTTGGTCAAGTGTGAGCTGTCCACAGAAATGAGTGAAATTGACCAAAATTTTTTTTAATGCTGTTCGACTCTGTTTCGTGTAAGGATCATTTCATTGTATCGGAAGAAAAAAATCGGGACGGCGGAAGTTGGTCAAATTTAGCAAAATATTTTTTCATACAAATTGTATGAACGAAAAAAAATATCATTCTTTTTATGATGCCATGTTATTTTGTGTCTTGTAAAGACCATTTCATTGTATGGGAAGGAAAATTCCCGGACAACAGAAGTGGGTCAAATCTTATGAAATACTGACACTGCTAATAGGTACGACTTTATGCTGTTAGAAGAAACATTACTCTACTTTTGACCAAGTTCTACTGTTCAGATATTTTTCTGCCCATACAATTACCTCATTCTTACATGAAAGTAAGTCAAACAGCATAATAAAAAGAATGATATTTTTTTTCGTTCATACAATTTGTATGAAAAAATATTTTGCAAAATTTGACCAACTTCCACCGTCCCGATTTTTTTCTTCCGATACAATGAAATGATCCTTACATGAAAAAGAGTCGAAAGGCATTTAAAAAAAATTTGGTCAATTTCACTCATTTATGTGGACAGCTCACACTTGACCAAAAAAATAAAAACGCCAAAATTGTAAACATCAAAAAAGAGCTAAAGGTTCCTAAGAAAGTTTTCTCGTATCTCTTATGGATAAGGGTTTCTCCCTTTTGGCCCATTTAAAAGAAACACCCTGTATATAAGGTAAAGCCAAATAAAGGAGTACTTACTAGTTTTGGAGCGGGGCTCCCGAGGTCCATCAACGGTGACTTTGATGGCTTTTTGGTAAGTGGCTACTTGAGGTGGGTTCGTTGATATCGTGATTGTTAATGAGAAGCTCTTCCCTGGAACAAAAAAAAAAAACATTTTATTAAAAACCAGCTGAGCCCCGCAGTTTCACTTCAGCTGCTCGGCACTTTTTGGTTGTAGCTTGATGTTATATAAATCGTAAATGTAAGTCATCAGCTTTTTCTTTAGACAGCACAGCTTTATCAATTGGTTACCCTCGTAACAAACGTAGGTGCTTCCAAGGGTCTTTCCACATTTTCACGCTTACTGCACTACAATCAAAGTATTGAAATATAAGATTAAGCTCAAACCATACGGCCATCTTCTACTGTCAAGACTATCAACTATCACTATGAAGCTATAGCAAGTAAAAACGAGGGATGTTCAGGGTCTCATTGAAGTTTAATCTTGTTGGTAAAAAGTTCATCCTATGAGTTCTCCGGCACAGGAGGGACTGTCACACTCTTACTAACAAAATCCACGGTTTTCCTTCAATAGTCCTTTACATCCCAGGGCCACAGTTACCTGATATTGTCCCGCTACCCAGAAAGTTACATCCCTCAAGTAAAATTAAACTGTCAGTCAATTCCTTAGTGGTCATTATTGTATACTAAACTATGGGGTGGGGTTTGTGGGTACATTCTCTATAATTATGTATTTTATTATCATTAGTCGGACACAATTGTGCGCATGTATGTTATAATGAAGTAAATCATAACAACGATTCAACAGACCACTAATTTACACATTCAAATACAATCACCCTTTATATTGAGCGAACTAGGTTCAATCAAATTAATCAACTTATTAGTTGCGATATTCATCATAATTTATGACTATGATAAGTGTATTATTATGGTTTGTTGATGGTGTGTATTATAATTATGGAAGCGCACTTCTATATTACAAAAAAGTAAACGTTTTTGGTAATTAGAGCAGTCAAATCAATGAAATAGTCTTCGATTGATTTCTATCTCGATATCGTTTTTTCTAAGCAACATTTAATATTTCTGAACACATATAACTTCGAGATTTATTATTAAAGATTTCTAATCTTACTTGATCTTGTTTCGGGGTTGCACTATTTAATTCATGTTAATTGTATCAACATTTTACAAGAAAAAACAGTTAAAATATAATCTGAGCACATTAAAAATAAAAATAAATATTAACATATACAAACTAAAGCTAGAAATTAAAAATAAATAAAACTAAACATTTACAACTAAACTTACACTAAAATAAAATAAAAAAAACCTATTTTAACAAAAACATAAAAAGGCAGAGTCACTTAGGCGTCAAAGTACTCCTCCGCATCGCTGTCATCCGGAAACGTGCCCAGAAGACTGGCAGCATCTTGTTTCGGAATTTTCTTAATAGAATTAATGCATTCCACATTCAAGGAATCACGGAATTACTAATAAATATTTTTAAAGTGGATCATTGTAAGGTAAAACCTGATTCTATAACTTGACAGTTTTTTACACTTCTGTGTAGGGATTTCTTTACACTATGTGTTACATTAGTTGTACTATCGTACAGTCGTCACTAGTGCGTACACGTACAGTCGTACACACACGTGCGGTGGTGTGGGAATGTAGGTACTAATGTGGATACCGTATGGTGGAAAATGGCGAGGCTTTTTGGGCGCCCGATTTGCGGTCGCCAGTAATGAATGCACCGATAAATACCGAATAAAATTACAGTTAAAATGAGTGGATTAACATGTCTAATGCAGATAATTCGTGTGTAGAGCACTCGATTCGGAATAAATGACTGATTTCAACGTTCCAACGTGGCCGGCCTGCGAGATTAGGTGCGTTTTCATTCTCTGTTTTGTTTGTAGTTTTGATAAAATTTGGTGCAAGGACGTTCAGTTTAGATTATTGCGAGATTTGATGTAAACAGCAGTCCCTTAGTAGGCAAATTAGTGGATATATACGAACGAAATACATCCGCACAAATACCTATTTATATCTTGAAGGTATTTGAAATCCTGAAGGTGGAAAAAAAACAGCAAAATAAAACTGTATATAAATTGAATTTTTGTATTAAGTGAGGTCAGTTCGTCACACACTTATCAGTAGATAATGAAATACATTTGTTCTAATATTTATGTGTTTAGATCATTATTTTCGTCCCACAATTCACGCTCTTTAGATACGGGTGTGGTGTTCCGTGTGATGCGTCCGGTGGGGTTATAACCCCCCCCCCCAAGTTAAGGACAGGTTTGTACATTCGGAAAAACAGCGGGTAAATCAAAACAGGCAACAAGGGGTGATCTGCGAGGTTAAGCGTGCGGTTGGTGAACGTCAATCGTGGTATGGGGGACCAGGAAATGGATAAACATACAAAGTTTTCTTCGTCTTAAGGAAAGCACGCTAAGCCATTGGTGTTTCTTTGATTGTCGGAAAAGGTAGCAGTGGGTTTGAAGTCTGACAAACAGTCTTACAGGAGTTATTCGGTCTTTATAACCTGGCTGGGTGTGCCTAGAGGTGCCGTATGGGCGTAACTTCCTATATAATAGTTCCGATATAAAATAATAAGTCCTAGATTAATAATGAGGCTGGCATCTAGGGTCTACTTTCTAAGTCCGTCAACGAAGAAGCGACTACGGATGCGGATTAACGAAATTAACTAACGTCAGATTCAAAGTAGGAGGATAATACCGCCACGATTGAAGTTCTTTTGACGCGGCGCTAGTGTAATGTCAATAAATCAAGTTGCATAAAAAAATATAGGTAGGTAGTAGTATTTTACGCAGATCATGAGTGGTAGGCGGATTTTAAGGAGCTATGTGTCAAACCGAGATATCATTAGTCTTAGTTCGGGCACAGAATTGTTTAAGTTCGGGTTCGGGCTCCATGTCACGGGGCATAAAATACGGCCGTATCTAAGACCGAAACTACGGGTTTCGTGCTTAGAGATTAGACCCCCTCGTTCAACGATGTGGACTCCAAAAAAGTAGGAAAAAGACTAAGCAAATGTTGAATCAGTTTTTGCTGTTTTTTTTAGCAAACTAATTATTTATTAATTCAATATTGCGCAGACGTCAATCCTCAATTTACAATTCAATGACTAAGAAAGATAACGTATTTGCACTAGAGTTTCAATATTTGTTGCACCATATTAAATGGTAGACGAGATTTCGGTACTACTTGTAGACTCAACAGACTGGCTCATAAATTGCAACTAATTTTATTATAAAACTCTGAACCACGAATATTTTATTATCAGTTATCAATAATGTAAGTGTCGCTGGTTGGGATATGAATTAAGTTTTATTTTTTGAACTTTGCTCTACTCTTATTTACAAAGGCCCAGACCCGGAACAACTACTTGGAGATCATATAAACATATTTGCTCCATGTGGGAATTGAAATAGCGACACGCAGCGTGGCAGTCCAATTGCCCAGCCACTACACCAACCGTGCCACCATCTTTGTATTTGATAGATCTTTCAGACCACTTCAAACTTTGTCCAGGCAAGGCAGGTAATTTTCTTAAAGCCTCACTCAATACGGAAACAAATCATCATAAAACATTGGTCGCTAAACTTTAAAGGTGTGCCTCGAACGATGTGAAATATTGCTTCTAAAGTCACCATTAAACTTAATACACTCCACATGATCACTCATCAACAGTTTAGGACCTAACACAATACGAGTGAAGCCGTAAAACATAACATTGTATCGACCATCTCCCGGAGGTGTTGAGAGAGGCGCGTGAAATATTCAATTATTGTGCCCAGGCGCAGGTGGGTGAGGGGTGCGGGGAGGGGCCCGCCGCCATCTTGATTTACGATCGACCGTAAATCCTGAGTGACATTTGTGAGTGAAGACGACTCGCAAACCGTCGCATCTTATGTACACGACTATGACACGATTTTCAGGAAAATATTTTGCGGTTGCTTTCTATTGCTGTTTAGAATGGCACTTAGTTCCATAGTTCGGATTTGAAGCGGCAATGGAAAGCGGGTAACGGTTATTTGTCGTTTCAGCTCTTAAGTCTGATCATGAGTTCTCAATATTGTGTGGAACGCCCAGCGAGCATAAATATAAAACGTTATGTGAGTGTGAGACATGTGAACATCTCTTGTCAAAGCTCTCACAGCTTCGGAAGAACTTGAGTTATATGAACATTTGACTTTATAAGTTGTCGCTTGAAAGGCGGGTTATTCTTTGAGTAAATGGGTTATATCTTAACTGTTGCAATGTAATTTAAATACGAATTACGCGTGCGTAGCGAATTACAAAGCTTTGTTGTGAAAAGAAAAAAGTTTCCACAACAAAGCTATATCAGAGATTAGCGTACAGGATATAGCGTAGTAGGATTTCAACCTGCGATCTTTGGCTTAGGCTCATTTAGTCTCGCATGTAACTCGTATGCAATTTCTTGCATCGTGCAAGAAATTGCATCGTTCACTCTAAAAACCAAATTTCTTCCTATTATTAAATTGTTGCAATACAATTAATCGTAGTTTACCTACTAACTAAGTTTATAGATAGGTAAACTTTTTATCGTTTTATTTTAGGCCGGAATTTGTATTTTCATCAATTCACCGTAATCGTAGACCTAACATTTCTTCCTCAATCGCTAAAATCTTAGCGACTGAAGAACTTTTTTATTCATCAAAATGAACCCTAGTTTGATTGATTACTCAAACTAGGGTAAATAAAAAATAGATATAACAAACCCGGTACAAAATCAGGTTCCAACAAAACAGGCTGGTTACAAACGCCACATCCTCAGTACCAGCAGCTATTAATACGGTGTAACTCGACACCATCGTGTGTGAACTACCATTAGTTGTGACGGACTGACGGACTCATCATAACAGTCCATCGATAATGTGACGAGATGAGATGTGACAGGCGCGGACTGGTCCAGTGGCGCGGTTCCGAACATTCACGTTTCTTTTTGTTGGAGTATCATGATCTTGGATGAATCTGTGTATTAAGAATTTGGGTAGAGGATTTGAAAGACGTTTGAGGGCAAGTGAAGCTTTAAAGGCGTGTACAAAGTGCTGTAACTATCACCTAAGTTATGGTTAAATCATTTCTATAAGATTCATCACATCGAAAATTTAAATCAAAGAATTTAGTTAATGAAAACTCTCTAGATTTCGATAGTATACTGCTGGGTTAGCAAAAGAGAATTTTTCAACTGGGCGTGGACCCTGTATAAATAATCTAAAATTATAAATGTGAAAGTGAGGATGGAGGGGTGCTTGTTTCTGAATCACGTCAGGCTGATCGGATATTTATGATATTTGACTGAGAGATAGATTACAGTACTAAGATAACACAAAAGATATCCCGTATAATCCGGTTTTATTTTCGTGTTACAGGTAGGCGAATCCCTTGGCAACAACTAGTCAAATCTACAACCTGTCTTCCTTCTTAAAAAGATCCTGTTTTTAGCTAAAATTTCATTAATCGAATAACTTGCCCAGCAACATAATTACGAAACGAAAAAATAATCAAAAAATATTTCACAACATTTAGACATTTTGAAATCATTAATTTGATCATAATGTGCTATGTCGAAAGAGAGAGTCCCTCTTACCTGACAAATTGAACGGATAATTAGGGACGAACGTAAACGGCATGACCAGAATGTGACCAAATGATTTTGTGACGCGGTCATCACTGTGTTACGGTTGGACATTAGGTATGTCTTTTTTTGTATAGGTTTGGTTTACGTCTTGTGTAACACATATCTTGGTGGATTAGGTTTATTACTCTGTATTTTTGAGTTGGTGGACACAGTAGAGATTTTAAATTTTGACACAAATCTTTTCTATTTTTTGAAATAACTGTAGATACTGGATAACTCTAGCTCTCGTATAAAAAATTGTTAGTGTTAAAGAAGTAAGATAGAAGAAACTCAGATACTTTACATTAATTGCAAAAGATTTTACAGAACAAATCAAAATTAATTAAGTCTAATGAAAATAATCAAAAATCGCGAAACCTTTGCAGATTCTAAGAAGTTACTTATTTTAAGCATAAGGAAACTCAAACTTATTGCAACGCCTCAGTCTTAATACCCAGAATCTAAAATTCTACTTAATACTTAGTAAGTCATAAATTATAAGATAGCTAGGTCAGATCTTGACCTATTTGTTGGTTGGCAACAAGGATTGTCCCTGTATACGAATATCTAAAGGCGAATGAAAAAGATGGGTTACATCACGTAGCTATATTTGTTTTGCTTGACGAATATTTTTTAATTGACTGTTAGTTGAAGATGGTACAAACATTGTTTTTGACTTCCACAACCCAGTTAATGCAGGGTTATACAATATCTTCAGGTTGTCAGATATTCGGGATATTGATTACAAGTAAAGACAGAAAGTTCTATAAAATGAGAACTGGGACCATGCCATGTCAATTACTATGAACAATTTTCTCATTTATGATCTTTTAAATCATGCGCTATGTAGTGAGATGTACGTAGCTTAGTAATTGTTGTAGGTATAGGTATAAAATTATGTAGGTATAACACATATAGCTGTACATATGTAGCCAACACCATACCGACCAGTAACATCACTGATGGCGTGTTAAAACGATCTCCGTGATTTTACTGCCCCGTCCATATTGTGGGTGCATGTGGGCCTGTCATGGCGGCGCGCTGCTCTTGCGCATACAACACAATGGAACACTAAAGTGCCAACGTCGTTTATAGCTGCCTGTGGTTTGGAAATTAAAATCAAACTTGCTGATCCGACTGTGTCGTGGCATTCAAGTGTTTAGAGGTAAAGGAAATTGTTGGATTATGACGGCATTCTTTATTATTTTGTTTCTGTTGTCTTCGCAGTGTATGCTTCAATGGTTTATAAAAAAACTGGCAACGACTTACCCGAGAGACGTTACGGTACATATACCAGATTATATTTCCTATAAATGTACATTTAATCGGTTGAATACCGATATGCTGCAATTTCCGAACTCTCATACTAAATGGGGCATACTCCTTTGAGACCTCATGAGTTTTAAATATTTTTAAAAGAGAACTTTGTTTGAAACTATTTTCTGCCAATTTTTTTAAAGGATAAAGTTTTTTTTAAGTTTTTGGAAGAATATAATGAAGCAACAAACTTTAAAAGAATTATGTCAAGGTTTTCCAGTTGTAGATGTCTGATTGTGTTTCTAGAAATAATGTGACAAAAGAGAATCTTTATCTGTCTGTTGCCCGTGGCGTTGCTTAATATTTTTTTCATAGAAAGTATTGAAATATAGACCCAAAACCTACGTAACGAATATGTGGAAAAACTGTAGAGTGACTAATTTTATTATTTTTTTATTCAATAGGTGCTTTTTATTTAACATTTTATTGCTTATTTGACATTATATCCATTTACCACATATGGTACGTGGTATAGGCATGATACACATATTCGCAGAACCAACATTTGCATAGGTTACGTGCAGCATGTGGCAGACAGCTTTATATATAGCGTGTGTCAGCAAATTGTGGTCATATTTAAGGGAAGAAACCGTATTAAATAGAACATGTTTGTTTAAAATACTTTGGCTTTTTTTTTTCATCAAAGTAAAAAATTATTTTAAGTCGCGAAAAATAAAAATGTCGGTCGCATTGTCAGAAAACACGTTTGTTTGACAGGACCGACCCAGTGTCAGCCTAATCAGGGGTACTACTATCTAAACACGAAACCCGTTGTTTCGGCTGAAGTTTCGAACGTTTCTAATAGTTTACCCTAAGATTAGTTAGTGGAATGAACTAAAAACTGACAACATGATTGTCAATTTAGTTGTTCCGATTCCCGATGTTGTCAAAACTTATGAAAGTAGAAATAATAGTGTTAACTCAAAAATTTCGAATACGGGTTCGTTTTTTCGTTAACGGACCAAGAGAGTAGATCCCAATTGCCCATAGGTCTCAATATCTGCGTCTGCTGCAACGAAACCGAACCATAATTAAAAATTACGTCTGTTATTGTATTCTAATAAAAAATAATATCATATTAGAAAATATAATACGAGTTACTATTATATTGTCTAATAATATGATATTGTTTTTTTAGTACACCGTTTAATAGTGGTAATTCCCGCAGTTTTCCTGTCGTAAACGTTTTATACATTTATATAACACAAGATGTTTGACGTCATTTATGTTTATTTATTTTTCCATCCTTTAAAAAAGCACTACATATATAAACTGTATAAAATCCCTAACAAAAATAAGTGTGTCATCGATTATAAGAAAAGAGGTTACACGAAATGGAAAATATACCTCGTTTCGAAGCGTTTTAAAAACATATTTTGTACCATACACTTCTGCCAACGCAATTATTTTTTCCACTTTTTATAAAAAAACTGTGACAGATCTCCTAACCCCTCGTTTACACCAAGCTAAAATACAAGTATTTTACAAATTTGATGCGATGATTCCGTTTCTCATTTACATGTATCAAACATGTTGTATACAAAATTTGTATCAAACTATACACATGTATAAAACTTGTAGAAAGTATATAAAACTTATATATGAAACACGATAAACTTCTAGTTACCTACATGTTTATTGTTTTTGTTGTAGTAGAATTCGAAACAAATTATCCAAATTAGACAAATTATTATATTATTATGTTATCTTTTTATCAATATCGTTGTCATTAATATTCATTTGCGAAGCAATAGCTGCCAATGCGTCTTTTTTCTTCCGACGATCTTTATAAACTTCATTTTTCATATTCCACAGGCATTCTTGTACATGCAAAAGCTCAATGAGTTCTAAAGTTTGTTTCTTTGACCACTCCATTCTTCTTCTTCTTCTTTCGTTTTCACCAAGGAAAAAAACGCGGTCTTTCCGATATGTTGAAAACTTTATCCAACAAGCATGGATACAGTTTAAAACTTGTTTGTGATTAGTATTATACAGAAATTGCATAAAAATAAACAATACTTGTCTAAACCACGACTGTTTTTTTATAGGTGAGAACGCTATCAATGTATCTGACAAGTTTTGACATGTCATGGACTTCAGTGTGAACGCAAATGTGTTTTTTAATTGTATAAATACTTTTTGGCTACACAGTGTGAACGAAAGAATGTTTGAGACACTCTCAATACATGTATAAAACAAACAAATTATGTTTTGACAAGTATTCTACAAGTTTTCTATGAAACTAGTATTTAACTTGTTTCTTGGTGTAAACGAGGGGTAAGATGTATAGCTTATATACTCAGGAATAATGTAGCATTCTATCAGAATAGAAAAAGAAATAATTATCAATACTAATAACATTATAAAACTGAATTGTTTGTCTGAATGAACGCGCTAAAATCAGAAGATACTGGTTCCAATTGAAATATTATTTTTGTGTTCGATAGACCATTTATCAAGGAAGGCTATTAATAGGTTATAAAATATCACGCTACGACCAATAGAAGCCCAACTGCGGGGTGAAACCGCGGGAAAAGCTAGTTATTATTTATGTATAAACTGCTAATTACATATAGTAAACACCCACTCAAACAATTAAAAAAACAGTATATACTTGAGTTTTTTCGAGGGAATCCCTTTATTGACTCACGCAGACACGATAATTACTACGACAAAGAGATTCTGATTTTTCCCACGCAAAAAAAATCAATAAGCTTAGCTTTGTCAATACTTACATTGCGTTATGTCATGACTAATACCCCAACAAAGGAGTATATAAGCATTAGAAAAAATGTGTTTTACCGATTAAATATAATTGAATTTTCATGCAAACTGTAAATAAATTATCAGTTTATAGACACGGTAACGGACAAACACGGGTTTTCACGTTCGTGATTGAGAAAATGCGCGTTCCCTTCACCGCAGACGATTATTTTGTTTATGAAGGGGACTAGTGGAGAAGGGCCTTAATGGCGTGATCGTTTAGTTTTCTTTTATTCGATTTTATCTGGGTAAGCGGAATTAGAAATTATGTTTTTTGGTTGTTTAATGTCAAAATAATTAACTGGAGAAAACCACATTATTAAAACTGGGAGATTTATATAAATCCAGAACCGTTTTAAGTTTGACCAACTTTATAATTTTGCAATAATGCCTTGACTACCAAAGTGACGAAAGACTAGAATATTCGACTGAGTTCACCTTAAAAGGATTCATTCATTTAGTAGCTGGGACAAAGTAATTATTTCTCAGGGTTGAAAGAGTGATTGTTAGGTACATAAAAATAAACAAAGTATTAATATTTTCATATTTTACATTTATACCGTAATTTAAAGAAATTAATATTAAACGCTGGTTTAGGGCAATTAAGGCAAGAGAACTCTCAAGGATTTCTATAGAGTAATCGAAAAGTGTTACTTCATGTAGCTTTCAAGTTTCAACATCCGATATACTTAAAAACAACAAGGCTCAAACCATGAACTAAATCTCTAACAAATGATTAAACAATTTATAGGACTTTAAAAACTAGTTTTACTACTGATAAAAGAAAACTTGCCCTAAACTGACATCTTTAATTAACAAAACGGAACGTTTCTAAACGAACCTTTTTTTATGAACCAACAACTTACCAATTACCTTACCACACACCACGAGTATTTGCTTACTTAGTAACCCATAAACAAATATGGGTTAAATGATCGGAAGCTATCACGCCATCATTGTTGGCTTACAAGAGTTCGTCACCCCTGATAGATATAAGGCTGTGTGCAGAAGTCAAGATTCTCTATCGATTCAGATTTCTTTAGATAGATTAACTATATAGCTCTATGATGCAATAAGAATACTTGCAATAGAAAAGTATCCCTTCCGTCTTGCGACTCATTTATTTTGATGATTTTTCCAACAAAAAAAAGTACAGTTTTTTTAATAACCTTTGATGTCGTCGAAGGTCTTCCTCATTTTTTTACAACCTTTCTTGTGTTTTGTTTCCATACCTCAATAAAATTATGTAACACATTTTATGTCTCGAAAGGATGCGAAGAATTTTGAAGTAAATTCCTTGAAATGCATTTTCTAAAATTCTTCTGTTAAATTATATAAATAGCACAATGAATGTCGTTGAACTCTCAATATATAAAAGGCTATTGCCGTTATTACTGTATTCACATTTTAGATATGAAACTGCTTGATAGACAAACTATTTCTTTTTCTTTTCTAGTCCGCTCACTGTATAACACAGCGCAATGTAAATGAATGAGAGAGACCCACCGCGAGATAATTACTGATTCCAATAATAGGTGTTAGCTGCCTGACGTGATTTCACAAACAAGAATACAACGTGCCATGAATGAGAACCGGTCGGCGCGCGCGCAGCTCTAGTGTCGTCATCGTTATAGCGAATCAACTAATGCGTCATTCCTACACTTGATTTTTCCAACTTTTTTAATGACGTCGGGTTTCTTTGTTTATCGGTTATCGGGAAATCACTTTGTCCCAGTTTTTAAGGTGCTTGAGGTGTCAAGGATTTAGGTAGTTGTCCCACTGCCGTCGATTCGCGAGTGACACATTTCAACGAGTTACATTTGAACATGTACTCATGTATCGGCGCGGTGTTAACAGATAGCGATCATCTACTCGCTCGCTGGTAATATAACTGAAGGATTAGGCAGATGTGTACCTAGTGCAGCTTTAATTTGCCAGTTATGTTTAAGTCCCATGTAATGGAGCGAGGTTATTAATCACCGGGTTAAATCCAAACTATTAATGTTGGAAAATCCAATAACAATTTTCTCAATCCAAGAATAGAATCCGGAACCCTCAGCAGTCGCGCTTATGATTACCGAGGTAGTCAAGCTAATAAATATGCAAATCTTTAGTTGACTACAATACATTGTAAGTTTCTTAAGCGATTACTTGTCGCTACCTCCTGACAGTGGGACAGAGCCTTACTTCAAGTTCAGGAAAGGTCATGGTTCATCGTGTACAAAGTGATTTCGTAATGATTTTTTTTCTGTTTGCGTTCTATATTATGTATTGAATGATAGTGTAGTTATTACGCAGGCTGCGCTCGCGCATGTCTAACGTTTTTCCTTATCGTGACGCATCTCATTGCGTAATGGATCGTTGGTGTTAGATAATAGAGATTATTATTGTTAATGATTGATGCGATTGACAAAGGAAGAGGTTTTATTTTTACCTTTCCTCTTTGGTGCCGCATTGGGTCAAGTTTTTTATCTGACCTTTCCGCCTCTTGGGCAAAGAACTCGCTCCATTTCTTTCTTAACCTTTCCTCTTACTAGTTCTTCTATTTTATTTAGTACAACTGTATTTTATACTTGATTTAAGTTTGTAGACGTTTTCCACGAAGGGCACCTGGTCTGCGAAATATTTTGACAGGAGCCTTATGTCGAATAGATAAGGTGCAAGTAGGCCAGGCTCAGGTGCCATTGTCAGCGGGTACCTTTCTCCACGAAACCTCAATTATCTAAGCATCGGGAAACATAGAAAACAATTAGAATCTTTTTTCGCGTTAATGACTAAATTCTAATTTCAAGAACTAATACCTATGATATGAAAAAAAAATGCGTTGGACTCATTTCTTCCTACTGGCTGACTAACTGTTCTGTGTCGCTTATGTTCATAGCAATAAGTAACAAAATAAAGCTTGCTGACACATAGATTTCAAATTAGAACGACCTCAGCCAAGGCCAGGCTTATTCATTTTTTTTTTATTGGTTATCTGGCCTTTGAGAAACGGATGATTATTTTTATCGAGAACTCAGAACTGTGTTGCAAAGAGTTACTTTACTTTGTAAGTTTGGATTAAGGGAATCACTGTCATGTCCGGGTGATCTTTATAGAACTGCTGATCCGGTTCCGAAAATTCTGTCCTTGATGGGAGTTTCATTAAAGCCAAGTTGTATGGTAATATTAAACGGGAATTTTCCATAGTTATATTTCTGATACTTAATAGCTTGCTTGCACAAGTGAGAAACTATTTTATAGCGATATAATAATTAGGTAATTTGCTATGAAACATAATTACTTAAAGGGAAATCTTATTATTTACTCGTGATTACGATACTGGTCTCATGGAGTGTGCTCTCTACCCCACTACACCAACATAAAATACCAATGGTATTTCATTGGCCTGATGGAAAGCGGTTACCGGTCTTGATATTCGAGATCTTGCGAAACCGAGATTCGAGATCTCGCGAACCCGAGATTCGAGATCTCGCGAAACCGAGATTCGGAATCTTGTGACATCTTGTGATATCATGATTGCAGTCCCTCATTGAGCAGACTTCGAGAACATTGCTTGTTTAATAGTATAGGGATAATATCGTTATTCACCTAATTCCTCTGACCCAACCACTTGACAGTGACAATAAAATCAGTAATCCATTTATTAGACAGGCGGTGTGCGCAAATCATGGCGGTCGGCCGCGCTGAGCGGCAGATTAACCAATTATTATGCTTCTCTAGTACTTAGTTATACACAGCAATATCAACCGGTTACTGTTACAAAGTGTTACTGATTAAATGCTTAGATAGATTTGAGAAAGACCAGCGTCAAAATGCGATTCCCATTATATTATTTATTTTACTAGAATTTCCCAGCTGTTCGGCTTCTATTGGTTGTAGCTTGATTTAATATAGCCTTCCTCGACAAATGGACTATCTAACTAGAGAACAGTTTTTCATTTCGAATCAGTAGTTTCTGAGATTAGCGCGGTCAACCAAACAAAAGCTTCAGCTTTATAATATTAAAAAGTATATTTATGCATCCTTACTGATACAGTTATCAAATCTACTAAAAGTCTAATTTATTTCCTTGTATTTTTTTTGTTTTGATGCCAAATTGGCCTATGTGGTCAAATAACTCCAATACTGGACTACAATGATAATAACTTAACAGCGGTTATTGACCTCTAATAAAAATACTCGTTTGACTTGTATTTAATAAGCGAATTTTTGTAAACAGAAATCATCTGCTTACCATAACAAAGAAAATTTACATGTAAAAATAATAATAGAAACAAGTTTTCCTTAATAAGTTCATTGCACACACATAAGCACGGTATCGGTTCAGCATCACTTCAACTCGAGACGTTCACTATTATTTCTAAGAAACTCCACTTGAAAATGCGTACTTACTTACTATAAGTACCGTTACGGCATCGCCTCGGATAATGACCAGCCAGTAAAAAAATATTCAGTTGCATGATCTGACACCTACATAATAGGTAACAAATCAAATAACAAATATTCCTGTTCTTTCACACTACTGCCACATATATGTTTTAATTTCGCTGGTCTGTCGTAGAAAGTTTTTAATATGACTTGTTAATTAAACTGTGTAATCGTAACTCTAAGTTATGTCATGTTATTTCCTTTATGTTCTGGTCTGGTGTGTACAACAAACGTCAGTATCAGCACAACCTACCTCAATCTGTCAAATTTCTTTGATTAATTTTCAACCTTATCACAATAGTAGAAGGTTACTGTCGGATTGGTGACTTAGACAGATTGGGATAGGTTAACCTGCTGGTGTCTGTACAATAAATGTCAGATAAGAGATTGTAATGAGTTGAGCGATTACATGTATGCGTTAACCCTAATCTTTTCGGGAAAGACCAACTAATTAAAAGAGTAAAGAAACGAATAACTGACCTCTAAAAAAGCCGTAATAAAAAACTTGAAATTATCATAACAGGAATCCTAATAATATATCTCGAAAACACCCAAATTAATTATAACAATATTTGTACGTTATCAAAACATACATTACGAGAAAAAAACACTCAGTACATACTTAATGTAGTGAGTCTTAATTACGTGCTAACAATGACGTATTTGACTACTCATGACGGTTTTTCTGTGGACACTCAAATATTTGAAGGATTTAAAGCTACTTGACATTCTAAGAAAAGTTTTTTTTTTCGGAAACTGGATAAACCAACGTTGATTGAAGAGTTAGCAGGTGTCAAGGGGCCAGATTGTTGAAGATAATACTAGCTGAAGTAGACGACTTTTTTTTTAACATTACCCCACACTAGGAATTCCTTCCGATGTCGTGGGTGCGTTTACAAACACTGAAAATCACATACGCCCAGACCCAAAACAACTACTTGTAGATCATACAAATATTTGTTGCGTGCGGGGATCGAAGCCACGACACACTGCCAACTGTGAGGTTAAATGTCAAATTAGAGTGGATTGTATAGGAAAGGAAAAGAGTGGACCTTATAAAAACAATTGCAGGCGCTGCATAATTAAATCTCAAACGAACACAGAAAAAAATTAACACAGCATCAAAAAACCGGGCCTGGGTTGTGCGGCAGGGACTGTCTGACTTGTACTGAATAGAATCTACCGTATTCCTCCAATTTTCCTTTAGGTACCAGGGTCACGATTACCAGTTTAGGCAGTGACCTGCAACCCAAAGTTCAGCCCTTCAGGTATATTTTATTTGGTTTGCCCACGAGTCTAGTCTAGGTCAAAAGTGACAAAGAAAAAGTTGATAATGGATTATGCTCTCCATCATCAACTTTTTCATACTCCTCTACTTTCTTTTTCCAGAAGAAGCCTGTTCACTTCATCTTGGATATTGATAGTGCCTTTGAGTAAATATTTTTTATTTATACTAGTTATCGAAAAATCATATTCGTTTTTGTGTATTTTTTACGATTCTGTTAAGGAGAATTGTAAAAAAAAATGAAGTACACAAAACTTAGTAGATATGTAAACATTTGGTCTCCATACTAATGAGTGATGTAATAACTCTTGCGTGATAATTATTCTATTCTATAAGAAGTTCCATTTGATTAGAGCGGTTTTTCCATTTTAATTATAAATGCAGCTTTCTGGGTTTTGCCATGGAAATCGTTTATCAGAAGTGTGTTTCTCGAAAAGCTAAAATTGGAATTGACTTTTTTGATTGACTGGGCAAACATTAGGTTCGCTTTGTGCTTACTTGTTCGTTCGTTCGAAGAATTCGACAGATTCGAAGAAATCGCCCGCGATCATTTACTATATCAGCCTGTACCAATATTTGTTTTGTTGTTTCAATAAAAAAGTCAGTTGAGTAGATTTCCGAATTGAATACAATAGAAAATCACTTTATCTTTTTAAAACTCACAGTAATCATTATCTACCATTTTTCTTGACTGTCGACAAGAGTAACTATTATACATTTTATACAAAAATCAATACTTATTTTTCGAAAATGACTTACACATATCTAAGCAAAATACATTGCATTAGTTAATTAAAACATTTTCGAAAAACGGGGTTGCAGTTCAATGACACCAATTCTAAATTATCCAGATAGAATAGATACTTTTAAACATATCGTTTTTTTTTTGTTTCGATAAAAATCTGGATGGGATAGTTTTCTCTAGATCTCGTGTAATCATGATAAAAATGAATGGAGAAGTTTGAAGGAAAGAGACATGTCATGATGATCCCAAATAAATTGGCTTAACATCATGCACACGGAACGCCTTTTCATACAAACTTTTTAGTCTTAAGTTAAAAAGTTCGTTTAGAAATGCGAGATCCGTTCATTTAAATTTAATGAAAAAAAAAAAAAAGAAAACTTACCTCTCCCACTCCTCCCGACGAACCTCAAATCATTAAACTTGGCTACTCTATTCTTCATCACTGCGGAGTTATTTCTCAGTTCCGCAGAGCAGTTCTCATCGTTGCCGGCCCTGACGGTGACCAGGGTCCCGTCGAGGACCTCCCCGAGGGCCACCACCTTGAACCCACCAGGTAACGTCTTGTTGGACCGCCAGTGTTGTGGCAGCATTGAACACATGTAGTCTGGACTGCCCGTTCTTACTGCCAACAAAGGGATTTTGATTAGCAAAATGTGTTGGGTTTTAGATGTAATCTGAACTGAAATAGTATAATAATATATGTTTCAGAAACATGTGGAACATTATTTTAGGGTTTTACTTTTTTTCACGATGTGGGTTGCCTCATTCTTATGTCAATCATAAGAAGATTAAGTGATATTCTTGTGCATCTTATTATGATTATGATAAACTCTAACAAAAATCGACCGAACCCTATAGTTGTCACATAATATAATATGTACACCGTAACATGTGACATTTGACTTACTAGCTTATTTTGTTTCTAAGGTCTGCCTCAGTCTTCCCTTTACTTTGGTAACCCACCGTAAGCTAGACCTAAGCAAGCATTGCTTTACTTTGGTCACCCATTTAAGACACTATGCCACCAAGTTGCAAGTCAGCTTCGAAGTCAGAGCATAGTGTCCTTAAATGGGTGTCCAAAGTTAAGCAACGCTTGCTTAATTCTATCTTACCGTGGGCGTGGGTAACAACGCGCGCGAAATCACGAAAAAAAAACTTCGATTTGAACTGAGTTGAACTTGGCCTAGTATTTAATTCTCGGAAGTGATGAGCTTCCGAGTATTCCGAGTAACTTTGACCAAAAAAATATTTGATAAGCTTCATTGTGCCCTGTGTCTTCTGTCTTCTCCTTGATAGGAAGTTAGGAATAACCCATGAGATCATGATAATAATTGCGTATATTGTTTTATACAATGTTTGGATAAAAATACATTTAAAATATGTTACTATTTAGCTTTTGTAAGCAAGGATTATACGATTAATATTAATAAGCAGAAAAAAGTAGAATTAACAATAAAATATGTAAGTTTCTAGCGAATTGATATGCGTAACATTGAGAGAGACGTAACCAATTAATAATATACAGAGTGTTTCTTTTAAATGGGCCAAAAGGGAGAAATCCTTATCCATAAGAGATACGGGAAAACATTCTTAGGAACCTTTAGCTCTTTTTTGATACTGATAATTTTGGCGTTTTTATTTTTTTGGTCAAGTGTGAGTTGTCCGCAGAAATAAATGAAATTGACCAAAATTTTTTTTAATGCCGTTCGACTCTGTTTCATGTAAGGATCATTTCATTGTATCGAAAGAAAAAAATCGGGACGGCGGAAGTTGGTCAAATTTAGCAAAATATTTTTTCATACAATATGTATGAACGAAAAAATTCCCAATTTTTTTATGATGTTTTTTGACTTAGTGTCATGTAAGGATCATATCATTGTATGGGATGGAAAATGTCAGGGCAACAGAAGTGGGTCAAATCTTATGAAATACTGAGTACTACTAATACGTTTTATGCTGTAAGAAGAAACATTACTGTAGATACTTTTGGCTAACTTCCGTTGCCCTGACATTTTCCTTCCTATACAATGATATGATCCTTACATGACACTAAGTCAAAAAACATCATAAAAAAAATTGGTAATTTTTTCATTCATACAATTTGTATGAAAAAATATTTTGCTAAATTTGACCAACTTCCGCCGTCCCGATTTTTTTCTTCCGATACAATGAAATGATCCTTACGTGAAATAGAGTCGATAGACATTAAAAAAAAAGTTGGCAAATTTCATTCATTTTTGTGGACAACTCACACTTGACCAAAAAAGTAAAAACGCCAAAATTGTCAACATCAAAAAAGAGCTAAAGGTTCCTAAGAAAGTTTTCCCGTATCTCTTTTGGATAAGGATTTCTCCCTTTTGGCCCATTTAAAAGAAACACCCTGTATATATATTGTTGACGTAGCATTCCTGCTTAGTGACGATATAGTGATGATATCGACGTTAAACTTTATCGGTGTACGTGGAATTCAATTGACTAATACTCCTTTCACGATCTCAGGACATGCGATACACGACAAGCGGAACCGACATTTGCTTTTTCTGTGTGTATCTTCTTTCATTTGTTTTTATTGCAGTCACTGATTGCCTCTTGGACGCATAGGTTGTGACCAAGTTTCAATTGCACACACATGCCTGTCTAAGAATCTCTATGGATTTGTATTGCGATAGTCGCCTGGATACCAAAGTCGTAAGGCATCGGAGACTTACATCGCCTGGTGTATGGAGGGGCTTAGTTTAGACTTAGCATCCTCATCGGTCACACATCGGTTACTACGAAATGATAAATATCGGATAAACTAGAATTAATTTAAATTATCGTTTAGCTTGCCAGCTACTAATTGTAACGCTGCTACTGTAAAAAAATGTTAGATTGAACGAGGAAAACCGTTATTTATAACCAGTTAACAACTAAATGTAATGACTGCGTAAAAGCGGGGCCGAGTTATAATATTGTATAATTAATATTGTATAATTTACAATGTGGTTTTAATCGTTAACTTTTCGTCTACGAATGTTTTTTGAACAGTCATAGTGTTGAAAGGATAGTTAGACTGAGCGCACACGAAAGATATATCAAAACAGAGGCCTTACTACGAGCTCTTAACGTGATCCTGTTTTGGCTGTGGGATAGCGACAGAGCTATACAAGTCATCTAGCGTCATCTCTTTCCCACAGCCAAAACAAGGATCGTGTTAAGAGCTTGTGGTAAGGCCCCAGTTTTGACTAGCCAAAAACCAAACTGACATCGAGTACGCATCATATTGAAATAGACTGTCAAAGAAAGTCTTGCGTGAGTCAGTCTGTGCGCGGCTTTAGGTGACGTCACTGATGATTTGACGTTTCCAATCGATTCGTAACGTTTTCGAATCGAGTAAACAGGTGTAATTATGATGAATGATATGATCTTACACGTTAGTAATGAATCACCATTTCAGCGTGAAATATTTCTATTCATTAAATTATTCCAATTTGTTACAATCACCACTTTTAATTAGATTCTTACGGTCATTGGGATCGCAATTATGTTTTTTTTAAATATTTTTACTGTCATAATGCCGCTATGTGAAATGATGAAATCAATACTTGCGAACAGAACCATAATATTCCACAATAATAAAATTATCGCCGGCCGATCAGTCAGCTTCAGGGAAATCTCACCCCCTTTAGTAGTGATGTCACTACCGAAAGGGGGGCATTTTCTCCGAAGCTTAGTAACCATACTATACGTTGCAAACCTGACCTTTCTAAAGAACACCTCAAATAAATTGTAAAATATAAATTTACCAATAAATTAGGAAACTCATCTGCATTCTAAAAATACACTAATCATCTAACGCCGACTCAATCCTCAAATTAGGATGCGGTCACACCGTACCTGCGGACTATTTAGAAAAATCACCGAGTAACGGCTTGAGGAATCATAAAAACATTAGTAGTGTAAATGCGGTTTCACTATTTACGGAAGTTGATGGTATATAGGAATTATGGAGCCGCAAACTGCGGGTTAGGTGCGGTCGAAGAGTGAAGGGTTATCGCGGGATTGCGCGGGCGCTTCCATCATTTAACTTGATTCAACTTCCCACTTTAAAGGGTTAAATTTTAAAGTGGGAAATTGAGTATCTACCGTCTTTGTTTTTCTTAAGAAAATATAATAGAATTATTATAAGTTCATAGGTATGGGTAATATTGAAACGTCACGGTACTGGGTACACATTACGAGTAGAATGCAATAATGTATTAAGTATTGAGTTGTAGTTTCCTATGTAGAAGAATCGGCATGAAAATCCATTGCTTTTTACGGGAGATGACCCAGGCTATTACACAAATTCTGTAAAAATTGCACATTGCACAGTGTGTTTTGACTCCATAATCCAAATTCTAGAACAAAAATTGGCGTTCCAAAATTAAACGCAAATTAAGTAGGTACCTACCTAATGCAATTAGTTGTTATAATCAACAATCCATATTTACCATATTTCATGCAAATAAACGATATATTATTATTATTATTATTAATCTATCGAATGCCTAGTGTTTGATTTTAGTTCTTCAAATCGAGTGCCTGCTTTTTTTAGTAGCCCATCTTTATAAGGTTTATTAAGTAATTTACTGAGGGACTGTGTACATTATTATTAGACCTAGTACATTATAAGTAATTGAAAGATGTTACCTTTTTTTTTTTGTCAAAACGAATTTAAAGCTCAATGTAAAGGTTACATTACAATCAACCTGACCTTTTCATTGCAATAAACGAATCATAAAAAATACCGGTTTCCTAATTTTAAGTTGTTCTAAAACCGGATTGCTACTTATTGCTAATTATTTTGACACAATCATAATTTCACTAGTTTTGGTAAATTAAAATAAATAATACAAATGTACTGCATTTTTTAATTATTTCAGTTTCATAATAATAATTGTGATTTTTATATCCGGCATCTAAATGTACGGAAAAGATAGCGATATTATTATTATTTATTATAATGAAATATCGTTTCCCGTTTCGAGTTTAGATCATTAAAATTTAACAACTAATTGAGATTAATACACCATAGCCAGTGCGCAGTAATAATAATAGAAAGATAGACTATATAAAAATTTATATTTAATTTTACATCAAATTATTACGTATTTTTTTAACAATATTGCAAATTTTAGTGTAACAGTGGCGGTTTTATCTTCTAGACCATCTTAGGATTCTATGAATTTTCAAATTTTCTCTAAAATTTTCACAAATTTTACAAGTTTAATATGTTTAGGTTGTAAAAGGAAAAGCAGCCGGTAATATACCCCATAAACTTGATCTCTTTTCTTTGAACACTTTATAAGACTTACGACTTCTACGGACGGAGCTATGCAAGAGTCGCTACCATCTGACGACTCACTCTACCAACACGCCTGCTGATTGGTCAAATCAATTAGGAATTCTGTTCCTCTTCCGTTTACGAACATTTGTTACATTTCACTCAATCACTCCTACAAAAGTGAAAGAAACGATGTTACACATAAAAATCTATCTGTTTTTGCTGTTTTCCGTCGGTGCGCAGGAGTTTTAGTTCCTTCTAGGTGAACTCGTGCCATCACAGGCCTCAACTTTGCCTCTGGGCTCGATTAAGGCCAAGAGGAAAGCCATTTTAAACAAGAAAATGTTTAAAGAAAACCCGGCCAAGTGCAAGTCAAACTAGCGCGGGTTTTCCGGGTTTCCATACAATCCTAATAATATTGTTATAAACCCGACAGTTTGTTTCGATGGATGTTTGTTACTCTTTCACGCAAAAACCACTAAATGCATTTAAATGATAGTAAACAGATAGTTTAGGTATAACCTGAATTAACACATAGGATAATTTTTACTTCAATTTTATGTCCCCATGGGATAATTTTCGAGTTTTAGCGGGTTAAACCTCTAGCGACGGCCAGTTATCAACAAAGACGTAAAAAAAATCATGTCTATTGTATGGGAGCCCCCTTAGATAGTTATTTTATTAAAAGTTTTAGTATTGGTTGTTGCAACGGCCATAGAAATACATTATTTATTAAAATTTCAATCATTTAACTGTCACGGTTCATGAGATACAGCCTAGTGACGGACGGACAAACAGACAGACGGACAGCGGAGTCTTAAAGGTCCCGTTCCATACTGAACCTTAAAAACATCGTATAAAGTGATAAAACCAAGTAAGTAGTGTTGTTAAAGGCACTCATTTCGTCAATTAACACCCTAAACTGTTTATGTAAAACTGACGCAGCGGGTTCCCCGACTCAGTGACACTTGTGTTGGCAAATACTTGAACTGTGTCGAGCCAATATTATCTTAATCGCACATTATATTAAGTTTGTTTTTATTCGTGATGATTTTAATATTGAGACTTCTGTATCGATGTTATTTAGGGCGAGTTGTTTGATTTCTGTTAAAGCAATTGTTTGTTCTATTTGAAATAATCTCCTCTTTTTTAACAATCTGTTAAAAAAAGTCAATGTACCTAAGAGATTTTAAATACATTTATTTTAACTGCTGGCCATGGCTTTAGGTTAAATAACCGACGGGAAAGTTAATCTAATAAGATTAGAAAATATGATTTATTGAAATCTTTTATGCTTTATTTAGTTTTTAATCAAACTAATACTGAAAAGCAAAAGTTTTAATGTTTATATGGATGTATATGTTTGTAACTAATTAACAGAATAGCTGAACGGGTCCTGGACGTGAGTTTGAAATATTTGTAAATACAGGTTATTATGACTAATTTTTAAAATTATGTTCTCCTTTATTCATTTTTTTCCCTTATTATGTACATTTTTAAATATTTTCACAAAATCAAAAAAAAAAATAATAGTAGCCCACCGGTATCGGGAACAGGGTCCAAGCTACCGGCAGTCAGGGCAGAGAAAGGAACATCCTAACAATGCGCGCCGTGTCCAGCAGAACTGCTGGACACGGCGCGCATTATATATTGTTTATTATTATTTTTTATATTATTTTTAAAATAATGATTACAATATTATTTTTTGACGTTTTTTTTATTAATAAAACCCAAAATGTGAAGAACGAAGAAAATGTATTAAGATGTAAAGTTAATCAAGATTATCATAAGTAAATGATACTTAAATACATATTTATGACGTAAGCAAATTGAAACGAACCGGAATAAATAAAGTCCCCTTAAATGTAAAATACCAATCGTAAATAATAATAGAAAGAAAATACGCGAATAGATTGAACCGGTTTCTGACATTCTTGACACGTTTATTTGGACTGGAAAAACTAGTTTTTGTAATAGTAAAGCGTATCGAAATGTTTTTATACTAATTTGATAGCATTTGGTTGCTAGACTTTGTTTGCCACTGAGTAATTTTACTGATCAATCCAGTATATTCCATATGCCTTTGATCTAGGACCCATTGCTTGGTGAATATTGGGTAAGAATTGACCAGCATTTTCACCTACTTTTTTATCGTGGTAAAATCATCAAATGAGTCCTCCCACCCCGGGCAGGGCAGGAGGGACTGTCGGACTCGTACTGACTAAAATCCACGGTCAATTGGTAACGAGATAAGTGGTCCATGGTTGGACAGTGAGTCGCCTTTAGTAGAATAGAAAATATGGTTTTGTACCGTAATTATTTAGATTATAATGTTCCCACTGCTGGGATTTAGACTCCTCTATAAGGAAATGAAACGTAAGGGTAATTTAGCTTAGTAAGCATCAAATTGAGATCACGTTCGAAAAAGCTTATATTTGAAACGAAATGAGCTGTGGGCACTATACACAATATTTTAACCAACTAAACGACATAGTTTTCATTAATATGAAAAAAATGTAGTAAAAACTTTCGCTCTTTATAATTGAAGAGCTAAAAGATTGTAACTACAAGTCCAGGAAGTAATTTTTCTCGTTCTATGATGAGCCTTAAGCCTGCCGGGCTCCCGGGACTTATCTCATTACCGTGACCCTGGAACGTAAAGGGCTAATGAAGGACACCGTGGATTTTAGTCACAAGTCTGACTGGGAGGACTCAATTGATATTTTTACCATGCTAAAAAAAAATCTCAGGCCTCAGCTAATCGAGCAAAAATCAAATCAGCCATGGATACCATTTCCAGTCAGTCATAAGTCCTACCCAGCCAAGTAAACCCAAAATATGAAAATAAAGCCTAGTTCAAAAGCTCTCACACTGAACTCATTAGGCATCATTGAAAGTGTACAATAGCGCACAGGTTCGTTACAACGAGTGCGTGCCGCGCGTGTGTCCCACCCTTACATCTAATTGCACTACAGCATCAAACGGTAATATTGCATTAGTAAATCAAATGATTATTGGGATTAATTGTTGGAAATTCTGGTGCTACATATTTTAGTACAGTTTGGTGCCAATTTAGTGGTGTGAAGTAGTTTTATTGATGTGAAAATTTAAAGCGTCTTAATAAGTTATTGATGTGAAAATTTAACGCGTCTTAATAAGTTATTGATGTGAAAATTTAACGCGTCTTAATAAGTTATTGATGTGAAAATTTAACGCGTCTTAATAAGTTATTGATGTGAAAATTTAACGCGTCTTAATAAGTTATTGACGTGAAAATTTAACGCGTCTTAATAAGTTATTGACGTGAAAATTTAACGCGTCGTAATAAGTTATTGACGTGAAAATTTAACGCGTCTTAATAAGTTATTGACGTGAAAATTTAACGCGTCTTAATAAGTTATTGATGTGAAAATTTAACGCGTCTTAATAAGTTATTGATGTGAAAATTTAACGCGTCGTAATAAGTTATTGACGTGAAAATTTAACGCGTCTTAATAAGTTATTGATGTGAAAATTTAACGCGTCTTAATAAGTTTTTCTAAAGGATTGTTTGTCGGATGACAGAGAAGGATATGTTTCACAACTTAAGAGTGAATTCCCATTAATTACTTTAGTATTGATAAGAAAAGAAGAAAGCATTTTTTGTTGTATAAGTAAGCTGCTCTTTTATAAATCGTACTTTAGAGACGTGATAAGAAAGCTTATTTCTTTTATTCTTAGAATAAATAATGCTATTTAAAGATTATGATGTAGAATCATTTATAAATATAATCTTTTCAAGTTATATTTTATTGAATTCATTTATTTTTAATTAATTTCCATGATTCATAACCTAGAAGAAAATATTATCAATGTTAAAAGAAAAAAATATATATTTAAAGGTCTTATATTTTTTTGTAAAGTCATGCACAACATTTTTTGTATGTATGAATTTTGACAGTTCTTTATCGAATCTGTCAGTTATCTAATGACAGCTTACATCACTTATATGATTGGTCGATGCAATTTTATTTAACTGAACACGCCATTTTTTTTCATTTCATCTAATCAATGTTTTGACAACGGTTGATCTATTATTTAATGATGCCGCTCACTTATTTCATTGCTTATTGAAAAAATATGAGTGTAGATCATTCTGTTTGATTTTAACTGTCTGAATAAATACTACAGTCAATAAGTTCTAGGAAGTTATTTGAATTCGGAAGTTTATTTGCGCTTGCGCTGCGGTTACGCAAAAAATGTTTTTCTGTTTTAGGAAACTCGTTTTTTTTTTTTTTTTTCGGAAATCTAATATTCCCGATCAAATTACCTTATTTTTTACTGTTTCTGACCAAACGTAAGTAATGGAAATTGAATGAATAGTGTTTTTTTACGATTTGCGATGACTCGCTGTTTAAATTAAAAATTTAATGGTTTAAAATAATTTATTACATTTTTATCCTGGAAAGAACATTATTATTTCCTATAATTACTAAAATAGTTTATCAAATGCGCACTTTTAGTGAGTTATAATAAAAAGCCATAATAGGTCTACAATTAGTAAACATGCAATTAGTAAACGCGATGTTATTAACATTCCAAACAACTTTGCATAACAATGTACCGAAGTGAAATTGATGATTATTGACATTTTAATTATTATTTATTGAATTAATAACGCTTAGATACGAAATTTTGTTAAATGAATATTTAATTAAAATGAATCTTTCACTGTGACTTTCTCTCACAATCGCGTTGATGTCTTTTACTTGAGCACTATTTTATTTATGTTTTAACGTTTCTTCGCATTTTTGGCTTCATTCTTGAAACATTTTACATATGATTAAAGATAAATACATGCGAAATATTTACTGTATTATTATAGTTTAATTAAGTACTTCATATCTCTAAACTTTATTCTCACATCAGCCATACTCCTAACTAAAATTATCCATTTTAGAGTTTAAACAAATCAACCAAAAACAGGTTCAAAAGCTCTAAACGAACCTAATGGTTTCTTAGTAACCGTAACAAATATTCAAGATAGGTAAACAACTTTTGACCTTAACTTCACGACCGGAAAGAGTGGAGCATCTATCGACTTATTCATCAGATGTTTGTTACAAAGTTCACCAATCTGTTGCATGCAGGTCAATGAAAAGTAGATTGTCATCATCAGCTGGGTCATGATGGGTCAGCACTAACTGGTTTTTGGTATCTTACCTAGATCAGGGTACTCCGCGAGGGTCTCGTCCACGATAGACTGCAGCCACCAGGGCTCCAGCTCGGCCATCTCTCGCCGCCGTCGGCCTCGGGACTCATACGGCAGATGCATCCTTCACACCATCACACTCACTCACCACACCGCCTCGCGTGTCCAACTGTCCCACTGGCGCGGCAATGGACACCAAACACTTTAATAATGTCAAACTCTAACAGGCAAGTAAGGGCTCGTTTGAACACTCGAATTCCTACACTTCCGCACTCTTCACGACCTTCGAACGTCTTCGCTCTGGCAAACGTCCAAAAAGTTTTTATTATAAATACACCTTGTATGACAACAATACTCCGCGCTCGCTACTGCAAGTTTACTTCTCGTACGTGAGTCGTGTGTGAGTTTCGTTAGCGTTGACACGATAATTTACTATGATTAGGAAATCTTTGGGTACTAATATTTTGTCAGTCTCGTCGTAACGTTTAGAGCCTAATGTAATTATTAAACTAAAACTCCGTGTTATAAACAAGTGCGTCCGTTTCACTCACAAATCGACCGAGTATGTCGCACTACAATAATATTTTTGTGTATTATTTCCTTAACCCGACGACGCTCATTGTATACAAGCGAATAGTTTCTTGAATTTAACTTTCGTCATGTTATGTGAGTCACAACACTAGTCCGGGGTCCACTGGGAACTATTTGATACATGAGCAGTTCCGGCAAAGTTGTAAGAACACCTGTAAGGCACACTCGCGCTCCGTGTTATGTCAACATCAGCTGAGAGTTGATATATTTATGATAGTGTGTCGCTGGCGCTGACCGGTCGAGTGCGCGCGGGTTTTTGTGCTGGGTATAGCCACGTCCGACGTCAGTCAGGTACCGCGTGGTGAGTCAGCGCGCGGAGGCTGGCGCGTGTTCGCTGGCCGCGCGACTCTCTACTACTGAACCGCCGCCATTCTGTCACTCGCTGCCTCCATTCTCTGCGGTCAATCTGCGGTTTAGCCACGCTTCATTTGTCGGGAAAATGTGCGGTGTTCTTCTCCCGCTCGCACTTGTACCTCGCTCGGTTGGTGCGAGTGAGACCCGCGCAAGTTTTGTATCATTAAACATTTTTGTTTAGTTCCATTGTTGAAAGGGAAATATTATGAGCTTTTTCATTTTAAAGCGTGGTTGCGTATCTCCCTCTTTCGGTTCGCTAGCTGCGGTTACAACGGAGAGAGATGCCTATAACTGTAGATGTCATCCTAATATCATGAAAGTTATAAAATAATCTAGTATAAAAAATGTATTTTGTTAATTTATATCTCTTTACCATGTGCTACTGTGAAATTTGATAACACAGTAACAATCACATTAGAAGGTAATGCCGCTCCGAATTAATGGAACTAATGAGGTTTGATGGGTGCCAAATTGTATGTAACTTGACACGATTGTACTAATAAACTATATACTCATTAACATATTGGCTTAATTTGTTGGTTCGTTGCGTTTTGATAAGTTTAGTGTTACATGTTGTGGGTGTGTTTTTTCAGTGTGTTGTTGGTCTTGAGATAGTGCGGTGGGCGTGTGCGCGGCTGGGCGGGGCGGCCCCGCCTACTGTCGCGAAGACGGAGCTCGCGGCCGGAAAAATTGTAAACCGCGCCGCGTCGCGATCGCGTCGTGTCGTGTCGCAGTCGCATCGTACGTGCGGTCTCCACGCACTTGTTGCGCCGACTTGACTAGTGTGCGCCCGGTCTTATGGGAGTTTTGTATGTTTTGAAACTAGTTAAGTTTTCCAAAATAGGTAAGGCACTGTAATATTGCTCAGCAAATCTAGCAATGTTGTAAAAATGGTAATCAAACTAAACCACATTAAATAAAAAGAACAAAAACAACTAAAAATCCATCTCTCCACAATCGTTGAGCGTATGATAAAATACGTATTAGGTATTATGTTAAACAAATTACAAAATACCTACATAAATAAATTATAACATTATAGTATGACTCACTTTCGTCTCTACATGATAAACATAATAAAAATTAATACGAAAAACAACATTATTCACCTTAATATATTCAGATTTTAATATTCGAAAATAAAATACTTTGAAACCGGTGCACTTTGACGTAGTACATAAGAAACCATAAGTAAAAAAAAAATGCAATTTCCGTCTCAAAGATTAATCAGTAAACCTGATATATATATCTAGTGACGTAATTTAAATTTTTATTTAAATAGGTGACACGCGATAGATTTTAGTCAGAACGAGCCTGACGTTGAGCCTGACAGTCCCTTCTGCTCTTCCATGGGCTAGAGGACTTTGATAATTTAACCATGCATGATAAAAAGTATGTTTATTTTTCAATCGAAAATATATATATCCTTGTATCATATTGGTCTAATTCTTCCTTAAAAGTATGATTTTTATACCTCATAATTTCAAATTGATTCAGAACATTAAATTTTACAACTGGACGTGGAAAGTTGAATCAAAAAACTATGAGGCAATCGAAAAATACCTCAAGGAATACCTAATTTCGTGGCAGATTTTGATGTTAAACTAAAACTAGAGCTAGTCCTTCGATTTGGTTGCATTTGAATTCAGTATTGAAAATCTACTATACAGAAGAAATTCCGTGTGTTGTTCATCGTTCCAAAGAAAATGATAGGTACTCCTACTATTGTTTGTTCGTTCGTCGATCCAACCAATAAGAACAGCTCATAATAATATGACTAATTAACCCATCGTCCAGACACAAAGGAACCACGTGACGTAATGATATAACAGCCGCGTCATCCGCAACCCAATAACCGCAACGTTGTCGATTTTTGCGGCTGTAAGGAAACAACCGCATCGGCCGCAGGGAGAATCAAACTGTACACGTTTTGCTCTTGAACTTCAGTAGTCGCATTGGCTTTGAAATGAGGCAGCAGTGGACTTAAAGGGAAAAAGAAAAGAAAATACAGTTAACAATATCAATTTTTTCAGGAGTTAGCAGCGTAAAAGTGAATCTTAAAAAAAAAAATATACAGGGTGAATTTTTCAACTGGGCGTGGATGGCTACTTTCGAAAGTATGAGGAATATCGAAAAACGTTGAAAGGAGTCTCGAGGCCGATTTTGATGAAAACTAAAACTGCATCATTGGATTTTAGAAAAATCAAAAATTCTGGCGAGGAATCGAACCCGCTGATTTTGGAAAAAAAATCACACCCTGTATTATTACACCGTTCGATAGTGTTGCTAATAAGGATCAAATTCTGGGAAGTAATCACATACGGCAAACTTAAGGAAATGGCTGATTTTTATGAAATTGCTATTTTTCCATGTGACTTTACATCTACTGAGCCATAATTTATTCGAAATTATAAAATTTCATTGTTTTCAATGTCTCACTGGATTTGACGTTTCAACAATCCCACTGTACTTAGCAATACGACATTATTGAGTTGAACTAAAAATAGCATTATTTTAAAGACGAAAAGGTGATTTATGTTTCAAATACAGTCTTTGCTTTGAAGTTAAATCAGTTTTTTTGTAATTATACGTTTTCCTTAAGTTTGCCGTATATGATTACTTCCCAGAATTTTATCTTTACTAGCAACACTATCGAATGGTGTGATAATACGGCGTGTGATTTTTTTTCCAAAATCAGCGGGTTCGATTCCTGACCAGGATTTTTGATTTTTCGAAAATCCAATGATGCAGTTTAAGTTTTTGTCAAAATCGGCCTCGAGACTTCTTTCAACGTTTTTCGATATTCCTCATAGTTTCGAAAGTAGTCATCCACGCCCAGTTGAAAAATTCACCCTGTATAATTGCCAGTACCTTATTTTTTCTTGAGCTGCATTGGAGAGAAAAGGAAAATTACAAAAAACAATTGACTGTTGGTACCCTTTTTCTTGAGTTGCCTATATCTTTTGGAAAGAAGAGGAAAATTAATAAAGACTACGGTTATTAATTACCTATCTTTTCTTTTTAACCCTTTCAGCGCCAAAATATTTTGGTATTTTTATGATGTATTTTTTTATTTTTGTATTTTCATACATATAAGCAGCTACGAGATAATTCGTACTTGGCATAGTAGCACATAAATCCATACAACTATGCCGACTATGAGTATATTCACATTGTGTTCAAAAACTCCAGCTTTATGTTTAGTTGATTGTTTCAAAGCTTATCAACTAAATATTCTATTTCTACTGTTGAAAAAACGGATATTATGTCTTCTTTTGTTTGTTTGTACTGCTACTCACAGTACCTTATGTTTGTCATTTCATAACTTTTTCCCATTAAAATTTTGAAGTTTGAAATTACCATGCATTTTCTTTGCTAATGCCAATCGTACAAAATCCGACCTTACCTGTAGTGCCAATAAATATTTTTTTGTGTAGAAGGACCTACAAAATCTACGAATATATTTGTAGTCGGCACCATGGTGTAATCCCGCACCACGAGTTATCTCGTAGCTGGCACGCAAAGGGTTAATTTTCTTTTTATGTCATCTGCCTGAAATGATGCAAGCTGATGATAGCAAGATGTGGTGATGGCAGGTGGAATATAGCCTACACCGGGTCCTGTTACCAATACGTGTGATAATAAGTTTCAAGAGTCCCAACACTTCTTCTACTGCTTGGTTACTGATTGACCACTTGATGGGTGGACCATATATTTGGAAGATCTTGGTTTATATTTGGGTAAGACGCACGTGGGTGAGGAACATAGAACACAAAAGGGCTGAAGTCCTTCGACCAAAATTCTACCTGAATAGATATTCGTTTATCTGTCTGATTTTGAAAATGTTTCTTTCTTTCTCTTTTCTTTTTTCTCCTGTATCGTGCATACGTTTACAAACATAGAAACACAAATACCCAGACCCAGAACAACTACTTGTAGGTCAAGGAAATATTTGTTCCGAGCAGGTATCGAACCCGCGACAGGCTGCTCTGCCATTTATATACGATCTCTAGCTTTATGGAAACCGCTGTAAACATTTATCTTGAATATTACATTTTATAAAATTATTGGAACGTTAATTTCTAAAATATTTTTTCTGAAAGGACAATACTTGCTTGTAGCGCCATCTGGTGAGCTCAAAAACATACCACTATATTCTGATTACCCCTTGACCGATAACTCTGTAACTGGTGGAGTGTTGCGGGCTTGCGGTAACAAAGAGTGGCGACCGCAGCAGCCGCGTTACCGTATACCGCGAATCAATTAGCTGCTCGCGTACCGCAGCGGTGCCGAGTGGGGTCGAGAGTTGCCGACTGGATGTCGATAAAAAAATATATATAACATGACATAACATCATGCCTGTAAATTATTTTTTAAACTCCAGACACCTTAACCAACTAGGCCATTGCAATCATTGCAATGGCCTAGTTGGTTAAGCATGGCAAGCAAGTATGGACTTGCAAGCCGAAATTCCCTATTCAGGCGTCTGGAGTACCTATCCAGAAGACGCGGGTTCGAATCCCACTTGCAATCTGAAATTTTTCTTTTGCTCAAAAATCATCTTTATCATGCCTGTAGTCCACGAATTGTAAGGCCAAGAATGTAGTAGAAACTCCATAGACAATAGATAAATTTGGTCAGTTTTTGGGGCCTTTTGGAAGAACCTCCTTGCTCATATTTGAGTCCCAGTTTTTGCGATCTGAATTTAAACAAGAACAGTTCCCCTAGCACGAGTTTTCACTCTTTTACTTTACAGCATCTTTCCAGTATTTACAGCGTTTCTTGTATGAAACAGCGCCTCTGGTGTGCGAAGAAGGAACTAATTTTTCTTTCCTTGAATATTGTCACTTTGAAATTCTCAAAGTTCCAGTTTACTTTACGTCTTAAATACTGAAAACTCGTGCTGAGGGTATAGATAACTCGTAAATACAAATACAGCATTAAACGGAAAATATTGAAAATCGTTTGAGCTTGAACAGGCCGACTGAAACCAGTTTTGACAGTTCTGTTTCTACACGGCAATAACCCACGCCTGTGAGGAGGCACCTGAGTTCTTTCGGCCTAGTGAGAATATATGTTTGCTGAAAAACACCCTATCATAAAAACTGCTTTACGATTATTCAATGAACAATAAAACAACTTTGCTTATTTTTTATTACATATTTATTACATACTAGCGGCCCGTCCCGGCTTCGCACGGGTGGAGGACCCGGTCTAAAACCCGGTCCCGATGGTTACAAACACAACAAAAAAATAATTATCCGAATCGGTCAAGCCGTTTTCATGTTATGTCGTGACAACGGAAAACGGGTTTCATTTTTATATATATAGATATAAGTTTAAAGTACATCAAAACAAATCATTTACATTTTTATGTCGTAACATAACAATACAATATTATTATTATTATATCATAACTTAGACATTACAGCTATAACAATTATAAATTAGATACCACAGTACTTTAAAAAAAACTTTATAAATGCGATACTTATTTAAATAACATTTTAATGATCTCAATTATTGTTAAAAGGTTATGGGAACCTTTCGTGTAAAATTACAGGTACCGCATGGGCTCTCCTACATTTTACAAAAACTGTGTATATAATGAAAACTGAAATTACAGCAATTACAACTATCGTAGTTGTTGAATAGAAGCTGCCATATTTAACAATGTGTGGCTGATTTTTAGCTTGTTCAATCTGAAAATCTAACCGATCTAGTTTATCGGATGCGAATTTTAAAGACTCCAAGTTGATGTCGGTTAGTGTAATCGGTGTGAAGGTATGAGTGCTAGTGTTCTCCAATTTAAATTTGCAACAATCATCTTCAATAATATTAAAATTGATGTTCAATTGTCTCGGTACAGAACTCGTAAAATCAGAAGACGATTTAAATTGCAAACTTTGAAAATATGCAACACAATCGTCTTCAAGTGTTAGAACTCCGGTGCCATGAATGGTATATTCTTTATATTGATTTTTGGGGCATTGAATACCTAATTTGTCTGGTGTAGATTGTACGTAAATATAACTTCCATTATTAAGTTTTTGCCACAAGTTAATATTGCCATAAATTACCTTCGAGTCACATATTTTAGGAAGAGAGCTAGGTGCCTCATTTATAAGTTTAGTTTCACAAGTAGGACTACTGGTTGTGGACGAAATAATAGAAGGTAATGGACAGATATACCCATTATTAACTTCTTGACAATCATTCACATTATCTAGCAACGCGTAATTTGACGAACGTGAATTTTTCATATCCGACAGAGCTATATATGATTTAGTGGGATGAATAAGGACATATGTTTCTACACCATTCTCAACGCGTGGTGTAGGTAACGGTAAAATCTTATATACGTCATATTTATCAGAAGTTATGAGAGGAATTTTCAAAACAAAAACAATTTTATTTTCGTAGATGTAGGAAGTTAGTTTAGAGACGTCGACGATACTGTGAATGTTATCTAGCGTGAACGGGGTGACGGGGAGTCTTAAATCATTAATATTATTTTGATTTTGTAGAACTTCATACAGTTTTGTAGGAGTTAGAACATACGGATGTAAAACATTCGACTTAGCAAACAAAATAGAATTTAAAACTGTATCCAAAATATTAGAAACAGACATCAACGAACTTTCGAGCAGATTAAAAATAGAATCAATTCTAGCCCCATTTTTTAAGTTATCAATATCTTTAGTATGATTTGTTAACACTTCATTAAGTTTTTCTAATTGTTCATTTAATTTATTTTCGTTTTTAATTAATTTGTTAATAGTATCATTAAAGGTTGTAATGGTTGATTTAACAACGTGGATGTTTTCCTGCATATCGTGATATATTTCATTTTCATTTTTTTCGATAGCAGTAAAGGCATCGTCGTATCTTTTGGCATCATCAGCGTCTAACGTACCAAAAAAAAAGTTAAGAACTTTTCCGCCAACATCGACTAGACCCCTCTTGTATCGTTTTGTATGTTTTCGTGTCTCGTTAACCGAAACAAGATGAGATAGCGATTCATATTTAAGATTATTTGCGCTTATTAAAATTTTCAGAGGGTTAACAGTATCATTACAGTCTATGTGCAATGCGGAAACACTTTGAAACTTGTTACAAGTAACAGATATGTCTGAAAGGGATTTTTCAATTTTATGCAAGTATGGACCGATAGGTAAGTATTCTATATAAGCGATTACACTTAAGTAGTCATCGTAAAAAGATGCCACGAAAGTTGGGTCGAAATACAGTCCAGGACTATGTGATATAGGTGTGAATGGTTCAGAGAAGCCTGAATTAATGCACAGTGTTATGAAGAAGGCACTCACGAACATTTTGGAGACTTTTCCCATAGCAGAAGAATTTAAGGAGCGGCCAGTGGTGCAGATCGCTCGGCTGCCGCGCGGGCGGTTTGGCCTCGGCCGCTGAATTACCAAATCGAGTAGCGTTGCGTTTTACTTGAAGACTTCACGTTGAATGTTTTGTAGAGCTCCCCGTGATGATGACGATTCAACTGCCCGAAGTGCTTCGATATGTGCTTCGGTGGTGCCAGAAACTGATGCCTGATTTCTGAGAGCTGCGTGGTCACAGTCAAGACTGGAGGCTGGTCTTCGTTCAGGATGCAGCGGTTGGAGTGTTCAGCTCGTGATGTGGGGTCACACAGCAGAGACTTAGCGCCAAAACTGTAGCAGAAGATTAGCCAAGTTCCACTTTACAATACAAAATGGTTACTTGAAGAATACTTTGTAGATATTCTACTATGTAGTTGTTATTTCGAGATTAGTGAAGAGACTGTGTGGCTTACAATTATTTTCAGCTTTATATAGCATTTGCAATTACATCAGAAATTATGATTTACTAATTGTTTAATTAAATTATGTTATTGTTTTATTGCTTCGCGAACAAATTGTGGTTAGCCATTATCGAGGTACCTACTTGATCCTGTGACGACGTTTTCTCATTTGTCCTTAATCTAGGAATAGAATAATAAATATTTGTTTTGGTTTGTGATATACCTATGACTGAGTGCCTACCAAAAATGGAGCCTGTAAAGTTACAGAGCACCGAAAACAAAACTCCAACACTGTCAGTTGGTAATGTGCATTCAAATAAATTTATTAGTTCGGAGTAGGCTGCTAGTTGATCATAGTTAACTATACCAATCATTTCTCCGAAGTTTCACTAGTAAAGTTTTATAAGAACTTTAATTCTAGCTTTTTTATTTTAGCTTTAAGCTAAGGAGTGGAATTCCCTGTCGGAGCCTGTTTTTCTTGTCTGTTATAAACTTATAACCTTGGGGTCTTCAAGTCAAGAGTGAATAAGCTACTACTCTGACCTATTCACAGCATGCGTGCGTTACCGTCCATCACATCTTCGCTTACCATCAGGCAAGATAGTTTTTCAATCACGACCCTATTGCTTTTTTTGTAGCCTGGTAAAATCATCAAATGAGACCCAGGTAGAACAGGAGGGACTGTCAGACTTGTACTGACTAAAATCCACGGTGTCCTTCTATAGTCTTTACATTCCGGGGTCACGGTAATTTGTTAGTCCCGCGCCCACAACCCTATCTAAATATAGTGATCGATCAACGCACAGCCCAAACCACTGGATGGATCGTTTTGAAATTTGGCATGCAGGTAGATTTTGATCAATTCTGCCTCCAAGTGGATAAAAGAGGTCGCGGGACTTCTTTCCATCATCGTGACCCCGGAACATCAGTGACGGATTAACCCTTAATCAAATTAAGCAATTGCCTAGGGCATCACGTCTTGGGGGGCACCAGAAGAAGCACAAAAATTCTATGGACGGGTTTTTTTTGTGCTTCTTTTTTGGTGCCCCCCATGGGCATCACTTCTCATCACGTCACCAAAAACTTACTAAAACTGCAAAAATTTTCTAGCTCGCTTCGCTCGCTAATCCAATAAGCGTAGACTTCGTTACTTCATTTATTGCATACAAAAGAAAGGTGCAAAAAAAAATCGGGCTCGCTTCGCTCGCCCTTGCACTTCCTTAAAGGGCTCTGTTTTACTTACTACACGAAGTTAGGGGATAGGAGGAACAGAGTGAAAAGTTTCTCGTTACCAGGTAAAAAGGAAAGTACCTTCCAACCAGACGTGTGTTGTGTCTGGTGGACTTTCTGCCCGATATTCATTTTCGGATTTTTTCTATTTATAGTTAGTACGCTGTAAATTTTGATTGCGCGATGTAGACATTTTTGCATAGATAGTGGATTGGAGTGGATTTTGGATAGTGGAAGACGGCAACAGACGTCGCGAGGCGATTTCCGGCAAGTAGAAAAAATGTGGATGACGAATAATGGGTGACTCGCCGTCCGCTCATGGACCGTTAACGGGTCGACGGCATGTCGTGTTCCACGCACACTTCAAAGAACTGTTGCAAACTGACGGTGCCCCCCTCTTTAGAGGTTCAAAGACTGCCCGGTTCGCCGGACTATCTCATCAACTACTACTACTACTAACAGTAATCTTGGAAAGTAAAGTGCTATTGAAGGATCACGGTGTATTTTATTCTGTACAAGTCTGACAGTCTCTCCCGCCCCGCTCTGTGTGGGAGGACCCATTTGATATAGGTAGGTATATAACCACGAAAAAAAAACCCGTGGATAGGGGGCACCAAAGGCTTCAACTGCTTAGGGCATCAAGTACTCTTAATCCGTCACTGCGGAACATAAAGGGCTATTGAAGGACACCGTGGATTTTAGTCAGTACAAGTCTGACAGTAAGGGTGGGAGGACTCATTTGATGATTTTAACACGAAAAAAAAAAAGGGGATAAAAGAGGGGATGAAAGTTAAAAATTCATTGTTAAGTTCCGACATCCACGCGAACAAAGTCGCGGGCACAGCTAGTTACTAAATAATATAAAAAAATAACATAATGAAATCTACAAAATAATATTGCACTTTATTTAACTTCGTTTTCATGACACAATGGATGGTTTTGATTAGGTGCACTTGTTAATGTTCCTTAGTGGTAGTAGATGTAAATATTTTTATTGTACATCATATCGCCAGTTATAATTAAGTTACACAAAATATTATGATTTAGAGTAATTTCCCTTATGCTTGTGCATGAACGGGGGAATTCCAGCTTACAAGCTGTTATTTATTTCGCTTTATTAAGCGTATTTATGGGAAATTCCCTGTTTGTACTTTTGTACCCGTGTTTAATACTTGCATAATGGTTACGTTTTTTTTTCTTTTCATGAGTAAATCTGTACGAAATGTTTCATAAATATACGTATTAACGCATGCGTCGCGAATTACAAAAATAAAATTGATTGGGGATTTGAACTTGTGACCTCCGGTTTCATTACATTCGACGCTTCTTTCAACTGAGCCACCGAGGTTCCTATCTACAAGTGTCGAATTTTTAAATCCATTTCTAACGTCTTTATGATGACGTTACGCGCCATCTATTGCAGAGTATGTAGTAGTTGGAATACTGAATTTGTCTTTCCATAGATTTTTTTTTAAATCAGTACCTAGCCAGTGGGTGGATCATAATTATATTACGCTGTAGTCGCTGCAGCGTTACCGCTATTCACTGCGCTGCAACGACGATATATTACTAGACTCCGCATGCACGATCTAAGGAACAAAAACTATTCTGTCAACTCGCTGAGGTACTACGTAGGCGAGGGAGACGGGGTACTGAGTTGTGATTGGCTAACTCAAGGTCTGTTCTGTCTCAAGGTATGTTTACGGCTCACAGGAGTCGTCGAAATAAGACGGATATAAGACTTATTTGCCTAATGTGTTGACAGACATCGGTTGCCTGTTATTAGGAGTCTAGTCTCTCGTTGTTGCTGCGTTGTCGTTGCGTAGAAACAACTTTGTATCTGCGACGTCGTTTAGCATTGTCGTTTCTCCGTGGCTTCGTTGACGCAACGACGTCGTTGCGTTGTCGATGCGACGCGACGTGGCGCGTGTTTGCGATTGCGGTGTGGTCACTATTAGATAATATTGACAAAATGCGGTCTGTGTGTATTAAAGCAGTATTTTCTATACAAAATTGCACGCACATATCTTGCTAATGTCGTATAGAGCCTTATTCATTATTGATCGTTTGCTTGATTATTGATTGCCTTATTCATTGTTGCCTTTATTAATTTTATTTCTAATTCTTTACATTAACAAAAAAAAAATACAAACTCAAAAAAAAATACAATGTAATAGGTAGATATAATATTAAATTAATTTATTTATTATACTATACCATAATAGGATAAATAGTGAGAAAAACAAAATTATCAAGTAATTGTTCAATAATTGTATTTACGTAGCGAGGGTGACAATGAATCTCAAAACAAAGATATTGCTAAACTACGTTGTAATTACGTCGAATGGGTAATACCTACTATTTGTTGTGAAGCAAGAGTTTCTAACGTCAAATGGAATTGCCTATTTATTTGTTGTGATCCAAGAGTTTCTATGTGTAAAACATGACGTTATTATGTAATTAAAGAGCTTTATTTTATTTATATGTTGTTTCCGTGCCATTTCTGACGTACGCAGCTTCAAAGGAGCCGAGTTTATGTAGTACGCAGTTTATCAGTCAAGTACGCGCGTAGTCGTGCGTATTCTCGTATTAATGTCATTGGTTTCATCAACATCCTTTCCTCGTTTCGTGTGCCTTTTAGTAAATTACTCGGGATATTATTTGCTTAAAATTTTCTCATAAAACCCTTTATTAATCATCAAATGAGTCTTTCAGCACTGAGTGGAGCGGAAGGGACTGTCTGACTAATATTGACTAAAATTCACGGTGTTCTTTCAATAGCTCTTTACATTCCAGGGTCACGTGTCTTTATATCAGGCGTCGATGTAGCTTACAAACGGAAGACCTCCTCAAACTGTTGATGCCAGCATAGAATCTGCCCTTCTGACGTCACAATGAACTGTATCATCTTTATATTTTGCTGTTACCCGCCAAGGTTTTGGTAGCTTAAAGCTATATACAACTCCTTCAGGTTACTGATGTTTGCAGATTGTTGAGCACGATCAGCAATACCATCAGCCCACTGCCTTTTTCCGGGTACTACGACTACCACATATTCTGCGTCATCATCAGCCCATAATGTTACCACTGCTGGGACTCAGGCCTCCTCTCTGTGAGAGGGAGTGGGCCGTATTACACCACGCAGGTCCAGTGCGGAATGGTAGATGTCACATATCTTTGAAATTTTGGTTCTAGGACATGCCGGTTTCCTCACGATGTTTTCCTTCACCGTTTTGAGAGCAGTGGTGATGAAATAAATTTACACAAAGTAATGCACCTGGCGGGGTTCGAACCCACGACCCAACTCGTAGGTCAGGACCGATACCACTGGGCCACCACTGCTCTCTATATTCTGCTTATTTTTTTTTATTCCCTACTTCTTAGAAAATAAGTGGTCAGAACTTTAACTATAAAAATCAATGACCCTTATTTGTTTGATTCACTCCGTTTGTCCGAATACCGTAGCTAAGTAGTTATTGTTTGTGTTTAGTCATAAATAATTAGTTAGTAAGTTATTATGATTCAATATTTCGCATTTATCGTTTGGGTCATCATGTAATCGTAAAAAATACAAAAAATGTATTTTGATTTGACTACTGATTGATATCTGATTTTCCTGGTAGTCATTTGTTTTTTTTTTGTATTTAACCATCTACACATAGTGACCACGTAAACCACATTCCGTCATAAATTATGTCACAAATATTTGACGATTTATTCCGTAACCTATGTCGTCAACACAGAAATTATTAGTGAAAGTGAAATGTTTTACTCGAGATTTTTCCTCATTTGTGTTACGTAGGCGTAACGTAGGACACTGGGATACTTGCTGGCTACCAATTAAGAGTGGTTGTGATGACGCTTATTTTTGTGCTGGAAAATCTTTAAATGCCAAATGCGTTCTTCCGCTACTGATTGCTTGATTACTGATCACCTAAAATGCTGTATGGATTCTTTTTCAAAAGACCGTCTCAGACACTATAATCTCCATGGTCCTAGTATAGCATGACCTATTTATTATCTGGATTTTATAAAAGACAGTGATCTCTGAGTTCGTTTCGGGTTTTCATAAGTTAGTACTTAAGTAGTAAGATACGATATATCATCCTATCCTAGTTTTTAAAAAGACGTCGACGCGTCTTGTAAAAGTTTAGTGTTGGTTCGATCTACTTGTACAAATGATTTCATCATTTCAGCAACCTGTTCCTTCTGTTGTGCTTTGCGTTCTAGAGCCGATGTAACCTCTCAGGATATTCCCGCAACCCTTTGTAGGTAAGTTTTAAATCTCGTTGACCGCAATACTTTGTTATTCATTTTATCACTACTAGTCTTAGAACGGTAAAGGAAAACATTGTGGGGAACCTAGCAAGTTCAATAACAACCTAGCAGTCCCTGAAAAATTACCCACTTCATCTAACAAAGACGAGGCCTGTGTCCCAAAAGTAGGAATGGCATATACTTACTACTGCAATGTTTAAAAGTTGATCAATTATAATTGACCAAGTATGAAATCTAAATACAAATATTGTATCTAATATTTGTCAAAGTTACATAGATGATGGGTATATACGTTACTAAAACTAGAAATTGAAATTTAAATAAAACTAAATATTTACAACAAGATAATAAACTAAAACTAAACTAAAAATACATTATTAAAAAAAAAACTTAAAAGGAAGAGATACTCAGGCGTCAAAGTATTCCTCCGCATCGCTGTCATCCGTGCCCAGAAGACTGCCAGAAAGAACCAGCCCTCATGGTCACGCGAGCTGTCGATCAGTCGGCGAGAAATTTCCTTAAAAAGGAGACGCGCACTCGCATTGAGCAAGTTAGATCATCAGGAAAGAGACGGCTTCACAATAGTCACTAGCTACTAATATGGCATACCAGGTATTGGCTCGAGAGCTCATCCAGCTGGGTTCTTTAAGAGTACCCGGAGCTCCACCACCACCCGGGTGTTCCACCGGGTGGTTTTAGTGAGGAAAAAGTCCCACATTCCAAGGTTTTATCACTGAAGATCGGGTACTTTTGAAGGTTTCCCCAGACTATAAATAGATTAATTATTTTTAAACGCATTAACGCATGCGATGCGATTTCTTTCCTCAATTATCATCTTTATAAATAGGTACCTATAGTAAAGTATTTACCTAATTTAATATTCTAGGTCGACCACATCTTAGTCCTTGGGGAAATCACAGTAGTTTTGTGACTGCGGTCGCTTTATTGATGGATTTTTTCGTATTACTACCCCGTCTCCGGTGATCTGCGTATGAAACTTCGTTTCTACATAATTATCTTCATACCCATGCCGATGAAGTCGCGGGTATTTTTTATATTTAGACAGCTATACACGAGGTTATAGCTGAGAACAACCTAGCACACTCAAGACCTAGTAGAATAGATGTCGCCTATGGTGATAATGATAGTTATTTGATGATAATTTGTTGGCCTAAGACAGGAGAGTGATATTCCATAAATACGACTTACCGTGATTACCTTTCCTATTAATAATTACCTGCTGCTTTTACCATGCAGTAGCAAGCTAGGCATATGAATAATCAAATAATGAAATATGCAGACTATAGAAAGCCTACATAGAGTAAAATATTTAACTAATTTAATATTGTAGTTCTACCACATCTTAGTCCTTGGGGAAAACACAGTAGTGTTGTGACTGCGGTCGCGTTATTGATGGAATTTTTCTTATTCTTAAGTTCTCTGCAATGGAGGATTTCAACTTTAAATCTTATTATCTGCATGTTATTAAATTACTTTCTCGGTTGCTATCTGAATCCCCATCTTTGTCTGTAATCGATTAACGCCTGAATTTGCCTAGTTTTTAAGCTGTCCAATCAGATGCAACTAACAAAGATAATTTTGAGCCATTCTTCATTTTTCAGTTTTAGATCTACCCTTTTTGTGTTAATTTTGTGTAACGTCTCGTTGGGTGGTCGCAAGTGCGACTGCTGAGCAAGGATTCCTCTAGTACTGGTAACTAAGTCCAGCGATTAGCGGCTTCAAATAAAAAATATCTTCAGCTTTATGATGATAATTACCTATGTATTTTATTTTTGTGTTTACGGTAAAAAAATGTTATATTATAAATAAAAAATGAAATGCAATAAAGAAAAAAAAGTTCAGCCTTCGACTGATGCGGTCAGTACACGAGCGATCTGTGTGGTTTATGAATCGCCAAAAATTTTAAGTACTTACAAATAGACTTAGTTACATTTGTATTTACCACGTTATTGGCATAAGTGGTTACCTATTGTTGTTGTTTTGCCAAAGTTCTTTGATATGGGTTTTTACGATTTGAGTCGTGAATTGCATGCTAAGTTGGTAGCCAATATCGAGTTAAAGTGTTAAATAAGGTAAAATGATGCGAACGTAACTGCTTTTTATGGAAAATTGTAAACCACATTGTTTAGAGACATGCTTTTGGTCACGTGTGTTCAAAAACCTATTTTATCTACCTTTTGTGATTGTCATAGCTGAAACGGGTATAAATATGCCTCCGGTAGTCTCTTTGGAAATTGGAATTCTATGTGTTAATCCAGAGTATATTCTGCAACTTTTTTTTTATTTCAGCCAATCGGCTTAAAATCTAGTACAAGTACTGAAAAAAAGCTTATCCATGTTATAATTTCTATGACAGTTCGTGATACAAGTACATAAAATTAATCTACCGACTCCCGGCTTTGATGATTATTCATATGCCTACTACTCCATGGTAAAAGCAGCAGATAATTATTAATAGAAAAAGGTACTCAGGGGAAGTCGTATTTATGGAATATCACTCTCCTGTCTTAGGCCAAGAAATCATCATCATTGGCGACATCCATTAAACTAGGTCTTGAGTGTGCTAGGTTGTTCTTAGCTATATCCTCGTGTATAGCTGTCTAAATATAAAAAATACCCGCGACATCACCGGCGTGGTTATGAAGATACATGTGATCATAAATTACTTAGGCTGTTAAAATTTTCGTTTTTTTTAATTACATTAATATAGTGGAAAATATGAATTATGTAGTAACGAAGTTTCATACAAACTATCAACCCCAATAACAACCTCGAAGGGGTCGAATTTGGAAAACGCCCTTTAAAATCTTAAAATTCTAGCATTTCTAGTTTTTGAGATTTACTGATTCGTAGAAGTAAAATATTATTAAAGCCTGTCTTTTCAAGAAATAAATAAACAAAGGGTGTGGTATGTTTTCCCGTAAACGACGATGTTACATTCCATGACGTTGTACTACATGTAGGTATTCTTCATTGAACAAAGGTACAATGCGGGGAAAACAAAGGATAGCAAATACTTATCTACCGGTTATTCATTTAAACTCGCGTTATTCATAACTAGTTGATTCACGGGACGATTAAAACAACGGGAAATTCCTATCACAAATGATTTATTGATTCCGCAACCGTTCTCCTTTATTTGGTTCTACATTCATCTTCTTCTTTGATAGTCCTTACATCCATTATACTCGTAAGGTGAGAAGTCCGAAACCCTGAAAACCAATCTTTCCGAAACCCTGAAAGCCAAGGAGTATTTTATTTATTTAAAACTTCATGCAACACTAGAGTTCCATTGGCGGACTTAGTGCCTAGATCTAGATTGTGACGAAAAGAAAATTGTGTAGGTTTGATAGCGGTGGTGGAGGTCAAATCGCAAATCCTAAAAACCAATTACTGAATTAAAATCAAATTGTTTATTTCGATTAGGCCAATTGCGGGCACTTTTGAATTGTCAAAAGACAAACAATAAAATAAGTACAAAAATAGTTATGGTGTTACAGTCCCAGTCATACGACATAAAAACTGTGAAAGTACCGTAGGTGCTCATTCCAAAGCGTGGATCTATGGAGAAGAATGAGCAAGGAACTTCATGGACACTCTTTTCAATCGCCAAAATTTTTACAGAACTCGTCATGCATCATCATTAGAATGCAAGTAATGGTGATTAATTTAGTCGCTTATGGACAATGCACAGACCAAATCAGTCAGGTCAATCAGATTTAGAATGAAATACAGCACGAAAGTTCTTTTGTAATGAAAGAAAATCTTTTGAAAAATACTGGGCCTTTCCTGATGGGTGTATGGTATGTCAAGGTAACGAATGACTTATTTTCGTAATTACTTACTGTATGCCGCTTATTTAAATTTATCTATTCGAAGAACATGATGTGGTTTAATTCAGTCAGAGTCTGGAAATCCCATTCACCTACCCTAGAGCCAATGATATTCATGGATTTCCACTTTTTTTTTATAAGCAAGTTTGCGTTTCATCACTGTTTCGACTGACGGTGAAGAACGCTTGCCTAGAACTAGAAGTAACCTATTCATTATTGACTGGAACTAAAGAAAGGTCTTTAAATGCTGTTTAGTCTTACAGCCACTTACTGGAGCGGTTATTTGGGGTGTTGGCCGAAACCAATGCCGGGCGCGAGAGGTCTCCGCCTATCGCCGCCGTGAGGACACGTCGGTGCTCTGCCCAATAAAAGTACCCTCGAGCCAGGTGTGAATATAAAGTACAATGTATGTATTTGCCCTGTCCGATTTCAGTCACGGCGCATATTTTATGTTGTTCTCTATACCTGTGTCTATACATACATCTGGTCAACCAGATACAAACAGACAGACAACATAAATAATTTCAAAACTTTTTTTGGTTTAATCTAGTTTCATTATATAAAATAAGCAATTGGTAATTTTATTATTAGTATAGCTTGTGAGTGTTTCTAGAGTATCATCTATAACTGTACAAAAATACATAAGCACATAAACGGAACGTATACATCCAGAAATTCATACTCTCATAATTTATGATATGTATTAGTAGAATTATAAAATGAAAACATTTTTTGTTCGGGAAACTCTTAGGCACTTCTAAGAATATAACATTAACCATAAAAACAATGATCAAAAAAGCTCTTGTTATTTGTGTTAGTTAGGCATTATTAAAGTTAATTATTTTTATACGCATTAACGCATGCGATGCGCATCGTAATGATGATTTTTGAGGAAAGAAAAATTTTAGATTGCAAGCGGGATTTACAAGGAAAGGAGAATTTCGGCTTGCAAGTGTGGATTGCGATGGCCTAGTTGGTTTAGGCGTCTGGAGTACCTATCCAGAAGACGCGGGTTCGAATCCCGCTTGCAATCTAAAATTTTTCTTTCCTCAAAAATCATCATTACGATGCGCATCGCATGCGTTAATGCGTATAAAAATAATTAATTAGTTTGGTAGACGCTATCTCATTATACAACATTGATTTGGCTGTAATGTCAACGTGTTGTGATGGAAGTTAGTTAAACACTAATCGAAGAGATGGCGCCACGCTACCATGAAGCGTTAAAACAAGGAAAGGAGAATTTCGGCTTGCAAGTGTGGATTGCGATGGCCTAGTTGGTTAAGGCGTCTGGAGTACCTATCCAGAAGACGCGGGTTCGAATCCCGCTTGCAATCTAAAATTTTTCTTTCCTCAAAAATCATCATTATTAAAGTTGATAAAGGATTATTTATTCAGTAGAAAATAATTTATCAATAGGTACTTAATGTTGACAATTAATGCATTGTGAATCACTTATGTACGTAAAAGGAATTGTATGTATTTTTCTTTAGTGGATATACCTACTTTGTTCTGACTCATTCTCAACAATACATTGGTACTTATTTTAACTTAACTTTCCTGTGAACCATGAAGGGGCCGTCTAGACAGGTGAGAGAATCGCGGCGATATTATCATCATGCCACTTGTATCAGTCCCTTAGAACGTGTCTGCACGCGGTGATGAGTGAGTGGCCTAGGAGGCTAGCTCTTTTTTTGCGTTGTAAAATCGTGAAATGAGTCTTCCTACTGTCAGACTTGTACTGAATAAAATCCACGGTGTCCTTCGGTAGCCCTTTGTGTACCGGAGTCGCGGAATACGTGTGTCCCGCAACCCTGGCAGGCTCTGGCCCTCTAAAGGGGCCCGTTAGCTAGCGAAACAACGACATATCAACAAAATAATTGACTTAAATAAATGGCGAAAAAATGTTGAACAACGTGTAAGGCCTTGCAATAGAAGCACGGAATCGTCGCGATTCCATCGCTCGTGGAGACGGCCCATAAGGGTATTTTGTTAGAAATTATAATTAAATTATGTTTTTCTTTAGGTAATGAAGATTAAGGTCATGCGGCTTACCATATTGTCCCTGAATTACTTAGAACAAAAAAATATATTACTTTGCCCAGTGCGGTTTAATTTGTTTGATTAATTTAATTACTTAATTATTTCTTTAAGTGCTGTGTGTGTTTTGTAATTATGTCGTTATCTATACATATAATAAAACAGTAAAAAAACTGTGTCTGTACATTGAATTAATTAAAAAAATAATATTTGAGGGGGATTCAGAAACAGTAATAGAACACGAAACGAAAAAAAAAAATCTGTCTGTTTGTCTGTTTGTCTGTGTGTCTGTTTGTCTGTTTGTCTGTTTGTCTGTTTGTTTGTACACGCTAATCTTCGGAACTACTGGACGGATTTGAATGATTCTTTTTTTGTTGTATAGGTATTAAATCTGGCCAACACATAGGCTATAATTTATTTTGGAAACTTGAACACCTGGCGCAGAACCGCAACAGACCAGCTAAACTATAAGAGATACAAAAATGGTACCATAGCAAAAATAGTTTCACGTGATGAGCATTTTCTGCTAAGAGAATAAATTTGAAGATCTGGAACAGCTGATGTGGAACTTCAACAGCCCAGCTGAACTATAACGTACATAGGAATAACATCTTAGCAAGAGTTGTTCAGCCTGATGGGCACTCTCTGTTATCGTATAAAATTTGAAGATCTGGAACAGCTGATGTGGAACTCCAAGAGCCCAGCCACACTATAACATATATAGGAATAACATCTTAGCAAGAGTTGTTCAACCTGATGAGCACTCTCTGTTGTCGTATAAAATTTGAAGATCTGGAACAGCTATTGTGGAGCTCCAAGAGCCCAACTATACTATTACATATAAAGGAATGACGTCTTAGCAAGAGTTGTTCAGCCTGATGAGCACTCTCTGTTGACGTATAGAAATTGAAGATCTCGAACACCTGATTTAGAACACCGAGACCCCAGCACTACCTATAACATATACAGGGAGGACGTCTTAGCAAAATCATTCCGCCTGATGAGCACTTTTTGTTGATGTATAAATCAAAGCTATCACTAATTTCACTGTATATTTATAAAATAACATAAGCTGGGATTACCGTAGTAAGAGCCCTCTTTGAGGAGTGGTATATAGGCGTTACGGCGTCCTAACCTTCCGCGTGACGCAGGTCCTCACTGGACACGGATGTTTCGGGAGGTACCTGTGTCTTATGAGAAAGGAGGAAACCCTGGAGGACACAGACGAGCATACGGTGCAGGATTGCCCCGCTTGGCCGGAGCACCGACATGTCCTCACAGCGGCGATAGGCGGAAACCTCTCGCGCCCGGCATTGGTCAAGGCCATGCTGCGGGGTCGGAGTGGGAAGCGGTCGCCTCCTGCTGTGAAGCAATGCATGCTCGCGAAGGAGGAGGCGGGCTGCGTGACAGAGAGGACAATCTCCTCCCTCCGTCCCACTCGCGGTGTTTGACGCCCACGGTGACGGCATGCGCGGGCATGCGGGCGGCGAGTAAAGGACAACTCGCTGTCTTATCATAGACCATGCCCGGGTCGAAGGCGCGTCGTGTTCCACGCGCGCCTCAAAGAGTGTCAGCATAATGACAGGGAGCCCCTCTCAGAGGGCCAAAGCCTGCCGGGGTCGCGGGACTTATTCCATGACCGTGATCCCGGAACATAAAGGGCAATTGAAGGACATCGTGGATTTTAGTCAGTACAAGTCTGACACTAAGGGGTGGGAGGACTCATTTGATGATTTTACCACGTAAAAAATATCGGGGATTACCTCCACGCAGTGAAGGCGGTAACAGTTTAGGACTCATTTTCGTTAACGATGAATCATCATCAAATGAGATGTTCCTACTGCTGGGACACAAGCCTCCTCTCTGAGAGAGGGAGTGGGCCATAATCCACCACGCGGGCCCAGTGCGGATTGGTAGATGTCACAAGTCTTCGAATTTTTGGTTCTAGGACATGTCGGTTTCCTCACGATGTTTTTTTTTCACCGTTTTAAGAGCAGTGGTGATGAAATAAATAAATAAATTACAAAAAGTAATGCGCCTGGCTGAGTTCGAACCCACCACCTACAACACGTAAGTCGGGACCGATACCACTGGGCCACCACTGCTCTAGCGATGAATATATTAACAATAATTTTACTCTACTGGCCAATTTCCCATTATTTTTTTAATTGGACTCTTGGAGTTAGGTGTCAGAATTTTCAGATCTTTGATTTTGACGATCCCGCTGTCGCTGGCATAAGCAACAGGATCCGCGTACGAAGTCGCGGGCAGAAGCTAGTTTATAAAATATAAGTATATAAAAACATGTCTCGATAGTTATTATCACAACAAAGTCGCTTCCAGCTGTCTGTCTGTCTAAAAACTACGCAACGGATTTTGATAATTTTTTTTAAATAGATAGAGTGATTCAAAGAGGAAAGTTTGTATGTATATAAAATGCATAATATAGTAGAGATTGTACCCGTGCGAAACAGGGGATGGTCGCTATTTATTACATAAAATTATATACATACTGTAATTTCAGAAGTGTTAGGCAGAAGTGTGAGTCTGTCGCTATCAACTGAGTACAGATCCATGGTCTCCGTTGCTAGTTTGCTACTATTAACAACTTACAACATTTCTGATGTTTACTGTAAATCCTAATTCCATTGTTTTTGACCTGGGAATCAAACTAGAATCCTTTTGATAGCACTTTCTTTCACTACAGAGATAATCAATTTGTCAAACCCGAAGTCTACCACCGTACCTACCTACACCTATTGTTTATAATTTATGTGACATAATTTATTACAATGTTTAATTTGCTTGTTACGAAATAAATGTCAAAACTTTTATTGTCATTGTAAACCACAGTTAGTGGTTTCTTTGTTAATTAAGTATGACATTCTTCCTCATACGTATATACTTACGTACATAAAAGCCTACGTCAGATAGGTATATATTCAACAGTTACCAAATAGAATTTATTATCAAAAGAACAGTGCTTGCGTCTTGACGAGCTAGCCTAAGTAAAGAGGCATCGCGACCATTCACCAGAAATGCAACGTTACATCGAACACGAACTTTTCATCAGTGGACAATATCGGAAAACAATCGAACATCAAATTACGCCCTTTGATGTTAACCATTACACGCGAATGCTCCCGGTGAGGGAGTGCCTTTTGCCTATTAATTTCGTAGGCGTAAAGGTTCATAAAAGGGCAAGCTGATGGCAAAAAATGATTGACTTGCCGTCCGATCAAGGACCATGCACGCCACATGGGTCGATCGCGCGTCTTGTTCAACGCGCGCCTCAAACAGCTGGCTGTCATAAATCTGACGGGGCCCGCATAAGAGGGCCAGGGCTGACCTGGGTCGCCGAACTGTTTTTTTTATAATCTAACTGATTTGCGTCTGATTGCATTTCAGTCAAAATATATCCTATTGTGGGTCTGATCTGGGTGGCGACGATGATGGCGCCTTGTGAAATGGTGTCCAGCAGGGCTATTGGCTAACTTGATAGTCACTGACCAGCAATTGTCAACCTGAACTTGGATGGCTTGATACCTGTTATGAGGCTAAGTTGAGGAGTGAGTGCCTCAAGAGCGTTAGAATAGTTTAGGGAACGTTTACATTTATCAGTTTCATTGTAAATGCAAAAGCCATTAGGAACACAGATTACAGTTATAATACTAGATTAGGAAATTTACCTTTGACTCTTGATAGCTATTTGATGGTCACCACACAGACACCGAGATACGCAATAGCCCCCGCTGGACACAGAAAATGTGGCGCTTCTAAGAACCCGGTTCAGTATTGTATGTTAGAAGGCCTATGTCCAGCAGTGAACGAATAATTACAAGCTGATTACGACGGCGATGATGGTGATTAAAATTGTACTGACAGAAAACAGTTGGAGTCCACAAGTCGATAATCGGTATGATAATCGGTATATTATGGTCAATAATCGGTTTGAATAATCGGTATAGGACCGGGTCACTACACTTGTACTCAGAGAAAAAGGTTGGAGTATGCAAGCCGATATCTATATACAGGGTGTTTCTTTTAAATGGGCCAAAAGGGAGAAATCCTTATCCATAAGAGATACGGGAAAACTTTCTTAGGAACCTTTAGCTCTTTTTTGATGTTGTCAATTTTGGCTTTTTTACTTTTTTGGTCAAGTGTGAGTTGTCCCCAAAAATGAGTAAAATTGACCAATTTTTTTTTAATGCCTTTCGACTCTGTTGCATGTAAGGATCATTTCATTGTATCGGAAGAAAAAAATCGGGACGGCAGAAGTTGGTCAAATTTAGCAAAATATTTTTTCATACAAATTGTATGAAGGAAAAAATTACCAATTTTTTTTAAGATGTTTTTTGATTTAGTGTCTTGTAAGGATCATTTCATTGTATGGGAAGGAAAATGTATGAGCAACAGAAGTGGGTCAAATCTGAGTACTACTACTACGTGTTTATGCTGTAAGAAAAAAACATTACTGTATTTTTGAACTTCCATTGTGCAGACACTTTTCTTCCCATACAATGAAATGATCCTTATAAGACACTAAATCAAAAAACATCTTAAAAAAAATTGTTATTTTTTCCTTCATACAATTTGTATGAAAAAATATTTTGCTAAATTTGACCAACTTCCGCCGTCCCGATTTTTTTCTTCCGATACAATGAAATGATCCTTACATGCAACAGAGTCGATAGGCATTAAAAAAAATTGGTCAATTTTACTCATTTTTGGGTACAACTCACACTTGACCAAAAAAGTAAAAACGCCAAAATTGTCAACATCAAAAAAGAGCTAAAGGTTCCTAAGAAAGTTTTCCCGCATCTCTTATGGATAAGGATCTCTCCCTTTTGGCCCATTTAAAAGAAACACTCTGTATATAAAAATGAAACCCGTTTTCCGTTGTCACGACATAACATGAAAACGGCTGGACCGATTCGGATAATTATTTTTTTGTTGTGTTTGTAACCATCGGGACCGGGTTTTAGACCGGGTCCTCCACCCGTGCGAAGCCGGGACGGGCCGCTAGTAACTAAATAAACGTATATTAAATAAAAGTTGGAGCTCACATTTAATGCAATATCGTTAAAACGGTGTTTTTACAAAAGAAGTTGAAAATAAATAACACGAAAGGCACAAAATAATCTCTCTTTTGTATTGTCCTTACGCAAAAATGTTCCCCAGTCCTGTTATTAAGGAGCCGTCTTGCGCCGCCCATTGGCCAGTTAATCGGTTTAAGTTGTTAATGAACTCTGGACCGGACTAATCTCATTGACGGAAAAACAATGCAACGGGAAGCTGTAATGAAGTCTGATTTATGAAATATGTTTGTTTGTATGTAATGTGCTTTGGATGCGAACGTTTGTGGAAGATTACGGATTATGGTAGGGGATTTTTGTTAATTATTTTGTTTGTTTTTTTAAGGGGATTATGTTGTATTTAAATGTTAGACAGTACGTATCAAGTCTTACCTATCGCTTTTGTGGGGATGATTTCGTAAAAAGTATCTGGAGTGGAACAGGATTGGTGGAATAATATAGAGCTCACGGAAGCGTGTGCTAGTTGATTTGACGAATCCTGTTGTTTTCAAATAGCGATCAATCAGATAATAGAAACTCTTGGCAAGTTCTGATTTTGAGCAACACTTGTCTTGGTCTGTCTTTGAATGGGTCACTAGCCGAAGAGTGTCGATGTAAAGGTATCGAAATCGAAGTTGAAGTAAAGTGAAGAAGTGAGGCTTAGTATACTAGCTTAAAAATTGTTAATTGTAATTGAATAGGCCCTAGTAGATCAGAGAGTGAAGATGAAAATGGTGTATACCGGCCTATTGGGCCGTCTACCTACGTGTTGTATAATTTTAAAGTAGAGGCAGACATTATGTTATTGATCTTCGTGCCAATTTAGTAACACATAATATTATGTATTTTAATGAATAAGTACTTATATATTTTACATGTGAAAGACAGGTTTGAAATACAATAGGTACGTATTTCACATGTAAAATTTTTCTACTGACTAAGTACCTACCTAAATTTAATATTTTTTTAATAAAATGTAGGAGAAACATCATTCGGAATCATTGAAATTGTAGTAGGAAGTGAAATAAATTAATAAAAAGGAAATATGTATGAGTTCGATCTCAGTGTTCGTGCCAATCCCAAAAATGTGATTGTGCAACGCCCTCTAGTTAAATAGAAATGATTCTGCGCCACTGATAAAAGCGCCATCTATTGACCAATAGCATTACTATGTAGCGAGGTAGTAGGCCAGGGAACGCGGTTTGTACGCTTCTTTCTATGGTTTTGTTATCCAAAGCTAGATGTCAGCACTAAAATTATTGAGTGAAACTCACAGATGGCGTAGGGTTCGTATGAATTGGATGTGAAAAGTTTTGAAGTGAATAGGAAACTAACTGGCTGTCTCGGGAAAAATGGAAACTTTTAACTTCTATTTTTCCATCTTTTAATTATTATTTTTTACTTTATTAAAAATTAGAAAGCTCATGTTAAATTGATCTTTTTTTTTAAGTTTGGTAGGTGTTGACGTGCTGTCGTCTTTGCTTCCTTTATTTTACTTTAGTGAAAATGTAGCCTTAATAGTTCGATTTGTCTAATATGATTATCTACTATTTTATTTCACACAATATTACACCCACACATTTGGCCGAGTTTATCACTACACTGTACTACTCCGGGATTTCAAATAGCTTCATAGCCTCGGTGCTTGTCTAGAGGTCGGCCTGTTATTTCTGGTCTTCAGGAGTTGCAGTAGGATTGCCCAAACCAAAAAAAAGGGAACCATACGCCACATTCTTTTGTCATACTCCTCATATCAGCACGAGTTTTCACTCTTTTACTTTACAGCGTCTTTCCAGTGTTTACAGAGTTTATTGTATGAAAAAATGGAACAGCGCCTCTGGTGTGCGAAGAAGGAATTATTTTTTTCCTTGAAAATTGTCAATTTGAAATTGTCAAAGTTCCAGTTTACTTTACGTCCCAAATACTGAAAACTCGTGCTGAGGGTACTGTACGTATTTTTCCCTTAATTTATGTTGGTATGTACACACAGAAAACAAACACAGGAAATGACTACATAAGTTTTATTTACAGAGACAAACCTAATTAGTTATCACATTCTCTTGATATTACCTAGTATCTTATCGAAAGTAAAGGATGATGCTAGTGCCAGAGCTTAGGTATATGAAATCTGGTCCCATAATCCAATAGCCGTGTGTGATACATCGTTGGATAGGTATTGTAAAGCTCAACAAAGGTTACTATGGCGCTAAGTTCCAAATCTTAGTCCGTTCAGAGTTATCCATCTATAAATTAGGTTTACATATTAAAAATTCACAGATCTTGATTCACAAAACTCAGGAACAATTTTGATTCACTATGGTAAAGATACGAAGTAGGTACCTAATTTTAGTTACAATAATCTGACTGACCTTAATCTCTAATTAGTAGTTACGAATGATTGTTGTAAGTATAGATTATGTACTTACTATCCAAAAAATATGACAGTTGACTATTGATAATTATTATTGTTAACAGGGAAGTTGAAACTTCCCAAATAATGATTTCTTCGATAGTAAATTAAAATTTAAACGTATTTTTTTTTTAAGAATTTAAATCTTTAGTAAATCGCTGTGAGTAGGCATCATCACTTACTTAAGTATGTAAGTAAGTAGGTACCAAACACAATTACGTGCAATGAGGTTTCTCACGGGTCAACTGAGTCTTTCCTTCTTTATGCCACGATGCATTGTACCAGGGTTCAGATTCTTTTATCACCTTACAATCATAACTTCATAAGCCAATTAAAAAAATGTCACACCTGTGCAACGAAAGCCAAATAACATACCATACCCGCCTACAATTTTATCAAAAGAAATACCCATAAATACATAATAGGATTCTGTGTAAGTAAATATTTGGATAGTGCGTCTCATAACATTTGAAAGGCCATGGCTTTGGGCCCTGCGCGGTCACGCCCTCTAGCAACACAATAAAAAGGGCCATCTTCTTAGTTGGACCTTCACCAAAACTGCAAATTGTTATTTCCAGACGATAAAGTTTTCTAAAAGTTGTTCTTTAATGCTAAAATGAATGAATTGGTTTGTTGCGTCAACTATTAATCTTGTCTATGGAAGGCAGATGTTGTAAAAAGTCGTGTTTTATTTTGGATTTTATGATTTTTATTCGGTGTTCTGTTTTTGTTATCTATGATTCTTTTTTTTTTTTAAAGAAACTGATGATTCAATCTTCAATGTAGAATTTCGTTAGTACGACAGTAGATTTTTTTCTATTTTCTACAAAATTATTAAAATCCATCGGATATGTCTGAATTTTTTTGTCGTTGGATATTTAGCTTGACTTTTTTTTATCGTGGTGAAATCATCAAATGAGTCCTCCTACCCCGGGCAGGGCGGGAGGGACTGTCAGACTTGTACTGAATAAAATCCACGGTGTCCTTCAATAGCCCTTTATGTTCCAGGGTAACGGTGATGGAAGTCGAAGTCGTAGTGCTAATTAAAATAACCTTTTAACTTGATTCCCGATGGGTGAAGATTTGGTGTAGGAATTGATCTAGGAAACAAGTTGGGGACACTATCAATATGTTTTAAATGCTAAGATAGATAAGAGACGAGCTATTCGTAAGCAACAACTGCAGCTTTCTGCTTTACAAGTTTAGTCTTGAGTTATCTGAAAGAATTAATAGACTGGGTATGCTAATAAATACATACATTAGTTTTAGTGCTCTTCAGTGAAAAAAAATAAATAAAAGAAAAAGATCAATAAATTTAAAATCTGCAAACGGTAAAGAAAAGTAAATAAATGATTGTGAAGAAGATCAGTTCTAAACATATCACAGTTTTATCAAATAACTACAAAATATCCATACCAAAACCGTAATACGAGTAGGTAAAGCTTCTGAAATAATTTCGCCATTCCAAATACAAGTAGGAGTGATTCGCGAGCAACAACACCACACCTTTCACCAAAATACTTATTCTTTCAGTTTCTCACCAAAAGAACTCCTCGTCCAAGACTCGGTTTATCATCACACACTCATTCTGCGCCATTCTATCATCACTCGCCATTTATTATCACTACATGAATGGCTTGTCGCTTCGCGCCCAAACAAAGCTTTCTGAGGTATCACACCACCACCATACCAAGACCCATCAATTTCTATTACGAAGAACTCTTTTACTTCAGCAGTTCGAACGTTGGGGGGGACGTGAGAGGTCTTGTTAACTTGGTGAGCGTATTATAATGCGTTTAATGGCCTGTAATGAATGGCATAACATCCATAAAACGACAATGCAGCCACTCGAACATGCCCTTTTATAATAATAAGTGATTTATAGCAGATCACCGCGAAAACTGTGATTGTTTTGCACGTGTTTATAACGATACGCCTTCGGGACGAAAGTAAAGTGACAGTTGATAATAGTGGCTGATATATTTATCTGTTGGATGTTGAATGAAGCGATGGTAGCTCGGCTTTGTATTGGAATGGTATCGGTCTCAATGTGGGCCTGCGATTGAGATGTACCGATTTTTTTTACAGAGTCCTTTAGGTTCTACGCGTTTGGCACTGTTGGCGTAGTAGCTGAGGGATCGACTGTTCCGCAGCGTGTCGCGAGTTCGACTAAATATTCCTATGAACTGTAAGTAGTTGTTCCCGGTCTAGATGTCTGTGTATTTAAGTTTCTATGTAACCGTTATCATGTCTTTCTCTAATACTTATATTTTCTGTAAATTCACTCCATACCAAACTAAAGACAAAATATGGTTTACGTGGTGGATTACCTACAATCAAACTTCTCGAAACTACTAATAGTGTTTTAGTAACCTACTTAATATAATCAACATACACAACAAATTGTATTTTTAGACTTTAATTTAAGAGAAAAACATTTTTAATCCCGAAAATATGAAAAACAAGTAAATTATGTCAATGTATTAATTTATTTTTCATTTAGCCCATGAAGAGCCTCGTAGGGTTAATTCACAGATAGCAATAATTGACATGGTAATTTTATGTGATAAATGGACTTCATATATGTTTTATTTGTAGATATGCAACTACAATCGTTAAAATCTCTATAAAAAACCGTAGATTCTCGTCGGCATAAAAATCTACTTCAAATAAAATCTATACTTTTACCCCCAGCTTACCTTAAGACGATTAGCAAAGCAAAACATTGCACCCTACGACATATGTACCTCGCAATAAAAAAACGGCAATAGAAACTGCTCTTTTTACTTCACCAGATAAAGATCCTGGCCAAACGGCCTCCACAATGGGAGACAGATGTCCAAATTTTTATCTCACTTCTAAAAAGGTGCGGATAAAAAGTTTATATTCAAACTCCTACGCAGCGTAGACAATGGAGGGTTAAATGTGACGTGAAATGTACAGAATGTATAATCCACTTATGCTAGGTATTATAGGAGGCATGTCGCCTTTAAAAAAAAGCGAAAAAACGGGCTTTTTTTGCGCTGCAGCGGTACGTATTGTGATTGATTTGTTAAAAGAGGAACGCCGCAGGGTTTCCGATGTGGGCAAACAAGAGGATGATGGGTGACGCTCTTGATTTTGATGAGGACGTTGTGCGTCCGATAGATGGCGTTACGCGTAGTGGGACGAAAAGTTTTAGAGCGGTGATCGCTTTTTAGGGTTAACTTTTGTAAGTTTTGTTTTATTGTTGTTGATGTAGGTTATGTAGTATTAGTTTTGTTGTAGTGGGAGTTATAATAACTTAAAATATGTTTTCTTTATCTTCATTATTTTAAATTAATACATTTAATATATGATTTAACATTAGTAACTGTTCTCACTACTCCCTCTCACAGAGGAGGCTTGTTTCCCAGAGTAGGAATATTAATGGGCTGATGATGATGATTAACATTTTTTTAAGAAATGAATTATGTCTGTATAGACTTATAATTAATTTCTCCTAAATTAATGTAATAAAATAAGGGCAAGCACATATTTACCCTTGTTTTGAAAAATGCATATAAGGGCAAGTATATACATATATACTTGCCCTTATTTTCCACCTTTCAAGAACGGTGTAGAAACAGGGTCAACCTAGCTTTTTTTTGATCTCGAGGACAACTTAAGGCACAATATTTTAGCTAGGTATAAGGCTCTCTGTAATAGATGGTCATGACCTTATAGATTCTAATCGCCCAGTCATGAATCCAGTAGGCAAAGTTTAGTTTAGGACGAAAAAAAAATTTCTTTAAAAAAATGCATTCAATGTCCATGCAAAACTGCAACGCGCTAATCTCAGGAACGACTGGTTTGAATTGAAAAAAATACTATGTTGGATAGTCCATTTATCAAGGAAGACCATAGGCTATAAAACATCACGCTATCACCAACAGGAGCCGTGCAGCGCGGGTGAAACCGGGAGTAACAGCTAGTATTAAATAAAAACTTACTGAAGCTTTGATCGCACTAAAAAAGCAAACTATTAGAATATAAAATACACACAGAGCAATATAAAAACATAAAACATTTCTTCAATAAATCCCGGATCGATGTCACATAAATTATAACCCTCTACGACTGATTCTATTTTCGTCAAACTGATCCCATATTCGTCTATTCGTCTATATCCATTCATTAGTAGGTACCCACGGTAATCCACAGCAGCGTTGAATAGAATGCCAGGCACTAGAGCGGCCCGCAAAGGCCGGACGACCGCAGAGTCAGTGGCCAACCCTATTCAAACCGCCTACAATAGTTTTTGTCACCTTGGTTTGACAGGGAATAGACAGAAGTTTAAGTTGGAACATCATTTCTGATTGGTATTTATATTTTTTTGTCATTTCGAGTAATACCTACTTTGTTTCGTATCTTAGAATTTTTTTTTCTCTATATCAAAGATTTTCAGAAGGTGGATCTACTCAGTGCCGTAACTAGCCTTTTATGCGCCCAGTGCCTGCTTCTTTAATTGCGCCTATTGCCAATTGTGGTCCTGGTCTGGCTATTTCTGCGCCTCTCCATGGTGTGCGCCCTGTGCCTGGGCATCGTTGGCACATCCCTATTTTCGGCACTGGATCTACTATACCATTCATTTATAGTTTGTGGAGAACAAGTGACGTTACATCCTCATAGCTCTATTGCAACTTCAAGAGTGAACATAGATTATATCCGATTCTTGTTACATAAATTATCATCTAGGGAATCATTCAGTAGTCGCGTATGTACGTTACTTTAGTAGCCACGATGTGCTTATGCTATTAGTAATTTCAACTCTTATTTGGATGCTTTATGGACGGTATACTCGTATACTTTCTGCATCATTGTTTCAAACAACACAAACACGCAACAACTCACACTGACCTACTTCAGTAAAGTGTTATCTACAGTAATTTCACAGTTATTGTGTCTTGTGACTGGAATTGTAGACCCATAATTTTGTTGTATTTAATTATATTTTTTTTTTGTCTTTGACAATTCAAAAGTGTCTGTAACTGGCCTATTTGCTTTGATTTTGTTTATGAGACTACACGGTTTACCCAAACCTTACCTTCTGCGGTCTGTCTACCTCATGGCAGTTCCCTTTTCGTTAATATCTTGTTCAACTTTGATTTATGTCATGAAGCAGTCGTTACGTGTGTACGAATATCATTGTGTACTTTGAATAGCCTCCTAAAATCGTGCGAACATATCTTAGTAGTTTTTCTAAAGAATTTCACGGTACTTCGCTGAATGTAAATAAAGATTGTGGCCATTTATGGGCAATTTAGGGTGTATTCTATGATTAATGACGTGTTTTACTTGTTGTTCGACGTTCTGCTTTTGTGCTTGATTGATGATCTTGTTGCTACTTGAGGCTGCTGGTCATTTTAGGGAGGATAACTATGGCTGTTTAGCTCTCTTGGTAAAAGACATGCAGTATGTATCACTTTTGAAAACCCTATATCAAACTAACGATAGTCTGTCCATCTCCAGCACTGACATGACCAGCTTGCTAATCAATCGAACATTCATTTGTGTTTGATCTATAAGTAGGTAATGGTTTCGTGTCTGTGTGAAAGAATTCTACGCTCAACCTCTGGCGAATTAATAATTTGGCCTCAGACGACCAAGAAATGGGTCATGACTTCGAAATCCGCCCGTTGCACCTTAAACGGACCGAGTTCATTCTGTAAATTTAAATTCTTGTAATTGAATAGTACTAGTACTATTTCCAACCACAACAGAACTTTTATATTTGTATATGTTTTGTTTGTATGTATTTATCATTTTTTTTCCATTTAGTGTATTGTTGCTCCTTTTATGTTTGTTTAACATAAAAAGAGTTTGAATAGTCCCAGTCTACCTTAGGGAGTCACCCTAAGGTAGACTGGGAGAGAATGCCCAAGGCATTAAGTCCGCTTTTATACTGTCTTGTGCATAAAGTTCAATAAATAAATAAACTTTTGGTCGAACACTTGAAATTAGTTTATGAAGAGTAGTAATAGTAGGTAAGAAAGTTTTATGCAAAATACCTATTTAAAACCACAAAAAAGTGAAGGAAAATGTAACCAATAGTCAGCTAACTAGTTGGTTAACCGTCACTTCAGCGACAAGTCGTTAGTCAGTTACCGTGAGCGGCGAGCGCGAGTTTATAACTTTCAACTCAACGGTGTGCGTCAAATGTGGTTTCAGCTTTATAAGGTTTGGACATAGTGGCATGGTTTACATACTGAGTATTGCGAAGGTCATGGTTGTTGCAGTTTTTGTCTGATTGCATCGATGGACTTTTGTGTTGAAGGACTGGTATACGATTCCCGGGTCGGACAAAGCGTTATTGGGTGGAAACTGGATCTTCTTAGTAGGAAGATCTGACGAAAACAATAGTTGACAACCTGCTAGGTATACTGATGATATTCATCATCATCATTAGCCTATAATGTTACCACTGCTGGGAAACAGGCCTCCTCTCTGAGAGAGGGAGTGGGCCATAATCTACCATGCGGGCCCAGTGCGGATTGGTAGATGTCACATATCTTCGAATTTTTGGTTCTAGGACATGTCGGTTGGGGTGCTAAGACAGGAAACCTCCACGTACGCCCGTGGACTTGAGTTCCCTCGCGGATACGTCCGGGGGGAAGACCAGTTTTTCGGGCCGGTGCAGCCTGGGATGCGGGCAAAAACTCTTACTTAGACACTGTGTGCCTAAGGGGTCTCTTTGCCCGTATGCGAATAGCCTGTCGTGTGGACGCTCCAACGCGTGTCCCTCTGATCAGCAGAGGGCACAGCGGCGGAGCGGGCTTGCGGACGGTGAGTAATGGGTCCGACCAAGGACCAAGCCCGAGTCGGTGGCGCGTCGTGTTTCGCGCCAAATGCCTACTGGTTTCGCGGGTTTTTCTTAACCCAGTTTACCGCGGCCCCGGAAAATAAAGGGCATCCGAAGGAACACGGGTGGATTTTAGTCAGTAAGAGTCTGACAGTCCCTTCCGCCACCCAGGGCGGGAGGACTCATTTGATGATTTTACCACCTAAAAAAAAACATGCCGGTTTCCTAACGATGTTTTCTTTCATCGTTTCGAGAGCAGTGTTGATGAAATAAATTACACAAAGTAATGCGCCTGGCCGGGTTATACCACTGGGCCACCACTACTGGTGCTGCTGACGATATTAAGATAAACATTGGCTGGAAGAAACTACATAACAATGATACAAAAATATCAAAAGTAGGAAGATTTTAAAAGGTCCTCACTCAAAATTGGTGGATCGCTCCTAATTACAGGTAATCGAAATATAATTGTGCTATAGCCGGTATTGTATAGCGTAAACTTTTTTGGGAGACAACTCAAAAAGCTACCGTAAAGTCGTTGTGAGTGCTACAGAGATGGGTGGGACTGTCTTAAAAGGACACCACGGCTCTGGAAAGCAAAGGGTTTTAAGTCGATAAAAGTTTGATATTCCCTCCTGCTCCACCCGAGGCGGAAAGAATCACTTGTCATTTTTTACATCTCAAAAAAAAAACACTGCTACAGAGTTTGACATGGCACGTGTATTTCGAAAAGCTTTATTAAAATTTTCCAATAACTTCGGTTAATTAACAAAAGCTTAAACGAATATAAAATCCTTCATCCAGCTTACTTTACCGTCACAACGCACCACAGCTTAAACAGATGACGTTACAAAGCGATGAAAATAAGGCACAAAAATAAAAACGAGCTTTCCCGAAAAATCTTCAAGTGAATATAGTTGAAGGGTTGATCGGTCCAGGGTACTTCCAACTTATTTTGAAGATCTTTCAAATGGACATGGACAAATGGCTGATTAATAACGGACAACACACCTTGACAGATATATTAGTATAGGATGTGTCCGTGTCCAGAAGGACTACTCTCTGAGTAAGTCAACGAAGATACGGGCCCATACGAAATTAACTCGAAACTTTTGAGGGAATCTTATTCCCTATTAATTTTGGATTCGGAAATTCTGACAACACATGGGAAGTCCGATCATGTTGTCACCAATTTTGAGATCGTAAGTACCATTAAACTTATCTTACGTCCGTAAGTGATAAACTTTGGCCGCAGCTACAATTTTTGTGCTTATATAGCTAGTACCCCAGAGTATCCTTCATGAAAATATTCGTACTAGTTTGTCCTTCTATCGCACCAAATCATGAAGAGATGTATTTACATTTTCATAGCTATGCCTAGCCTTGACACCGCCAGAAGTCGTTTGTCATAGGCATTGAAGAAGATGGTGCGATGAGATGAGCAGAACCAACATTGGCCCAACAGTGGGATGCTGCAGACTATCGCACAGTATAATAACTTTAACTACAACATTACAGCACCAATCCCATGCCACATAAAGAGCAACAAAAACAATAGAACGCCAAACAAATCCGATACAAATCTGCGCCCGCCAATAAACCCGCGTCTAAGTTAACGTAGGAATATCAGTTTTCCGACTTTACCCAATAAAGGGTAACCCCTGATCCGTCGAATAAACAGAAAAAAAAGTACTGGGGTATAACGAGTAAATCACAGTAAGCCCCAATACGCGGGGTGACGCCACGGGGTAAGCCCTGTAACCCCTTTAAGTTCACCTAGGCGATATCCCGAGCCCGAATAAACGAGACGCCGGCTTTCTCGCGTGTTTCACTGGTAACGTTTGATGCGGTAGTACTAACGTTCTTGTGGATTGGCTTTTTTAGCTTTGTAAATATGGTTACGATTATTTGTTCTGAATTTACAGTTATCTGTCAAAAATAAGATGACTACTTACCAAATATCCACAATACATACCTAACACGCTAAGCTACCCAGCTCAGAAAATAGATTGACTATAACTTGCCTTTCGAAAAGGATGTAATCTTTATCGCTACGAGATTTAGCTACGCGGCTGCTACGAGTAATTCAAACATTACATTTAAAACTTATTCAATAAAACGATTAAGATAAAATCAAACAATTTTTAATGCGTCATCGTGAATTCAAATCATTATACCAATGGGAACAATCATGGGGTAATTGAATAAATACCTACTTTAAAACATTATTTAACCCTCACGTGAAATCAGTAAAAGCATCAGAAATTTTATAACGTACCTACTCGTAAATTCCAAGAAAAATCCAGATCAAATTAGCAATAAAGTGTCGGCGGCGTATCTGTTATCAGCGTCTATTATCTCAAATGACATTGTGTCACAATATCGGCGTGATTGTGTGAGAGCGCGTGACCGCCCCGCCCGCACTGACCCCAAAGCCCAACTACTCTCTATACGCCCTTTACACAAATTGATTTTAAATGGCGATTTATTTCCGCCTCATATCGCCGATCCCATCTTCCTATGAGTTTTACTGCCGGCTTACGCAGGGTTAAAGAAGTCCAAGTTATAAAACGGTTTATTTCTTTTTCGGGACCGTACCTACCTACCCCTAATTATGCCGGATTAACCCGCGAATGTACCCTCATTATTCGCAGATACATAAGCCGTTTCCAAACTCTATCAGGATCGCGCCAAACTTCCAACAAAGGCGTGGAATTACACAGAAACGAACGACGTAAACGAGTTACTAAACTAAAAGTCTAACGGTGTCGCACTTTTTTATCGCGTATTCTATACCTAACGGGTGTTTGTAATAAAAGTTTAACTCTATTGCAGAATTTTCACCCTTTTGCAAATTTGTGCAAATTACTTTATGAGCGCTTTCAATGTTGAGTTGCGAGTTTTTTGTCGTTTATGACTGCAGCGAGGTGGAACGTCCAACAGTCGAAGTCACCCGGCCGCGTTCAGATGCCTTTCTGATTTTACGAGCACCTTACCCGAATGTGTCGTACCCTAAACCGTCGGCTAATAGAAATAAATAGTAACCCTTCGGTGGCGGCGCGTTTGCCGCCGAAAGGTTTACTTTTATTGCCGTCGACTTTCTTTCTTACCACCCCTTCATAATTGTCTGGGTTGAGTGAAAAAAGTAGAAATCGCAGTTTTTGCGAAAAAACTTCTTTGTTTAATTTTAGCAAATTGCGTTTTTTACCAAATGCCATAACCGTTTCATTTTAGGGTTGCAAATAAAAAGGCGATGTAAATAAATATTGTTTGAAAACAATGTGCGAATTCTTTCATTAGTTTTTTTGCAAAAAGTTGCAAATAAAATTAGTAACGGGAACATGCTGGCTTTCTTTTTGCGAAGCAATAAACAGATCGCGAAAACTGCACAGACAATATTGTATTTAAGTTTTAGATTCACAAATCAAATCGGCGACAAACTAATCACTAAAACAGCGTTAAACTTCAAATTTCGGAACACCTAATTGATATCTCAACCCCAAAAAAAGTGCAAATAAATCTACGGACACAGCGGGGACGTTAACTAGAACGGCGATGGCAAAGCAAACTATTATAAGAGAGCATTTTTTTCTATAATGGCTGCTCCTAGATTGAGACATTTTGCGACCGCAAGAGCCTAGCAGTGGGGGGTTGACTTGCGTCCGTCTGTCGGACTTTTTTCGTAGTCGACAATTTCGACGAAGTTGTCAACGTGATAAAGTGTTGTCACTGTGATGTAAGAAGTAGGGGACGTAATAAAGTATCATCATGAGAGAAAGTTGTCGACAATGGATCGTGGTTAAATGTAAGTCAACAAGTGTATGCACCTGAGATGGTTTGGGAAATAGACTCTATGAGATTTAGAGTTTTGCAGTTACAATCTTGGACTATTTTTGTTAAATGTTTATATGTTTAATTTGTTTGTAATTTAACTAAAAATATTGCAAAAGCCTTTGCTTTTGGTTTTGCCACAGATGGTTAAATAATATTGTTCTTTGATCATCATAAAATTTCATTTGGATTTTGTTGTTACAAAAATCTAGTACTGTTGATAAATAATTAAGTACTATATTTTTGCTAGAGCGTCCCCATTATCTTAAACGTAATTTTAACTCCTGAAATATTATTCAGTTAATATTATGACATTTGTTTGAATTCTGTTTTACCCGAACATTCAATGAAAAGAAAGGCCAGTATCATTAAGTTGGCTGAAAAAAAAAAAGCAATAGTCTAAATCACATAATTTGGTTTTCAAATCTAACATTAGTGGCACTAACAATAAAATTTTACGTTCTACTTTTTGCTTCCATTCATAAATACATCTAGAATGAAGTTTTTACCTTATAATCACAGCTCAATAAAATTTTATGCGACTCGGAAAACATAGATCGCGGTAGCTCCGCCCTTAGGGTTCCGAAAACAAAAATTTGAAAAGAGAACTCCAAATTTTCGAATGCATTGCTGCACAACTCGGAGACTTTTTATTTAAAATTTTTGAGAAACTGTTGACAGCCAGCAATGGAATGTAAAACAAACCTGTGAACGCCATTATTTCTAATGCTTCACCATTATCCAAAGACCACCTTCGAGCTATTTGGAGCTACATTTAAAAGCATTAGCTCAGATGAATGGTGTAAACAATTGTGTATAATTAAGTGGATCGCTACGCCGATTACCGAAATAATCGCTGTGTAAATGCGTTCTGAAATTAGTGTGACTTACTGAACGGATGTGATCACATGACGCCTCTTTTCATTTCTTACCTCTGGTGTTGAGACTTGAATGGGTCTACGAATACAGGTACCTACTTACCTATTAGTAGATATTGTTGCCATTTTTGATAGTAAACATACGTATGTGTGGGTATTTTCTGATGTCACAACAAATAGGGTATGTCATAAAATTCAATTTTTTGCGTTAATACATCGGGTTTAATAAAACAACTTATTTTTATTCATTTAGGTATATTCTCTTATAATAAGGAAGTGCAGTTTGATTATTCGGACAGAGTGTACGTATAGATCTTACAAACATTGTTTAAGATTCTTTCAGGACATAAATTCTTATAAACATATGGTTTAAGATAGGTACTTTCAGGAAATATCCTCAAACCAGCCGGTGCCAGCGGCTAACTATCCGACGGGAATAAACTATCTGTGAGAAATATTTCATAAAAACCGTTCAGTCGTTATGGCGTGAGCAACAAACATCCAAACTTTCGAATTTATAATATTGGTTAGGAGTTAGATTGTATTGATAAATATATCTTTGAAATCATGGTTAAATAAATAACCGCTTACACATAAAAAGAGTTTTTTTTGCAACTTTTGACTCTACAACTAACACCGTCATAACATATAAACCACGCTTAAACCATAATAAGTCTAGCGACACACGGTGCGACGGAGCGACGCGACGCGTTCGAAAAGTAGCGAACAATCGTAAAATTTTATCGTCTCTAATGGCCGCATGCCATTGATTTGTAGCCGCGCCGACAACGCCCTCTACTCTCAAATGAAACCTCAATGTATTGTTTTTGAAACGACAAGGGTGATCTATTTTTGGGTAGACAGGTACAATGGTACATTGTTAATTTGGGTATCTACACGTGTAGCGTTTAATTCAAAATGATGTTTGCGACGAATGTGGGTGTTCTTAATTATTGACACTCAAACACAAGTACAGAACATTTTAAACTTCGTTGAAAAGCTTCAAACAATAAAATGTTAGGTCCGGAAAGTTCTTGTTTTTTTTTGTTTTTGAGGAAATTATGTCATCCCTTTATAGTTGAAGTTGAAGGCACAAAAAGAGAGCTGGAATAAAAATAAAATCATAAAAGTACACTCAAAATAATGTCGTTGTGTGCAAAAGTTTCAGTAGCATGTTCTGTACATGTTTAAATTATTGTTCATTTCCCTGCTAATTGCTAATTCCACGAAAATATTATAAAAAAAAATAATCCCACGAGTAAGGTGGACGGGATGGCTCCGAATGTTTTTGTCACACAAATATACAATTTACGTAATATTTATAGTTAAAAGATCATTTTGTTGAAATGGAGCCAAATTTCCGGAGCGAGCTTTCAACGGAATTTACAAAAAGCGCCATAAATTGGCAAATAATCCCCCGCATAACGCAACCTTTGTTTGGCCACACGTGCTTTTAATATCTGGCTCGCATCGCGATCGCAACAAAAGCCGGATTTAGTCTTTGTGCGCCCAACCTAGAGTAAACACTTGTAAAAACTCTAAAGTATGAAAAAGTTACGAATATAGTTGTTAATAAATTTTATTAAAGGTATACAAAGGTTGGTGCAATTGTGAAGGCGACAATCGGCCGCGTCGAATTTGTCATGTAACTGCATCCTTTGTTTGGGCGATGAATGCCGTGTGAGAAGGAAGAGCTTCCGGTGCGATCGTACCGGGATCGATGCCCCCGGCCATATCTTGCCATCGATATCTACCATTGTTGTTTTTTATCTCAAATTGATAGCTATACTGTATTCATTGACGTTCTCAACTTACAAAGTAGGAAGTATTTCACTTCCAAATTCCAAACTAACAAAAAATATTCAACTGAACGAAATTATTCGATCGTTCTATTTTTAAATTATCGCACGTAATTGCCTCGACGATGAAAACTATTTTTGTTTCTTCGTGCAGAAAATATTCAGTTTAATTACCAGTGCGATGATAGAGTTCTGAATAATAAATCCAGTTGGAACTAAATAAAAGGAATCACAGAATGTTATTTGTAAATGGGTAATACATATTTTTGCTTTTTACATACACTCACATTTGTGATGGGTTTTTTATAATACAATGCTTTATAATCATCTACGAAAAGTTGAAATTGTCGTTAAGAAAATTAGAAAATGAATAAATCTTTCACTTATAAACAATTTAACCCATTCTTCAGTAAAACATTTTTTCGAAACCATACTTTTTCCCGGAAAAACTCGAACAGAAAACAATCAATCGCTTAGAAACAGAAGTCACCTCACTATGCATTCAACGTTATAAAGACTGGCTTCTAACAAACAATCCGTTCGACATTTAAAAAAAAAGAACATTTTTAAAACAAGAAAAAATTCCAGCCATGTGTCGATCGACGCACATTGGTGGCGTGTGTATGATACGAAAAAAAAAGAAAAAGCCCCGCGGTCGGAACAATCGAAGCTAAGTTATAAAATATGTATCCTAGAGCTGGCTTTTGAAACTTGCTCCCGTACTATTTTGACCACGATCGGGAATTCCGACAAGAGAATCAAATCGTAACGTTGTTAGTTGCTTTTTTTTCGGTGATTTTTTTTCGGCACTGAAACTGAACAATAGTCGGTGGAAAAATGAGATATAGCCGGCTGAATAAAGGACTCGTTGTGAATATGTGAATCGGGTTATTTATGAAAGCTTTTCAGTGAAATAGAAAATGCATATGGTAATTGTGTTTGTGTTGTGTTTTCTGGAAATAAGCATAATGGTAGGTACTCGTACTCTAACTCTATACTCTCGAACGAAAAAAATGTTGTATTTTTTGCCTATTGCTGAAAAAGTCATTGAACTCAAAAGTTAAGCTCATTAGTTCAATTTAATTTAGTTCAGTCCTGTGTGTATCACTGCCTGAACATAATTATTATTTCAAACATTTATTACCTACACAACAATTTTCCATTTCCACAACTTTTTCAACAATTTTTGATTTTCACACTTCTATATGAGCGAAACTAATTTAAATATCTTTAAAAAGCTGTAGAAATCTTCTACAGAATCAACGCAAATTACCATAAACTTAATGATAACCATAAATAAAGCAAAACAAATACTTCCGCACACAGTAGTTGAAAGGCGACATCAATAAGACGACGTGCGACGATCTTGATGTCTGCATCGCCTTATCGGCGTGCGATCGCGACAAAAAAGTCGCACTTATGTCCCGGTCATTAATTAAGTGGTCTGGACATGTGCTTTGTACGATATTGTTGTGGATGTTTGAGGTAGCGTCTGTGCCTTTATTTTTTTTTAGTTGTGACGTAATGAGTTCTAAATTTGAAATTTTTGGATGATGTGCCAGTTTTCTTTTCTTGTAAGGATGACAGATGGTGTTGTGAAATGCAAAGAGATTTTTAGATTTTACAAACTTGGAGTCTTTTGGAAGAATAAGAAAAATAGCCTATACAATAGTTTGCATATTTTTATGTAGGTGAATAGGCGGGTTTATAAAGATAACTCTTGTTTAAAAGCTGTTTTTGAAAAAGTATTCAAAAGGAGTTCATTCTTCGAATTACATCTTAATATATATAAATCTCGTGTCACAATGTTTGTCCTCAATGGACTCCTAAACCACTTAACCGATTATAATAAAATTCGCACACCATGTGCAGTTCGATTCAACGTTCAACTTGAGAGATAGGATAGTTTAAATCTCAAATTTTAGTCCACCCGTGCGAAGCCGGGACGGGCCACTAGTAAGTCTATAGGAATAGAAATTGTAGAACGTCACCTGCTACGATCCTTATTAACCCATTATGCCTCGTCGAAGTTTATACATTTGCTCATACAGGCTCGCCGCTTGCATGTTCTACTTACTAAGGACTGGTTGACTTTTCTCTGAAGATCTTCATCAGTGTTAAGCTTATAAAAACAGTTTTTTTTTAAAGTACTTATGTTATAAAAATAAAATCAATACACACCTTCCTCATACACCCCAAAATTAATGAATACAAACAGTCGCAGGGTTGTCAAAAGTTATAAATTAATAAGTTCCCGACTGCCGTCGCGTCGCCGATCCGTCCGACATTTATATCATGCCCGACCAATACTAACATCATTTTTAACCGTCAGCGCTAATTTGCCATTGTTTTCCATCTGACGCCACCTTTTTTGCTAAAAACCATAAAATAGATAAAGTTTTTGTCGTTTGGGGCATCCTTAATTGATTATAAACGTTAAGGTGTGTGATGATGAATCCCAGCATTTGGGCCAATGTCGGGTGTTATTTATCTTGACACGTTTTTAGAGTTTTTAGCAAGTCATTTATTTTATTGTTTTATGTGGAGTGGAGTTATCTTTCGTTGTTGGTTTAATAAAATGGTAATATTTTATACCTGTGTTGACTAGGTGGTATTGAAAATCCAATTTGAGCTTAGTGTTGTATTAAAAAGGAATATCTAGTTCGATGACTTATGAAAGACGAAGATAGGGTCAGGGTCAGTATATCCAGCTGTGGATAAATACTGGGTGATATTGATGAGTTCGATCGATTAAAAAAACGATATCGAGTACAATATAGTCTTTTCTCATCGTTTTAGCGTACCTATCAGTGGAAAAAGTCTTCGTTAGGAAATGAAATAAATAACAACATTAAAAAAAAACAACGTTTTCACCAAACACAATTCCAAAATCGTAACTCCAATTCAAAGTTCAACCCTCAAAAGATCTCAATACATATCGCTCACCAACATATCGGAAGCTACTAGTCCCTCGGCTGGTATTTGCATAACGCCTCGGCAATAAGTTAGGCGCACCTCCGCGTCGGACGCACGAAGGCGACAGAGGCACAGAGCCGCTCTGGATGCTATAAAGCACAGTGCAATAAAGAGAATGGATGCCGCCCATCCGCCGCCGCCGGCCGCTGGCTGGATTACCCGAATCGCCACTATTTATCGCTCGAGCCGTGCGCCCAGGTGCCATCAATCTATTTAATGATCGGGTCAGCACATACTCTTAGTCTTTTTACCGCTTGCGCCCGCTCGCTCGCCAAAACGAAGACGGGAACTCCTAGGCCGGGAGATGGACGTTTGATGAGGGGCTTTTGTGTCGATCGCCAGCGTTAAAAGGGTTTTGGGCGCACTATCACAGTATTATAAAGGTTTTGCTTGATTTTTAGGCTTAACGGGAGCGGTTGGGGGTGAAGGTTATGTTAATACGTCCGCCTGGCAATAAGGGTATGGGACTGTTATTTGAAAAAGCTGCTGCAACATTGGCCATTTCACTTAAAAATAAAATTCGTCAAGGTGTTACAAAACGGAAAAGTAAACCTTAGTAGAAAAATTTTGTGGAAGCAGAATTAAATACCACTGAAACTGTTTAAACATACATAGCGAAGAAGTCGTATACTTATTCTCTATGTATGTTTAAACAGTTATCATTCAACAAGAACCAAATCTAATTCCTCCAAACAACTCGTTTGTAAAGACACCCACGACACACAACCCCACACTATCTACAATCAAACAGTAGCGTTTATTACATCACCTATTACCAACTCAATAGTTCCCATCACGCACAAAAGTCACCAGCATTTAATCCCCGAATAAATCAGACTTATTCTGAAGAGCCCTAAGTACGGTGGACCACAATCAAAAGTGGGCATTGAATGGTCCATAGCACACGTCCGTATGGACTTGGCCGTACATCTGCCAGGATCGTGCGCCAAGCAATGGCTATAAGGATTTGACGGGTCTTTACTCACTGAGGTCCGCTTTGTTTAAACGATCTTTGTGAGTGGACCCGATTTATGTCCATAATAAAGGCGTTGAAGGATGTTTGGCTTCATGTCTGTTGGGAATTTTAGCTGGATCTTGTGTGTTGGGTCACTTGTGAGGTTATTCTTGATTAAATTGGTTTCTTGACAATATTACTTAAAACTGAAAGTGAAATTAAACTTAGAAGTATTAGTTTATTTCAATAGATAATCACAGTCGGATAATAGACATTGAGCATTCGCCTGTAACGTTTTAATTTTGTCAAACCGCCACGAACATTTTCATCTTGTTTCTAGCGATCGCTTTAGACGATCAAAAACTTTTTCTTTATCGAATTGTCAGACTTGACAGTACGCTCGCCAAAAAGCTCGGCAAAAGGCTCGTTAGAATGTTCGCTAAAACAGTCGTTTGTTTTTCTGTAATGTAACATTTGCAATAATGCTTAAGTTTACCAGTATCTCTGTGCTGTCGAAGCTTACTTAATTATTTTTTTCACCAGATTTCTACAAAGAATACAGATTAGTAAGAACCAGCCAGACGATCTTTTAAAAAGAGGTTGTCTCAAACGTATACCACCTTTCTACAAATAAACCATACTCCTTGAAAGAGCACACATTCAGCAATAAAAATGGCGAAATCATTCGTCGGTGGTGATATGATTAGCCATGATGGCGGCACTACCCTACCTCAATAAGCCGGGGCTTGTCTACGACTCGTAAACTCGCTTACTTCACCTGAACAAACTGCCTCCCGGTGAGGGAGGAGGGCGTGTTTGCGTTGTCGTACGGCACGGGTTTTTGGAGGCACGTCAATGAAATACTACGCACTTGGGCTGGGGCTGTGCGTGCAGTCGATGGAATTAACGACCCACTCCTTCTCGCAGAGACACTACTGTGTTCCTTGTTGAAAAATTATAGTTAAGTATATGTTTTTTTAACCTAGTCATTAAAAAAAAATGTTTTATTGTTACTTTTACATTATACAGCATTACATATGAAGAGTTAATATAAAATAATATTCGTATAGTTAGTATAGTTATGGTTGTCTTACTTTGCCCAGCAGCGGGCAAAGGAAAACCTTCAAGTGACCAATAGGTATTTGGGTTACTGTCTAGAAATTATGAAATATAAAATTGTAATAATGGATTTAGAGCCTTTTAACAAGTGCAAGAATATTAATGCGAATGACGATGAAAGCTATTTGCTATTAAGTCTTCGGAATTTAAATAACTTCTTAATTAAACGCGTAAACAACGCTTCTTAATTAACGCGCTTAAATATCTTGATTAATTCGGAATATAATTACGAAAAGGCGATAGATAAAATAAATCCGCATCCCATTTCATAAAATAACAACTAGCTCTTACATTTAGCGGCGAATAAAAAAAACACTAAATAAATAATAAAAGAATCAACTTTATTAATAAAAATATTAAAATTCACAGCAGCACCTCATGCAATGGACACAGGCCACAAGGCGGGCAGGCCGTGGGCGGGCGCGGCACAGTTCCGGTCAAGTCGCGGGCGGCTCTCGGCTTCCGGCCGTCCAATTTGGCCACATTCAGCCCAATCGTGGGGGCAAGACGTTTGATACCTCCCCCCACGACTTGCGATTCTCAATGCTGTGTCGTTTTATATAAGTTTCAAGTTTGTTTTATTATTTTTGTTTTTGAGGGTAGATCTTGTTTGAAAGTTATGGTAGATTGACGTATTGCATGCTCTGATGTGTTTCAATTGTTACATGAGCCAATAAACATCGTTGTATGTATTTGAAGTTTTTTAGTGTGAAATTAGTTGGGGAAATGTTTCGGAACACTGTTATTACAGCTTAAACGGAAGTAGCTATTACAGTTGCCATTACAAAATATTACAACTGTAAGTTTAAAGTTTGTCCAGGGTTGCAGGAATATCTCTAGAGGCTACCGGGAAACTGGTGGAGCGAAAGTAACATTCGATGGCTTCCAGCCCCGATACATTTTGTTGCACACAGCAAAGACAATATATACAGTATTAGACAAGACAGTATATAACTGTTTGGGAACTGAAGTCAAGGGGCTATAATGTGCGACTTAGCCAAATTGGTAGGTATATCTTAACTTGACATAGTAGAGTAAAGGCCATTGCCCATAGAGTGCAATCCGATCTGACAATACGATCTGGGGCCTAAGTCTACTAATTTATAAACGTTACAATGGTCTCTCAATGGTGTGTTTTTGACAGTTTTTGTATGGCAAATCTGTCAAAAACTTACCATTGAGAGACCATTGTGACGTATATAAATTAGTAGACTTAGGCCCCTGATCGCATGCGATCTCTGTTACTGGTTGATGTCCACTTAGGTGCTTTCTGTCAACGGCGTCAGATCGCAACGCGTTCAAGTAATCGCATCATTTTACAGAGATCGCATGCATTCTGTACCCTTTTTTTATCGTGGTAAAATCATCAAATGAGGCCTCCCACCCCCTTACTGTCAGACTTGTACTGACTAAAATCCACGGTGTCCTTCAATAGCCCTTTATGTTCCGGGGTCACGGTGATGGTATAAGTCCCGCGACCCCGGCAGGCTTTAGCCCTCTGAGAGGGGGCCTCGTCATTATGCTGACGCACTTTGAGGCGCGCGTGGAACACGACGCGCCGTCGACCCGGGATGCATTCTGTACCCTTTGCACGAGTTTTCAGTATTTGAAACGTAAAGTAAACTGGAACTTTCACAATTTCAAATTGACAATTTTCAAGGAAAAATTAGCTCCTTCTTCGCACACCGGAGGCGCTGTTCCATTTTTTCATTTAAGAAAAGCTGAAAATACTGGACATACTCTGGCAAGTATAGTAATGAAAACTCGTACTTGGAGTACAGATCGTATTGCCGGGACGGATCGCGCTCTGTGGGTAAAGGCCTTAAGCAAGTTGAAGCGGCAGCGGACCGCGTATTGGCAAACATTGCGTGAGATGCTCCAATGCAGTTTCAATCTTCACTCTCTCTCTCACTTTGTACAACAGTGGACTGTGATTGGATTGGTTGTTTTGATTGAGCTTGTTGCCTATTTTAACACCTCGTCAAAGTATCACAGGTGAGTTTAGTTGCCACTGCTAAATTTCACATACACGCATAACATACATACCTGCTTACAAATTTTAATGCGTCTTATGAGAAAATTAGTAACTTTTCTTTTAACGAAACAAACAAGCAGATAGAAGAAAGTGACCTGTGATGCTACCGAAGACGCAATTGAGGGAACGGGATTCTGAGTTAAGAGAAAATAAATACAATCTTACCAACGATATAAAGAAAGATAACATTAAATAACAACCAGTGGCTCACACTAGCCTTAGATCAAAATAGTTGAAAGTCATGGGGAGAATGTGTGAAACTTGTCCTTTGCCCAGCAGTGGCATGATACAGGCTGAAAGTAACAGTAACCTAGAGCATATAAATAATATTTACATTAAATACACGCTAGTTTGGCTCGAAAGTTACTATCATATCCACAAAACTAAAATCAGATAAGTAGTACCAAACGAAGATAAATGAATCACTTTTTCGACGAGCCGTCTCCGTAGTTACGGCGCATAATCCTACAGTAACGACTGATGCGCCTTATTATAAGATGAGCTCAACTTAATCCTTGGGCCTCAGGCCTTGTCCGGCCCCATTCGGCCTTCTCCGGCTAACTTCGGACTTACGTCGTACGCAATTAAACGGATCTCCGGCCGAAACTAAACAGAGGGATGCCTTTGGCTTGGTCACTGTGCTGTGTACTTTGGTACTTAATTTAGGTGGCTGGGTAGGCAGGGCATTTGGGAAGCAAATTAGAAGTATGAGGCAGGGATAGTCTGTTGTGGTTTCTGTTGGCCAGAATTATAGAACAAGCTGGAAGATTGAATACCTAGTGATTAAAAGAAAAAGAAATAAAATACCTTTTATTTGGAACACGCTTCTAGTGTATAGGAAAGGTATAAATGAAAAGATTTACAATACAAATGATTCCAATTGGATATTCCTTTTTATAATACGACTTCGTTAACAGTGTCTGAAAATACTTAACACAGAATAAAAAGCATTTGCATCAATTAAAAGTCTTCGCATCCGCGAGTATCGCCTCCTTTATTTCGTACATCTACTAAAGAGACCGACTGCGGCCAGTTTTTCCGGCCAGCATTATTATTGCAAATTTCTGTCGGCAGGTACTCACCGCATAATATCAAAACAAAGGTACTGTCCCGTGAAATCCACACTAGGTGGTTGGCAACAGCTCATTAAGGAGTCAAAAGGGTAAAAAGTCTGGTCCCTCGGACGCATCGGCCTTTTTGTAAAAAGAGGCTTAATTAGGGCCTCATGCGGCTACCCTACAACCCCTGTAACTTTTAATAAATGTTCGAAGAGCGCCATTTACATAGCCTACGTTGATCTATCTATATGTAGGTAGATTATACGATGGCACCTACATTTGGGGATACTTTGTCGGCACCAACGAAAGTATTCGATGAAACTTTGCTGGGTTAAATTATAATTCCGAGGATTTTAAAATTGAATTCGGCCTCATTTAATCTCAAATAATGAATTCCCCTCATTTTTGTACTCCGCTCACTTTTGGGGTAGATTTTTGAAAAAACATTCACATTAATAGTGACCAATGGCCGTAAAATCTACATGCATGGATAACGTCACTTCAAAGGTAAAAGTCCAAACAATTATGTCAGAATTAAGGGGAAGTTGTAATGTCGGTATTAGTCGCTTACTTCCCACGTACGCGCGTGTGCCGAGCGAGTCCTCGTGGGAAGGTATTAAATATCTCGAATCAGTGCACACCGCGTACTCAATGAAGTACTGATCGGACCTCCGATAGTGTTGTTACACGATCACACCAATATCCGAAGACCTTCCTCCCCTTTCGCAAACGAAAATATTATAGACAATTCAAGGGATGATGTGATAGTTTTTGCAGGTCACAATAAAATGGTCGTATCATACTAATAAAGCGATGCGCCCTTATCAAGGCATCTGTCCTCGTACAATGACGGATCATCCCGTAATGCGGACGGGAAAAAACACGGGACTATTGTAAGTTATTTTTTGCAGTCTGTATTCCGACTCATTGTTGCTTTGTTTAATTTTATGGGATATTTTAAGCAAATGATACGGTTTTATCGTATATCTACACTGATGAAGAGATATGTGGTATGAATAAGCGGGGTCTGTTTGAGTTTGTAGATTTGTTGCTGATGATAGTGTTTAGTCGGTTCTGGTTCAATGTTTTATTCAAACTTGAAGTATTTTGCAAAAAATACTGAGATGCTGTTTTGTTCTGCTAGTAAACCACCATATTATATTTCAGTCTAAATCGTCAAAATATAATTAAAACAAAATAGAAGATAGAAACACTACAATTAATGTATTCAAAATCACTGTTACTATTTTTTATCATAAATGTTAAAGTTTGTGAAGGCGATTTTTTCTGAAGTGTAAATTACTGATTGATTTCTGTTCTATATTGTAGTATTCTATATTCCTAGATCTTTCGATGTTCAACTCTCACATGTCCATGTCGCAATTGCTTACATTAAAAATTCACTTTAAAAACAGCCCATTAACCTTCAAGATCATCAAAGAACAAGTAGCCAGCCTCTTTAAAGGATAAAACCATAAAATCCAGTACTAAAATACCTACGTCATATGTTTGCGTGAATAGGAATTGTTTATGGCCGTCCCAACGAAGGCGGGACAATAATGAGACTATAAAGGCGATGCCACATCGGCGGCGTATCTACGATCTGCGTCTCGATGGAGGTTATTTACATAGCAATAAGGACAGATACCGTCGCCTCTATACCCGGCACCTTATCTCTGTTATTGCCTGTGTGCACACGGCTTATGGTCGGGAGGAAAATGAACTGGGGCGTCAGGAAATAAGGTGTTTTTAAACAAGATCCCTCTGATTTAGTCTCTTTGAATGTGAGATTGCAACCGTTGTGGAAGGTTTTCATACGGTGCAGTGATTTTTATCTTGGTAGTCTTTTGTTTCTCTTCCCAGTTGTACAATTTCTCGTGTCATGTAGGGAGATAATAAATGAAACTAAGTGAAAAATGTTTTCTGAAATTACTTTTTATTTTTTGAAGAAAAAAATTCTTTAGGCTAGCGTGATTCAAAAAATTTATGTTGATAAAACTATGATCTATCTCAAACTTTTTAATTTTTGAAAGTAAGTATTTTAGTTATTGTATATGTTTAGATAATTAAGAAGCAAATGAGTACCTAATGATTTGAATATGAATCGGAACCCTCAAACAATATTGGAATAAGATGTTTCTACACTAGCCCAATCATAATATCTGAAAGCATCTTATTTGATTTGCGTTTATGATTTTAAAATCAATATTTAAACAATATCAACAACAAACTCCCTTCATATAAAGATTTCTCGCACAACACAGAATTGACAACTGCCAGGGGTGAATCGTAATATCCAAATATTAAAATGAAAATTTATGAAGTGTGACTCAGTAGGGACGTCCGACCGTCGACCGTTGCGAACCGATTTGTATGGAAATCTTACGTTACATCTCACTGAGCGGGTGTCGCACCATCCGGAGGTACAATTTGATGGCATAATTTGGTACAAGAGACGTAAAACGTCCAGATTTATGTATGTTTGTGTGCTTCCCTTTATTGAATGGTTGTGGAGAGGCGGTTTATTGACGCGTTGTTGCATGTTTATTGTGTTTTGTTTTTATACATATACAGGGTGAAATCAAAATCATGGGCAATATTTTAATCTAAGATTCTACTCACGATGCTGATTGCATTATGGCTAATAAATCGCAAATCAAAAATCGTCTCATTAATAAATTTCATCCTGTATAGGTGTTTCGTTTGTGGCTGTTTTAAGATTGACACACACATGTATTATTTCATTAAGCCAGTGCCTCTGAAAGATTAGGCATAGGCATAGCAAGTCTTTAAAGTCATTGGTTTTGATTTTCCTGCTCATCCACTATTCTTTTCTGATTAGTTTTGTTGCAGAATCCAAGACTGGTAAATTCATTCTCTGAGACACGTCGAACTTCTTTCGGTGCTCTGGTGGTTGTCACGGTGTTGATTCTGGTTTTCAAGAGTTGCAGTGGTTCGGGAATAGTATGGAGGGTTTGTCCCAAAAAAAAAAAAACTTTGGATTACCACTGCGAATTAAAACTGGAATCCTGAGAATTTTATCCAGGATCGCATATTCCGAAGAAGCGAGTCATAACCACTAGTCATCGTTAAGATTCATTAGAGATGTCCAAGAATTTGTTACTTAATTATTTTATCTTTGGATAATAAATACGACGACACGGTTGGAGCAGTGGCTGAACGATCGACTGCTATGCAGCGTGTCGCGAATTTCATTCCTGCTTGCAACCAATATTTGAATGACCTACAAGTAGTTGTTCCAGGCGTGTCTGTGTATGAGTGTTTCTATGTTTGTTACCGCTCTCAAAATACAGGAGAAAATCCAAGGTTTAAAAAAAAGTCAGTTCAAATATTGAATTCTGGTTTATCCGTCAAACCGAATGCGTTGAGAGCTGCCGATGTACCATAAGACCAAGCCGCGTTGTTCTGTAAATATACTGTTGGGCTTCAACTGTGTTGGCACAGTGCATTGTGAACAGTAGCTCAAATATGATCGGTTTGAGTAAGTAAGATAGAAAGCATAGATCTTCCATCTCATTCTTTTTCGTCTTTCTCTCGCGTACAGGTCTTTCTTAATATTACTTACTGGTAGCGTGAGTCTTTAGGTTGTGCGAAAGAGAGCTATACAAGTAGTTGAGCGCCATCTCGTACCCTGAGCGGAACTACTCACGCTTTAAGATGTCATGGTAGGTCACCTAATACTGCTAACCTACTTCATCCCACTGCTGGGCAAAGGCCTGGGACCATGACTTCCAGTTTTCACGATCCAGAGCCAAAGTAGACCGCTGATGGTTTGCTTTTTTTATTGCTTGTTTTTTGAGTCAATATAAAACCTATTCTTATATTGTAACTAGCGACACGCCCCAGCTCCGCACGGGTGTTATCTCTACTATATTATTTATGTTATACTTATACATAAAAATCTTCCTCTTGAAACACTCTATCTATTACAAAAACCATATCAAAATCCGCTGCTGAGTTTTAGAGATCATACATAGGGACATACATAGGGACAGGAAGCGACTTTGTTTTATACTATGTTGTGATAATGCCAGAAAAACCTGAAAAGTCATGCTAGGGCTGCTACAGGCATGAGGAAGCCCTAGAAGTACCAAGGCTCGTGGGATAATTCACAAGAACCATCATGAAGCTGCAGACAAAACTTTCCAATAAGTTAAAAATACCTTTATTTAGGCTCCTGTAAAATAGTACTGTTACTGTTACTGTAAGCCTACACCATCCCACTGCTGGGCAAAGGCCTCTCCCCATGATCTCCAGCTTTCACGATCCAGGGCCAAAGTGGACCACTGGTCATTGGTTTTATTAAGCTCGTCCCGCCATCTTCTACGAGGTCTACCGCGACGCCTTCTGGCTGTGTTAGGGCTCCACAAAGTGGTTAGTTTGGCCCACAGCTCATTGGACATGTAAAATAGTAAATAAATATTTACTTTTCCATAACAAACATTACTTAAAAACCAATATCAATGTATGTTTAATCTCCCTAAACTAATTTATTCACAGGGGACGAAAGTTCATTGATCTTTCTTTAAAGGTAAGTAAGTGCTAAATAGTTTTGGTTAACATCGATAGATGGCAGTAGTAGTAAAACAAGTTGTTTTGTACAGTTGAAACATTTATTTCCTTGAATAAAGTCTATCAAAACTATAGCGCATTCAAGAGGTGTCACTATTTTTTTTTATTTATAATGCATTGAATATGTATTAGTGTTTACACCTATCTATTTATTTTTTATACTCTATAGTCCTGCCTGATGGAAAGCGGTCACCTCATCCTCCTCATCTATAGATGCCTGGGCATTTTGACAGCAAGTAATGGGTGACTTGCCGTCTCATTATGGACCATGTGGTCGAAGTCGTGTACCACGCGCGTCTCAAAGAGCTGCTCCCATAGAGAGCCAACCGCCTCCCAGCGCCGCGGCACCGTCTTTTCAGGTTACCGTGACCTTGGAATATAAATGGCTATTGAAGGATCACCGTGTATTTTACTCAGTACTCAGTACGAGTCTGACAGTCTTTTCCGTTCCATACAGGCTGGGCAGACTCGTTGGAAAGGCCTATCAAACCAACGCGCAGACGATATCTGAAGGTATCGCTTGCGCGGCCCTCAAGAATCTAGAGTTAACTACAATCAAAACTATAGTTGACTTACCTACTCCATAATCCTGCTCTGTGGTCCCACCAAAGCCGCTGAGCCGTCATATCGCCTCGGCTCGTTGCAGTGGAATCGGTTGAGCCAGGTTTTTTACGCACCCATAAATGAACCGCCTATGGCCGACGCATACTACCGATAGACAAATTTCAACGCGACATTTTTTTTCTAGCCGCCACTGTTATGAATTTCCTTTGTAATAAATATAAAAAAATATCGGGTTTAAGTTGAAAAGTGTTTTTTGTGTTTCACTTTTAGTGCGGCTATGGCGGCTTAAAATACTTTCTGATAAGTCGGGAGGTTGATAGTTTGTATGTAGAAGTTTTACCGTGAATAGACTTCTAGCTGTTCTAACGATTTCCAACTTTTTTACTATTTGGAATTTATCTATTTATTATTTATGGTAACGCGGGCAACCGATGGATGCAAGTGGCGAATTGTCGTTCGGCGTGGCGCTCTAAGGGGGAGGCCTATGTTCAGCAGTGGACGTCTCCCGGCTGATGATGATGAATTTTTATTTGTTTTGATATATAAACTAGATAGTAAACCTAATGTATAGTCTTCTTTTCTTACTCTTGACTGTTTGCACCATATTTTTCCAACCAATGGGGCGTTATTGCCCGCTAAAAGGTGTTGGAGCTTTTCATGGGGGTGGTATCGGACCCATAAGGCAAATGAACGTTATTAAACATTTCCTGTATTATCATAAAAATCTTAATCTAGCCGTCTAAAATATTATCTTGGTGGAGAGAAAGCACGATTAGAGAAAGTGATAACTAATTTAATTTTTAGAGGGATTAAACTAATTTAATTGACCTCCACTAGCTAGTAGTTTAGGTATCTACTATCCTTTATCTATTTTGTTGACTTTCCTGTTCGTCGGAAAAAATAGGTGTCTCGTGCTGATTCATACCCGTTCCGCATTTTTCATACTATAATTTTGTAAATTGAGAAAGTTAAAAAAAAATCCAATTTCCAAATTAGAAACTAGTTTATTTTTTAAGAGATTATTTCTTTGGAACTGTATCTTCATGAGTTATACTTTTTATAATACATAAGAAAATCTAAGTAAGCTTAAAAATTTAGTCTGATGTGAAAAAAAAAAAAATTAAAAAAAATTTAGTCTGATGTTGGCCGCCGCCTGGTGCGACTTTCCCTCCGCCAGGATGAGGAGCGTAATGTCGGCGTAAAATAGTCGTAACCGATGTTCCACAGGAGCACGACATCTCTCGCCGGTTCCATTCTCCCCGGTGACCGGGGTAGATGACGGTAGTCCTCAAATAGTACGACGGAGGTAGGTCGGCACCCAGTGATACCGGAGTGCAACTCCAGGGCAGGGTGTTGAAGGCATTGGAGATGTCCAAACACACCGCCAAGTCGACCCTGCCCCGGGCTACCGCATCCCCCTTCGTGAGGGCTCTCACCCGCACAGACATGGACATAGGGTATCTTTAATCCCTAAACACAGAAGCGAGCTGTTGCCGACAAAAACAACAGTAATTTTCATTTTCCAGATGGCGCCGCTTACACGATCCGAATTGTTTCTCAAATTCTAAATTGACGCAAGCGAAGCCGCGGACAAAAGCTAGTTTTGAATAAAAAGGTGTGGAGCACATTGGGAACACTTCAAAATTATCATGGAGCAGAATGAAACTTAAAAATATTATTAATTAAAGTATTACATTTTTCATGGATTACTTTGGGAACCTTTTTTGGAGCACATTGGGAATGACCCAAGGGTTATTCCCAAAATGCTCCATTCCATTGTTCTAAAAGATAAAAAATCTCATACATTGATTCCCAAGTTGCTCCACGGAATTTTTATAATTTAAAAATACGTTTTATTTTGTTCCCATTCTGCTCCATAGGTATTTGGAATCATTCTCAAAGTAATCCACTGATTATTCGTAATAAAGTTTAAAATTGCTCCATACATCTATATACAAAATAATAAAATCGTAGAGCTGTCATTCCTGTACCTACATTGATTTTTTTTTTGTTTTTTCTTTCGAGATAAGGGATTAACTCTGAGGACGCTGTCCTCTCCCTCATGCGGCGCGCCTCCTCCTTCGGTAGCATTACTACTTCGCAAAAGGAGGCCACCGCTTCCCGCTCCGTCTCGCCCCGCAGCATGGCTTCGACTAATGCCGGGTGCGAGAGGTCTCCGCCTATCACCGTGGTGAGGGCACGGCGGTGCTCTGCCCCAGCGGGGCAGTCCTGAATCGTATGCTCCACCGTATCCTCCTGACGCCTATCCAGCCTCCTCAAAGAGGGATTGGGCTGGAGTCGCCTGAGGGTGGCCAGTTCAGCCTTGGGGCCAAACTCAGGAAGTTATCCCTGAAGTTCCACCGGCTGTCGAGGACGAGTCCCAGTTACTTCATCTTCGACCCGATGCCAATGCGAATCCCTCCCACCGATATGTGGCCCCCCCTAACCGTGGCGCGTTGACGCGGCCATGGAAGCACATTTCCTCCGTTTTGTGCAGCGCCACTTCGAGTCTCAACTGCCGGATCGTATCAGCAGCAGTCACAACCGGTTGCATCGCCAGGTTGGCCGCCGCCTGGTGCGACTTTCCCTCCGCCAGGATGAGGAGCGTAATGTCGGCGTAAAATAGTCGTAACCGATGTTCCACAGGAGCACGACATCTCTCGCCGGTTCCATTCTCCCCGGTGACCGGGGTAGATAACGGTAGTCCTCAAATAGTACGACGGAGGTAGGTCGGCACCCAGTGATACCGGAGTGCAACTCCAGGGCAGGGTGTTGAAGGCATTGGAGATGTCCAAACACACCGCCAAGTCGACCCTGCCCCGGGCTACCGCATCCCCCTTCGTGAGGGCTCTCACCCGCACAGACATGGACATAGGGTATCTTTAATCCCTAAACACAGAAGCGAGCTGTTGCCGACAAAAACAACAGTAATTTTCATTTTCCAGATGGCGCCGCTTACACGATCCGAATTGTTTCTCAAATTCTAAATTGACGCAAGCGAAGCCGCGGACAAAAGCTAGTTTTGAATAAAAAGGTGTGGAGCACATTGGGAACACTTCAAAATTATCATGGAGCAGAATGAAACTTAAAAATATTATTAATTAAAGTATTACATTTTTCATGGATTACTTTGGGAACCTTTTTTGGAGCACATTGGGAATGACCCAAACTAACGTTCTTAACGTTCGTCTCCAGGATGTTTCTCTTGTTTTCAGAAATATTGTCAAAAAATGTTCTTATACATAGGGACTTAATACCCACTATGCTATATCAGTAAACTTATCTTAATAAATACGCTTACAAATAGAATGATCACAGACGTCCAATAAGCCTATATACAGCGTGTTCCAAAATAGCAGGCTAATAATAGTGGGCAACTTTGTTAGCAGTAAATAAATGAAACAACTAGTATTCAACATTCGATTCCAATTAATTGACATGCGAATTGTCGCTGCGACGCGCGACTCGGTCGCTGTCAGTCGTATTATTGTAGCTTGTGCGTTATTTTATTTAATGTAAAAAATATTTCAGCTGTATTGTCTAGATATATCATTGATTTTTCGGATAAAATTTTAAAGGTTTTTAGTTCATGTAGGAATAAATTCACATAATAAACGAGCAATTTCACATAATCATCACTAATCATCTACATCATCATAACCAGCCGTAAGCATTGAGCTGTTACTACTACGTATAGAGACGACACCACGCATCACCAGTGTGTCCCTTCCAGAAAGAGTGCGCGCGCCTAGAGCACGCCACAGAGCTGTCAAACAATTGAATGAACTTGTGCGCGCGCACTCATCCTGGATGGACATAGCGGTGATATGTGGTAATAATAGCTCAATGGCCGTAAGTCGTCCACTGCTGAACATAGGCGTCTCCTTTAGACTTCCAATAGGACTGGTTGGAAGCGGCTTGCATCCAGCGTGATCCTGTGGTCTCCATAAGATCGATCGTCTTCGCCCACCTTGTGGGGTGGACGTCCGACTTGTACTGACTATGAAATCCACGGTGTCCTTCAACTTTCTACGATCTGGAGCCACGATTACCTGACAGTTCCATGTACCAGCACTAGGTCTCACAATGTTTCTGGTTTTCTTTGGTCATGATCGGGCTACTGATACTTTTATCTATACGGTGTTAAGTGGTATTTAGGCCCATTCTTCAATATTCTTATATGTTTTTGTAAAATTGGATGTGCTTATGGCTTATTTACTCAGAGGCCAACATGAGGCCTAAGCTGGAGTAATCACACAAAAGCAACTGAATAATTCCTGGTACTAGCTGTTTTCCACGAAGTCATCCTCTGCTCAGTTTCTGTTGGACATGGAATGATGTCACGTAGGCCTTCCTCGAGAAATGGGCTATCCAACACAATGTTTATTTCGATTTCAGGTTCTTAGCGCGTTCAAACAAACAAACTCTTCAGTTTTATTATTAGTATAGATACACTTCAAGGCCACACTAGTAGGAACTCACCCTACTTACGTTCATAACAGATCGTAAACTGTTATGAACTTTAGGGCTTTGACTGATAAATGTTTATATCCGATATCTATTCCAGAATCAGGCATCAGTCAGATTAGCTCTCTCGCATTACTCATACTGCCCATCAAGCTTAGCAAGTAAAATGCGTATTTAATATTTAAATAACCCATCAGTATATAGCCCCGGTCAAAATCAAAGCCGTTCGAGGCTGTATGCAGCTCGAATGCAAATGTTGGGTGGGGTGTACTGTGAACGCGCAGTTGGCTGCATTGTGCCGCCCCGCGGGCCCGCTTCACCCCCGCACAGACCCGACACATCCCGCGAGAGTTTGTTTTTCGGGGCAAATAGCTATAGGCTTGATAATGGCCTCGCGGGCTGCGATATGATGTGGTAGGTGCTCTACTTTGGATGCGCGAAAACGAAGGAAGGAAGGAGGACCAATAAACCTGACAATTCACGTCCTTACGTACAGCTTTGGCTCTTCGGTTTTGTATTTAAAGGTCCCTACATTACATACAGTACCAAACAATTTTAAGCTATCGAAAATATTCACTTGAAAACTTACAAAATTTCTTTTACGTCAAGAGCAATCTTGACCTAATTATGTCGAGTACAATTGAATGAATATGAAAATAGCCAAATTATGACTAGCAATCTATTGCAAAAGATTTATTCCGAGAAAGTGGAGCTACTTGAACCAAAGCAGAAAATCAAAGTAGAGCACCATCCAAAGCATATCAACTGTATCGCAGTGGCGGATGGGTTTTGATTTTTGTAGTTTCGTATTATTTGCGTATTTATCCGCCCGCCGCCCAGCGATACATTTATTTGCTTCCACCTCCCCATACTCTGGTTGCCCCCGTTCGATTGATCGCGATATCATTGCGATAATAGCAGCCGTGGAATCGGTGCGCGGTTCCGTCACGCAGCCCTGCAGAAATATGGCGGATGGCTGCGCCCGATCAACCGTGATCGCAACTAATTATTACAGGAATGGGTTATGTTAATGACTCGAGATGTTCGCAATGGAAAATGCGGTAAGTATAGACTAATGGCTTGAAGGTTCTCGTCTACTACGTTACTATGTCATAACAGTAACACAATCCAGTATAGACTTCTTATGGCTTGGAAGTTCTTGCTATATGAATGTCATAGTATAATCAAAATTTTGGAAGCTTATTATTGTACTCCTTAAAGTTGCTTGAATTGTGAAAAATATAAAACTTAGAGAATAGAACAAAAGCGAAGGAAATACATTGGTAAGCATCTAAAGAGAGCAAAAACAACGAACACACACGAAACGAAAGCAATATTTATAGATGTTAAATGAGTTATTGTGCTATCATCCAGATAGCGTGGCACCGCCTTAAAATTCCGGCGGCGGCGCGCTGACCATTTCATCGCCGGCTGCGCGGCGCCTATTACTAAACGGCTCCGTAATGTCGTTTGGGGCGAAGACAGAAAAAGTTTTCTTGTTTGTTTGGAATTGCAGTCACTCTAGAGGTGTGGCGCATCGGACTTTTCTGTGGATGTTAAATTTAGGCCCGCTAAAAATTAAGTTAAAAATAAGCTAAGCTACCACACGCTAAGGGCACCTCCTTTGGGGTACGGACCTCAGCTTAGGGCGTCGCTGAGGTGGGGGAAAATGTCATTCATATACAGTACAGTAAATACCTTGTCTTGATCAGGTCATCAGGTACAAAAAAAAGCTTAAGTCAGAGAAGCGAGTACTCAATAAGAAAATAAGCAACTTGGTTGCGAGGAGCTCGTGGCTAATTAATTACAGCCGCACAGGCCGATCTTCCGGGTTAAGCCGGAATCTTTCATAGCGAGTTTCCTCCGTGCCTCGGAAAGCACGTAAAGCCGTTGGTCCCGGCTGTCATTTGTAGATCTTTGACAGTCGTTACTACTGATATCCAGCTGAATCTGGTTCGACTGGAAGCCGACCCCAATATAGTTGGGAAAAGGCAGGCAGATGATGGTGCGACGAAGGCAATACAAGAAAATCGGTTTGTTAAAGTGCTCGCCCAACAGCTGAAACGCTCGCATCTGACGAAGCTTAGATCACCTATTGGCCAAAACATAACCTCAATTGAGCCAAAACAGAACCTCAAAGCCCGGAGATCCTAGCTGAAATAAAAGCGAGTTATGCGGTTTGTACGACAGTCCGTGGTCGCCCAAGCCACTTCTATCAAAGGATAACCGAGACACTCTAACACGCCACTACCCGATGAAACGCCAGAAATTCAGCCTAGTAGGAGGTGCGATGGAATCACGCGATTTCTGAAAGCAAGAACGCCAAGGCGTGGAACCAAGAGTAATGTAGATCCGTCTTTTCCAAAAAGCGACAAACCCTATTTAAAAAACTATCGTCTCATAATCACTCCTCCTGAGCCAGTAATAACTATTATAACGAAGGGTCATCACAAACGTACCTACAGAAAGACTATAACGAGTTTCAGCCTCCGGAGCAGTCCGGGTTTTCGCGGAGGATAGGCACCATAGTTCACATCCAACACAATGACAGAACCACGGTCTAAACATAACCTGCTCGCAGGGCGTGGCAAAGGGGGATGTTATATCCTCGAAACTGTTTACCAATGATTATTGGGATATTAATTTAGTCATTTTGGATGAGTCAATAACGAAAACAAATACACGTCTTTACGCCACTCACGCCGCGCGGGGTATGTCGGCGGCGGCGGCGGCGTGCTGACGGCACATGGCGGCGCCGCGCCGGCGCGGCGCCCATATCTATCCCAGAGGCACAAAATAAGTGCACATTTTGCATCAAATACAAGTTTACTTAGTACGTAATATTATGATTGTTATAAAACTGAATTAACATAACTCATCGAAGAATGAGGCCCTTGGGTATTAACTTGTAAAATTCATTGCAGTTTTTATTCACCGTAGCACCAGCAGTAAAGGCCTGTCAAAACAAATCTTACTTTTATGAAGTGCAAGATGCCATTTAGGATCTATCCATCATAGTAAAACATCTTCCCAGTAGAACGTTGACAAACAAGATATACAAACGTTACCAACAATAGGCCAACACTGTGACGTATGCAAATTAAACCAACTAGCATAAAAGTTCTAAACGACGATACGGTTAAACTTTTAACCAAATAATATTTAGCAAAAAAAAAAAAAGAATATTTGTCATGTGAGCGCATACGCATGGGCTGGTTATCAATTTAAAAGTCGGCATTATCCGCATAATGCTGCAAGGGGCTGATATAAAACATTTCAATTTGGTGATCCGGTTACCCGGCCCCCGTTTCAAATCTGCATTGTGGGACCCCATACACTAGTAGTTTTGGGTACAATCGCGCTGTAAGCTCTTTCGATTGCGGATATTTTTTTGTTTGTTCATTACGTTAAAAATGCACGCGGCAAAGTAGCGTGGAAAGTCGGATATCTTATTTCATTTTCTGTTTGTTGTTTTAAAAATGCTTCTCTGTGCATTTTTTGCTTGCTTTTTACGATGTTAATTTGCTTTCCTTTGTACGTAAATAATTTCGTTCGAATCGGCCGGGCGGAGAGGTATGATTTTGTAAATCAGTAGATTATGGATGCTGAAGTTTCGTTGATTTCTGTGCATTATATGACGCATGTATTTTACACATAAGTATGTTTGACGATACGTAGTTAATGGTAAACATAATGAACATTCATTATGTTTACCATTAACTACTTAGCGATTCAATAGTAAAAGTTCTCAATATTACACCAAACCGAGAAATCAACAATAATGCTCTATATCGTAAAAACAAAATCTGCAAAAGAATCCCTGTTAATCAAATAAAACATCCAACACGAAAATCTTCAAAACCGTCACAAAATCACCTACAAATATAAAACACAAACTATTTCATCCCTGTAACACTTGAGCACGCGAGCGTCCCCGCAGTGGGTACCCCAAAACGCAGTGTATGCTTGGTTAGGCCCGCGCCTCCCGCGGCCGGCGGGTTTACAAGAAAGGGGTAGTTAGCCGCTATTGTCTCGAGCCCTCCTGCCCCAATACCCCTGCTTTACCGCGACAGAACCGGATAAGTGACATTTTTTGACTGTCAAAATAAGTATATAATTAGGTTCCTTTAAGTAGTTTTGTGGCTGGAATTGGATATAGCGTTTAGTGTGTCTTTAAGAAAGTGTCCGGTTACAGTTTTTCGTTTGTGCCGGTGTTTTTCAGGTTGGAGGAGAAAGTATTACTGGTGGGCTAGCATTGTGCACTGGAGCTAGTATTGTGAGTTGTCATGTCACATTTGGCATTGAATTGTTAGCCAGAATTGATTGAGCTTTTAGTGCGCATCGAATTGAAGTGATATGTCTAAAGTAGGTAATAAAAAAAAATATCGATACAACAGCCGTACTTACTTAAAGACTTTAATTTTGTCCGTTCCTAATATTGTGTAGTATAATTGTTTTCAATATGCGCTTTAACATTAGTAATAAAAAAAAATCTGAACAGCAGCTCGAAGAGGAGCTTTATGGGAAAGCAAACATATTTATAGAATTAAGTATTTAACTTAATTCAAATTAGTTAGTAACTGGTTTTTAATTATTCATTTATCATTTCAATTTCGAAAATCAGACAGTTTTATCCTCTTTATAACATCGTCATAGCGGCCGTCGCGGAAGACAGAAACCAGTTTTATAAAAAAAGAGAATAATATGACCTACTTAACATCAAAATCTGGGAACCATTTTACACACTCAAAACGTGGAAGTCAAAACACAAAACCTCGGCAATAACTCGTTTTTACTAACAAATTATTATTACTCGTTGATACCCAGTTCTGCAGTACAACAGTACCCCGAGTGTGCAGTGTGCGCGGTGCCCCATTCTCCCCACAAAGACGACACGGGGAACACTTAGCCTTGTTGACACTACACTTTACACTGATTCTACTTCAGGCTCGACACTTTGATTCTCTGATTGTCATTGTTGGAGACTGCTGAGTTGCCAGTTCGAGAAAAGATTTAATGAACTTCTTAATTATTTGTGTGGAGAAGGGAGCGATTGATAGGTAAACTGAATAATCTCAATAGGTAGGTACTAGGTAGGTATAGCACCTAGGTAGGATACCAATAATAATTATTAAGTTAAATATTAAATAGAAAAAAAGTATGCATAAATGAATCCTGAAATTGTTTATCGTCGCTTTGGTACATTTTTTAGTCAAGATGATTCGTCATTATGACACCTGGGTTTTAATTGTAACGCCAATATTCTTATATTATTTTCATAGGCTTATTTCAGATACATTATGTCTGCTATATCTACCTCTCTTCCTTTTATTTACAGTCATATAAAATTGCGTCAGTCATCATGTTTGCCAAAATGTAACCATATTTTACACGTGCTGGCTGTTTTTTTTCTTTGACTTGTCAAAGAACTATTGTTACTGCTTATGATACTGATATTATTAATATCGGATTGTCAGCTTTGACTGACATGTTAATAACACGGAAACGTGACCCGATTTTTCATTTTATTTCTACCTAGATACATAAATTATCATACAGTACATAACCAATCCAGTCATTACCCCATTTTGCAACATAACAAAAAACATCCGTTGATAAATTATACCCATTATCGTTAATCTGCAAACAAATTACAAAAACGTTACAATAAAACTTTAAAGTTCACGACAAACAGTAGCGCGAGTGTAATGAATGGCCACAGTATTATAACCGGACTGCAAATCTAGTTTGGTAGGGGAGTGTGGCAAGTACGGTGAGCCTCCATGGCCAGACGTTTACCACACTCCGGCGTGTACTATTCCCGCTTAACGCATTAGCAAAACATCCTAAGATCACTAGAAAACACAACCTAATTTCAACCTTTCCCAACAGATACAAAGTCAATTTTACATTACCAAAATTTTCCTCTACACGCTTGGTATAGACCAGGGGTTTCACCAGATCGCTATAACGTGTTCTTTGTCGTTGTAGCCACGTCCCTCTCACACAATGGCATACTTATTAGGGATTTAGTCCAGATATTAGTTGGGGATGTCGGCATTGTTTGGATTTTAATAGAATTCGGCTTCACCCCGGGCGGTTGGGTATACTTACACGTTTGTTGTTCGTCGTATACTACACGTGGTACGTTGACGCATGTGTTTGGAATTGATTCGCAAAAGTTATTGCTTCGTTATTGGTCTTGATGTGTTCAATTTCGTTTATTTCTTGAACTGAACTTCTTAGTTGATTGATTGGGAATCAATTTAGATGCAGACTGTTAGCTGAAGATGGATTTTGAGTCTCGTTTTCTGGCCTCAGAGTTTGACCGGGTATTTTATTTATTCATGTTTCTAGAATGTTCGAATTTTGGAGTGTTTATTTAATACCAGTATAGCACAGTTGCAAATGTATACATAGCGCTATCCCTATAATCCTGTGATTTGTTTAGAATTTCCTGAAAAAGTACGACCTCGTTAAAACATCAGGACGAATAAAGTTAATAGATTTGGAGAGCTGATAATTGACGATAATGGAATTTCCGTTATGAGACCTAAATAACATCATGACTGTGTGGAAATGGGATAAAACAGCGTGTGTTACTCTGAAATTACTAAACAAAATGAAATGGCTAAGTAGAAGTTATACACGTCTCATTTTGGTATATCAATGGTATCTTTGATGATATTTTAATTGGCCGAATTTATTTCGTTGGTGTCATTAACAATATCATCAAAATTATTACTGTTATTATGTGATGCATTAATTTGTAGCTGTAGAAGTAAATTAATGACAATTTATTACTGTAACGTCAGCAGAATTTATTCCTTTACCCAAAGAAAGGAATATATGAGCAGTTGCTAACGTTTCCTTCCAATCACTGTTTACTAACTGCGGATATTTATAGTTGGATGCACACCACAGAAAGGAAGCTGAATGATGCTTTCGGCTGTATGCCCCCCGTGTGTAGTGCTGGATCGATAGATGCCCCTCATCGCGCCCCTTATTGAAAATTATAACAATGGAACACCGCGCTCTCGCTGCGCCCTCTTAACACTCACTGATTTCGGCAACGCACTGTGGATATGCCAGCAAATAAAATATTAAATATGAACTTTAATAAACTCATGACTGGCCCTAAATAACTCTGAAATACAGACAAAGAAGAAAAATAAAACTGTTAGAAGGCACACCAAAATAGCGTTCTATTGGAAAGGAACAATCGTAATGGTTATTAGAATCTGATGTGTGTGTAGATAGGATCTTTACGATCAGCTCTTTCGTTTTATATTCCGAAACGAATTTGGCGAGACAATAAGGAAAACCAGTGAGGGTGTCTTTAAGGAACCTAAGTATGATTGAACTAAGGCTGGAAACTAACGTGTTCTGTTGAAAAGAGGAATTAAAAAAAGGTTCCACGTTGTAAGTTTAATATTAAAGAAGGTAGAACATCAAAATGCTTTTTATTCGAACAGGATTAAAGAGAATTTGGTGGTACTGAGAAGGTTGAAGCAAAATAGAAAGAAAATTGCAGGAGTGACAACATAAAAAAGAAATATGTAAAAATATTCCTGAGTCACATCCACACACAGATGTATCGAATGTGGACGTGTTAATATATCGGTCGAATCAAGCTCGGAGGGCGGAGGTCGGGATGCAGGGATTATAATGAGGCGCAGCCCCACTAAGTATTTTCGACATGCGTCGCCGTCACCCGACAAACATTCGGAGGCCGGGGGTTAACGAGTGCAGCGCGTCGAAAATTACACGCGCTACCGACGAGCTTTAATGTCCACGTCATAGGTCATTCCGGGATGAACGTAAAAAGTCTGTAGGCGACTGTACGTTTGAGCCCTGAGGAAAATTTGGTGTTTCAGACCTTTGAGATATACGAACTCAAAAGTGTTTTCTTGTTGATTTTGTTCTGAATGTTCCGTAGGTGGATTGGTGGGAAGGCGTCTTTTTGTTCGTTATTTGCAATCGAGTACAGCTTACTCTTCAATAATCATGTCCTTGTACATTTATTTATATTCAGGGTTGGGCAGTATTTGAATTACTTGTAATTAAAATACGTAATTGAAATACAAATACGTATTTTATATTTGTATTTCAATTACTTCCTTAAAATGTAATTTGTAATTCGTATTTCAAATACCTGACGACGAAGTATTTTGTAATTAGTATTTCAAATACTTGAGGCTCCAAAATACATTTAAACTTTATTTACCGTCATTGCACTCTCTGCAGTCATGGTAAAGCAGCTAATTAAAGTTGGCATCATTGCACCTGTTATGTACTGACGCACATCAAGCTATCTACCAAAATCCGTCAAACTTTAATATATTTTGAACCTTATTCCCATAGCAGAAGGTTGTTTTTTTATTGGTAAAATTTGACAGATTCGGGCTGGTTGACCTACTGGCGTCAAACTTGACTAAAAAAAACGCAAAAAAAAATTGTACGTGGACAACGTTCATATTTTTTTGCGTTTTTCTACTTTTCAGCCATTCAGCCTATGCTGGTCTATATTTCTTATTTTGTAATTAGTATTTTGTATTTCAATTACAAGTAGCTAAAATACTGTATTTTGTATTTTATATTTCAAATACTTGCTTAAAGATATTTTGTATTTTATATTTTAATTACTTGCGATAATGTATTTTGTATTTCAATTAAAGCAAAGCATGTATTTTGCCCAGCCCTGTGTATATTGCAATTTCTAAGTGCTTTTTTTCCAATACTCACCTTGTGCAGATCGTACATTCACTCGATAATGATGTTTTGTATTTTTTTATTAAATTCCAGATCTTTCTGGAACTAACTGATAATAAAATGGAAAAATGTTTTCAATGTACTGTTTGTGAACGAAACGGAAAATGTAAATAAACTCAATAAACTAAAGCCAATATTTCAACCTAATACGATGCTACGATTGGAATTTCGAAAAATGCTTTTTACGATTATGATTGGAAAAATATCGTTGGAAATATTTCATTTTTAAATAATCAAGGTACTACTGGAAATGAATATCCACATTCCATATTATGGTACGGTGCACTGCATGTTCTGTGACAAAAAAAGAGCTCAACAAAGGCATTCGATAGAACAGATGAAACACAGATTTTTTACATTGACGTGTCCACCGAGTAGTTACTGGAAGTTAACCAATAACACGATTCGGCATCCGAGGCACGCGCAACGTTTTTTAGTACAAACATCGTCCCAGTTTCACTCCATTCGAAGAATTGACACATCCAGAGAGAACAGTGTTGGCAAAATACTGGAACTAATGGGTGTTATGGTGTCGCGTGGATGCCATAAAGGGGCCACAATGCGGCCGGCTTGAGATGTCATTAGCTAAAGAAATCTGTCTTTGTACCCATGGTACCGGGAACGTCAACCATTGTCCAGTTTCCATATTGTCGCATTGTTTTTATTTTGTTCTTTGTATAATTGTTAGGAAGTTAAATGTAGTTAAGTCTATTGTGTGCTTTGTGCTTCAATTTCACGGAGCTCCGTGTCGTCTTTTGGTCGTGTTGCATAGAATCTGTGTTTAAATAGCTGTTTATTAGTGACGACGGGACCTGTCCAAGTGATTGAGGTGTCCGTTTATTAGTCATCTCTGTTGGAGTGTATTACATCCTACGGTGCGATAATGTGTTAGTTAACTATTTAGAAGTACGGACAGGTTGGTATGTGGTGAATTGTTACTGGTATGGTAAAGCTGTAACGTGGTTTGATTTGGCTTAATGCTTTTGGTGTAGGTAAGTATTCGATTCACATGTGACATTCTTTGACGGACGATTGTTCAAAAAGCTATCGGAATCGTTGACATACTTCATAGTCTAAATCAAAATTAATGACAAAATGATAAGAGAATATAAAGTTCTTAGACAAAATATCCTAAGTTAATAAATAATAGTATATATATATTAGATAAATCATAAAGAAACAGAAAGAATCACACAGCATATTTCTTGAAACGCAGAGCATAATTTTATTTGTCCTTGCCAGTAATGACCAAGAAACAATAGCTATAAAAATGGGTCATGTTTTTCCTCCAACCTAAGCTCGGGACTGTGTTGCCAATTTAACAAAAGCAAACAATATAGGGTAACACCAGTGGCCGTCCAAAGACAATATTATTTATGACAACAGAAGCTATTTGACAATAAAATTACGAGCAAAAAAAATGTGACGAAACGCAAAATTGTGATGTTCGGAGTTTTGTCCAAGAATTAGGTAATTCACCATTTTTACGTTTCGTTGGATGAAAGTAAAAAAGGGTGCGTGAATAAAAAAACCTTTGTAGCTTTGTTACTATTGTGGGTCATTGTGATTTTACAATGAGTATTGATGCGAATTAATGGTACTATGTTAATAAGCCTACTTGCCATAAGAATCGTTATTTTAACATACACCTATATCAACAACTCTCTACCAAAGAAAGCATAATATCAATAACATTGATAACAAAAATCCAAAACATTTCCAAATCTCTCTTCCTATTTCAAAACAATTTTATAATCAAACTACACAACCAACACCCGCTACACAAAAGCAAACTTCATAAATCAGACTAACGGAATCTTCAACTCATTACTCAAAACCGTATTTGTTTACATTTAACATAACTGTTTTTAACGGGAAACATCGTATTTTGACGTCACTAGATCACATACCGTTACTCATAAAAGCTGTATAACGGTCTACTGAACCATTTTCTGAGCAACCCTTTGAATACGTAATTACACAAGGAACCGTAACTCTATCAAGTCGGTTATACAAAGAATAATGTTACTTAACCTTGAGGAAGAAAGTACAAAAGACTTTCTCTGTGAAAGGGTTTCGTCGCTTCCTTGTAAGCGTGACCAATGGTTCCTCCATTGTTGGTTCCTGTTACTTCAAATTGTACCACAGTTACTTTATTTGGGACTTTATTGAAAGTGATCGAACGGTTTTTCGTTTTGAAAGGAAGAAAGTTTGTGTTAAAGAGTTGAGGAAGGTTTAGTACCATCGTATAGTTGAGGAGCTTGTTGATGGCGCGATCAATATTTTTATGGACGAGGCAAGGAACGAGATATCTTATTTACAAAAAATATATTAATAGTCTCTATTTCTAATGACAGTTTAACATCAGTCTAGTTTACCTGAAACACTATTTTCCTAAAAGTCTGTATTTCTAATGACCATTTAACATCAGTCTACTTTAGCTCAACCATTATTTTCTTTAAATGTTCTTTGATAGCTTTAAGACTTATGATATCCTGCATAAGCATATCAAGTTTCATTAAAATCGGTACAGTAATTTCAAAAAATAAGGACAAGAAAGTTCAGAACGAAATCATGATAATTTTAGAAGCATAAACTTATAGACATAATTATTACGAAAAGATCATTTTTAGAAAGTTTTACTGCACCAGGAATTATCTCTATTCATAGAACGGTCTTCAAAAATAGGACAAGCACTATCAAACTACGATCACACACTCAACTTAGTAATCACACAGCATTACGTGGATCTGTGACATCTATGTTTGACACAGCGTTAAGCCAGGATTACCGTCTGTCTGTACCGAATCTATCTGATGATTTTACAACTGCACTCAAGTAGTTAGCTACTAGTATTGATCGAAAGTGGAAGTTTTATTGCGTTTTGTTGAATTTAGGTTTTTCTATAAGGACGTTTCGTTTTTTTTTTTTACGTGGTAAAATCATCAGATGAGGACTCCCACTCAGTCTTGTACTGACGTAATCCACGGTCGTCACTTAATAGCCCTAATTATTTCCGGGTCACGGTATGTATAGACCACGCGACGCCCGCTGCAGCGCTTAGACCTCATGAGAGAGGGCCTCGTCATTATGCGAACGCTCTTTGAGGCGCGCGTTTCGAGCAGCAATAGTGGTTTCATGTTGGTCAATACTCTAATCGCTCGCATGCCCGCACTAAGGTGGCCGGAGATCGTCTTGCGGTTTCATAAGGGTAACAGTTTCCAACAAATAACAAATACGAATTCCTACTAATCTTTACACTAAGGAATGAAAACGTTACTATTTTTAGACTCACTGACATTAAAAACATACAAAGAATTTAGTCAACCATTAAACGACCGATTTTACCTCTTCAAGTCTTTTAAAAGATATCCAATTAAAAGCAAAGATTGAAAATTAATTTTGGGCGTTAATCCGCATCTACGTATCAGCTGCACCATTGATTTTTTTAAAATCACGTTTGCTGACAAGGAATTGAAATTGTAGGTCTAAAAAGGCCACTTACAATCGAAGTTTTTACTTTTAGTAAAATGTTAAAGTTTCAAAAATAATTGCCGGACAACATCTCAGCACGCGTTGTATGGCGCTGTAGAAACGGGTTTTGTCTACGGGAGAATAGACAAAATGACAGAACGTAACAGATTTTTATCGGTTTAAGCATAGCATGTTTAAAATATAGAAAAGATATGTTTCTATTCTTTAATGGTGTAAGATATTTGTGCAAAAAAACAGTCGATTTGTTGAGAAATAACGATGAAATAATTTTGTCTTTTCTTGGTAGAATAGAGATAGAATCGCCATGCTTTCGGTATAACGCACTGGCCATGAGTTTGTAATGAGCTCAGCATTATGCAGACGCCTCTGAGGTCCAGTTTGACATGGAGATAAGCCAGGATTACCTCGGTACGACTGCAGCACATTACCGTGATGACATTACGTTTCGACCAGGGATTCCACAAACTGGACTAATAGATTAGTACTGTTATGTGTTCTGGAAAACCTACATAGTTTGTTAGTAGGAACTGCGCGGTTGGAACGAACATACATTTGAAATAAAACAGCATGAAAGTAGGTGTTGAAATACGAGTTATATGGCAAACGTATTTATTTAAATAACCACATCCAAAAAGAAATCAAGGTACTGTATTAGCAGGATACCGTGAACCTGGAATGCAAGTGGCAACCGATGGAACAGGGTGGTGAGCTCATCGAGAAAAGATACAAATGAAAATAATCAAATAAATAGACACGTCAAATTAACATCCATAATACATATAAACCCACACACAATTTATTCACACTAACATAAAGAAGATCATATATAAAAAGGTGAAGTTTCTGAGTCTGTTTCTAGAAAGTCATCTACTAACTACTGAACACTTCTACCATTACAAAGCAACATTAATCACGAGAGACATAGGTAATATTTTATTTTTAAATTGCATCTGTGTCAAGACTCGTCCTGCGTCGCAGCGTAGTTAAAAATCATTATCTCCTAAAGAAATTCTAATCAAAATATGTTTAAATTAGCCTCATAATCTTTACCCTACCACTTTTCTCAAAAGCCCTTTAAATTTTAATGCAAACCTCTTAATAAAAATCATTAACAAGAGATAACGTTGAAGACTTACCTCGAACAAGGGGACGCCATGTTCCAACTCTGAACAGATTGACTTGCGTTAAACGCGTAAGCTGTTGAGTAAGACAAAGTCGTGTCTAATCCGCACCGTCTATGGACCAATCTCAGCTATTTGGGGAAGGATTTGGATAGATTAAAGCCCCCCATTCACCGTGCGACTGTGATTCTTTTTGTAGCTGTAATCTTGTTGTGAACTGGCTTAAGAGAAAATGTGTCATGGAATGTAACGACTTGATAATTATGTTGTTTTGTTTTTATGTTTGTTTTGTTTATTTTATTGTTTGGTTTATCTTTTGATTTGATTAGCTTGCAATATGTAACAAAGATTTTAAAACGGATCATATTTTGAAACTGGTTCGTATACGCTGTGTGCACTATGACAGATTATTTTAGGACGTAAGATCTACCAATTGTTGCCAATGACACACAATTATTTTGATATTATGGCTTGTTTTTCATTAAACATTAAATTAAATCTAAAAAGTACTTTTAAAAGGTTGCGGTGCATATTAAACATAACACTGACGTCACTCACGAAAGTCCCGAGTTAGTTCAAATCTTTGCAACATCGCGCGCTGCGATCGATTTGATAGTCCACACCGACGACTTTATACATAGCGTATATACCGATTTTATGAAAGTGGGCCTCTATCTGAGGTAAGTCTGAGTATATAGGCTAAAAAGTCAATTAAATTAAGAATAAAAGTGAGATAGTTAAGTTATGATTATCTGGTGATTATTACCTACCTACATGAAATTGGATTGTATTCTGAAAGTCCAGAACAGTTGAAAATCACTAATTAACTTAATTAAGAGTAATGACGAATTTAAATTGACTTTGATTTGTGTCAACAATGGAAAACGTATCTACTTGCATGTGGTTTTTTAACGGGTACAATGAGCAAAGGGCATTGGTACATACCAATAAATACATGAACTATTATGCAGCACGTAGTCAATCTAGATAGCATAGGATTCCTATTCCAATATGACAACTGGCCTTTACAAAGTTTGATCTCCTTCTTGCAAGTTTGAACAAGGACACCCTGCTGTTTCTAATACTTGAGAGAGTGTACACGGACTTTGATCATACATCATAATCATACAATCCATACATTTAGTTTCTACGTGCTAAGATCATCCAATGAGTCCCTATCATCCGCACATACTGTCAGACTCGTGCTGACTATAGTCCTCGGTATTCTTTCTATAATAAATGTTAACTGATAAGGCAGTCCCGCAATCCATACATTCATGAATATCAATTTTGCTTTTTACCTGCATCTCTTTCGACCAAAGTACAACGCACAAAAATGTATCAAGCTACTCGTTATCCTAATTCGAAACGTTTCAAATAAGTGTCTCTGATTCGGGATTGATCTGCAGCTGGGTCACGGTATGAGTGTTAATTCATATATAGCTCGTTAATTTTCCTTAACGCCCTAGAAAATAGTTTTAGAACAACTGTGTAATCTGTTTCTCTTTTGATCAAAGTACAGTGCACAAAAATGTATCAAGCTATTCGTTATCCAAGTTCGAAACGGTTAACCGTTTCAAAAAAGTGTCTCTGATTCGGTATTGATTTGCAACCGGGTCACGGTATGAGTGTTAATTCATATATAGCTCGTTAATTTTCCTTAACACCCTAGAAAAAGGTTTTAGACATCTCTATACCTATAAATATCTTTCGGCCAAAGTACAGCGCACAAAAATGTATCAAGCTACTCGTTACCCAAGTTCGGAACGGTTAACCGTTTCAAAAAAGTGTCTCTGATTCGGTATTGATCTGCAGCCGGGTCACGGTATGAGTGTTAATTCATATATAGCTCGTTAATTTTCCTTAACACCCTCTCTGAGGCTCGAACCAACGTACTAATGAATTTCAATTTGTTCGCCACGGACATGTGTGGAAAAAATCGTTGCATTTCAGTATTAGGCGGAATATTTTTGCTTTTTAGGGTTCCGTATTTAAAACCGCGGCATGTTTGGCGCAGTGGTTATGCGATGCTGTGTCGTGGATCGATTTTAGTATGAACTGTTTAAGACTAAAAGCTGTTGTTCGGTTGGTGTTGCGTATGTGAGTATTGCTGTAACCATCCAATACGGAAAATTTCATAGGGTGTGGATTTTTTCTTAATACTATGTATTAAAAAATAAATGCCACACTCTAAGATTTTCGGAAAATCTATGGTATTTACTTATAACGTAATCGTTGTTGAGAGCAGTTGTGGCCATTGGTACGGTCCGACTACGCGTAGTCGTGGAGTTCGACCCGCAGCGCTATTGTGTAATTATTTCATCCCACTGCCACCTCAGAACGGTGAAGGAAAAACATCGTGAGAAACCGCATGTCTTAGACCAAAAATTCGAGATTGTTCATCTCAAACCCTGGCCGCGTGTGGATTAGGCCACTCACTCCTCAGAGGAGGCCTCCCGCTGATCATTATGGATGATGAATCAGTGGTTTAATTTTAATTTCAGTTTTGGTTGTTTTCTCGACGAATGAAATCGAGTACCTAAATCAAAACTTAAAGAGTACTTTCCGATGACTTAGAATAATGCTTGGCATTACTTAAGGTCGTCGGCACAGGTAAAGGAAAAGTACGAAAAGTGTTAATTTGTAATTGTATCACAATTCTTTTTTTGGGATTTCTTTTTTAAATTGCAACGTTAAGTTAAATTGTACAACTACAAAACCTTTCATTTTGCGCCCGATACGCACTTTGCCAGTTTTTTCAATATTTTTTTTTCCAGACCGTCGACTGTTTTAGCTCACTAGGTGTTTATTTGACTAATTCGTTCGCTAGGTCCATTCGCTGCTCTTTTGAGCTGTGTGTTGCCATGCTCTGTTTTTGGGGCGAAATGTGTTTCGTTTTGAACATGGAAAATTACGTGGTTCACTAGTCATCGTGTATTACGGGAAAATGTTTGGTATTTTTGGAATACAAGAGATGAAAGTTTTGCACACTTTGCATAAAGTACAAAGGGCAATTTAATGCCCAAATGATGTTTTGTGCATAGATGGATACTTAAAAGATATCAATGGGTTACTATGTATGCTAAACGCTTGTAAAATGATAACATGGCATTGTTATTTATTACGCTCTATCGAAATTGGATAAACCTAAAAAAAGTCCAATGGCGGAAAGTGTCGATGTATAAGTTTGTATGAATCATTACATGAGTCAAACTGCCCTAGGTGGAGGACGGGAGCAAGGGACAGTCAGACTCTTTACTGACTAAAAATCCTTTGCGTTCCAGTTCCGCCACCCACGCCTGACCTTCTTCTCTTTTACCAATAAGCTTTATAAAACATAAAATAATCTATGAATGAAAAAACCATATTCCAAAGACCCAATCTCCCATCCCTTATTTTTACTCGAACAAAATAGTTTTCACACTACTCGCGTGTTCCCTGTCAGTTACTTGAGTGAATACGCAAATAAAACTGAATTCTATTACCACAAACGCGACGAACCGCGAGAAGCCGCGGGTAGACGCGAGGAGCCGCTACCAACTCATTCATATTCGGGACCACACCTGTTACTAAATTGAATAATGGAAGGTGAAAGGAAAGTTATCATAATGCGAGTGGTAAAAGAAGTGGTGGAGTAGCGATGGGACGTGGTTTTGAAGACTGGCTGCTATAAAAGAAAGTAAATTTTCTTTTAAAATTGTATTGAAATTTGAAAAAAACGGGAATATTTGAAAACATGTTTTACATAAAATTGTATAAAAGTTTGAATGTATTAAAATGAATATCAGATACAGTAAACCGATCCATGATTTTTTCTTGTATTTGAAAAATCGTCTTTGAAATTAGAAGATAAAGACTGTATTTCAGTTAATATAATAATCTATAATCTCTCTAATATTGTGAAGTATAGTCACACTATATTTCACAATATTAGAGAGATTGCAAAATAAGTTTACAGATCACTAGCATATATTTTGAGGCAGTCTACCGCTGAGTCTATTGCGCGCTGACATGTGTCACATAACAATAATTTATTTTCTACAAATAATCTGTATCTTTAGTTTATTTAGAATCCAGTTTCTTTCGTACCTCTGTTCTTTTGACGTAGCACACAGCTTGAGAGTTACGACAATTATAGGTACTTAAGGAATTAATATTCTGGCAGCATCTGTATCAGATCCCGTGGGATACCTACTTTCTAAAGGGGTTTGTATGTGGGCATGAACTATCAGTAGAAGATAAGCTGATTTCAGACTACGCTATACTATTGTGCTATAAAGTATAGCAAAGAAGGACCTAATGCTAGCAAGCCAATAATATACATATAGGACAGTATAATGTGAACGTGTCCATAATAATGTATGGGGCGTGATATTGTTGTGCTATATTCTATATGCTATTATATTATAGGGTAGTCTGAAATCAGCTATAAATGAAAACTCGATACAAAAGTCATGTGTTCAGAAGAAAAAAGTTACAAATGCTTTGTCACTTTTAAAAAGATCGGGAGAAAGCATGACTTATAAAACAATACGTTGCTATTTAATATTCTCAGAAAGTAGCGTAAAATTCGCCAAGCGATAAGTGTCTGCAAAAACATGGCGTTTTCTAAAAAACCAGTGTTCCAGATCTACTTTTTTTTTTCATAAAAAACTTAATGACTTTGTTACACAATAATCATTTCTAACTGCATTTCTTTACTGCGAACTACCATTGTCTATGTACCGTTTCGACTTTTTTTGCAACAATTTCTTCCAGTGTTGCCCCATTTAAGTTGCATAATATTTACATATTTATAACGGTAGAAAGGTTCTTTAAAAAAATATATAGTTCTGGGCTCTACTTTTTACCGATTTGGGCCAATTGCTTTTGGTTCCCGCCTAAATAAATAAAGACATTTTTATATGGGCCAGTAAAAATTTTGCATTAAAAAGGTTCACCGTTAGTCGAGCGCAAACACGTTGGATTTTATTTAAACTTGTTTTAAAAGTAAATTAAGGTTTATAGTGAGCTCAATTACCGCAGCGCTATGGGATAAATGTTAAATTGTAAATATGCTTAAGTTTTTTTACTTTCGTAAAGTTTGATTTCGGAACTTAAAATATAATTAATGAGATCGAATTTAATCTTGATTACGTCGTCATTTTATAAGTTAAGTTAAGCCTTTTATAAAATCCGAGAATTTAATCCGGTAATTCCATTTGGTGTACTGAATTAACGGTGTTGTCGGGTCAGAGACGGTAAATGCATCATGAAGAAACACAAAGTATCTACTGTTTATTTTTTAGATACTTATCAATTTCGGGGACAATCGTGGAGTAGTCTTTAAAGCATGTTGATAAAGCAAGAATACAATGTAATGTAAAGCGCTCCACTTTTTTTAGCGTGGTAAAATCATCAAATGTGTCTCCCACCCAGGGCAGGGCAGGAGGGACTGCTAGGCCCACGATACAGGCAGGTTTTGGCCCTCTAATGGGCTTATTCTTTGGTGCTCCATGGAGGTTCAGAGATGTTTTATTTTAAATATTTTATATTGTAAACAATTTTCTAATTCTTGAAACCATCACATTAACATCTACCCACCTCCTTAACCCCGCACGCAACCATTCAAAACTTACAACATTCTAACCCTCAAACGCTCACGAACTCCAAAACGAGCCAACCCTCTTTCCTCAATCGTAAATCATAACAAACATCTTGCTAACCCTTCGACCGCCTTGCTAACCCGGCGGCCAGTTCGCCGGCACCCAAGTGCTGTTAATTGGCAACCGGTTGGGGAAATTGGTCCGCTGTACTTGCTTCCGTGAGTTAATGACTAGCCGCCCAGTAGATGGACGCCGAAACCCATTTAGGCGTGTGCAATTTGCGTATGTGCAGCGGGTTAGACGGGTCGGATTTGGTGACGCGGTAGTTATAGGGTTATGAGCTGCGGCCTCTAAGATCGTTGAAATTGAGGTTTATGTGAGTATGACGCTGTTAAGATTTTAGTGGTAGTTGCGTTGTTATATTAAAGGAGGGGTTAATGTGGCGGAAGAGGTTATGTGAGTGATATTTTGTTTTGATTTGTGGTTCTTTATTCGACTGCGTCAGAAGGAAGGTTATGCTTTTTAATACTAGCCGTTGTCAGCGGCTTCGCTCGCTTTTAATTTGAATGTTATCCCTTTAGAACAAAAAGTACCTTATGTGTTAATCTTGTTCCGACTCCGTGCAGTAGTTTTTGTGCGAAATAATAACAAATATCCATCCATCTACCCTCACAAACTTTTGCATCTGTATGTAATGTTATCATTGAGTAATAGGTTAAATTAAATTAAATGTTTGCTTTGTAATATACAGATCATTAAGGACTTAACCAGCATAACAGATTTACCAGTAATCTAAGCTTTTTCTTGTTTGTGTTGGTATAGGCTGCTAATCTTACCACAAGTCGCTAAATACCAGTACTAGTATCTGACCAGTATAACTCTTGTACTGGATACCCGTTACGATGGCCAAAGAATAATCTACAAAATAGCAGTTATTTACAGATAAAAGTGCTTTCTTAGGCATGGAAGGGTGTCGCTAACTTATAGATAGACGATCACCCATTTGCGGATATACCTCGGCAATCATCGCTTAACGTTGAAGAAGTTTTTATTTATACAATTTAGCTTTCTTCAACACGAAAAGAATTAACACATACATGATTTTTCATTTGTCTACAAGACTGCGACGCGTGGCGTAGCAAGGCCTCTCGTAGCAAAGAGCTACGAAAGTGCTACGAAAGGCTACGGCATGCGATTCAGCGATGTAATAAAATAAATGTAAGTAATAATACTATCAACATTTACATAGCATGTAGGTATCCATAAACCCAGTGGTGGGTGGGTGGTGGCCCAGTGGTATCTGTCCCGACTTACGAGTTGTAGGTCGTGGGTTCGAACCCCGTCAGGCGCATTACTTTGTGTAATTTATTTCATCACCACTGCTCTCAAAACGGTGAAGGAAAACATCGTGAGGAAACCGGCATGTCCTAGAACCAAAAAATTCGAAGATATGTGACATCTACCAATCCGCACTGGGCCCGCGTGGTGGATTATGGCCCACTCCCTCTCTCAGAGAGGAGGCCTGTGTCCCAGCAGTGGGAACATTGTAGGCTGATGATGAGGTATCCATACACTTATTTCTTTTTCTTAAAAACAACATTCTCTCTTTTTCTCCAAATTTTATTGCTACACAAATTCTAAAAGAAAAAACATTTCTACCTAAGAAAGTGCCTAATAAAATAATTGTTTTAAAGAAAATTATTGTATCACCACAAAGGTAAGTTTCTTACAAAACCAGTAGCATTTGTGAGGCTAAGGGAATATTTTTATAACTCTGTTTAGCTACGGGTATTATACAAACAATATTTTGGGTCATTTTATGATTTTTTATTACATTCGTCCCTTTTATGTTTGCCGGCCGTCGGCTTGTTAGTTGCCGACTTTCTATAAACATTGCTCTTGGTTATAGTAGGATCGTGTTTTGTTTTGTAGAAGGTCATAAACCTGCAGATGTGGTGTTTTTAGATTGGTAAGCTTTTAGGTTTACCTACAGTAAAATATTTTTTCTAACACTTGATTTAGATTTACCTACCATCACCAGGGCTGTAATTATGGAGTTAGGTGATGGTATATCAAATTTTGTAATACGTATATCTGGTCTATCGCTCCACTTTATAATTTCTTTTACTTCTTACTCTTTCTTTGACGATCACAAAAGTATCAAAAGTATACAGTAGGTTAATATGTAAAATTATAAAGTTTCTCTTATGACGGTAATGGTTTAAAAAATAGGGTATAAAACATGTAGAATTTTTAAACTGCGTTCATAGTCAGGATTAAAACAGATAAAACTTCCTAAGTCCGTTAAAAATGGGTTTAAAATTCGTGTAATTTGAGCGAGTACAATATGGCTTTTTATCTTACTTTTTTTGCGAAATTGTTAAAATGCAGTAAATGCAATTATGTATCAGTACCCTTAGCACGAGTTTTCAGTAAATGAGACTTAAAGTAAACTGGAACTTTGACAATTTCAAATTGACAATTTTCAAGGAAAAAATTAGTTCCTTCTTCGCACACCTGAGGCGCTGTTGACGCTGTAAATACTGGAATGACTCTGTAAAGTAAAATAGTGAAAACTCGTGCCAGTGGTACAGAAATGGCAACTTCATTACTAATTAGCAAGCACTAATTAATACTGGACTTAATATTCAATTTTAATATAGGGTAGTGGAATATTTAATTTCAGGTTACCAAACATAATGTCAACAAAATTGGTCATACCAATGTCGAAATTCATGTTCTCATTAAATCCCGTCGAATTTTTCTCTTCATTTAATGAGAGGAGATATATTTCGGAAATGCACGAGTAAAATGTTCTGATGAATCTGAAGAGAGGCTCATGTGCATTGTCCTTTTAAATGCAAAAATGAGTGTCGTACAAGTCTGTTGCAGCAATTTCGTTTTTAATTCTGTCATTATAAGTTCCGTAATTCATTATCAAGGCCTTTTCCCAACTATGTTGAATTCGAATTCCAGTCGAACTGGATGTCACTGAATATCAGTACCTTACATGGAGTGACCGCGTGTCTGATTCTACAACAAAGTAACTGGGTAACACGATACCTTTTCTTTTTTTTAGAGCGAAAGGGACTGTCAGACTGGTACTGAATATAATCCACGTTATTCCTTCAATAACCCTTTACTTTCCAGGGTCACGGCGACCTGTTATGACGTTCCCGATAGTTCCTTAACCCCGGCAGTTCCACGACCCCGATACACTAGACCCCTTGGTAAGATTGGTTGTCAGTTTTTTTTATCGTGGTAATATCATCAAATGATGGCAAGATTCATCCCAGGGCGGAACGGGGGAGACTGTCAGGCTCGTACTGACTAAAATACAAGGTGTCCTTCAATAGCTCTTTACGTTCCGGTGTCACGGTAATTTGTAAGTCCTGCGACCTGGTTGTCAGACTTTCACTAAGTAACAGTAAAGACTGATACTTACTACGGATACTACGATTTAGTGAAATAATAGCTGTTTTCATACAGGGCAAGCCGCGGGCATAGCCTAGTTTATCATGTACTCTGATTATATCTAAATATTGTTGACCCTAAATAAAGCAATGGATTACATTTTTATTGTTTTTAGAGTAACTTTCTAGTAAAAAAGAATTTGATATACGGTGCACAAAAATGGACTATTAAAATTTATGTCGTGTAAAGTGGCAAATAATTGGAGCATCAGCGGGTCTAAAACGACATCTTTAGCAATATCACAATATGAGTTTAAAAAAAAAATCGTAAAATGGTCTACAATATCTAAATATGTTAAAAAAAAACTTTGTCTTATACTAGGAATTTCTCCACAACAGAAACTCGAACAAAAGACCCGGAACAACTATTTGCAGATCATATAAATATTTGTCCCGTGCGGGGATTGAACTCGCGACACGCTGCGCAACAGTTTGTCACTCAACCAATATGCCAACCGTACCAAATTATATATTTGCGGCATGGCCTGAAGCTTCTCAAGCCAAATGTCAAATATGACCGTTTAATTTGTTATCATTGCCAAATTCATTATCTATGTCGTACTAGAAAGCGATACAGACAATTGATTTTCTCTCTCTCTAGAGAGTGTGTCAATTTTTAAGTAGCTAATGCTCAGTGCATTCTACAAGTCTTTGTTCAGATATGAAATGCAATTCTAATTGTGCGTATAATCATCTTAAAAATAATTCAAAATTGCTAATGATTTTGTCAGGAATTCACAAATGATTGACTATTATGTGAATTCTTTAAAATGGCCGTTTTAGACCCCCAAAACTCAAATACTGCAATGAAGCAAGCGTTCTCCGAATTGTTACATGAATCCGGTGTCCGAAGCTTTACTCGACGTATTAGTGAGATGAGTACTGAGTATGTATTTTATTTTTGGCATGAAATTGTACGCTAGCTCAAAAACATGCTATTGATATTGTGTTCCCGGATATTTTTAATGTCAGAAGTTTATTTTCTTTGTTTTTCAGCCCGCTTTACAAAGAACGCTAAAAATTATGGATGATGTTCTGTTTTTTAAACGTTGCTTTGATTAGGAATTTCTCCTGTGTCATGGGTGTGTTTACAAACGTTTAAATTCAAATACACAAGCCAGACTCAGATCAACTCCTTGTAGATCATATAAATATTAGTGCGAGAATCAAACCCGCGACACACTGCAGCAGTTGATCACGTAGTCATTGCGCAATCGTGCCGTTCGCCGTTGTTTAATGATATTTTGGATAAGATTTGAACTGATGTTACAAATTCATCCCAGACACATAGAAGCCTTTTGGAATAGTACCAACTGTACACGATGAATATGATGAGGGCCAAAGCTTGCCGGGTTGCGGGACTGTCTCATCAGGTAACCGTGACCCTGAAACGTAAAGTACTATTGATGGATGCTTGCCGGGGTCGCGGGACTGTCTCCCCTGGTAAACGCGGCACTGGTACATAAATGACTATTGATGCATCACCGTGTATTTTACCTACTGCATTGTGTGGGAGGACTCATTTGATGATTTTAAACGGAGTACAGGATCATAATATCCAATTAACCCCTGAAAAATTTCAGAGCACCTTCGAGGAAAACCGTCATACACGTGAATGTGAAATGTCTCCATCAATTTATTTATCCGATTCATTAGTCGATCGAAGTGTTTCGGCGAGATTTATATTTTTTCCCCATCTCGGACGGAAGGAGAGGAATAAATATTAATAATAAAGGAGGGTTTGCCTTCAAAATTACGCAGAGGAGGCAAAGCGTGTTGACGACTCCTAATTTGACGTAATTTGCATAGATTATGCCGGTTCGTTGAGTGCCAATCTTTTTAAGTGGCTTCTTCTACTCATTTTGTGTTCCTGCCGCGGCCCAATAAGGAATTTATTATATCCAAGTGCTTTCTTTGCGAATATTTTATGTGTTTCATGAGGTAAGTTCTCGTCCCCCGTCTGTTTTTAAAAACAACACATAATTTTTTGCATTTAAATAAATCACATTTATTTTTACGATTTTTATTTAGATTACTTTCTTGGTATATGTTGTCTTTGAGACCCCTCAAACACCCGTACAACTGTCCTAGATAGTAACAGATACTCTTGATGACAAAACTGACATTATCTACTAGTTCTAACTTCAAAATGAACACACAAACATGTCAGTTATCATTGTACAGGTCTATTTTATTTTTGTTCCACGCTAATACCGCGTCAACGCGGTCCGGACACCGCGCCGCGTCGCCGCGGTCGCTGCCTTCATACATTCCGAACGCAAATATCACCTAATCCAACCCTGCCCCACTCTGTAAGCCAACATTATCTCATGTTATTTTTCGATATTACCCCGTTACAGCGGCCGGGGGCGCGTAAATCAAATTTATAGCCTTTTTATACAGGCATTAAAATTTTATCAGTGAGATTTCTTTCTGAATTGTCCAGTATGGCTCTGTCGCCCCTTTTGACTTTCGAGTGGGATGACAAGGGATTTGTCTGTTATATTTTTTTGGGGATTTTTGCGAAGTTTATCGGTAGAATTGTTTTTTCAGAATATATGTAAACGTTCCTGTTTTGCGTTTGTAAAATAGTAGTACCTAATAACATTTCTCAATTATGGTAGTTGGTGGTAGATGGAGACACTTTTATTTCTGAAAACTTATTTTTTTCAATTCAGTTAAATTAGGATTTTCTTCACAGCACTCCCGAAAAACACTCAACACCAATAAAACATCACTTACTTAAATTCTAAATGGGTGCTAAGTGATATATGTGCGATAAATCCATCGACATTTAGGATACGTCCATTTAGAATTTTTGCCGGGTCGAGCCTGCGGCGATCTTCCGCCGAGCGGGTTGAAACGGGTTAAAACAATAAAAGCAGGTGCGATTGGTGCGATGTCGATCTTATCGATATGTGCTGTCGCTCGCTAGCCGGCGGCGGAGGGTTAAGCCGCGGTTCCTGCATTGCGACACGGTGGAATTAAAACGTTTTTATTTTTACGTTACGTAGGCGCTCTGTTTCGCTTTGTCCTTAAGGGCTGAGTTGCGAGCTATTGTACTGGATGGGCCTTTTTAGGATTTCGTCTTGTAAAGTGTTTGGCATAGACCTGCCTACAATCGCCAGTTTTTCATGCCAATCAACGAAATTCGTTAACTACAATATCGATCAATCGAAATTATTCTAACTGAATTCTCTTCTGAATCATGGGTCCACTTTTTACATCGGCCCAAACAGTCGGTCCATGTACAGTAAGCCATAAAAATATTAATAGTAGAGAATCGAACTTGCGATACGCAGCGCAGCAGCAACCGAGCCAACCGCGATCCCAGTTACCACTTTTACTAAAGGTTAGAATAGTTTAACTTTTAATCAAGACTCATTCCAGAATCTTGCCAAAAAATTACGTAGTATTTTAGCGTCGCCTTTCAGGATGTAGCTGAATGTCGGCTGCGCAATGGTCCACACACACACCTAAAGGCGCTGTCAGCGAAGGCCCATAGGATCAAACGCCTGCCAGGGTCATGGGACTGTAGAAGTGGGATTTTTAGACAGTAATAGTCCAACAGTCCTTTCTGCTCCATCCAGGTGAGCACTCATTTGATTGAGGCAACTGAATAATTATAATAACTCTTATTATTTTCTCTATTAAGATGTCCACCCAAATTAAATATAATTGTAAAAGCTGAAACTATTTTTGCATTGTATAGATTCGATATATTAGGTTTATCTTCCGGACTAGTTATATGATTTCATATAATTGTTTATTTATTTTTAGTTGACTTTATTAAGTCATTTAGTTTTATTTTTTTTGTGTTTGTATTTGTTTTATTTTATATTGATGAACGGACGTTATTGTCCTACTTACTTTAGTTTTTTTTTTACGATTTTTCTAGATAGACGTTTGTAGGTTATCCCTTAATTAATATTTTGAAGCGGATGAAGACTTTGCATTGTATAGAGTTAATCAGTCTAGTATTATATAGCGTCATGGCCAGCATTGTGTGAGTACCATGTACTGCAGAGCTATCTTTGACTAGAAACCTACGTCTTTCATTGACTTGAATGACTCTGGCGGTTGAGAGTATGTCATGCTCACTCAAAAGTCTCGCTGATGGTGGCATGTGTGTCGGATCATTTAGTTCCCTTCAAGATGGTTGATCTGAATGGTGCTGATATATGTGTCATGTTCGTGAACGGGCGCTGTCAGTTGGGACTGGTCATCTCTTAGCTGCCATGGTCTATTTTAATAATTAATTACTTTATTTTTGAATTGTCTATTTTATATTTACTATGGACACTAATAAATTGCCACATCGTTCTCACATAATGTACCTACCATCTGATGATGAATGATGTAACCAAAGATCTGTAATAATTTTGGCGATTGAAAAAGAGTGTCCATGGAGTTTCTTGCTCGTTCTTCTCCATAGAGATCTACGATTTGGAATGAGCACCTACGGTACTTTCACAGTTTTTATGTCTGTGACTGGGACTGTAGCACCATAACTATTTCTGTACTAGTTTTATTTTGTCTTTTGACAATTCAAAAGTGCCGGTTATGGCCTAGTTGAAATAAACGATTTGATTTGATTTGATTTGATTAGCAAACGTAGTTAGTAGTCGCATTTACTTATCATAGAACTTTCCAAGAAAAAATGAGTTCAAAAATCTCTCCTGTGGAGACTAAATATTTTTTTTGAATAAACTTCGAAAATGATAGATCAAACTTGGGTGGTGTTTCTGTATGTGATTTATGTTTATAAATGCATCCACGATACAGGAAAATTCCTAATGTTTTTTTCTAAAAAAGAAAAGAAAATTGGCCCATTGAACTAATCACCTTACGAAACCAAGAAATGTAAAAAATTACCGTGTTTTAATTCTTACATTTCTAATGTTAAAATGTACTGGGTACACTCTTACCTTTCTAGCTGTTTTTCATACATTTTGCTTTATGGATAAAGTTCCCAGAATAAAGAAGATAGAGAGAAAAGCAGATATAAACACACATGTCGGTGCAGCACGAGACAAAAAATATAAGTAAAGGTGAATACTAAGCAAATTGAAATGTTCGTTTTATTCTCCCTCACAAAGGATGTCATATATAAGAGTCAATAAAACAAATTAAAAAGTATAAACAGTGCTAAAGGCAGGTAGGTAGTTGTTAATTTTCCTCTGATATTTAAAGCTTCGCCAAACAGTCTCGGCGTTGGCGCGACGCTAGCTTGCTTTGCGTGTTTTACGTGACGAATGACGACTCTCACTTTTTAAGTAAGTAACCCCCAAGAACTCGCTAGAGTCGCGGCGCATAAGACCCTTCGTACACAAGGCGACTAGAATCTCTAATAACTTACGACTTTTATATTCAGGCGACTATCGCAATAAAAATCTACAGAGGTTCGTACACAGGCATGTGTCTATGAATATCACAGTCGTCTCATATCTGAGATTTGCGTTGCGATGTGTATGAAAGTTCTAATGGATGACTTGCACTGGTCGACAGCGCGTCGTGTTCCATGCGGGCAATGTCAGCAATGGTTCCCATAGAGGGCCAAAGCCAGTAGGCTATGGCCCTCTATCATCGTCTGATCAGGAAACTACGACCCCAGAACGTAAAAGGCTATTGAAGGAACACCGTGCTGACAGTTCTATCCCGACTAGGGCAGGAGGACTCATTTGATGATGATTTTGCCAACGATAAAAAAAAAATCACGCGAAGGAAACGCCACGCTAGAGTCGCCGAGATTGGTGTATGCAAAAGCCTTAAATGTAGATAGAAATCTACAAACACATGCAAACTTATAAACAGACAACACACACATAGACAAACCTCATACAGTAATCACTCGTGCATTGAAAACATACGTCCATTGGCTCAAACAAAATTTCAAATTCAGAATATATTCACCGACGCGGCCGTCTGGCCACAAGTTTTTAATACGGCCAAATAGGATGGGTGTACACTGTATGGGGAATGGTTGGGCCAAAAAGTAAGTCATAACATAACGAGTGCGGTAATCAAAAGGTTCGTGTAATGAGGTGCTTCTATTCGCTAATGTATGCGACAGAGTTGGATATGAATATGATACTGCAGAGTAATTATGTTTTATTCTTTTTATGTTTAAATTTTTACAGACGAATTTTTAGAATTAAGTTTTAAGGATTTCAAAAGAAAGGAGTTTGAATAAGCAGTTTTCACTTCGGGTCTAGTGCCACAGAGTATAAGTTGTCGTTAAATACAACAGATACTACGAGTAATTTGAATGGGAATTAAATTACGATTATCAAACATTCGCGCAGTCATATTTCTTGCTTTTTAACAGATTTCAAAAAAAGGAGAAGGCTCTCAATTCGGTCGGTTTTTTTTTTTATGTATTTACTTCGATTACTCCGAGGTTTCTAGTCCGATTAGTGTGATTCTTTTTTTGTTCGATGCAGGATACTTGCAGTTTGGTCCCATAAAAAATTCATTAAATTTGGTTCAGTACTTTTTATTTTGTGAGCATTTTTATTAATTTCGCCTACTTGGATGACATAATGATCTTTACTTTTTGCGTGTTTGTTACGCGATTACTTCGCCAATTGTGGACCGATTTTCAAAATTGTTTTTTTGTTGTACTAGGGATCGTTCACCTTAGGGAATACTGTGACTTTCATCGAACTCTGTTCAGCATTTTTTGAGATAGGGAATTTTATTGGAACTTTCTTTTATGTACACAACATGGGCGATGTTAATACTGGTGCTACGGATTACAAAATTCTAGTGCACATGATTGTAAGAAAATGATGTATTTGCCAAGAATTTGGGTTGAATATTTAAACTAAAAAGAGTAAAATAAAAAACTTTTTTCAAAAAAAAATTAACGATTTGTTTTTGAAGGCGGTTAAATTTTTTTTTAACCTAGAACTAGATATTTTTTACATACCCAAGTATTTTTTGAAGAAATACTTATTTATTAGAGAATGAAACTAAAATACTTACAAATACTTCAGTAGGAAAATGATTAGCGAAAATGTTTTTATTTTTGGCATTGTATTTATTGTTTTGTATTTTCCGTTCTATATCATCATTCATAAAAATATATCACATGTTCCAGGGAACAATTTCTTTCCACGTTTACTTCTTTATAATTTAATTATATTTCGTACTGACTATCAAAACGACAATTTTCAGAATAAAAGTGTCTAATTTTATTTATGTTTCTTCCAACTTTTATATTACCTAAAATATGTATATTTTTTCATCTGTCACTATAATAATATCGCCTACCTAATAATAATTTATGACTAGACATACTACGTAAAAACCAAATTTTTGTTGATACCAAAAAACTCACCAAACCATTGAAATATTCATATAAAACATAGTCATATCCACCCTTTTAGGTATCCAAGCGTTGTTTGAGGAGCGTCGCGACCGCGGCAGCCTGCAATCAGCTAACCAGATCAGAATCAGCAAACACAATTGATAGGACCCACCTGCCCAGTGCCCATACGCATCTATGTACTAATACCTTAATGCCTTTACACCTTTGTTTTGTCTTTTGTTCAATGGTTTTGTGCAAATAGGGGTAAGTACTAGTTTTAAAATGTTATTTCATCCTTATTTTTTGATAAACGTATCGTATCTATTGGAATCGAGAAAGTTGGCTATTTAGTAGGTAATTAAATAACTTTGAAGATTATAAAGACTAAAATTGTTTTTTTAGAAATGAAACAGAATATGATAAAATAAATAATGTCACGATACCTAGTTAAAATAAAACTTTAACTTTTACCACTTTTTTGTGCCAATAAACGTTTTTTCTTTCTTTTTCTTTCTTTCTTTATCTGAATTACTTATAACCAAATCCGACCATTGTAATCACCAAGTTTTTTAAATCTTAATTATCAATGCATTTAAAAGTATTCATTTGAATCATTATAAAATCTACTATACTCAAAGCATGATAAAATTAAATATATATACCGAAATACCTAAAAAAGAAAATAATTGTTTCTATTTTTTAAAAAGAACCTAATACATTAAGGGCTAATTTTTAAATAGACAGATAAGTTTTATCTGAGGAATAAAAATAGCGGTTTGACATGTCTATAGATAGCTGTCAAACCACCATTTTTATTCTTCAGATAAAAGTTATCTGACCATTGCAAAATCAGCCCTTACTAAGTTATCTACGAATCGGCAGTGTTTATCCATCACAAGTTTTACCAGTAACATTGCATTTGGTATCCTATCACCCGTTTTATAAACTTAAACCCGGATGCCTTTAAACCTATAGCAGCAGTATTCAATTTTTCTCACTTTTCAACACTTACAGCGCCATCAAAACCCGAGCACACGGCCACTGGATTGTGATTGAAAATTAACGAAGTCAGCACCAAAACTACATAGGTGTTATACTGGTAAAATTGTGTCCTAAAAGGTATCAGGCTGATGCTGGTATTTCGTGGACAACCCTATTTTATCGTGGTATAATCATTATGTAGTTCTACCAGGAGTGGAGCGGGAGGGACTGTCAGACTTGTACTGACTAAATTCCACGGTGATTCATCAATAGTCCTTTACTACTACCGACGCCGTAAAAGTGGCAGAGTTTTGGTCGAAGCTCATTTAAGCCGAAGATTGAGGTAACCCGTAAGAGTAAGTATCAAGGGCTAGTTCTTTGTATATTTTAGTAAACTATTAGTTGTTTAAATACATTTTTCTTTCACGTTTTCAACCAATGTTTATAAACATATTGGATTTTAACTAATAGTTTATTTAACTACTGATCAAACCATTGGCGTTTAGACTGCTTTTTAAAATTAACTTCAGTCATTTTGTGATGGTGGTTTGAAGAAAAATGGATTCTCTTTTGATACTTTAATAATGTGTTGATTTGGTGCGATGCCTGATAAGGATATTATTTTAAAACTATTTATCTTTTCAATACTTCGAAAAGAAAAACTATCTTCAATTACCACCATTAGCAGTACTGAGTAACTGCAAATTATGTTTATTTTTCTCTATTTTATCCATTCTGCAGCGATAAGTAGGTATACAAAGTGTAAAATAACGTACTAAAGACATAATTAACCACCATAAATAATTCCATTAAAATTCATTTCATCAAAATATCTCGTCAATGGATGTGCAGATTTTTTAATTCATCTTGCTTCCTGCGTCATTTTAGTATGAGACTGTTTATAAGAGTTCACGGTTATCACAACAATAACATGTGCCTCGCACATTGTGTGTGGTCATTAACTTGCATTTCAACAAAATCATTGAATGAAAATCTTAACTCAATATCGCAAAAATTGTCGCTTAAACCAATTAGCCTTTCAGTCGTCGATATATTTTTTTAAGTAGGAATTTAAAAAAATACTACTCAACAACTAATCAAACACATAATGTTTTTAATTTACTTAAGACGTATTTTGTGTTTTTTAAATTGTATAGGTGTTCAGAACCACTCACGGTGAAAATCCACTCACCAAGAATATTTAGTGTAAACAAGTACAATTAGTTCTAGATTTGTAACTAGATGGCGTTGTCGGCGAATTAGAAGTCGGTGTTAAGATTCTCCGCCGTTTGCATATGAGTTGTGTATGTAAAGTTCATTTTCGTTGGTTAAAGTTGATTTTAATATCAGTACAAAGTAATGTTATTGTTTTACTTGATACACACAAAGGTCAACAGTTCAACAATTAATACGGATGACCAACCAGACCAACCCGTGGCATCAGCTGCGTCCGGTATTAAAGATGGTCCAATCGAGCCCAGATGAACAAGGGTGATTTTTGAGTACACGCGGCCCAGTCCGCCTGCCCGGCACTCGCAGTGGATCGCTGCAGCAAGAGTGCTTGGTCCTCCGCATCGGCAGCAGCAGCGGCAGGAAAGTGGTGAGCAGAGGATGCCTCATGCATCCAGATCAAACGGAAGGTGTTCGAATACGTCATCTTCTCAAATCATCGTGACATCAGAAGACTGACGTCATATTCAACAGTTCAACGTGTCGCCACCAGGGCGTGACAGCATCAGCGGATTGTGTGAGTGAAGTGCAAACTGTGAGTACAATTTATTTCATCAATCAAAGGAAATTAATGTCAAGCAATTTAGAACTTTATTTCATCCAAGAAATTAACTTTGAAATTATTTGAATAATCTTGGACTTGTAGAATTTTAAGTAGATTTAAGGACTTAGAATAGTTTCTCAAAAAACGACAGAACGGGGAACCTGTGCCCGATTTCCGCCAGATTTTGGTTAGTTTAAACACTTGTAAAATTTTGCGATTTTTTAGGACATTTTGTTAAATCTGGACTTGTATTTTATTTTAAGTATTTTTGTTTACACTGGACTTGTATTTTATTTTAAGTTAGTTTTCTCTAGTTCAAACCAAAACTGGTCTTTAAAAAACTTGTCAGTTTGAGTGTATTAGTTTTCTTCAAGAATTGTGAATATTATTAAGTTTTAGTTAAATTGTATTTTTCTCAAACATGGAGGGATTAATTAATGTACTGAAATGCTCCCAAAGTGTTATTGTTAAAGGATTAACAAATTTTAAAAAGAGTCCAAAAGATAGATTAACAATCGAATACATAGAAACCAAACAAGAATTGTTAGAAAAGGATTGGGATTCGTTTAGAGAAACCAATACCAAAATATATCAAAACTTTAAATTAGATGATTTAGATCAAACAGTGGTTGACATTTATGATGCAACCGAGGACACTTACATTATGTATAAAAGTGCATTGAAAGCAACACTTAATCAAATAAGTCCTAGGGAACCAGTACAACTCAGTGACGGTTCTCATAATAGTTCATTTAAGTCGGCAAGTTCATGTTTTGTAAAGTTACCAAAGATCACTATTCCAATATTTTCGGGAAAGTATGGAGAATGGACAACATTTCGTGATTTATTCATATCATTAGTTCATAAAAATGAATCATTAGATAACGTTCAAAAGTTGCATTATTTAAAAGCTCATCTTTCGGGTGAAGCTGATCAACTGATACGGAATACACCAATAACAGATGCGAATTATAAGCAATGTTGGGAATTGTTAGACAAGCGATATAGTAACAAAAAATATCTTGCCAATTGTATATTAAAAAGGTTATTTGGAATAAAACGTATGCAATGTGAATCAGCCACTTCCTTAAAAGAACTGTTAGACACCACCACTGATTGCTTAAAAGCGTTGTCGAATTTAGGTATTGATGTGAGTACATGGGATCTTATCATTATACATATAGTTACGTTTAAATTAGATGCTGAAACGCGCAAACAATGGGAAATAAGCATTAGCATTTCCAATGATTTTCCTACCATAGACCAATTCAAGTTATATTTAGAACAACGTTTCCGCGCATTGGAGTTCATACTCGTAGAACCAAAAAAGGATTTAGGTCACCAGATCAACAATAATAATAATAGTTCAAACAATTATATGCCTAGAGCAATGCTTGCCACAAACCTATCATCATCACGCATGAAATGTGAATTATGTTCAGAATATCACAAACTTTGTTTTTGCAAGAAGTTTGTACAAAAGTCGCTTGATGATAGACGTGAATTTGTACGTAATAACAGAATGTGCTTTAAACTGCTTAGGAAGCAACCACACAGTTAAATTCTGTAAAAATGACTTTAGTTGCAAAATTTGCCAAAAGCGTCATCATTCGCTATTGCATATTAAACAAGATCAAGACTCGGAAGCAATACCAGCTGCTGGGTGCTAGTCCTTCAAGTAGGGCTAATCATATAGTTTCTTGCTTGTCGTCAGGGAATGTACCCAAACACAGACAAGTTTTATTAGCCACTGCGCTACTAAATGCCGAATCAAAGACGGGTAGATGTCAAACAGTCCGCGCCTTACTCGATCAAGGTTCGCAGGCTTGTTTTATTACAGAAGCTGCAGTTCAACGGCTTAAACTGAAAAAGATTCCTATTCAATGGTTTATTTTAGGATTAGGAGATAATAGGTCAACCATGATAAAGTACATGGTACAAGTAACGATTAAGTCTCGAGTCGATTTTAATTTCAATTTAACATTTAATGCATACATTTTAAGCAAGATCACCTCTTATTTACCAGAGCGAGGCATAAACAAAGATGCTTTCGACTGGTTGGAGGTCAACAATATGTGTTTAGCAGATCCGGAGTTCAATACACCAAATAAAATCGACATTCTGTTAGGTGCAGATGTTTACAGTTACATTGTTCAAGAAGGTTTAGTTAAGAGTCCTACTGGTAAATTAATAGCACAGAGTACTAGACTAGGTTGGATCTTGTCAGGTACAGCGGGTTCTGAAAATAATGAAGTCAAAGATCTACCAGGTCGAACAACAACAAATAGTAATTTTGCAGAACAATGAATTATAGAAATTAGATCAAAAAGAAAAGAAAGGGTTGTAATCTCATTACGCACTAAATCGTTTACTATTAGAAGGTTATATTTTGTATTTTTTCCCATTTGTAGATAAGTTATTTTATATATGTTTTGTTTTAATTTTAAGATTAATGTGAAAATATTCTTATGTATATGGTGATGTTAAGAGCTTAGTCGAATAAGTAGTATAATGTATTCAAATGTGAGAGATGTAACATGTTATATTTTATTGTATTGTATTTAATTGTAAAGAAGGACATTCCTTCAATAATGTCCTTGGTGGGCGGTATGTTCAGAACCACTCACGGTGAAAATCCACTCACCAAGAATATTTAGTGTAAACAAGTACAATTAGTTCTAGATTTGTAACTAGATGGCGTTGTCGGCGAATTAGAAGTCGGTGTTAAGATTCTCCGCCGTTTGCATATGAGTTGTGTATGTAAAGTTCATTTTCGTTGGTTAAAGTTGATTTTAATATCAGTACAAAGTAATGTTATTGTTTTACTTGATACACACAAAGGTCAACAGTTCAACAATTAATACGGATGACCAACCAGACCAACCCGTGGCATCAGCTGCGTCCGGTATTAAAGAATAGGAATTTAACTAGTAGTTAGAAGTTTAAGCTTAATTGTTATAAGGTTCGAAGTCTCTTACAGTGCGGAAGCTGTAGCATATTTTATGCCATAAGTAATAAAGTGTAATTTTGTGTAACGAAAAAATCGTTTTCTTAATTTTTGTTTTCGTTGTGGAATTCACGTTTATTGCCAAAACATGTATTTTCGTCTTCATAATTAATTTGGCGCAAAGATGCACCAAATTAAACGTTTGGTCGGATTTAGGTCTGCTCAAAGTAATAAAAATCACTGTTAATTTCTCAGAATCTTTCTTTTATCTCGTTATCTCTAGATACATATATACACTTCGATTATACATTGCCAACTGGCAAACATTTATTGTACATATCATTCGTTTAATAAATACCCTTTTAAACTATTTACAATTATACATTTGTCTTTCTTATCTACTAAAGTAATCAGTCGTTTCTCGAAGAATATTAAAATTTCATTTATACATTTACAAATAAATTTACATCTATATTTACGAGATAATTATCATAATATAGATAAGCTTGAACACATCTGCAATAAAAGTAACAAATAATCTATCAACATTTACTTTGCTAATCTATACTCTAGTGATCTAAAATAAATCTAACAATAAATATCTGATATAAATCAAGGGATTTGTAATACCTATATTATGTACAAGCTCATTGGTTTATCACATTTCAACAGATCCGTCATCACGAGGGATACTTTTACTAAAAACTCTATCACTAGCACTATAATGTCAATATGGCCGCCACACTGACTTGTGTGTTGGTATCGTGCCGTTTGAGATTTTGGTAGACGTGGGACTAGAAGACAGCACTCTCGTCGTGCGTTGTGAAGGAGCTTTCAGTTCATTTCTGACACGCGGCCTGTCGGCCACCGTAGAGTCCGCAGCCTGAACCCTCTTCATTTCTTGTAGTTCTACATTCGCTGGGCGCGTTGGGTGGAAGGCAGACTTTACTACTTCGATCGGTTCTTCGTCTGATTCATCAGTGATCGTCGCGTCATGCATCGAATTGACTTCCGACTTTGAGTCAGCTTTCGATCTGTCAGGGCTGGCATTGACTATGCTCCTCGGACTACCACTTTGTCTGCTGCTAGTTGGTGACAGTCGAGCGCTTGATGTGTCCATTGAAGACACGTTGCTTTGTAAGTGTCTTAACGCTTCATAAGGATTAATTCCATTCTTTAGCGATAACTCCGGTTGTAACGACTTCATTGCCAAGTCTGCTGGATGTGGAGCGAAAGGCAGAAGACCGTTGGGCGGTAAGAAGGCGCCAGGAGGAGGGATCAGTCCTCCCGTCGGCAGGTTTGCCATCGCTGGTCCGAATGGGAACAGTTCCGCTCCCGGTAACGTCACCGGAGGCGTTGGTATTGAGCCTGGACCACCTGTTGACAATGAACAAAAAAGGTTAGCTGTTTGTCTTTTATAAGATGTTTGTGGTCTTTAACTTGTTCGATATTTAATTTTATGTCGATGCTGATAGAAAAAATATTGAAATATCGAGCTACCGTTGGCTGATTTGCTAACATGACGTAATATGAGAGACGAGCCCCTGGGGATGGCCCGCGGCGCTCGGGCACTCCGTCTATTCCCTGAACAACGGGGGTGCATAATCGTACTAAGGATAATGTACAATCTGTAGGCGTTTAAAGGCGGCATCACCGAAAGGGATGTTTTTTTAGTGCGATATCAGGAGGGTGAGGGTGCAATATTTATTTATCCGAACACGACGTAGTTCTTTGCAACACAGACAGGCATCCCGTAATTCGGCACGATACGACTCTTTCTGTGACACAGAGTATCTGTCGGCACATTATTGATGCAGGACACGTATGTAGGTGTTGCAACGGACACGTGTGCACTCCACAAAGCCGAGACCATCGCGATAAGGAAGTACACCTATCTCCGCACACGCCGGACAAAGAGAACTCGAAATGTGAAATTTTCATTAGCAGCTGTGTTCGAAAAGTTCTTCCCGGGGAAGCTTTGATTCTCGATAGCGTGTAAGAGAAGCTGGCGCATAAAAAGGACACGACGGAGGCGCAGATTGGGCCACAAAGAGCTCCGAGGTGGTGCTACGTTCATTCCTCTTTTGCACTTTTTCTGTTTGCAGCAGTGGCAGTGCGCAGACCACTTTAAAAGGCAACGGGGTGGGAGGGGTCGTAACTAGGGGGTAATTTGGCGAGGTGGGGGCCAATATCGGCGTCGCGCCTGATTGAGGTGATTCCCGATCGTTGAATTTGATTCTGTTTTGCTTTGGCCGTTATTTTTAATTAGCATTTATTGGGTTAACCGGGCCCGGTCCCTAGTGAGGAGAGCATTGTGTGGACAGCACGTGTACCAGCAAAATTTACTTTTAATTGTCGTGATGTAATACCTCCGCGCACTTTGATCGATACGCTCCGCTGGAGAAGTTCATATAATCCGAAGTCTTGCTTTATTTCATATCCGGATGAAAAAAGCGCAAATCAATGACACATTTCGGAAGTACGTCTCACGTTTGTGAGCTCGCTACTACGTAGGTTTAATAAAAGTCTGTAGGTGTTTGAGTACATCGCTCCTCGCGTTTCAGCGTCGGAAACAAAAAGTGGCTGGCGGCGCGGTCGCCTACTTTGGAATAAAATTGACTCCACACTCTCTCGAACGTGAAGGCAGTGCTTTTTTGTACGTTTAGTAGCACCCCCCACTTCCCCCCGTGGTGCGGACTTCAGCGGGTGGTTTTGCTTCGGTCGGGCCGGTGTTGTTTTGCAGAGTTCAAGAGTCGCTTCTTTTATTTGAGCCGCTTTTGCGTTGTACGGCCTTGAGGGGCGGTACTGTTTCCAGCAACATGTTTTTGAGTGCTGTTTGCTAAATCGGGAATTTTTAAATTAACAAATACCGTTATTGTACGTCGATAGGAAGTTTAAGAGGTGCTCGAATGTTCTGATTTTGTAATACAATAAAATTCTTTGGCTCAAGCTTTTGATGCGAGTTTTTCAGAAAACATTTTAGAAACTTCCTATTATTTTCAACCAACGGTAGCTCAATCAAACTCATATATCACGTTTAACAATGTTTTCAGACTGAAAACAAATTGAAAGTCCTAGATGGAAGCGACACCAAAAATATACGCTACCTTTTACAAGTGAAGCGGTCTGGTCTCGCATTTGTGGCGGTCTGAAGTAGTCTGCCCACGCATAGTTGAGGTAGGCCGCATCCAGCCAGCCGGGGTTCAACAGGAACGGGCTGAATGCACCCGGGTGACCATAGCCGTAATCTGCAACAAAAGAAAAAACTGTTGTAATATCTTGTTTGTTGAGAACAAAGAGGTCTGATTAACTTTGTTTTGCTGGACATGTATTTGGGACTCCAAACATATTTTACGAGTCTAGTCAGACCTATTGATCTGGTCTTCCTAAACCGGAATCCGCAGTCGCCGTCAAATGACAATGTAACTCATAGTGCGGACCCAAGCAATGGCTTATTAAGTAGATATGTGCGCGGCGAGGTCACTAACGTCTTCAGCCACGTCCGCAAGCACTAAAGTCACAAAGGGTGGCCGTAAAGGCGGCGACACACGGGCCGCGCTCTGTTTACCGCCCGACGACTATAACAAGGGCTCTGTATACAAAACGAGCCAGTTTACTACTGCAGTTAGCCGGCTCCTCTGTGCCATACGTTTTTACGACCCTCCAACGTTACGTTGCCTTTCGCCTTTCATAGCGAAACGCTCTTTTTATTTGTTTAATCGATACACTACTGAAGACAGCGGCCATCGTCTATTTTCGGCTTTTTTACTACATTTTTAATCCAATCTTGAGACATCCCAATTGATGCGATCAGGTGTAACGTTTTTATTACCGGATTAAACTGTTTACGAGCACTTTGTCTACTTTGTTTTGAACTTTGTATACGCGGTGCTTCTTAGCAACTCTTTACGAAGATTGTTGTTGCAAGTTTTGTTTGAGTAGCCTAATTATATCGTGAGCTAAACAGTGCATGTGATGGGATCCTTTGTTTTTACATAGACGACGTTTTTATCGCGTACTAAAATGTTGACGAAACAATTAGTTTGTTCGTGTAACGTACCCCTTTCCGCGGGGAGATTAGCGAGTGTTTCGTGAGAGCGTTTCCCAGATCGCGGGCATTTTAAATTAAGAACTTGATGGATGGCCCGTCGCGCTGTCACGCGCCGATCCGAGCTGAGGAGCGCTCCGAGCTCCGACATCATGGAACAGTAATAAGTTAAATGTGGAACTCGGAAACGGGCCGCTCCATTTGTTAATGCCAGTATTCAATTAAATTCAGTTCCCCGACCCTTTGCATATGCGGGGCTCTGAATATTAACGCGGTAAAGAGAGCATTTCTAATGTTGAGAAGTGGTATATGATTACTGAGTGCTTGAATTAATATTAATTCGGGTAAGTGGGGACGTTAACCGACACAGACTTTGTTCGGAGTACATTTAAAGCTAATTTTAGGAACTAAATATTTTCATTGACATTGTTAAGAAGTACCTACTGCGCATTGTTTTTTTGATTTATTTCTAATGAAACGAGATGCATAATTGATAGAGTAAATGCATACATAAACAGCCCAGAGAAAGACAAGATTAGATTCTTTATACTGATGCCTATGAATTTCACCATTGAACCATGAGGTTCTCGGCAAATAATGCGAAAATCTTTGTTAACAGATTTTCGCATAACAACCGTCACGGGACTCCGCTATAATATAACAGAACCACGCCGTTCAATTTCCGACGACATACAAATATTCGAACAGGAATTCCAACCAAACAAAAATACTGCACTCGTACCGTGAAAGTGTTCTGAATCTATAAAGTTATTTCTACGCCCGTTAATCACCGCCGACCTAAAAATGTACAATGGTTAAGAATGTGGCTCGGATCAAAACGCATGGCGGCCGAATTCGTATTGCTCAGACAAATAAACAATACGACATATAAGTGTCAGAATGAGCATTAAATATCTTCACGAGATGAGATGCGAGCCGGTTGTCACTCGTAAATTAATGTTGAGGAGTCTCTTGAATAAATGGAATCAGAGTTATGGCTCATAATTTGGAGGGTGGCGACGATGCTCCATAACTAACACCGCATTTATACGTCTTTGTTTAATTGTCTGGTTTACGACGATTTAGTGCTATCTGTTCGTGATCTGGTCGAGGAAATCGTTGAAGGAAACATGAGATTTGATGAGGAAGTAGTGTTTCAAGTGTTATGAGGAATCATTTGTGATGGTTTTCCAATTAAACCCGAAAATTGTGTTGCCAAAAGAGGCATATATCTAAATAAAAACTTTAAGAACAGCTTCAACCAACATTTCCCAGTTTTTGGTTGGTAATTCAGTATACAACGGGTCGCTAAGGAAGTATACGACGAAACTTCTAAAGTTATTCCAATGACTTTTAGTTAAATTTTCCATAAGTCGTTTGGTAATGTCGGCGAGGTCTTGGCAGCCGGGTGGTTATGAGGGTCACTGCTGGGATGCGGTATTTTAGCAGCTAGCAGAGACATAAAATCCATATTTTAGAGGCAGTGGCCTCGGGGTGCAGGCGGGGAGATCAAACGGGACTTTACGACGCGGCCCGAGATTGTTTACATCTGTTACGGCCACCGCCGCACCGACGAACCGGCGAACTTGGTAACCGCTGCTACACCAACTATTATACCGATGTGCCATGCCGACTAGATTCTAGAATTATGCCTGAATTATTCTGAACAGTACGGGTTATCGTGTTATCCAGTAATAACTGGATTATGGAGATAGACAGTCGCTCTATGTAAAATATTGGTATTCTGTTGCATCTGGTGGTTAGGCTAAAAGTTTAACCCAACGGACTTGAGAAGATCTAGGCATATTTCTAAAATCTTAGGTTTAAAGATATCTAGAAAAAGCTAAGATTCAGAAATCATCAGTTATCGGAAAGAAATGTGGTATCAGAAATGATATTCGCGGTTCTCTAACCCAGTTCATATCGTTAATAGAATATTCGCGCATACATTTTTCGACATCTGTGTTTTATTGTCATAGCAGATGTAACTTTAATGAACTTCAGACTAGTTTTGGTACTATTTAGATAATTTTAAAAATAGTAGGTACATGAGTTTTTTGGACGTTAAAATATTTTCGATCGTAATCCGCAAAATACTTTTCAACGTTACGTCAAACAAGATACTGATGTGAAATATGTAACTTTTATATCGACATTAAAACGAAAAACTAAATATACCCAACGCTAAACCACGTCAAAAAAATATTTATTTACTTTGATAATGTGTCTGAATGTTAGTTATTTTACTAACTACATGTTAATTAGAGCGCACGGTCATTAAGACAGCTCCATTGATCGCTTTATGTACTAAAGTTCTTTGAAGTTTATGGTCGAAGGATGTTAGTTTTTCCGCACACTGTCTTTTTTATTATTGGTCGAAGTTTGGGCGCAACTGTTTGTTTAGACAGACGTCTCGGTAAACGTTGTAACATCTAAAATAGATTTGTGGTGTGAAAACATTATGATTCGAGTTTAATTTGTTGATTGCTTCGTCTGTACTGTTGAATGGTTATGATTTTCTTCGCTTGATTATGATTGATGGTGTTTGTTGTAGATTTAGTTGTAATTTTTTTTGGGACAACTCCATTGTTAGTTCAGTTTCTAGATGTCGTTTTATTGGTATTGATTAAATGTCTTTATCTTTGCTTTGCGTGACATATATGTTTTTTTATTCATAGATGGATGGATTGGATACTGCCTGTAATTTTTTTTTGCACGGCTGCTATTCAGTAATGATTGTTTTTTTTTACTACTTTCGTACTGACTTTTACTTGCTTCTTGGTTTGCTACTTATACATAAATAAAAAATAAGATAATATTCCAAATTAAATGACTTTACGCAAATCTTTTTCCAAGAAACAAATGATTACCCTTCATGAGCACTGACCTTCAAAATCCTCATATTAATTAACTGGTATATTTAGACATTTACACAGCACACGAAAGTATAAAAGCGTGTTCTTGTAAACACCAATAACCATTTATAAGCTCCACGTCAAAACATGATGCTCCTTAATGTTAACTCCTTACAAACATAAAAGCATACAATCGGTGTTATTTCGAGAGAGAGCTGTCTTAGACGTAATTCTTAACGTAGTGAGGAGATTAAACTGAGAAGGCAATTAATGTCTCAGTGATTGACTGTCTCTGTTTCGTTCACGCAGATGTTAATTCCGTTGGCCGAATTTTTCCCCGCACTATTTTCGATAAATAAAAAAAAATGCATGGAACAAAATTATGTCTGCTATTCCACGTTTGAAAAAAATATTAGATTTGAAAATAAAACTCGTTCGAATGTGGTTGAATGTTGCGGCGCCGCAAAATCGACCTCGGCTTGTGGACTGGCCGAGCGCCAGCGGCTCCCGACTCGCGCACGCGCATCCAACGAACGTTTTATAAAGATTAATCATTTTTTTATTGTTTTGCATGATATTGGACAATTGATTGTTAATGTCAATCTTTTTGTGTTCAGGAAGTAAGAATGTAGGTCGGTTGGTTTGCTAATCTTTTTGGGATGCCAAAAAAATTCACGCTGTAGTTGAATTTAGCCAAAATTGGATATTTTTGTGATTTATATAAATTAATATAATTACTATTTTCGCGTAATATTAAGTAATTATAAATGAACAGACACAAATTTATTGATAATTATGAAGCATAAATAATGATTTATCAGTTAAAATTGATGCAAAAAAAATTAAACTAATATTTAACTAATTTTAGTTTAAAAAAAACAAAAATTGTTAAATAAAACCTACATAAGCATATTATACTAATATATCTACTTTAGAAGATAGAGAACTTAATGAAGAAACTACAAACGCAAGGAAAAAGTTTGAAAGTAACTTTGAAATAGTTAGAAACTTACTTTGCTTAGTTCTGGGCTCTCTGGGACCGTCGACGGTGACTTTGATGGCTTTCATGTAGGTGGCCACCTGATGAGGGAACGTACTGATGGTGATGGTCAGCGAGAACGACTTCCCTCGTCCACTGCGACCCACGAACCTCAGGTCGTTAAACTTCGCGACCTGGTTCTTCATCACCGCAGTACAGTTCCTCAACTCCGCCATTGAATTCTCATCATTGCCAGCCTTGATCGTGACCAGAGTGCCATCCTGCACATCATCCAATGCCACCACTTTGAAAGCCACCGGCAGCGACTTGTTGGACCTCCAGTGTCCGGGCAGCACGGAGCACAGCACGGCCGGGGAGCCGGTCTGCACCAGCTCGCCGTGGCTCTGCCGGTAGTACTCATGGATATGAGCATAAACGTCCGCCATGCTGGGGGCCGGGGGGCTCGCGTGCGGGAGGTGCATCGACTTCAGTCTACCCTCTACGAACACCGCACCGACTCTCGACACGCCACTGAAGTCCTCTGTCACGCCACTGTAGTCTCTAAACACTTTGAAAAAGTTTCAAAACACGCGATCGGTTACGAACTCGCGGCAAGTAAGCGTCGCGTGCGCGGAGCGCTCAGAAAGTTGTGCGAAGTACGGGCGCGAGACTCCGTGTGAGCCGCGAGCTACGAGCAGCGTCTACACCACTTGTTGGGCGCGGACGGCAAGACGCCGGGCGGGGGACTCGGAAAAATAAACGGCGGCGGGCGACTCTCCGACACCGCAAGCCGAAGACTCACGACGCGCACCGAAGTCGTGGCGAAGGGACGCGTGCTCGCGACAACTCAGTTTCAACTGATGACTGTGATACGACGCGACTTTTTCCGATGGTCAATATTTTGCGTTCGCGCGGTCGCCGCCCCCACCCGGGTGGCGGCCCCTACGTCTCGTAAAAAGCGGGAAGGAGACGAAGGGTGCGGGTGATGCGGTGTCGCGGCGGGAACGAGCGGGACGGCCGCGGTTGGTGTCTGCGTTTTTATAAAAATGCTCGTTGGAGTGGGACGCCGGCGCTGCCCGCCGCCTAGTGGGAGAGGGATGGGTGGATTTTTTTGAATCACCGCGGTGACGTATCGCGAGGCGGCGGTAATTAGGCCGCGGGGCGGCGGGAAACCGCGGCCGGCGCGAAAACCTATCAACGAGCTCATGAAAAATTATGATTTTCATGTTTGGAGTCGGCGCCGCTCGCGGGGTGGCACTTCATTTTCGCTAAAGCACGCGAGGAATTTTGATGACAGGGGTTTTGACTGACACTTTTAATCACGCCTGATATTTGGTGGACTATTTGTGTAACATAAATAAGTGGGAAATGTAGTCGCTGGGGTCAATTTTGTCAATAAACTTATAACACTTTTACGTGTATATCTATCTAATTTCTTTGCATTACGTACCTACTTATCATGAGTTTTAATTCCAAAATCCGGTTAATGTTAGTGAACCTACAAAAAAATCAAATAAAATACTTCTACTACTTCTTAGCAACTTGTACCAAGCATTTAATACAAGAAAACATAAAACGATAAGTTTAAGAAATTAAAACAGAAGTCAAAAAATTCGCGTAAGTACAGAGTTGATACGGGCCGCGTCCGCGTGCGGTTAGCCGCCGTGTTGCGGTGAGAGAGAGAGAGCACCGTGCGAACAAGATGGAAGGCGAGGGGGCGGGGCCAGGGCGGGCCGTCCGGAAAACTTGTACGGAAGTTTCGCGACTTTCCCGCGCTTTCCGCGAAGCGTCGCGCGGCAAGTGCACGCGTTGCGAAAAGTTGCGTATGATGTGAAAATAAATTAAATACATATTGAAATTGGTTTCTTGCGGTTTTATTTAGTGTTTCGTTATTGATGTAGTGTGTTCTTATGTTGTGCCAGTTAACTTAGAAAACTGTTGACCATGTTTATTTGATGCACTCTTATTAAAGATATTATACAATATGTCTGATTAATCAATAAAAACTGTTTATTATCAGTACGTGCTAACTGTATCATACATGTTGAGATTGTTTAGTCACAAATACGCACTAAGAAACTTATCAGTTTTAAGAACCCCAATTTACCGAATTTCTAAGTTGATAAGGAACCACAGGTGTAAATAACACCAAACTACGAACCCAATAATTAAAATTTATTAAGTTATGCCAAACTCTTCTTATCAAAGTTATAAAAATTTACTGCTTTTATCTAAAACGAGGTAGACCCAAAACAGTCCCATTGTTTTACGAAAACTTATAGTTTTTATGGCGGGCGGTGCCTTTGGCGGCCCGTCTATTGTACCAATATATGGCGAAGACTATTGTCTATGCTCCTGCCGTAAAACTTTGTACTTTATGGTTTCAAGTTTGCGAATAAAACAATTTGCAAGGTATCGTAAAGTAGGTATTCTGGTAAATTTTTATTGCTCTGCACATTTGTGGGTAGTTCGGTTTTCTCTATGGTTAGTAACGGTTTTAGTATGTAGGTAGGATACGGTTTTATAGAGGTAAAGAGTTCTGTAATTATTTTATTACTTTTTTTAACATTTCTGGGCGGCAATTTGGGTTCTGTCGGTTTGATATTTATTTGGAGTTATTAAATAATTTAGTTTTATGTTTTATTGGTGGTTAACCTTCAGAAAGTATATTTTTGTGTATAGGATGAGTAATATTTATCTATATATGTCGTTTCTCTAGTTCTCATCAATCAATGCCGACGTTTTTGTTTAATTTTCTATAACTTCGCCGTTTTATAACAGAAGTAGCTTTTTAGAAGCATGTAAGTAAAAGACATGCTTCGCTATTCCAGAGTGATGATAATAGTGATATTCATTGGACTATTTGATTATAAACAATCAGCATGCTGAAATGGAAGCAGGCCAGCCATGTCAACAGACGCACAGACGGTTGATGGAGCAGATATGATTGTGTTAGAGTAGAGACCACGTATGGGCATTTGGGCAAACGTAGTGTGGAACACCCTACTGCAAGATGGATCGATGATGGGAAGAAGGTGGCTGGCAGTGGATGAATGTGTACTGCCCATAGCAGGACCGGGATGGTTGGCGTTCTTTGGGGGAGGCTTACGTCCAGCAGTGGACGGCAATTGGCTAAAAAGATAGATTTCCAAAATTCATGTTACGATTTGCGCAATTACCTGCATGGCCACGTGTCGCGGGTTTGATTCCCTTTCGGAACAAATGTTTGTCCATTCTACAAGTAAGTAGTTGTTCTGAGTTCTGGTGTTTGTGTATGTGAGTTGAAATGTTTGAATTCACGATACAGTAGAAATTCTGGGAGTGGGAACGTAGCAGTACATTGATGATATTAGGCACTGGATGAAGTACGTTTCGAACGCTGTTTTCTGACCTTTGCTTTGCATAGTTTGAATCTGTAGTGATAATAGGTTTATACATATTTTAAGTTCTTAGTTTTCGTAACATTTTTAACCTATAATTGGCGACAGTGTAAGTCGTAGTCGTATTATAATTATATACCTTAACTTATACACTTTACTGTACTGTTGGACAATCTTAATAAATAAATAAACAAATAGGTAGTAATGTGATGGAGAAATCTGCTATTTTGTTTGAAACAATTTTAGTAAGCGCAGTTGTATACCTACTTAGTTGTGTTTTTAATCTATTTGATATAATCATATAAACATCCTATATTATGTTGTAACTAGTTTATAAAAATGTTTAGGATTTTTAACCATTAGTTAGCTTAACTACTGATCAAACAACTCGCCCTAAGAGTACAATGTTTGTAGTTCACAAAATATGATTACCGGCAGAAAACACCCTTAATGCATAGGTAGTTTGACAAAACATCAGGCAATATTTTAGTAGAAACACACCTACCCTATATTTTCCCTAACCATGAAAGTGTCAAGTGAACCGAAAAAAAACGTCAATCTTCAAGAATGAACTATAAAAAGCCGATTGTAGAGCATAATCGAGTTTAAAAACAACATCTCAATAAAGAAACTCATAAAATTTAGAAAGTTCAAACTGGGACTGATGACACCGCTGTTCTCACAGGGGTTGTCAAAGGCACTCACTCAATTACTGCAATAAAAATAATATTGTAGCAAAACATTGGACGCTTTGAAGTCTGTGCCGATAGCTACCGCGCGGTTTTGTGCAAGCGCAGTAAGCCCCACAAACAATGCTCTCGCGCACAATACAAACTCGGCTTCTAAGACTCCCTTTTATGTTGGGCCAAACATTGGCATTGGGGCATTGTGGGCCCTATTGTTACCCATTTACCGACTTTTTGGGTTGTTACATTCAAGGGTAGGCTGACAGAAAGCCGCTCGGTAACTCGCAGAAAAAAATGTTCTCAATCCCTGCTTTGTTCAAGAATAGATTCATCGGCGGCTGAGTAATAAGTTAATTGAGTTGTACTATTTAGAAATGCGATTATTGTAGGTTTTTTGGTTGAGTTAATTAGAAACAAATGGTAAAAATATTATTTTATTTAAGTTTTATCATGCAGTAGTGAGCCGTGTTTTGACGGTGCACGTAGCGACTTCCGAGAACTCCTAACCTCTGTAGTTATAAGTTATAGGTTCGAGTCATATATGTAAAAGTCCAAACCCAGACAGGCATATACTTTATGTAACTTATTTCATCACTACTGTTCTTAAATTAGTGATCAAATTGACATTGTTCAAAAGAAAACTATTTGTTAAAACCCTATAGGTACCTTTTAAAACTTATTACGGCCCACTCCCTCTCACAATTAGGAGGTCTGTATTACAGCAGTGGTAACATTTTAACTCATAGGTAATCAGTATTACCTAAAGACTGATTATGAGTTAAAATTGCATGAGATTTTAACAGTTTGCTTAACTTAACTACTAATTAAACAATTCTCTCTATGCATTGTAAAATTTACATTCAAGCTTAAGTAGAATACCGATCCCTTTTTAAAATTGTTACTGTTTACGTTATTTATTAAAACAAGTTAAAAAATCACTAACGAGAAAATTTGACGGCACGTTTGTCGCAGTGGCTGAGCAATTGGATTGCTGCGCTGGGTGTCTCGGGTTCGATTCCCGCACGGAACAAATATTTGTATAATCTGCAAGTAGTTGATCCGGGTCTGGGTGTTTGTGTTTGTGAGTGTAAACGCACCCACGATACAGGAGAAATTCCTAGTGTGGGGCAACGATTAAAAAAAAAGAAATCCACAAACATTTAACTTAAACTCCAAATCTTGTAACATGTGTTCGAAGCGTAAGTTACAACTTAATCGTTGGACGGAAGTAGGCATGCCGACTGCTGGATTAAGGGTTCGATTCCGAACAATAACGATCGCCTAATTGCCTACAAATGTTTCTTTAACAGAAGGGTTAAATACTTTTAGACGGTTTTAAAACTTGTAAGGCAGTTGTGGAATATTTAAATGGGGTTACGCCTTTCTTTAATTTGTGATCAATTTGGTTTTTGTAGAGTCTTGTGTTAATTAGTAAGTATGGTTGATATATTGTCGATTGACTGTTAGGGAGAGGCCTAACGAGCGTAATTTTTGAGTCTTGAGTCGCAGAATTCAGGTCGCTTTCATGCAAAACAAAAGACGCGACGCGAAATTCTCTATGAAAGCGACCGAAATTCTGCGACTCACGACTCAAAAATTACGCTCCTTTGGCCTCGTGTTTAATGCAACTTTTGTTTTAAACTTGGAATTAGGTAATCCTTTGTCGTGGGTGTGTTTACAGACATTCACATAGGTATGTGTATGTGAAAGTAGCCAGACCCGTAAAAACTACTTGTAGTTTATACAACATTTTTTTTCGTCCAGGAATTGAACCCGCAATACGCGCAATAGTGGTGAGCGATTGACTGTTGCGCTGTGGGACGCGGATTCGATTCCTACACGGAACAAAACAAATATTACTAAGATCTACAAGCAGTCGTTCTGGTTTTGAGTCTTTATTTATGCGAGTTTCAATTTTTGGATAGGCACCCACTAAGAATAAAACATAAAAGTCTCTAGAATATTAGTGAAGCCAACGTTTTTATAAAACAAAATACATCGTAGGTGAAAAAACTAATAATTAAATCCTCAAATCCAATCCACTCCAAAATACATTAAAATAATTACTCAAAAAATGTCCTAAATACAATATTTACTCAACATTTCCGCTCAAGAGGTATTCCATAAAGGACCTTGCACATTCACAAAAGCTCAACATCAATTTAGAACTTGAATTGGTCCTGCTGTGTCGTTGAGCAATGTTGAGCTATTGGCCCGCAATGTTGCTAAACGTTGAGATGTGAATGGTCCTTGAGATCGCGCGTATGAAGACCAAACGCAGCTCCATAATTGGCCACTTGAATTTTAAGGGAAACCATTCCGGATGTAGAGTAAGGCAGGTATAGATAGGGCAAGAAATGAGTTGTTAGCTTTTTCTTTACGTGAAGATTTTATTTCTGTTTATAAAGCTAAAATACTAATACGAGTACCCACTAAAGAATCAATACTATAAATGAAATATATTTAAAAAAGGAATACTGAAGTACACTATGCAATCAAAAATCGTTGCATCGAGTACTTTATGTTAGGATTAAAAGAAAGACAAAAAGAAAGAGCGCACTTTGCTATAACTATGACTGACTGACTTTGATATAACGATGAGGTGAAAAGAGCCTGTAAGGATCGTAGCAGGTGGCGCTTTGTAATGTCTGTTTAGGTCTACCCCATCAGAAAAGCGTATTACGTTTACATACGTGAAAGTTTATTTTCTAAATTGTAAATTGAGGACTAGCAGTAAAATTCCATAAGTAAGAACCATGGTTATTCACAAAATAATCAATAATAATAAAAAATATTATTAATAATGAATATTTTCAATAAAAAAAATCTGTCATCATTACAGAACAACAACATTATCAAATTCTTAGCTGGTCATCCCCAATATCAAAACAAGAAAAAAACAAAATCTCAAACAAACAACACAGATAATAATCTTTTTGTCCATTCTCGTAGATTCCCAACTCTGCGCCAATCGCCCAGCCAACGGCAAGTATTGTGCAAATAAAGCAAATCCGGTAAGCGCCGACGGCGATATGTGTCGAGTCCTTTACATTACAGGTGAAGTGGGCCCAACAATACTTGCAGGAAGTGAATTTTAAGCCCATATTGTTGCAAAAGGAAGTGCCTAATTATTACGGCAAATTATGGAGTCACTAATCCGATAATTTCATAATTTTCTGATGAAATTCTTTTTTTTTTTTTTTTGGTGTTTGAGTGTTATTGGCCAGTTATGCAAGATGTGGATAAGCTTTTAAGCTTGTTTTTATTTTTTTTGTATTCCAGATTGTTTTGTGTTTGGTTTTATTTTTAATGGCTCTGAACTAATAATAACAGCTACACAGGTCAATATTCCAATGTTAAGGCTCTCTTGCTTAGGTCCCTAAGTGGATGGGTAAACATTTAGGTATTACCGCAAACTAACGCAGCCAACTTTTCTTGTATGTGTCTATCTGTACAAGTTTTGCATGACAGAATATTTTTCGATATTTTCATGTAAAAATATGTACGCTCCCGGGAAGCCGGTGTGAGTCGCCATAATGTACTGAAATATTAACAGATAATACACACTCTATTTCTCATTTCATTATTCACATAGGAATCCATAATGAAAAATAGAACAAAAAAATCATTGTTCAATGAAGTACCTCGCATAACACATACCTACCGGGTAAAAAATGTGACATCATAAATCCAAATAATCAGAAGTATGCGTTGTATGTGCGAAATTCCATAGTAACATGTCGGGGAGACCGGGGTAGAGTGGAACTCATTACTGGCACGTGACACGGCCTCACCGCGCCCACTCTCCCCCGACACTGTTATATTTCGCCAATGAGTTATTGAGTGCGCCGAAAGCTCATGTGTTAACCCGACGATATTAATGCTTGACTTTGATGGAAACATTAAAAATGTTTGTTGTACACACTGATTTTTGATTTTTTCGTTTGTTTTGATAATAAATGAGGGTTTTAGAAGGCTTAGGTACCTATTATGTGCTTTTCATTTGAGTGGATAATACTATGCAAACAGATATTTTGCAGTTAATTTGAAAACCGTGACTAAAAGCTCAATATAAAGTTGCAAAACAGTTTTATTTTTATAACAACCATACATAAACGAAACCTTTCAGAATTTGATATCATAATAGTCCAACAATTTTATAGCACGCCACTTCAACAGCAGTCATTGTTAATTGCATTTGATTGATGACGCAATACAAAACGTCAAATTACCCTACAAATGTGGCCCGGACTGCGACAAAACCCGACGTTTTTCGTTCACACCCGCCGTATTTTTCTAATTGAATCATGTGTGATTTATTATTGGTCTGATGATGTATCATTCTTTCAACGCCAGCCGCGGCTCACCCCATGGGCTTGCGGGCCAAATTATTGCTACAAATGTTCGCATCCGCGCTTTTTAACTGCTGCGTCGCTCCCCGACCTCCCCTCTGTACGATTTTTATTAAAGTGAGTAATCGATTTTTTTGGCGTTTTATTGAACGAGACACGTTGTTATAACGTTAAATAGATCCTTTGAGAACTGAGATTTGTGATTGATTTTTTTGTATTCTTCTGTATTATTATTTAGCGCAAACACTACCCTTCTTTTGGGAAACAATGAAAAATAAAATATTACTAAACCTCAACCCCTAAACAAAAATAGTAAATTTTCATATGTATTTTTACCTAGAATGAGGAATTTATATTTAAATTGGCTGATGTGCCTGTCGGACAGCATTTTGATAGCATAAAATTCGTAAAGCACAGAATGCGTCAAGAAACTGAAATGTAACTTGAAGTCACGTACCTAGTACTGAAAAATTGCAATAGATCACAGTATGCTGAACATTTAGCATTTTGCGAGCGCCACTGTTACATACTTTTGAGTATTTTCTATGGTTATTGTTTTACTTCATAATTATAAATGTGCTGTGTTGTATAGACCTTAGCTGCCTGAAATAAAGGATTAATATTTTTTGTTTATTATTTCGTCAATGGATTGGTAGTAGGTATATCTATTCAAACATACGTACTATCATTTTAACCCATTTCTCCACCTACACAATAGCACCTGACACAGCATCCAGGTACTCTCATCTCGGCCTCATCAGCTAAGAGATGCGCTTCCAGCCAGTGCTCACATTGTTAACCCTGCCATTGTCACGAGCCCAGAAACATGATGCTGTTGGAAGAATAGTGTGAGCACACGGTGGAGGGTTAAAAATAGAAGGTATGTAGTGAAATAGTGATGTTTGAAAGATATACCTAGTAGTTGTTCATTTGTGAAACATAAGTATTTTTTTTAGCCTGATTTGTCCCATTCCTGGGAAAAGCCTTCCCTCTACTCCTCCCCCCTTTCACGACGCTGGGAATATATAGATATTAATTACTAATATATTCTACAGTACTAAAATTATATACAAACTATAAATAAAAACTTACTAGTAATGTGTAAAAATAGGAAAACATTGAAAGGGCGACAAAGAATTACGACCATCGCTGTCGACGGAAATAGTGCCTAGAATGCGGCCGCATTGTCATATTTCCTAGTAGTCCATTAATATTTGATAAAAAATATTAAGGAATTTTGATTTTTATTAGGACACACAATTCGGGTCGCGGGACTAAGTAAATAACCGTAACCCTGCAACGTAAAGAGCATTTGAAGAAACAAGGCAAATTTTAGTCAGCACGAGTCTGACAGTCACTTCTGCTCCAACTGGGGTGGAAGGGAACGACTCATTTCCTGATTTTGCACAATTATAAAAAAAAACAGTCAAACTTTTGCAGACTTAGGAACCAGTTTTTTTATAAGATTATGTAGATATACTGTAATTTTAATTTTAATCAGAATATCGTCGCGTCATCATTTATCTCCACTATTAATCATTTACTTGAAATTACACAGGGTGTCACATTCAACAAAAACTATTTAAACAAATAATAATAATGACACAATCATTTGTTTTTTTCTACAAATAAATCCTCTGTCGAGGCGGGTGCGGCTCCCCAGGGTTGTCACAATGGCGCGCAGTTTCCACGCCGCTGGCCACCAACAAAACTGGGAGAGAGAACGCGGACTCGTTGACACCCCTAATGTCACTGGTCCCGTGTGTGTGGTGTTGGGTACTGTGAGGTTCGTATCCTTGTACGTGCTGGCTAGGGTTGCCACAGTGAATTTTTGCGAAGAAACTTTTTTGCAAATTAGATTTTTATGACTGAAGTCGTCATAGCTACTTACTTACAGATTTACTGACAGTATGAGTATTTAGTATAACTTACTGAGGAGTAGCACAGCACCGAGTATGTATAAATACCAGAAATGGATGGACAATTACTCGTTTCGACTAGGTTAAAATGAAGGTATTTTTTTTACAAATAACGATGAAAAATAAAATTAGAATCAAAAGTTACAGAGTCTGGCATTGGTTTTCTTATAGAGTCCCAATGTAATAAGGTGCCGCCACTTACGCGCGCTTATGCGCCACACCAGTTAAACTAATGCGACTACTAATGGACTCCAGAAAGTCATCCTAAAATAATCCAGTGAAACATGAAGCTTAGCCTACACGGCCTCACTGAAAACCCAATCAACATCGCTAATCAAATTTGACTGTACCACACGTATTTATGTACCCTGGTCACGGTGGCAACCCTACAACCCTGGTGTAATGTGGGCAAGCGCGCCGCGACGCCCCGTCGACTCATTGTGCGTCCGCGCCCTATGACGTCACGCCTTTGAATGCGACTTTTGTTTTGCACAGCCCTTAATTATCTTGATTAGGAGCGTCGAATTTAAGGGTAACGCATACTAAGCACGAATTTCACCGAAGAAACAGGATTGACACGTCTAGGCACAAGTGCTATTATTCAGTATGAGTTAGTTCACTACATAGTTCGATTCACAGATCATTCAAAGTGTTTACTGGATTTTCTAAACGTATAAAGAATAATAATTATTCGTATAGAAAACCCAGTAAACACTTTGTAACACAGTAAAATCCGAAGTTTGGATCTGAGTTGGATTGATTGCAATAGGTACTCCAGTTGCTTAAGGTATTCCCAGGAGCATTCGCGTATAATGTCACCTAAGAGGTTCGTGGGACTTTAAAAGTGGAGCGCATTGATGTAACATGTTGTATCATAACAAGATGCTCATTCTAATGCTCTCATTTCCTCGTTCACTGATATAATGCTCGAGTCTGTAACGCTACATTACAGGGGAATACTCCTACCTTGAAATATAACTAGCAATACGTCGGTCTGCTAAGTATCATGTGCTTAACCCTTGTATTAAATACAGACTTGATATTATGTTATACAAACTAAGCGCGGTCAGCATATTTGGGCGTAGTTACACAATACGTGGTTGTAAATGCGGTTAAGTTGTACTGATTCTATCAGTGCTTATAAGTGTGCGCTGCCCTTTATTCGGATGTGGATGCTTCATACATTTTGCTTACTTCAAAGTATCGTTTTGTAGGTGTGTCTTTGACGCCCGAGAGAAGTGGTTTTGATCATTTTTTTGGTGTTATTAAGTTAATTGATGTTGTAAAATCTAAACTGATATAGAATTAGGCACAAAGTAACATTTAAAAAAGTTTACATTATTATGAATGCCAGACTAAGGAAAGTGATAGTAGAAAGGAAAATGATGATAAAGATCAGTAATAGCACTTTCTAGTTGTAGACATTTTTAGAAAATCTGATACTTATTAAATGTTGCTGCTGCTAGTATTGTACTGCTGTAGGCTTCTAAGGATGTGTTTACTTTATTTGTCCTTTCACCCATTTTTTTCGAAACAGTTGGGAAACGAACAAGAACCAGACAACCAAAACCTCTTAAAAAATCCTAACTCCATGGAGTTGGGGTTTTTTAAGAGGTGTTGGTTTGGAGGTATGCACCCAAGAGCTTACCAACGAGGTTCTCACATCCGACAAATTACTGAAAAATCCCGATATTTACTGTATCATTGGAGTATCTGACTGGCCTGTTGGTCTAGTGGTTAGTGACCCTGACTGCTATGCCGGGGGTAGTGGGTTCGATTCCTACCCAGGACAAATGTTTGTGTGATGAGCATGATCATTTGTTCTGTGTCTGGGTGTAATTTATAAATATTACGTATGTATTTAGAAATATATAAGTATGTTTATCAGTTGTTTAGTACCCATAACACAAGCTCCGCTTAGCTCGGGACTAGATGGTGTTGTGTGATAGTTGTGGAATATTTATTATTTATTTATTTATTATTTTGTTTAGAAGAAAAAAGTAATGGAGACCTTAACCCTGTAATAAGACAACTCGAAATTACAATCAAAGTACCACTTCAAAACTTATTACACATGAAATCAGTTCCGAAACTATCTCCATAAAATAACCATGATCAAACCTTACCTTCACCCCGAATCACCCACTGAAAAGACCCTTCCTTAACACATAGGTACTAAAATAAAAATAAATGGGTCCAATTGGTATCGTACAATTATGTTTTAACCGACACTGGATGGTTCATGGCAGTGTGTAATGGTACGTGACCAAGCCACCACGCTCAGCTGGTCACAGGCCAATTAATTGGTAACATATAAGAAACTATGTGGTATATAATTTTAAAGGGCGTGAATGTGTGCTGTTTTTAAATGGATTGTATAGTATAAGGTGGATTTAAGAAGTGGTTATCGTTTTCAAAGGGTGTCGCATTTTTGCAACCATTTGAATTGGTATTTTGTTTGTATTTTTTGGAAAAAATGACTTTATCTAGGCCTCCTCAGCTAACTTGGCCTATAGAATGATCGTTAGTTTAAACAAATTGCAAACATAATGCTAAATATAGCTGTTGACCAAAGAACTGTCCCTAAGTAGTACCTACAGACGCCAGCAGATCAACCTACCAGAATCTGTAAAATTTTACCAATAGAACATTAAGCTTTTGTTATTGCGATAAAGTTGAAAATCTATTAAAAAAATTGCAACGCCTGCACATGAACGTTAGATGCGATATGTAATTTTACATCAGTAGAGCTACACGTACGAGAATCAACATCGCTTCGAAGATAAAAAACTATTTTGTGGCGGTAGAAGTAGTATCACAATTTGACTCTCGTTATATTGAAAACTTAGCCAGACAAAAATTAGGTGGATTACTCTATATTATAGACCAGTGTTAACAAAGAAACGTAATAATAAAACTATAGAGTTTGGGATCTATGTTTGTGTTGTTAGTTGTTACTCGTTCATCCGATTTGTAAGTACGAAATAGCTGAACGTTTTGGAACATTGCATGGAATTTTATTGTTCTTGTAAGATTAAATCAAATAAAATTTCGAGGTATTCCCATTTCAGCAATTATTACCAGAGCACATTTTTAAGGGCAACTTTTTATTCCCATTTGAGAAATTTGTCAAAATTTTGACGAGTTGCTCAAACGGGAATAAATAAATAAAAAAAAACCTTCAATATGACACCACACTAAATAAACGCTAAACAAAACAATTTTAACTTAACCGTCAGCTGCGGCACGTTAGGCATCGTATCACATAATTTAGCAGTCGTAATAATAAAAAGCCAATAAAGACATAAAGTCCGCATCTCCTGCGGCTTACCTAATGGCGGCGTTCGCTCTAACCGTTCTAAAATGACTCTAAACAAATAAAACGTTCCGTAACTGTGAAATATAACTGTAACAGGTGGATTATCTGTTTTTTTTATACTCTGTGTCAGTTGTGAAGCAGCCCTGCTGAGTAATTATCAACGTTTAACATACAACCTGCTGTTATGTGTCAATTTATTAAACTAAGCTTTTGTTTTTTTTGTAATTAAATTGATTGATTAGCTTTTTTTTCTTGGGAGATGGAAGTTATCCATTTCTCAAGAAAAAAAGCTAAACTTTGTTTAGAGAAATTAGACAAAAGTTCCTTTATAAATTACATATCTGAATTGATCTTTGGCGTGTCGCTTGAAGACGCTATATTGACTACAGTATAGTCAAATCGTTACAAACAGCAACGTATTATCTATCTTAGCAGAAAAAATAAATTGTTAAACATAGTTTTGTTAGTAAGTGTATGTCAAATCCAGTCTCTGAGTTGTCCCTAAAACTAGACTTGAGTAGTAATGATGATAGACGGCTCATCCCCCGTATTACATTAGATCTAACTTAAATAGAAAATTGAGGGCCGTATTGTTTAATTACTTCTTTTTTTTAAAAAAAAAGCTCACTAACTTGCCCAAAACTCATTTACGAAGAAACCTTTCCAACTACATAATAAGTATCCGCATCTTTCTCGTACTAGTTCAGAATTTTCTTATAAGGCAACATTGTTTCTCGAAGTAGGTATATGAAAAGACAGTGAGGTTGCAGAATATCGCTCACGTGGATCGGAAGCGGTGTCGCGGGAAGCCGATACCGCCGCCGTACATTCATTGTAGTCTAAGAGACAGTGTCAACTTCTGAATAGGGTAGGATTTTTTAAAATTAAAATGACTATGAGACTAAAGTAATTAAAAGTACAGTGATTAAAAATAATTATTATTAAAAAAAAACGCTATATCTCTTGTGTACAGAATGCATTTGGATCGATCGCGGCTAGGGTTATTACGCATTGGGTGCCAGACAGGCGTCGTTGCCGAGAGAGGCCTAGAAAACGTTGGCGTGACGACCTAGACGCGATCATGACAAATGGCCGCACACAGGGAAGAGTGGAAAGTTATGGTCCAGACCTTTGCCCGTCAGTGAGACAAAACAGGTTAGTACTTCTAGTTGAGGTATTTATTTTAGACACATTTACTTTAGCAGATATTGGAAAGGAGGAAAACAAGAATCAAACAGGTGAAACGAGTTATTTCAGGACTAAAATTGATTTCAGCTATAATGGATGGTAAAGTGACTGACACTAACGCCACCGTTAAATATGAACAATCATGACAGCAATGACGATATACACGCAGTGTAGTTAGTGAGCATAATGAATGATGTAACTAACGACATTTCCACTAATCTGAATGTCAAACGAGACTCTGCCACCTCAATCCACCTTCTGCCATTTTTTTAGCATGGTAAAATCATCAAATGAGTCCTTACCCAGGACGGGAGGGACTCTCAGATTTGTAGTGACTAAAATCCACGGTGTCCTTAAATAGCCCTTAACGTTTCGGGGTCACGGTAATTCATTAGTCCCGCGACCCCGGACTTTCTGCCATAACAAAAACTTTAAATCATACTAATCAAATACGGAACTCTGCAAGCACCTAGCTCCTCTCCTATATATCTGCTAAGTCAGCTCTCGATCCTATCAGTGGCGTCAATTGCCCGTGCCAAATGCCACTTCCCGATCTTCGCCCCTCGAACTTCACCCCCTCTCCCCCTACAACGTCTAAAGACGTCTTATCTCGGAGAGGAGGAAAAAACGGACGTGATTGAATGTTTCCGCTGATTTCATGAAACTGATAATCTTTGTGTGAAAACACAATCCTGCAATGATGATTGGAATACTGATGGGGTGGCTTTTTGGTCTCATTGTACTTATTTAAATGTGTATTAGTATTAATTTAAAAAGACAGTCTGGTTTTTGTAGCAATACAAAGATGTTAAGTTCATGTGTGCCTAGGGTATAATAACGGATAACTGTTCTATATTATTAAGGCCTTATCTAGATAACTCAGTTATCTATCGTACTGCAACTACATTGTATGGCCACATTTGTGTTGGCTCAAGACTGTAGAAAATTACAAAAACTGTAAGAAAAGTCAAGCATCTACCACTATGGGACAAAGCATCATTTCAATATTGTGTAAAAATATCGTTTCTTGGAGGTTGGTAGTAAAATATGTCATAATTTTGCTTCTATGTTCTTCATCCTGTAATAATGAGTTTTATAGGATTAAGTGTAACGCCATAACTTTAAATGCTAGGTTATGTTTATGATGCCTAACTTATTTTAAGTAAAAATTAGTTCCATAATCGTAGATCTACAACTTTTCAAAGGACATGAAGAACGTTTCAAAATGTACATTTTATATTTGAATTCACAACTCACAGCATCTGGCTCTTGATAAATCAAACAGAAAAATCGCTTGTACTTACCCACACATACACACAGAAAGCAACGCATTCAGCTACACAGTTGCAATGCAATTCTCCCGTTCAGAATTAACGCATGTCAGCCAGAATTGACCTCCCGTCTGCAAGGAACGATCGATTATCGTTCCACGGCTTAATTGCAATGCGTTTAAACAAAAAGTCTGGCCGGCCTGTTGTCTAATGACGCTATAAACTGGAAATTATACGCTCCGTTAGCGAACAACCGTTGTTCCTCCTATATGGTTGGTAAGGTTCATTGCGTTTGGTTCGGAACGTATGGACGTGGGTGAAGGTTGGTATAAGTTGTTGAGGTGGTTTGTAGGTTACTGATCATATTTGATGGATATTTTTTTATTTTGAGAGTAGTGAATTCTGTATCAAAGAAGATAGAGACAAAGTCTAAGAAAAAGTGAGCTTATGTATTACAGACAAAATAATCACTGCATCACCATTGTATACTTTAAATCAATAATCATTTAGTTTCATCAGCCTTCTCGCAAATTTTAATTGATACGGTCCAGAACTTGGCTAAGAACGTTGGCATCTTCTTGCAATTATGACACAACAAAACTGTTAGGACATGATATTAAGTGTTTTATAATTTGTGGAATGTGGAAACCAGAACCTACCTTAGGCTACATGAATCTACCTTAGGCTTTTTACCATAGTCAAGTTTTCATGATATTTATGTTAGTAAATAGTACTTGTCACATTATGTGAGTAATGAGACTAATAGAAAGAGAGAAAATGAGTTTATTTGTCACACGATTACAATTGAAAATTACGACCTGATGGGATTTTAAATCTAATACCTCTCACACTTGCTTCATATACCTAAGTGAACATCTTGTGTGAAAAGAATTAGAAAAATAGGCTGCAAAAAATCCCTCCCCGGACAAACTGCGCCAACAAAAATACCCGAAACGCACTTGTAAAAATTATATTTGTAAGTATATTCTATTCTATTCTGAAAATTACGAGAATACAGTGAATGTAGGAGCATGTAATAATCTTAAAGATGGCAGAAGAATAATAAAAAAATAGTCTATGATCAGCAGGTGATATCATAGGACGGTCTAAATACATTTTTACAACACAGGTCTCTTTTCAAATCATTAACTACCCTACATATTTAAATAACCAAGGATACTGTTTGCCTGCCGGGGTCGCGGGACTGTCACACCTGGTAACCGCGACCCTGGTATATAAAGGGCTATTAAAGGATCACCGTGGATTTTAGTCAGTACAAGTCTGGCAGTCCCTCCCGTCCCGCCCTGGGCGGGAGGAATCATAGGATGATTTTACCACGTGAAAAGAAAAAGGCTACTATTTCCTTAAAACCCAGATACATTCTGCCCTATTTCCCACCAAGGTTTCTATCACAGCCCACCCGAAAGAAAAAATCTAAAACCAAATCCAGCACGTTAACATAATGTAGTAGCAAATGGTGCAGCATGGACGCGTCTATCGGATATTGAAAGAGGCGGGTTCCAACAAAGTTGTTTTATCAGCGGCGATAAGGATGAATCCCATTTATGGGAGCTACCAGTAGCGTCGTAAGCAAATAGGAGGTAAGTAAAAAAAAACGAAATTATTTTGTTGCATCTATAGCTCTCTTCAGATGGACCGATGGATTGGATGGAATCTTGCCCAGTAGTCATTATCAATCATTATAGTCATTATCATTTTAATTCTGACTAGAAAGTCTCCTAGAAACTTAAAAAATAGCAACCACGGGTGATAGCAATAGGCTTTTACTCTACTACCTACTTGAGACGTTTTTTTTTTCGTTTATCGTGGTAAAATCAAAATCCACGGTGTCCTATAATAAGATAGGTCCTGAGGGACCCTTTGAGCCGCGCGTGGAGCTTTTGGGTGATTAGTGGTGTGCTTGCAATGATTTCTCCGTAGCTTGCTAACGTGGAAGCAGTCTATTTATACAAATGCCTTGTTTACTCTTAATCCAGACTTGTTGAGCACGACTAAACTCCCAAACTTCTGCAACTTCTTTCCGCCAGAATCAACAGTAGTAACCACCAGAAAGGCACAGAGGCAATGAAGGTCTAGAAGCAATACTATCCCTTCCTATTTATTTTCCTTTAATTTTAATAATCGATGTTCAAAAGTGCCTCTTTGATGGCCTAAGTGGAATAAATGATTTGACTTTGAAGCTCGACGAAGTCCCGCAGAATGGATTTAACTGTCTTCGATCCTATAACAAAACTTATCAGAAGAAAAAAGCAGAAAATATGGTAAAACGAGAGTCAGAATTTTCATCTCTTCTTTTCCACTGACTGAGTTACTGCCTTTTCGCTTGCGTGGGCACCGATCTATTGCTCCAAGGCGCTGAGCCGTGGCAAGGCGCCCGCGACTCAACCGCGTTCTTCCCGCACCATTTTATGAGTCTCCTGGGGATAAAGACGCATAAAATTGAATGTTACATATACGCTGTGTTACGTGGAATGTATGGATTTTATTTTAAGTTCGATTTATTGACACCGGGACTTGTTACGAGTGAATAAAAAGTTCTCACCGCGTCCTAAAGTTGCCGATTTCAAATAGTTTCGGTAAGGGAAGCTTTTAGACAGTAACTGTTCTAGTATTTAAGTTTTTCAGCTAGATTCATGAATCCAGAACACAAACATGTTGTTTTGATCGTGTGTTTCGCAGATTACGTTGCCATCAATTTATTCAAAGTGGGTATTTTTAAAACGCGAGAGAGATTTATATATTCTGAAAACCCAAACTCCATGAAAAAATCAGATTAACGAACGTGCGTACAAAAAATATTTTTACATAAAATAAAAAGAGTATCTACCACTTACGTGGCAGCTAACTGACCTTTGAAAGGAATACCGTGCATATAAAGCGAATAAAAAAAAAAACAAAAAAAAAAACTCGACCAGATTTTCGTGTGGTCAGCGGAAAAAAACCGGGAAAAACTATCATCCGTGCGCCGCGCGACTTTATAGCAACGATAACGAAGCCGGCGGATTGGGGCCTCAGCCATGCAATGTTATCTCACTGCGCGGCTTTTACGATATAAAATAAATGTTTGAATATTGAATGGGTGAAAATGTGTATTTTTTAATGAAAGGAGGCTTTTTTCAATGATTTATTAACAGAATCGCCTGTATGGATGCGATTCTTAAGCTTGATATCGCTTTTCAAATAAGGTCGTTTTAAAGCAAAACGAATACTTTGGTAACTTAACGAACCTTTTTATTATTCTGTTTTGTAATTGAACTAATCCGTACATCCTTAGATCCGGTACAGTGCAATCCAATACCCCATCGAACTGCCAAAAAGACATGCTAACAAAAAAAAACCCGCATCAAATTACCGGAAACGTCCATATCTCAGATCGCATTCTATATTCAAACATCAAATAATACTGGCCGCAAAAATTGTAACTTCACAGTAAACGACCATCTAACTTTTTTTCGAGTACGAAATTCAAAAATGTTTGACACGCATCATAGTGCGGGCGAGTGGCCAGACACATCAGACACTGCATAACACTGATATGCACAATGTGTCACTTTGACGAAGGTCACAAGCCGAGACTGGCCACGTGCCCGGACACGGATATGACGAGTTTTTTTCTTTTTTCAAACGTGTTAAATGTGACAAATATGCGTATGGCTGATAGACGGGGATTTGAAGAAAATCGTTGATAGGACAAGCAATAATGCTGGAAATTGAATAAGATTTCAGTTCAATTTTATTACATGGGATCCTGTAAAAGGTAGGAGAAGTGTACTGTAACTTGTACAACTTCAACTAAAAGACACCTCTTATGCCAATAAAGAAATATCTTTGCGAAGACCTCACACTTGGCAAAGGTGTTTGCAAACCTCACGGATCTTGACCACTGAACCATGTAAATAAATACACAAACAGTTGATGTATGGAATAACGTTCCCTTATTACTTACGTAAATACAAATATGTGCTCACACAAAAACATCGCAAATATAAATATTTGTTATGAATGCAAAGCGTATTACAGTATACGTAACATGGATAACTACCTCACTGACCATTTTTTGGACGCCTTTGTTACACTCGGATCAGTTTTCTACATGACATTTCAATACGATATGCTTGTCGAATAGCAAATCTCGAGCAGATGTTTATTCAGCGCATTCAACAAAAATTATCGAACAACAAGATCTAAATCCATACACCATAACTAATTATATCCACCGTGTAACGTGTATTGTTATCGCAACTTTTGTTAGAACCCGAATTACTAACCTAGTTTTGGGGATATTTGGAAAAAAATGCGTTCTTGAGTTATCACGCTTTTTTGGTCTTGAATGCGCGTAATATTTTCTTTTGTCGGTCGAGTATTAGTGAGCGGTGTTTAGTTACGTCGGTGTATCGTAGTTTGTTGTTCGGCTACCGAGTGCCTGTCAGCCGAGCGGTGGTTGTATTACAAAAGTTTGACGGCCGAGTCTTTCGATAGCGTATCGATTTAGCTCGGCTGCATCCGATCTCGTTCGTTTATTTTTCACGAAATCGGACGTATGTAGGTTTTCGGGTTTGCGGTGCGTCTGTGTCCAGTTAGTTGTAGGTGGTCTGTTCGAATAAAAATGTCGTGTTTCCTCTTTTTTATTGAGATTTTTCTATTTCGCGTGTCAACAGAATGCGGGATTTTTTCGCTTGCCTTTTTTGCAACTGTATTGACTAAAGGAATCTGGATTGATTAATCTGGACGCGGTGGCCTTTTAGGATTATTATGTTATGTTGCATTGAAAATAATAATTATATGCAGTTCATTTTGTACGTGGTAAAACGAATAGGCATGAACCTCATCATTATGGCTGTTACGCATATTTTTTCTTTTCGTATTGATTTTGTTAGAAAAACATAATTTAAGGGTGATTAATAAATATTTAACCTCGTTCCTCTAGTTAGTAGAAACATAACCCATACCCATACTAATATTATAAAGCTAATGGCTTTGTTTGATTGAACGCGCTAATCTCAGGAACTCCTGGTTCGAAAAGAAAATGTTTCTTTTTTGTGACATTTTCCATTTATTGAGAAAGACTACATGCTATGTAACATAGAAGCCGAGAAGCGGCGGTGTAATTACGGAACAGCTAGTTACAACATATCTCAGCAAACAGACGCATATCAGTTTGATTTAATAGCCGGCGTTCAAATCTATTCATCGCTAAACTGTTACACAAACATCACTAATGAACGCGACTAGCACCAGTATTGCCAGTAACTCGGTTATGTTCGCGGTAGCGCGCACACGATCCATTTTTTTCGTGTCTACAAAGCTGGGTATTGGTTAAACGCTGTTATTTTTGTGTTTTACTGTGTCAAGTTAAAATTTAGTTGAGCCTCAATCTATTGGGGCGCGAATTACTGTGTCCCCGGAACGTAAAAGGCTATTGATGGACACTGTGGATTTTAGTCAGTACAAGTCTGAAAAAACCTCCTGACCTGCCGGACTCATTTCATAATTTTAACACGATAAAAAACAGAAAAATGCCTCAAACTGTTAATACATATTTATGTACTGCTAGCTTTGCAGATAGACTTTTATACCCTCATCTGAGGGCGGTATCAGGCTAGTTGCAGCTAGGACTTGAATAGACTTGAAGAAGCTGTATGATAAATACTAATAAAATAATAATCAAACTATGTAGAAACGTGCTATAAGAGAGGCCTATGTCAAGCAGTGCTGATAATGGATAGGTTAGGTAATTTAAAATTAATAAAATTATAGTAACACATTCTTTAGCCCCCATTATTCCCAAAAGCTCAGTTATATTCACGACATTTTTTTCAGTCTATATACTGACTTTAATAGGTCATCATCATCATCATCCCTATAATGTTCCCACTGCTGGGACACAGGCCTCCTCTCTGATAGAGGGAGTGGGCCATAATCCGCCACGCGGGCCCAGTGCGGATTGGTAGATGTCACGATATCTTCGAATTTTCGGTTCTGGGACATACCGGTTATCTCACGATGTTTTCCTTCACCGTTTTGAGGGCAGTGGTGATGAAATAAACTACACAAAGTAATGCGACTGGCGGGGTACGAACCCACGACCTACAACTCGTAAGTCGGGACCGATACCACTGGGACACCACTGCTCAATAATAGTACCCAATTAATATCAGCATTAATTTCACCAATGTAACATGGTATTTTTTCATTCAGTCACCCACATTTTGCTAGTTATAATCGAGTCCTAAGGATGCGAAATTATTGTTATCAACCCCGATAAACCAGTTCTCCAAATGCTAAATCAAAAAGTTGACTTTTCGTCACCTTTTTATAGAATAGAATAGAATAATATTTATTGTAAAACATGAGTATGCATCAAAACAAGGTGCAAGGTCTTAAAATAACAAATTGATCTGCATGTTTTGCCAATTATGGCGTACAATAATAGCTTTACATTTTTTGGTTTAGAGGTAACCGAAAAAATATAGAATTTGAGTCTACACAAATTTAAAACAACTTAATGCTAAATAAATAACAAAGAAAAATATAACACACAAAACGGGGAAATTTTATAAATTGCAAATAAGAAAAAAAGTTACAAATAAATTAATTGCTATCATTTAAAAACTCCGATATGCTATAATAGCATTTAGCTGTAAGATATTTTTTTAAATGTACTTTAAACAGAGCAGTAGGCATTTGTTTGATAGATTTTGGGATTTTATTATATATTACAGGTGCTAAACAAAAGATACTTTTTTGCATCAATGCCGTGGTTGATCTTGGTACGCACAGTCTATTATTGTCTCGTCTATTACGAATAGAGACGTCTGATATTTTCTTAAATAAATTAGGATTTGTCCTTATAAAATTGGCTATTTCAAAGATACATAGTGAAGGTAGACTCAAGATGTTATATTTTATAAAGTACTGTTTGCAGCTATCAGTTGTTCTCAAACCAAACATTGCCCTAATGCATCTTTTTTGTGCTCTGAAGATTATTTCTTTATTTGTGGAGTTTCCCCAGAAAATTACCCCAAACCGCAATATAGACCCAACAATACCATGGTAGGCAATTATGAGCGCATTCGTACTCACAATAGGTCTTAGTGAACGGAGGGCATAAGCAGAGGAACATATTTTTTTATTTAGTTCTTCTGTGTGTGCTTTCCAGTTCAGACGCTTGTCAATGATCACTCCTAAAAATTTTGCAATGTCTACCTTTTCTATATCAGTTAACTTGTGTTGAACATTAATATTTGGTGCTTTTAAACGCTGACTAAAGAACATTATTTTTGTTTTTTCGAGATTTATTTTTAGATTATTGTTGTCTAACCAGTTTACTATTATTATTAATGGAATTAATAGTGACTGTACTGTCATCGGCAAACAATGATACTGGATAATGAGTTATTAATGGCAAGTCATTTATATAGATTATAAATAACAATGGTCCCAAAACGCTCCCTTGCGGGACTCCATATTTAACTATACGTTTTTTTGATGCATATGTTTCTTCTTTTTTAGTGTTAATGTTTATTTTGGAAATTTCTGTATATTGTTTACGGTTTTTAAGATAAGATTCTATGAGATTTAATATATTGCCTCTTATGCCATATGCTTCCAGTTTACGCAGGAGAATATCGTGATTAACATAATCGAAGGCCTGGGTCATGTCGCAGAAAATAGAACATACCGGTGTCCTTTTATCCACATTATCCACGACGTTATTAAGAAAATCATAAATTGCCATATTTATTGTTTTATTCTTACGGAAACCTTTCTGGTCTTTTGTGAGAATATTAAATTTTTCCAAAAAGTTATAAATTTGATTGTGTAAATATTTTTCAAAAACTTTCGAAATTATGGGAATGAGTGCAATAGGTCTGTAGCAGTTCATATCTTGCTTGTTGTCTTTTTTGAAGATGGGTTTAATGATGCTAGTTTTTAATCTTTCCGGGTATAATCCAGAGGTTATGCACATGTTAATGATATGGCTTAGGTGGTCGCAGATATGGTAGGCGATGAACTTTAGAATTCTAGTGGAGATCCCATCATATCCAACACTCCTTGTATTTTTGAGCGATCTTATAATTTGAAGTATGTCATGTGGAGTACTTGGTGCCATGAACATAGATTGATTAGATTTGGAAATATTTACAGTAACATTCTTACCAGCGCCTGATATTGGTTTTATCTTTTCTATGAAAAAGTTATTAAAAGCATTTGCAATCTCTTGTGGCCTGGTTATGGTTTTATGGTTTGTTTCTATGGAAGTGATGTTATCCTTCGGCAAATTCAGTTTCGACCTATTTATAATAGTCCACGTAGCTTTGGATTTGTTAGTAGATGATTTTATTTTATAACAATTTTGTGCACGTTGCGTTAAATTAATTATATTTTTATATGTTTTTGAGTATTTTCTAAATTTTATTTTATTTAATTCGTTACGATTTAGTCTATAGTTCCACATAAGCTCTCTCTTTTTTTTGCTACAGATTTTTATGCCACGTGATACCCACTGAGGTTTTACTTTGGTTCTTATTTTAACGGTGTGGAAAGGAAAACATAAATTATATATCATCATGAAAGGTTCAAAAAATGCATTATATGCTGTGTTAGGGTTATTTGTGTTATAGATTTCAGCAAAAGAAAAATCTTTTATGTAATCTTTGAACTTATTCATGTTTTCATTACTATAGTCTCTTCTATTTGTTCGCCAATAGTTTATTAATTTTTTTTTTATAACCGGTACTTTTAACACTTGCGCTGTGTGGTCTGACAAGCCAAAGTCAATCACATTCGATTTACACTTCTTTCCCATATTATGTGCAAAATTGTCTATACAAGTGCCGCTCGCGAGTCGAGTTGGTTGATTTATTTCTAACTTTAAGTTATAGCTTAAGAGTAAACATTCTAGATCTATCAAAGTACTATTTCGCTTAAGACAGTCAATATTATAGTCACCAGCAATTACGATATTTCTTTTTAGTTTTTTGTTACAAATAGTACTTAACACTTTCTCTAATTGTTCAAAGAATACAGATAAATTATTGGATTTAGGTACTCTATAGATACAAACAACAATCGTATTATACATAGTGAGATCATATAACACTTACTACACTCGTGCACCGCAATTGCCGAGCCCAGAGAGGCTTTTTTACGTGGTAAAATCATCAAGTGAGTCTACCCACCCCGGGCAGGGCGGGAGGGACTGTCTGAAAAATCTCCAATTGGGTCTTCCCACTCTGGGCGGAGCAGATGATACTGTCAAAATCATACTGACTAAAAGCCACCCTGTTTCTTTGCACTCCAGTACCGCGATACCCTATCCAGACAGTCCCGTGAAGATTGGCAAGGGTGAAGTAAGTAATGCGTTATACAAACACTCACTAATGAACGTGCCGCGCGCTGTAACTTAGTTACGACCGTGGCTAGCGCGCTCACCATCCATCCATTTTTTTTCTGCCAGCTTTTTTACGGTTTTGTTGGCTTGGCTTTTATTGGGAATTATGTGATGGGCTAATAAATATCCTACCAGCTTGCTTTTGTTCGCGGTTTCGCTTGCAAGGATGTAGATAACTAAATAACGTAACTTACAGTTATTATAACGCTAGCGTGACAAAAAAACGGAACATCATCAAAATTAAAAATATTATTTTTCAATAAAACTCTTTATGAGTTCACGGTGTGAAAGTAGTAAAATCAAGTGTCTCAGAAGATACAATAAAATGTAAAGTATTTGATATTGTACGGTCCAACTTACCGTACAACAATTCATATTGTATCTTTTTACGTTAATCAAGCAGTTTTGTACCGCGTGCGCAATTTACCTTAGTTCGCGTTCGGTCGCCGCCGCGTGTACTCACAGTTGTCAATTGGTACAATTATAATACATCAGTGTTCAGTACCTAACCATCTTTTATTCTCTTTCACTATCATCCTATCATTATTGTACGAACCAGCAAGGGATCGTACAGATATTGTTATTCTCGAAATCTGAATTGAAGCTTAAAGGCCAAGTTAAACGGCGATCCAACAACTCCGTCTCAGATCTAGTAAAACTAGAGCCACTATAACACCACATGACGTATTAAAACTTATGTTCGATTGCTAAAATCATTACTACGAGTACGAGTCCTCCCACTCTGAGTGAAGAGGAAGGAACTGTCATACTCTTAACAAAGGTATTCCAGGGCTACTTTGCCTTTTTAGGACGGTCCCGCAGAAGTTTGGCTCTATCTATAGATTAAATACGACTCCTCGATTTGCGTCGAAATGAACCTGGTGTTTGATCAGACGGCGAGGTGTTCTATTACTTGGTGTCCGCAAGCCCGCGCCTACGGTTGTCAAAGACCCACGATGTCCGATGCCCATCCCTAAATCAAATCTGACCTTGCCTTTTAAGTCTCTCGGGCCGTCTAGCTGGGTGACTAATCCTGTCCTTACCGATACCCGACTTCCAATTCAAAACTCTTTACAGAGACTAAAAGTATTTAAGAGATGAATTCTCTTATGATTCCCATGAGAGAAAAACACACGGAAACCGTACCGTAAAACAACACAGTCAGACCACAAAGCACCGCTGATATTATCACTGAATTGCTTTGTGCAGCCGAGTGTCCGATACATAATATGTGTGCGCTGCACAAAGTACATAGAGCGTATGTAAATAAGTACATGAGGTAGGTGTTTAAACAGTTTTTCACTGGCTACAGGCCTGTCGTTGTAATTCACTGACAAACGCATATAAAAGAGTCCGGTGGCGGACAACGAAGGTAATGGAGACGACTCAGTTGTTTAAATTTATTATTTTTTTAAATGTTATTTTATTTTCACCATGTCTTAGCAGATGTCAATTGAGTTGTTTGCAAATCGGAGTTGCGGGACTCACTTATAAGGTAACCATGACCCTGGGACGTATAGGGCTATTGAAGAAACACCTTGGATTTTAGTAATTACAAGCCTGACACTCACTTTCGCTCCTTCCATTGCATGCCAAGCAAAAAAAAAATTTTTTTTGAATGAAATGAAAATTACAATGGATCATGAAATTAAGAAACGCATGATCCTAAGAAGCTTCTGTACTCATTTAAACTTCAGAGTATTACATATTTTTAATCTTAAGACCTTAATTACAGTTGTTGACCAACTGTTATTAAAGAAATTGTCACAAATTCGTGACGTTGCGCGCACATATCAAAAGAAAGGAAGATAAATGTATACATAAAGTTGCCAAAGAATTTAATGTAGGTGGAAGACAAGCTCTTGTAAAGCATATTGAGATATCGGGATCGATATAATTCTCAAAGGACTGTCGCAATACCTACGGTCAATTCAATGCTACAAATAGTTCTACTCGACTATATCGAAGAAATACCAACCCACACAAGGCCAGTGTGCCACAGCTTTTTCACACCTCCATATTCCCACTACTAAGACCCAGGCCAGACAGGTTTGTGAAAGAGGGCCAAGTGCGTCTGATTTCAAACACACTAGTCACATTTCTTTCAAGATTTGAACTTAGAACAAACCGCTTTCCTCACATAGGATTTCTTAACTGTTTTAAGAGCAGATGACTCAAACAGAGGAGCTCGTGGCTAAATAATTACAGCCGCACAGGCCGATCTTCCAGATTTAGCCTCGCCTGCCGAGTTTGTTCTGGTTGGATGGGTATTAAGAGATATTATGGGTATTATTGGGATAAGTCATAGCGAGTTTTGTCAATGCCTTGGAAAGCACTAAGCTTAAGCTGTTGGTCCCGGCTGTCATTTGTAGATCTATAACAATATTTACTGTTAGTCCGAAGCTCATAGCTCTGACAACCAGTCTTACCATGGGGTATCGTATTGCTCAGTTTCTGGGTTATAGAGATCCGATAGGCGGTCGCTCCATGTAAAATACTGATATTCAGCTGGATCTGGTTCGACTGAAAGCCGACCACAACATAGTTGGGAAGAGGCTAGGGAGATGATGATCTGTTTGAGTACAGATCAGTGACAAAAAAAACTACAATGTAATAACATCGAGTCTACTCCATAGCCGTCGCTGTCCACCGGTCGCGCTCGTATCCTCGCGGGAGGTAATTATGCATGGGCGCTTTTTAGCGCGTCCACCAGCGAATAAAATATAAAACGCGCCACAACTAATGATTTCACGTACACTCGCCTTATATACTTGATGTAATTGCACCCTTATATACTTTGCAGCGGGTATGGGTGACCTCATTTGTTAGTACATGCTTACCTGGGCTTTTAATTTATGATATTATGTTAGTAGGTAATAATGTTACGTGTGTAAAGAGCTGAAAACTTCGGAATATTATTGGAGTACAGCAAAATAAACCTATTTGAGTATCTCTGTCAACCATATAAAGTAATTTTACAGTAAAAAATGGCAGTATTTTTTACTTTTTTTAGATTGTTTTGTAACATTATGTGGCAAGTATACTTAGTGACGTAATAGGTTTACATAATAATAAGTAGTATGCTTATTTAAACTTATGTATTAATTATGATTATAAGTACAAAAAGAAGTAGATCAAAAACATAACTTAAACACAAACATCCTAGGTTTATTCACTTACTTCATTAGCTCAAATTAAAAAATAAAAACTAATTGAAAAAAAATAAAAAGCAAAATTTTTTCAAACAACTTATAACACTGCCATCTATACAAAAACGTCGGAACTAGAGAGCTTTCTTCGTGAGTAAAAGTTCGAAGTGTTTCCACAGAGCGCGAAGAGCGCTGCGATCGTTTTTAAATGTGGAAACTCGGTACTTTTCTCCGTCATTGTGTGGAAATGTTGTAGAGAATGGACGTTTCTCTGCCGTGAATGCGATCAGTTTAGAAATAAGACGAGAACTATTTACGAGTAAAATGTTTAGACTAACTTTTGCTTTTGCTTGCTTCAGGGCTCTCTAAAAGATTTCTGAACGTTATTAGGTCTGAATTAGAGTCAATGGTATTTTCAGTAGATAATCCACAATTTTAGCGAGAAGATTTTTGACGTTTAGGCGTACTTATATGGAAGATCGTTTCGTACTGTGTATTTGTGCATAGAGGTATGATTTTTTTAGTGTCTTTGTGGATACGTTACACTTCCAAGCTATGCAATAGATTTTGATGGGGTTTTCATCATCGTTTACAGTTTTGGTTCCGGAAAATTACAATGTGTTAATTATATACCAATGCTTCTATATTTATAAATCTTTTTGCTTGTTCAAATTAGTAACATGTAAACTTACACACAGAAACACCTAGACACGAAACAATTTATTTTGGATCGAAATATTTTTCAACGCGGGAATCGAACTCGCGTCACGCGGCGCAGCTGTCAATCGCGCAGCCACATTGCCAACCATTCCATAGATGACTAATTGTATTAGTGCAAGCATAGACACTGTATATATTTCTTAGTTATGTGTGTATTGTAGATCATTAGATTATGTAAATACACACAAATGCTAATTAGTCAATCCGCAGCTGTAGTTACATTAGATAGATAAATGGCTAAGTTATGTGTATAGACACTGATGACTATTTACATAGATCATTCAACAAGTTTGTTCAAATTAGTACATGCCTTGGAATTAACCGCATCGAATTGGAATAGGTTTAAAACCAGTCGAGTTAAGTTAAGATATATTTTATTTAAAGGGCCAAAGCCTGCCTGGGTCGCGGGACTAACGAATTTCGTGACCCCTGAACGTAAAGGGCTATTGAAGGAATCCTTGGATTTTAGTCAGTACAAGTCTGACAGTCCCTCTTGCCCTGCCCTGTGTGGGAGGACCCTCAATTGATGATTTTACCACAATAAAAAAAAAGATATATCTTATTAAGTACACAAGATTTCATAAAATAAAGTACGTATGGTTGAAAAAAAATAGTTGCATACTGTACCTCTTATCTACCAATAGTATAATAATTTTACTCTAGCTATGTTCATTGACTGTTTGCATGTAATAAGTAATAATACGAAAAATGCAATTGCTGATAATGCTTTCTATCTTCAGGATAGGTTTTTTTAAAAATAATCTTACTTATTCACATAAAAAGTTCTGAATGCATTTGGATATTTGGTAAAAGATTGATTAAACCGTGATTCAAAGGGGAAGTACTTTTTTCTACTTTATAGAAGTCTCGAGGACACCCAAAATGGCATCTTTATAACGACTGTAAACAGCACACAAAAAGTCTCAACATGCTACAATCAAATGTCACTCAAATGCATCATTAAAACCAAAGTCTGAACTTTGACAGGACAAAAAAATAAAGCATCGCATTTCATTTCGTCCAGACAGCTTGGCACCAACTTTTTGCATGCGTACATTAAACCAACATCTTGGGCCCAACATGTGACCAATAAATCTACAGACCGGATATGGTCACACGACTCATATGGTCTGGCTGACAGGAACACCATCAACGCGTGGCTATGGGTGTTAAAGAAATTCAGGATTTTTTGGGACAAAAATACCAATTTTTTGAGACCATGTGGGTGAACACTGCGTTGATTACAATGACAAACATTTTATTTAATTTTAATTTTATTTATAACCTTTTTTTTTTAATCTTGATTTGTTAACTACGAGTAATTACGGTATTGCTACATTTCATTTTTTGATAGCGCGATGGGCTTAGTACGTAAAACTATCTTGTACAGATGAACAATTTCGTCACTTTGAAATTCAAAACTTGCAGTGTGATTTATATTAATTGGTGACCAACATGAATGGAAATCAAAATGACTAATGAGCTAATATATTATAGTGTCAAAGTCTACCTCTTCTCATTTCAAGAAAATCCGTTCGGATATGATTAAGTAACAAGCATTCATCTATTCATCCATCTAAAGATCCCAACTTTCACATTTATACTTAACTAGCGGCCCGTCCCGGCTTCGCACGGGTAGAGGACCCGGTCTAAAACCCGGTCCCGATGGTTACAAACACAACAAAAAAATAATTATCCGAATCGGTCAAGCCGTTTTCATGTTATGTCGTGACAACGGAAAACGGGTTTCATTTTTATATATATAGATTGTTTGTATCGTTTTCATAATCGATTTTTCTGCCCGACTAATTAACCCTACCAAAAAATCCGAGTTACACACTCCACTCACAGCGCCGGTTTAAAAACTTACACCAAAAAACACGGGCAAACAAGCCAACCCCAACATACCGGGGCCCATTAAATAAAACGATCACAAAACCTAACAGCTCTTCAAACAGTATCCGGGCGAAATTACTCCCGGGCCGGGTAAACAAAATCATCATTGTAACACGTGTAATTTCGCGTTCACCGGTCATTACTTTTGACCGGGTACCCGGGTCGCCGGTTGAATAATTGAGCGGTGAAAGAGAGATGGACCTCTGAAAATATGAAATGATCCTGCCGGCGCAACGGGTTAACCCGCGATTTCAGGTGTTGCTGACAAATGGGTCTCGTTGAGATGTCGAGGGTTGAGTCCGGAGTTGGCAAGCAAATATGTTTTGTACGGGGCTTGTGGCGCTGGGACTTCATATTCGTTTGGACGATGACAATAAATTGGAGCTAAGTAAATATCAACAATATCAAAATCATGAATATTACAATATTTTTGGATGTGATTATAAATTAAAGTTAGGTACTAGGCTAGGTTCAAGATTAAAAAGGCGCTAGGCTAGGTAACTTCTTGCTATTTGGCACATAAGTAGTTTATAAACTGGTTATAATCCCAAACAAACGAACCCATTATTTGATATCCGTTTTACGTAAGTATTTTGACTCTACAACTTTATTACAGATTTCAAAGAAAGAGAAGTTGCTGTATGTTCGTGTTTACGATTTTATTTCTCTTATTTACAATTTTACAGCTGCCTTCCAACAGCTCAAACACATCCTCATTTTAAATTAAGACATCATTCGCAATCACTATCCCTTTCATCACAATACTCGCAACTGTACACACGTGAACAAAAAAAAACTTAATCTCTCCAAACAAAAACGCGTGTTGGCAGCACACGTCGAGTGTCCAAACCGGGAAGTGAACCCGACACCCGACCGCGGCCCACCAACGTTTCTTCCTCCGCGCCATATTGCGCTGGCCACACTAAATTTATGGTTCCGGTCACCTTTTACCGTAGACACGTGAACAAATATAGACAGAAGTAGTTTTCAAAACTTTTTGGTTGCTCGCCGTTGAGAAAAATTGTGATGACTGGCTTTGAGGGATTAGGTTGGTGTAAAAAGTTAAGAGGGTGTTAAGTATTGGTTTATCTGAGGCGATGAAAAAATATTTGAGATAGAATAGTTTTAATAACATGTTGGTATTAACGGCATAAATATTTCTTGTTTAGCGATGGGCTCTGGTCCGATTTGAAATTTATAATAATGAAGATACTACAGTACTTAGGTATTTTGGTATCCAGGGTAAATATAAGTACACTAACTCAAGTAGCTTCAAGTCATCATCATCATCTGCCTAGCCTTTTCCCAATTATATTGGGTTCGGCTTCCAGTCAAACTAGATGCAGCTCGATATCAGTATTTTACATGGAGCGACTGCCTGTCCGACCTCCACAACCCAATAACTGGGTGATACCATACCTCGCGGTAAGACATATTGTCAGAATTTAGAACTTAGATTGTCTTAGCGAGAGTTCTAACCCACTGAACTATACTGGGGTACGAGGGTAAGAGTGGGCTTACTGCTCCGCCAATTAAAACAAACATTTGAATGACTTACGTTTATCATTTCACAAACAAACATAACCCTTATTTTATACCATCCATTTCAAAAACCCTTTCTATACTTTATCGTCGACCTCCTATCTGCGACTCGTCATTGTACGTAGACATTCATAATATCTGACGTATGCGAGTAATGAAGTGAAGTGTGTATTTATTAAGTTAATTAAACCGTTCTTGAAGCCCGAGACTGGGGTCCGGGACGAAATACCTATCTATCTGCGTATGATAAGATTTTGGCTCAGATTAGGACGGGTAGAAGGCATTTTGGTATTTTGGGTTCGAGAATTTTGTGTGTATGAGTAAAAATAGTATGTTGTTAAGGATAAGTTTGGTCCTGTTTGCTAAACATTCATAAAATGAATTACCTATTTTAAGAAACACATTTTAATATGGTAGATAATATGAAATGAATTTAAACCTTATTTTTAAAGGATTATCCTTTTTTTAGGAATTGCAAGATTATCTAATTTTAATTTACAAAATAAGGCTTCTCCTTTAATAGAACAAATTATTTTTTCATACATTCAGCGACTAAGGATACCTTAGTCACTCAATGTATGAAATAGTAAGTTATATTTATGTCAAATAACTCTACCTAGGTACTTACTACCTGTAAATGAGACTGTAGTATTTCAAAGGCTCTTTCATGTATTTCAATAGTTTTCATATTATTTTCATATTTTTCTTGTTCTTTTCCCAGTTTTCTGATTTATGTCCGTATCTTCAAATGCCAATCTAGATCGGCTTGCAATCGAAACAGATGCAGATGAATACCATAATTTACTGAAGGAACCTATCTGATAACCACAACACAGTTATTGGTGATCGGGAATAATTTCTGCTGAATTCACAACAACAGGTGGAGCATCAACGTCTCTTAGTAAAACTAACCTGGTTAGGAAAACGTACACTTACTAGTACACCGACATTTAAGTCTACGTTTCAGTCCCATGTAAATTGCCATCAACCTAACATAAATGCATCAGACTCCATGACTGTCACTGAGAAATTACTATAGAAAGAACCCAACAACACTTTGCCGGACTAGGAAATCAAACCTAGCAGTGGTGGTCTAGGTCGTAGGTTGCAGTTCGATTTTCTAGTTCCTTCATCATAATCATCCTATAATGTTACCACTAAATCCTGGGACACAGGCCTTCTCTCTGTGAGAGGGAGTGGGCTATAATCCACGCGGGCCCAGTGCGGGTTGGTAGATGTCACAAATCTTCGAATTGTTGATTATAGGACATACCGGTGTCCTCACGATGTTTTCCTTCACTGTTTTGAGAACAGTGTTGATGAAATAAATTACACAAAGTAATGCGTCTGTTGGGGTTCGAACCCATGACCTACAACTTGTCAGTCGTTACCGATACCACTGGGCCACCACTGCTCTCTAGTTAGTAGTTGCTTAGCAGTGGAATATTATCACCGAATCTACTTCCCTATTTTAATTATCTCCTCAATCCCTCTCAAACATATTAACAAATGTTTATGAATAAATCTTCTTAACTTAAGCGTACGCATACGAGTCTTAATTTTAATAACGTAAAACAATAATGAGACATTATTAGCTGAGCAACTCATATTTAACTTTTGAAGAATCGACTGTGCTCTAATGAAGCGGAGGGTAACAATTCATTAGATACATAATATGTAGGTATTATGTATGTGTATGTAACTAAATATGTATGGTTTGTGTATAGGAAGTAAGTGGGGATTATAAGTCGATATTTTTATTTAAGGTAGCAACAGGCTTTTGAAGGGGATACTAGGATTTTCTTCCGAATCCTGAGTGAGTTTAAAAGCTTTTAGCTCACATACATAACTCAAAAAAGAACTTGTAGACCAAACAAGTATTTAATCTGTGTCGGAATCGAATCGCGACACGTAACGTAGCAGTTCAATCGCTCAGTCACTGCGCTAATCTCGCTTTACCAATCTAATTTGCGTGGTGTGAAACGACTAATAATCGATTATCTTCTGTCTTCACCTTTTTTAAATCAAGTTTTTTTTTTCAAGGATAGAGAATGTGTGGTTATTTTTTTCATGAGACCTCTTACCTTCAGATAAAACTCAAGTTACATGGGTGAAAGAGTCTATCGGTGAAACGGCCATAAGTGAATCGTCCTGTCGACGAAACGTCCAATGATGAACCGGTCGTCGGTGAATCGATGCAGAATCTGGTTCCAAATTAGAACCTCAACAATTAAACATTTATTAGAAGACGAGCAAAAACAACTGAAGAGAATGTGATTAAAAAAAAGGAAAGTGTTTGACAGAACATAGAAGTAATATAGCACAAAAATCAATACAAAACTCGTATCAACAATACAAACTGAACACAAAACACTTAATACCCAATACTCAAACTAAATCACAATAATATCTCTCCAGAGATCCATCTCAATTCGAAACATGGTGCGGAGCCCTAAAACATAGATCACTCGAAGACAGCTCAAGCCTCTTTGGTAATGAAGACAGGGCTACAAACTATAATACGCCATCTAAATGCACCGTCGACAGGCATAAACAATTGAAATAATTATCAGGATAAGACCGTCGGATCAGGGAAAGCCCTTGAGAATCTCAACCCTTCTTAGAGCCTCCTGACAACGTCTTATGCAAATTCACAAAGTTGGCAACCCTGAGTAACATAAACAGAAGTATTACCTCCCTACAATTAAATTTCAACCTCATCATCCCCTGTTAGAGTTGTGTTTTGATTGTAGTAGCTGTGATTTATGACCTTATGAATAGTTTCGATGGTAATAGCTGCTCAATTGGCTCTCCTCTATGATATGCTAACTTATGTTTTGTTTGGACTCTTGTAGTGATAACAAGTAACAGTTAAAATGTTTTGAACTTAGCAAACATCTGCCTGTACCCTTAACACGAGTTTTCAGTAAATGAGACGTAAAGTAAACTGGAACTTTGACACTTTCAAATTGTCAATTTTCAGGGAAAAAATGGAACAGCGCCTCTGGTGTGCGAAGAAGGTATTAATTTTTTCCTTCCTACATTTTTGTTGTAACTAATGCTCTCCACTGCTACTAAAAAGTCTATTCCGTTTTCGCCCAGGAAGTCTTTTTTTTCACCTCGAAAGGTCCTCGCGGTATAAAATTAAACCTACTTTAAGAATCTTGACTCCAAGGTTTTTTTGAAACCGACCACATTTCAGTTTAAAGCGTTAAACAAAAAACAATTTCTCTCTCTATAATGTCTTTCATTTTCGTACAAAACATAATATAATTTATGACTAAAGCTTTCATTGCATATCATTAAAATAAATAGAGTTTATTTTAATGATATGCAATGAAAGCTTTAGTGTGTAATGTGTAATGCTTCTGCAAAAAGCAACTGCAACACTTAATAAAAAGCAAATAACATAAACAGCATCAACAAAACTTAAAAGAACCGACTTAACACATTAAAACCTAATAAAAACATTTATATCTTAGAACTAACGAATGCCATGTTTATTTTTCTATCTAGTTCCTTTAATAAAATCCTCCTTAGCCGAAGACTTCGTGTTTACTTGGTAAACATCGGCGTAAACAAAATTTAGTGATATGTTGAGCCACTGGAGCGGCTGTAAACTGCGGTCGAATGAATACACAACGTATAAATGTGAAAGTGCGTGCGTGTTCATAGTAATGTGATGCAAATGATGAGAGACTAACGGATTACTTTTTTTTTGGAGAATTTTTTGACAGGGAATAAAAAATGAAATTGGAAAATCGTCTAAACTTTCCTACTAAAGACATAATATACCTATAAATAATTTTCAAGCATTTTAGGTAGCTATACTGCAGTCAATATAACCCACCGTTTTATAAATTACTTGGATCAACCACAAGTCCATAGCATTCGTTTTGGTATCAAAAACGATCAGAATTCCAATGTAAAACTTAAAACAAAAAAAAAAACAATTAAGTATTTAAATATTTTTTAATAATTGTAAAAAATATGACAGCCTTTACTACTCTAGTAATATTGTCCTCCATTTTGCAATTCCTGTACGAAAACTTTCTTACAAGAGACACAAACCAATTTGGTCCAAAATTGGCCTTTTTCTCCAAACAGAAACGCTTCATCTGAACGTACAGTCGGCACCTACTTAACATAGGATGTGGTCACATCAAAAAGAGATCTGTTCCGTCTTATGGAGGGCGGAGGGTCCGAGGTTACGGAATTACTCCCGAATCAAAGGCCCTTGGATGCCCAGCTATAACAATAATTGTTTGGACCTCAGAGAATTCGCTGAGAAAACGCCGACAAATATCTAATTGGAATTTCTAATTAGAGTTGCGAAACACGGCCCTAATTAGTTTTCAATTGGGGTGGCGGATGATCAAAAAGGTCTATGTGTTGTTTGAAATCTAACCGGCTTTGGCTGTGTAATAGAAATTCTTGGTGTTTGAATATAGAATAGAAGAATTGGGATGAGTCGAGTTAGAGAATATTTACATTTGATAAATTCTAATATGAATTTGCATTAGTGATACTCGAAGTAAACATAGACTTGTAACACTTTCAGATACTGATTTAGTCTAAAATCAGGATTATCGTCGTTGTGTTTCAGTCTTTTTTTTAGGGTTGAATAGTCATCAAAAGAGTCCACCTGCACTGAGTAGAGCGGAAAGGACTGTCTGTCCCGTATTGACTAAAAACGAATCAATCCTGTTCTTTCGATTGTCTTTTGCGTTTCAAGACCGCTGTGCCCTGTTTGGGCAGTCCCGCTAACCTAAAGTTACAAGCTTTTCATTGTGTATCTCGTTTAGCATTAATTAATGAAGGGATAACGTTGCTATTCTTCAATGAATGAGAAAGTTTAAATCATTCCTTTGTCTTTTAAAAGCTTCAAACACATTTGTTACTCCACAAACTCAGTTTTGTTCCTCTTAAACATCAAAAATACGAAGAAAAAGTATAAAAAACACACCTGGCCTCCTCCGAAATTAGCCATAGAACACGCGAAACAAGAGGGAACAATTCCTCTGACCCTTTCACATAAATTGCAAGTGCGATTTCTATTTAAACACACGGAGGGCATTAGGGGTCCTCTGGCATGTCGGAGGGACGCTTGACCGTACGAGCCCCGCTGGAAGAAAGGGCTCATTTTCATTAGCAACCAAGCGTCCTACGTAGATTTATATAGAATGCAAATTAACGAGGTTCTCAAAGTTTTTTTTGAAGGTGGGTTGTTTTGTGGGAGATCGATTAAAAAATTTTAGATAGTAGTTGTTGCTCTGAGTCAGTCAGAATTAGTTTCTGAGTCAATTAGAATTTAGACAATAAAATCAGCTCATATAAAAAAACTTTAAAAAAAATCACATTTAATGTTAATTGTGCATTGAACAATGTACTTACATCAATTTCCCACATTCCTACTAGTTTCATTCTCGCATAATTCTTACTAGTGTTTAAATTAAAGCTGGCTTAACAAGAAGGTCTTAAGAGAACCAAAATTTCTCTTCTATACAAAAAAGTGAAAAAATAAATATCCATGGTTATAAAAATACTGTAGTCACAAAATAATTGGAACCGTTCTATATCATACTGCTTATAAAACATTCTGTTTGTCAAAAATTTCTATGCAACAAAAAATCGATTGCTGATAGGGAGTTTTTCGAGAAAGCGGCGCATACGTTACTGTTATTTCTTAAACAAAACACCACAACAAAATAATACTTACTAATTACCACAACTTTGAGCACCTCAGTCCTCGCTAACGAGTGGGCAGTACGTCCGGCGACCCTTCGTTTGAAGCCGGGCCAGCACTTTTTGTGTGCACCTACATTCCTAGCAAGGAACTCGACGCACGCTGCAAAGGAGACGATCGCTAAAGTATGTGGACGCTGGCCTTAGATGCCTTTCTGTCTGACAGGTATTTAGGTAGATGAGAGGGCTGGCTGATTAAAATTTTATAGAAATACTTGATTTTGCGAACATTGTGATAAAGAGAAACGAGATTTGGTAATCTTACGTATGTTTAGTCTAGTCAGCAGGGATTTTTGATTTTAGTAACCGAAGGGTGATCTTAACTGACGGAGTTAGCTGGGGTTTTGATTTTAGTAACCGTAGGGGACCCGTCAGTTATATAATATAATAATAATAATAATATTCCACAACTATCACACAACGCCATCTAGTCCCAAGCTAAGCAGAGCTTGTGTTATGGGTACTAGACAACTGATAAACATACTTATATATTTATAAATACATACATATTATAGATAAATTACACCCAGACACAGAACAAATGATCGTGCTCATCACACAAACATTTGTCCTGGGTGGGAATCGAACCCACGACCTCCGGCGTAGCAGTCAGGGTCACTAACCACTAGACCAACAGGCCAGTCAAAAGTTAGCTGACAGCTCCTTGCGAACTTTTAGTCAGCAAATGTTGTACAGTCCCTTCCGTTCTTACCACAGACCCAGAACTCATTTTATTTTAGCAACCAGAAAAGGGAGCCACGGCTAAACTGGTTTGTTGTTGATCCGTAGAGCAGCTAGACTTTGACAGAAAAAATGTGGGTAATTAAATATAGGTTTTTGTCGAACTAGAAGTTTCTTTTATAACATTGAAATGGAAACAGAATCAGTCATTCTCATTAGAATCTTACAGCCCTAACTATTGGGTGATAATAAGATTGTCATTTCTAATCAGAAATTACTTTCATAGGAACAACTTGGTTCTCATAGAAAAACAAAAAAAAAGGAGAGGTAAGTAAAGTTGGCACAGCTCTCAATGAAAAACCTGAAAACACCAACTTTTTCTAACCTTTCAGGACAGTATTTATTATTTAATTTCCACACATACGTAGAAAGCAGTGAACACGTCCAAACCATTATCCCCAACGAGTGAGTCCGACTTTTGTTTTAAAATGTAGAAAATTAAAGTTTCTTTTTTCGTTGGAACAATTCTAAACTCGGCAACAACTTGTATTTTAGCGGGCCACCCTCACATGTTTGTGGAAGTTTAAAAAGTTCGTGCAGAGGACTTTAAAGCGGCGATTCATTTCACTTTATCCCCACAATACGGAGGAATATTTTAATTGGTCCTGCGATACTGATACCTACCGGCGCGTGAGTCGTAAAAGAGATGTAAAATGTTAAATTTTACAGCGACTCTGGGTGGGGCCGTTGTTCTCAGAAATCATAAATGTGAATTAATTATGTATTTAAAAACTGCAGGCTATTGTTGTAGTGGCGGACTGACGTCTTTAGTGAGAAAATGTGATGGATATCTGGTTCTGAAAATAAAAAATATCATTTATTTCAAAAGCAAAAACAAACTGGTCTGTTGATAAAGATACCAACAGCTTTTACAACGGTAGTTTGAGTTATTATTATTATCGACCAAATAAGCTTTTTCTGACAAGCTTCTGCCTGCGATTTTGTTCACCCGTTATACTTTTCCGCCTTGCCAAACAAGCATTGGGATAGCTCTAATTATAATATGGTATAATTTAAATATACAATTATAAGCTATACTTATTAATGTGGTTTGATCCCAGAAACTCCAATTGGATCATTAGATGCGGTGATTGCTACTAAAAACACTAAATACAATCAAATACCTCGTTATAACATTCGTGCAGATAAAACTATATTCAATTATTACGCAAGAAGAAAAAATATCAACTTTTCAAAAAACAAATTAAACCATAAACAAGAAGCGCAGCTTTCAAAAAGTACCCCTGGTAATAAAATTATATACACAAATTTATTTCACAATTCTATTCGATATACTAGCTCCAGTATATCTCTGCACCTAAATGCTGTGGTTATTTGAACACTCAAAATAAATCAGAGTGAAGGTAGGGCGCACCGCCCACGTCGCCACCGCGTTTGTCGGTGAGCGCTTATTCTGAGCAGTCTAAACTGACGGCTTGGGATGTAGCTTTGTTCATTCGGTGTTGCTACGATGATTGTATGCTATGACTGAACTCATTTAGTCGCAGGACTCGGAACGTAAAGGGCTATTGAAGGACACCGTAGATTTTAGTCAGTACGAGTCTGACAGTGCCTTCCGCTCTGCACTGGATGGGAGAAAAAATGCCTGAAGTCATAATCTATATTTGTACATAATTATCAAGATCTAGAGTTTGTTTGGTTGAACGTTCTAATATCATTTTATTCCGAAATTCTATTACTTATATTCACATTACGCCGAAGGGGCCGCTGGCTGGTGGTGGTTATTTATAGAGAGGTTGCTCTTTGCCTCAATCTAGCGCAGAAGCAAAGATGAGACCTAAGATGTATCAAGCGCACCCCAAAATAACTAAAACCCCTTTTAATTTCTTAGTAAAATCAATACTCAACTCTTTATTGCACTCATTCAATGAGTTCCTCCAATCCTGGGTCGATCGAAAGGCACTGTTGGACTTGTACTGACTTAAATCTTCGGTGTTCCATCAATAGCCATTTACGCTCCAGGGTTACGCTTACCTGTTTATATAGTCACGCGATAACTGGAACTCCTACACACCAACGATATTTCTGTTAAGCGATGATTTTTTTTAAAGATTGAATTCAACCGTATGTTTTTAACATAAAACTGAAATTGTTCAATTCAAGAGTCATCCTTTCTTTAGCTCATATACGTACATACGTGTAGCGTGATTAATCAGACTGTGCGTTTAGGCGCGGCTGCAGGCACGGTAATTAGATTTAAGAACAACTGGGCGGCGTCAGCGGGAGAATGGCCTGCATTAATTTGAGCTTCTCTAACGAGGGCGACGGACGCTACAGACTGGGTAGGACCTTGGAACATAAGTGGGGTGGAGACGGTGATATTTGTTATTTATTTTTTGTGTTTGGTAAAGTTGGTGGAGGTACCTTAGTTATTCTGTAACAGAGAATTGACTTTTATAAGCTACGACATAAAAAATATTGTTTAGTTTCTTTTTCATTATAAAATTAATTAAAAACATATAGTATTACAAAATAAACTCAATTTAATCCCTAACCTAGTTCAGCTCCTCCTACACGGCTCTGTCAATGGCTACGCTGTCCGTGGACAAGCTGTTTCTGGCGTAGAAGCATGCTACGCGTTTGCTACGCTATTTTTTACTGTAACTAGTTTTCTCACCCAAAGAAAACCTTCGATCCTCAGTACTACGTCCTTCGTAGTCAAACTGTGTCTTAGTAGCAGCATGCTACGCGTCCGGTACGCTATATATTTTTACAATGGCAGTTAAATGAAACTCTTTCAATCTTTTCACTCAATAACTGTTTTCCTAACCCAAACACATCTTGTATTCATAAGTGTACGAATGTCTACGGCTTTAGTAGTCAGTGCGTCCAGCGTAACAACGTGCTACGCAACCGCTACGCGAATGAAAACGTTCCCTCAATATCTGCTTTCCTCACCCAAACATGATCCTCAAGTAAATTAGGTCTTGGTAGTCAAGCTATGTCCAGCGTAGCAGCGTGCTACGTGACCGCTACGCATATGTTTATTGTTATCGGGCGGTTAAATGAAACTGCTTACTCAATAACTACTTTCCTCACCCGAACAAATCTTCATCCGACTCCGTCTACGCGACTCTAAGGACGTCTACGTCCTTCGTAGTCAAGCTGTGTCCGGCGTAGCAGCGTGCTACGCGTCCACTACGCTATGTTTATTGCAATCTGGCGGTTAAATGCCCGTCTGCTTAGTCCGCTTATACCACCCTTTTGTTACCCGGATTGCAGCCCCCGTATATTTATGTTATCTCCTTTTAAAATGCTTAAATTAAATGTATAGGTATGGGCACGTGTGTTTTTTATTGTCTGGCGAATAGGGTGTTTTTCAGGTAGTTATTTTAATTGATTTCAATGTTAAGTTATTTTATTAATAATTTGAAATATGTATCTATAAATTGCAATATGATCTACTTTGTTTAATATTAAAACTTGAATACAAATTACAGTTTTATTTTACATCGTAATGTATAAACGACATTTCTATTAGGTTTGGCCTGTTTATAAAATATTTTGCGTTATGCAAAGTAGATTGAAAAAAACTAGCAAATATTTTTTTCCTTATTATTTAACCAACTAATTTCATCGTGTTCATCACCATCTTTGTATGACGGTTTCATAATATTAAGAGTCGACACTGCCATGTTTTCCATAACTTTGTTTTTCTTTCAAATAACTTTTCACCCAGCCAAGAACCACCATAAGGACCAAATTCCTATGATCACCCGAACCAAAGTCCCTGTGATCGCCAGTACCACTATCTTCATAATCAAAACGGGCATTATTAGGTTAGTGAAGCCGCTTGTCAGGAGATTATGACATTACTGTCTCTCTCGCACTGATAACGGTCTTGAGAGAATCGTTAACGGGAATATGGCAGGTGATTACGAGATGAGATCTCATTATCATTGTTGGTAAGATGATGTTTTATTTAATCTTTGTAATTTTCGTAGGTCTCCAGGAGACCTGTGACTTAACAGTGGAATCATTTCCATAATATCCGATAGCTGATAATGGCTTATGGCTAATGATGTTGTTGACACATGTTCTTTACAGTACGTGGCTCAACACTGGGAATTTCTGCAGTACCGTGGGTTTACAAACATTTAAGTAGCATACACAAATAGCCAGCCCCGGAATCAAACTTGTATGATCATGCAAATATTTTTTATGTGCGGGAATCGAAACCGAAACACACGCATAGCAGTCAATGGTTCGGCCTCTGAGCCAATCGTGCCGTCAAAACTAAACACACATAAAAAAAAATACAAAATTTAACATAGATTATTCAATTAGCTCTAATCAACTGCTGATATTTATGTCCCAATAGAAAATTCAACGACACTATCTGAACTGACAAAACTTAACGCTCGATGGCGGCGTTTGTGTAAGTTAAAACTTATCTCTATTTCTGGTAACATAAAGTGTAATTATGAAAATAGTTTTTTATAATAAAATTCATGAATTTTATGTAACCTCAAATATTCATTTTGGTCACTATTCGAATCAGAATGACTTACGAGTTGTAGGTCGAGGGTTCAATCCCAGCCTGGCGCATATATAACTCTGTAATTTATTTCATCACCACTGCTCTCAAAACGCTAAAGGAAAACATCGTGAGGAAACTATGAGGAGCATGACCTAGAAACAAAAATACGAAGATATGTAACATCTAACAACCCGCACTGGGCTGCGTGATGGACTATTATGGCCCACTCCCTCTCACAGAGAAGAGGCCTGTGTCCTAGCAGTGGGAAAATTTATAGGCTGATGATGATAACCCGTGCCCAAATCGACCAAATTAAGAGATACCTAGCTATGATTGCGACGAATTTGAAAAAAAAAAACTTATATTATCATAAGTTTCCCAGAAACAATTAAACATTTCCTATTCAACAAAATAGCCCCTAAAATTAATAAAACAATCGCATCTAAATCATAACATAATCTAATCCGTTCGTATTACCGGTCATCCAAAAGGGTTGTTGAACTATCTCCCCCGGCCTTCGCCCCTGCATCCCTTTGTGTGCTCGGACTTAAATAAAAGGTTTGATTTCGTGTTGTAAGGGGCATTGATCAATATTTGTTGAGCGGACCAAAGGACCAACCGATCTGCATACCTTTATTACGATTTGGTCCTTTGAGGTCTTTTACCCGTGTTTGTGTTCCCCTTTGCGGATATAGAAAAGTATCCAAATTGTGGGGGTGATATGGGAAAGTGTGTGGACTTGCGTAGTCGTTGTGGTTGACGGTTTATGCAGCCGCATTTTTAAGCACCAATTTGTAGATTTACAACTTTTAACGTTCAATGCTTCCACATAATATAAGTATTACAGACTTACTGCAGAAAGAAATCACTTGGCTCAGAATAATCCAGGATTGCTATCCATGCTCTCCAACCTGCCCTCAGACCGCGTGGTGGTTTACAGTCCGGTGTGGACTGATTCCCCTCGACTTCTCACAAAAATGAAGCCTGAGTCTCAGTTGATGGAACATTATAGGCTGCTTATGCTAAACTTGGTATTATGTTGTGGATTCAATTCTTAAAAGTCCCTGAGAATCGGGATTATCTTAATTATGGTTTTCCTTTCCCGATTCCGCCGCCAATAAAGTCGATCCTGAAAAAGTTATAATAAAAATATTCCACAACTATTACACGACGCCATCTAGTCCCAAGCTAAGCAGAGTTTGTGTTATGGGTACTAGACAACTGATAAACATACTTATATATTTCTATAAATACATACATATTATAGAAAAATGACACCCAGACACTGAACACAAGATCAAGCACACATTCATCACACAAACATTAGTCCTGGGTGGGAATCGAACCCACGACCCGCATAGCAGTCAGTGTCACTAACCACTCGACCAACAGACCAGTCAAATAAATTGCTATCCAGTTTAATACCTTATACCGGTTACCTTGTCATTCAATTCAAAAGTTTTTGATTCACCAAAGGCCCCACAGATTTACAAATACAATATGAAATAATAACAATATCTTAAACAAACACAGTTAAGAGGCACAGAACCGAGTTGCTTGCGAAAATGACAGCTGCACCAAGCTGCTCTAATGGCTGTCCTAAGGTCCGCACATTGCAGCTCCCACGCCGACCACCACCGCCCTTATACCCCAGCTTTAGAGTCCAAATTCCAATGGCAATAAAGTAATAGATAGTGGGGACACAGACCGAACCATCAATGGATTGTTGTAGGAAATTTATTGTGTGAGCACACGTTCGGAAGCTTGTAACGGGGTGCGTCGCAAACGATTTGTAACTAGGAGCTGGTAGATTATAATATGTTGGTTGATAGGTAGCTATAGGGTACTTTTGTGAGTGCATTTGGATGAACTTTGTATTAATTGTGATTTGATTTGACAGAATTTACTTGCAAAGTTCGGGGTAAGTTCGAAAAAACTCACCAGAATTGACTATAATGTATGTTCAGGTTTTACGAAAAGACCCATCAGTTATGACTTCATTGTAAGGTTTTAAGAAAAGACTATTTGAAAATAACTCTTGGTGTTTAAAGAATTTAAGTGGTAGTAAGTAATTACGTCAGTAAGGTCCTAGCTACGATTTTGCTACGAAGTGCTACGGCGTAGCACCACAAAAGTTTACCATCTAAAAGTTATTTTTTCTTATATTTTTGAACCAAAACTATTCTTATATTATACTGAAACAAAATCCAAACTTGAAATCCTACATACCAATTTATTTTAATTAGAAACATAATACACAAGACGTTAAGGTACACTTTCCAATACAACCTCCTATTGTCTGAACAACAATTTACATTCAAACGATGATCATAAAAGCAATTTTCCCCCTTCGCACACATCCTCTATAAAATTCATTAATACTGCGGGTCCCAAAAGGTGGGACCTTTAAACTTATCCGTAAGCAGATTGAGTGAGTCCGAGCGACGTGTGCGTCTAACAGGCTTCGTTAACTCGATCTACTGCACCCTGTCCCTGCTCATTAAGAACACTGCGCGGCGTCACATCACTATCGTTACCTTACTCTCATTATGAAGGAGTGGGTAACTATGTTGGGGTGGCTTGAAAGTTAATAGTTTGAGTTAAAGAATAATTTACTTGAATCGTTTTTAAAATTTGTGAGTTTTAGAATAGTTTTCGGAGAAATTTGTTTGGATGTCAGACATGTAAAGAAGTTTTGTTTAAAAAAAAGAAACACTTTAATCTGATTTTGAGAAACAAAAGTTTTTAAATTCTTCATACACTTCGCGTTATTTGCGTTCTGCCCAAATCGGTACGAGAGTGGCGACGGTGCTGTGCGTGGTGGTGGTGGCACGCCGTGGTGGACCGGCTGCCGGCGGCGCGGCTGCTAAATGCCGCAAGAGGCACACGCCATCCCGCTTGCACCGCCGCGCTCGCCGCATCTCTCGCTCGCGCCGGCGCGAACACGTGTTTATTTGTATGTTTTATCCTTCGGCGGCTTTAAACCCAACCCACCCTGACCGCAAAGTGCGCTCCGCCGCCCGCCGCGCCCGCGCGCCGTCGCCGCCTCTCGCTCGCCGCCGCCGCTGCCGCCGAGCCGCACCGACTCACCCGCGAAACTTTGTCCGAAGTCGACGGGCGCGGACGTACGCCGCGTATTAATAGCCACCGCGAGTGGTCACCGCAAGCGAGCAGCCAGCCCCACGCGCTACGAGTCGCACCACGACCGCGCGCCACGACGCACGTGTCGCGCCACGCATCCGCACGCGTAAACACGAACAAGTCCCGCGCGCGAAAGCGAAACTCAAAACAGAACTACAAAAAAATCAAAAAACATCGTCGTCAACGGTGAAAGTGAGAGGGACGTGCGTGCGGCGATCGCGTAAATACGCGGTGCGCAAAAAGTGCCGCCGTCAGTGAAACTAGTGAAAAGTTTTTTCGCCGCGTACGGGGGAACCACCCCTCGACGCCGGAAAAAATCGGCCCCTCGCGTCCCTCGCCCGCCCGCCGCCGAACTTTTCATTCACCGGGGAAAAAAGTGTGGCAAGGCCGCCGTGACGTCACCGCGTCAAGTGGCCACGCGCGCGTTCCCTAGCAACGTGTTGACACGTCTCATCAGCGGCCCTTCTTGTAGAACTTGGGACTGTCTTCAGTGCGAGGGACGTCTTGAGTGTGATTATGTTATCAGTGTGTGACGATGGTGTGTTGTGGCGGTGAGCGTCGGTGAGGTGTGTGCGGCAGTGTCATGTAGCGGTGGCTGGCAGGCAGCAGACTATATGTGTAGCACGCAGCGCGCGCGGGTGTCGAGGATGCACCTGACGGGCGCCAGCAGCGGCGCCGTGTCGCCCGACACCAGCTCCTCGCTGCTGCACGAGACCTACACCAAGATGACGTCCGACATCCTCGCGGAGAGGACGCTGGGCGACTTCCTGTCAGAGCACCCGGGCGAGCTGGTGCGGACAGGTAGCCCGCACTTTGTGTGCACGGTGCTACCTCCCCACTGGCGATCAAACAAAACGTTACCGGTGGCGTTCAAAGTGGTAGCTCTCGGTGACGTGGGCGACGGCACGCTGGTCACCGTGCGAGCTGGCAACGACGAGAACTGCTGCGCGGAGCTGAGGAACAGTTCCGCGGTGATGAAGAACCAGGTCGCCAAGTTCAACGACTTGAGATTCGTCGGCCGCAGCGGTCGCGGTGAGTGCTGAAGGTGCAGTTACGTGATACAATGCATTTTAGTGATAGTAGCAGCCCCAAACTACACAAAACAATCGCGATCAAAATAAAAACAGTTATAAAATAACAATCATAAACTAGTCAAAAATAAAGAATAAAAGTTATCGGCGACAGTAATTGAAAAACCATTCCGTTCCACGAAAACAATTCACGCGAGAATTCCCGACAAAAAATGCGACGGCTTTTACGGAAAGCGCAAAAGTTAAAAGAATAAAAACAGAGCAAGTAAAACAATTCAAAGTAACGAACGATTTCAAGTGATTACAACTCCAACAAGTAGCTCGAAGCAATAACAACATTTAAATATTATGTCAAACTTGTTAAGAAGGGGAAGAGTCGGTGGCATTGCAAAGTACTTGAAACTTTTTCCTTACAACTTAAGGAAATGCGCGAATGTCAAATAAGGAGGGCGGGAGATTTGGGCGGCTATTTCCGCCCATTGAGTGTCCCGCCCGCCCTTTCTAAGAAAGTTTACTTTTTGTGAAGGGCAGAGAATTTTACGCGAAGTTACTTTGTCCGAGGACATGGTCCGACATTGAAAAATTCTTAAGTGTTTTAAAGTAGGTGCGTAGGGAAGATTATTACTTGATTAAACAGTTTAGTTTATATCGATTTAATTGGGTGTGATAATGATTATAATAATGGTGTCAATATTTAAGCAATGAAAAAAAACGAGATATCAGTTGGTGAATAACTTCCGTCGATTTTCCTTATTTAATATTTATAAATAACAGCTTTATGTTTCTCTAAGCAGTTTCTTTGAAACTGAAACTAATTTTCCTCTATACAATAGTATCTATTTGTAGTCAAAGCTAAAACTAAAAGTAATTCAAACCGCAAATTACAAATTTACATTAAAATAACATAATATAGCAAAAAATTAAAAAAAAAACATCCATATTAATATTTTTTGGTTTCTGTTAATAAACTGCTTTAGTGTTATAAAAAAATATAAGTTAGGTACTCATTAAATAATTTAATTTATCTAACTCTCAGCTAATAATTTCTTATAAGTAACCAAAACAATACAAATATTATTTAAGCCAAAACCTTTTGGTAATTAATGGGATTCATATTCAAAAAGTGCAACTAGATAAACAACAAGGCTAGGCCGATGATTATGGTGACTTAGCAGTAGTCACCATAATCATCGGCCTAGCCTTTTCCCAACTATATTAGGGTCGGCTTAAAGTCAAACCAGATGCAGCTGAATATGATTATTTTACTTGAAGCGACTGCCTATCGAACCTACACAACCCAGTAACTAGGCAATACGATACCCCTTAGTAAAACTGGTTGTCAGACTTAAGAACTTCTGACTAACAGTAACGACTGTCAAAGATTTACAAATGACAGCCGGGACCAAATAGCTTAACGTGCTTTCCGAGACACGGAAGACACTGCCTTTTAAAATAATTATATTTTTTTTAATATAGGTACAATCCTTTATTACATAATCAATGTTTTAAACAGAGTAAGGGAAGGTGGGTCAAGTAATCCATTTATTTATTGATGTAAATGCATGGTACAGAGTCAGACTTCCTTAATGAACTGTAATCTCAGTGGGTCGATTTAACTACTACATTTTTTTCCTCATGGTATTCTCGCCCAAACATTCGGCCGAGTTTACCACTCTGATGTTCCCCCTCCGTGTAAACTGGGCCGCCGACCAGAGGCAAATTTCCCCCAAAGCCTTGAAAGACCCTATGTTATCAATGGGAGTAACCACATCATGAAGTTGTGTAGAAAAAAAAAACAAATATCAATGGGAGTAACAAAAAGAAAAAACGGGACCCAATTAGACTCTGCTGTCCGTCTGTCTGTCTGTCTGCCTATCCCTTTGTCATCAAGCTGTGTCTCATGACCTGTGACAGTTAGACAGTTGATATTTTCACAGATGATTGTATTTCTGTTCCTGTTATAACAACAAATACTAAACAACATAATAAAAAAATATTTAAAGCATGATTTAATATAATTCAAATGCTATTATTTAGAATACTTACCTACATTTACGTTTGCAATCGGTATTTGAAGAAAACAACAAACAAATATTTAGGTAGGTGAAATAATTTGTTAATGTCTACCCTTACTTAACCCTTTAAATGCTTCGTGTTTATTCTAGCGTTTCGCGATCTAATCCTGGGTTCAGTGATTGACTGTACATTGACCTATGGATAATATGGATATACCTTTTTTTAAACTTTATAGTATTCTATATCTTACCAGCTAAAGTTAAAAAACATTTCGTTAATTGTTAATAATAGAGAATGGAAAGGTCAAAATAAAAGCACGTTGCACCAGCAAATCTTTTTGTATTAGCAGCAATGTACCAATACTGTTTTAGTCAAATTAAATATTTTAATAATACGAAACTTTGGATGTTTGCTACTCAATAACGTCAGAACGGCTAAACATTTTGATGTTTGGGTCAGAGATAGGACAAAATCTGGAATTCCGTTTATTCCGGTAATACGCTCCCGTGGGATAATTTTCGAATGACACGCGGGCAAAGTCACTAACAACAGCTAGTACTTTAAAAAACTTTCTTTAGCCAAAACTAATTACACGCCCATGGCGTCGGACATCAGCAGACGATCTCCGGCCACCGTAGGCCCGGGCATGCGGACAGCAAGTAATTGGCAACTCGCTGTCCGACCATGGACCATGCCCGGGTCGACGGCGCGTCTAGTTCCACGTGCGCCTCGAGGAGCTGTCAGCAAATGACGGGGCCCCCTCACAGAGGGCAAAGCCTGCCGGGGTCGCGGGACTTATTTCCATCACCGTGACCCCGGAACATAAAGGGCTATTGAAGAACAACGTGGATTTTAGTCGGTACAAGTCTGACAGTACCTCTCGCCCTGCCCGGGGTGGGAGGTCTCATTTGATGATTTTACCACGTAAAAAAAAAAGCCAAATCTAATATTAGTACAAAATTGCTATTGTAATGTCACGGGATTGTCTAAGCAGGATACCGGTGTGACCGTAGAACAAAAAGTACAATTTAAAGAACACGGTAAGATCTAGACAGTAAGAAACTGTCCCTTCCTCTCCATATCCAGGAAACACTTGATTATTTCACAATTTAAAAAAAAAATGAATTCCATCGAACTCTTATTCTAAAATCTTTTCAAATTGAATTTTGCATTGATCATTGCACATTGCGTATGCTTTCATTAATGTGTGTGCGTATGCCCCAGTAATCAGTTAGTAACCACCCCCGTAGGGTAAAGGGTTGAAGGGTGCGGAATATTGCAGGACGTTTTGAATATTGCTTATTTCATATTGAAAAGTAGGGTAGGTGGAAAAATTGTGAACTGCACTTAGTTTTTTATACATGCTGAGTTAAGGGATCTTTGACCTCGGACAGGACAGTACCAAGTTTCTTTTTATTTTACTGTTTTCTTTATTTTCTTACATGATTTTGTTTTTTTTTTTAGCTTTATGTTGTTGTTCTTTCCTGTGTGAGTCCAATAAAAGCCTTTTCTTTCTTTCTTTCCTTATTTTTTTGGGTACTGTCCACCCAAAAAAATAAGGAAATATCTCAGTGTATAATTATATTCAGCGATTATTTACTACGCCGGTAGAATCGACCTTTGTTTTTTAGCGTATTGGTAAACATCAAACAAAAGTATAAAAATAAATGAGTCCACCCGCCCTGAGTAGAACCGGCTTTCACGTTCCAGGGTCACGGTTACCCTTTCAGATAGCCCCGCAACCCCGGCAGGCGATTGGACCTCCTTTCAGATCACAGGCAGCCCTTTGAAACGCACGTTGTTTTTTTCTGCCCAATCCGACACAGGAACCTCTCGAGAACCTGCGTCAGACGGAAACTGAGGACGCCATGGTGCCTCTCCAGCCATCCGCAAAGAGGTGTCTTATCGTTGCAATCGCAGCATACCCTAGAATTAACCCCTTGAGTAGCTGCCCTGCTGACCTTCACAATCAGTAGGTAACTATAAGATTAGTTTCCAGACTTGATTATTTAATACAAATCTTGAAAATTTTGCCCGTTCTTCTCCTTATAGATCTAAGCTCTGGAATGGACATCTACAGTACTTTTATAATTATTTTGTCTGGTAACTGGAACTGCAGCACCACAACTATTTCTGAAATGTTTTTATTTTGTGCATATAAACAGTTCAAAAGTGGTTATACCTGGCCTTCTTGAAATAAATGGTATGATTTATTTTTTATTTTAATAGTCAAAACAGTAATACGTTAATTGCAGAATCTTTCTTTTGGCATAATAAATGCAGTTGTCGACGACATTGATTCGTAATGTGTTTATTTAATTTAAATATCACTATCACATTGTTATCGAAAAGAAACCACATTCAATCCAGTTTAAATTAAAATAATCTAACGTGTTACGGTCACTACGGATGTGGTTTCAAATTATTACACAAACAGTTACAAATTAAACATTTTCAAACAAAACAACAAATTGAAACAAAACCTACCAATCGTGCGGGAATTAAACCCACGAGTCATCGAAGAGAAAGTGATCGCTACTCTTGCATCAATTAAAGAAGCTTAAAGGGGTTGTGTATTGTCCCTTTAACGTTTTTCCTGTACCTAAGTACAGTCGGCGACAAAAGTCGATTGGCACCAAAAGATATAGAAGGTTATTACTATTTTTTTTTTATGAAAAGCAAATAATTACGTAAAATTATGATATTTAAAATTAAAATGTAGAATTCAGAAATGATCACCGACTTTTACACGAGCAGTTGATGAATTTTAGTTCATCAATTGCTGAAATTTTAAACACCTTTACTTTTTCAGAAGGTATTAAATTCTAACGGTGACTATGTTTCTACTGCAAAAGGTATAAATGAAAATTATGTTCTATTCTTTGGGTTAGAGGTGAATATGCTCGTTCCGGAAACCTTCAGAAAAATTAGAATGAAATACAATAATTATAGGTAGGGTGCGGATTCAGTCTACCTTTGAATAGATCTCTTCAAAGGTAGACTGAATCCGACTGTTGTCCTTCAACGTAGACCAGATCATCACTTAACATCAGCAGCTGTG